>OY763897.1:0-2500000 GCA_963667235.1 Nomada lathburiana | reverse complement strand
ATTTCTGTAACAGATTTTATATGTCGACAATGGAGATGCCGTAATATCACGAGTATTTTGGTCTTACATATCGTGCCGAAATGACACGCTACTCAAAACGAGGACACTTTGAAAGATTGACAAGTCTATTTGAGACCGCGTGTACAAGGTAGACTCGAGGCTAGTAGTGGAATTAGGAGAACCTTGCTATTCTTTCCATTTAAAAGGCAGGTAATTACGTGTAGATCTGTCACTAGCAATCATACAATATTACATCACAGATCATTAACAGAGCCGTCCTATTTGCAACAGCAAAGATCAATCGCCACCTCACCTTCCGAAATACAGATCCAAATGCACGTGTCGGACTCCATCAAAAGTCCCATCGCCAACTAAAATGAATACAACACTTGCGCACACTTCCGTGTATAAATGACCTGACAACAGTCGCAGCTTGCAATTGTAACACAATAGTACTATTCATGAATTATTCGCACCTGCTGCACTATTAATATGTATAGAAACCGTAAACGGAGTATTTAAACGTAGAAAATTGCATACTATTCTCCTCAATGTAGGCGGGCTAAATCTAGTTTTCTTCTCGTACCTCGTATTATCCGTGTATGTACTGCAATAATTTCCTAACTGATTTCATAAATCCTTTGATCTTCTCCAGTAGATTCAGCTTTCCCATAATTCCCATGAACTCTTTCAAGAATATGTCTCAATTCCCTTTAGTGTATCCATTGAAACGTTACTTCTATTGTTGGATGACCAGCCCTTGAGTTACCGATAATATGTAAGGTCCGCGGATCCAGGCCTAGTCAGAGTCAATATTATTCACCGAGGTAGTAGTCAGCGATATGACTACTGGCAAGGGCCAGACTCCGCGTTTGCTAAGGCGACGCAACAAGGGCTAAGGTCAACCTTTCCCCCTAAACCTCATAATATATATACTAGCGGAATATCAATTGCACTTAGAATAGTTTTGTACACGACGCATATCATCACTCTGTCGCGCAAACTCGTCACAGCATTCTTACATAACACCTCTTTACAAAAGTAATTGTCGCACACGATTTCGTTTACCCCGGAATCCAACACTATTAACGTTCATTATCGGTTCAATTCTCCTCATTTCCTGAAGAATCAAATGTTTCTCACTATCCAAACCGCTCAACAATTTCTCCCAGAGAATAGGAAAAAGCAATGAGAACCAACGGCTACATACTCCAAATAAGAAAACCCAAAAATAAGACAAGACCCCAGAACAAGTTGCCTTCCATTATACCTCTGACGATTGGACAGTCTTGAAATAATACGTATATGTGTATAGGTGAGTCTATCAATACCCGCACGCCGTGCTAATAACAAGAACCCGGAATACAATCATCGTTCGGGAACAAATCTCCATTAGTTGACGCATTCAGAGCAGGCCGTCTTGGCGATTGGACGCAAACGAACGAAAGGCACCGTGCCAAGTGAAAATTTACTAGCGTTCAATTTTACCACTCCACCGGGGCGACGGGAACTTCCAGTTGCAGGTTGCAGCGCGTGTTCCGCGTAAAAGCCAGTCGCGTCGTATACATAATAAAACAGGGTACACGGTGACCAAAACTACGACCAGTTAGAACAGAAGCGTACGGAGCAGACTGGCACTGTTGATACAACGGGGAAACACCGTGGACAAAGTGGCCATTATGTTTTCTCGTTATCTACGTACGCTTTTTGAGCACGTCGAGCCGGTACACTTGGCCACTTGTGCCACTGGCGTGATACTGGGTCAAAAGCGTGCGGCATAGAGTAGGCGAGCCGGGGTCAGACGGTTAGCATCCCTGAGCTCTTCAAGCCATGCACTCGTTTTCCATTTCTTGGACTCCTGGACGCTGGCGATATATGTATAATATGTCCATATACATATGCATATACTCATTTATATACGTACTAGGTCCGTCCATTCGTTTGATGTCTCTTGAGACTTGAGAGAGAAGCTGAGTGAAGGGAATGGCAGACGCGCCCGCGTACCCTAAGCCTCCACGTCTAAGAGATCCTTACTTTTTAAATTAACGATGATACTTCCGGAACTTTTTCTCGGCTCCTTTACCGCCAAACTGCGTCGAAAGCAGACGTAACGCGGCAGCGATTTATAAATTGCGAAAATGTTTCAAATATTCGACTGCTGAGTGGCGACAAGCACCGCCGATCGATGCGCCTTTTTTTAGCTTTCGCTGCCGAAGAAAAAGACCGATGCCGTCAAGCCCCTCTGACATGCTACAAACATGTATTGCAAACATATACAGTGTAAATTCATTTTTGCTACTAATCATTCAATGTACAGTGGAGTTTTAAAACCTTGTTCGTTCTAACATTCGTTCGTTATAGAACGTTACATATACTACATGTACATATATACGGACGAACCTCTGTGACAAAAGAGAAGAGCATTTCAATATATGTACATATTATAAATCTGATTTATTATACTTTAAGTTTATACTCTGCTAGCGTGTGAAAAGTTACAAGAAAATTGATTTTTGAGAAAAACTGTCCGTTATAGCATTCCTTTGTTGTAAGGTTGTTTGTTATACGGTTCCCCCCTGTATAGTACAATATCTTTCTTTATATTCTAAAATTATCATGGAATTTGAAGCAGAATAGAATACCTCTGTTAAGTTTTGTTCTTATTCTTTCTGTATTTCATATACATATTTGAGAGTGCACACAATACCTGTACAGAAATAATTCATCTCTCCCAATTAATGCTCACTATATTTTTATTAGCTGATAATCATAGAAAGCATTTGTTTTTTTCATTTAGCCAACTGCGTACACCGTTACTCCATGATACGCAGTGTAACGCGATAGTTGAACACCGCCACACGAAGCATTTCGATTTGCAAATCGATAGATTCGTCTCAGAATCTGGATATGATGGTGCAGCATCCGAACGGCGATTGCTTTATTTTGATACGCGGCTCACTTTATCTGGCTACGTGTCGTTGGGCGCGAATATTAAACTGCACGAACCGTGTACCAGGTTAGGGCATAAACAAAACGGGGATCGTTAGCATCGATCCATCGGTAGCGCGTCGTGTTATCGCCTCGCGTTTCGCAATCGCTTCTGGTCAATGATCAGTGAATTCCGATTGATGTCGGCTGTGTTGGTTTTGCTTTCGATTACGATATTGCACGCGCCGTGTTTTTGATAGGGCCGCTGGTATAGCCACGAACGAATTCCGGTTTCGTAATATGACGATGAAACAAGCTTAACGAAAACGTACGTGCCGAGCACTATGTGTAACGCGGAAATTTTTGCATCCTCGTTACGGCACATTTATATACATGCAGGAATTGGCGTATCGTTTTGTATTATATTAATTATTATCAAATTAATAGATTATCGTTTGCCCACTATTCAGTAATAGTTATTCAATTGTTGGGATCGTTTATAAATCGTTTCCCAAGTGTAGGGGTGTGCAATTTAATTCTAGTTTTCGTACACGTACACTTGAACAGTTGACTGTACAAAAATTAGTATCGCTAATAGTGCACGAGGAAGAATAGACATTGATTTACAATCAAACAAAAGAAACTAAATGCAATGGCCATGCATATTCAGGTAATCCTTTTTTGTTAGTGTACGTGCAAATTAGCAACTACAAAATTGTCAAACGAAAAAGATGTGAATTACACATGGAAATATGTACACTTGCACTGGACATATCAATCCTTCGTATCACATGAACCACTATATCTTTCAACAGAAATTCAATATTCTCAAGGTACAATTTTTTCCATGAATTTCCATGCGCCGCGGCATTTCCAAAATGTTTAAAACAACACATCGGACTGTTATTTCACCGAACGCGATCCTGGATAGCGTGGCGCGTACTCCATTAAGTCGGAAGTTCGACGCTGAATCGTCGACGTTTCGCCCGATCGGCACCGATGGTTAATTAAATCAGAATCAACATCGAATTAAATTGAAGCCGCGACGCGTCGCGCCGCAGAAACGTCCCTTTATTCTATGCGGTGGCGCGCGGATCGCCTGAAAACTTCCGATAAGAAGAGGAGATAGGGAAGAAGGAGGCGGAATAGCAAAATGGTGAGTCGGGCGTACAGGGTGAAGAGAGAAAAGGCGGTTAGAGTAGATCGAATAAGAGTTACCCCAAAGTGTCTGGCCGAAACCAGCTTCCTTCCTTCCTCTATGCTTCTTCCTCGCTTCCTTCCTTCTATCCGTTCCAAGTTTCCAATGTATAATTCCGAACTTTCCGCCGACAATGGCAGTTCGCCGCAGTTCCGCAACACAATTGATCGCACCGTCGCGATTCGCCTCCTTTCACCCTGCCACCCTCCACGCGATCCTACGGGGGACTGAGTAATCGAAAAGACTCGGAAGGCCCTTGGAGAAAGTTGAATATAAGTAGGTACGCGTGTGCCAGTCCTAGTTTAGCCAACTGGCTGGCTGACGAACGGTCGTCCGTACCTTTGTCCCGCGTCAAAGTAGATTTCCTTGGTTAGTTTGTACACGGCTGTTTGTAAGACCCGATGAGATTCTGGAAGTTGTACAGTACAGGCCATAAGTATGTAAACATGCAACATTCTCTTTATTCTGCTTCTTATGTACCTACCTGTATTTTACATTTAATCGAACGGAGCGAATGCAGGTACTAGACTCCGAGAAAAGTATAGTCTCGAATATTTCTTTTGCTTCTCGGTCCCCCCAGTTACGAATAGTTGGACATAAAATTCCGGCAGACTGATTAAACTTGTCGCTTCAAATAATATTCGAAATAGGTGCGGCAAGAATTGAAGCGCGAACAAGGACGTTCGGCCAAAGTAATGTATTATATATACATTAATATGTATATGTATACAGTAATGAATAATTGTAAATTATTGTAATGTTAGATACCTGACTTTCTACCCTTCGCGTCCACAGGTCGCATACCTGCAGTAGCACAGAAACCCCAAAATCACATCTAGCAAATAGAGCCATAACAATCCTCGTACCTTATTTTATTTCCTACACGGCATTTTGCAAATGATAAATTACCTGCTTCCCTAAAAATCCTAGCACTCCATCCGCTACCACTTCCATCCCTATTAACGTCCAATCAGAAATCCTATTTCCACTCCCTCGCAAAATCGAAATAACCAATAGTATTTTAGCATAGTTTACATTTTTCCATACACCACACCGACACTCAGAATCAAGAATATATTCAAACAGTAGACATTAAATAGAATCAACATTATATTCGACCAATATCCATCAACGATAAATAAAGGCGATATATATATTTATATACTTTATAAACTTGGCTTAATTCATTCAATTTAATTTCACACAAATTTTATTTCTATGAATAGTTTGTGTATAAACATAGGCCTTATAGCTATGAAATGTACTCCAATGGAATGGCAATGTCTACAAGAACTATGAGATCTGTGGAATATTAAAATCTTATATTCGTTTGATTACAATATTTCGTCCAAACTATAATATATACCGTTTGAGAACTTTAATTGGTAGAACTTGACTTCAATTTCTACAGCTTTCATGCTTATCGTCCTCCTTTCATATTTTTATGTAAGAAAAACATTTTTATATATTACGAGGAATCTCACTTTGCTCTGCAATTTAATTATACCATCTGCCCTGAACATCCTTTGACGGTCAATCGAGATTCTATCAAAGAGCTTCGGCACTTGAAGTTTTAATCTACTATCTTGCTATACGTACGATCGATGTAGCTTATATATGCATGCACTGACTTGGACTGTGTATGTACGTGCAGCTGAGGATGCATTTTAGTAACGAGTTGTATCGGCGAACCAATTGATGAACTGATTCGTTCCGTTGGGGAACTGGAGAATTCACAGTGTATCGGATTCAAATAAACAAGTTGATTGGAAATTGAGCGACTACGGTTTTTGAACGCTTTCTTTTTTTCCAACTATTTATGTTGCATCTAAAACGGTGAATTACTATCGATAATAGTTCGATACAAAACTGCATTTCAGTTTTTAATCAAGAGATTAGGCACTTGACAAACGTTTTTGTGCAAACATTAAACCGTGTTACTTGGTAATAAGTAGCTGAACATATTTTGTAAATCTTTTTAGCTTTAATCCAAATAGCGTTCCATAGAAACTAAAGCAGCGGAAATTCAATTCTGTCGACCAGAATTTTTCATGAACATTTGTCTATCAATGTATTACAGAAGGGAATTTATCATGCAAACATATAACTTCTATACCTCTTCCTGGAAATTATAAAGAATGTTTTTTCTATATCAAGCAATTGCATTGATCTTGTGAAAATAAAGCATATCGCAAAAAATGGATTAAACATTCGAGAAAACATTCTCCTTTCGTATATGATTTTTCGAGAATCAAATTCTTTACCTGCCCAATTCCCTTGCTAATAAACACAACGATCTGACATTAAATTTGTAACAATTATCCAGCGGCTCCCTTCAGTAATTTTCATGAAAAACCTCCCTACATAAAATTCCACCATCGCGTCGGCGAAGGAATATACAATACGATAGAACCAGCCAAAAAAATACTGTCTCGAATTCCCAAGCCGCGGACCAAAAACCGTCCGCGCCATCGAAAGCACTGCCATGCCGCCACGGAGGGACACGCAGTTCGTGCAGAAAATATGGAAATCCGTGTTCGACATGTACGCGGAAGATCCACGAAGCGGCGTGGGAGAAAGTCGGGGCTACGCAGAGGGTTGGCTCGTTCGAAGGCATCGTGCAGCCAAGGATCCGTGTGCGCGATAACGGAAAAAAATATCATAAATCACGGCAGCTCGGTAGAATCAGAAGCGACGGATAAAGGAATAGAACGAAGAGAAGCGACGCGAACGCGGTGGGGGCGGTGGAAACGCGCGAGAGAGAAAAGAAAGTCGATGGGGTGGGTCGAAAAGTCGGAACGGAGGAAATATATCACCGGGGCTATCTCGACGTTTCTCGAAGCGTGGCATAACTAGTGTAGCGAGATGCTATCGTTGCCCCTCTGACCGGTAGTATCGGGGGTTGGATGAGTATATTAGACGGCCGCCGGGCCCTCTTAGAATTCGCTTTACAGTAGCGCTGACGAATGTGTCCTAAACACGCGGCCAGTGGCGAGCCACGCGGTTTTCACCTCGCTCGAATATCCATTCCAGACGATGTAATGGACTACCTTGACCTCCCTTCGTCTCGATACGCTTTGGATCTATGTATAATGTGTACCTTCTTTTATGCACGGGAGATGCTAACGGTTTCTGGTTTGGCGTCACATTTTTACTGCTCACACTGACCAGCAGAGACTATTCGAATCGCCGGTCAAGTTCGAATCGAAATCTTTTCGAGGATTACTGTTTTGCGCGATGGGGACGTGCACTGGATTGAAAGTATTAGTATTGCGTAAAACGTAGAAATAGGCGAGGTTATTAGGTCCCTGATCGACGTAGATTGCCGGGAATAGCTTTCCTATTTTAGATTTTCGATAAGTTCTCAACCTTATAGATTATTTTTGCGAAGCTTTATATAGAGTTACGTTTTGGAAATTAGGACATCGAAAAGAGAGTAAGAACGTAAGTGATAAGCTCCTACATTATTGATATTTATAAAATATACAGACAGTTCAGTTAATATAATTAATTCTTATTGACGTTGTAATAGAAATATTTTTACTCGTATATATACTGATCCGGCCACATTTCCTTCATTTTCTTAGAAAAACTGAAATCTATAGTTCAATAGGTTTACATTATTCCTCGGTAGTTTCAAAGAATTCACATAAACATCCTAACGAACTATGTTTCCTAAATAATTGATAGCTTGGTAGAAAAATTTAACAAAGGACTAAAATAAGAAACAGAAAACTAGAAAATCTGCAAAAATATGCAATGTACCATGTCATGTCATATACAAAGAATATGAACAACTTGTCACATTTTCCAAAAATTAAATCGGCGCCACGTATTCAAAAAATCTGAAAAAAATATTAGAAATGTACATAATTACGTTCTCTCTCGCGTTTTGGCAAGTTTAAATGTCGCCTGTGATACGAGCAACGGGAATCTGTTTTCTAGAGTATTAAATATATCTGAGAAATTGGCTGCAGTTATTCAGATTTTACGTCAGATTATAACTCCCGGTACGGTAATTAAGTGGCGGTTCTGGTCTGCTGGCTGACGAACGTGCCGGTCCGCTAGCTCCAACCTTTTTGGCGGACCACCATGGAATTTCAAGTGAAATTGGGGGATTATTTAATTCGCGTCTTTGGGGTAGAGCTACCTACCCCCAGTCCGTTGACCGTTTAAAGCGTTTTCCATAATGCCTGCGTGCGTTTACCCCGACGAATTAGCATTTTCATTAGAGAACAGTACTCTAGTTCGACTTTTGTACGACAATTCCATTATACTGTTTAATCAATTCACAATTCCTTGTCCGGACTTGGATCAATGTTTAACGTAAAATACCCCCTCGCGCAGAGACGCCGGGGTACTTTAATCCGGTGAGTCTGTTGAGGAGTAGTCAAATTTCTGATAGTGTAGGTGTATTGCATTAAAACGTTTGATTAATGGACTAACGTTGAAGACTTGATACATGCTTCTCGTTGACTTGCATATTTCCTGGATTCACCAATCCTGAGGGGACATCTGAA
Organism: Nomada lathburiana; assembly: GCA_963667235.1. NCBI lineage: Eukaryota > Metazoa > Arthropoda > Insecta > Hymenoptera > Apidae > Nomada > Nomada lathburiana. The sequence continues at coordinate 2,491,354 of OY763897.1, read as the reverse complement.
GGGGGAGTGGAATTTCTAAATATGTTAATCGTTTAATCTGCATGTCCCCGATAAAATACATTTAATAAAATGCAACACTCCAGTAACGACTTCTTTCATTTTTAACGTCTTCAAATATTCCTTAATTGACTTTACACATACTGTGTATAGTGTGCATACATTAGGTGTATAAGTTAAGTCCAGCACAAAGCTAGAAAATTTCCTCAACTCTAGGCAACAAAGATATAAGAATAGTTTTCAATATTTCCTTTTATCCTTTGCATTTCAATGCCACTAGAAATTTGTAACGTAAACTTCTAATAAAGGCGTATTATTCCTATTGGCCTCTGGCAGGGGGCCAGGGTCTGTCAATTCCGAGAGTCAACTTGTCTTTCTCCTCCTGTTAAATAGTTATATATACCTACAGAAATATCGTAAATCTCTACCCATCGGAATTGCTCTACAAAAACGATTCAATCGATGAACAATACAAAACCCGACAGAACTTTGCACTTACCTAATAGAACTCGTTCATAGCATGCAAACTCACCCCACCGTACATAAATGCTGAAACTTCCCCCAATACCAATACCCAAATCATTCGAATCGCCTGGCAAACCAATTTTCAGTAAACCGAAAAGAAATCTCAAACTATCGTAAAACAAATTTGACGATCCGCTTTTCCTAGAACCCGTCACGGAACGTGTATTTTTACTACCGCGCTATCTCCCTGGATGAGGGCAGTATCTAAGGAACGCAACAGTTTCCGTTTCCCAAACGCCCCCGATTTCCGGCCGCGGTTCCCGGGACCTGTTTTATCAGACGCCGAGCGGCGCGTATAATACATGCGGTTAATATCGATGTCTCGCGTCGCAGGGCCGTAAATTCCTCGGTCCCTGGCTGGAAGGGGGTGCACCAGGCAATAAATAGAGGGGCAAGGGGAGAGACGTGGCTCGTACTTATCGTACGTGGGGCTAACCGCAAAATAACGGGTTGCAAACTGCGAACAGTTAATGCGAGGGTGTGCGCTGGAAGCCGACACGAAGCGCGATACGCTTTGCCCGCACGTTCGTATACACGTTCGCTGGTTTTGCTTGCCTCCTTGCTTACCTCCATGCTTCTTAAATACGTTCGTCGATTTCTTCGCCTTTTCCCCCGTAATGTAAACGTATCGGACGCGCGTAACAACCTGCAATTTTTTTTACGGGCCATGATCAAACGACCGCGATAAGGCAAAGCCTCGCTTGGACGCGCACCCTTTCCCCGCTGGCTCGATTACGACGTATTGGCCGGGATACTGTATTTGGTTGCGTATCGGGAGGGTGTACAGAAAATGCATCCAACGGCGATCCTCTTGTTGAAATTTTAGAAGCAGAGTGCAGCGTTAGTGTGGAATTCATTTTTTTAACAACTGGTGGTAGTTTTGCATCGATTCTATTGCTGGGTAATTAACGACGCAAAATTTTGATAGGCTCAGAGATGGATGTTTAAATTTTGCGACAGGGGTTTATAGTCATCAAATAGTTTAGGGTATCCGCTATGTGCTCTGTAGAAGTTGAGGCTGTCTCCGGTTTGATTCCACGTTTATTTCTCTTACTATGAAATCGCCTGCATCCAAATAGACGATACTTGGTGATGATTTTCGTGGTGCAGAAGGTACAGTGGGTGTTTCCAGTCTTCTCCGATAAGTGTTCATGCGTCATTTCGGAATGTCCCGTTCGTAGAATGGGCAAAAAGATTTTTGCTTCCTCGTTAATGTTCTGTTCTATTCTGCTCCGATATAGGTCCGGTGCGGAATGATGTTTGTTAGATCGGAACAAACAGAAATGAACGTTTGACAGTTCAGAAGTTTCGGTCACAATGAATTGGATCGTTCCCCAAGGGAATGGACAGTGCATTTAATTTCATCTACCGCGTGATGTCTAAATAATTCAAGAATAGCAGCGACGAAAACAGTCCTACGATCCATATAACAGTTCTCCGTAATTGAAACGTAAAAGACAGTTGAAAGATCGAACAGAGCTGTTCCCTTTCTATCTCTTTCATTTCCTCTATTGTAGCAGTGACAGGCCTGCTGAAAGGCGGACAGCCAATCCAAAATTAGCCCCCCTTCGACAGCTACCACCACGCCTCGGTTGTCTTCATTCAAGATTGATCCAAATGAAAAACGAAAGACGGAGTTCGCGCGCGTCGCTTTCCTATCATTCGCCGTTCCTGTGGCTAAATTTTTCTTTCGATAGCCGTCTATCCGGCGCGCAGGGGAGGGGAGGGGGGGGGGGGGTTAAAGGAAGAAGGAAAAAAGGACATTCGCCGTCTGTTTACCCGGTCGTCTAGGCCGGCCGCAATAAAGGAATCGGCGAAAACGTAGAATTCGTTGCGACAGTCGTAGCTAGTGGTTACTCTGGAGCGACGAAAAACACGCCAACGAAATCCACCAGATGAGACTCGGGATGGCGGACGAACGGCGGAGGGTAAAGGGACGGGAGCAAAGAGGACGAGTCTGTGAGCAGAGAGGAGAAAAAGAAACAGGGAAAATGAGAGTCGAGAGAAGGTGCGCAGAACTCCGGCTGGGATGGGTGAATGGGCTTCTTGGAAAATGAGAAGGGACTTTATCCAGCATGGATGGATACCGAGTGAGAAAGTAACCCCCTGCAGCCAGCAAGAAAGCTCCGCGGAATGAGATACTCGAAAGCTTTTTGGCCTTACCTCGACATCCATGGCCGACTTTAATCGTATCCATTGCCCTGAGACATTGACGCTGATTCCCCCCTCCTACACGTTTTCCTTCTCGTTTTGAAATTGCGCGACGTGTTATTAAGCTACCTGTGCACGTGTGAAAAAGGGAATATAAGTTCCACTGGGGGACTGGGAAAAGTCGTTTCGGTAACAAAGCGTTACGTTTAGAGTGTAATAACCGGACAATAATACGGCGTCGAGTGGCGGAGAATAGATTACGGCTATGATTAGAGATAAGACTGTTCCACCTGGAATTTCTTGGATAGCGGTAAGCCATTACTGCCACCGGTGCAGTGGCGGGGGTAGATTTGCATCCGAAAACCACTGGGGGAAATATCTACTTTTGAAGAGCCCGATACTCCCAGACCCGATCTTCGTTCTCATGAGGTAATTGAATCTCAGGCTTCGAACTCGTCGGGAACGCTTACAATGAATTTAGGGGAATTAAGGGGGGTTCCAGTAGATGATGGTATGAATTGGAAGGTTCGAGTACAGATACTTACACTGAATATTGGGTTCTCGTTTACTTAGACTGAATATTGGGTTCCCGTTTTTTTGTTATTCGTATAGAAAACACTTCTGTGGCCATTGATAGGGAATTTTGGAAAGGACAACTTCTGAGGCATCGATAATTTTGATTTGCAATAGTGCTTCTCTAAATCGATGATATGAAACTCATAGTGCTATGGTGCATTGAAAGATATAATGTTTAAAAATGATATAGGAAAATTCTTACAATCGTACAACCGAGGCACGGTACATGTAAACAAAAACTAATTCCTTGTCAAGTATATCAAAAAGACCAAAACTGTGCTACAAATAAGCATATTTCGATATCAGCTGTGATATTAAAATCTTTGCGACAATATCTCAATCGCATATTTCAATCATTCTCTGTTATATCTTTTTCATAACTGCTTATGATACAATTCCCCACTCAAGAACACTGTTACAAAGTAAATAGTGTCAAACGACTTAAAAACGTGAAATTAAATCACAAGTAGTCTAAAATGCACTAACATATTTTCAACGCAGGTATATGCACGTATTCACGGCTGACTCTCAATGTGAGTGCGTTAATATTAACGAGGAGGAGGTATGATTAAACTGATTACTATAATTATTCACGTACAAATTCATTTACAATAATTTCATGAATGAATGGATGGTAGTTTAACTATGATGAACAACGAGCCATTGATGATATAACAAAAATTGTTATTATGAAATTTCTTTGGTATTTCTTGGTACCTATATAGTTTTAATAATTTTCTTGCAAGTATTTGGAAGATTTCAAGATCAATTCCTCTAAGTAGAATGCAACACTTTTTTCTTCATAATGTGATTTTTTGTTTGAGGAATTCCACTGTTCCGGTCTTTTTTTTTACTTTTATTGAGATGAATTCAACAACGAGCCAGGCAAATCGTGGATCTCCTACGAAATCATTATCATTTCAATTGGTGCCAAATTCGTCAGTGTCGATTCATCTTCGCTAGATAGAACCATCGGTTAAACAAGCTCTGAAAAAAGCTGTCAAGTAATATGTAATTAAATTCTTAGTAGATTTCGTCATATATTTGCCCATTCGTACATTCAATTCAAAATGGATATATGACCAAGACGAATACGATATCGTCTAGACTGAGTTGTAAAAAATTCCTGGGTAAATATATGGAATAAGAAAGCCACCTCCGATTTCAGTGACCTTGAAATACGCTGTCAAGGTCATCATTTTGAACAACTGTTTCCTATACATATGATAGGCGGTTCCTTTTAGTTTTCGAGATATTTAAACAAAATTGTTGTCCCCTCTCTCTGCACCCCCATCCCATGAAGATGCACAACACAAACCAACTTCCACGTTTGGATAAATTAGGATTGGACGTAGATTTGGGTTAGATTTTGTATGGGGTAGGGTGCACCGCCCACTTTTATACTTCATAACATGTATGAATATCTCGAAAATTGAAAGAGACCGCCTGTTATGTGTATAGGAAAAAGTTGTTCAGAATGATGACCTTGACAACATATTTCAAGGTCATTGAAATCGGAGCTGGCTCCCTTATTCTGTACAGTTACCTTTGTCTTATAATTACACAGAAGAGGGAGGATGGTTTCCTGTATTTCATTTACGTAGATCAAATTTGTTATTTGATTAATGGACGAAAAAATGAAAGCAGCTTAGCCTGTAAGATTAAAGGTTTAGAACGTTGAAAGTCGTAGGAATAGATGCTCTTAATTTAGAATGAGGATTTATGTTTAAATGGAGTGCGAAGGGAATCTGATATGTGGGGGAGACTAATGTGTGATCTGTGCGAGTGATACGAAGTTCCAGTTTCTCTGCTTCTCTTGAGCTTTGTGCAAGTTCCTACATCACAAAATATATAGGTAGTGATATGTTCCAGTTGATAGTAACATTGAGAACTCCATTATTTACCTTTGCTGTCGCTAAATGGTAACAAAATTATACAACATTTTTCTTAAACGTTGACAAATAGTGTATAATGAGTATATCAATACGTCAGTAATGCTTTCGTGATAAACCAAAATAATAACCATTTTAACTAATTGTCCCCTTATTTTATATTCCGGATTACTTTATTTCCGTTCCATTAAAGTAGATAGAAACAGATATACGTTCAGTGCCAAATGCATCATAATAAGTACAAAATGCCAATTTGATCATGAATGTCTGAGAAAAGAAGTTATTCTGGTCTGATTTATTAATGACCGGCGTCTGTTCTGTGCTCACAGTACTTAATAAAATTAATATTCGCTATAACTTGGTGCGGTCAACGACTGTTGGCTTCCTATAATATCGTCATTATATCATGTCCGAGGTTTTATGGGGTTATTTAATAACCGTGTACCTTCCTTCTTGTCGAGTAGTGAAAAAATAATTAGTAGCCTTTGGGGGGCACACGCTCGACGAAGGATTGTTATCTCTCACGATAATTTCATTGTTTGATTATCGATTTTGCGTGTGACCGAAATGACAGGGAATTCTGCATAGCAAATTTTGGCCAACACGTGTTTAAAACGGAAACATAAATATGCTTGCATAGGATTCTATACTTTTATTAAGATATACAGTCTATCTGAATTTTTTAAGAATGTTTTAATAATTAAGTATATGGCACTATTTATAGCAAAAAGATAAATGTATTCCAAGAAGTCAATTAATAACGTATAGAAGTAAAACTGTCGACTTCAACTCGTCTGAATAAATCCGAAAACTATAATAATATCTTGCATGAAATTCTATAATACTTTGCATCCTTCATAGTGATCTTGAATGTATTATACATGGAACGAAAAGTACGCGCGGGGGAAGATGCAGAAAACGAAGGTTCTGGCAATTCTTTCAAATTTCACCAGTAAAGTTGCATTAACAGATTAAATCGTCGTACTTTAACAAAAATTTCCATTCTCCTTTATACGAATGTTCTGGTACACATATATCTACTGCATTTCATGTTTTTCGTGTACTCGAAAGTATGGCATCAAAGTCCATTACCCAACATTTTTACAAAGTAAACACCGACACAGTTGCGCTCAATGATTGCACAAATGGATGCTAATTATCCTAAAAGAGTTGGAATAAGAATTATAAACACATATCTACGTATGTATGTGTATAGTATATAAATATATATATATATACATACACAATATGGTATATAAAATTTCATAAACATCCCATTCATTTCCACACATATAATAAACAATATACAATACAAATCTATTAATAAAGAACAAACAGAGGACAAGGGTGTTGGAATAGATATAAAGATGATGACAAAGTAGGGGATTACTAGCGACAATTTGTTCGCTATTACAAAAGCCAAACCTAGCACACTGAAATACAATCAATAATCTTCAGCACTGATACTTCCAATCAAATTCCCCGTACCATTAACATATCCAATTAAGGTCCCCCCTTAATCCCTGCACAACCCAAGCACCAAAACAAGAAGAGGAGTCCCTCGGCATCACCTCCATTTATCGTCAAACAAAAGCAGAGGAGAAACGACGGGTGCGGCTGATTAAAAATCCCCGTGGTCGTATTATCCAAAATCTGTCTTCTGCGAATTCAGGCGTACCCAGCGACGACAACGTCGGAAGATAGCGCCATAGCTGCCTTGGCTGTTCGTGGCCACGACTCGTATCTAAGGACTGCAACTCGGGGCCTAATCAAATTGTAAATTCGCTAAAAATGCAAATTCACCGAATCGCGCGAACTACCTGAGCGAACCGCCACCAGCGTGCACGCAACCAGCCGTTTTCCAACGTAGGAAAGCATCGTGGCATCTACTGCTCATTTGCATACACGCCCCGAATGGCAACGATTCCTGTGCCACGTCCTCGAGACTGTACACGCTGTTCCTCCATGTGCCTCTCCCCTCTTTGCCCTTATCTCGCCTGGTAACGATTAATTGCGCCAAACTCTTGAACCATTTCGTGCCGTACGTCACCTCAAAATCACGAGAACGCCTCAATTGAAAAACACAAAGGCCACGGCTTTTCAGTGCTTGTTCGGGGTAAAACGGAAACCAGAGGACAGTGGCTTCGAAGTCTTTTATCGCGCAGTTGAAGCTGCCTAATGGAATTGATTAAAAGATCTCACGCGTCGGGTTGGGTATTATCGTAAATTAATGGGGGAAGAAAATGGTGAATATATACATGTTCGGTCGCGGAAACCGAATACATCGACGGCCGTCGTTGCTGAACGGGCTGTCGGCTTATTGCCTGGCTCTCCTGAGTCGGGCTACGTGTCGACCAGGCGACGAGAACCCTTCAAACCAGCCACAAAGCAGCTCTCAAACAATATTTCCACAAATTTAGCACCTTTCCCCCTGCCGTCGAGGGTGGAAAAGTCGGCAGCGAGATGCGGGAAAGTCAGAATTCGAAAAACGCAGATCACGAAAGAACACGGACTGCGTTGTAACATCAACGTGTAACATCACGCTGTAACTCAAGTATCGTCGCGATTCAGCCTGACCTGCGAATTGCGGTGCGAGAGACGCAACAACTATGCTAAGTAGATGTTGAACAAAGAAAGGAAATGAAAATGATGCATCTAGGAATGGACGCATTTCGAGTGAACACTTTGACTTTAACTTTATTATATAGAACGTATAAGGGATGTAAAGTATCATATAGATACCATTCAATCAGCAATGAATGTTTGGAAACGATAGTACGTTCCACCCGATTAAGTAAAATATTCGAATGAAGTTTAGTATACATACATAAAACGCCGTTGCTATTAATGGTACAACTGCCCAAGGAATGATTGTGGGCAGAAAAATAAATTGGAAGTCTGGGATAATATTGAATCATATAGAACTTTGTTTTCGAGGAAAACGACTACCAATATATGAAATAGTATATGAAATCTGTCGGCATGTTCAATAATATTAGTCGTACGGAAATATTGAGAATACATTTCGAACATCCGTGAATACCTTTACCTGTATGAGTTGCTAATAGCGTTGCTAGTTTTGACGCACGCCTCCAATGGAATATCTGAATCGTAGGAAAAAGGCTTTTCTTGCGCGCATGAGAACTTGGAAATGTCCCCCCTCCGTGTCTCGACAGCGGTGCAGTTGGGCGAAAAAGTTTCTATTCGCAGTTGTTCGCTGCAATTTCTCGTGCATACCGGATCGGAAGTAGTCGAGTGTCTGCACGGCCGCGAAGTGTTCTGAGAAATTGTGCGTCTGCAGAAAATAATGGTGGCGTACGTTTTTAAATTGTGTTGTGTGTTTTTCCATCGTTTTCCAGTCGAATCTATTACCGAAATGATTATTGAAGTAGTGAAATGAGGTATAAATGCTGCGAGGTAGAATCGAATTGTCGATGGAATATGATTACTTGAAGCATTTGTGATTCCTTTGTCCCGATTATTTGGTAGATACTTTCAACAATACTTCGAATGGGATTGTCGAGTTGTCTGGGCTTTCAAATTGTTGCTCTTCTCTTTAACAAAAACACTGTTTTCAAAGTAGATTCGTTGTACAAATTGCAATGGACTAAATAATTTTGAAAAGTGCATACTCTTCCAATTTTAAACATAAAAAGCACAATGTTTCTCAATTTTATTAGTGATTCTGTAAATTTGTTGTTTCAGCCCAAGCAATATTTGCTTCTTTTGCAAGATATTAACAGTTACATTTTTGTCATTTTAAGGGTATGAATTTTTTCAATCGGTAGCTTGCGAAGTAAAAGTATATCAATAATTTTTATCATTCATTTTACGAAGGGCGAATGTAACGCAATAGTACGAAATATAGTTATACTTGGCCATATCGTGATGGGCTTTAATTAAGGTATCGTTCGCATGTTTGTTGTCCAATGGCTGCCTTTCCTCTATTTTTATCTCCTTTTGTGCTCTGAATCACGGTATAATCACCTTGTGCTACTCTCAGTAATAATGCTATTAAGCCATCAGAACAATCAGTGACAAAATAATGGTACTAGGTGTTTAATATTACTAACAGCCTGTAATAAATTCCGGTTTATAATTACCTACTTGTACATTAAACAGTTCAGATCTTATTGTTAGATATAAAGTTTCCTATCATAAAGAGAAAGGCATTCATTATATTTCTAGGCGCTTAATTGATATGATAAATTTATAGGATTTAGACAGTTAGTTTTTTGTTCAATTTTATTTGAGATATTTTTCATTTTCGTGAATGTAAATTGTAGTTCTATAGATACCTCTCAATATATCCTTGTATATAAAAAATTTAGATACATACATATAATAATGCTAAAAAAAATAACATGGAATAATAATCGATCTATAATTATAAATGCTTTTTGAATTATTTTAAGCAACAGTAAGAAGTCTTATACAACACAAGTAAATAAATTGATAGATTCATAATCCGGATTCATAATCCGGATTCATAATCCGGATTCATATAACAGTTATGAAGAAGAGGTTTCGAAACTCCATTTCCCTGAGAATTTATAGTTTGAACTTTATACTAATGTTGCAGTACAATAGCTGAGCGAAAACGTTCCTATTCGATGTGATTTCGCATGCGGTCACGAAAAGATTAGTGGCATCTGTGGTATAGTGAACGAAATGCGGTCATATCACTCACGATTGTCAATAAAAGTGCGGTTTATGGTCACAAAGCTATCGATTGCTCTTGCTCCAATTCAAGATTCACAGAACTACCAATAAATATATTCTGATTGAGCTGAAAGATTGCCGTGCATACAGCACGATCCCGAACACGCATTTTCATATTTTCTGGGGAGCTTATATTATTCAAATACTAATCATTCGATCTTTTGCATTTCCTTTTTGCCGCGCGTCATTCAACAAATTAAAGACAATATCCATTATAAATCACGGATAAATGACTTAATTTCCAATTCATTTGCGGATATTATCTGCCCTAATGTCTCTAATTGAATCAAACAAATACGAAAAAATTCCATTATCTTCCCTTGGCAAACATTGAAGCTATTTCCACTTTGAGTAACACGTGAACAACATCAACAGCAAACGAAATATATTTCATTTTGTAGCTCGTACACAAATATTGTACTACAGTGAAATAAATCAAGCTTGAGTTCTTTCCTAACAAATATAAGAGAATCCATGTTCAACCCCCGTGAACCTCAGCTTACCACTTTTTCCCCGAACTCACGCTAGCGTGATTAAGGTGTTCGATGTATCGAATGCGGAACCCGATATATCGTGTGGTGCGCTCGACAAGGGATGGCCGAGACGCGCACCCCCGAGATCGTCTGGTTGATCCTTTATTTATTTTCCTAGGTCGCCGTAATATTCATCGGAGAGAAATTGATTTGAAATTGGGCCTCCTCTTAGCCTACAATTAGGCACATCCTGCGCTCATAGACTGTAGAGTCTAGACTCTAGACGATCCCCATGGTAGAACGAATTTCTCTTAGAAGAAAGATCGTTCTATTCATAGCGCCATCATATTTTCAATAATTTCGATTAATTCTCGTGCAGGTTTATTAGCGTTAATAACAGTAATAATAAGTACTGATATACTCTGATGAAGCAATGATTTCATTTGATATTGGATGCTATACGACTCACTTGCTTGGTTTTGTATTGATCTGTCAATATGTTTTTAAGACCAAAAAAAAAGCAAGCACCAAAACGTCGTATAGGTAAGCCCTGCATCTTATTTATCAATTGAATTAATCTGAAAAATAATTATAAAAATAATATGCAGGATGCATGTTACCGTTATTTCAATATAATACTTCTTTATACGATGCTTCAACGATCATCTTCGGTACATATATTATAGAAGCAATTGCAGCTGCGAAATTCTTACATACCTTCATTCTTCGAAAGCATATTTTTACGACACCACTATGTACCCTACTACTGCATATAATCTACCGCCAAGAAACAATTCCCATCGCGTCTGTTGAGAAAAATATTTTGCAAGAAGATAAATGACGCAAAGTCTGCATGCCCAGCCGCATTCCTTTCGATCACCCGTCGTCAAAGTTCATTGACAGACCATTCCAGCGTATTAGCTTTTGCTCCATTAGCGGCGCCATCCTGCGAGCCCTGATAATTCACAAGCGAATCTCCGTATCAGGCAAAAGGGGTGTCCGCCGATAGAAGGGCTGCGTCGGTCGCCAGTAGGGACGTAGGGACCGCGGTCAGCGCACCCTCGTCGCCAGAAACAAGGGTCAGCGCCGAGATTTTTCCCGATAGGTCGAGGCGTTTTGTCAAGCGGCTAAAGTGGTCCGCTGGCGCGGTGCTGGTTTAGCTTGGCCGGGCTCTGTCGACGATGGCCGAAGCGGGCGAAAAGCAGAGTGGAAAGAGGGCAGGATAAAAGGGGGCGAGAGACGGTCGATGGTGAAAGGAAGGGGCTGATTCTCGACGGCAGGTTCGCGTGTAGGGACGACATGGCACGTCAGGTTACTCCTTTCAGATCGGTCGATGGTAGCGCGCCGGTTGCTTTGACAGCGGAGCGTGGGTGGCGTGATTCCTAAAGCTTCGGAGACCGCACCGGATATGAAACTAACTTCGTTCGTACGGCGAGTCTCGTCGGTCGCATCGAAAATGCTACGATGAAACGGATCAAACTCGAATGAGCCGCGGAACGAGACACTGAACGGGGCAACGAAGTGGTGGTACATGCGTGTATGGCCGTGATGGAAATTCGGTGCGTGAGGTTTTTCCCTCGATGCGCGATACACGCACAAAAGTGTTAATTGAAGACGCGAAACTCGTGACTAACTCGTTTACAGGTGGCGAATCGAAATTATATTAATTAATCAACCCCTCGATTTTTCGGCCCGTTGCGAGGGACGAAAGCCGGCCCCTGCGGTCGGGCTTGCGTTTCGCTCATGCGAAATATAACGACATCCATTCTCCGGCCATTCGCAGTGTTATGAACGCGAAAACAATCGACTATCAGCCGGCTGGAATTTCGTTCAAGTACGCTCACCGAAGTTACAGTTTCAAGTCCCGCTGTGAAAGCAACAGAGAAAAATCGAACGATCCCGATGCATCGGGATGGCTTCATATGCGGCGTACCATGTAAATAACATTTTGGAGTGCTAGATATTTGCAGGGAAAATTACGATGTTGTTTAACCGGGAAGGAATAGAAGATTTGAATAAAATGCGGAGCCAAACTGATCGCTTACGAAACTCGGGTCGTTGCTATTAGGTATTTTCTGGGAAATTAAATATACTGTATACCAATAATGTATTATACTTTTTGCACGTGTGTACGAGTTCTACACTGGAACAGTAACTGATAAACAGTGTTGCTTGCCTTATGAACTCAAATGCATAAAACGTCTACATAAGATAATATCCTCGCACCCTGCACATTTTCAAATGTTCAAAGAAATGTCAGACGTGTTCATTAAATTTCGCAACAAATTACCTTTTAATCAACCACTAAAAACCACAGTTGTCAAATATGTTACTATCCAAATGGTAAACACAGTCTTCAAACGAGCTTCCTCAAAAGAAGAAGTAAAAAATAGTTTTGCAAACTATCTAGAACTTATTTCCGCTAAGAAAACCAGCCGCTTAAATACCTACGATTCAATTCCACCCACCCTCTGCGTACAACCGACACCGGAAACACGAAAAACTCCACCGAATGGATTTAATTGGTCACCACTTCGTGGATAGATATCATCGTGGCATCGATAAGTGCCACTTTCAACTTTCTTCCCCGTCGCTCTGGATCAACGTTCCCGACATGCTTTTCTTCTTTCGCCGCTATCGAACGAGGCCATGAAGTTTAAGATAGCCCGGTATCCTCCACCCCTCTACCTCCCCTTTCGCAGTCGTGTCGTCCCTCACCGGCGTGGATGTCGACTAACGAGCGACGTTAGACAGGATGCAATTAGCAGAAGTCCTCATTTCAGGTTAGGTATAGGTCTTTTCCTTTTGCCGCAGGAACAAGTGACGAGCCGGAGGAAAAAGCTCAGGAACACCCTCAATTGAAAGTCACTTCGCCCGCGCGCCTAATTTATTTTTCTTTCTCCTTCCACTTCCGTCCAATGCAAATGCCATTGGCGACCGTCGACTTTTTTCATCCATTCCCGTATACCGGGGCAGGTTTGCTGGCCCCTGTTCATCCCCCTCAGGATTCGGCATTCGTGGCCATCTCCCTCTTCTTCAACGGTCCCGCTAGCCCATGGTTCGCATCAGTATTCCTCTCATTTGTCTCACACTGATTGTCCAGGAAACGTAATAGCGCAATCTCTTGGGCCGAAAGCCATGGAGAACGAAAGCGAGCGCGACTACGAACCCCTCGCCAAGTCACGTATTACGGCTGAATCGGCGTACCTACGTACCCACCGGGATAATCAATTTCTTTCGCTGCGAAAAAATCGGCCGGCAATTAGGTGCTGATACATGAAAATGGAAATCGGTCGGGAAGTTTCGTGGATGTTGTCAGGTGAAAACGTTGATGATCCAGGGGTGGTTTTTGGTCCGCGATTTAACGGGTTACCGTGGGACATAATTCATTTATCGCAGTTCGCGATAATTCTGACACGAGATATACGCAATTTTGGTCATGGCAAGGAAAATAAGCAGCAAGCTGCTTATTGAGTGGAATTGAATTAAATTGACACTTTGTTGCGAGTGAAGATTGCTAACACTTATTGCTCAAATTGTTATTATGTTATGCAGTAAGATCTTTTTAATTGTTACGTTTCCGGTCATTTTCGTGTTATACTCAGCGCGCACGAATTTTGTTCCGTTTCACGCGTACGAATGATTCAATATTTGAGACACGGGAAAGAAGCTTTTTCGCCAACTGTGCGTAGCCGTTGCGAATCGAATAATGAACAGACAATGTAACCTAAGAGCACAATCGAACTTATCTAAAGCCAACCATAAAAGTTTCCCCGCATGGCGCATCAAAAAACCCACAAATCGCCCTGGCATTCAATTTTATGCACGATGAAGGTGGCGGAACGAATTCGCCGGACCAAAAGACCATCCAGCACCGGTCTCCCCATTTCCCATTGCATATGTTACTGTCCAAAAACGTTGTACAAATTTCTCCTGGTCCCCTGTCACACCCTCCCCGGTCTATATATACCTACGTGTGTGTAATATACATGCATGCACCCGTATTCCCAGGCTCGAAATTACCAGCAGGCCACGATCCGCGATGACGTTTACGAATCAGGGTAGTGCACGGGTGACCGAAACGAAACGAAACGAAACGAAACGAAACGAAACGAAACTAAACTCATCGTTCACCGCGCTCCGGTTCACATAGCTTCGTATACGTGTTGGGGTAGGTATCGGGGCCGGTGCGGTGGCAGCGCTTCCAAGCCTATTCGACACGTTCCGAAGCGTGATCGTGAGCTCGATGCAAGAGACGGCACGCGTGCGTGTCGACGAACGAGCCTACGCGGAGGTCCGCTCGCGGAACGGAGCGGATTGAAGCGGAGCTGGTTCACGGCTGGCAAAGCTGGGGGGTCACGGACGACTAGCTCGCGTTAAGGGTCACGCTCGGTTGCATCGTACTTGCACTCGCACGCCGGTCAATGCACGTTGACCGGGCAGAGCAGTAATTTCTGATCCCGGGGCACGTCGGATTGGCGTGAGCGGAGGAGGAGAATGGCAAACGACCAGCGAAGAGATGCATCGGGCGACGTGATATGGGGCTAGCTCGGGGGAAGACGTAGCGCGTGAACGATGAAAGGGGAAGGGAGACTGGCGCGTGGGAGCAGAAACAGATTCCTCGGCCATAACCGGTTCGCGCACACATTGCGCCTGTGTAGTTCCGAGAGCGCGAGTTTATCGTGCCTTGGGCTAGCCGACGTCAACCCGGGACGGGGTTAAGTAACCCCTGGAATCACTGAGAAATATTCATCGACCCACGTCCCGGACTGGCTTGTCTTCCCGTCTCTCTGCCATCGATTTTTAATAGCCTTAATGATGGGTAGGCGGATAAGCGGATGGACAGGTAGGTAATGCTGGACGGAACCTGGGATCGGCTAGATGGGATTTCGCTATCTCTCGAGCAACGAGCTTCTTGGGGAGGTCGCGGGCGAGCGTACCGATCGTATCGCTCTTGCACGTGGAAACAGATATCTCGATATCGATTCCGGTATTAAGGACTTTCTATAGGACCGTATTTCTATGGATCGTCGTCCGTGCTTGCGCGCCTGCTGGATCGAAACGGTGGCATAGGTGTGTTGGTATGTGGGGTATTGATTCTGGAATAGGGGAGGGAATTGAATCTCATAAATTGATTGGATTCAAGAATGTTTCAATTGAAAATCGTAATTCAAGGATTACAGCGAATAAAAAGTTTATGTTTGGTATATGTAAAAATGATGACGTATACTATTACGATTTTGCGATGCCCTTACCTAATTCTTCATTTTATCTGTCCATAACAATAGTTGCAAAAGTGTTGATTAGCTGATGTTACACCACTCGCCAAATTGTATTAATACCTTTGGACGTATATGCAGCCATTACTGTTGCATACTAAATTACTTTACTATCGTGACATTCTAAAATCTAACATTCACGTCACATTACTTCCCGTTCCGTCAGCCAGGTCAATCTGAGCTCTTCTTCCAATGTTCTACTGAACAAATCTCCGATATAAGCTCAACAAATTGAACTGCCTATATATTTAAATCGAATCAAATCGAAATATATTTTCCTCAAAGGGGGACCGCCCATCTCGTTGGAGTAGCGCGCACACGCCATGCGTCCCCCGATGCTAAATTACGAGAGTCACGTGCCGGAATATATAGAATCGACAAGGGTTAAAAGTGATCGTCGAAGCGCGACGAACGATGTCCGAAACACCTGGCGAACATTATGCCATTTCGCGTCTTTCGGATTGCACGGTACCGAGTGCGCGTGCATCGATGCCGCGTAAGCAGTATTGATCGAGCAGGTGCATTACGGTGGTGGCCCCGCAGAAGATGGCGGAGAATACGGGTTTGCGGAGATCTTGCCAGCATTGGATGGCCAGCATCAAAATTTCACTCTCCGTCTGCATTTGAATCCGGAGGTCGCAACTCGAATTGCACTCTTCTGATCCTTGCCACTGCTTGATTCTGCCTGTCACTTGGTCCCGGTCTATTCTCCCTTTCGATTTCGTGTACTCCCAGCTCCTTCTTACTCCCCTTTTGTTCGGCGATCGATGTTCTGACCCAACCTCTTCGTATCAGCATAGGCGTTCGGTAATTTATTTCCGGTTGCTGCACCACCTCTCGTCTAAAATGTTTCGCTTTTTGGTTTGCTTAAAAACCGACTTGCCGTTGGATCGAATTTGTCTAAATAGTTTTCTGTATTTGAATAGTCAGTAGTGCGAGTTAATTTTTTTCAGTTTGTTCTTTCTACGGTGCGTTTTTATATCTACGTCTTTTCCTGCTTGGGCAACTAACGTTTTCTTTAGACATCCTTTGCGTCAATATAGACAACTGATAATATAATAAACTTCTCCATTGTTTTTGCCTATCATCTCTCTCTTCATCGTTGAATGTTTATTTCGTTCGTTCGTTAAGATAAGTATTTAATCGCGGGAAAATTCCCTTCCATTTTATTTCCCTTGCTTCAATTCTTGATAATATCTTTGCTTAAAACGCGATTGTACCTTTATTTTACGTTATCCGTGTTTTCTCATCGATTGCGTGTACTGTCCTCCCTTTTTTAATAATCTTTCAACACATTTCCTTCTTCGATTGTTCTTTATTCTACTTCCTGTATGTCTTTATTCTTGTGCCCTCTACTATCGCTCTCTCTGCTGTCAATTCTCGAGCAACTGCTTCCACGCGGCAACATGAACGGTCGTCAATCTGGCCACTCTGGTTGAACTATCGATGCTTTACGCTTGGTCGCCAACCCTCTTGCCTTCGATCGTTCATTCCCTCTGACCTGATGCGGTCTGTAAAATCCCGTGGCAAAGGTATTAATAGGCATAGTTTCAAAAGTGAGTATGCCCTTAAGCGGGCGGAACATCAACAGACATCGCGATGGGTTACTTGCCAGTGGTAGTAGAATACTGACAGGCCAAAGCTGCTGCTCGATCGACGTTCATCGAGGTAATGGATTCCATGTGCAATTTAATAAGCAGTCTGCGTTTCTGATTTCACTCCCGCGCGTGCCTGCCGAGATTTGGCTCGTTATTGGCAGCTAATTATGAGCAATTAGCTGAAACGCATTACGAGATTAAAGTGACGTGAAATAGGAATTACTATTTCGTAATACCAAGAAAGAAATTGCATTCGGGTCGCCTCAATTTACTTACCATTGTGGTTGAACAGTCATAGTTTAATTCATCGATCAGTCAATCCGCAATGCTTTTACCGAACAAATTTCGGGCAGACCGTGGACGATAGTAACAGGAGGGCGGTAGTAACGCGTAATCTCAAATCATGTAATAGATATTAATACATATTTTGGATATATGATGAAAAATGTAATTTGAGATACGTACATCCATTTCCAGCCAGTATAGATACGCAATAGACATGTACATATAGCGAACAAAATAACTTTTCGATACCCTAAAGTATCTTTTCCTTACCCATTTAAAATTATAATATAGACACTTTCTTTGCACGTATATGCTTTTTCTTTTTCTTGAATCTATAATCTGACCATTCTTAAAGTGATACTAATCGTTACTTAGCACTTTTAATCATCTCGCTAGGGAAAAATTGATCATTTGAGTTCAAAAGCATGGTCGGGGACGATTCAAACATCTGCAGTCGGGGTCGGTTGTAATGTCTAGTCTCTATCATTCCTGCCAATTTGTATCAAAACGTTCCATCAATGCACGCAATCATTTCTTATCCCACAACCTCCTCAAGTTCATTCTCGGTGCATTAAGAAATCCATGCTCACCAGGCATGTAATACTGCAGTCATTTTACCCGGAACCTCGATCCAACTTATTCAACGCGTCAAGCTCTGTCGCCAAGCCTCCACCGTGTCACCAATAATCTTTAACAGCATCTCTGAATCCATCACGAGCTCCGATAGGATGAACTCGCGTCCCTCTTGTCCGAGGGAATCGGCGACGCACCGACGCAGAATCGCGCGTTATCCTCTAGCATCGGTATGTAGGAACGCACAATGGCGCGTCCCTCATCACTCTGGCTGATTAATTCATTGCGCGATGGGAGGACGGAATCGGGAGACGCGCGACACACATGAACACACTCGCGTGCGTAAAGGGTGGAGAATGTTTGGCCCATGGTAACGGACTGGTCGGACGTTTTGATTCAATGCCGCCTGGGCGCATTGATTAAATGACTTCAAATTAAAACGGATAGTGCAGCAGGTGCGGCAGTGCGGCTCAATCGGGAAATGCGAGGTCGCCGCGAATATACTGTGCGCTTGCACACATGTATATTTGAACAAGTGCGCGCTTAATCGTCGCGGTGACCGAATTTCTTGAAATAGAGCCGGCCGGTTCTGGCGTCCTGTCTATCTCCCGGAACATTCCGAATCGACAGGGTAATGGCGATTGAGCGTGGCGATTGCGGGGGCGACGTTCGATTTGATCTTCTGGACGATGTCGATGGTGCGATCGACTCGTCGATTGGATAGGGTTTATAGTGATCGTCGAGATGATGTCGAGTATTACAGGTTCCGATCGATTTGCTCTGTCTGAGGGGAAGGGGGCGAAAAAACTATGGAGATGAGAGTTTTTCGGGAGATATTTCTTAGAGTTTCCGATGGGATCCTTTCGTGGACCGAGGGATCATGAGGGTTTTCGCGACTGCGTCTTCGATCATTAACTGTGAGAGTTATTAAGTATTTCTTTGTTTAAGCTCTACGTGTTGAAGTAACGGAAGTTTAAACAGCCGATTGACACTACACTTGCTGATATTGTTTGTGAGCCTAATTTTGCTGATACCGGTCACATTAATGGTTGTCAGTAAAAATGCGTAGTTTCTTGAAAATGTTATTTCACTTAGTTTAGAAATAAAATGTAACTAATTTAATTGCGCCATATTAATAGACCTTTCGGTTTTTTGTTTTCGAAATTAAAAGTCCGTCGAATTGACGGGTTCCGTAAATCTAGTGTTAATGCAAAATATATCTTGCTATTACTATCTTTAAAATAGAGTTTGTAATGTATTTTATAGTAGTATACAAATAAATGAGCAAGAAAATAGAGAGAAATATTTTGTTCCATTCGTTATACAATGTTGGTTTTCATGAGTTTAAAAGGTTTGGCACATTTTATACTTTTCGAAATCTTCTAAGTAGCGAAACATTCTTTTGAACATTCTACCACGGTTTTATTTTCCTTTCCAAGAAAGAAGCTTTCACAACAATTCTTTGCTTTCTCGTACAGTAGCGTGACATATGTTCACTCTTTTCACAAACCGTGTTCCAGATTTCAACTAACAGATTATAAAACTATTACTGTGTTATTAGTATTATTTTGATTCTACTTCAAAAGCTTATTATTCATCAACGAACGCCACTTTAATGTTGCAAGATGAAGATAATACAATTACGGTTTGTTAACATGTTGAAGCTATTTGAAACTGATTCCAGTTCAGGTTGTGTCCCTAAACGATGCATGGCTCTCAATATTTTAGATTAAGAAGGAGAGTATATCTGTTTCCACGTGTTACAGTTGTATATAATTTAGTTTGTTCAAATATATGAAAATATGGATAGTACTTCTCTCAATTGTGTAACGCAGCTTTAATACCGATTTTTAAAAAAGGTATTATTCGTAATATGAAATGAGTGTGTTTTGTTTGATGCGTGTGTGCGAGAGAGAAAGAATGCGCGGCGGAAGCGTTTTGTCGAATGTAAATCAGATCGTGTAGAGACGTGTACGAGAGCAGTGTGCAATCGAGGCCCTTGTGTAGTAAAGAATTTATCCAGAACAAGAAAATCCTACAGCAATATTAGACACTTCAATCGATGCTTGATTAGTATATTCCATTCAATTATTACTATTGCTGTGAAGTTTATATCAACATTCTGAGTTGTATTCTGTTTCATTAAACAAACGGTGTACATTAATATAAATCACTTCTATTTCGAAATCAGTGTCGAGTAATACTTGTACAATATTTTTCGATTCATTAAGTATTGCCGCTTTCCCTCCGAAGAGCGCAGATAGAAGGGGATATAACATTTACGCGGGACAACTCAAATCCGGACATTCCTATTGTGAGTACGTGGGAATGATCGATCCGTAACCATCGTGTAGCCTTTCAAAGCGCACTCTCAACCTGACGAGTCCTTTTCCTTCTCGGGCCACGTTTCAGTATTCGATCGATACATTAGCACGCGCTCGTCTTTCCACCAGAGAAGATCCTGCCTGCCAGAAACGCGATGACCTACTTCTAGTGTCGACTCATACGATATCGGCTCTCCGCCAAGCAATTTGTACGATCGAAAAGTACTTCTATTACGACCGATTCGGTGTTCTTCGGAGTGCGTCCCTATAATTCAGGAATTTATTGCGGGAATTTATTGTTCGACGGTCAACGAAACACAGCACGTTCAGGTCCTCCCCAATATGCTCGAATTTTTACACGCACCGTATTTAAATACGGTCCCCTTTAAAGGGGAAGTGTAGAATTTTCGAAATTCCCGGTTGCCCAAGATGATTAAAAAATGGCATCAGACTATGGAAGTAAATATAGCTGCATAATATCGTGAGAAAACTAATGAACTCTTACGTTTCAAACTTTCAGTAATAATGAACAACATAAAGTATCTAAAACTTTGATGCAATTAATAAAATGGCGTACAGTAACGATTTGGTTACAGTGTCGGTAATTTGGTATAGCGGTATTCTAAAATTTCATGTCACAGTTTTCATCCTCGAAAGAAACGCAAAATTGACAGGAAAGCATAGGACTAATATACTAACTGCATATACTGCATATACTAACTATGATGGCAAGGATTGAATACTTCCTGAAATACTATTCAAGTTGACGTTTTTTTCTGTCACTGATTATGAAATGTCACTGATTAACAAACCATTCGCTTCTATTATTTGTGGTGTTACAACTTGCATAATCTTAGTAGTTTTGGATATTTCGGCATTTCAAATTACCAACGATACTTCATATACGGTGCCCTTCCTCTGTAGTAGATACTGCTTGTAAGTATTCGAAAGCCTTTACAAAAAAAAAAAAAACCGGAAGCTCAAGTCGAACAATAAAATACTTATTAAACCAGGTTGCTTTAAATAGTGCTGGAATAATTTAGGTTAACGTACAATGTTACACATTTCGCAGAATGGTTATTTTTTGTTCTCCGTTCTTCGATGCAATTTTCAACTGTAAGAAGACGTATTTAAAGAAAAGAAAATTACCGGAAATACTTGACAAAATACCTATCCGGAGATAATCGCACCTATAACATGGAGTGATAATTTAATAATAAAGATTTAAATATAATAAGTATAATTATAATGAAAGTATATTATAGTATTTAAAAGTAGAATGATCTGACAAATATCGGCAAACAATTTGGACAGAAAACAATTTTTGCATTTAAATGGAGGAGTCCAATATAAAGTCTGTATTGTTCGAATATTAATTATAAGCTGTACTGCATACACATACACATACATGTACGTATATTGAAATAGATACTTTATAAAATTCGGAAATAAATCACTGCCGATAGGAAATATTTCAAAATTTCCCGGGGATATTTCGAAAACCCAAATTCAAAGAAAAACCTCGACGCGGACAATATTATAAAATAATTGAACTGAAACTCCATTGCATACTGGGAAAATATGTTAACAAACATAATCAATGGGAAATATAATCGTATCGCGTTTTGATCATGGCATCGTAAAAAGAGTGAAGAGCAGAAGCTGGGCGTTGACTAATCAACAACGGTAGTTCGGCACAATGTATGTTCCGTTGAATTTTAGCTGGTACATGCGTCGATATTGATTAAACACATTGAATGAAATTATACATGATACGCTGGTATCGGAGAATATTCTCCAACCTGCACAAACATGTCGCGTTTGTATCGTGTTTGTGATAAAAGGATCGACATCACAGAGTAGCGTCGCTCTTTGTGCAGGTGCACGGAATATTGAGCGTCCAGTTTTAAATTGTACGAACTGTTGAATTGGAATGTAAAAGGCGAAAACAAGAGCATTAGATTCCAATGATGGCGGGAAGAATATCATCGATTCAAAGTTTCCCCCCTGAACCCACGGCGCTCTCGTGTTTGCGATTGAACGCAAATATTTCAACGAACGTTCGCCAGGGTAAACGTCAACGACGCAGGTGCTGATTAACTGTAAAATAAGCCGGCCGTGTTACAGCGAACGAAACTGTACTGCATAGTGCTGTTAATTCCGAATCAAAGTGAAACTTTTCGTTAAATCAAACGCGGCATTCATACCTGAGGCAAACGACTGAACATCAATGCAACAGTGTTTACACTACATCGTTGGGAATCGAGGTATAGTGAAAAATGTCCACACCTGAATCTGCCCAGTCGGTTTATACAACGATAGTAATCTCAGCATGCTTGCAACGGAATCTTGTTAATAACGGGAGCCCGAAATACTGATTTCTACCGACACCCCTAACTTCTACGGTTCGCCGTATACTTGCCAAGGGTTGTATATTCATACCAACGACTGCGGAACCAAGAGTACTGAAAGTTGATGTACCGCTCAAAATAACTCGAAGGTTGGTTAATTGAATGAGATTTAGCACGTGGTAGGGTTTCTAATACTCTAAAAGGTTCAACGTCCCACGAGAATTGCATATTTCATAGAAATATTTGTGGGGGTAAATGATACAGTGATTAGCCATCTGAGGAAGAGGGTCACATGTGCATTCAGTGATAAATTTTAAGTTAGTAAAGTTAAAAACGTAATCAGCATAAATAGCTGTAAAAGGCTCTAATAGTCTAAACATAAATTTTGAGTTATTAAGAAGTATCAAGGGTTCACAAAAATTTACAGAATATATGTTGCATATGAAAAAAGATAATTATTAGCCGGGCCAAGACCAGTGAGTAGAAAAATGTGAGTAGCAAAATATTGGCTACATTCGAAGCACGAAAGTCCAAAGTATTGGAATATGTTCATTAAAACAGCATAACAAATATTTTTTCTTAATATCCGCGTCTTTTTTACAGTAGTGCCAATCACTGCGCAGGTATTTCGGATGGCGAACTGCTACACCCAAACGTGCCTTCGGAATCTCTTAGTTTTATGGCATGTCTATTAGCTATTGAGGGCGAGAAGCATGAATATTCGAAATGTGTTTAATAAACTAAATTGCTCTAGGCAGGGCATACTCTCAATCATACAAATAATTAATTAAAAAAAAACTCCTTATTCACGAAAATAGCTTTACTCTGCGATCGTGCCATAAACTTTTGCCCACGAAAGCCGAGCGAAATCTATGGGGTGCATTATGGCGACGCAACAAACAATGTCCACAAAACATGATAATTCGAGTTCTACGCACCCCATGCTGAAGTAATA
This sequence comes from Nomada lathburiana, assembly GCA_963667235.1. NCBI lineage: Eukaryota > Metazoa > Arthropoda > Insecta > Hymenoptera > Apidae > Nomada > Nomada lathburiana. The sequence continues at coordinate 2,467,653 of OY763897.1, read as the reverse complement.
CCGGTGAAGCACGATGCATTTTTATTGAAACACGTATGCGTATGTAGATCGAGCTCAGCGTGCGATCAAGTAGTTAGCAAGGAAACACACTGAGGAGGAAAGAAGCTTGATCGTCATGTTTTCCCTGCTGACGAATCGTCTGTACTTGGTGTACATACGTATAGGCACATTTAGTATAAGCTGATCGCAAGAATTATATGTCCTAACGCAGGAGCTGTGTTAGCAATAGGAAAGGTGCTTTCGCGTCTCGTTTTTGTATTTCGGTGGTCGTGGTTGTACTAAATGTAACTTCGGGCCACTACTTTACCTATTGCCGCCTACGCAAATGCGTGAACAAATATCGATAAAGACAGCTGAGGGAAGAATGAAATATCGAAAGAATCAAGAAGAGGAATGGAAACGTTTACAGGTGAAAGAATCAGCGAGAAAGGTCCGAGATAATGCTGATTACAGGCGACTGTGCCCGATAGGAAGGGGGCAGGAGTAAAAAATATAAAAGGGAATGCCGGATTGGATGGACGCTAATAAACGAAAAAGGTGTTCTCTGTCCGCATCTCTTTGTTGGTGTTTTAATAGCGATAGATATCGATATCTCGGGATCGTTTTTTCTTCTACCTGGTCAATGCATTTTTCTTTTTTGTGTATCCATTATTTGTATTCGTATTACACTACCTCCAATGTCAGCGTAATAAAAAAGTTTAACGCGTGCAGATGAATCGCATCAGACTAGAGTGAAAAAATGTGCAAAAAAGATACATAAATGGAATATCATGTGGTGGGTGTCATTTTCTTTTTTTCTCTATGAATTGTTATCCAATGTCACGTTCACAATACGAATAATACGCAACCGAATGTATTGTTCCCTACAATATATTTTAATAATAACTTTCGTTATAACCACCGTTACAGCTTTCAGGACTTGAATAACGGTGGATAAATAGAACCCATTGTTAATTTATAAATAAACGGAACTTCGTCCAATTATATCTGAGAATTGAAAGAAAAACAAATTCACGCGTAATAAACGTATTATTATGTTAGACTTTCAACCGAAAAAAACTGACATCAAATTGATTATTCAGCATAGACTGCAATAAACACTAAACTGTACGCCAAAACTATATCATACACCGGATGCCAAATTTGAATAATTCTTCATTGCAAATATCTCGCCCACGCTGCGCACTAACGAAACCATCCATCGTCATCAAATAGTCACATTATTCATCCCCCACTGTAATATCATCCACTAATCCACTAATTTCCAACCCGATCTGTGACAACTTGCCATCTATGAATCTCCTCGGCCGTGGAATCATTGACAGAAATGTGACCTCGTGACAGTTGAAGACAGTGTAAGTTGTTTCTCCAACAAGGTCCCCGCCCACAATCAAATTCACTGGATCGACGCTTGAGAATTTACTAAAGGAGAGAACGTCATCGAAACAAGGGGGAACGCCAGAGGATTAGCCAGCTATCGATCACACGGATCGATCTCGCACGTTGGATAATTGGATCGTCGCTACTCCGTGTACATAGGTGTAGTTCGGTGTAGCTGGTCGGTTTAATAACCTCGTGCCCGAGATTCGTTGGTTGTCGGCTTGACGCGAGTCGACGCGAGGTGAGGCGTATGTAAGCTGCATGCGGTGCGATGAGAGCGCTTCCGGGTGTTTCCTGCATCGACAATCGCCTTTGGGGATAGCGTCGTTCAAAGGATGGACGCGTAAATCGAACGTGTACGTTTTAAAAGGCCGGCCAGCTGAGCCGCAAAATTTTAGAACGGCAAGGGAGAGCAATGTAAATTTCCGGCGACCATTTGCATACATCGCTGTATGGCGGGCAAGTTTTTGGGTTCATCAGGTTTACGAAATGAGACGGGCTGGTGGATGTGCAATTAAGTTGAAGCATCTTTCTTTTTAAGGGAAGATGATGGAATGTTTTGAAGTATTTTCGCGCATTGGATGACAATTTTTTAGACGATGCTGATATGAATTTGTAGTAATTAGCATTTCAGTTATGTACATGTATACTCTCAAAATTAATGCTTCGGGTGGCAAGCAATATACATACATATTAACCACTTCAGGACAATAGAGAAATAGTACGCTCTAACATTAATTCTAGCTACTGCTTCGCAAGAAGTAGAAGCTTCCTAACTGGAACATCCTACTAGCATAACATATGGTACATACAATTTATACATATTATTGTTTATCTACATGTACGTGTGTGTATTTCGTATACCACTAACGTATCTACCCTGTTGTAGAGTAATTTTGTGGCTCTGTTTGCTATGTAACAGCTCACATCGAATGCTCTCCAGTGCTTTATATTAAATCTATTCATCAATAAATATCGTGATAGAAAAGAAGTTAAATAATCTTTCGTGTAACTGAATGCAGGATCGCGAAGGACTAATGTAATATAACAAAATGAAAATCTGCTTTTAAGTGCGATATATTGGTAAAATTTTGTTGCAAGCATTATATCACCCAGTTTGTATAGACTTTGTTTGTATAGTTGTAAAGAAGAATATAAAACCGTAGTAATGCTACTTACTGTGCATTATTTACTTCTTTGAGGTTTGTGACTCGAGAAATGTAAATTGTTGTGCACTTCGACATTGGTTGCAAAATAAATATATATTTTCATGTTCTGAACTTATAATAAAGGTCATAAGTTTTCCCCTATTTTTCGATTCCTCTCATAGAATTGGAGAATTATACAATGTTTATTACCTGTAATTTACGTTACGTAAATTTCAAACTTTTACAAATCGACCATTGAACTAGGACACACTTGCGCCAAAAAATACAAAATGCACAGAATTCGTTAACTCGTGTACGAAAATACTCGCGTTCATATGGATATTTTACTCCAAAAATAGATTCGCCCATTCTTACTTGCAACTCCGTCGTTCCATTGTACTGTTTTTTTAGAAACTATCCATTCTGCGTTCCCCATTGGACGAATTTTACCCAAAATTCATTATTATTGTCGCGGTACGCGAAAGCTACGATTTCACGTCTTTTTATCCGGGAATCCGTGTGTAGTACAAAATACTAAAGAACTCGTCCATCGGAATTTTAAATAGTCCGCGTTTTTTTGTCGGAGGACCGATCGCTCTAGGATTCGTGGTCGGAAATGTTTTTACAGTGTGTGTTTGTACGGGCCGAACCAACTCGTCTGTTAAAATCGTGGACGGTCAAAGACATGGTCGTATTTTGAAAAGTGCAATTTCGACAACACCAGACGCGACAAAATATGTTCGTCGCGGAGAAAAATGTTTGACGCCTCTCCGTGCACGCTATAGAAAAGCAGAAATTTATTGATCCGCAACTAACGGGCACGTTTGCAGTGTGTTCATTCAAAATTTCGGCGTGTTTTCAGTTTTAATACTTCAGAAGAGATACTGATTACCGATTCGTAACATCAGTAACATGATAGTTGCACGAGCAGTTTCTTACTATAGTTCCCTTATACATATATAAACTACGTGAATTATGTTACCATTTGTCAATATGAATGGCGAACCTTGTATTTCATCAAGGAAACTTCCTCATTTATCTCAAAGAACTTCATCTTTAATTTGTACTTTACATCAATATCTTTTAATCAATATAAATATATTCACTTTACATTGCACACATTTTTGATCGCCGCACATCTCATTTCCGAATTTAAATTTCGACGCAACTAGTTAACCATTATTACCATCTGCCGAATGAAATTTCACAAGACCTTCAATGAAACCACAAAAGTTCCATTCCAAACTTCTGACCGGAAATAATCCTAATATGCCTCATTTTTCTGATCAGAACTTCAAAGCGATTGTTCCAAATCGCGGCGGAAGTAATATTCGTTTCGGCAGAAGCTACAAATGCTCGTCACAAAGGATTCTTCGAAGAAACACAGTTGGGATAAATTAGTGGGAGGATAGAAGGCAGCTATTCCCTGTTCGGAGAGGCGAAACGACAACGACGCTGTCTCGCAGGACAGGAAACAATGCTTGGCTAAAAATTCCTCGAAGGGGCGGTAGTTCGATCCCGAAGAAGAATGGAATTAAAGACTACCTAATCGAAGAAACGAAATGCGCCACGGTGGTCCCATAGAAATGCAAAAGGGAGGCCGTAGTCCCTTTACTTTTTTGCGGTTGCAGTTTCTGTAGCGTTCGGCAAAAAGAGTTTTAATTTCCGGCGAGAAAAAGCAACAGAGGGTTTAGTCGTTTACGCGCCGCTGCACGGACAGCCTCAAACAAAATATTACTACAGCTTAACGCGCCGCGTGGCACACGGACTGCAACTTTGCCTTCCGTCTTTCATTTCGTTTAGTCTCGTTTAGTCTCGTTTAGTCTCTGTCAAGGGCATCGTCGCATTATCACGGACACCTAGCATTTTTGTACAAACCTGCTTCACTAACGCGTATATACTTATGTGCTTCCGCATTTTTGAAGGAAATATGTGCGGTTTTGCAATAAGCGTTATAACTCTGATAGTTACTTTTATCTTTCACAGTGCTTTATTTTTTTTTCACCTAACAGGCCTGTACATATTTACAATATTCATTACCATGACAATAATAATAATAAGTTGGCATAGATGTTATTTCGTGTTCAAGCAAAAGAAATATAAAAATAAACTATAATGCGAACAAATTGCCATAAGAAAACATTCTAATTGAATACCAGCGAGAACAAACAATTAATTTAATACTTTATTTAGTACTATTGGTTTTATCCCTTTATACAGTATTTAATCAGCACGAGCTTTGCCCGATGTTTCCTAGAATTTATGTCTACAAAAATTTCTCCCCCAAGTAGGTACACCACGTCCTCCTGTGTAACTTACACGAATTAGTGCAGCAGCGTGTGGGCAATCTTATAAAACGCACAGCATCGATTCTCACGAACGCTAGACTTCGCGTAGCGCGTGGCGAACCAGCGGTAAAAGAATAACGATTTTCCCTCGGAGCAGGGTGAAATTTCGAGTCCGTTCCTCGCGGTTCAAATCGCCCGAAAGTATTTATAACAGGCTCGTGAACCGCACATCGAAGCGTATCCACGCGAACAGTAGACCACGAGGCTAAAAGATTCTGACACTATAACCATGTCTTCGTACGCAGCTCAATGTGAACGAGTAGGGCCGAGGGATGTTGGCATAAAGGTTACCGTGACAGAAGTTGGAGAAGGAGTTGAAGAAAGGCAGATAGAGAATCCTGCTGACTCTGCTGGTGTTGCTCGTCTGAAGACGTCACACAGAGAGACTGGAAGTTCACCTGAGCCACCCACCTGACCTCCTTCTTTCCGTCTCGTCCAGGAGCAGCCGACTTTTGTCTCTTTTGCTCTTTTCACGTCCGCCCTTTCCCCGTTTCTATGACAGACCTCCGTCCCGCGGGATAGTCGTAATCCTCTTCCATCATTTCGCAACGACGATATGAAAAGAGTACTTATGTGGGTTCAATTATAGGGCTCCACGCCAATAAAAACTCTCCCTCCATCTTCAATCCTCGATTTGTTCCCTATCCCTCTCCTTTCTTTCTTTCTTTCTCTCTCACCCTCCCTCTTCCTGTCCTTCACCCTTTTTTCTCTTCGTCTGTCTGCTTCTCTCTCTCTTTCTCCCTTTGAATGTCAATTGCTCATTTCTTTTTCTAGTTTTCTCTTTGCTGTAGCCTTGGCTTTTTAGCGGCACTACGCGTTCCCCTTCCCGTCACCCTTTCTCCATTCACCTATCTAACTTTAATCTTAATACCCACGTGCTTATACGGTATCCAAGAGAGGGTAATGCCGCGAGAAATAAAAAAGTCGATCTACCGAGAACAGAAAAATCTTTATCGTATTTGATAAATGGTTAAGGAATTGTCTAAGACCAATAGAAACGAATACTGTGTTGCTTATTTAGCCCTTGTGCGGGCAATGAAAATGTGCAAACAAGTTCGAAACTTAATTAATGGAATTACTTTGCATACACTTTTACCCCACAAAGCGTGAATCGATATAGGATCGTTCAAAGAATGAAAATCCAGAGCGGTTTTGCGACATTTTGTTAGAAACGTAAAAAAATATTTAAAAGAAATAATTTCATCGGTTTGATCACCCATGGTATCGCGGCTCTAATGAATTTAATTAGTACACCCTTTCGTTCGCTTCAAACACCGCCATTCTTCCTTCTTCTTCTTTCGTTCCACAATTATCAATCACATTAAGCCAGCGTTATTTCTCCGCGTGCCAGTTTGTTTGCGATGACGATGATTGCGGTCGAAGCTAATAAAGGATAATAAATAATATTATCTTATTACCGGGTAAGTAATTGGTGTATCGCAATTAGCGTCCGTGTTACGCCAATGTAAACTTCTCTCGTTTATAGCCGTTTCGCAGAGATCTGGTACAATTCAAATTATAAAAGAATCCTCATATTATCGATCCGCCGCAGCCCGGATACGTGTCTAGTCCTCCAATTAGTTTAGCGGCTGAAATAAGGCAAAAAAAGATGCTGAAGTAGATTTCGTCCTAATTAAATGTAAACCTCCTGACGAAGTCATAACGACGCCGGGAGAATTTACAATGGGGAGGAATATAGCTACGTTTTTGTCCAGCTTCCACAGTTACAGTTATATGGCAGCAATAAATAATAGCAGCGGCGATAATTAACTTCCCCCTATTGACTACGGATAATATGCGTATGTGCACGGAAATTCACAGATTATTGATTTTAATTGGCTCGCAGGTTTAAAAGATGCAAAGATATATCGATTTAATGATACTTTTCATCAAACCAAAATTTTGAAGGGATACCATTCTTTCTGAATGGACAAAATGTGATAAAAATGTACAAAACGATTTACGTGTGACGTTTGTTGCATACAATAATTATTTTAAGGGAATTTTACAAACTTTTATAAAGATTAAATAGGTTTATTTAATTGCCGCATTTGTAACATTATTTAATTATCCTTCAAAAATAATTAAAATGTTTGAGGTCATGAGGTCATGTTATTGTGCGAAAATTTAGTAGGATTTAATAGGAGCAAAATGAGAAAATTTTTTTTAATTGTTACAAGTTCCACTTCAACGTTAGTGATGAAATTAGAAGTACTCCCTGTTAATTCTGATTCCCGTTTCTTGACCATTTCCATCACGAAATGATATCAAAAAGGCAACAGACCGAATCTAAGGCGGAAAGCACTACATCCGGGCAATCTTTCCTGTTACCAACACACTTTCACGCGTGATCTAGTTTCCGCCATATAATTACCTGCTATCACAGCAAGAGATAATTAACCGATGTGGTTTGTGGGAGGAACGAGCCAAACGGACGGGCGCCATCAAAAATATATGAAGGTAATCGCGAACAAGAAGGGATAATAACTTCGACCTTTGAACTTAGTTGACTGAGAATCGCCCCGGAAGTAAACCAATCGCCTTGTAATAATGCATTCTATGAATATGATATGAGCACAGACATGTGTACAAAGCAAAACCGAAGAGGCCACTACGTATAAGAATATGGGTTGAAATGACAATGTATATTTTTAAGTAGAATAGGAGTTCGAATCTGTGGTTGGTCAGACGCGCGCTGGTGTATTCTACTTATGTTTTAAGTAGAACCAGTCTGGGAACAGTCAGGCGTACCTTTTAAGTAAAATACATTAGCATTATTAGTGAGCTGGCAATAAAATTTCTTGTGTACAGATATATTCCGGCTTTCTTTCAAGCTTTTTCTTATTGTATCCTGCATCTAGGATGAAACTGTAGTTGCTTATCTATATCTCCGTAAATAATGATTGTTTACTTTAATTGGCTCCCCATTCATCATCACTAGTTTATTAGACAGAAGTTAACATTTTTATAACGAAATATAAAAGGAAATTTATATCTGTACAGGATTCTCTTTGTCTGTACTCCATTTATTCAAACCAGTTAATGCTCCGTTCCAAATACATGTACAGATTTATAGCTGTGGTCTTATCCAGTTAAATGAACGTGTATTTTTACAATGCAGGTATCGTTTGTGTCAAAAATATGTGTGATACATACATGTCAAAGGGAGGAAGAATTGAACGTGGAACAAACAGAACGCAGAAGCTGCTTGACTTTCTGGACTTCGGCCTCTTTTAGAGAAGCTTGTAAACACAAGTGGAGGACAGAGTTATACATATGTTTGAATAAATGGAGTTCTCCTGTAGATCATTCTGAATATTTATGTAAATAATTATCATGCAGAAATACATCTCTAGTTACAATTTCCAGATTGTACAGTAAAAATTCATCATGGACAAATCAAAAACTTGGTAGATGCGTATAATAATAATAATAGTATAAATTCGCAAACAACGATCGTCTTTGCATAATTGATTAGAAAATCCAATATATATATATATGTATTCTGGAACCTCCTTAACCGGTACAGCAAAAACGAAGACGCAAAGATTTAGTTTACAACCTGATAGTAAAATCGGTGGAGCGCAGGTCGCAAACGAATATAACATATCGCAAAGAGACTGCCACTATTAATAGCAAGGATACGCGTCTGCTACGCTTCGTCGTGTGTCATCATTTTATTTTTCCAGTTACCCGCGTGCACGGTCCCTTTCATCTTCAGACTGCCGGGGAACGATGTATCCCTTGTAGTCTCATCGTACGGTTTCTTTTCGACCCCGAGAACGTCGTAAATCGTGGCCAAGACACGGCGCAACGCACACCTTTGCCTGTTATTCGCAGATAGAAAAAACCGCAATGTTCTCCGGCACTGTCTCGCGGCAGCTGTCGTACTCGTTGTGCCCGAATAATCGCCAGCAATTTCTCCGAGCCGCTCGTATATCGGCGGCCTTTTCGTTCTCTTTAATGGATGGCTAACATGGTTTACATGTCGGAGCTTATGTTTCGGTTGTGTAATTAGTTTTGTATAGACTGAATTCGCCCAGCGATATATTGTTGCTCGTAATCCCGAGCTTCACATTCACTGTGCCACGCATATATTCAGCCGCTTCTTCTAAGCTGACTAACTGCTTGAACCTTTACCTATGTATACAATGCGTGGTTTAGAAGAATTTAGCGGTATGTGTTACTACATGGAAGCAACAGCAAAATTGCGACTAACAGATCGAGTGTCTTCAATCTAAGGATAAGAGAAGGTTCAGTGGTCTCCACATGTAAGAGATAATTTGAACAACTTTTTTTAGGAGGAATTTATAGGCATAATACCGAATTCGTTTTCAATCGAATGGGAACATCCATGAGTGAGATAAATGTTTGGGAATCGTGGACATCTCCGTGGCCACCTAGAGCGGCCAGATAAAATTTTATTTTTGTCGGACCATACATATGTATATTAAATCTATCCTGAGCAAAAAGAAATCGTCGGCGGAGCAATTGCAGTTGGAGAAATTACAACTCCAAATCCCATTGCCCCAAGATCAAGAAACCCGGATTGGACCGCTTTAAAATATTAAGTAAACATTTCAGAAGTTGATTAAGAGAAGTGTGCATTCCTTCTAGTAAGACGCAAGTTCTGACAAAAACTTTTGTTTAACAAAAAAAAGTCACATGCGTAGTTTCTGCAAAGTTCACTAGAGAACATGAATCATGAAAGTGCTGGTGTACGAAGTAGTTGCAAGGGGATGTACTATATCTGTCACATCTACCTAATAATGCAAAGCTCTATAGTCATAGCTTCTTTAGAACTGTACCTCTAGTGATCTACCGGCAGAGCTCTTTTCGTAAGCTGCGAAGAAACGTTATCATTGTTACTAAACAGCATATTATATGATCCAACGAAACGCATGCGAGTTTTTCCAAATACGATATTTCTTTATTGTCTACGATAATTCATTTATGTGCGTGGAATGCTTTACTGGCTCTAACATTTGCATTTATAGCGAGCATGAATAATTCTTACTATCTTTTTCCAAGCAAGACACGTAGAGATTACAATATGACCTAAGCGAACAGTGACAGAATAGATATTATTAAATTAAATCTCATACATTATTGAAGCGGAATAAAAATACGCGTGTAAATGTAATCGCGGTACAATGTTCAATGCTCTTTGATTCACAAGATTTATAACTTCCGTTTTTTTTCCATTCTAATATTAAGCTGCCAGTTTGAGATTGTATTCATATCAGTGACTTGCAACAACAAAGAAGAAAAGATTAAAAACCGTGAAGGTTGTCAATATTAAAATATAGCAGATTTTCCAGATTATTACCATGCTCGTGTACTTGATACCATTGCAAGTGTCAATTAAGAAAATATTTTAATATTTTTCACTGCAACAATTTTCGTTAATGCCGTTCGGGGCTGACGTAATAGCACTATTCCTAATTAATAACTATTTACATCTTAAAACCTACATTCGTTCTACCCACAAACCACAGATAAAGCTATCTTCGACTCGTTAGAAGCGTCCGAGCATTGCTTCTAAAGGATACGGGTATTAACAGGAAGCGGGAGACTATATTATCAGTCGTAAATAAGAGGATGTTCACAATCTTCCCTGGCATGACCATTCAGTCCGATATAAATCTGAAGCCTTGAAATATTTCCGCAAACCTACTACTCAAATATCAGATGCAAAAGTATCATTAAAAACTCAACGGTCCAGTTGCAAAAACGTATCATACAAGCCAAAACAATAACTGGGAAACAAGCAAGGCTTACGTACAAAATAATTCTAATCAACATGCATACACTTCGCAGTTGATCATCGAGCGCTGGTCCGGTTGGATAACGCGTAAAATTTATTTTTAATTAACGTGCAAATGAATTCGCCGGCGACTATTTCCTGCTTATCAGAGGTGCCATTCGCTGGCATTGATAGCACTTGCGCATTCTGCCCGCGATGAGATTATTCGTGTCCCGTGAAATCATCTACGAAACGACTGTCCAGGAAGTGACATCAACATCGTCACCGTCTGGTTAAGAAGCGTTAAAACAGAATTTATTTTAGCCTTCGGCGATCGAAGTGCAAACTCCAGTAGACCAGTAATTAATATACGTACCCCATTAAAGTGATTAAAAATCTGCGTGATTAAAACGAAGTAATATTTTGAGAGTTGCTGCATTCAGAGTACATATTAATTATACTGATTAAAAAAAATATACACTAAATGAGATAATATCGGTGAAATAAATTGCTTCTCCCGGTTAACTTTAATTGCTAGTTATTTTCCTGGTGAGATTAATTGTGAACTATCGATATGAAAATTGATTGAGAATCGTAATGCCAATAAAATGTAATAGTGTTTGTTAGACTATTTCAATATATAAGAACAATATTCTCATAGATTGCCACATGTGTCAACCGGAGCTACCTGTTACCGTGACTTGGGGCACGTTGTTCCCGTACCAACTCGCCCCGCCGGAAATGTATAGGTTCCGTTGCGACGCGTCGCGGTCGTGCCCCGGGCAATTAGTTTAAGAACCTCAGGAACGTTCGATCGTCTTGGCACAAAGATACTACGACTGGACCCCATTGGTTAAGTGCTCTTTTAAAGGGAAATCCAAGACTGTCAATAGGGGCTCCGGGAGCAACAAGTTGTAATCGAGCTATGTCCTTTAGGAAGCATAGCATGGATGGATAATTTTTCCCCTACCCTTGCTGCATCTAGTAGTTCAAAAATGATAGGTGGAGTTAAAAAATTAAATTAACAGGTTCAACAATCTACCAGCCATTTCATTCGCAGCAACCTAATAATGCGGATCTGTCTATATTACATTAATTAGCGCCAACGTTGCAAGCGAGGCGCCCGTATCAGCTGCCGTAACGTTAACGCATGAAATCGACGATTTCCGTGTGATTAATCGACGATTGATGACCCTGCGCAGACTAGATGCGTAATTGCGGTGGCATCGACACGCAGGGGCAAGCCCGACCAGATACACTGACAAGCATAAAAGACCGCTCAGGCAGCCGTATCGTGAATTTATCGCGGCTAGCGTGATGATACAGCCCGTTTAATTAAACCAGCAACGCGACGCGCGTTTTCAGACTCGAGAAAGTCCACGGACGATACAGCTGGATATTTGTCTGCGGATTAATCACTGGAGAGGTCGTCGAACGTGCCACTTTTCTGGAAGCTTAATATACATTGTGAAGGGGGATACTTGTGGTCGATAAATTCTGTACGCCGGGCCATTGTCATCGGTGCATTTTTATAATTTCCACATTTCGTTGTTCAAATATACGTATTATACGCATACTGCATATACATATGTTCTTTCCCTGCGAATGAAAGAAGTTGAGTTCAGACATTTTTGCTTATCGTACGCTTATCTTGCGTTCTCTTGTTCTTACCGTGGAAATGTCTCGCCCGTAAGATCCGAATGATTCATTGCATTATTCTGGGTGAAATGTATCTTCGATATGTGAAGAACTATATTTAATTGCGTACAAGTTGAACGTATGTGCATTTGTAAGCACATTGCGCTGCAATGACAGGAATAATGTTTCCTTTGTTCTCCATTATACGAAGGAGATATTTGAAAACGTTACTCATTGCAATCCTCACTGTTTGAGATTAATATGATATGCGGTTAGTTTATAAACTTGACAAAGGGAGCTGTTAATATTAATGTATCTGTAAATATTTTTATAGAAAATATCTCGAACTACACTTCGATGCCCCAATCTTCGCTTAAAAGGAAAAACAGAAACCGGAATGGACACGCAAAAATAAAAAGAACTTCGATATATTATAAACCGTTACAGGTTTTATTACGTTTAGTCGGAGCATTAACCAAATCCAGCAGGCCGTCCCCGTGTCGTCTAAACAATTCAACCCTCCCGAATCTTTCGGATATTTCATTTCGCGGCGATCAGGAACGTGATCACGGGTGAAAATAGCGGGTAGGGTGCGATGTGACGGAAAAGGAAGGTGGAGAAAGCACGAAGGCGAACGACCGTGCACGCTCTAGCGACAGAAGTTTCGCCGTGGCTGGTGTTCGAGCGAGGAAACTTCGCTGGCACGCTCGTCGAACGTAAGAGCCATGAGTGACGCGTAATTACTCGCATCCGAATAGCAGACAACTGGGATTGAAGGGTACCAGGGTTCGGAGTGACAGAGCGTGTCAAAGTTGGGCGCGCGCTAGAAAAAGATCGTGACACTAATTGCTCGAAAATATATAGGCGATCCTGACGGTGCCTCGCGGAAAATCCTCCCGCCTCCCTGACTTTGATCCTGCTCACGTCTCTCCTCTACGTCTGACGAAGACGTTCTAATATCCATCGGGGGCCCCGATCGTTTCGTTCGATGATCGAACGCGTGGAAATCGAGGGACGCGGTTTTTTTTGAACGATAGGCAAGAAGCACCGGGGAGGGCGGATCAAACGATTAATTATGCGTTCGTTCGGGGAATATTAATCGATGTATGATAAATTGCATGCGGCAGCGGAGTTTTCTTGGGCAAACATCAAAGGCACAGCGGGCCGGTTTTCAGACATCGTAGAATCAATATTTCGAATTGATGATCTTAAGTGTGCATGGTGAACAAAAAATGAATACCGTAAGTTGTAGTTTTTATTATAAAATTCCAATGAATAATTAACGGTGATTGGTTCTTAATGGATTTAATTTAAGATAAATAGGGGGAACAAATTTTCACAGAATATGAAGAAAAAAGGATCTACTTTATTTTTGATAACCGATATTGATAAATATTAATTTTTTGTATCTTTTGTTCAATAAATTCGTAAACTTTTCAATAATACTTTTTCTTCGAGATTTTCGCGAATTATATTATTATGGTTCAGGTTTCTGCAGTGGTTTTGTCACCCTTTGTAATTAAAATCCCCTAAAGAAAATTCTGCAGCGCGTGAAACGAGTTAATTAACCCTAGAAGTATTAGCTGTGGCAGACAACTATAAATTCCGGTCCTGGATCTTATATACCTGGTGTCGCTAATATTAACTTCGTAAAGTTAAATACAAAAAATAATGAGTTCGAGGGGAAATCGATACATTAATGTACTTCTCTACGAACGGAAAGTACAGTATCCAATTTCTGTATATAATATTACTTCCCTAGCATCGTCTGACAGTAAAATGTAAGTTTCGTAAGGAATTTTAGTCAAGGTCTGTGTCAGACGCATTCGAAAATATCAAGTGTGCGATAAAGTAATCGCCATTTGCAAACGCTGCGCGGTACATTCATTGAAAAAGGAATATTTTTAAACATCAACAAATCTTTTCGCCGGCATCGCAATCCGGAATTATCCAACTATGTAAACCGTCCCATTTCTCATAGTGGTCTACGAACTTATCTACTCGGATCTTCGCGTCTCATTCTGAAATCACTCCCATCTACAATAACTAAGAGCCAAGGTTATCCCCGTCCACCCCCTTTAACACACACTTCCTCCCCAAAAACTACACTCCACTCTCGATAAACTCAACGAATCCGTCCACTCCATCACAAAATCCAATAACTCTCTTCCACCTTGCCCTCTACCCTCGACTGACCACCCTAGAAAAGAAAACAATACTTCAACACTGCCCCTCCGCCGAAAGATTAAACCCAACCAGCACGCCAGTCAGCGCCCAGCGACCATCCAAGTTAATAACAAAATTTGTCCCCCACGCGGCCGTAAAATGACTCGTTGGCCCGCAAATTTCACGGGGCTCGCCCGTGTTCGTAGAAAAGCGCGCAACCGTTTCACGGCGGATTAATCGGCAGAACGGAAATCTCCAGCCGCTGGAGGCAGTCGATGTGCAGCTGCAGCCGTCTGGTACGGTCTGCTTAGCCCGACACGCCGGAAGGTTACGACCTACGGTAACGGGTTAAAACGTAAACGGCCGTGCACGCTAAACGAAAGGCGAGAGAATGAGAAACGGGGAAGAGCCACTAGATGTGTGCGGCTGGGGAAAAGTTCGCCTCGGAGGGAACCGGGGTTGAATCGTTCCTGCCCTCGCAGTGTCTCGACGACGACGCGTCCGCACCCTTCCTCGTATTATTCCGCCCCTCCGAAAAATTCATAGTTTCGCGGGGCCGACAGCTGACGCAATCTATAAACATCAGACACTCGGCACCACCGCGCCGCTTGTGCCGCTTAATATATTGAAAAACTTTAATTGCCGACAGAATGCACTTGGACGAACGCGCGCCCAATGCTTGTTTCTCCTTTGCAGCGCGCGGATGAGTAAGCGGCTTTTCACTGTCGCTCACACCCCTCGGGAAACTTTGTTCCCGTTTACCTTTATGCAACCACGAGCTCAGCAGTGATTTATTAACTTGTGTAATCCTGCAACTGCCGCTGCTCATTAGACGTTGAAACGCAGGATAGGTTTCGCGGGTTGGATCGTATTGCGCTATGACCGTGCGATACCTTTAGACCCGCGTAGACGGTTTATTCTCGGTTCGAACGTCAGAAATTGGAATAGGAATAGAATGTGGGTTATATTGCTTGGTACTTGGATAGATGGGACACAGACGATAGGATATTTGAGGCACAATTTTTTTTGTACGAAGGAAATGATACCTCCAAGTAGTCTGGATCTACCATAGGTCAGACAGCCTCTTTATAATGCATCCTGGTAGACAATTTAAGTAAGTCGTGCTACTCTGTGCTTGATCATTCGTCGTAGATGGAAGGTGGGCCGTTTATGATTGAAATTGAATGGAGGAATTTATGTATGTGTGTGTTTAATGATAGCGGTCAATCGACTGTTTATAGCTAAGTCATTGCAATTTGAGCAACTGTGCTGGAGCATGAAATATTACGGTGCTATTTATCTTTTCCACTTACCCCAAATACGGTTTACACATTTTTATACTTAAGATCAAAATGTATTCCAATGATGACTTACGCCAGTTACGTATATGGGTAATTTTAGTGCGAGAGGACCAAAAACTGTGCTGTTAAATTTTCAACTAGTTTTGTTCCCTAACTGCACTCCTCTAACGTAGGATCATAAAACTGGTTCGCATAAATATAACGCTAGGAAGTAAATTTGTTAAATTGTTCGAGTTACAACGGTTTATAGAGCACGATGTCATCACTGTGGGAAAAACTTTAAGAGCACTTTATTCAAAACGACAGTTTTCTCTGGAACTACTGAACCGATTGGCATGAACCTCCCTGTACGCATAAAATAAATATTTCTCCGCTGCCTGAAGTAGTATGAACCCGATGCCTCATCGCATCCTTTACGATGCCCAGAAGCTAACGGAAACCCTGCAGAAATTACACCATGAAGAACTAGCATCTCGCCAAGTCATACCGTTAACTTATTTGCAATTGAATTTCGTTTAGGCCAAAGTAGATCGACATCATTCCTCGCCATCCTAAATTCGAGACGGAAGCATTCCTTTCACGGAAATCACGCGTTTGTCGGCGATTCGTTTAACCCTGTCGCGAGCAATGATAGGAGCGACCTCGCGTGCGCTCGAAACGCGGTTAGACCATGCGGCTCGTTAGACGAAAGCGGAGCAAGCGTACCGGTTAGCAGAGCAAAGCTTACGCTTCTCAAGACTCGGCAGAAAGCCACGGACCGACGCTTATTAAACCGCCCCTAATTATATTTCAATATACGCTTGCGAGAGCGGAGCATCAGGAAAGGAGATTGGCCAAGACGAGAAAGGATAGCGACGGTACTGGAGGCGGCGAGGGTGTAAAGAGGGGCGAATGTTGGAAGGGTGAGGGGATTGCGAAGGGTAGCGGAAACGATCCGAAGGGATGCTAGAAGCTCGGGTTCCAGCGTGCAACCCCTCTCGACCGCGCTGGTTCCCCTCAAGCACGGAGATGAATTTGCTGCTCGTCGATCCCTTAGTCTCATCACCTGCTCTGCTCTAATTAATAGCTTCGTCATAGATTACCGGGGGATATTAAAATGGCGTTCGATCCCGACCGCTGCTGCGCTGGGATCGAGGCGGAAGACATTTCCCGAATATCAAACAATTTTAACGTGCAGGGAATGAGGAATCGAGGAACGCGACTCCAGAGTGGTTGGGAGATTTGTACGAATATGTTAACGGTCGTTGGTGATGGAGTTTCTTTTTAAATAAAGAGTTATTTCACAAGAAAATATTTTAATATGTGTAGAATATAAAGTTCCGTTTGTTAGAAACTACCAGTTTGTTGAGGTGTAAGTATTGTCGTAAGTCGTAGATGTAAAAATGGGCTAGCAATATTCGAAGGCTTATAGTCAATTAGTGTTTCTAGTGGGTTGTTTCTTGACAAACATGGATATTCACCGTGCAAGTATAATTGAAATATGTAGAGATACTACTAATATAAATATTATAATTTACGATATCTAATTAACGTATCCCTTTTTCTGTTATAGGTAAGTGGCGATGAAATATCAGTCTCACTATACAGAACATTGGAATTGTAAGTATACTTGTAGCTCGTGTTATAATAACTATTATTACCTATACAGCCGAGGGCGATGTATACAATGGTATGTTACCTTTATTAACATGCTACAAATTCTAGTTAACTTTCGTCTACATTTTAGGAATTACCTTTTCGTTACGTTCGAAAATGAGAATGAGATTATACAATCCCTAGGAGAAGTGCCTACATAAAGTCCATATTATGTTTTATTTTAATTCCCTCTGCGCGGTAGTTTTACTTTATTTAACTAGCACATTAAAACTGTAACTAACGAATGCAAAGTCCGACATTCAAAAAATACTTGAGGTTTCAACTAAAAATATTCACACTGTTCTTAGAAAAATAATTATTAATTATAAAAGATTTAGTTCATATTTCTCACTCCACGTAATGCATCATTTTACTTCTACCGATAATAGAGCGATTCGAATAAAAATATATAGCGAATATTATTGTTCATTACGCGGAATGATATAAAAGGAATATACTATTTGATCGATTATCATCCTCTCACTAACAAAGTCGACTACCCCTATTATCGATGGAAAACCTTCACTCTCTCGACATCCATTTCACACTTACCCCGTTCACCTTTACTGGCGTCGAAATATCGATTGCCTTGGGCACCGATTCCTCTGTGTGCAATGCACTCTGACACAAGCTCACCGGCAATAATGGCTGTGATTACGGACGAATGATGCCATTAAGGGTTACGAGACTTATAAGCAGAGTGTTTGGCCTCCTGGTTCTCGATTAAAAGGCAAAATGCTTCTCTCATCAAAATTTCTCAAATTCCAGCCCTTGTACAGAATTGTGCTAATTTCAAAAGAATTAATATGTAAATGTAATAGAATTAGAAATAGAAGATTCTAATATAAATCACATAAGAAAAATAAAAAAGTGGTATTCTATTAATATGACTTTCCGCGTTCTGTTCGTACACTATATTGGACTTAAACTGCTATCCAGTCGCTTAAAATAAAAATGCTGGGGTAATCCGGAATATAAGATTTTCCCGTGATACGCGAAACATTTCATAAATAGGCACACCCAGTGCAAGTTCGCAAACCAATCATTTATCATTCGACAACCACCATTGTGCATGTGTACTAATAATAGAAGACCGATCCGAATATTAAGGACATTTCGCAGCAGTTCAATCAGTTAGTCCTTTAGTCGCCGTGCGGGATGCATCGTTCCTTTGGCCAAGAATAATTACATTTCGACCCGCATCGATCAAAAGTACTTTCTGCGACAATGATGCGTTAAATATTCTATCTTCATTGAATTGTTATAATCCAAAATATACTAAGTAGCGCGGTTAATATGAATAAACAAGTGTCAGTGAATGGAGTATTTTAATCATAAACACTTGAAGATGGTTGATATATCATTTCTAGAATGCCTCAAGTAACGAGATTTATTTCTTGAATCTCGGACGAATATTATTTCCAACAACTCAATTAGCAAATACGCTCGACTGTCAGCTGTCCTTCAGTAAGTGGAAAATAATTGTTACATATTCTTGAAACTAAGAATAGAAAGGATTTTAAGCTAAATGTATTCGAGAATGCCACCGTGTCGTTTAACGGCGTATAGTGTGTCTTAATATTACGTATTTGCTGATCGTGATAAAAGTATCATTCAGTACCGCATAGGTTTTGCGACGAACAACAGCGTCACGTTGCAGTTTTCGAAAACTGTCACAAGTGCGAGCAATCGTGCAGTCAGCGAAAGAGGACTTCACGAAGTATGCACCGTGATCCATCACTCGTTAAACGCAGCTGCGCTCGTCGGTTTCCATTGTCTGTGCACCTGCCGTTACGTGTTCGCCCGAATTTTCTGCCATCGTATGGGTCGACTGCAAAAAAAATATTCTAATTCGCGCAATTGGCCATTGGAATGTCGAATTGAAGTAGTTTCGGCAATGTCAAATATAAATACACTTCCAATGAGCAATGGTAAATCGTTAGAAGGTATAATTACTCGTTGGATAAACCGAACTCTTTACGTTTGGCGTAATTTTCAGTAGATTTATCCCATTCATCGTTAATTGAAACTACTTTTTTGCACAATCCTTCCATATTACATAGCGTGGCGCGATAAAAATGTGCAATCCAATTAAAGACAATAAAAATTTTATTCCGAGAAGGAAATTTCTATCAGGGAAATGAAACCTCTGGTTGGTGAAGATTTTCGGTGTTAGAGATGAAAGAGTACTTGCATGCATACATTGCTCGTTCGTGATATTTAATTTGCTCTACAGAATGCAGTGCTTGCTGGTATTCTGCAGGTAAGAGCTCTTCATTATTTTAAGCAACATATTTATAAGCAGTTGCAAATAATCTGCTGACGTAGCAGGTATAATACAAAACACCTTTTTACTACAAATGACGACATTTTCCATGAAACTTCTTTTTTGTAACCTCTTAAAATGGCCTACATTTTGTATACACTTTTTATGTATACCCGGACGTAGGATAGAAAGTTCCACTCGTTAAAGTAAACAAATTTCTTTAAGACCGGAAATACAGGCACCTCGACGTGAAAGGCGCAATGAGTGAAACGCGTTTCAATGGGATAACGTTACTCCTTTATTTTCCCCGTCAACTTTGTGGAGCTTCCCATTAAGGAATTTCGATGACGTTTTTAAAATAAAAAGGAGATGATACTTCATTATTCCAGTCACAGATGCAGCTGTGACCGGGTCAGTTGCTTAAAATGGCCTCACTTATTGTTAGCAATATCTATAAGTGGATACAATAATAATTGCAACATTAATTCATCATTGGAATGCTGGTATATACTTTCTTATTTAGAATTCGATACAAAAGGTAAACCAGCTGTTTTCCACAGAAGGAATACATAAACTGCGTGACGCTTCCTTCTGAATACAATTTCAAGACCTTATGGCATTGTCATTTTTACTGACTTTGATAATTACTCATTTTCATAGTTCATACTATTAAGAGAGTGCGATGGATTTCCACGAATATCTGTCTTCTTTTCTAGATTCATCCAGATTCATTCTAGATTCAGCGTCAGAAGAACATTGTCACTATTTTCAAAATTATTTTTCTTTCGACTTATTCCGTTATGTCTTGTCAATCTATTTCAGTATATTTCGATAAATAGATATGAACAGTATAAGTAATATTCTTTATAGTTACAAAGTCATTAAACATAAAAGTATGCTAGTTTAGCCCCCCCCCCCCTTCACAACTCCCCCTTCCCCTACATACCTAAAAACGTTATTATTTGTAATTGTACCTCAGCGTAGGAAAAATCATTCGAATCTCTTTAAATTGCACATCACCCGCGAAAATCGTGAAATAGTGTCTCATTGCCAAATTACTCATTTGTACACACTGCATATTTTACATTACTCTACGGCGCACGGTATAGAGCACAGCGATTAAACCAATCGATACTGTAACGTTAAATTTATAAATGCTACATTCTTTCCAACAAGTGCCCACTTTATTGACGTAAGTAATTTTGAGAAACGACGTCCATCACGATCGCCGAAACGATATTGTAGAATCGTTTACCACACTTTGCACGGATTGTGCGTCTCCCATTGTATTTCGTTCCCACCGATGAAGGGTATGCCGTAAAGTATGATTACTTATCACTGATAAGCAGGCGCACCACTTGACACGGAATGTTCGTTACAGTCATTACGTTTCGATGGAGCTATATGAATCGATACAAGCGGCCACACAAAGCATATACAGGAGACCAGCTAAATAGGGAGATAAAGAGATAGCGAAATAATTCGCCTGGAATGGAACGGTGTCTATTCGCTATTGCGTGACGAATGAGCTAGGTCTATCGAAGATAGTGAAAGCGAGATAGTACAGGCGTAACATGCTCTTAGCACAATTAACCGATTGCAGTCAAATATCGGTGACAAACATGCCGCTAGGACAAATGGAGATTTTTAAGTTTTCCCC
Organism: Nomada lathburiana; assembly: GCA_963667235.1. Lineage (NCBI taxonomy): Eukaryota > Metazoa > Arthropoda > Insecta > Hymenoptera > Apidae > Nomada > Nomada lathburiana. The sequence goes on along the minus strand of OY763897.1, from coordinate 2,446,365 downwards.
CTTTTTCTATTAAGAGCTTCAATTTTTATACGTTTCCTTGATGTTATACTATAATCAGATTGCCTGGTTAATTGGGAGTATATAAAAATTGAAATTTTTCGGAGCAATTATCGATCCTTCATTTTTGTATAACTATATTATATGTTAATTTAATTTCGTTAATTACCACTTATCGGATTTATTCAAGCTCGTGTAATGAGCGCAGAGAAAATTGAACTTCCAACTGCGGTTTTTCAAGAGGTTTTATTAACACTTAGACTATGATCTTGACAGTAGACTTTTCTTGGTAGATCTCAGCTCGTGAATAAGGGAACCTTGAGGTTTTAAAGGGTGTTGGAAATGATGTAGTAGGGATGGTAAGGGCGAATTCCAAAGGACTGCGGGTGAGTAAGGATCATAGGACAGTATGACGAGGTATTTAGGAAGCGGAGATGCGATAAGGTTATGGGATACAGTGTTTGCGACGACGGTGGCTTAAAAATATTTGTGTACATGAATCCTTCGGTGACTAGTAGATAATAAGACTAATACATATATATATATATATCATAAAACTAATACAGACATATTGGAGGCAAATACATTGCACTCGAAATGTACATTGAAATTTTTATTGTAGTATTTCGTTTTTTGGTAACTACGTCGTCCCATTTCATTAAAATATTGAAAGAAAGAGTCTGAACGAATATATCAGCAGCACACAGTTATCGTTCAAATAGAAAATTCATTTAAAGAAAACATTCTTTAATAATTATAGCCGCGATGCCCAACAATTTCCTCTTAAAATAGCTTGCAGAATTGTGGCCTGCAGAATTAATCGTCCCTTCGATAGAGAAATTAGATCGAATGACCTAGATCACACTGAACCATTTAATTTGGAGCCAAGCAAAGTTATAAATATATCAAGTGCAGAACGGTTATTCTACGAAAATCGTTGAGTTTAGTTACACACAGTCGACCGTGGAAAAACCGTCCACCCCTTCGGCACTAATATTTTCTTTAACGAGTCCGCAATTAATTTTCGTGTCACCGCATATTTTATCGTTCGGTTTTTCATCGAACCCTTTCATGAATCCATACCAACACAGGTACTTTCCTCTGTGTAATACGCTGTGCTAAACTTCAGGCAGCCTCGGCATCGATGACATGAAAAAGCCTTACGATGATTAATTATCTCTTCCATAAAAGAGTTAGGCGAGAGCACCTAAAATATATTAAACCATTAAACTTCAAAAATATTTTCCCACGCAATGATAAATCCCATTAATAACGAGATCTTTTAGAAACTTTCAATCGGATTACCCCACTCACCCTTTTTAATGGTAATATCGCCTTGAAAGGAAAATTCGTAACAATAATTGTTCATTACTTTTAATTACTTAAATTCCTAAGACAAGTTCAATTTGCAAAATAATTTGAACGATCGAATTATTATTCTCATGTATTGATCATTATTTCACGAAAATTATGGAAACTAAAATACAAAGCACAAATTTACATTTAGACATTGTTCTATAATAAATACAGTATCATAGTTCTAGCATTTCACCACTATCCTAAAAAGAGAGCTAGAATATTTTTTAAACAGGAATATAGGAAATCCAAAATGTATTTACACATAACCACCTTGTCCAATAAGTTACTACACCCAATGAATAATTCCACCATCGCATTTTCATATTTTTCACTATGATTTCACACATATTTCACTAGCACTTTTTAAATAGACTAAAGATCTCTTACATAGTTAAAAGTTTGATGTATTTAGGCACAATTAATGTATAGACAAATACCAATTTCAAAATAACTATCGGAATCTTTTGATCACAGAATTCTTGTATATGCAAAGTACAGCAGTTCAAATATATGAATGTCAATCAGTTCTTTTACCAGAATCTGCATCCTTAAACTGCACTTTCTACAGAATACCCTGCTAAGCCGTGCAAGTGATTTTCCCCGCAAAACATTCCAGACGTCTGAGCGTTGAATTCTTTTTCTGTCACGCGTTCCGGGTCAATGACGCGAAAAACGGCTCCCGATGATTAATTGTACTTTTAATGAAAGAATTAGCCCGGTCGGTACGAAAAACATGGCGCACAACACGATTTCCCATTGTCCCGTGTCCGTTTCTACTTCACTCGAAGCGACACGGTGGCGAGGTGTTTGCACCTTCGCTTCGGCACGAAAGACGAGGGTGGCCTAGATGATTAACGAGCTAGCGGAGTTTTGATTGTGCTCGCGCCGAGGGTGGCCTGTCATGCAATTAGAAGCCGAATCATTTGTAGCCTGAAATCGCAGTAATCCAAAGGCAGAAGCTCGCGGTGAGAATGTGATGAAATCGAGATTCGAAAAGAGTTTGGAATGATCGTTAGGACCAATTTTGGTCGTTCTTACGGTAATGATGCAGAATTTGGTGTAACATACGATTCAAAAATATGGATATGAATCACGGGTGGCTATAGCAACGGATGATTCAGTTTTTAATCATATTTGGGAATGTTCAAGGTTCTGTATCCAAAAGTGCAACTATGATCACTAACTAATATACAAGATTAGCCAGTTCATTGAAATAATATTTAAATGTTTATGAATGGAATTAATTTTAAATAGTATCAGTTGAATAAAAATATTCGAAATACTCTACTTTATTACATTTGTTCCTGTGCCCTGGTATCGATTGATATGAGGAAGTTTAATAAATTACGATATTGAACTTTGGTCAATGGAATAGGAATCTCTCGATAGGTAGCATAATTCGTTCTACGTTTCCTGGATTGTGAAACGTACAAATATACCTGACCATTCGTTATAACATTCATTTAAAATCTGTAACTGAAAGAATTATAACCTGGAAGCACTGATTGCAATACTAAACTATAACAATTAATTTTTTTATAAAGACAAAGTACATGTATGTATATACTTACTTTTTCTTAGGCAAACAATTCTCCACTCCAACCCGTAAAACAACTAACAATATTATTCACCTACTTTTTCGATCATCAGCTCACAGAATCACACCGTGATAATCATATTAATTTGCTCGAATTCACGCTGTATTTCGTGCGAAGCTCAAGCGCGATAATTACGCTACGAAAAAGCAATGAAATCACGAAGGAATAATTTCCACGCGAGCGTTAAGTCGTGACGCGATTAACATTTTCCGTCGCGTCACCTTCCCGCATCTAATGAAATAATTTCTGCCTTTGTTGCATTACACCGTCACGTAGTCTCCATACGTTGGAACGTTCCAAAACGCAATTGTCAACAATTTTATTTAGGCGACTGTTCCGTGCCGGCTGTCGAACGACTTGCGAAATCTCTTCGTGGTAATCATTGCAGTGGCGCGCTAATTATGACACGTAAGACGATTAAGCAAGCATTGTCGTTGGCTAATTAGGAGATGACTTCAACTTACTGCAGGCAGCTAGTGGGATTAATTAAACTGAATTGTTCCATGGGTAGGGGGCTCAGGCTCTCGATTTGATTCGTCTCGCAACTTTCCTCGTGTTCGCTCGGATGGCTTGGCGTTCCTTTAAAAACGTATATCGTGCATTTACGTGACATAATCTTCACACAAAAGCGACACCGTCATTTTGTCACTCCTTCGCAACTGTATAATTTAGGTCGAGTGCAAATTGTTATGCTGTTTGCCAATCCTGCGTCCAAATTGCAAACAGTATACTCCAAATCCAAATGGTTTCTATAATTCTGTGGTAGATGGTAGATTGAAATTCTGATAAGCTTTAAAGAATTAATTGAAGTATTAACATATTTTGTTTATTTCGCACCTATGACTTTCTAGCTTAAAGAAGAAGGAATACAAATATCGCGTGTCATCCTTTTTTATTTTCATCATTATATTCACTTGTTCTCTTATCTGCAATATACGTATTTGTACATTTTTTTGCGAAATCTGTAAATAGGAGTTTTGGAGCTGGATAATTATTCACAACAATCTAGTTCAGCTGTTTATGTTGAAAGCTTACGGCTTACAGCTTACACCATGCACTGCAAAATATGCGATTGTAGAGTAGTCTGAACTTTCAATTCGTGTTCATAGAAATAACGAATGACTTTATGGATAATAATGCAATATAATTTAATAATCTTAGTATAATATGTACAACAATTATGGAAAGTAATATCGCCTTTTTTATTGAGCATTTGAAACCTCAGTCTCATTATCTGTATGTACAAACTTATGAACACAAGAACGAAACAAATGAAAGTGACCCAAAATTGACCCATTTATCGTTTATCCCTCCTTCCAGCCTGCACCCTTCCTTTTACATAATGCATATACAACTTCTATTCATTAATCAACCTTTCTAATACAAAAACATTCGGAACAACGTTCCTTTTCGTCGCTAATTACCCGGCATTATCCCTCCATCCAATAGCACTTTCTCCCTCCAAATCCGATCCCGCCAACCCCCGAGCGCCATCGACCTCTCATTAGTCGGAGCACCTAGTCGCAACCACCGAATCCCAGTTGCCTTTTAACCGGTTGATCAAGCGAGAAGCCATAAATTAACAACACCACGGCATGCAGCATCCGATTACACGTGAATCGATCTTCATCGGGACCCTTCCACTTAGCGGTCCGCTTATACCAAAATCAAAAGACCATCCGCGCCATCAGTTACATCGATCCCGGCGGAAATATCCTTGGCATCGGACGTGGTCGCTGTTGGAGTCACCAATTCCGTTCAAGTGACGCCGCCTCCTTTTTTCGTTCCCTTGCCACGCATACATGCATATGCATACATGGACGAAGGATCAGCAGACCGTTGAATCGCGACCAGCTGGTCCAGCACAAGTCGACCACTGTGCTTCCTGAACCGCCGGGCATCACTCGGGCTTCTTTCGCGCGAGTGTAGTAGGAACACCGTGAAACAGAAAGGAGGGAAAAAGTCAAGACGGTCGAGCACACACGCGGTAACGCGTGTCAGCCGTCTATGCGGCCGGAGCACGATCCTCCCTTACAATGCCGCCGATTGTTTATCTCGAGATCGCAGCAAGCAATGAAAGCACACTCGAGGCCGGGGCTCGGATGTGCAAGAGCGCCATCATGGTCCCAGAAGTGAGTCGGGATCAAGCGGCATCATTGTCTTGGCATCGCCGTGCCCATCGTGTCCCGTTCGTCTCGAAAGACACTTCGCAGAAGAGGTCGAAGATCGACCGTTGTCTGCGACACGGCTTACCGGCCATTCAGCTCGTTACGTTATTCTGCGACGCGACAGATTCTTCGGGGGCCGCGCGTCCATACTGGCGCTTTCACAATTCTTCGAGTCTGTTTCGGACCGAGATTCCGAGGAAACGCGATGGGTCGGGTGCTTGATCTGTGCGAGCGGGGATATGGGCGAAGTCGTTTAAATTTAGCCAGACAGTGGAATTAGGCGAGTGATTCGTCGCACGAGTAGCGATCAATGGAATTGTTGTTGCATTTGTTTCTTTATTAGGGCATTTATTCGATTGAATATTCGATGTTTCATCAAGAATTTGAAAAATTCTGCAACGTTTATTTTAAGAAGTTCAATGTTTTCAGTTGTCTTCTTCTATTATCATCGATTTTATACCGAAGTTTAATTCCAGCGATTTTTAAGTCAGGTTGTTAAATATGTGGTAGTTTACGTAAGATACATCTGAAAAATATTACTTTATCATTGCTCATAAACGGACGAAAGTTCTATCATTACCGTTAGCAGAACTTTATCGTGATATTGTAAAAGTATTTCATATTTGAGATAGAACAGGGTAACATGAAAGCTGAGACACATTTGCCCTGCAGGATGTTTTAAGAATTTTTTTTTAACTCTAATTGGAAATCGAGCCTGCAAAGAGTTGCATATAATTTACTCGATGCAGTTGTTTCTGGGATAAAGCATATCTTCATCTGAAATTAATTAAATATAATTAAACCGTATCGCGCAAATAGGAATTGTAACATACAAACAGAAATATGTTATTTTAAACCTCTTGGTACCTTTTCATTCGATCGTACCTCGAATTTGCCCGCAAAAGAAAAATACTGTACACCACAAGAATAATTTACGATTAAATGCCACAGTACATGTTCATTACACACTTTCATCTGCATATACATATATCGTATCAATAACATTTTATATAAAAGGTAGTATAATTACAAGTCAGCGCGAACCCCATCTACCCACATCGGCGACCCCAATTATTCGGTAGCTCGTCGCGGAGATAAAGGGCCGAAAGCCAGAAGAAAAAGCAAACAAAGAAAAACACGTTCCTTTGAGCGGGTCCAAGTATCGCCGATAAAACGCTATGAAAACAAACGTAACACCGTGGAAATATCCCTTTTGTAACCCTTGTGTTCACCCCGCCCTGACGCTGGATAAATATCGATTGGAAACGTTACACGCGTCGCGTTTCTCGTTGTCGAGCTCAATTTCGTCGCGATTGTGACGAGTGTGCCCATCGATCTGCCTTTTTTACCCCTCTACTCCTTGTATGCCACTTGTTCGAAACTTTTTTATCGAATGTCGAAAAGAGTGCCGGAATCAACGTCGTCGATAGCGAGCTGCTGCCGATCGCGAATCTCGACCACTCATCGAACAGAGCCAGGCTAGAGACCGTCATTTTGAAGGATTTTCGAGGATGTGCTCGTGCTTTTGCACCGCAAACAGACAATACCGGGCAATGTAGCACGGTGTTCGATGTGTCTTACTCAGCTCTCTGCCAGGAAAGGGCGATTACAATCACTGCCATCGTCACTGCGGGATTTACACTGAGCTTGCGTTATACATGCACCTACGTGGCCTGGAGTACATGCACGAGAAGCACCTATGCATCTGGACGATTAACTGCCAATTGAACTTGTAGTAATTATTTGAACGATTCTCCTTCTTTACGTGTAAACTCTTTCCAGTGTACTAATATATTGCGCAAATCTTTGATACAGCAGATAATTAGAAGTAGAAGCTCTATGTTTTTCTCGAAAACGTGCAGTGATATTGTAACAAAGTTTTATTCGAAGCAGATACGCGAAGGAGTGTTGGATGACCAGCCCTTGAGTCACCGATAATATGTAAGGCCCGCGGATCCTGGTTGTTAGTCAGAGTCAATATTATGCACCAAGGTAGTAGTCAGCGATATGACTACTGCCAAGGGCCAGACTCCGCGTTGGCTAAGGCGACACAATAAGGGCTAAGGTCAGCCCACCCCCCTAAAATTCATGGTTATGGACACGACGCATTCCATCACTCTGTCGCGCAAACTCGTCAAATAAATAACTATGCCGTATTACACTAATATCCCTGTACACGCGTACCACGTCGCACCTTCAATTCGAAAAACACACGTCTCCGCGTTTTCCAACGTACCACGCAAAACTCATAACTTCCGTTCTACCGTTGCTCCGCTAACGAACATACGAGCAACTAATCAATCCCTGCCGCTTTCTGTCGCGCTCATTTTTATGAACCTGTCTATACCGTAGTGATACTCCTGCTTCCACGCGAACACGCGTGCAGATGGAACGCAAGAGGCAGACAGAGTACGTATACGTATACATACACGCCCGATGGTAATTCCCGGACGACGTAACCAACTATCCGCAGGGAGTTCGTATAGCGGCCCCGCGGCCGATCCTCCACGGATAAAGGGTTGCTCGCGGATGATGTAGTGCCATGTTTATTGCGTCCTATTTGCTTCTCCGCCATCACCGTGGCCGCAATAGCACCAACCAGACGACACGTAGGTGTGTATACGCGCGACCGCCTGTAATCCACTCTGTTTATGTGTGCAACTGTGTGTTACCCCTGTCCCCGTCTCTCTCTGTCTCTGTACAGCTCGTAGTCGCGCGTGTTCCCGTGGCAGCATGTTGGTTCGTATACGGGCCGGACAGCAGCCTCTGTGTTTTCCTCTGTATGCTGAGCTGGCTGAACTCCTGCTCTACAGAAACTAATTACAACGAAGCCCGGCTTGTTGGCCGAGAGAGTGCAATGTTTTCGTTCTTGTGCCCGTTCTGTTCTCCGGCCATTTTACCGCCTTCCTTGGTTCCCTTAACCACCCCCCATGCATCTCTGTACCCTTTGGCCCGGTGACTGCGACACGTCGAAAACCATGCGCCCGTAATCCAATATAAAATCCTGTTTTAAACGAGAAAAGCATCGACCTTTTCGAAAGATCCTAGCGGGTCACTGGGATGGACGAATTTCCGTAGGTCAGGCAGAGCGTATGGCATACGTATGTATGTACAGTATATACAGACGTCGGGGCGGCCATATGGTTCGGCTAATAGATAGGTAGCAAAAAAGACGACGGAGCGGAGAGGGATGCTGGTAGAGCCATAGAGTTCGAGAGAAGGTTGATGGGTGGGCGGATGTTGCGGCTGTTTGTGGTGAAACAGTTTACCCACCATGAAGCTGTTGACAGTGGATTTGAATTTTTGTTTAGACTAGGCCTTCGTTTTTGTGAAAGGGAAGTTTAGCGTGGTCCGATGTGGGTGGTTAATGACTTGGCTTTGCCTGGGTCTGGAAACAGGGGATGGTTAAGGATTCGTCTTGGTGAGTGGCAGATTAAGTGTTTTGCTGAAAACAGTTTGGAGACGTAAGGGCGGTAGGGTTCATAAGTGGATGGGAATTTCTTTGGAAATCGAGGATTTTTTTAAGTACCCTTGTGGACACAAATTGATGAGCAAGTTAAATTTAGTATTTTCGTGAAACTGCACTTTTGACTTGGGCGGTATTTTTTCCCTGTGTTGGTCAACAATGGAATATCTCAATTTAGGGAAATCTGCCACAGTAGACGTATGGGTACACAATTATATATCAGAACATATGACTTTTATGGTATGTACATATGTGTATCGACTGCAAATAAGATTAACATCAAAGAAAACTTTCAGATTTATCAGTTTTTGATTAACGAGCAATTGAAAGTTAAATATAATGAACGAATTTCCTAGGAAATATCAATTATTTCTATTATGTTTAAACGAAATTAACGATTAACTAAACAACCGTCAGTAATGAATTCTTATGGGAGGCACTTTGTGAGTTACGATTAACGTATAACACAAATACGACCTATAGGAAGAAAGCTTCCCTACAGAACGTATACGTTCACAGATTTGTGGTTGCTAATGATTTTATTATTCTTCCTTTATCATGAAAACATTCGTTAGTGATGGGGTACGGGTATAATATAAGAAATTGGTTGCATGCCGATACCATAAAAACGGTATTTTTGCGCCACTGTCTGTTCCTAATTTTTATCGACAGGTTACTATTTAAATAGACATTTGATGTTAACTTACTGTGGTACCCGGCATAAACGTATTGAAGCTCACAATGATATATGGAAATGAATGGAAATTTTAGCAGAGTAATGAGAGTACTTTAATATAATAATATTGTTAATATTGTAATATAAATTTCAACATGATTGACTATTTTCCATAAATGCGGAAATTTGTTATCTTAACTTGTTCTAAGCACTGTTCATCTTGTTATTATTATTATTATAATTTTATTACACAGATGTATACATATAAAAAATTACAATACGCATACATAGCAAGTATTTATATCAATGTGCATAGTGAGGGAAGTTCACATGATCATTTTAAGTACAAGGTATAAAATTTGCTTAACGAAATTATTCTATTATTCTAAGAAATTAAAACTATCTATAGGGCACCTTCCATTTTGCATCTTCCGGTACTGGCGTGCCAAATAATTTCTCTAGCTGCACTATAATAGCAATACAACTTTCTCCCGCCCCTCTTCCACGAAAATTCGAACTTGTTCTCACCTGCATCTATATTCCGTCGATATCTAATTGATAACTGTCGGGGGCACGTCCACCGCAGACTACGTCGCCTCGTTTGCATGATACATTTTCGCATAAAAATTAGAAGGCGAAGAGTTGACGAAGGGTACAGTGGAGATGGTAAAAATTGCTAGCACCATAGACAGTGATGCGAGCAAAAAAGAAAGAATGGAAGAAAAAGAATGATCAAAGAGGGGGAGACAGTTATAAAAAACAAGAGATGGTAAGGGAGGGAAAAAAACGGGGAGGGTCGATGATTGATGGATGCTGGCCGATTGAAAACCAACCACGCCGGCTGTCTGTCCACGCGACTGAATTTCATGTTTAAATTCACGTGGCAGAAAGTTTGCTCCACGTATTCGTTTTATAAAATCATTTCTATATTTTGCAACAACTATAGTAGGCCGGTGATGCAAACGACGATTAATAATTGCGCCAACTCTCCTATCTTGCAATGCGTCAGTTGGAGTAAAATTTGATCAGCGTAAAAAATTGTCATGCTGAGTGCAAATATAATTCGTACTGTGTATTCCTGTTGTAGGCTAGGACCGATAGATAATATTTATTTCGCCGTGAGAAACTGTGATTGGGAATGAATAGGTAAGAATTTCGTAAAAAAAAATCATTAACCTTCAATCTCTCATTTTTGCAAACGTGTAATGATTTATATTTATGGGAATAACGATAACTTTATGTCACATTTTGTAGATAAATAGAAAATAGTTAATCAGTTCCATTTGCTATATTGGAATTATGTTGCACACTTCTTTTATTCTACAGAAGTAGTATATACGTACTTCACAAAACAAAAACTACTGTTTCCCAGAAAGTTATTATTAAATGAATACTATTATCGCACTTTAAATTTTCTGAAAAATTTATTCCCAATTTACTGTAACTTTTAGAAACGTTATGTTTTCCATGTATCGTGTAATAGCTAAAGCATGACTTCTAATTGCAATTGTAGAATCTTTTAATAAAATGATGACATCAAACATAAATGACAAAATCTCATTAAAAAATACAATCATTTCGAAAAATTAAATAACGGTTGCTACAATTTTGATATTAAAATTCTGACTACCATACCACCAATGGACTCGCCAACAAAACGATACCTATTGCTCCACATAATCCCCTCTTTTTAAAGCTTCTTTTGAAGTTGAAATGAAACGATGATTCTTGAATGAGCTTCGTTTGTGAAAAAAGGTCTGCACTTCGATGGTAACGAGGTGATTGGATATCAGTGAACAAGGCATGCTCTAACAAATGGTTTGCGTTTACACATAGCTTCGTATGCACATTATACCGATAATAAATAATACGGTTTCGTTCGACGCAGAAGCTATTCAAGTTACATTGAAATGAATCTTTTATACAGTTATGTAAGCGAACCAAAATTCATAACATGACCCTGGTCAATGGCCAGGTAGCAGTTATTCACATTACCATTTTCGCGTCAGTTGGATCTTTAGATGGTTTGATTAAATGAAATTATTGAACAGTATACGTGTAAAATATTTTCCGCCTCGTGGTCCTATTTTTCCAATACCATTGAATAACTGTGTGCACTATATTGATTCACTTCTGTCCTGAAATTGATTTACGTTCACTCTCGGTGGTGAATCAAATCTAATTTGAAATTGTATGCGTTTACCTCGTAATAAGTTAAGTATTCAAAACATTTTGTGAAAAGTGCTTCAGCCATGAAAAATCTCTAAATTGGAAATTCCTATTATTCTTCCTATTAATTGTATTTAATAAAGTGAAGTGCTGACAATCGTAGATCTAAATATTTATTAATCACGTGGCCCGTTTATTTACTACATTCTTTTGTAACACAATATTCAATCACCTGAACAAAATTTGATTAGTGAGTATTTAAAGTGAATGACTTTCCGACAGATTGACTTTATTCCATTTTCATTGATGGTGCACCAAATGAATTGCGTGGTACGGCACGTATTACGCACTACTAAACTAATATCACGTGGAGTTTCATTCGAGCAATCGACATTCCGGTTGACGCGTTATGTCAATACACTACTTTATTGCGGAAATTTTCAATATGCTCGAAATTGTTTTGCGAAGCGATTTAGCTTTAATGCATCACTCACGCAGGAGTATACACTACTGCATCTAAATAATTGCCCAAAATGAACGATTTCGTCGGTCCTTTGAAACACGTTTGGAAAATGGGTTAATTAATTATGCTCGTCGCTGTGTACGATCTTAAATATAGAATCATTCAGTCAAAAGCAACATCGATCACAAATTTCATTTTGCCGACAACCACAGTGGATACGCATAAAGAAAAGTTCTGTCGATATCATTTTCACACACCAAAGTTATTTTAATAAAGGTACATATTAATTTGAGAAAAATGTTAACTCCCCACCATTTATAATTTCTTATGCTGAAAAGTCGAACACATGATCCTCGTGCAGAAAATACTTCCCAACGTATTCCGATTCTCTTATTCCTTTGACTTTTCGGACCCCCCTCGACATCTGCGGGGATCAGATTATACTGGTGTGCTGATTGTTCTTCATTTCGTCTTTTCTGGATTCGGAAGAAAGATCCAAGACCAAGAGATAATATCGTCGGAAAAGTCCAAGGGTGAATAATTCATAAGACGCCGGCACTGCCGGGGTTATTTATTAAGCAACCATCCCTGAAAAGCAAAGGATCTATATACATGGAACGTAATACCGTGCGTATGACGGTTTTTGTTGCAATCCCCAAATGCATTGCATCCCTATCATAATTTACGAACTGATTAATTGCATAAACAAACGCTGCTGCGACGCACGGTGATTAGAACATGAAAAATTGCGGAAGACCAGCGGGTAAAAAAGTAAGAACAAGATGATACTGAAAGTCTTTATAGGAATTTATAAACTCTTTCTTTACGAATTCAGTGCGAATAATTCGAAAGATTGTTATTGAGTAGGTAATATATTAAAAGTAGTGTATGATTGCAAGAAAATTAGAATGGAAGTGAATATATCAATTATACATATACAGAAATGGTTTTCTGTTTTAAAATTCGATTCTATACATGCATTTTTTTCATTTTATTATGTCTCATATGTGAAATCCTCATTTTGCCCCAAAAAAGTTTCTGCAAGTTATTCCTTTGAAATTGAATCGTTACCTAGAGTTTATCCTTAATAATATTCACCCTGCAAACCTTACTTCCCAAACAATGCTTTCACGCTGCGTTTACAGTTGTGTAGTTCTTCTACTCAGAAGGAGCTTGACATCCCGAGATAAATGGCCTCGTCAGTCTATTAATTTTAATAAAGACGAATGATATTGAAAAAGTTTAAAAACGAATAATTTATATATTTTTGTTCTCTTTTTTTTTTAATATCATGAATCCTCTTGTTCTGCTCGCGCGAATAACGTATAACATGTTTTCCAATACAATTTGAGGGAAATCACGACTGCAGGTGTTCTCGCGTATTTCAAGGGATAATTCGGAAACGAGTATCGCGATCAAACACTATCACTGTCAAATAATCGAAAGTGCAGGGTAATCGGTGAAAGCTTTCGTCAATCGTGCTAATAAACGATATTGTTTTTGGCCAGAGAAATTGCCTCGCGAATTATCACATTATCTTTCCGCTTATTACACCCATTTTTACCCTCATATACTTCCCCCTATACCTAACAAAATTTGTTCTAAACAAATGTCTTCAAAGTCTAAAATAGAACTACATTTTACACTCAATCGTATTACCTTCTTTCTGCTGTCCTTCAGCTTTTAAGCAAGTTTTCTTATGAATAACGTTCGATCGTTAAATTTCATTTTTAATGTTAAAAACGAAACGAAAGAGTTTTTTAGAGCAGGATTTCGTGTGGAAAATTATATATCGCCACATCTTCTTGCATATGAAAAAGCGCATCAATTCAGCTAGAATTTTTTCATCCAGCGATGATCGTGCATACATCTACTCTATTTTTTTAATTGAACAGAACGCGAGGCTCAATGAATTTGTTAATCACGTCATTGCCGGTGACTGGCCGGTCAGGAGCGAAGCGTGATTTGTTCGGCAAATTTCAATAAAACGGCTTAATCGATTAATCCGCCAGCCGAACTAGGGAACAGATACCGTGGGAAGGGATGTATTAATATACGCATGCCCAAAAAATGCGGCTGCATACGCCTGAAATTGAAAGAGCACCCCTAAATGTAACTTTGAATGTCATTTTTGTCGAACGTCAAGCATTCCGTACAATAAATACTAAATAGCCATTTTATTTTTAGTGCAATAAAATCGTAGTTTAGTATTTGAAATACTTCTTCCTTAAAGAGCCAGCTGTAATGTTAAATGATAACGGCACGTATTGAGTAAACTTGAGTAAACTGACCATCAACGATAATGCAAATGTAGGCGTGCAAAAATACGGTTTCAAAGTGAAGAATAATTTGGAACTTCGAAAACGAATAAAGGTTTTGCATTTCATTTATTATGTAGACACTTTTCCCTTTCAAAAACGAAATACACACATAGACAAAGACAAATAATGGAAGAAATATACGTAGCGCTGTATTATTTATATTGTCATTTTATACATTTTTCTGCCCCGTTCGTTAATAACGAACGTTCTCTTCTTAATGGTGCTACAAATGCAAGAGAACGGCCGCCGGGAAGCCAGAGATTTCAGAACGGGCAAATACTATACGTATACATATTATGCAGAAAACGGGAGCTACATTGAGACTTCTGCACGAGCACCGCGGGTATTGTTATCGCTATACCAGCTGCCAAGCCGCGGGTTTACCTTGCCTGCTACGAGTCGTATCTGCGACCCAGAAATACACCTAACCGCGCACTTGAAACGAAATTCACGTATACTCGGTGTTTTCTTAATACGTAGCATATAATATCGCATTGGGCTTTGTACAGTTACGAAGAAAATCCCGTCCAAACATATGTGAAAATTGTTAATTTCTGCTTGCTGCACTGACTTTCATATATTCTCATCCTTTTTTCTCAGGCAGAAATAACATTTTCAATATTTTGTAAGTAGCCATCGATTCACTTAGACATGCATTGTTTTTTTTCATTACAAAATGTATGTATCAATTTTTACATGCGGCTATATTGAAAAATGCGTTCCAAGTATGTAATCGTACTTGAATGCGCGAGGAAAAAATGGAAATTAATTTATTTGTTTTCCAATCAGCTTATTTGAGAAGAAACTGCGATTGCCGAATGAACCATTTTAAAGGAATAAAGCTATAATATAGTACTTTCATGAAATAAAATTGTTTTGCTCGAGGGAACAGGATGTTTGATTCCAGTTAACCTCGCCTTGACATTTATTGCAGAGTAAAGTTTAACTTCAATAGCGTAGAAATTAAATTTTATATAATAAAATGCTTAATATCTAGAAATATAATCCAAGTTTTTTTTTAAGTATTCTAAGGGATGCTTTTCATAGTCTAGTGCTTCCGGAACGCAAAAACTTAAAATATTAAAGTTAAGCAAACCACTAATTACTCTCTTAAAAAACCGTAACCTAACTGTGCAATGAAACTGGAGATCGTTTATTCGTAAGAACATTTCGCAGTGGAAAAATAATATTGCTACGCACATTCTTCGCGAAAGGATTTCTCAACGAATTCAAAAAAACTATTGGGCCTACCACAGTAAAAGAAGTCTCGTACCAAAAATATTTAATCGTTTCCTTTGATACTATAACCAACGCTTACCAACAGTAAATCAGAACGGGTTTACTAATCCCATCAATTCGATAGCAATATCATGTTCCGGGCGTATATTTGCACAAAATTTCCACGCTATTCTCATCACCTGCATCCGTTCGTGCTCTACTCGCCACAAGTTTAGAAACACCCTGTACAACAAACGGCGTACGTATACATATACATATACGAAGGTCGAACGCAACCTGGCCATATTCGCATAGCCTGCGGCCGAAACTCGTGCACGAACGAGCGAGGTGGCCCAGTGGCACTAATTACGAACAGTGTGCCACGGATACATCCCTTTTAGCACAAAAGTACAGCTTTCTGTGGATCCTTTTCTCCTTAGGTGCACTTGTATGTATACATACTTTTTCCCCCTTAGCCATCTTTGACAAGTACCGCCCTCGCCGTACTCTCCTTTCAACGCACCGGCAGTTCCGGTGTCCTGGTATTGCGAGGTAAAGTTTCCCTGTTACTCCTGGAATCGTCCTTCTACTCGATACCCGCGTCAGATGAGCACCCTGGGGAGCCTTTGGCGCTGTACCACTGGGAACACGTGTGTCTCGAATCTTGAAGAGCCAATCAACCTTACGAAAGTTGCTACGCTACGCTGTCTATTCTTGCCCCTTAATTACGCAGCCATCCGCTGTAAGGGCGTAGTGAAAGTTGGTTTGTACAGTTGTGTCTTTGCTGGGAATGCTTAAGCTTGTATTGTACATATTATCAATTTTGCTGTTTGCATTGCGTTCGGCACTGTGTACGGAGATGAAGTTGGTGTTCGTGTCTGTATAAATGGTTTCATGGTTTAGGATGATGCTTTTACGTCCAATGTTTCTAATTTAAGGGGAATGGATTGGGGTTAAATGAAGCTACGTGGTTCTTGGTGTATTATGTACATACGTATAGGCTCGACAAAATTTGACTAACAGTCAAATGTGTAATTATTGTCAGTTCTGTGCGCAGTTTTATTGGCAGGTCGTGTTCTTCTCTGTTGTAGAAAGCTGAATTAAGTTAATTCTTTTCTTTAAAGATAATGAAATAATTCGATCGAGAATCAGTTGTCTTGACTGGTGAAAGTTGACGCGCAATTGCATCTTATTTAGCCTCAACGGCAATTACTTTGTGGCTTTCTCTTATTGGATCACAAAACTTTTATTAGTCCAACGGCTCAAGTCGTAAAAGTGTCCATATGATAGTTTCTCTTCAGCAGTATTATTTATCACGATACCGATTGCATACTTTATTTTATGAAATTTATCGAGGAAACGAATTGGCACAGTAGTAAATGTCATATCGCGTATATATATAAGAGAAACAAGATTTTATTAATTTTTTTCATTTTCAATAATAATCTCTTTTGGATTACAAAGTAATCTTTCCACCCCTTGTACAAATTCTCAGCGTCTCTATCATAATTGGCATTTGACGCCATTACATTCAACAATTGTTCCCCAAAAAACTCCATAAACATTCATTATACCAGTCTATCATTGTTACAATTATTTGCATAATTTATACATCAAATGATTGAACTAATACTCTTAGTGCTTGCATGTATGTATAGCTCTTCGACATTAATAAAAACACTACTGTTTTATGCATCGCGAACATTTTCCTTTTTGAAACTACTGGATCGAAGGGGTTAAATAAATACTAATTACAACTGGCACGTTTCTCTCCATTAGATACCTACTGCATATTACAACAGTTACGAAAATATCTTTGGCCCTGTCTAAACCGAAAAATCAATGGCCAGCCTCTTCGGCGATTCTTTGCATGTGCGATCCAATGAAAAGGGGCAGGATGAGAAATGGGAAATAGAAGGGGGACGATATTCCCTCGATGCAAGGAGGGAACGCCCTAACAAAGCGTCCGAGAGATAATTCCCCGTCTGCTGCAACGTCATTAAGTTCTTCTTATTGCACGAGTTACACCCTGTACGCATTCGTCGCAACGTGGCAGGGGGTTCTGTTGTATCCAACCCTCCTGTGCCATTTGTACCTCATCGATCAGAGATGGATAGGCGAGAAAACGAATGCCGGGCATCCACACCTCCGCGAATACGGATTTCCTTCGTAATCGAGTTTGTTCTCGATTATTGGTGGTCACACCTACCGGATACGCGACGTTTCCGCATCATCCCCTCTTTCTGGAAGCGGCATTATTCTACATGTATACATTGTATGCATGCAGTACCTGTAGCTACGCGAGGAATAAAAATAAATAAAACATGAAACGTTCATTTCCATAAATTTCAAATAAATCAATAAATTTAACTGGAGAAATGCTGTATGCATAAAACAATGGAAATAATGATTTAAAATGTGGAGTTTGTTCAACGTTCGCCTCGAATTATATTCTCGTACTCTTTCTTTGGAATACGTTGTGGATCGAAGTTACTTTACGAATGATTTCACGTAGCAGATAGAGTCTGAAGCAGATGCAGATAGATCACTATGATTCGGAAGGTACGTGTTTATACGAACACCTTTTATTGCTTGTAAGTGCTGGAATCATCCCTAAAGTCTGTCCAGGCAATAAAGCGGCGCCATAATGCAGGTAGCAGTCTTTTATACACGAGGTCATGGATTGTAAATCTTGAAGACAGATTAAAGTGTTTGTTTAAAGTTTAAAGGTTGCCTTGAATCATATAGTTCTCTTTAAAATGAACAAAATAGTGACGAACGTGCACGTATAGATTCAAACATGAATCGTCGAGTTAGTCATCGGTGAAACTAAAGAGATTACGAATTGTAAATAGTAATATATTTATATAGTAATTTATTACACAATTGTTATAGTACACACTATTTCTTTCTCATTTATAGGAGCGAAATATTAACTATAATATTGTACCTCTAATACGATTGACGTTGCAGAAAGTTAATGGAAGGGACATTATGCGTTATAGATGAATTAGCTTTGACTCTCTGTGCAGCAAATGGCATGATTGCACTTAAAAAATTCAGGATGACCCGGCTTTTTCATCAAAAACGAATTTTCTGCCAAATCTTAATAATTACACGTGATAAAAGGGTCGCGATTACCATCTATACGTATGCTCATGCTACGCCACAAAGAATAATCATTTCATGTTGTAGTACCAGATTTCCTGAAACGTCCAAAATAATAATGCACACCGAATGGTAATAAATTAATATCATTGCAGAACATGTAGCTGCCAATGTCGATCAGCTGAGGGAACTGAATGATTCGATAGATATTATCGATGGTCTCATAAATCCGTTTAGCGGAAATCGTGGTAGGAACGGTGAGAAACAACGCACACCCCCGCGTTGTCCAAGAACTTCTCCCACTTTTCGTCCACCGTAAAACGCCACGGAATCATAAATCTCCGCGAATCTCTCTCCTGTCAGCAAAGGAAGCAGAGACTGGCTCCAGTCGGGCTCGCAGAAAGCGCAATTTCATCGTGATTCAAGCGCGACCAATTCCCTCGGCGGTGTCGCAAAATCGTGCGCAGCTTGCCGACACGTTCAACGCGTTAGAAAAGGCAGGGCTACACACGCGACACCGTGCATCGTTTCGGTTAATGCCGTCACAGGAAAATTCGGCGAAACGCTTACGCCGCCGCGGTTCCGATCGATTTGTCACGCCGTCAGGCTGCGATCCCATGAAACATTCGATAATGATATTCATATGTCGCGTTGCACGGTGCACGCCGATGAATACCGACGCAGAAGAAGGATAGCGAAATCGTCGAATCCGGTCGGTGGTCCCGTGGGTGAAGCCAGCTAAACGTCCCCGCGTCCGTTCGACGAGACGTCCCGGCAGGATGATCGTCACCAAGGGACACGACTCACCCTCCCCTTCCTTTTGACCGCGAGCTAATGAAATATCACGTATGCGAAATTGACAGCAACGAAATAGACTGGCGGTAATACGACGACCCCTTGTGCTATCGTGGCTTGTTCTTCCCTCGGGAAACCGCAAAGCGCCGCTGCCCATTTTTTTTCCTTCGATCCTTGAATGATTTACGCGGTGCGTTGCAAGTTTCTGCCCGGCAATCGATCGTTTTCGTCTTCCTTCATCCACGCGCCGACGTATCTATCCGCGTTCGTACATACATATGTACCCTTCCTCTTTTCTCTGTCTATTTTGATCTGTCGTCTATCTGTCGTCTATCTACGTCTGTCATTCGTGTCCAATCGACAGTTTTAATTCCGGCCCGTATCCTTCTATCGATTGAAATTCTACGCCGAATCGGATAGTGTAATGCATCGCAATTTGAAAAGCTGTATAAGCAGACGAATTTAAATCGCCGGGCGCATTGAACTTCTCGTTTAAATATCGGCATATTTTCGATTGCCTTCAAATATTTGAACTCGTAAAAATCTTTACGCTGCACACAGAACACTCGTGCATCGGAACGGATGTTGTGTATATGTATAATACGGTCCCGGGTGTTGGAACTTTATTGCAGGTTTCCGTGAACCAGTGCTACGTTGTACCGGGCTGGTAATTGAATGCGTAATTTCAACATTAAAACCTATTTGTGCCAATATTTTAGGTAACTACCGTTAATGAATATTAATTTAGCGCTATGGACAGTTCGTATCCATACAGTATCAATACAGGAGCCAATATGCTTATATTCTGAAAATTATGTTCTCAAAATTTCGACAACAGTGTACGTATTGAATATTTAGTTTAGTACTTTTTATAGATAGTAGTTTTTCGATAACATGTACATGTATGTAGTTCTTTCTTTCACGTTACAAGTAAAGTATCGAAACCCGTAGAAACTCACTTTGCCCTTATTTAGTATTAACGATTTGGAATATGATTCAGTAACTAAATTAGAAGTGTTAATTTTAACTTAACAATTCTTGATCAATATTCGAATATTTAGTAAAAGCTCGCAGTTTCGAAATGTACAAATTCTTTTTCTCTATGAGTCGCAAGAAAATTGTTTCAGAATTATAGTAACCCGTGAAATTGTCGCAGAAACGGTATACCCCTTCCAGTGACCCTCGAAACACACCTTGATCAAGTCTTTATCTACCTTCCCGACCGTTTCGCTACTTTTTATGCTCGGTCAGCGTCCGTAAAAAAGAAGAAGTTGTTGCACATAACAATAATTTTCCGAACAGCTACCGAATCGTAAGAAAATCTTAGGCTACGTAGCTCGATCAAGCGAAAAACGAGGAAGATATTTCTACGGTGGAATAGCGCTCGTAAAAATATGGGGGGCCTGTCGTAAAACGTAATCGTCGATTAGCTTGGAAAGCACAAACGACGACTATGCTACAGTGGAGCAAGGTTTTCTATCGTTTTGATCAAGCTTCTTCTAAAGATGTGCGATCTAATAAAAGTTTATCTTCTTTGTGCCCGTGCGTACGAATGGAACGAAAGAATCCAGGAACGCGCGCTGAGGATTAAAATGCGACAGAAATGGCACGAATGTTTTAATCGGCGAGTACAAGAAATACATGCGTGCTGCATTGGAAAAGAATTTACAAGCATTCAATTTTCGTATTGTGCTAGCAGATGGAAACTGTTTAATTAGTTTGATTATAACTATACTATAGCGTCATAGTTTTTCGCGTTGCCTATGCACATTTAGATTCTTCGCTAGCAAACAGAGAAAAGAATCTAAAACTTTAGCTGCTGTTATTTTTAAGTCGAAACGTGAATTGTGTAACTGCGAAATTGAGAATTGAACCACGAAGAGCGGTTGTGTACAGAGAAAATAGAACTTCGAAGGTATAATCTGTAGCAATGTTTACGCTACCCTAGCTCACTGTTATTAAATATATGCGTCTATTCTCCTATGCTCTCGTTGCACCCTTACGTTCTCCATTTACATATATAATATTTCTTTCAATATTGCTACATTAATATTTACCAAATTTTTCAATAATTCATTTGAAAGCTCTAAAAACATTATAAATTTGGTAGGGACAAGATGCAAACAGTTGCAGGATATTCTCGTCATTTTTGCTTTTGTTTATGCATTTGTTCTTGAGAAAACTACAAAGAAATCGATCCCATTGCTCTCCTATTGTCTATTCATGGCAGGATTTAATCGAGGATAATTTTGACATACGTGTAACTTTCGTGGGTAATTGTCACCCGTTAAACGAAGAAATTTGATTCACTTTCCAACCGCTTTTTATTGACAACGATAAAACGCAATTACGTACATCTTGCACTGACAATTCACATCTGACGAATATTGTTTCACATTTTCCTCCACAGTTTTTTTTATGATATACGTACATGCATATACTCTTGCATGTACTTTACTTCTAATAACCCTAAAATCTCCTAGGATTTTCTGTCCTTTATCAAGCGAAGAGTTAAAGGATTCGGTAACAACATAACTAACAAGAAATATCTTTCATTATTTTTACCATTACTTAATACGGTTTAATATTATAATGCAGAATCTACAGGCCACTCTAATTAAATAAACATTTTCAACAGTTAATAAACACCCTTTTAACTTCGTTGCCTACTAACAAGCGACCCAAATAAGGCAGGAACGAGCTAAAGTGTACGCCAAACGTATATACAGTACATATGTATACATATAACAGAATTGGCATATATTTTAAACATCTCCATCCCCCACACGCCTGAACTAATTACTATATTTCCTCGAGAGGGATTCAAGATTGTGTTACGCGACAATGGTCGAAGGGGCAGGAGGGTGAGAATTGAAAGAAAGTGAACGGAGGGGTCGCTAAACCGGAAGGCGGCCGAGGAAAGGCGGAAGACCGAGCTTAAGGGTCCACAGGCCCATTGACATTGAAGCTCCTCCCGCTCGTCCATTGAAACACGTAACAGTATACGCTGCCACGCGGCTTAATCCGCCGTCGTCTGCTTCCTAATTCCCTAATAACACTGCTAACGACAATAGAAACTGTGTCTGGGTCGCGCACCAGCCAGCCCGTGTCACAGTTCAACGAAAATAGTTTTGCGTCCGAAAAATGGTTCAATAACGTGCTGATCAGATTTGAGTTAACCCCGGCAAGGAGGCAGGATTTCTCGTGAAACGATCGATAAATCGTGTCAACAAAGCGCATTAAACGTCTCTCGAAACGAAATTGGGAACAATCGGTCCTCGAACGGCCATTCAGCAAAGAAAGGCGAGCAGAAGGAGATTCTGTTGGTCGAATGCGTCTTCGTGCGACAGAAGTAGGTTGCTTATGCTAACTTCGTAGAAAGCGGACGGCATTACCGATCACTCCGCCCCTACTCTCTTGCGCCGCGAGTGTTCTCCTCTAAATATAAGCGAGTTCGAGTACCTGGCAGATTCATCGGCGGAAGAGCGAATTTTCGTACGGTATTGTTGCGCCGAAGCGCACGCTCGAACGATGCTGCAAAAAACGTTCCGCGTACGCTGTTCCATTGGGACGGAAATCGTTGAAGATATTAAATAGAAGTATAGCAATGTTATCGAGGCTGTTGCAATGAAATGCATCATTTCGCTTATTTATTAAAATAGCCTCGCACGTTGTGAAAATATTTGAAAAAAAAAGGGCACAGTTATTTCCACAAGTTCATTTCATTTCATACACGGGAATATAAAACGCGACTATTTTCGTATCGTCGAACGTTAAAATTTCACAATCGTGTAGCAAAATGCCACAATTCTCTCTGCCCTTCTCGGACCGTCATGAGGGTTCGTTGCATAATATGAACAATCAAACGAAACGCCACGTTCGTTAGAAATTCGGTGACTTTCATTCGCCGAAAACGAACGAATCGAGATGGAAATCGAAAATGTTAAAATTGTCTAACGCAATTAACCACGACGAAATGAAGTTTCACGGACGCCCGTGTCCCCGGCATCGACACCGGTACGCCGAAAATGTATTTGTCCGCCGGGTAGAAATTTGATGAGATTTTATATTGTCTCGCATTTTATCAGCAGTTTTGCACAATCGCTGCGCATTAATTTCGTTAGCGTCCGTTAACATGAATACAAATGGAAAGTTGTATCAGGGTCAAATCGGATCTGAGAATTGTATCCAGCGAATTTACGGCCACGGTCGATCGTTATACCGGGATCGTTCACCGTGTACGAATTAAAATGGAGAGAAATAGAAGAACCACAGCGATCGCGATTATAAGATGGAGCTAGAATAAAATGGACGTATGCGGCAACAGCTCTGATAGTGCGTTGAAGTCTATAGAAATTCGCGTCAGTGTCGAAAATGAGCCGCGCTATTTAATTGCGGTCGTAATTCAGACAGACGTGCTCAACGATCGCAATGGTGCGAAACATTTTTCAGGGTTGAACGAGAACGTTTCGCGGGCACCTCATTGCGTTCGCGAATAGGGGGTACATCTAATATGAAATTCAGTCGCACGCGTGTGGTTCGCATCACTTCTTCTCGCTTCTAAGACCGCTTGGCCAACGTTTATATTTTACATTAAACGCGGCTGATGTGGCTACGTTCGCGGAATTAATTCTTGCGAGAAGTTGGTAGATCGAGCGAAAAATGGTGATGCGCGATTGCAGTAGAAGAAAGATTCGGTTGTCGCGACAATCTTCACGAACGCAGTACGGCATTGCAGAAGTTTAAAACGAAGCTCGAACGCTTGAAGTAGTATCAGTTTATTAAAGGGAAATATAACGGTATTACTGGATGAATTTTAGCAGCTATTAAAATTTTAAGGGGGGAAGAAAACGTTTGCACGTGAGCGAAACGCTACACTCGAGGTGGAAGAAACTTTGCAACTGTCGTCGGTGGAAAAACGGTAATGCACGACACTGTTCGTTCGAGTCATAAATTTCACGTGTAAACAAAGAATTCGATTTCTGCGCACCAGGTGTACAGGGTGCATTACGAGCCAAGCATATTACACAATTATCTGCTCGTTTTCGTATACCGTACGGCAAGAAATAATAATAATACGAGACAATTCCTGCAAGCATAAATATAATAGTCCAGGGGCTACGTCTAGCCAAGTTTAACGACCGCAAAGCCAGGTGAGGCAATGTCCACCAACCGCTGCACTTTACCTGGCGAGTACCAACGCATTCGAATTTTTTGTCACCTAATTATTCACATACCGAGTAAAACGTTCGTAAATAATCTATAAAAAGTGATTGAAAAATTCTATGGCTCATTTGTTGAAGTGATTTGTTGAACTCCACGAAACAAACGAAGAGAAAATTTATAAAATCGTCTACTATGTCCATTGTTCTTCAAAATTTCTTATAAAATATGTATTCAAACGTACATTGTAGAATGTATTATTGCTAATACAGCTTTTATGTTGCGACTAGAAATGTCTAACTGTATTTAGCATATGGAGTTAATCACAACGGTTTCTAAAGTTATAAATTATATCACTTGTGCACTAGCGAAAAAATGTCGAATTGCACTGTTTCATAGCTTGGTAAAATGCGCCCAGATTCGTTTCAACAAAAACCAAATTGACGCTGGAACCCTGCACAATGGGTAAAATCCTCCCTCAACAGAGAGTGGTCATTTAAAAAAAATGTCTAACAGATGACGTTTGTCACGTGCAGTCTTAGAAAGTCAGACTCTACCCTTTACCTAGAAGACACGCGAAAATGCATCGAAACAATTATGTTCTTTAAAGGAGTTGTAACCATTTTTATATTATTTTAAACATAGAAAGTGAATAGTATGGCAATAGTACCAAAAGTGACGCAGCTCGCCCTATTTATAACATTTTCGCCAAACTTTTCGTGCCTGCATCCTGTATAACTGTAGAATGTAGAATGTTACCAACATCGCCAATTACGTACGGTGCACCCTTCGGGTGCAGTGTGTGCGCGCGCGAGGACCGCCGATCGGCGTTTCTCTCATCGGTTGTTTCTGGTTGGGTCTCTTCCGATATGACAGGAGGCATGGTTCTCCCGATGGAAACAGTGTGCGCGCGGACGACGCGTACGTGAATAGCCTCGGTACAGATCGTACACCCGTACACTTTGGCTGCTTCAGTACATGCAGCTGTGCTTGCTAATGACCAGACGCATCCAGGAATCAAATTCAGATGACGGGGGCTATGGTGCCCGCGTCTACGCGCAATTTCAATTGTAACATGTTCGAGGGACGAACGTTAGCGTACCGGCGCGCCACGGCTTTACACGGACGCGAAACATTTATGCGACTGTTGTCAATGTGCACGCACGCAGCCCCGTCCATTCATGCTGCCAATTATTATCGAAGGCGCGGCGTAATCGTGTGCGCACCGGGGAAATTGGCTTTCTAGATGCTTTATACTTTATACATTCCACCGACGAACCACTACGGGGGGTAGTTTTTATCGAGCCGTCTTGGACTCCCCACGGCCCCGGCCGATCCTTGCAAACAAGGAACGACCAGTTACTTATAGAATTTCGCATCCCCCGGCCGCGTTTCTTTATTTTCTCCTGTTTGAAGAGACGGATGTACATTGTTTGCCAGGAATCGATTGGACAACCGAGCTTAGTAAAGCCCACAGGAAAGTTCGAGGGAGGTAATATTTGGGTCTATACTGGGCCGTAAACGTGTTTGCCGATGAACGTCGAACGATTTTCAAATCGATGAGCCAGTACTGAGGTACTTTCCACGGTTACCTGGAAATAATAGCGTGCTTCGCGTTGGAGAATGATGGTTAGAGGACCTTTCTTTCAATCTCACTTTTTTCGTTCTGGATTCGCGTGGGGTATTTGAAAGTTGGGAGGTCATTTAGTACCTGGATATTACTTTCTGCATCCTGTAAGGACTGCGTTTTTTAATGTATATGTATATATGTACGATTCAGTAATTGTAGTAGATGCGAATCTATGTAATTGTTTTGCTATTCTATTCGTAGATGTAATAATTATTGATGATACTGGTTGCCTGTTTCTTAAACGATTTCTTCCTCTTATATTGATCTACTTTAATTATTTTAGACAATTACTAACTGTAAGTATACAAAGTACGAGTTTTTACTATTTTTGTGAATTATAGCTATATTCAAAGTTCTTATTTAGTAATCATATACGTTACTACATATGTGATAATAATTGCATTGGGAAATAACTAATGCGATCATTATGTATCATAGACATTATTTTTTCATCAAATCCGTAAAGTTGAACGCAAAAATTCACATTAGTGAAAATTAAACTATTATGTGCAAGCAAACTTTAAGGTTCGACTGTAATTCGAGTTATATCACTCGACGTACCAATTCCTTCCACGTAATTTTCATTAATGAGTACTTCATAAATTCCTAACTGCCATCACATATTACATCCCAAGAGTTTCCGCACATATATTACTTTTATGAACTCCTAGAAAAACTCTGTTCTCACCCGATCGGTAACAAAATTGATTCCCATAATTTACACACAAGGTTTCGTTACAAGCAATGACGCTAACGACAACCCCATTTATTTAACATATCTGATTTATTAAACCATAGTGTATCACGTTAGTTATGTAAACGAGGCAGGAATATTAGTGACACGTATTATAATAGGGTATGAATGTGTGTAAATTTCGAGAGGCGACGCCAGTAAAGAGATCCTAGATTCGTTTCAAATGTGTCGCTGAAATCGCTTATCACACACGACACGACACGACAGTGTGTTTGACTTTATGATACGTTTCGTGACCACGGTACAGGTATTAGGTACATATACATAGCCATACATATACCTAAATTTTCAAATAGCATGAGAGGTCGGCGAGCCCCGCGAAAGAACCGCGTGGAAAGCTTATCCCTGGGTCATCTACTAAGCCACCCACTTGTGAGTAACTATTGTTGCCCACGAGGCATGCCACAATGGGAAAATGATGTTCCCGGAATAACAAACTTGCTATTTCGCGGCCGCAAAATAATAGGCATTAAGATAGTGGTGAAATTACTCTGTATGGTAATCGCGATCCCCGTGCAACAGCAGATTGACGCGTAAGTTTGACGGAAAAAAATTAATCTGGGTAGAAGAGAATTTCCAGACGCGCATAGTGGTGGAGAAATATTTTTACTTGATACATCGCTCAACTTTCCACCGATTAGTATATGGCATCGTTTTACATAAATTGTATATTTACTTATTGAAAGCATTTCTGCCATTAACATTGTCCCCGTTGTGGTATACAGAGTAATATTTAGGCTCGATCACATTAGCTATGGACAAGATCAGGAAACTCATTATCTATGATTTATAGTTGGTAGTTTAATTATACTGCGCCGGGGGGAATAACTTTGACACGTTATTAATGATATACCACAACGTTTTATGACGACAACGGTAAATTTTTGCCAGTGTTAAAACAGTAATCGGATTCAGTTAAACAGGTGGTTTGATTTGGAACTGAATAATAGCAATTCATTTATGAGGGCTATTAAAAATAATCTATAAATCAAGGAGATATTTATTAACGTCAAATTGCAGGCATGAATAACGTGTTAATATTAATCTAAATAGTACTGCAACTTGCATTAATACCACAGAAACTATATGCATAACGCTGCGCTACTTTTTTTTTTATATCAAACTGCTATTAAAAACGAGTGTGCGTACACACGAATATACATGTACACGAGAAAAATAATATTACCTTGCATACATCTAGAATATTAATTCGTGCTGATTGAAAAAAACAGATAATTCCATTGCCAAGCACAATTTATGTAACAGTTAGTTTAAAATCACCACCTACATATCGCAGGGGGATCCATAATCAAGCTGAATTTGCGAAGATCTATTCTTATCAAATATTGAAAAAAATTTAATTTCCGGCATTTGGATTTTCCCACGATTGGAACTTTTCCTTCATCGCGATAAAATCATATTCGTGTCAACGCTGTAGCGAAATCAACTGAATTTCAATAGCCGATCTCGAATACGCACATGATCATAGAAGACGCGAATCGGCGGAGCATCAGTGAACAGAAAATGGAAAATACAGGATGTCTGGAAATGAACGATTTCGAAATCAATTTTCCCGATACAAGCGTGGCGACGGACGGCCACGTAGCGAGGGACGAAACTGACACTTTCGTGACGCACGAAGGAGGGCCAAATCTGAACGTTCTCGTGCCTTGCCATGAATAATGGAGGATGTTTGTCAAAATTTCTGGGCTATACAACGGCCGTTTATTGGTTACGTCATAGGGATATAATGTTTACACGCGTTACCCGCGACACTTCTCGCGATGGACGGATACGCGAATATTCGTTCGCGCGACGAACTTTCTTGTACAAACAACTTTGTTTCGACGTTTCGTTATTCAAGTGAGAAAATTGAGAAATGGATAGCATCGTTTGTTATTCCCGATAGAATCGGAATGATCATTTGAAACTTTACCTCCAAACGATTCTCGGCGCGGATTACCATGTTAAACCATTGGGATGGATGTTCATAGGATGACACAAGTTATGGAGAACATTGCTTGGAGAAAGGGACGAAATTGACCCCCTTGTGAGTTATTCAATTTTTCTTTGATTTCCTAATTATAGATCGCACATGTCCTCGGTACACAAAAGAGTACAGCTGTTATCGGAAAGTTATTCGTTCAAACAGTTAAATACTGAGTTTAAGTCTCTGAGATATAATTCGTATTACTAATTGAAATAGTGATACATCGTCGTAGGGAACATTCACATAGATTTTCAAAACTTTTATAAGAAATGTTTAAAATATACGCAATTGTACTTTTAATGGGCGATTATGGTTATATTTGCATTTTCTCTGTAATATGATGTGAACGTTAAATATTTCGCCGGAATATAATAAACGTAAAAGGTGAACAAAATAAACAGGTTCGAATAACTCTTTCATATCTTTACAATTTCTAGGTATACACGTACTCGCGTTATATTCGCGTTGCACGTTAATTTTGTACATTGTACCATTTCAATTCTTGTATCCGGCGAAGTGGAACTTCTCGCCCGATATATCAAATTAAACCGTTCGAAACCGTCTCCTTGTTCCCCATTGACTTCCGTTTGTTCACCAGCCGCCCCCGAACGAAAAGGAATTCTAAACAAGTTGCCGGATCAATAAAGTCCAGCTGTGTGGCTGTCGCGCCATTGTGGACATTAATTCGTTCCGTATCAAAGGAAACGGGAACGCGAAACCCTTTCGATTTTTCGCAGAGCCAATGGCGGGGCACGATCGTAAATTTTAGATACACAATTATAACCCTGTCGTGTGGCAGGAAACGCGGAGTAAGGGAAGCGAGCCAGCAAGCAAGCGGGTAACATTGTCTAAGAATAATAAGGTGGCCGAGGGTATTCGTGAATTGGTAAGATGCTGCGGATAAGGGTTAAAACGGTGGAAAGGAGGGTTGCGGGGGGGGGGTGTTCTGTTTGAAAGGAATCGCGGGAAGTATTTCGTTCCAGCCGACAGCCAGGAATTTCGGGCTCTTTGTGATTGGCAATAGACCGAGGAAATTGGTTTGAAATTCGCGGGGCTATGGAATGTATTGGCAATCAGATTTTTCACCCTCCTCAACCCACCGCTATATACACAGAGCCCTCCCATGGACCATCGAGGCCAGGACCAGACCTTCGGTCTCGCTTAACTTTCTCAGTTATTCTCAGAATGCCAACCCGTAATCGGGGCGAAGCGGCGCAACTATATTTCCTACAATTTTTTTCCTCCTTTCGTCGACTCGGTTCAGACAATTCAAACGATCCCGAAATTTCACGAACCAGATTGAAAGTCGGGCTGAAACGGCCCTCGTGGCTAACTGAGCGACTCTCCGTTACACTACTTGTGCTGCCCGCGGCCCATTATCCCGAAGAAGCTTTACAGCTGGTTGTACGGGAAATACGTTCACCATCGTCGTAAAGAGGAGCAATAGCGAACAATCTGAGATCTCGAACTGAGAAGCGGGTAAGTGGTTCAGGGATACGGGGTTGAAAGCGTTATCGGTCACCGTTACGAAATCGCTGAGGGATTTTAAGAGCGTACGCCGTAGGAAGTGTTACTGTTCCTCCCTGATTCTTCTCGCTGCTAATCATATTAATCGTTATTTTCGCATCGAAGTTTCTGCGAAATGACCCGGATAAATTGGCGTGATTGGTAATGTGCACCTGTTCGCCGCACTTCTGCAAATATGGACGGGTGGTATTTATTGACAAAATGTTCTTGCTGCACACATTACCAAAGGAATGAACATAATAATGTCGCTTAAATGGAAAGTTTAAAACGCGATGAGTCCATTCGAACGATAATTCTGCTATCCTTTTGAGATCAAAACGATATTGTGTGAAAGATTTATCAAAATGTAGCTCCTGTTGCAGGATTAGAATATCTTACTCGCGGAAGAAATGTTGGTTGCATCGATTATATGATTTTTGTGTTATAAAAAACTTTGCTCGCGATAAATCTATGCCTTCGACTTTACGATTCACTGATTGTACAATATTTTGTGATAAATAACATGCAGCTTTTCAGATTGGTAGCTAGAATTGATATCATTCGCAATGCTCAGGATAAGCTGAAATATGGTTATTATGTACATATTGGTATTCGGTCGATAATTTAAGTCGATGACAGGTTTATGGTACATTAAACAACCTACTAGAATGTGTGCCTATGGATATGAGTAGCTGTCCGACATTTTCGACACGCTAGTCGATGAAGTTAATTGTTTCACACCTGGAAACCGCCTTCATGAAAGATGCCAACGGCGAACGCACGCATGAAGTGAAGAAGATCGAATGATGTTATGATTTCGCATAAATTGAGAGACTGAATATAGATTATATTATGTGCATACATAGGTATGTAATAATGTAGATAACGCGTGCCTATACTGAAACTTGCATGCATGAATTAAGAGATACAAAAATCGAACAAGTATATCAGAAACTCGTTATATTTAAAAAATATCTGCAAAACACTTATTTGTCAACTGTGTATGTAGATGGTACTGCCACTATTCAAGTATAGAAACTTTTCGATACAAAAGCCGGTACGGTACAATTTATCAGTTCCATTGTTCCGATTAACAAGCATCATTCATGATGTAACAATTCCGAAGGCCTTAAATTACGTTGAACACGTTAATCAATAAAATTGTTTCGCCTGCAACAAATCAAGCTTTGAAACAGTTTACCTCCGCTGTATTACGAAGAGAAGAATGAGGCGGATGTTCCTGTTCCGGCCATCATTGATTTCATGGAAAGCACGCTCGGTAATCAGTTAGAAGGATTTACGAGTGGCGTTGCAGTTTTGAACGTGTTCCGCGGCGAAATATTGGCATTTCCACTCGTATGCTGATAAGGACTGCATCTCACAACCTTTCGTTGCGGTTGTATCGTATGATGGTCGGTTAGAGCAGGCTGGGAATAAAGATGAAACGACGGATAGAGAAATTTATTGCCGTGATTGCGTTTCAGCGAAGGCATGATAGGTTCGTATATAAGTCTTGAATGCTTGCAAACGGGGATCAGCCATAAAGATGCTCCTGCCAGGAAACCTGATACTGGTTACAAAATTTCGATGCAAATATATGATTGTGTTACGAGTTTCGTACTATCGAATAAAATGTTTTTTATGACAAATAATTTTAGGTATTATTTGACGGTGCTCGATCTAATCGAAGATCGGCTTTTGCGTAATCGGTTGAAGTTCTTTGAATTTTAGCATTGATAGTATTTCTGGTTAACGGAAAGGAACTTATTTTTCATCGTTATTTTGAACAGGTGAATTTAGGAATATTTTTTTATTGCCAAGTGCTCAGGATGTAATACAGAAGATTTGACTTTCAAAGTGTTATTGGATCAGAAAATACTGTTGAAATAAGTTCACGGATATCGATAATTTCATTAACATACGTGAACAATTTTTATTTCGTCAATAATAACATTAACGTATTGCATGGCTGAAAAAATAATTTTCAATAAAGCATAATAATACATATAAAAACAAATCGTACAAGAGTATAATATACATGTATGTAATTTCAAATGCACTATAATAAACATTATGTACGTATAAGATTTCCAATCAATCATTTTCATCAATATCAGCATCCAAAAACATATCGTTCGATGTAAACGTCGAATTTATCCTAAATTGCAAGAATAATTTCACACTGGACAACGAATATGCGATACTCATTAACGTGCTGCACTCAACAATCTTTTCGCTTCACACGTTGTTAGGCTACAAAATTCAGTGTCTGACATGGACAACCATGGATGGTCTGATAGTCACTTATTACGGGGATTCAAACTCTAACAATTCATGATATGCAATCGCATCTTGGAGGGTCCAATCAACAGAGCAGTAATAATTTGGCAACCCTAAGCCTCCATTAAGAACCATCGTCGAAATCACCAAGTGCAACGCGATTATTGTCTTCGGCCGGCTAATTCTGCAATGACAAGCCAATAATTAGCAGAACGTTTAATTATTGCTCTCCGCTGTAGCGTCCGATGTCTGAATTTCGTCCAAATACCGTTTCGCCATTCGAAAATTCACAATAGCCTAAACCTATTATCTCGATGAATCGAATTCAATATGTATACATCCGTGTAAAAGGCATATCCTGAAATTATGTAGTGTTTATAAAACAGAAACGAAATTAAGACGGTGTTGCATTTGTAATTAGCAACGACGCAGCAAAGAAATAAAGTCGATTCTTAAATAACAATACGACCTGCAGATTTCCCCGTTATCCGAGATAGAATTTGCTTGGATCCATGGGCTTTCAGTATTAGTTTATTCTAATGGGAGGAATTTAAGTCTCTATATGCGCGAACGGTGATTGCTATAACCATTGGATATAGAAATATGGATACAACCAAATAATTATTTAACCGATAGTGGATATCTTATGGAATGATATGCATATGAATAATAGCCAAGGCGTACCCATCTTTCTTCCCTTTCAGATATCTTTATTCAAGCAAGGACTACAATTTTTCTTAATTAAATTTGCAAAGCTTACTTTTATAGTCCATAGTTACAAGGGGAGTCATTGTTGAAGTTCTACTTGATTTAGAACCTAATCTGGTCCAGAGCCACGAGCGTAATGAAATTTTTAATCTGTCTGACTTTCATTAGAAGTTTGTATTCAGGCTGGGCTTCTCTGACCTAAAATCTCCCCCTCTGTTAGCTCTAAGCTCTGGGCAAAGAATTTAGAGACAGTAGCATCCCATGTTTCAGAAACAGTCGCACAAAATAATCACAATTATTTAATTGCGTTCTACAAATAATAACAGAATTCGAAATCGTACTGACGCTGATGCATAAATAATCGAATAAAACTCTAACGAAATTGAAAATGTCCGCTTAACTACACTCAGAACAATTTATTTAGAGTCAAGAGTAAACTGTCATTTATAACTATGAAACAAATTGAACAGCACGCCACCATTGAAATCACCAATAATATTGAAAAGGAACGCAAGGAAATGGATTTCGACTTTGACGGGAAGAGAGGACGGTAAAACGGGGAAGGTTGTAATAATATTGCGAGGACGAACTTCCTCTCCCCATTGTTCGAATATTAGTTAGTTTCATTAATGCAATTCCCGTGTACGGGACGAGG
Organism: Nomada lathburiana; assembly: GCA_963667235.1. Taxonomy (NCBI): domain Eukaryota; kingdom Metazoa; phylum Arthropoda; class Insecta; order Hymenoptera; family Apidae; genus Nomada; species Nomada lathburiana. Next base: position 2,412,341 of record OY763897.1, on the reverse strand, counting down.
TCCCACTCGCATTTACTTGGTTTCCTTTTTATCGATATATTGTCGGCCTTTGTGCCAGCATACGGTGCCCGCATTGTTCTGGCCATTGTCAGCAGTTGTCTCCGTTGAAAACCAACCCCTGAGGCTGACATCTTGCGGCACACTCGTTTTTCGCCGGCTTAGTTGTCGTTATGTTAGGTTAATGCTAGTAGTATCGAGCAGCCCTTTCATTTCAGGAGAATGTATGAAATTGTCTTCGTAACAAATGTGTATAAGTCTATGCGATTATCCTTTGAGATACGCATGAATAGGTACAAATAATTAGAACTGTAGCAGTTTCGTTGGTAGAATAGTGTTCAGTGGTCGTTTTAAGCGATCTAGATAGAAAATTGATGGAGATATTGATGAACTTTATACAGGTACACTTTTTAAAACCAATATAAGCACAGAGTAACGGAATTAAATAAAAACAGCAAGATTTTGTCAATTAAGTTGAGTGACATTGATATTTGCAAGCTTCAAATACGGCGCCACGTAATATCGACGTGTATATTTGATGTGGCAAGATTGGCGCAGATTTACAAGAATTTCCCAATATTTCAAGCTACAAGCATTAAATACAAATCCCACGCTTCTTCGATACATTCATTTTCGTAATTTCGTAAAATTTTAAATATATTTAGGTATTTTACCAAATGTAAAATGTAAATTAATATATTGTTGCGTATTCGTGTCGATTGAAACTACTTGTACCAATTAGCAAATTTGTATTCAATTTAGAAAATTCAGTAAATTGTAATGTCACTCGTTTATATCGAACACATAGCTACCTGACATAAAAAAGTATATCATGTTAAATAATAAACCATTACGAAATTCTGTCAGGAAATCTAACGTCAAACGGCAGCTTCACTAATTCACAACTCTACAATGGCTCCCCCTTCATCCTATCGTTCTACTAAATCGTTCTGTCATCTATCCAAGCGCGAAGGTAGACTAAACAAGACGCCGAAATCAAATTACACGACTCCTAGCCACGCTTTAACCAATGTAGTGTCTCCAGAACAAATTAAGACGGATGAATACGAAGCGCACGAATTTTCACGATGCAGAGCCCCCCCCCACTCGACTCTCATCCTTTAACGAAATCGCGACAGCCAGTATGTATGCGGTATCCGGTCTCTGGATTTCATGTAATCCTTTATCCGATTTTATGACTTCCGGCGTGACTTTTTTCGTGCCCCCGCTGATGTCGTTCGTTGACGTCCCTCGAAATTAAGAACGTCGTTCGTCTTTCGTCTGCTGGATGAAGAAGAAGCTTCTACGACTCCCTGCGGTGTTTTTGTATCGTTTGCGGAAATACGAAAGAAACGGTGCCTGAATGGTGTGAAAAAGTGCTCGCGATCACGATGACGACTATTTTTCACTTGGGTGTCTCTGGGTACGATTCATTTTGTTCTCGGCTGAACGGGAATTCGGAACGGGAGCAAAGCTACTATGCGTCGAAAGAAAGGACCATGCGGTGAGCGAGTGCCCGTTGAAATCCAACGGATCATCGGAATCAATGATTAGTTTATTATGTTGAGCCTGAAGTAGAATGACAAACTGCTAGGATACGCCCCCACCTGCGTTCTTTATTCCTCTTTTTACTCGCGATGCCTTCTTTTTATTGTTGGCTTCGCTTTTCAATTTTCCTCTGCTGCCCTCCGCGTGGGAAATTCTTTTATTCGACGGTACGGAATGTATGTTGCACGTTTTCTTTCATTTCATAGGCCGATGGAGTTGTAACCGATCGTGTTAATTATAAATGCAAGATAGGAAACCGGCTCACCCGCACGAGACTCGAGTTACAAGAAATCGAGCGAGCTTAATTAAATTTAATTAATCACAGGCCGATCGCGACGATGCGAACGGAGCAGTGTCAAAGAATAATCTGCCAGCGAATTAATTACAGTAATTGACCCCCGACGATCACTCAAATGGTTAATTGTTTATTACCTATATTATTCAGCAATACCTTTTAGTTTCCAAATTTGTACTTGGGCTTAGAACTAGAAAAACCCGTCTGTCATTTGCCAATTAACGTATATTAATATATGTATATTAATCAAATACATTTCGTCGAATATGATATCCGGTGTATCTGTAAACGAGTATAATATGTATATCTACGATCAGAATAATTCAAATAAAATTTGATACAATTGCAAGCATTTGATGGGAAACAGAATACCAAATCGCTGCGAGGTCTCTCTAGAAAATCATGCATCGAATAACCAAAGTTATTTGACGTACGCCTAGATCATTAGCCCAGCTAATTCATCACTTCGTCAAAGAAACAAAAAAAACCGGGGCGCGGAACATAATTTCATAATTATCCTTTGAAAAATCTATATGTTTTTCGACGCACACGATCATCAATCAAAATTGATGAAACTGGCGCACATTGAAAACGAAGGGAAGCCACGTTACGTGAGAAAGAAAGGGAAAAAAATGAGCTGTCCCTATACTGGTCGGTCACGGAGCCCGCGTGACAAATCGAGGCGCGAAGAATCGTCGACTTCCGGCGTCGCCGACAGAAACAACGACGTCCGTCGGCGCATGCGGGTGATTCCAGATTTTCGTAACAGCACCGGAGACCACGGAAAAATTCACCGCCACCGTGCTTCACAACATGCGCTGCACCATCTTCCCTTTGAGATCTTTAAATAAACCACGACGATCGTACACCTTCCTTTGACCTTCCTACAGTTTCCTTTTTCCTTTCCCCATTTTGGACGCTTCTCTGTGCCTTTCTTGCTGCAACGGCCAGCATCTCTAATTGGCCGTTTAATTGCGGCAATCAAAGCGAAACGCATGCGATCCGTCACGGTTCGTGAGAAAATAACACGCGCAGAAGAGAGAGGGGGCTATAGACGATGATAATTTGTATAAACGCAAACCTTTGATTCGGGACGCAATCAACGCTTGACGAGCCTCATTTTACATTTTTTAATTTTTATTCGACCGTGATGGCGTCGCGTGTGAATCGTCGTCGGACCTTCTGGCGACTCGACACCAGAATTTCGAGTTTCACGAAAAGAGGGAAGGAGAAAGTGGGAGCGTGGTGCCGCGAAAAGGACAAAGTGAAATGGATTGCACAGAGAACTTTGACTTGGACTGGATAATTGGACGGAATTGAACACCGTTTGACCGCTTTCTACGGAATCAATTCGAACGACTGATGGAGTTCCTTCGTTCGCCCGGGCGCGTGCAGCTTTTGGAAAAATATTGAAATATCGGCGTGTATTAAGAGACAAATGGAAATCGACGTTCTGACGATGTTGAGAGATTGAATCGAGTCCAGGATGCAACGGGGATTGTTCTTTACTGTGAACTTTTTCGTGCTTTTTTTTCGAATTGCTGGAAAATTGGAAGGAAATTGCGTGTTATCTTTGGAGCGTGCGAAATATTGTTATATTTCGAAAGTGAATTGAGAATGAAATATTCTCCGTTTCTTGGCAAGTGAAGCATATTTTTGGAAGATTACGTTCCAGTTTGCTAAGAAACTATGCGACAGTTTTAATGTTTCATATGCACACTATACATGTTTATGAATATGATTTATCATTATGTTCCGTTGCAATACCCAACAATTTATTTAAGATCTACTATTGCTATCTGCACATATGTGACATAAACTGTAAAAATAGTTATAGTGTTAACCGTGTGTCTATCAAAAACCAACTTCACGTCAAAATTAAAAATGAACAAAGTAAGAGCAATAAAATACCTAGGTTCCCCAAGTGCATTAAACATTGTGCTCAAAATATTCGATATTAAGATTGCAAGTTTACTTATCCATTAAACGGACTACTAACATTCCCTCTGCCATTTCGCGTAATACGATAAGCAATCATCAACATGGAATAATTAATTTCTTTGTAACACGAACAAATGTCACGGAATTATATATCCAAAATTCCTTGTACTTATTCAACGTGCATCGTGCATCAACAAGTGCGTAATTTCAGTTTCAGTTACCCAAAAAAACAATTTTTCATTCATTCAAGCGTCTAATTGCACCTTTATCATTCCACGCCCACTTCGTCAGAGTTATATCAAAATTTGTCCGTACCAAACGGCACTTCAATTAGTATATTTATTTAACAAGTAGCGCTAAATCTTTCGAACCCCAAGCTTCGAGTCAACGTTGAAAGAAAAATATGTATATCTCGGATCCTCTGGCGAAGAAGCTCGCCCCCGTCTCGTTCTTCTTCATTTGTACCTTTTCACCGAACAAGGGGCTTTATAAATCTCATCCTTCCTTCAGTGCGAGCCGGTGTTGCAATATTTTCCCGTAACCAAACGTTGCAGACCCGGGTAACACCACGCGGCTAAAGGGGTCGGCAAGAACGGGGTGTGGCGGAAGCGGCGAGTTGCACGAAGCAAGAAGAAAATCACGGCGCGAAGACGAGAATGAAAGATGAGGCCGGCGGAGGACGGAGAAAGAGGCGCGTCAAGAACGGGACGCTTAATTTCTCGTCGCGCACGCTTTATTTCATTAAAAAGTCGTCAATAATATAACGTTAATTAGGCGGCCGTGCGTGCGGGCTTGAAACGGGAACCGAGGACGTCGCGTTGGAACATAGCGTTAGCTGTTCACTGATTTCTAACGCGTTGTCCGAGTTGTCGTCAATAGTGTCTGCCGGTTTACTGTTCTTAATCTTTTTCTTCTGTCGGTATACAGAGGGTTTCGTTTAGTTTCGCCACTTTGTTTTATAGTAGGAAACAGGTGTTTCAATATTATTAGACAGGCGTTGTTCTTCTCAAACAGTATCTGGCTGTCAGTTTTGTATTAACGTAATTTGTGATACATGTATGTAAAACTATCATAGAACATTTCTTCGGATTTCTTCGAAATTAATTACATTATTCCCTTATTTAATTGCAATATTGCTGAATGCCCCAATTTCTTCTCATACAATTTTCTCGTCGGAACGAAAATATGCTCACTCGCTGAATAAAAATTATATTCCTGTCATTATGCGCGACGTATTAAAATGTTCCGAATAAATGTTACGCCTCTAATTTTTCCCCTGCTGTCGCTGCGTTATTCTCTTTTTAATATTCATTGGTTTTTCTTTAAAGTAACACGCGAAGAACGAATTATTATTTGGACTAGACCCCGTCGCCTACAGACTACAACCCTTGCCACGCTCGCCATCAACATTTCGGAAGATTATGGCACACGCGACGCCGTTATCTCGTCGTTGCAATATCGCCAAAAGCGTCGCGTCTGGGTTGCATTTTAAACGGTCATGTTGTCGGCTCGAGGGCAAGGAAGAACGCGCGAAACACGCGGAAGAACCTGAAGGGCGAAAGTAAAGGCGACATTCTACGATAGAATCGGGGGGAATATATAGCCGCTGCGTGAATTACACGCGCCGGGCTCGTGCTCTACAACAATTTGAAGCTGGTAACGGCATTTTTATTGAAATACACGACAGGTCTGCTGCATCGTGAAAACTGATACGTAGTGGAACAGATGACACATTTTGGATAATTATTCGCCTCGACTCGCTTAAGCAGATCCATAGACATCGCGGGTTCATCGTTTAATGTTTTATGGATTTTTTTTACGACCAATTTTTGACAAGGTTATTCGTTTGAGAAGAGAATAATGGCTTATCAAATAAAATACAGCCAATACTTGTGTAATGCGGTATTTAAGCAATGTGGTTTCGATAAAACGCGATTTTCAAATTGATGTATTAATAACTGTCGTATAACGCGGTCTTGAAATCTTTTCACTTTATATATTTTTCAGAATACGGTATATGTGCGGCAGTGCCAGAGTCAATACTGGCAAAGTGCTTTATGTCATTGGCTCAAAATAACGATCGTAACAGTATTCCCATCCCAAGTACACACGAATAAATTAGATCTGATTGGGAGTCTCGCATAACGCGGCATTTTTATGGTACGGAATATCCGCGTTATACGAGGGTTACCTGTAATTCAGAAGTAACGGAGGAGTTAAGGTGGATGTGACAAGCAATTTTTCGTCAATACGGTTTTGATGCTTAACTTATCCATATACCTTATTTCTGCGTTGTATATCAATTTGATATTTATATATTCTTAGTAATATTTGAATCAGCTGAAACGTAAGTTGCAATTTAAATGACATATCTCTATTGGCAAAAATTGTTCTATATTTCAGCAAAGGTTTTGCTTTAGTAATGAAAGAACACACGTTTTATATTTAGAATAATTACATTTACTAAAGTGTAAGAGATCGAAGATGCACGTTCGTATACTTTGCTCTAATAATCTCAGAAAGATGCCAAAACTTATATGTATATGAAATAATTTATTTCTTACCACAGTACGCAACTAACAGCAAGTTATTAAAAACAAGTTACCCCAAATTTGACGTTATCAACGCATTAGAATTTAGAAATAATGAAGCTTTTAAAAATTGCCTGCGAAACCTCTTATCCATTAGAATATTATTTCCAGAATATTAGAATATTAATTAGAATATTAAAGAAGATCTCCAGAATATTAAGAAAAAATTGTAATATTATTTTTAAAACAAAACTGTTTTCTCTTCATGATTTGCCCAATTATGGCTTTAAATGTAATTTTCAAGCTTAATGAACGTTCAGAAAAGAAGGAAATGCTCTTCGATTTACCGGAAACACTTTTGAAACGAACGTACGCCGAGTGCTTCGCAGCGAATCGATATTTAAATTGGAATTAATTAACTAGGGCGTTAAGAGTGAAGTGCATAGAGCGTAATTGATCTTGGACGTAATAGGATAACGCTCGAGGATCGCGTCGAAGGGTGTAACTTTGACATTAATTATCCTGTCCAACGGTAACCATCAAACATCGTGATCGATCGCGAAGGAAGAATGATGATTGCAGGTCAACTGTTAAATCTCGATTGACTGGTGACCCGAAATCAAATTTCTAAGTATCCTTCAATTTCTTGTCCCTGATTTGTACATCAACGCGTTGCTTAATAAAAATCACAATTTATATTTGTAATCGATGTGTGTATGACAGTATTAAACAAAATTCGACTGTTACATTAAAACGATCGTATAAGTAAAAGAAAGAGTCGAATTATTAACTAACGCATATTCCTCAAGAATGATCGATATCGCGTACCGTTATTTAAAATTGAATTCTGTTAATATGACATGTCTTGCGTAACCTAGATTCACAATTTTATTTTAAATTTCCGATACGACAACGCGAAACTTTTTGTATAATTGTGCAACATTTTTTTATCCTAAAGATTTTTATTTGGACATACATACATATGTATTTTCTTGACTCCGGAAACTAGTACCGAAAACTATACCTTCTCACAGTGCCCTCGTAATTTTCAAGAAAGATAAAGAGAATTCAACCGATACCACCGCTCAAAATGGAACAGCAAATGTAATTTTCTTTCTTCGACCTACCACTTCCTCGAACCATTATTTGATATAAAATTTATTTCTCGTCTCGGATAATCCATAATAAGAACATCTGTCGTTCATTAATCCTCTTCGATTCGGGAACAATCCCTGGAGAGTTAATTGCAAAGCTCGAACATGAAATTTGCTTTAATAATAGATCTAATTTTTCGATTCGGCAAGTTTTCCTCGCGTTTAATCATTGTTAATTATAATTCCTTTACGAATTCTTTGGAAACCCAGTGAGTAGTCAGAGAGACTGTGGATCAAATGAAAGGTTATCGATAAATATCGCTGTCAGTTATTCGACAGTGCTTGACCAAGATTAGATTCGCCTCATTCTTCAAATACGTATCTATCAAACGTGAACTGTTAGAACTGATCTACGACTGATCGTGATCTATAATTAAAACGCAAACGCGCGGCAACGGCAGATATATCGGCTCTTTAATTAAAGGGTTAATAATAATGTTTGGAACACGGTCTATTCAAGATCGGCTCCAGGGAACCATTATAAATGGTTTCCCCGCTCTGACCCTTGGTTACCACGATATAGAGTCCTGACTGATGCAACAGTAATGGTCTAGCAATTAGACAATAAATTACAATTTCGTTGATAATATCTGCATTAAGCACAGAAAGGTATCTGACAATGATAACTGATGTTAAACCGTCACGTGATTTCATTTCTTTTTCATATCCTATATAAAGAAGGTAATAGAGACGTAAAGCAAAGCTTCACAGTAGAACTTGAATACATAACAAGAAATCTTTAATACGAAACAAACGAGAAATTTAACTACATATGCACGTAAATGGGTTTTATATCCTCCCGCGGAAGTCAATTTATGTCGAACAAGTTCGACATAAAAACAATGAAGAAAGAGAGAAATATGTATTGCCCCCTTCAATGCAAGCATTGCAAACAATTATCCGAGCCAAGCTACTTCGCGGCTAAAACCAAAGTAAGTACATAATCACTTGAAGCACCCACTTGAAAGCTAAAAGCAACCACATCACGAGTAACAGAAACACCACTTTAAATTCCCAGGGGAACCGTTGACTCGAGCATTCCAAAGGATAAAGTGGTTCCCCAAGCTCGTTAGAAAGGAACGTCCGCGGAAAGGTGAGAATGGCCATGTACAGGTCGCTGGGTATCGATCGGATGCATCGTGCCTGACCAAAACTCGATGTCCCAATTTGGTACGGGGCACAAAAGGGAGGATGCCCGTGTTGACAGGCATAGCGGCCTTGTGTTTCGTTGATCGGGAAAGTTCGGTCATGACAGAAAACGGGATGAGAAGCAAAGGCGAAATTTCCACGCGACAGAAGGTGTTCTCTTTTCTTTAGAAAAATAATACGTGCCCATTTTTGAAGATCATACTGGCCGATCTCTTTGATCTGCCAGAGGCACCTGGCACTGAAAATCTGTCATTCGTAATAATAACTCGACCTTCCACTGGGAGTCTCTTTGGGGGTCCCAGCTTATCTCCGGTTGCATCTTATTGCCAGTTTCGTACATTGTCTCGCGTTCCTCTGACTGCTTCTTTCTGATATACGTGTCCCACCCCTACTCCCGTTTTATCCGTTTTCGCCGTCGTGGCGAACATCTGCTCCCTTCGAGCAACTCCATCAGAATACTTTATAACGATCAAGGGTAGCACGGGGAATATTCCTTTGGACTTCGCGAATGTCGAATATCTGCTTATTAATCTAGGTATGCCTTACAATATACTTGTTCGATGACAAGGTTCACAGCATTGGGCTGCCTTCACTTTTTCGTTCTCTTATAGTTTGAAGTAAAAACGATGTCGTGTCATAGTATTTGGAGCAGAATTGTTTAAGCCGCTCAAATTATACATACATATATGTATTTCTAGGAATTTACATATTTTCTTTCGAAACGATATGTTTACAATTGACATTGCTGTTTCCGTAGGAATTTATCATTTATTAATTATGACGTAGATATCTGCATGTCGTGTGTAACTCACAATAATTAAAGAAGTAGAATTGAATAGTAATTGGACATTGAGTTTTCGATATAAGGACATCAAAGTTTCTTATTTCCTTAAAATCTGATCAAAGGATATACATGTCTGGGGTAAATTTACCGTTAAGTAAAATTATATCTACCGTTTACATTATTTTGTTTTATATCTCCTCAAAGAAGATCGTGTAGTTAAATTTGGAGTATGATTTCGATTGTTGAAAGTACGAGGAACCACTTGACTTTTTATTACTAAACAAGTTACGATTCACAACCCTTTGAATTTCCTGCTAGCGTATTTTTACGATCGTAGACTTCGACGTGGCTTTAGTAGACTTTACGATTTTAAAACAAACAATCCACGATACGTGTGTTATATTTCCTCATTTCTTTCACTTCTAACGTCTGGGAATTCAAAGATTTATATCCCCTGCCAAGCATAGTGAAATAGTTCTAAGCAGTACATCACGGTTAAAATATTGCATTGTGTAACACAGAATACTTAATTGTGACAGCACCTTGCACAAGTCGATCTCTTATGTCTTATGTTATTCTATTTTCATTCGCAAAGCAAAGAAGACAAATGGGGTTAGGAGAAAATCTAGACGACCTTCGAATCGTTTGAAATGATACATTGAGCTGTCACTAAATAAACTAAAAACGGCATTTTTTATTGAAAACATTGTACAGTGGAGCCTTAATTAACTAAAGAAATAGTAGCACTTTATAGCCGTCGTATAAAGATCAATTATTGTGAAATACTCTAATATTGTTAAAAACAAATAGAAAGCCGGAAACAAAAATTCAACCGTTTTCTTTTTAATTCTAGCATATCGATATTCTTCTGCAATTATAAGAATTATCCAGTTCCACGTTTTGTGTTCCGTTTGTTCTTAATATAGTTATCAAGTGACAATTTAGAGTCACTGTACATAACAAAGAATCAATGTTCGCTTGAAACAGCAACGAATGGTGAAACATTCTATCTTTCTCGCTGAACAATACCATTCGACTGATCGATTCTTCCATTAATCGACGTTCCAATAATCTCCGTCTCTTTCACATATTCAGTATTCCTTTTCATTCCATTTCGCAACAATATCGTACCAATAAACCATTAATAATAGAACGATCCCGTTCGCTTCCCCATAGATCGTTCCCGGTAACATACCAAGAAAACTCTCGAGTCTATGCGAAAAGACCACCAAGGAACGCAGGAATGATGTAACAATTTAGTGCGCGCCGAGTGCTGCGTCAAATAACACAGTCGCGTGTACAAAAGAATCGCGCATAGAGGGGAAAGACAAATTATAGGAAAAGCAACGTCCTGAACGAGGGAGAAAGAAAGAGAATTTCGGATCTGTTAGTTTAGGGCTTGCCCTCCAAAGAAACACGACACCACGTTCAAGCGCTCCGAGCCATTAGCTATTTACGGAAACAGCGCTGCAAATGGAGCGTTGGACGATTTGTCGTTTCGTCTCGTCCCGTCGCGGAAAACGGGATGAAAGAAGTATCGAGGGTTTTTTTTTCCTCTACCTCTTCCGAACCGAGGAGCGGAATATCGAACGCCGGGGAAAGGGTTGCGACGAGAGGCAGCTTCCCTTTATTTCGGGAATGGCGTGCGTCGGCCGCGTGGAAAATCGTACGTAACGATAGTCGTGGAGAACGAGGAACGGGCTTTCACCCTCTTTTCACAACGGTTCGGCCTCTTTCATTTTTCCCCGACATTCCCTACTTTTTTTTTTTCCTTTAGCTTCCTCTTTCAACCTTTCCGCGCGCTCCATCGCGTCTTGCCGGGGCCGGGACAGTTGTTACACGCTGCCTGGTGGACGCGTGACGAAAAGTCGTGTCGTTCTTTCCGCTATTTTTCTTAGAACGGCCAGGAATCGTCGGAGTAATTAGCAACGCGCACGAATTTCCTGCAAGGCAGGGGAAAGATTTTGAGGAGAGCCGTGTGACGCTGAAACGATTAGTGGGGGATGTTTTGAAACGAGTTGAAAGTTTAAAAGGATTGTTACGATACACGTGGTAGAGTAAGTTTTTGGCTGTGAGTAATGGTTATTCGTCTAATGAATGACGAATTCTGTGGTTTAGAAATAGATGGGTAATTTGCTTGGCGATACACTAATTGCTTCTATGCTCCACATATTATAATTTGACATCTCAACTAATTTACTATAAAGATCTCCGGAGGGTCATTGAAAACCAAATTAGAACAGCATGGAAGACACCGTGGGGGGAAGGAAATCACTCCAGGAACCAAAATGTGGTTTAGTCGGAGATTCTTATATCGCAAAAGGACATATCGCTAATTAACTGGCCAAGCGGAATCAATCCAAAGAATTGTGACACCCGTTACGGTTATTTATTTATTTTGGTCACGAGTTAATGCGAATGCTTTAACTATAAGTAATGTAATTGAGCAACCGTAAACACGTGTATCAGTGTTGTCACGTATGGTCGCGACGACCGCGATCCCCTCTCGTTACGTATAAGAAGAGTATCGATATCGATCGGCCGATTCTCTTTGTTTCTTTTCTTCGTTCCACGGTTTAGCTCATAAATTTTTCAGGAAGCGGAGGGATCCGATCGCGTGCGCTAATCGCGCAAGCAGATGCCACGCGATGTCTCGCAAAACCGATTACAGGACGACGGGAAGAGAGTGGTTGTGGGGTGTGTTACGCGGTAAAGAGAACTGCGCAGGATGAAAGTAGCACTTTTGAATCAATCAAACTGGCTACGGATAAATCAGTCTTCTCTCTCTCCAAAAGGACAATCGAATGGCGGAACCAAAAGGATTTCCCTTTCTTTCGAAGAAATTTCTTCTGGTTTCATTGTTGAATCGTATGCACGCAACGTGATTACGTACCACGAATGTCCGTGGCCATCCGACGTGACCCAAATACCTGGCGATATTTTTGGGATCATCTAAAACTCTCTCTTTGTCCCTTTGCTTGGTTGAACTGTAGGTGGGTTTCGCTGGTGTCATGATGGGCTGAAAGGGTACACGTGTAGAGCGGAGTTAGCTGTACCGTGTGTGGCTTTAAGTGAAAATTGACAGACAAACGGCGGCGCTGAAAACGGGGGATGCAAGGGGAGTAGTGGAAGTTTGCGTGTTGTTGCTTGGATGTATGTATGCAAACGTATGGGCAGTCGTTCCGAATGAACTTTGTATGTACTTGGGCTAAAAGTTGTATGTCCAAGTTTCATTTTATATGTGTTTTAGTACTGGAATTGATAGATGAATATAGCAGGGATGAAGATTCTGAATGGAATTTTGCGGTACGTTTGTATACTGCAGTTAACTTACTTTATTCTGTTTACTGGCAGGCGACTCTTCGTTGGTGGAGTACCTTTTATTCGCAACAATATTTCAAGCTTTGTGGGACAATTTATCGAAAAACATTCGATTCTATTTTTCCGCAGTATTGATTCATTTTCCATACCAATTTATTATGTAACATTAGATGCATTCAAAAGTAATAGTCGCTCGTACGTCGAAAATATATGTACATTGATAATAGTAATAAGTATTTAACTTTTCCTAATGAAAATAATTTGATTCTATTGTACATTCATGTACGATAATACGAAACAAAATATTCGAATTTCATTTTGTATCTAGTATTTCCGATGATAGACGTATAATCCTGTATTTAGTTAATAGTATTAATAATTCCTTCTAACAACTATACTAATATTGTTCAATCACCATCCAAATAAGAAAATAACATATTCCAAAGGCTCGGTAGGCATGTAGCAACACAACTTACAAAGTATATGTACCAGTTATTTTCGTTAAAAGGGTATCAAACTATTTGCTTTCTTTCTTACTCCGGTCCCCCGTATCGAGCTGCGCCTCGACCTGGGGTGCACGAAGTATACGCGTCCCCTCGAACAAAAAGAAACGGGACGCAATTAAATATTTGAGTAGCCCGTGTCTAAATCCCTTGTTGCCGCGAATCGGAAACGACCCCCCGCGTAGTAATGAAAGCAAATTATAGATAAGCTCTCGATACAAATCCTAGCTTGACCTGGCGATTGCATCGCTGGTCAACTCGTGATCACGACGGTTTAGCGTTTACCTAATGGGCATACTAATCAACGTTAATTCGACGACAAGCCGCACTAAGGCACGTAACGTTTAAACGAGGCTTATTGACAAGCAACGTACGCATGCCAACGATCCCACTGTGAGCTGACAATAAGACTCCTTGTATGACCCTATCTGCGTACTAATGTATTCAGGTTTTTCGTCAAGCTTCTTTATTGTACGTTGCATCTAAGATGCAGTTGCCTCAATACCTCCATAATTAATCATTTTTTATTGGATCTAGTTTATACAGGGTTGACACAGTGGAACTGGAGCCACACGATACACTATTCAATTATGTTTACTTGTACTTCTATTTGGGCCCTTCAAGCAACCAGCGTTACCACCAGTTTGCTAAAGAGAAATCGATATTTTAATAACGAAATTCGAAAAGGAAATTAATGCCTGTACGGTGGCACTTCGTTTGCGTGCACTCCGTTTAATCAGACAAGCTCAGTTCGAAGTAATCGAACGTTTGTTTCTGCGAACGCAAGTAGTAGATACTAAAGCAAGGTGAACAAAAGTGGGAGGAACTAGCAGCGGACCGAGGCCGTACAAAAAATAGAGCAGAAAACAAGAATCAATGCGATCGTTCTTATCGTAGCACCTGTTGAATACGCGTGCATGTACGCGTCTACCTGTTCCTAGGCCATCGGCAATTACTGCATCGCGTTGTCCAGTAGCACACAACCGAACGTCCAGCAGACTACCCAGCTGTCTTTTGGTTTCGATACCGATCTGACAAACCGGAGGACGGTGTTGTAAATAAGAACTCACCGTACAAGCGAGAACGTGTCAGCCCGATCGATATTTAAAGCGAAAGAATGCCGATGCAACGCAAGCTATCGTCCCATTTATCCTCGTTCTGATGGCCATCAAGGTCAGGCGTGATCCTGCCACGTCATATATCATCGTTACGGCCTTGCTGGAATACCAGTTAAGGGTTAAAAGCTGCCTTTATCAATCCCGGCCGAGCCCCTAGGTCTTTCTCATACGTCTATCGTCTCCCCGAGCCGGACGTGCATTTCCATTAATCCTCCGCTGTTATAAGCAGACTTTAAAAGCTCTGTACGGAGGATCACACTGTCTTCGCCAGACATTTTGCGGGAGAAACGATGTTCGTGTTGCGGGTTCCGACGGTGTTACGATATAAAGGTATTTACCCTTTGAAGACATTTTTTGTTCGGCGAAATTGTTTTTACCTTATAACAGTAATAACTTTTTCTTGCCGCCAACGTAGCAAGTACTTACTTTCTATTGCAGTAGTATACAAAAAGTATATTTCAATGAGAAAAGTGAAAGGAAGTGAATGTCTTCAAGCTAGCACTGTGAATAGCGTGGTGTTTCTTTTTGTATTATTTCGTTGTTCTACGGAAATCTAAGCGCAGTGTAAACTGTTTAAAGTTTAAAGTATTCTGCTTAAAGTAAACGCAGCAATGATTTGCAGTGATATTGATTCACTATGTGAGATTCATTTAAACGTTCCCAAATATTCGCAATACTCTCAGCGCCATTATCATTTTTTGCTAAAAGTGTGATTATCACAAATATTAATAATGAATTGGCCATTAGTCTGGTCATAGTTTACGAAGTGACACATTATCCGTTCCATTTAAAAATGTTTCGGTGATCGATTACATTTGCATGAGCAAATACATGCCTCATCGAAACTGAGGAAACACCTTTGCGGCTACTTTAAGCCGTAAAATTTGTGTGTCAAGGATGACAGGAGTAATCTATATACCTGTATTGTTCTTTTGAAAGGCGAAACCTACCTACCTGCTTGTGGCTCAGGAGGGTGTCAAATTAAAGAGAAACAATAGATCATTCGTTGCTGCTATGGTATACCTGGCCAAAAGTAAAACCAACAAATAAGTGACACATCCCTACAATAGTATGATTCATTGACTTATTCTATACAGAAACCCGTCATCTGCCGTACACTTTCCACAAAACTCTCTGAATTGCATTACCATTAAACACCATTCAAAACCAAGAACATCACCCTTACTTTGTCGTCATACGAACACAATAAAATTGTATACAATGATTCGTATAACAAATGCTATATAACAATAAAGGCTAGATTAGGAGTACGAATGCTATGCATGTAAATAAAAGAATGGTCGTTCCATGTGAACAAAAACCTAACTCGAGCCGAAAAAAAACTCCAGGACTGGAAATTTCAATGACTGTGAATACAAAATAAATAAAATGAAACGAGCTGGTTCGATTGGGCGCTAATGTAATTATGAATCACACTGAAAACCGAGAGCTCGTACAGAGGTGTCGCCTTTTTTACAGAGGGAGCCAAAAATGAAGCGCCGACCAAAGGCAATTCCACCGGAATGCCGTCCGACGGTTCCTCTAATCTTGCAATTTTCCATGACCAACGATCCCTTTTCGGCCTACAATTATCGATCCGTAGTATGAGTCATTGCTGTTCGGATTAGACTGTTACGCGAATCGATTAGCGATCTCGGGGCAGGGTTCCGCGGCGATCATGATAATTCGTCGAGGTACCCGTCATTCCTACCTGCTGGTAATGACCTTCGCCGCAGGGTCGAGTCATTCGTGGGAGGGTCGATCCTTCCAGAAGACGTATCCGATGCACGACCATGAGAAAATAATAGCAGCGAACTTCTCTAAATACTCCACGGGGCAATCGCACGCTTGTTTCTGAATAATGCGCCTCGTGACTCGCTTGGGAAACGCATGCCGCGGGATGCCTAACTGCAATGACCGTTATTTCCGGTATGGAAACGATTGCTCATAGAATCATTTATGGAAAGAAAACATTTCTCATTCGCCAAGGGTTCGTCACTTGCGTTTGCTTTCGGAGAAGCGCACACCATGTTTGGCGGTTGTTTTTGAAAGGAATGGGGTAGTTTCGATTTGATTTACGTGCGCAAGGGATGGTACGATAGCAATAATATTTTCTGCAAGGCCCAATTCGCAATGGGGGTTTCAGATTGCGGAAGGTATGCGAAAATTGTAATATGAAGATATAAACAAATGTTCTAATTGTTGTTACATATCCCCAAGCAATATGTCGTGCAGCACATCAAATACGAATAAGCAAAAATACATAATGCAGCCGCGAAACACCGAACTCTTACCATTTTTCTTTCCCCGAATGCCACCGGACGCAAATTAAAGTAACATTAATAACAGCAGCATCTCATTCAAATCTATCCACACGAATTTTCAACAAACCGTCGATTTCGCCATAAAAGTAAACTCAACACCCGTCTACCATCCATCGATTTCACGAACGTTCATCAAACGAAATGCCTTTTTCTCAAGCAGCCACTAACGGCGAAAGAATCTGGGTACTAAGGGCAAGACGAAAATCACGGTCGTTCATGTTCGCCCGAAAGCCAATTAACAGAGGAAGTAATTTTGATTTACGGTTGCGCTCCGCCGCAACAACTGCGGGCGGTACCCTTTATTTCCGAAGGTACGCTGCCACGGGAACCACTTTAAGAGGGATAAGTTATGTACGTGCTCGCGGTCACCTGCTACATCGGCCCTTGGGATGCTTTCGAAGCTCGTCGCGTGTGCAGGTGCATTGTGCGCATCGTCGGATCGGCGAACTTGAGGATCGCTTACGCCCGCGCGCTCATGCCAGTCCGAAAACCGGCTGCAAGACAAAGGAGCCACAGGGGCTGTTGTAGTTGAAACGAACACGCTCTTCACCGCCTCTGACCTCAACTCGAGTTGACTGTGAGAGATGCCTCGTTCGCGAATAATCGCATTCTGACCTTTTGCCAGTCGAGTGTTTTCGTTCTACGTTGAGTGGCAGTGCATCAGGTAGACTGTTAACTGACGATGGAAGTGGAGGATGTGGGAGATTGATCGATTCGTTTTGAGCTTGATGAATCAGTGAATTACTAGTTTTACGAGAGCAATGTTGAGAATTACGTCGAAAACTGTAGTCGTAAAACGACTCAGTATTTAGTAATATTATTTGTTAGTATCTATGCGCGATGATATTGGGATCGCGAGAGAATAATAGTTCGTACAGTTCTTATTTATTTGCAAAACAGAGATACGATCAAATATTTTAATTACACTAAATTGTAGTACATACGTTCAAATATTGCACAGCTTGCAATCCCTATTTTCGCTACAGTATAATCCAAAATTTGAACAGTGGGTTCGAAAGCATTTTCCAAATAGCGCGTGAAATTTACTAAAACACGTCGGTACTTCGTTTAATTATCCTCTCCAACCTATATCTCTTGTCACCCACATTATTTTATTATCAAATATTTATAGTCCTCAAACTGATATTCGCAGATTAAATCCAACTCAAGACAATAAATTAAAAAAAAAACGAAAACGCCGAATACTATTTACAAGGTTCTTTTGACATTATTCTTTCAAGATTAGTACGTACAGTTGTATTTCTAAGGGCACTCGATCTCCCACGGAAGATTCGCATATCGAACGACATTCTTTGAGTCTATTTTAGAGCGTCGCGATAGCCTAGCTTCCTCATCCACCGGAATATTTAACGCGTGCTTGAACCGTGTTTCATTCCACGACGAGGGAGAAGAACCTCTTACCGCAAAATGAAAAAGCCTCCCTCTTTTTCACGCGGCAGTCCCGCCTGTCCCGCGGGAGGACGCGGGCTCGCCAGATTTTTTGTCGCGTCGTTGTGGTTACTCGCAAAGTGCAACACACAGGGGAGAACACAAGGGGCGGGTGTAAGGGGGAGAGTGAAGCAGACACGAATTAACATTACCGAGGGGTTGCGTTTTAATCTGAGGCGTGTCGGGTTGTGTCGCGCATATGAGTCAGAGGCGCGTTCACCGGACACCTTGCGAGTTTGGGGCCACCTTAAACAGAGCCACGGGGGTGGGGTCGTGGCAACGTGAACCTCCGCCACCCCGTGCTGCAACGTTCGCTAGCCCTAAAGATTGATGGTGACAGCGAAGGGATATCCCTAGTCATCGATTGGAGCGAGGAAAGTTTAAAGTTTCCCTCCTGAACACGCATTGCCTCTTAAATACACTTAAGCTTAACAGCCCTTTTTTCCAACGAGGATTTAACGGACAATATCGCGAGCCTATCGTCGCGTCGATAATGTTATTGATAAGGGTTATAATGGACGGAATCGGGGAAAATTGAGGTATGGTACGTGATTGCAAAGTTTTTGGCAAGCTTAAATCTGGATAAGGACTCCGAGTTGAACGTATAGGGTTTGGTAGTGGGGTGAGATTTATCTTTCGATATTTTTTATTGCTGTGAAAGTTTTTCTATGTGATTCTGCGGGGGTTCCCGTTGGGGTATCATTTTTATTACAGTAAATAAATTACAATAGTAATGGTATAGTAATACATATTGTCGAAGACAAAATTATTGCTGAGACATTTTATGGAGGGATGGTAAGCAAAGAAATTCTTACGAAAAGTTTTTCTCAAGTTTTTATGCCGGTTTAGAATTATTACAAATCATCAAATACCAAAGCTGATTATAACGTAGTTTAGGTGTATCTGATTCAATAGATTTAATAATATTATATACAATACATAACTCTATGTATTCCTACATTCTTACTACTGTACGGCGTGTAGAATATAGATTAAAACATAAACATCATTATTGAACGACAAATCTAATTTCTTTTACTACCTCTAATGAGTCGAAAAGTATCTAAATGTTATTATTGCATCAAGGATATATTGGCGATATACATTTGCACCTATGTACATATAATATTTTCTTGTAGCTTTATGACTTTACATTTATTATTATTACAATAGTACTTGTAACAACGATATAGATATACATATACCTATGTATATCCATTTAAATGCTTTGCAGCTGAATTCGATAGCATCGCAATTTATACCGCATCGGGTTCGATACATCTTTTATAGGTAGTCACATGTATTAAAACTTAGTATCCTAATATAGCATATTAACAATTTGACAATTCATATTACAAACAGATGGACGAGAATCACACAATCCACAGGAATTTATTCTGGCTTGTGAAATATGCAAAGTTCTCAAATCAGTTAAAATGCGAACTTCTATAATGTATTAAATTATATTACCTACTTCTATAAATCAGCAGACAAAATTTGACCAGTTCCGAATATAACGACTGAAGATAGTTAATATTTTATATGTATTTACCAGAAGTGAATTATTTTGCACAATTAAAAAATGTATTTCTAAAAGATCAATTTTTTTTGTTTCAGGTACGTACTCACGATTTTAACATACGATGCACACTGATGCGCTCCACTAACATAGACACGGACGAGACGTCGTGTAAGTAAATTTAAAGCATTTATATATTCAAAGAATTTTCTTTTCTATGATCCTACCCTTTTGTATTTGTCTAAAATTTATTCCCCATCCTATCTATATAATAGTTCGACTTTAAAACTTCCAGAAATGTACCATAAATTCTCTCCTACGTGTGTAGGGAAAATATACGTGTCGTTATAGATTTACGAATATAGAGAAATTTATTATTCACCCTTGAACTTCGTCGAAGAATATTATCAGAAGTTTTCGACAGCTCACTTAGCATTTTACACTCGAATGGTGAATCAACTTAATCGCTTCTTCACATGCACAATATACCATAAATCAACTGTAAACGTTATTGGTATTAGCATTACCTTGAGAAGGTGCCTCAAAAGATCTGCAATTACTCTGTACAGGTATTGCGGTTGAAGAAAGAAACATTACACTGCATCTAACTAGAAACCCAAACATATTAATTCTCCGACAGCTAAAAATAGCATCGCGATAATAATAATTAATAGCGCACATCAAAAATACTTTATATAACACTTTACATGAAAAGGTAACTTCGAATAAACACAACATGGATTGTGGTAAACCTTTCGAATATCCCGTTGAAAAGGGAGGAAATACGTTTCTACCTTAAAAATGTAATCTTTGCCTATAACATACGGAGAGCGACGGGATAGGGGATAATTTCACTAATCAAGTAACCGGTAGAATGACGATCCTCAACCTGTCTTCCGACATCTGCACCGGATTTTACGAGGACCATCCTCACACCATCATCAGGTTACTGTATTTGTTTATGAGTTTCTTAAACACGAACCTGTGACTTCCCAAGCTTGGCATAAACGGGTTTCGACTCCCACGACATGTGGTCGTCTCTGGCGGTTCGTTTTAACAGCAAAACATTATGGCTATGGCTCTTCCTGTATCCTTGAATCGATTTCTTTTAAAGTCGCCCGGGGCACGTCAGGGTTCACACATCGCGAACTAATGTTTTTTTAATTGGCGTGAACGATTACGCGACGCAGCATCGATTATCCGTCTTTTGAGGCGATCGTCTTCCTGGAAACAATTTGTTATAGTTCGGAAGATTACTATGATTGATCTGGGATGAAAGTCATTATGTAAATGTGTTGATAGACGCCGAAAGGGTGATTCGAAGAAAATGATGCCCCTTGTCAGTCGGCTGATGAATAATTATCGATAAAACTCTGAGGAAGAATACGATTCCTTGTGTTTAAGAGAAATGATAGTCAGATTTAGAATTCAATTCGTTCGACGCTATAATTCTAACCGAGATATTATTACATTAATATATCATCGTTTGTACGTAATTAAAGCGATTAAATCATTTACTATTTTTGTTGTTGATATAATTGTATATGACCAAATTAGATGACTTGTCGGATATTATTATTCGTGTTAATAATTATACCAAATATACTTCAGAATATTGTTCAGATCTTTAAAAAGTATAATAATACCTTTAAAACTAATCTGAACAAAGAATACAATGTTGCAAACCTACATGTTTCAATTCAATCAGCTCCTGTGCAATAGAATTTCATTCACACGCATGAATTTTTTATTCATATTGAACTAACTTTAATGCATAGTAACTATGCGATTATTATCCCAATAGCATTGCATTATTATGATAAATGTATTCTACACTAGCAAACATGTATTTCAATTGGCCATTTATTCCCAGCACACTAATAATCTACGGCCAAATTCCATTACAATACAAGTGCGTACCAAAATGACTATTCGCGTTACAAGAAATGGATCTAACGTTTTTCGCCCAGAAAGAACTTGAACCATACAACCGCGCTTCAAAGCAAAGGCGGACTTCCAAGAATCTTTCTTGATCCACGTGGCACAGAGAGCCAGACCATTTTCGCAATATTATTCTACCGGATCGTTGAAAGGCGAATAGAGTCCACTTTCGAGGACATCGAGCAACGAGTACAATCGAACTTACACTTCCGCAACAAACCATTGAACCCCAAACGAGCAAAAGCCCCCTTAAATCTGGCCCAGAATTCTACCTGCTTTCTATCCGTTTTCAGCTACCCGTTTCGCTTCATTAAACTAAGAACGAAGTTGTTTATGCAGCCGTCTCGCGTCTATCTGGACAAGGATCACCTGGACTGTAGGAAATTTAAAGTTTTGTCTTACTCGCTGTTTATAGAAGCAATTTTCCGCCAGCCGAGTGAAAATGTCGACTGTACAAACATCTCGGCCGTTTAACGATGCCATCTAAACGCATCGTGACTCATGGGAAACGATTTTTTCCGGTCGCTTAGTTTCAACGCTGTTTACTTTCAACTAGGTTATAATTGTTCCTATTCCTTCGTTGCTCGCCCACGTCGAGTGACGGACCTTTCAGTGTATTCCGAGTGAGCACAATCTTTCCTGTTTTCCCTGTTGCCCCAAAACGCATCGCAGATGCTATTTCTGTGGATACAAACATTTAGATATCTATCAACTTCAATTTTTATAAATAATCTCGTGAATGGCTTTCTGAATAAACATTCTTGGTCCAAGGGACGAAATTTATTTACGAAAATAGGCAACCAATTGAATGATAATGAAAGGCGGTATTATTGCATTTAAACGCATTTGTGACGTCGCACAAATGGCTATTAGTTCCTGCTTCCCCGAAACGTGGATAAAACCACGCTGTGAAAGAAGTTTTCGCTCCCGAGGTCTTATGAATTTCGCCTATTTGCATTATTCCACGAAAACCAGCGCATCATTACACGAGCAGCTCCCCTTTGCACGACCAAACGAAGGCGATAATCGCATCACGGATATAATCCTTTCGTTGGTGTCGAAGCTTTTCGGTCAAATATCCCTGCCCGCCGTCTCTTCGTTAAGGCGGAATAAGCGCTAACGTTATTTTCCAACAACTAACAGGGGTGGTCTCGTCACAGACCAATCAACCGCTGCTCGCTTCCGAGTAGCCCCTTGAGGCACCTAAAATTACGAGGTCCGAGACTGCTTCAGCCTATCGATCTTCTAACGACTCAATTTTCCTTCCACAATCGCGTAGTCGTCGTTGTCCGACGCGACCGTTTGTTTTTCCAATTTCCCGTGGCCCAGGTAAACAGAGCCGCAAGAGTGTCCCTTGATCCCTTCTGCAGCGCAGACGTTTTTCCGGGACCTACGGCGTGGCGCGAACAAGCCTAAAAGGGGGCTAATTGTGTCTACCAAGAAATTAGGATTGCCGTCGAGCCGTGCTCCAAACGGCCTGGCCGAAAAAGGGACTCCCTTTTTCTCTTCGTTCGCTAAGAGATATCCCCCAAAGTGGCGGGGGTAAAAAATACACCACCCAGCAGGAGACGCCGCGTCTGGCATCCAGGAGGCCCGAGTGTCCTTTGTCCTGGATTCAGGCGCCCCGTCAGGACTGTTTAGGCCTTAAATGCAAATCCCTCGCGAGGACAATACCTGCACGATTGCCACGAACCGTTCGCTTTGGGTGGCAAACGCAACGTGCGCAACAGACATCGCGGCATACCGATATTGCAGTATTTGTCCGTCTTCGTTTAACCTTGTGTATCTTGAACCTTCTCGTGACAGAGAAAGTGCGGTTCATAAAGGGAGGCAAAGCGGCCCGCAAATGCCAAATTGGTGGCGCATCGCGGTGTGTGTACCATGTGTCGTTCAGCATTGCCAGGAGGAAGAGACCTGAAAACGAAACGGCAGGCCGCTACGTGACGTAGTACAATCG
Organism: Nomada lathburiana; assembly: GCA_963667235.1. NCBI lineage: Eukaryota > Metazoa > Arthropoda > Insecta > Hymenoptera > Apidae > Nomada > Nomada lathburiana. The sequence goes on along the minus strand of OY763897.1, from coordinate 2,388,810 downwards.
GCGACAGATCTCGAAACAGATGGATCGACAATAGTTTGGCCTGGATCGACCAGATGAAATCTGGGAACACTTGGCACGTTCCGGCACGAAATAGAGGAAAACCCGTGCGCCGCGAAGCTTTTCGGATTGTTAGAGGGTGTATGCCGCCGTTGTTCGGCAGCGATTCGTGTCGCTTCCTGGAGAACAGGGAAGACACGTTGCAGGACACGTTGCGCGGGCAGACTCTTGAACAGGTTTAATAATTCATTTTGCGGCTGAGAAGAAAGATTCGAGCAGTACTGCTAGGACGAGACAGTGTCGATGAAGAAGGATTGTTTCCCCATTTCTTTTAACAATTTGATTATAAACTGCGCGCATAGAACTTGACTGCCTTCCAATATTCAGTAAGAAAATTACTATACACGGAAGTTGCATACACAGTGTGTAACGTTTATCATAAATGACGCGATAGTTAGATAAAGTAGATAGAAGAATCCACATTGATCAAAGAAGAAGATATTTAGTACCCATGTCTGCTCGTATAATATGCACAGACTGTCACGAAAATCTATACACATAAGCGTCTTCAGTTCCAAATATTTAAAAAGGTATAAGGATCTTAGGGTTCTTAACCCGGTAGCACACTAGCCCACACGTGGGGGTCCAGCGAACTCCCATCGCTGAAATATTTTCTCTGCTTATCGTATTTCTTTAGCCATCGCTTTGCCACTCAGAATCTTTCTAGCTTCTTAATATATCGTTAGATATACATAAGTACGTATAGATGTTGTATAGGATAAGTAGAAATGACGAAAAAATGGCATTTATACCCATTTTCGGAGCTGCTTATGGCTGCCTTTGAGGCCATTTCGATCATTTCGGTTATTAGGAGGTAGAATACTATAATTTGCACCAGTTTTTTTTTTTAACTAATTGGTCATCTGAGTAATTTCTTTTGTAAGACTGATTCTCAGAATCAGTGTTTTTCTCTGTTTGTAAATTCTAACATAATTAGTGAAATTACGGAATGCACAACAATTCAAATAAATCTGGAGTTGTCAGAAAATAACAACAGGCATGCATATAAAGCAACTCTGTTACTTCTTACTGAGGGTCCACGAGCGCCCCACCTGGATACTCCGTTTTCAGACGTTCACATGTGTGCTGCCAGGTTAGGGATAAATTTTCCAAGCATTTCAACAATATTTCTGCGATATTATATAAAAAAAGAATTAAATACTTTCATTTTTTTCCTTGTTAACCCTGATAAATTCTAATTAATTCCGCATAATATATCATTTTCCCATTACTATATTAACAACTTGTAGATAATCGTAATTACACCTACTATGGACACCCTGATAACTTAATTTAACACATGCCCAGTTTCCCACAACATTACAAACGTGTTATTTATTTGCCAACCTGTGATTGATTAGGCATCCAGTTGCTCGTGTTATTGCATTCCCTGCAGAATGTTTTTCGAGGGTGTTATTTAACCATACCATAAGGAAGCGGCATATCAGAAGCACAAAGCGACCCAAAGGAAACAGACTACCGTATATGTACGGTTTGTACGTGGGTCACGTACGAATTGTACATCCTGTGGACCTGGGGCATGATCACTGACCCCACATCCAGATGGACTACGAGAACAGGACACTTCTTAACACAAACAATTCCAGCTGTGACTGGAAAAGTGTGAAGAGCTTCTTGTTTTCGTGTTCAGTATAGCTAAGAAAATATCTTTTGCCGCGAAGTACATATGCAGATAGCAACTACATTTTGTGCCCCTTTCCTGGTGAAGAGTACAGTTCCTATTTGGAGCGAATTCTTGTGAAAGATTTCTAAATATTTTCTTTACCTCTATCAATGTCTTGTCATTGGGCCCTTTTAGTACTAGAAAAGCACACTTCTTGTCTAATCGTGGGCGTTAACCCGCAGTGGACATAATTAGTGTTTCAGAATACTTATCTTCTACGATTTCCGTACTGCTATTAGGCCCGGTAGTTGAAAATCCACTTAAAAGCATGGACCTTTGGCTAATGAGCACAGTAGGAAATCCAAGTTAACGGAAGCTGGATGGTAAATATGTTTTCAATTTTCTCGACGGATTATCTTAAGTAAATAGAAGGCATTAAATATTTAGTACAGCATGGAACAAAAGGTAGCAATTGAAAAACATCTTCCTAAAACGTAAACGTTAATCAAATAAACATAAACCAACAAGGCTTCGTCTGCGTTGCTCCAAAAGGGAAATACCCCAAAACTCAGGTATGGCAATAAAAAATTCTTGCAACTTCTTTGAACAGTAATATTGCCAACTGCAGTCTCTATTTCTCAGCCTATATAAATTCTACGCTCAGTGAAGTAATAAATCTGCTTTATAGTTACCGCTTTTATACCGTGCTTGCTGCATATGTGCATGTACATAAAAGGAAGGGACACAAATTACGTCTAGGAGAATACAACGGGGGGCAACCGTTTTAATTTAATTTAATCTTATTCATCGCAGTTTTTCGGCGTGCACAGTAAGAGAAGTAATGTCGCGGATAAAGTGTCGTTAGTTAGTCGCTGAAAACGATCGTTTAGGGCGAAGAAAATTCCTGACGCGTAGCAAAGTATAGGGAACGACATAAAAGCAGCACTTGGACAGAATATCAGAGGGACTGGGATTGCGATGGGGGATTAGTAATTTCTCGAAGTGCGGCTGCGTTATGTCCCTGGGGCATCGTATTGCTCCCCGATACCAATCGATATTGCCATCGATCACTCGCACCCTGTGCTCAAAACAGGTATTCTTCCGTAGATTTCTTACTCGAGGGTACGTACGAATAACACTCTGTGCAGGATGTTGATTGTGTAGAAAGAATCTTGCTCACGGATCTCAATGCATTCCTGATATATCTGAAGGATTTACAGATTATAGTCCGGTGGTTATGAAAGCGGTCTAACAATAAGTCCACGAGCAAAAAAAAAGGATGAATTTATCACTTATTTCGTGTTCCATTGATTTACATTACAATAAAGTGGAACGATTCCTACGAAATAATTGTAAATTGAACCGTTACATTAAGTTGGCAGTTCTGTCGTTGAACAAAATACTGTTCATGTTCATATTGAAAGCGCAAAATATTATCTCGAAATGAAATACAAATAGGGTATTTTCATGATAATACTTAAATACTATCACCACGTTTGCGAGGCTGAAACTTTTCCTCACGCTTGCACTTGAAGGCAAAATTAATAATTCCAAAGAAAGGTATCGAAATGAAATGGAAACGTTAATAGTTTCGTGCATTAGCTTCGTCTCCACGGAGAGTCAATGAACTATTCAACATGAGCGCATCAAACGAAACTGACCCCGACTTTCCGCCCAAAGGTGCACAAATTATTATTAATGGCACAAATCTCCAAAATCGGCAATAAAAGAAAAATCCAATCGCTAACGCCATTTAAAGCAGTCTCAATAATATCCTGAAATACTGTCTGCTGGCGAGCATGGGAAATGTTCGTTGGAATCCGCCCTATTCCCTTACCATATTCGGATATCATTGAGGCTGGCGTACGTGTGCGTTAATGCTCGATGTTTTGCACAGTTGATAGGGGTGCCGTCGGAGGTGGAGGAGGCTTTAAGGACCCTTTAACGTTCACGGCCATACAATCGTCTGAGTATGCGTAGCACCGGTGAAATCTTCGTCGCGGGTGCAACATAGCAGAGGTGTGGCCCCCGTCTGTTTTGGCCCCCCCGGAATCAGGCAAACACCCACCACGAATACCGAACAAATGCCTGGCATCGGCCGCCCGATACGTTGCAGAAGGGTGGTAATCCAATCCAGTTTCCGTGGAGGGTGTTGCACCGTGAATTTCGTATTCCACGCATTGTGTCTTTCATTTCGACTACTATTACCACGTTTTCCCTCTGTTTCTTCTGTTTGCCCGTTCCCTGTCGCGTGAACACGATGTCTAAAATCAGCGTTGCTTCCACTGACCTAGGGTGAGTCGACTTTTTTGCTTAACCACCAGGTCGTGAAATCGGTGGATCCCACTAACAATAAGCGCACATACATATACAATATACGTACACTAACGGTGGGCAAAAAGAATGCTGGTGGAAAGATTGGAAACGAAAAAACCTCTGATCTTTGGTAAGATTGTACGAACAGTTAGATATAAATAAATTTCGATTTATGTAGCATTTATTATGGTTACGTGATGTTAATGTTTTCAGTTTTTGCAATGGGAAATGCCCCCTCTCAAATTCCTTTAAGCCTAGAATACTCTCTGACGAGTGAAAGAAAATTTGAGAGAAGTACCTTCTGCAGTTCAGCAGTTCAGAGAATATGCAAATTTATTGTTATTCTTTTACCGCAAAAATGGATTGCTGTGCTAAGAAAATTATTTATTAAGCCAACATTGCTAAATTAATTTCACTGAGAATATCCGTTTAACTGGATAAACGTCGCAGATGCCACTGTTAAACTTTGTATACACACCCTACGGGGAATACAGATATATGCGTATATACTCGAATTGAGGGTTGTTGCGCAAATGGAGTGAAGAAAGAAGGGGAAAGAATGTGTGAATAGCAATAAAGGTGGAAAAATGGGATAAAGAACGTTGGCAGAATTGTGTACTTCTGCGTATTTGATCTTCGTTGACTTACTCAGAGTGGAACCTCAATTTATTCTTAATCCAAGAATGTATATATAAGAAAAAGATAAAGCACGCAAATACAATTGACTCAAAAAGATTCAATTCTCGATCATATAATAACACGTGCGAAGGCGTTAGATTTTTGTTACCTCTTTTTTTCCAATCTCGTACAAAAAGGCAGGTAATTCAGCTAGTAAAACGTTCGTATAGTAAGCGCACTACAGGGAATATACACGTCGCGTAACATATTTTCTTACTTTCACATGTTCCACCGTGCTACACGGAAACTCTTAGTTTATACAGTGTACAATTTGTCAGAAACACGAACACAAGTACGCCGCAACTAATAGGTCTCATAAATTCCAAATTATCTGTAACCTCGTTGAGACATAAGAAAAACGATCAAAATCTTTCACGTTAACCCTTCATATAGCTTCGAAACCACACAACAGTTGCCTGACATATACGCAACATTTTTTTTTTCCCCATTGTGATCTAGATTTACTATCCATACTAGGCATAGATCTTCGGGGCCTCCTGTGTAAACGAGTCGGAAGGATGCCTCTTACGCGGCTAATCGGCGTGTTCAGCGTGACTAATCGGACTTTCGGCTCGTACGGGCATCTGTTACTCTCGTACCGGATGCTACGTCTACGCAAGCACCACGCAAACGTGTTTGTCATACCGTTGACTTTCGGCGTCGTCGCGGTGCTCGAAGGAATTAGAGGGACACTTATTCAAACACGCACGGTTAAAAGTGTTCCCCCTTGGCGAGCATTCTTCGTCCCGTCAGCTTTGTGCACGCCACAGTGACGAGTTACACCGTGTCGATTCGGAGCGTAGTCGTCTCTTCTGCGACGAAGATGCCGATTACGGCACACTGACGCGTGATGAATACGTGAACCCTCAGCATTGGTCCTCCGAATGATCGGGGAAACGTCGTAAAGTATGGCGGTATTGTAAACTATACTACCGGTGACCAAGTTTGCGGAAATATTATATTTTCCATCTTTCTTTACCATTTTATTGCTGGGGTAACTGCTGCCACGTAGAGTTGACCTAAGAATACGGACAGCTGAATTCTAACAACCACTCGCACAGTGTTTCGATTAGCGGAAGAAAATACAATACCCAACGCGCAAGCTGTAAAGGTATTTACGTTTTAAAATGTCAGTAAGGAAACGTTGCTTTTAAAGTCGCTGCATGTTTTCAAATACGTGCTATTGACGGACCACGTGCGTATTCAATTTGACTTTGGTAAAGCGCGTTCAGTACTGCAGTACATTTGAAATTGGTGAGTAATTTTTATACGATAATAACAAATTACAAAAAGTAGGAATCTCCGCGAATTTTTGCACAGGTATTAAGACATGTTGAACTTTACGAACGTCAATTTTAATTTCGCAAAATTGTTAAAAATGGAGAATATAATCGATATCATTGTTAGCACGTTCACAGCCATGAGTGCATATAGTCGTAAATGTAGTCATTTAAGCGAGAATCTTTGAATGTTTTGGCTGATAATGGAGCGACCAAGTGTTCAACGGAGTAAGGATTTCATAAAACTCATATTCACAGATCCTGTCGCCTAACATTGGTTTCTACTTATTATAAGATAAAACGTATTTTACTGAGACGTCGCAAGTCATCGATAATGCTGAAACAGAAGAACTAGTTCTGTCAACACAAAGTGCCACTAACGATAAGTCTGTTTTCATGCATATTGAATTTTTTCCATCTCGAGGAGGTCGTTACGTGATACACAGTAGGTCTGGATCATCGGCGAAACGCATTAGAGATGCATGTTCCCTTTTTTTTCTTACAGTACCATTAATCATACCACGCTCCCAGCTGAGCATAGAGATCGACTCTGCGTGACAAGTTTTGAAGCAATTAGACACCCTTCGAAATTCCTAGCTGTAGAGTCATCGTGATCCTCCCCTTTCTATTCGGGCTATACTTCGCTTCGTTTTGATGAATTCTGATAGGCCCCAAAGAATTGAACAGCTCCCTGGAACCGGGATCCCGTCCTTCAATTTAGAACGTAACGAATCAACCTGCTTCTTCGAGTTGTGCAAAGTATTCGATAACGGTCGATTCATACGAAACGTTCTCTACTTATACTAACATTATTAATTGCGACCCCAGACTTTTAGTTGATATATTAATTTAATAAAGTCGAGAAGATCACAAGTTAGTTGGAAGCAGGTTATACGTCAAGATAAATATGAAGCACCAAAAACGGTAAATGTATGACAAAATAAGTTCCATCGTCTGTTAATTTCTTCCTCAACTATTATTCTCCAATGCTGGAAATAAGTCTGGCTACGCTATTATCTATCGCGCAGGGAAGACTTTCGTATACATTTGATTAAAAAGAAAAATCATGAAACCTACCCCCTTACAATAAAAAAAAACCGCCCACGCCATCTTCACTACTTATTTGCCGTTCAGAAGAGCACAAAGTTAAAGTACAGGATCATTATTATTACCGCAGCAACGACACTCTTTTATTGGCACCTTAAGCTCGTATACAATCACGATGGTGGCCGAAAGAAAAGCGCCTTTCATTTCGTCATCGCGCGTGGCGAACCAGGGAAAAGTGCTTACCCCGATCGTGGCGCGGCAACGTTGAGTAAGGCGTGCTGGGTTTTTCTCATTTTGTCTATTGGGCAAACGCCTCGGTCCCGCCACCTAAACGTATTACGATCGCCAGCTTCCCAGTTTCGAGAATAGTCCTTTCGCGGGCAAGAAAGGAGAGGAAGAAATAGGGACGGTAAGGTCAATAAGCGAGCCCGTGCGTGCTGATACGAGCATATTTCGTTGTCGAGAGGGTAAAGTCTGCGGTGAAATAAGGATCCAATAACGGGGCGAGTGGACGTCGCAAACGTAGGTCTCCGCGGTCGGTCTCACTGTTCCGCGTCCGGTTAACTATCGCGACACGGTTGGCAAAGAGAGGAAAAACCTCCACGACGAAATTGGTCAGGGCAAATATAAGGGGATATTAACGCTGGGATCTGGTTTTTCTCGAACTTCGACGTCTCAGGAATCTGAAAGTTTTAAAATACGTCACGCCTGTTCCTCTTCATTCTCCCCTTTTTCTCTCTGTCCCTTTTCCACGTGCTACGCTCACTGTCTCTACTACTCCCCCGTGATCGTTTCTTTCCTGTGAACCCCGCTTCGCGGTATAAATGGATTAAAATAACTAAGACGAAGGGCTGACCAATAATTAGAAGGGGTTTTTTTTATTAGTGGAAAACCGTGTCCGCGGTAAAAGCGTTTTCAGACAGATATCCCCTGCTTCCGTGGAACAAATTACCCAACTTTTGAGTACGCTGCCGGATTAAACATTCTTGCGAGGTGCTCCCGTAGAACTGTATATTTAAGGTGGTCCCTCGTTCGGTTCCTATCGAGGATTTATTTTGTGATCACTGATGCATTCTGCTGCGTCCTGTCACTCGGATGACAGTTTTATTTTATATGTATATTTAAGGGACTATTAGGGGACGTTATAGATTCTTCCAGGCGCCAGAATAAATGAAAATACGTATTTGCGCATTTCGCGTTCAATGGTTCAAATTGGTATGCAAATTATTGCTTATCATAAATTGTTGGTTTGTGTGGTAATGCTTCGTTGAAAACGGTGAACTAATATTACATATGTCACAATATGAATCGTTAATATACGTATATTATATATATTAATACATTAGAATATGAATACAATGGTTGTACGCTCTGCTATTAGCTTACGCTTATCGTTCATTCGTCTAATCGCAACTGCCGAAAACCGTTATTCTCACCTGGGGGTTCAGGGGGGTCTCCCCATTGACGTATTTCGCGAATTGTGGGACCCGTTCTATGTGTACATGTACATATGTCGATTGTCGCACATAGAACTAAATGTAGAGATTATTAATAACATCAATGACTGAAGATTTGGATTGAATGTGCTGCTATTTTAATTGCGACTGATTATGCTTGTCAGGAAACAGAGCGCAGTTTATATGTGAACGACGGGGAACCTGGATGTTCTTGAAATATTAAATTGTCCAAAGCATACGTAATTTTTGTGTTTACATTATCATCTAACTGTAATAGTCACTTCACTAGTAGTGAAGTATCGATGGCAATGTTTCTCGAAATGTGGAAGAACTACATACGATGAAAAAACACAATCGAAATTAGAGATTGAAGCGTAAGAAATATTTTTAGTTAGGACAGAATCGAATATGCATATTCATCTTGCAAGAAATCTCAGAACGTTTATGTACCTTTAATACGAAAATCCTATTAGAAATGAAACTAATTACCAATTTGTGTCACTATAATTGTGGAGAGAAAGAGTGCCACTCGAAAGTATAATTAACTATTTAAACAATCAATGAATTAGGGACTTACAATTAAATAATTTCTATCATCGACATGAAATGTCGTTCATCTGAAATCCCTTTTTCAGCAGACAAATTGCAAACAAACTTTGAATGTACTAAATTTAACGATATCATACGGAAATCTCTTAGAGCTTGAAAAGTTTTATGCAGTACTTTTACCAGGGATTTTTGTGATCTGTGCTTCTGAATAATCCAGGGAGACTATTTGGACCTCCTCGAAACTCGAGTAAGAACGATCGCCGGCTCCAAAAGCAGATAAGATGGGCCGTCCCATCCTTTTCGTGTTCTTTCCGATGCGACGTGTTCTTCGATTGTAGAAATATATTTCTTCGTCTCGTGCGTCCCTCTAACAAGCTCAAGTCTCACCATACAAGTAGAAGCCATTTTCTGAGAAATCCTTTTCTCAGAATTACACAGATAGTAGGCCCCCCTTGTTAAACAGATACATATATGTATGTATAGCACAGGAATGAACGATCCTTATTTGTTAAAAAATGTTACCTCCGTCTAATCGTGTTAACACAAGATGAATCACGATCGGTAAAAAAGATCAAAGCGATCGTTTCATTCTCAATGTTAATTGTTATCCCTCTTTCATTTTCGTCGTGAAATTTTTCATGAAACTGCTCAGAAGAGGGAAAGGAAATTGACCACCGCGGCGATTAATCGAACGGGTGTGTTTAGTGTATAACCTAACCAATCCATACAGAGCAAACTTTGTTTACGTTTTTCGTTTTTCTTTTTTAACATTCTGCGGCTTATACTTTCATGTCCGTTCGACACTTTTCACCATTATTCCCCGGAACAGATTCGATTCCCTTGTCGGTTATTGAATCTTGGGGCGATTTCCGAGGAAAACCGCGAGGACAGGGTAGAAGGGGGATAATGTTGCGGGATTAGATGGGCAGAAACGGCAGAACCCTTCGGAGAAAGGTTTTCAAGGTGCTAGTTGAACCTGTGACCGTCGCGCGAAACCGACCTTATTTATGGTCTACATCCTTACGGAAGCCAGAAAAGGTTTCATAGCTGGTTGACCAAAGGGACAATGGTTAATAGTGTCCGTTGTATATAGCTGTTTCTGTTTAAGACGATTGGCTCGTGCCGCAGGAAATTGTCTTCCGTTATTTTCTTCGCGGCACACTTTGACAATGATGCTCGTAATGCGAAAATTTATGAAGCTTAACCGGCTCCTTCGACACGGTCAGTTAGGAAAACACTGTATACAGCCTTCTGCTATCTTTCACCCCAAAATATTTTTCATGGTGAATTATCGATCATGCCTTGCATAATTAAAATATCATTTGCGAATTTCCTATTTTCCTTGACGAGTTAAGAATATAAAGCATATACATATGTATACATTTATATACTGCATTTACGTAGACTTCACAGAGCAATTGTTTCTGTTACAGAAAAACTAAAGTTCTTATCTTAATTAGAGTGTGCAGTGAATAAAAGTTTCTTGGATAATGTAGAAATTCAATAACTCGTGCTATGTCAAACGGGGACTTTTCGTCTAGCTAACACGATTGGACAGTCGTTTAATCCCAATTTTCATTCCCATTCTTCCTCTCTAATTTCATTCGATCGTGGTGCATCCTCCTCTTTATCCAAATAAAACACCCCTCTCGCATCTCCACTTACAACTCACAGAACTATCTATTCGAACCGCGCAACCGTTTCCTTTTCCGGTTCTCGTCAAAAAAATCTCGACAGGTGGTTCTTCCTCGGCGAGGCCCGCCCAAAATCCGCTACAATGTATCGGGCCCTTAAATTAAACGCGAAACAACCCCCTAAACACGGGGACCCGTTCGCAGAGGGGATGGTCTTCGCCCCTTCGCGAGGAGGTACCTTGGATATTCCAATGCGTCCCCCCATGGAGCAAACAAAAAACAGAAAGAGGTAACACGAGACCCGTAGAGTGCAGCGCGGCGCTGACAAATGTCTGGTAATAAGCCCGATTGTTCGGTGCCGGGCCAATTTGAGCGGCAGCCTAGCAATTTCGAGTACGGGAAGCTCCCACCGGAAAAGGCGATCCCGTTCGCTCCTTTTCCCTCCGGCAGAGCTGGCCAACAGATCGCAACGTCACAATGCTGGTGCAAATACGAGCCAGGACCACCCCCCCCCCCCCCTCTCCAAAAAGGGTTGGTGAAGCGTGTGTACCAGGTTTTTTTTCTTCGACGACGCAATTCGACCCGCACCCAGTGCGCCGTATGTCGTTCAGTGTTCCAAATGCAACGACGATCGTTTGGGTCAAGAAGTGGGCCAGACGAGATTCCAAAATGTAGCTTAGATTAGAACTGGTTAGATCGATGGTTGAACATATATTGTATACGTGTGTGTGTGTCACGAGGTTGGGTGTTAAAACTGCTTCGGTTGAATCTCGTATTTACTTTCTTATATTTATTGTATTCTGGTAATACTTGTGAACATATGTTTTTAATAATAATAATATTAATAGTATTACTGCAAGTGGCCTTAATTAATATTTCCGTTCATGCTGCCTAAGTGGCAATAGATTTAGCAAAGCGAAGTTAGTAGTTTAATGAATTAGTATAATATTTACAGTAGCACAATTGCTGTAAGAAGAAATATATTATTCCTTTCGATGTCGTACAGTACGTAAAAATCTGCACCTGCAATACCATTAGGAAATTAATTGAATGCACAAACAAGGCAAACCATATATATTTAAATAAATCTATAATAGCACGCGAGTCACGGTTTACCTGTTAGCAATATTCAGGTAAAAGAATATCAAGGTAAAGTGTAAATGTAAATTGAGCAATCGTAGTAAATTGTAAACAAATAAATGTGTGGCTATTGAAAAATTCGGTTAACTTTGAATTCAATCGTATGCCAGCGGTGTGCAGTATTTATGTGTTCAATAACGAACAGCTATTTGTTTGATTTTCTCTAAATCCTTTAACCGCATTACACCAGACCAGTGCCATAAAAGTACCATGTTATACGAGGATTACCTGTATTTCCCAATGCGTCCACTTTCCTTCCACGAATTAATGTCCCCGAACAATTACATACCTGTATTCTCCTCGTCCCTTAAAATGAGCAAACTGTTTCTTTCGTTCCAAGTCAACGCGCGGACAGTAATTCACAAATAACTAACAACGCTGTCCATAAAAAGAACTATCAAATCGAGTGAGCCTCGTTCAGGTGTTGTCAAATTGAAATCCGTACACCTGTATTACAATTCACGAATCTCGTCCGCACAAAAAGGAATATATATTCGATTCTCAGAAGGTCACTCACCTGCGCACGCTACCTGAACACTGAAGTATGCGAGAAATTAAATAAATAACAGGTAGACTCCTTTCAAAGAATTATTCAGAAACCAATGGCCGACCAGAAACGAAATATCCTGTCCTCCGCGTATAATGGGTTAAATCAAAGTTCTATCGTCACGGTTCCCAACGGAATACGATTTCGAGCTGCCCGTAAATACTCGTGTGAATGGTCGCATTACCCACGCATATAACTCTCCTATAAAAAAAAAGTCACTCCACATACAGAAACCGTTCGAAATTCAGCGTGTTACGGTCCGTATGTATGTATAACGTGCCATGGACCCCGTGTTCAAAATCCTCGTGTGTCCCGCGTATCGCCGACGATCAGTCGAATTGTGATCCCCTCAGCTTTGGTCCGGTTGTATTAGATAATCAGCAAAGAACAGCGGCGCAAATGGGAAGGGGACAGAGGGGGATGGTCGCCAGAGGGACTTGAAAGGTCCCGACATTCATCATCTATGGACCAGGAGAAGGGATTTTTTTCCCCCTTGCTTCGTGGACCGGCTGGTCGATGCTGGACCTGTACGCGACTTCCCTTTCGAAAATGTTCTCCTTGTCCCTCTTTTCTTCCGCTTTCTCTCTCTCTCTATTACACTCTCCCTCCACTCTCGGTGTCGCTTCTTCGTACATTCTGTATCCCTCGGCCCTTGTGTACACGCCAGGGTAAACACAATGTCAACGAGCACATTAATGTTACACTGCACTCGTCGCCGGTTCTCTTTCTCTTTCGTGACGCTCGATCGACCGTCCAGCGAATCTCTCCAGCGAGCTCTCGGAAATCGTAGCAAGAACAATTGCGCACTTCGCTGAAAGATCGACTGCCGGATAGTTCGGCATTGTTCCACCGGCCAGTTTACGGGCCATTTGAGGCGAACAATCAATGGAAACTTGTTTCGTTTTCCCGGCCAGTGAAATATTCGATGCAAAGGCGCACCGATCGTTCGACTAGCCGTGACTTCGGCCACGTGGGACGTGTCCTTTGGCTCCTTGCTTAATTAGACCGGCCATTGAAGCTGTTGGGGTCAAATGGTGGTGAATTGGTGACAATGCCGTTTGAACGGCAGCGATGAGGACAGGTTAGATGTCCAATTCCTTGCAGTTTAATGGGCCGTATTAAGGAAACGAATATGGCGTTGGTGGCTAAACGGTCACGATAAAAGTGGGAGTCAAAGTGCTTTTATTTATATTCCTGTTTGCTATTATTATTATTAACCGTCCTTAACACCGTCCTTGCAATATCGTTCTTGGACTTGACAACTGGGGATTGAGTAACGCCACAAAGAAGTTAATATCATTTTATTACAATCTTCTTGTTTCTGAATTACGATATTTCATTTCTGGGAAATTTCTGATTATGTTGTTTGTTTGGTTTCTAACGATCAGTTTCGTCGTTCTGTATTATTTTATGAGAGCTTCTTATGCACGAATCGTATGCTATTATTCCACATTATACCCTCATTATATAGGTGTGTTAACTCGGCCGCTTATTCGTAAGTGGTTTGCTAATCATAGCCCTTCATGTCAATAAAAAAGTGTAGATCGATCGAACGATTGAAAAATTTCAATGTTTGAGGTCATTTCTTATGGAAATAGATGGCCAACTGCCATTAATGCCCTGCAATTTGTGTATAGTGTATACCCATCAACCCCTACAATTTCAGCCGAGTCCTATTCAAATAGATCCACGTGGAGGCCCCCCCTTACGAAATAGAGACACTTCCAACGATTGGCCACACTGTAAGCTGAAATAAATTAAATAAAGTGAAACGTGTGATTAATTATTCGAGAATTGCGGCAACTTTGTACTTATGTACTTCTATTTCAAAATATAAAAGTTACTGCAACTACATTATACACATGAAAACATAATATATGGCATTTCTCCATTATAATATACAATAACATAATCTAAGCTGTCAGACGTAGTATGTAATGTTTCATTTACTTCAATGTTTCATTGACACCGAATTCTTCCTACTATAATATAAAAAACAATGCAGAGCAAGTTTCATAAATTTAGTCTAAAATTCTTCAAAATTTTAGTATCTCTATTATCTTTAAGTTGCAAGAATTGTTTAATAATCAGTTACCCTAGACTATAGTACTACACAATATGTATTGCTAACACCTGTACTGGGATAGCAAATTGCCAAGCATCCATAAATTGCACTTACAATATTATCCCAATTTTTAAGGAAGTTCAGAATTCCTTCACAAATACATATGTACGTATACATATACGGTCGATGACGTTTCAAATAAAATTCATAGATATACAGCTTCCCCCCCTGCAGCTATCGTGCGTTCCATTTTTCAGTAGCACCAAAACGAATTCTTTGTACGCAAATCACCACTCCGATCTCGTCCTTCGATCTATTCCTCAGACGGTCAAAATTCAAAGTAGCCCCTGTCACATCCTGAGGTCCAATCCGCCCCTCATTTCGTATCATTTATCATAAACGCTTGCATTTATGTATGGGCGTGACTAGCATAATCCAACCGCGCCCCGCTATAATGGATATGTAAATCTGTAATTTAATTGCGTCGTTGAATAATAAGTCATTCAGCGGTTACGCCAAAATGCAGACCATCGATAGGGGGATGAGGGTAACGAAGTTTTCGCAATAGAAATCCCCTCCATTCAGGTGGAAACGCATTCGCCATGCGTGCACCGGGGCAGTTTTAATAGAAATGTAACTCTTGCTCAACTTTAATCGAAGATCTTACGTATTCGCATAAATATCAGGAGTGAACAAAATTTGGGGTACGGCTTATCGAGCTTAAAATTTCTCAGTAGCTCCGGCCAACCATCTAAGTAACTTTGCCAATAATCAGGAGATTCGTCCGGGTGCATAAATGTTTCCATGAAACCGATTAGTGATATAATATCTGGACGAAGAACCGAAACGAAATCGTTTGCAACGAAGTATTCAAATGTCGTTGCCCCGTGGAAACGTTTTAACGCGAGACCTCTTTCCAAGCTCAAAGTGGAGCGTAATTAACTTTGGTACTTTTAAGCTCTTTTCCGTTAAAAACGATGTTAAGGGGCAGGGTACGTTTTATCTGTTCGCTTTGTTTGTACTTGCGAAAGTCCCCGAGGCGTTTTTAAGGGTGTTAAATAGTTGAATATGGAAAGAGATCGGTGTTTTAGAAAGGAAATTCGTTTGTCCGTAAGTTGGGAATCGAAAAGAAATTAGGAAAGATATCAAAGGGTTGGAGAAATATCTAAACCAAAATATACACAGGTACAATTCGCTGTAATGCACACGAAAACCAATTGTCAAACAGTCAACGCGCCTGTTGAATTTCCCCTGAAAACTTGGTGACGCGGTAAAAAAGAAAAAAATATGACACAATAAAATTCACTATTCGCACTCTACATCCAATATTTACGCCCGAACCCGTAACACTTTTAACCCTTCCGATATTTCCACAAATTTCTGAAGCAATACAGCAGCCACCACGACAGTTCAGAATATTGTCCACGTGGAACTCGCGTGCCCCGTTCCCTGCGTCCGCTTTTTCCAGCTGCTAGGCCTCGGCATATTTCTGCGAGTGGTGTACATTATAAAAGCGATGAGCGGCATATAAATGTCGTTTAGCAAGAGGCTCCAAAGATTACTGTCGTGAAAAGGGAGGCGGGCCGATTATTCTCCTTTTTCATTTTTGCTGGAGAAAAAGGTCGGTCGGGGATATTCGTCGACGTCGCTAACGTATGATATAATACCAGAAAGGGCACGTGACTCACGTGCGAAATTCGGAGGAAACGGATGGCGATGCGTGATACGGTGGCCCTCGCTGCCTGAGCTTCCTGCACGTTTTACGTTTCCGTGCGTGTTCGCGCATGAAATAGGCCAGAAACGGCTGGCCGTACTGTTTGCAGTGTCGCCTCGGCCACCGAAATCACGGCCGGTCGACACGCTTCCAGAAAAAGGGACGAACGACCAAACGGGTCTGGTGAGCAGACGTCGATTTGAAGAACCACGTGAAGAGAAATTCTGTGACGTCCTGAATTTTCTATGATATATGTTTAAATATTCGTCGACCCGGGAAATGTTCGAACTTCGCGCGGTCTCCTTCGTTATAGAAAACGAAAACGTTTTGGTGTATACGTTGATGATGTAAAATGTAAATCATATGTACAGACAATGAAGTGCAGGAGAATGTATTTCATGTAGATACAGATAGATTATGATGTATGTATTTTGTTTTGGATTTTCGTAAAGGGATGACACCAAAGCTTCATGGATTTCGTATGTAACTGGTGTTTTGTAGATTCTATTCCCCGATTCTGTTTTGTAGATTTCTTTTCTTCCATTTATCTCGGTGTAAAATGTTTTCATTTCATTGGTCGTATTTGGATTATTCAATTTAGAAACGTATCAATATAATTGTTTGTTTGTATTGGTTTGGTATACGGGCTGCAAGCTGCATTTCATTTTTGACATGCGTTTCCGAAATCCAGGATATCGTCATTATTAACATCGCCGCGATGGAGCTGTTATCGTTTACATGGTTGTGCCAATAAACAAATTTGCCACGCGCTAAATGTACAAATTAACAGATGATGCTATCACAGAATGTTCCACAGTATAATTCATAAATCGTCATATTCCACTACTGCTAGGATATTAGCCTATTTATGGCTGAAGTTATCTCGAGCGGTGTTTTCAAATTCTTATCACGTACGCCACTTTTTCTCCCTTTTCTACAGATTTCTTGCTCTGCCATTTCCATTCTTATATTAAACGACCATTTTGCTTCTTTATACATATAACTACATTCGACCTGCCATTTCTTATCCTATTTATATGATAATAATCGTAATCTCTTCATTTTATGTACAGCAAGCAACGAAAGCATTCGACTGGTAGGACATTCGAATGTTTCCCTATGTACAAATTTTATAGAACAAACATTTATTTTGATTCAATTCAGCCAAATTAAATCACTCCATTTGAGCTTACGTGCAGTCAAACATCTCTTGTACAGTAAACGTTAACTATCGAAACGCATACATATACATATGTATCATATAAGTACATCAAGCGATCTCAGAAATCGATTCATCTGTGCAAGCAGAATACCCGTAAACTACCCTAATCACAACTAGCTAGCCGTTCTAAAACACAACCACCTCAGTATTCTGCTTTGCTCAATAAAAAAGAAACTACACCGAACTTGAACAGAAAAGGAATTGTGCTTTCATAACTCTTGAGCACGCCGGTGCGCAAAGCTCCGAATAATGAATCAACAATAAATATTCATCGCGTAATGCTACTTCTCTCCCCCCCCCCCCCCCCCCCCGCCGCCGCCCCGCCCACTACCTTAAAGGCTTTCAAAGATGCAATTTGTCTCAATTGCGCGTGCCCCCCCTGTACATTACACGTAAACATCAAATACACAGTCCCAAAACGAAATCCGCTACACGAACACACGCAAGTGCACTCGTGCTCGATGCACTGGCTCGCTAATAAATATTTCGGAGCAGAAAATCGCTCGTTTCTTTACGACCCGTGCTCCATTCGGGCTCCTTCGCCCTCTCGGCTACATTCTCCGCCCGCGAGCTGACAAGTGCTCGGGGCACGGCCGCGTACTAATGATAACTAACGGGCGTTCGAGAACAAAGGATTGGAATAAATTTTCGGCGGTCGACAATGCGCGGGATGGGGGCCCGGCTTATTTTCTGGCGTTTACGGACGCCGATGCTAATCTCGACGCGAGAAACTCGCCCCAATGGGAGATCCCTGGGCTGCCGGCTTCTTCATAGGCCATCTGACGTCCAGCTTCCTCGCCGAAGGAATCTCCAGCGTGGCTCGGCCTGAATTATGCTAATGCCCTCACCCACGTTACGGATTCACCGGCGCATTTACGTCCATACGTCCATACGTCCCGTTCCACCTTCGTTTCTATCGGCGTCGATACGTTTCGAATCGGCCGACCGTATTTCTTTTTTTCCTTTTTCTTTTTACTTCGGTACGTCCTTTGGATTCCTCTGTGCGTTCTCCGCCGAGACGAGTGTCCTGACGTTTATTGAGATTTGATAGAGGAAAGGATTGTGGAGAATCGGGCGGTATCCAGGGAGGAATGAGTTATTTAGTCGAACGAGTTGCTGCGCCGTGGATCCGAGCACGAAGTTGTTTGATGTTTGTTTGAGCAGAAATGATTAAAATAGCGGAAGTTGAAGGTATTGAAAATACCAGCTTCTGTCTTTATTTAATAGATATAGAAAAGAGCGGAAGCATATCAACCAAATTAATATATTCGTCGTTGGTGTATGAGTAACATATGAAAGTTTTGGACCAAATGGTCACGTACTTTTATTTTTATCACGACCGTCGTTTGGGCATCGTTGCCCAGTCAGGTCAGCGTTGGTGCTACAATTATCTATCACTTATGACTTATAGCATCTGAAACACATCAAATTTCGCTGCAAAAATTATGGCGGATACCTGATAGGTGTATTCTTTCGAATTAAGTGACAAACAAATTCGACTTCGGTCATTCGACATATTTGTATAAAAAGGGGCAAATAATAAAGTGGAGTAAATTAAAAAAAACGAAAAATGATAGGAATTGATACTTCTTGCAATTACAATTGACGAAACGTTTATGGGAAATGCTAGGTATATTCGGGGTTGAGAAGGATTTTTATTTTGTTAGATACTTTTTAGATTTAAGTGGCATAGAAGAAGTTGTTATGCAGGAAGAGTATCGCGAAGAACCTAGTCCATTTGGGATCAATTGTTATACGGGAACTGAGACAGGTGTAGTTATACAGCAATGTGGTTTTGTGGCTTTGAATATGTACAGTGCAAGATCGGGTAAATTGTATATACATATGCATATAATGTATGTAGATATGCAGGATAATGTTTCGGAAAGTCGAGTACAGGTGGGATTGTGTTATGTGTAATTTATTGACGTGCGGAATAATACGTGACGGTGAAGTCCTTGAACGCCATGTTGCGAGGCAAGATATTTTGGAATTTCGAATTGTGAGAAAATTTTCGGCGTTTTCGCAGTTGTTTTTGAAATTGGTAGAAACTTGTGTAAACGTTGCAGGCAATTTTATTACGGTTTTACGATCACGAGATTTCATTTTTAAGAAAAGATAAAGTCTTCGAAGCTGCTTCGAAGTTTCAGTGTTTAGGGTGTGTTTTTTTTCCCGAAAGTGGCAAACTACTGTTAATATCCTGGGCATTGTGTGCCTTGATACTCCCTTGGAGTTTGAACGCAGTCCTGTGCAAACAATACTCGTTCGACTGTCATTGTCCCTTTTACGGGGTGAAAATGGCGATTATCGATAACGCAAGCAGTATCGAGTGGAATAAGACGTAACGTCTAATAAACTTATGACACCGTCAATTGCAGGTCCAACAGATGCTACACAAATGTCTACTACCTCAAACATTGTTTACAGTTATGCGTTAAGAAATTGATTATATTCTTCCCAGTAACCTAAAGCATTTGGAATGCAGTGTCAGACCGGGGCATATACATTTTATGTTTACAAGTTGTTGACATCTAAGCTACAACGTTTAGAAAGTTTAAAGAGGATATCAAAGGGCGCATATTTCATGAATTCTTGA
Source organism: Nomada lathburiana (assembly GCA_963667235.1). NCBI lineage: Eukaryota > Metazoa > Arthropoda > Insecta > Hymenoptera > Apidae > Nomada > Nomada lathburiana. The sequence continues at coordinate 2,368,884 of OY763897.1, read as the reverse complement.
GAAGATGATGCGACGTGATAACCACTTAATCAGTAATCTTGATAAAGCGTCGAAGTTCCTTATTACTAGTAATGCGTTTCGTAAATACTCCCATAGACCTAGCTTCAACGATGATTTCGTAATAACAGCGTTAAAGTAACGCGCTATTATACGTCTCGATATTAGTTTCCGTGAGAAAAAGAACAAGGCCTCCGTGATCAGAGTTGTCGACAGGCCGAAAGTACTGGTCTCGCCAGTTTTTAGTTACCAAGTTATTCAATCCGTCGTATCTGGTGGTCCACGAGGAATTCTTGAAGCCTGATCTACTCCCTTGGTGGCCAGAAAACACCTACATCTTCTTTGGCTAAATTATATTCAGGTGTATAAAATTTACAGTACTTCTTGCCGCATCTTTATTCATGAAATAATCATCAATTAGCATAGACATTGCAGAATGATTCGCTCCTCAAAAAGGAGATTTTTCTACGTTATCTTTCTTCGTTCATTTCTGTCGTTAAACTCTGGACAATTCTCAAATTCCTTGTATCTGAAAATTATTGCGCGACTATTACGTCAAAACGCAAGCTATAAACAAGCAAGTTTAATTTTCCTCGACATACACACCACTGCGAAATACGCATATTCACATCACCGCAGCGAATTTACAGACGCAAAATAATCCGAGCAGACAACAGAGAATCGTGTTAGCATTAAAAATAATGAGTACACAATTTTACTTCAGTTAATATTAATCATACCGTGCCGTTTAAATTTAATATTAACAACTGAAACACAATTTGTAACTTAGTCGACAAATAAAGCGATCAAAATTATTAATCAATACTTAAATCGCCAATTTGTATATACAAAGAAAAGAATGAAAATCCGACTTCAATCAAACTCTGTTCATATTCTACCGGGCAAATTTAAAAAATGAATATTACACTGTTGTTAACGAATCAGCGACAAATAATATTATTTGCAAAGGGATACGTGCCCTTTATTAAACCGTGCTTACGATTGCTCAATTAAAAATTAAAACACACGAAGTTCACGTTTCCTGCTTGTGCCATCCGATCGATTTTTCAAATAATAAATAAAGGAGAACGCATAAAAAAAAACAGCTTTTTCATAATTAATTAATCAATGATGAATCATTCTAGGAACAATTTGAACATCGTTCTTACACATCGACTCGTAATACTTCCAAGCGTTCACGTCACAAACGTCGATCTAATCAGTAACCAATTCTTTAAAATCCACCGCACGTGTGTTTTTAATCTTCCCCGCTGTCTCTTCGACAAAAAATATACGTTCTTGCGAGAAACCTTACCATGATTTCCTACCTCTTGGGGATACAAGCACCCCCGCCCCCGCGTCGAGGCCATAAAGCTCTTGAAGGTAAAGGGATAGGCCGGAACTGGTCGGCTGTACGGCTTGAAATAAAGGACGACGAGCGTCGCAACCCGAGGGAAAACAATGTGAGATACGGGCGAACTTAGTCGATAAGATCTTCGTCGTGTCGCGAAGAGAGGAAGTGTATTAAGGAAGTCAGGATCCCCCCGGACGATGTGACGCAATGCGTTCCTCCATCGTAGCTATTGTCAGTTGAGAAAGCACGATTAGGTTAAAGCAACTGAAGTCAATGACCGACGGAGAAGTTAATTCCTTCGGGACTCGGCACTTTTGAATCGCTCGAAATGGTTCATTATCGTTATCCCGGGGCAATTTACAGGAACAGAAGAACTGCCCATTGACTCTGTATCAGATTATCCGCTTGAAGAATTAAGTAATACTTGAGGATCGTCGTGTGTAAAGAAGCGTTTGGTGTTAATTAGCGTTTGCGAGATATTTTTAGAGTCGTTTATATTTTGCAATGTTTCAAAAATTGAATGAGGCGGAGTGGAATCTAGGCGGAGGAAGATAACATTTCGGACGATTTTCTGACGAGTTACATTTGGAACTGTCCTAGAATTTGAAATATCACCCCGTCAACTCGATTACGCAGGTAATACTTCAAGTTGCTGGATTTAATAACATTACGTGTAATGTGTAATAAAATGATGAATTTATCTGCTTCCTGTATTAATTCACTTTATTACTCAATAACCCCTCGTAAAATCGTGCAGTCCCGACACATTGCCACCATCTCGTTGCTCTCACAACTGTTATAATTATCATGCAATATTTATCAAACCGTTTCCGGAAATCGCATAAACCGCCGTTTATATTCGACTCACTTGCTCTGTACAAGGGAGCACACGATCGATTTCTCCCGTTTCTCCAAACTGCTTGGGCCACCGCCACTTGTATTCCCGATGCCATGGATGCTTGTGATAAAGTCCTCGATAATAGAAACGAAGAAAGGAAAGGAACAGGGGGTGGGGGAGGGGGGGGGGGGTGAGTCGACGTAAACGCGGCTCGCGGATTTAGATCTCCGAAAATAGTTCCGTATGGACGGGGCAGGGGGAATAGAAGCGACGCAAAAATCCGAGCACAAAGAATTCCAGTCGAGGCCGAGAGACTTTCATTGCTGACGAAAGAGAGATATACGTAGTTCTCACGTAGGGTTACGTGAAAGAAGGGGGTGAACGCGGGCCAGGGAATCCCGAATTCGATTTTCACCGCGATACAGCGGGTTGAATGGAAACTGGCCTGGTGGCTCGTAGATGCCTGAGAGACGGCTGAGGCGAAGAAACGTCTAGGGAAGAACGAGTTTCTCATCCCAGATTGGGAAACGGCTGGGATTACGTGAAAAAAGAAGTATACAAGTCAGATTGCACATCGGCCAGATGGCAAGCGCTCGCCCTCGTAAAATTAATACCCCCACCCTTTTTTCCCCGTGCGTTTCATGTGGTGCTGCATCTACCTGACGCGATGCACCTATTTCTTTGTAACCTTTGTGACAAATGCAACCGAATAAAAGTAACAGGGCAGAAGAATTTTTCGCGGAGGGGAATTATTGTCTATTGTACTGTAAAACGGGCATTTGGTGTGAAAGATATTAGATCGAGGGGAAATGAATGATTAAAGGGGATATTTCTGAGTTTTGGCTGCGTGATGGTTCGACTTTAGTCAAATGGAATAGCGTTCCGGCCCATATATTATACATTTCTATCAATTGGTAATTTAAGTGATCTTAGAATTTGTGTGTCAAGAACTACTCTATAATTAACATTTGTCAATTTAATTGAATTGGAACATTTAAATCTGTAATTTCCTCTCTCCTTTCCAAGTTTGTCCTACATAAAATTCCGTACTCCTATATACGTATAATTAAGGCTATGATAATTGAAGCATCGAAAAATGTATGCACTTGAAAAGACAAGATTTCTTTATAAAAACAATACAAACTATTGATGCCAAAGTACAATTCCATAATAATTAATTACATACTCCATAGCAAGCTTCGAAGTAATAATATGCGTAATTTAAATGTATTACAGTTACAAATGGGCTTCATGTCCCGTAAAATAATTGGAAAGCAATAATGGGAAACATATCGAAATGAACAAGCACGCATACTTGGACATACCATTTATTCAAGCATATACTTATCTGTGTCCCAATTATGGCTGAACCAGGTCCACAATTAGAGCAGATAAAGTCGTTAGAATTTTTTTGTTCTGCAATTGCATAGCTGCACGAATGAATTCAACGATAAGGACGTTCATGTAATTTTGTAGTACGCGAGCACCACATGCTCAGGTATATACACGCTGGAGCAACCATAAGAATTGCGATTGTGGTAGTCGGAGATATAGGATACGATAGAGGCAGGAACACGTTGCCATGTGCGGCTTAGATTTCGGAAAGGGTGGATCCACCCCTTTCATTCTACTCGGTCAACGGTGTCCTTTGAGAGAGTTTCGTTCTTCCTCTCCCATCTCCGCTCCTTCTCTTCCTTCTCGTAGAATGGTATAGAAGACGAAAGTTTCATTGAACGAATCCGAGCACCTCGAGCTTCTTCCCGTTTCACAGCGTGTTAGGGGATCTGTTCGCTGTACGACCGAGGTTTTCATGTAATATTGCACGGAAATATCGTTGGTCCCCCTTCTATTCTTGCAGTGGACAGCGCCACACCTTAAAATTCGATTACTTATTTTATTTTCTAGCTTTACACAAAATTCCCAACCGGGGTAATTTCGTCTATAACCATTATTCGTCGAAAATGGACATATTTGTTTGATTTAACGCTACAAGCAAATTGATTTCAACTACAAATACGATTGCTTAGTGTATTTTTAACATTTCGAAGATTTCTTAGATAGAATTTTTGTTAACAATATTTGTTGGAAAAGGAGTTACATATATTTCTTTCATTTGGAGGATATTGAATGATTTTCTTAGAATGGTGTGGGAAATTCAATCTATGCTCGATTTGGAATTTTCTGCACGTCATCGCGTTACACCGGTTATCCATCCCAGAGAAAAATAGTAGACCGAGTAATTTGAACAGGTTCACCGTGATTCTGCAAGTATCACCTAGAAGGGTGAACGATCCGGCAGACAGGGTAATCCTTTAAACGCATCCTCGGCAGCCAGATGTTCGATTCAGTGGCCTTCGTACAAAGCAATAACATAGTCGATTACCCGTATAGTTTCCGACAAAAGAAATGTTCCGGTTTTGCATCACATGCTTGTTTTCGTTGGCAGCAAACTGCTTCAGTAGCCGTTGAGGGTTATCGAAGTTTAGTGACATCGAAACGAATAGTGATAAAAATCATATTAAGCACACTTTCACAAGTACTCGTTGGTTATGGTAGTATCTCTGTTTTTTGTTGCACGAAATACTTACAAATGATTCCTTATGTCGATTAAAAAATACGTACATAAGTTCTATACAATTATTCTCGACATATGAAAGGAAGAATTAATCATTTATGTAGAGTTTTGTATAGAAAGTATGGATACTCGGAACAATCATGGTGCTACGAAATAAAAGCAACTTTAAATACACACCTAATGGGACTGTTAACAATAAATACTGTACAATTATAAGATAATATCAATATGACGTAAGAACGTAATATAACAAGAATACTGAAACGTCAAAATTAAATAACGTAACAATCATCGCAGCACAGGCGCAAAAATTTCCCGAAACATTTAATCATACAGTACAGGAAAACAGGAGGAAGAAAACATAAACTTATACATACTTAAGAGAATATATGTAGAGGTGTATATGAGCACGCCCTTTCTACGTATTTTTATTTCTGAAACATAAACTATAATATGCAAATTATATTTCGAAGCATTCAAAGAAAAACATGGTGCGTCCCGGCCTCTCAAACTTGTAGGATTAGTAGAAAATTAATTTACCTGGCGTGTAACTATGTGTAACATTTTTTCCTCGGTATAAGCTACGTTGGCCGCAAGTTGGGCTCGCAAGATTCACGAAACTCGCCCTCTCGAGCCATCTTCTTACGCGACTAGCACGCGTTTAACCAGACCAACAGTTATGAAGCATGACGAGAACGTGCCGTGGAAGTTTCGCTACTCCTCTCTCGTCGAAGATTCCCGCCGCGTTCCAGTTGTGCGTCAGTGTACTGGCCACTGGACAAATCCGTGAACTTGCACAGACAAAACCTCGCGGAACGTTGCAACCTGATAGAAACTCTATTCTCCGTCTGTGGAACTCGATAAAAGAATCGGTCATCGCGATTCCATTTATCTTTCGTCGAACTTCCCGCGCGGACAATGCAATCCTGGTAGTCCCACAGTCTTGTGTGCTTTAACTCACCTTTTTGGATGACTTCACTCCCTATTCCAATGGAAAAACGCAATTAAAATTACACCACGCGCCTCCTGAGTTGGCTTTAAATGTCTTTGGGCGCTTCATTACGCAGAATGATGTACAATCTATGAAAATGTGAACCGAGTATTGTACAAAACTTGACAAGGGAGTCTTCGATGTAATTAAAAATAGGAAAAAATGCCTCGAACCAAAGTCAAGTTTTGCATTCTTACCCTCATGTACATTTATGCAAAAGCACTTTCCTGTAGCACACGCAAATATACCACAAATGAATCTTCAACTCTCATTTCAAAAATATTTTCAATTGCAGCAAAAATGATAGAGCAACATAGGTGTAATAAAAATGACAGAAATTACAGCAAAATATAATTATAACGCAATGAAATAATAAAAATAGAAGGCCAAACAAATGTTATTGCCCGTCCATTTAACGAAGATCTATCAATGCAAAAGGGTTAACAGGTCCTAGATATTACAACAGTGATACATGCTACTACACTTGAGGTTTCACTTCACGATCTCTTTACTTCGTGAGGGCAACTGTATCCGAAACCCACCCCATCCAGCGAGCATTCTGGCGTCTTGATACACGAATATCCCAAGGGACTCTTTGTGAGAAACCTTTCGAAACGGTCCGTTATTACGAGCGTTCCTCTTGCACGGATCTCGCACATTACGCTCACGGAACGCGTGTTTATCCAAGCCGGGGGGGGGGGGGCTACAACGAGGTGCAATGTTGTACGCCGTGCGAGAAAGTTTTCGAAGCCGCCGAGCGGAAAGGAGATAGGAGGAAGAAGAAAGGGTTTTCGTTTGCCCTGTTGACCAGGGGAACAACGCAACTCGTGGTCATGGTGTACAATGAGGAAGAGTCATTGCCTAGAGCTGCGTAATTTACGAACCAATCATTCCCGTATGCAGATGCTACGAGCCGCAGGGTGGCCCTGTATGGAAGAGCCGTGTTCAGGCCAGCCCTTTTTTTTTTAACGTTCGAGCCTGTTCTTCAGCATCATCACACACGACTTAGCCGGACCTCCCGCACGGCTCAACCGTGCTTCACAGTTTTATTGGCTTAACTCACTATTTTACAGCCAATAGTGGATTAAAGAGATTAAGTGCGAGCTAGAGGGTCGTTCGCGTTCGTTCTCACTGCTGTGCTTCCTATAGAGACATAAACTCGCCGAGATACGAGGATTAACCTTCTTTTTTTTTTATTTTATTCCCTTTGTTACCTCTTTTTTCATTTTTTTTTCATATTACTTGCAACGAGTGGTTTGCTGTTGCTCACTCAGAGAGGCTTGCATACCAACTTTGAGGCGTGCCCATGCAAGGCACCGATAAAAAGTCGATTTACACTGACGTACATATACGAGACCGTTGCTGGTAGATCAGGTTACGGTTTTAGTTGCGTGTAACGTTCATGGTGGATCATGTATGATCGTGTATTTACGTTTTTCACGTAGTTAATTCTATTAGGAGTTAAGGGTCTTTTTAGGGTTCGGTGGAAATTGTTAAAAAATCGTGTACGGCAATCTTAATGAAGTACCTAGGCTATATATTATATTAACCACTTGTTCATAAAATCGCTACTTAAAATAATTTTCTTGTCGTTTGAACGTATGGGAGTCTCTTTTCATCTGAAGTGGCTTATGTACTCATATAACATACGAGTATATGAATATATGAGACATATAGTATAATAGTCTCCCATTGCTGGCTTCAATTATGTTCGTACCACCTAACATATTTTTCAAGTTTTGCCTCACCTCTAATCTTGAAGATATTGTTTGAAATCTAATAATGATATATATTCACACCTATAAATCACTTTTCTTCGTAGCTGATCGTTTATTTAAATTTCGCGTGCGATTCAAAGAAGGCAGGATTGTCTGCACGAAATTCGCCCGTTTAAAGTACGTTTTTTTTAATCAATCACCAGCGCCAAGATCGCTTACAGGATTCTCGTCCTTAAATCCTAATCGCGGCTAATTTTTCCGCGACCGAGTTTTCAACTTCGTCCTCGTCCGAGTGAATTTCGTACCTAGCTATCGAGCGAGTTCATCAAGGGAGAACGATATCAGGTTATCGCGTGCTTTAAACGCCGCAAACGATCTTTGAATTTCGTGAAGGCGGCTCGCTCCTCACACTTTTCAAAAGGTCAGCTCGTCCTGACACGTTGGCAGAACTATGATCGAATAAGGCAGCGTAGGAAAAAAAATTGGGCCACGTGAACTAAAATCTCGGTCAGCGGTTCTGTTCCTCGGGAAAATTGAAAATTTTTCTGCATGATCTGACTGATACGAATTTGATTCTCACTTCTTATCCCCCTCCCCCATTTCTTTCTTTTTTCGTTCGATATCGATAGCAAAGGATTCTATGTAAATTCCACGAAGAAAATGATTCCATTTGTTTCAATTCGATTAAAGATTAAACGAATGTCTTTGTATATAAAGCACGTGCGTCAGACAATGAAATGATAGAAATTCTGGACTTGTAGAATCAATACACTTCCGCCCGACACAATCGGCTTCTGTAAGACTTCATCATTTCCACCGGACCTCATAAATTATACGAGCAATTCGCTGTCTCTTACGACATCCGGCTTCTTATCACCCTGACCCACTTGCAAACACAATTACGCGAATCGCTTTTATCTATTTATACATTTCCATATAGATCAGCCTGTTCACAATAGTGGATAATTTAATCGAGGCAGCATTGAACTGCAACGAAGAAGAGCAGCGTTAAAAAGTCGACAGGTGGTCGAGAAACTGGAATAACCATCCTATCGTAAGGTCCGCTGGATATTTTAAAGACAAGGTCGAACAAGTTTGAGGATTATAGTGCTTGTTAAAATACTGAGAAGATATTCAGATATATTAAATTGATCCTAAAGGGGGCAGGTTCAGATATAGACAGGTGTTTGCTGCCAGATTTTTATTCCAGATCTGCTTAAAAGGTATTCCACGTGTCCTGCTATCGTTTAAATTGAATTGATGCAACATGATATTTATATAAGAATTCTTTGCGATCCGTTGAATTGATTTCGGCAATTACGCTAATAATAACTAATACCTGGTTAAAAAAAATTGCATATGTAGAAATATTTTTTAAAATACGTGAAATATGTTCATGTCTAATAATCTTCAACAAATTAGGTATCTCCCATTTCATTACAATTCAAATCATTATGATCACGTGGCATATCTTAACTTACCTGAAATTCGCTTTAATTCATTGAAATAGGTTCAAGAAGTGGAACGTGCCCATATTGGTTTTATTTTTCTCATTGCACTTTACAAATGCCAAACAATCGGGACCAATTTTTCTTGCCGGCTAGTTTGGCACGTTTCCAAACAATTGCTACTTGTCCATCACTTTATTTGATGATTCCCTCCTTGACAAGCCTCCCTTGTCAGTTCACGCAGGAAGGATGAAAGAAAAGGGGGACATTTTACTATCGTTCCGCGTTGTCAATACTTCTCCCGGTGGCCATCCACGCACAAGTATTCGCGTTGCTTGGTAGCCCATTCAAGTCTCGTTACGCTAACCGTTGACTCGTTAACCCGCTCTTGGCCATTAATTCGCGATGCATTACTGGAGCATTAAGTCGAGTGGGCGAATTCCGTGAATGGCGTGAACCTGCTCTGGAAATGTTGCTGGGAGTAATTTCTCATCTTCGTTCCTCTCCTGCCACGGATGGAAAAAGAAACGGTGAAACAAAAGTAAAATGATATCGAAGTGCACGGGTTACTCGATAACACAAGTTTGTGCCTCGGCAAATAAGAAAAAGGCCACGGAGTCAAGAACTGAGACAAGCAGAGGCAAATGACGTTGATAACTCTCTCGGCCGAGCTTATCGTCGGCTCGTTTGTCGTGGATAACGTTATCGGTATGGTAGCCCTGTGAAAGTACTGCTTACGTTTCGGCAGTTCGTTCCATTTCAGGGAAACGAACCTTTCGGTTGATTAGACAATGGCCAGAGGCCTCGATACGGAGCACACTGGAATTCAATTAAAATAATGCCGTCCTTCGTTTCTTAAATTGTTTTTTTTATCTGTCGTCTGATGGGGTTCCTGGGATTTCGTTCTTATTTCGACATAAACAGCATTGACTTGGATCGGTCTCGTGGCTGTATCGTTTTGTTGATTTTGGCAAGAAATTTTGGCTAGGATTCAACGTTTGCTTGTTGATGGAGATTTTCATGCTGGATTATTACCGTCGAATTTTTTCAAGCGTTAGAGAGCAAGTAATGAAATAGAGACTTGGTTAATTATTTATTCAAAAATATAATTTTGCTGTAATATATCTGTAAAGTACAATGGTAATAGGGAGTGTCGTTTCTTTTTATGGCATGATAAAAGATGAAAATGGAAATAAGAATTTGCATATGCTACGGTGTAGCAGCTACACTATTGCTACTCTAGTAAACAGTCTGGTTATCGGAAATGAAAACCATCATCGTACTACATATGTCGATCGTATTACGGAACGCGCACAAAGGAAAACAGCTTTATTTTTATAGCACAGACGATAAATAAGCAAAGCTGTGTATTGTTAGAAGCAAGAATCGACGCACGATACTTCCACAGTAAATGACAAAGATTGACTCCAATTTAAATGGCACAGAAACAACATCGAGAAACTAACTACATTTTTTTATATGAATCTGTATATTCAAATTATTTCTAGGTGCTATAATCTTTTCATAATATTAATCGGTACACTATATCCAACGATATTCTAAAAATACATTATTATCGATAACATACTACGTAATTACTGTAATGACGCGTACGATCTTCGCAAGATTTATCAATTTCCTATGAAGAAGCTCCAATTCAAATGGCTCTAAAAAGTATCAAACACCCGCAAGTAGCCAATTCGTCGCCCCCGTTGCGGCGGTGTACTCCAATTGCGAAAATACAGATCGACAGAAATTTATTTTTATAAGAACAATCGTCAGGGCCTTCTTCCGTTCATATCATCTCGATCAAACATTCCTCCAAACCAATCGACCAAAGCCACTCCTCTTTTTTCCCGAAAATTCATTTCCGTCGAGTGGAGAACACCGACAGATCGGATCACTCCTTTTACGACATTTTCAACTTTCACCGCAATTTCATCCGCGATACGCCTTAATCGGACTTCGCGTCTACGTCCGCCGGTTGGACAAAGCGGGGGGAATGGGGAACGCCTTTGCAAAAAGAGAGATAGAGGAAGGGTGAAGGTGCAGGAATCGGGACGAGAAAGATACACCGGCGGTGCTGGAAGAAAGGGAAACAGAGAAAGCGGTGGAACAGCTACGAAAACGTCTTTCGATGGAATCTACTGCAGCATCAGTGAAGTAGTGGTTCCTGTGATCGCCGAGGACCGGCTGTTGTCGTCCCCCCTCCTTTGCCATCCACTTCCATACCCTTTCTGTACGCCCCCGAACAGTCCTACGCAAGCCACCCCTACCCCCGAAAAATATATCCCTGCCGCTCGTTTACTCCCTCCCACTCTTCTTTCGGCTTCATCCGCCACAGTGTCGGGAGTCATCGGGTAGCTCTGTATCCTCAGTCTGTCAGTGACCGCGCAAGCGTGCGGTTCGTTTCTGTCTGGATCCACGCTCCGAGTGCATCCCTTGACTTTTACGGAGGGAATCTCACCCCCTGGTTTCGAAACACAGTCAGCGTGCTCTACTTCTTACTAAACGTCCAGCTAGAAACGGGATCCAATTGCACGGAGTGTGTCCAGTTGATTGTTAAGATCGAATTTTTCTTATTTCAAAGTGTCACTCAAAAGGAACTCGTTGCTCGACGTTGCTGGCCAATGTTGCTGGAAGCATTACGCGAGTGATATCGGTGATTTTTGTTTTTGTTTGTTATTTCGAGGATTTTATTCGAGAGGCGTGTTGTATTTTTTCGTGATAATTCTTTTAACGAGTGAAGTTACAAGACGTGGAGATTTCGGAGTATGTACTCTGTCTGAGGGTAATCTCGTGCCAGAAAGACGACCCACGGCTATCGATCAGCTGAACTTTTGGTAGAGCGGATTTTCAACCCTTATAGACGATAACGTGGAGCGGGCAAGGTGTCCCGATTGGTCGTTGAATCGTTGACGAGGGAGCTCGTGACAAATCACGAGGTTGAAATTGGCATCGATCGTGCGGATGAATCGTTGATATTAGTTGCCGGATAAAAACGAGAAAAAGTGGTGACAGCCAGTGCCGTATTATTTTCGAGGATATTACCCGTGTTCCACTGTGACGGGCTGGCAAAGTAAATTGTCACGGTGTCTTTGTGCGATCGTGTCCATGGTTCCAAAGCTGTGAAATTGTGAAACACACGAATACTAAAGGAAAGCGATTGAATTCGCCGCGAGAGAATCCAACTTCCCGTTTGTTTTATTTCTTTTTGTTAGTGTCGTCGGAAAGTGTGGCTGTTTAGGTGCAAATCCGATTCATGCAAATTTCTGGGATATTCGTGGACGATCAAACGGAGTGAAACTTTTTCAGCCAGCGCCAGGTAGAACAAGCGAGATTAAATCAATTCGCCATTCGATCGGCTGGTACATGCCGACTTTCGACGATACAGAAGAGGAGAAGCGGAAAATGCAATAAAAAAAAAGGAAACAAAAAGTGTAACTGGGCTGGTTCGCAAGGAGAGCGAACTATTTTTTGTTTTTCCTTCGACTCCTGTTGGAAGCAAGGTATAACAGGTGCACGAAGGTAATTCCGCTCGCAACTTTCCACGGCTCGTCGTATTTCACGTGAAACACGCGACGACCAAGTTTAATTTGGGATTCGTGGTGGAGTTCCGTCTATATGTACATACTTTGTCGTACGTAGACGCTATCCATCGACGTCTCGTGGCGCGATCCCTTTGAAGTCCAAACCGGAAGGATCGTTTGTACGAAAGCAGCCGCGAGTCGAAGCAGAAAATTCTGTGCTTCCGTTCGCGAACAAAGTTAATACGCGCTGACTTACTCCGGTGTGATAATACTATACAAGTGTGACAAGTGGTCGGGGATCAGCAGCGACGAAAATATTTGTTTGATTCGTGATCGAAGAGAGCAGCGAGAGAGCATGTTCGATCGTCGATGACGGAGGGAGTTGATAATTCGTCTCAATGTGCGATCCTACAGCGTTGTTGGACCTAGTGCCGAGCAAAGGATTACTCAAGAGGCCGTCCATGGACTATAACGAGTACACGTACTGCTACGGTGCTGGTCGAGGTGGGTGGTATTCTTCCCTTGCCTCTTCTTCTTGTGTCGGCTTTCGCGTAGTTTTTCTTCGGCTGGAAACCAGTCCGTGCGGTCGGTCGAACGTGCAGGATTTTCCCCCGGTCGTTCGTGCCGATTTCTTCGCAGGGCTTAAAAGCTCCCTTCTGCGTGCTGGTGAATCTCCCACGGAACAGGGGACGATTTTTATGGTCGACGCGTACCACGAAGCCGCGTAGAAATCGGACGTGACGGGATGCAACACGTTCGTACACCCTTGTCAGTATTGTCGACGAAACGTTCTTTTCTGCGAATGGATCTTGTTTTTCGCCTGGAATCCACGAGACGAACGTTTTTCTTGCGCCGTATTATTGCTCGAACGACCGTAATTTTCTAGTAGAATTCTCGATCGGCTTTTCTGAACTCGTCAATTATTCGATGGAAATGTCGTCGACGGTGAAGGTTTTTTTTTTTTTAGAAGGTTGTAAAGGATATTTCAAGTTATCGTGTTGCTTTTTTGTTTTATACGTGCGAACTCTTCAAGCGTATTACACTTTTTCCTCTTTGCGGTTCGTTCTTCGTTCTATGCTCACTGTTTTATATCGTTGGAAGAATATATGCCGCGCCTAAGTTAGGCGGGGTTATAAAATGGGCATTTTTGACTAAAATTGATTGTCTCGCGTGAACGCGGCGCAAAAAAAAAAAGTGTACAGGATAAAGAAAACATCTCTCTGGAGTAGCAAGATGGTGTCACGCAACTGCATTATCACGCCGAGCATATTTGTCACGCTGACGTTTTCAAATCGTGTGACGTGTGGAAATTTTTCACGCGTCGAAGCAGGAAATAGCGCTTCAGAATTCCGCGAGATTTTTCGGGCCCCACGAAACTGGGTATTCCGCGTCGGATACACGACGAAAAGGAAAAAAAATATAAATGGATTACTTCGAATTTTGCGTCATCACGATCGTATCGTAGATTATCTTCCCTTTTTAGTAAAAAGAAATCTACCCTAATGTCTGGTTCTGATATCGTTTCCACGAAACGAGGTATTAATTCCCAGCTTCGAATCTTCGAAAATCAGCTGGCCATTTTCTGCATCGAAACACCGCTCCAAAATATCTATTAATCTAAAATCGATTATCGTTCTCCCCCTACGTAAAATCCTTTTCGAAATTGAACATCACGCGAACCTCCATAAGAATCACCTTGCCAACATTCCGCGTACCTGTCCGGCACCTCGAAGCCAAAGGGAACGAAAGGAAAATTAACTGCGCTTCGATAAAACCGCTCGCGACGCTTTCTCAGGCTCGCCGTGGAACGCATACTTCAAACGGAATAAAGCAAACGCAAAGTGTCAACGAGCTGGCCGGCGCGGCGGTGGGCGGCCGCGTTTAATTCTTTCGCGTGAATATGAAAATTCCAGCGAGCTCCCGACCGCGCATAGCTAACTGCTTCGACCGTACATTTGCTTGATAAATCATAGAACCGTCAACTGTCACGGTGCGAAGAACCCGTGAAATATTCAATGCGAGCGAAATTGTCGCCGGTAAACTTTTAGAGGACCGTCCCGTCGTTGCAATTAAGAAGACAGAAAGTGGCGAGGCACGCCTCTCGCAACAGCGAGCGCATTTTCCGTCGTGCAGTTATCACAGTGGGGCATGCAAATCCTTTATACGCTAAATTTACCCCCGTGCAAATTCATGCACCGAGGCTCTAGAGCACGTGTATCGATTACCAGGGCAAAATCCCGGCTTATCCGACGATCGGCCTACTGTTCGCGTGATAAAAGCCTTCCCTGTCTCTACATGAATATGTACGTATATAAACGCATCTATTTATACATTTCAAGCGTGGATTCGATTCTCTTGTGGCAACACTTTCACTAGTTTAAAAGCACGGGGAAACGACATCCGCTCGTGGATCGTCAAGGGAAGTATGACGTGCAGTGTTTTGTCAATTGTGGAGGGAAATGGAAGATAGGGATATTAAGTTGTTCCTGTTGTTTTAGGCAAGTTGGATGTTTTGTCAGCCCTCCGGTATTTTTCATGAACGTCCGTTTTAAATCGTACAGTTATTCTTAGAAGCAAAATAAATATCGGCGTTCTTTTTCCATAATAAATATCGGCGTCTTTCAGTACCTTCGGATTTCAGCGTTCGCAATTATGTAATTCGAATTGAATTATCCCGGGCAATAACGATTGCATTTTTGTCTCTCGTTTGCATCTGCGTTTCGTCTCATCATGACGATATTGGACATCTCTGTGCATACACGAATTCGATTTCTACCTTTAATGAGAATTTGCAATCTAATTTTAGATGATCCCTTTTCCATCGTTCTTTACCCTCGCTGCTTTCACATGGTGGTCCAAAAAAAAGCACCACTAACGTGCAACATTAACTTCTCCGGTCTGTTCTACCGAAAAAGAATGAAGAAAAAAACCACACAATTTGCCCGTCTCTGCTCTTGTCTCCGGGAGGAGGTCGTGCGGGTGTATGCTGGCGGCCTGTTTATCAAACTGACATTTCCAAATGTCGCGCGTTTTATCAGGTGTTCCCGGGCAGCAAGCTTAAGGCCGAGTCGCACGCACGCGCGATCGCGACCATGGGAACGGACGGGCGCGCGTGCATCGAATCGACGACGTCATTAAATTTACATAATAAGGCGTCGCGTGGTCGAGTCGGGGTTGCAACTACCGCTGCTGCTGCTGCTGTGTCTATTGACACTCTGACGTGGATATTCACGTGCAGCTGCAACGATCGCTGGCAATTGAGAACGAATCGAGTTCGGTTGGGGTGCATCGAATTACAGCGGGGAGATAGAATCGCTTTTTAGAAGATCTTTATATATTATTTAAAAAGTTGCTTCTCCTAAGCGTATTAAGAGATTCGATGAAATTCAGTCCATTTCTGTTTCCCAGGGGTTGAGCGGATTTTCTTTTTACAAATAGAAGGGGGGGGGGGTGGCCGATAATCTGGTTATTAAAAGATCATTAAGCAATCGCTATCCTGGGTAGGCTGTTAACCGTTATGATAATGCTATTATTTACAAGTCATAGTAGCGATACTTCACGGCTTTTCATTGTATTAAGAGCGACGCCCATAAACTATAAATGTAACGAAATTATTCTGTCAAATATGCAGAGCCTCAGACGCAAACACTGAGCTCGCATTATTGCTCCAAGATGGCTTTGAATCTTATTAACCACGCATAGTAATTATCTACTCGGTACATTGTGTCAATGTATGCAAGTACTCAGGCATGCAACATACCGAAGTCGTTGGAGAATGCAGTCTCTTGAAATATAGATTCCACTAAACTTTATCGTCCCCGAAAATCAACCTCCATGTCCGATCAGTTTTTGCATCTGTTCGTTCGCGGACACCCCGTATATTCGGCTCGTTGGCGTGCGAATTAAGAGGGAAGCGGAGATTAATAATTTTCGCCGGGGCAACACCCTGTCGCGTAATATCAGAAAGCGCAAGTCTCGCCGCCGTTTTTCGTTCAAATCGAAACGCGATAATTCCACACAAAACGGTCTCTCCGTATTGTTTGGATTGTTATTAGCCGTCTGTTCAAGTTTGAACATAGAACGTGAACTATGAAGGAACAAATTATTAAAGAAGCAGGCACATAGAAATAAATTAAATAAAATTAGTCATTTTGATTTTCCCTCGATCGTACATTTTGTGACAATGAATTCATCGTACACTTTTGCGTGAAAAATGAGCTCATAGCCATCTCAAAAGTAGCACGGCTTTGTAGAAAAAATGTTATTCAACGCGCGCACTAGGGTGATGTGAATAGTTTTTGCTCGACTTCCTTCGATTGGGAGGTTGATAGACAAGATCCAGAAGTTTCTTAAAGTGTGTGGTTTATGGGAATAGCTTGTAGGTTTGTTGCGGGATCATAAAGCTCCGAAATAGCGGTTCTTGGAAAATTCAGGAATTTCTAAGCTGATGAAGTGTTCTTGAGGCGGTTTGGTGGAGTGTAGGTCGTGGACCTTGCGTCTGGCCTTTTTCATTGTGTTTTTTTAGCTTGAGGTTTTAGTTTTGGTTTCTGTGAAATTGAGTAGCCTACACGTACATAATAGGCGAGCAAAGGAGTTCAACTGAAATCTGTATTTTTTTTACAAATAATTGATAAGAACCCAACCGCACCTAACGAAGACGAATTCAATCAAAATGAATGCCGGCGAGACTCACCCCCTGATAATCCGCCCAATCGCAATTACGCTCCCAAAGATCCACCAACATGAGTCACACGCGCCATTCGTTTCCCTTAGCACTCATCCCTCTAACCTGGCGCGTGAAACATCAGTCCTAGAATTGACATCGCGTCACGTAGCTAACAACCCCCGGTGAACGTTTCTATTATCGCTGCAGCAACGCTGAAATGCTACTGTAACGAGGGCGGGCTTCTTGAATTACGCGGCCTGCCGTACCGGCGAGATTAACGTCCAGTAATAACAAGGGAAAGATCGGGGAGGGCAGGCATTTATGTGCGTGGTAGACGTTGCAAAATACCCCGTCAATGCCGTATGTATACATGTACATGTCCACAAGAAACGATCCTACGGCTGACTCGATCGTAAGTGCAACGCGCACCTCCGATTCCTCATTAGAGGCACGCGCGTGGTTATCGGCTGCTTGGCGTCTATCGAGAGTTGGCTCCGGGGAACTTAATTGCCGACCTGGCTACTGGATAAAGGCAGCTCCTTGATGCACTGCCGCGCCGCGCCGCGGCAACGTGGTTCGCGATGCTTTCACCTGGATGAGAGTTCGACTAAGCAATTACTGTACCTTGTTGGACAGGTCGTAGGTCGATTCGAAAGGCTTCGCTTTTTTATCATTACGAGCGTGCGATATACAGGTGTCCATTTTTGTCTTCTTTAGAGACGGAATAGAATAATATGGTTAGGCACACCGTGACATCACTTTCTTTTTATCCCCAATGTGCTGTCTGATATATATATCTTATATAGTGTACTAATTATGATAATAATGTTCAATGGCAATTCTGTTCAAATATAGACATAAAAGCTTCACGATAAATACCAACGAAGCTTGCATGCAAATTGGTGAATGCAAAGAAATAGAGGAGAATTTAATGTGTGGGTGAGAATAATAAGCTAGACACCCATAAATTAGATACATAATCACCTAGTATTGTTAAATGCTAAGTATGGTAGTATTGAAAGTACATAGAGATAAATAAGTATGAATTCCAAAATAATACCTGCACAATAGTATCGATCCTTTCTGTAGATTTATGTTGGATGTGCATAAGTATCGATAGTTTCATAATTCTATACATAACAGTGGAAGTAGAGCATTGGCTTTTGGATTACTATTGCAATGCCTTCGTTTGCTTCTACAGTATAGGGGCACGCTGTGTTAATTTTTTAGCAATTGTATTGACACGTTCATTGCGACGATACCAATGCCATTTAGTATCATTCATTCAGTGCCCGATTATCGAATTTCTTGAACATCATGAATCAAATTTATGTAGGATTATTTTCCAGGGGAAATTATGATTGCCTTTTTCTTCTAATATAAAACTGCTTTATTGCTAAATGTCTCTTAATTATTCTCTTTCTCTACTTTATCTCACACGACAACTCTCACTCGACTCTGTCTCAACTCTGCTCTGTCTCAACTCCGTCTCAACTCTATCTCCACTCTGTCTCAACTCCGTCTCAAATCTGACTCCACTCTCACCCTTGCACGCACCATCCACTCCATATATTCTTTCATGCAGTTTCCCTCTCATTCTATTCATCATTCGTTCTCACTCATTAGGACCCACACCTATACATACACTCTTACCACGTGTCACAGTTCGACCACGGGTCACCATGCACCCTAGGCTCCACGTGCATTCCCCGAAACCATCCACTCTATCCTCGAAATAAACATTCACTCGTTCCGCATTCGACGTTTCGACTAACACTCTTCATACACACTTCACCTGATTCATACGAAACCCTCGCATACCATTTCCAGGAATTCTTGGATCCCACATTTATATCATTCCCATCGCCACTCACGACCGTAATTAGATAAATATAAGGAT
The DNA here is from genome assembly GCA_963667235.1 of Nomada lathburiana. Lineage (NCBI taxonomy): Eukaryota > Metazoa > Arthropoda > Insecta > Hymenoptera > Apidae > Nomada > Nomada lathburiana. Next base: position 2,349,867 of record OY763897.1, on the reverse strand, counting down.
ATACGTATTCCAGCGTTTATAAGTATTCTATGTTAAGATATCATTCGCTTGGTAGATCTACGTAATTCAATTGGGGTTAATAATATCTAATATTAAACGAAACGCGTCCTAAAATATTGAAGGCATCTCCAAACCAGCAACCATTAAAGGAAAACGAACCATTTCCACATTTTTCGTATAAAACTTTCAAGAACAGTCTACCAAACCGTCTTAAAATTTCAACGCCATTCCATCACACCGATATACGTTACTGAATAACTTCATTCTTTTCTCTATTCTGCATTATTAACAATGTTCAAACATTTAATGCGTGACTGTTCTATAATATCCGCACGATCGCGCTGCCAATCACCCTGTCTCAAATAAAAATGGCAAAGAGTCCGTGCAGGCAACGGCGAGACGCGGAAGCACGCGTCTTATCTAACAAAAATTCGATTCTTATTAAAGGCATGTGCACGGTTATCGGTTATCCGTTCACGTTGTCGGCAGTCAGGATTTCGTAGAATGTGATTGCTCGAGCAAAAGTTGGAGAGAAGAGAAATCTCAGTAGCATAAGAACGAATCTGTAAGGGTGGGGGGAGGGACGTGAATTCTACCCTAAGATCGTCTTCTATGACCTCGTCGGGCCTCCTTCCAATATCCACGATCTGCCAAACGCAGAACCCCTCACTCTGCTTTTTCCACCCCAAACCCTCGCGACTCAACCGTCTCCGCTTCTGCTTCATCTCCTCCTTTCGTTTCTCTCTTCCTCATTTCACGAGACCCCACGTGCCTCCCGGTGGCCTAGCTAAACGACTACTGCATCGATTTTAACCTTGGCTTTACGGATTTATTTTGCCCAGTTCCTTTGTCGGGGCAAGAATGTCGGGCCAGCGTGTCTTCATGAAGAAATTGTTCTCCTTTACCTCGGCCCTAGACAATGGACCAACAGAGTGACACGGTGCAGGAAGTCGGCTAGACATTAGGAAGTGCGTGTAAGGACATTGAAGTCGTCAGAGTCGAACCCTCGAGCGTTTTTACTATTCGATAATATTCTAAGCATTAATGCAAAGGCACTGCTAGCTCGTGGTCAAAGTTTTTCGATCAGTTCTTAATCCTTGAGATTTTCAGTAAACCGTAAATTTCTTGAGCCATCAGAAAGTTTTCCCTCTATACCTTCCGGCAGCCTCTCGCACCGGTGAATAAAACGCTAGTGTCATATACGTATACCGTAATATCAAGTAAGCTTTCCATCAAGCCCGGTCATCAACTGAATCTTTACGATGCAAATTTTCGAACCTATAAAAGGTCTTTGAGCAGATCTTGCAAATGTTGAGCCGCACTTGCTAAGAGGGTCCCGTTACATTTTCCATTTAAACAGTTCTCTTCACTTTTATACGCCCTTTTCTTTAAACATCTTACCAAAACCTGGAAACCGTATTTCACGCGAGAAAACTAGCTGCCCGCGATAATGATCAACCAAGTTTGATTTATTACCGCTAATAAGGACTTTTTGAGAAGGAAGCGGCATTTAAACGTATAATAGATGCCGTTTGGAAAGTTCCCGCGCGGATCGACACGTTCTTAAATCACTGCTTTCTTCGCGTAGGTGAGCTAACGAGCCGGCCCCCTTTTAATTAATAGTTGGGTCGCACTCTCCGATTCTATATCATTGGATTACGCTATGGGCGAGCCAAAGGGAGCGTAGATATTATAAGACGATAATGTACGAGGCGAAAGCAACCGAACGAACGATCGAGAAGTGGCCTAACGACGATCCCTATCGACTGTTAATGGCGCCGATTAACTAGTGCCGATGTCAAAAGCACGCTGCGCCGGGGCCACTCGGCTTGTTAACGCCTACGCATTTCCGTTAATTAATTCAGCGCGGACCGTGTATCCTCGTGAATACGAGAACTCGGCATCGTTTCGCGCTCGGATCATGGATTTATGAACGCGGAAAATGGAAATCGCCGTTGTACTTGCACAAAATGAAACGGTGAATAAACTCACGGTACGTACGAGATCCATAGGCGTTGGACTGTGTACCTCGTTAATTCACTCCGACCGTTCTCCAAAGTGTAAATGTTTTTTTTCTGTCTGTGGTTTGGCTAATTCAAGATGGAGGTTCAACGTAGATTGTGTATTCCGTCTTTCCCGTGGACCTTTTTTTTTTTGCTTAAAAACATTTTACGATCGATATATTGTAAGGTATTGTACATACGTACTTTAAAGCGGTAAAGATTTCTATATAACGATCAATCGATTAAATTTTTGCGATCCTAATGCCATAGTTGGGTTATATTTTCTTTCTGAAAATTATTTCGAACACGGAGGAAATAATTGATAAAAATTCATTTATTTTGTTCTCCGAAATATACGTAAAAGTACGAAGCAATATTTTTATGCACATAAACACATATCGGCCATCTGCATACAAATTAATTTATTTATATAAGCAATCTGACTAAACGAATATATCCTCTTTCATATTCCCGGTGCTTTTAAAACATCGAACATAGTACGTATTTCATTTTATTGGAAAGCCAGTTGGCGTGGTTGTCTACATAAACTTCTGTGCGGCGTTACATTTAACGCTACACATTATTCCTTGCTCGTTATCGCTTATTACATTAAGCATTTGAAGTTATGATACTCATGGAATCACGCATAAGTGACAGGCCTCTGATAATTTATTCAGTATTAGCGAAACGCGACATGATGTGGGTCAACGAGCTCTGTAACAAGAAATCGCGTTACTACACCGATACTAAAAAAAGGGAAAAAAGTCGTTTCGATAACGAAGCGAAGTGGCAATAGAACGTATAGAGTCGCTTTCGCAGTCACGTAGGTCTGGTATCACACCCCCTCAATCAGCCTCTTAAACGTGAAAATAAAATGGAATACTTAAAAATATTACTGATACTCGCGGAAGGGAGAAAAATATGAACAGTAGAATAATGACATTCGGCAAAGAATTTATTGCAATTTTGCTGACTTTATATTACCATTTTTGGTTTCGTTTCAACATAACGGGGTGCATCCGTCTCGATATCCGGTGGAGTGCATGAACCAGAAACACCGTTAAGGGAACAAGTTGTTCGCGTCTACGCACGTCTGTCGGCTTCGATTAATTTTCGCGCCAAGGTTATCCAGTCACAGGTTACCGTACGGCCAAATGAATCAACGATACCGATCGTCATTGACACCGCTGTGGAATCGAACAGCTGACCTGTTTGAAAGGGAAGCTACGATTTTCGCCAAGCGAGCCGACAATTAGGTACTTCGGAGATGAATACCTTCGCGTTACAGTACGTGACAGGTGCATCAGATAATGGTGCGTATGATTGGTTTAATGGACGATCAGAATGATAATATGACTAATTGTGTCAGTGTCGGAAGCCGAAGGAATCGTATCGTGCTGGGGAATCAGAAATGCGAGAGACGTATTGTTTAATTCATTTAGGAAAGTTACAAATATTACAAGAAAATTGGATGCCGTATATTTTAGCAGGTGTTTTAAGTTTAATCCCAAAACATCTCAAACCGTTTCATAGTTAAGAAACTTAACTTCAGTGATAATGGGAACATTGATCTTTGCTAGATTACAAGAGTAATTACGTTGAATTATAAACTGTGGTTAATAATTCACGATCTATAATATAACCACACAAAAATATGAAGATTGTGTTTGCAAGCGTGCATGACATTACATGTCATCTGATTGCATAACTAACGTCGAATCTGCATCAACTTTCCATATTATTTTTTAAATAAAGCTTTCACTAGATTTGACTACATTTAATACGTTTCTCGAATTATTTTGTCGCTTACAATTCTTAGTCAGAAAGTCCTATGCTTCACTGAATACACGTGAATTCAACCCATCTGACAATATATTGTTGGACAATATATTTGAACCAATTAGATTGCTCTTCCTACGAAACCCAGTTTCATCTGTTTCTCTTATTTTCTCAATCCGTGTATTCGTTTACAAATTGATTTATTATAAAATACTGTTAATAAATTCAGCAGCCCTATCATTTTTACGAGTTCATCGAAAGTTGCGTTCCCTGTATTCCTCGCAGAGGATTGCCAATCTTCATGATTCAACAAATTTGCAAGTCTTCTGGCCGACTGGTGCTAATCGTAAAATGCAGGAGCAAGGATCTCCGTTGTACGAACCAAGTGGTTACAGCGGTATTCGTGTCCTTTTGAGGAGCGATGTAACAAGAGATCGGCGGTGAAAAGCGCCGAACCGTGATGCCAACCTCCCACACACGCAATCCTGACAGAGTCGACAAGATCGTTTTGTTTCAACGAGCAATTTATCTGCCCCCCGTTCCTTGTAACACAAATATGCATCCCGAGTCGGTAACAATGCTTGAGGCACTGACGACGCACCACGTCATCGTCTAAACTGCGAATAGTCGTTGACAATTCAGCGGTGTACATATTTCTCTTTTTCGGGGTATAGATATTATAAACAGTATAACTGGGCCAAGTATAACGGATAATTAACTGAAATGTTTCGACCGTTTTGCAACAAAAATAAAAATTCGAAGGAAAGTCTCGAAAAAAAATGGAATCTGTTTGAAGGTACACAGTTCTGTAACAAACAAACATTGAAAAAAGTTATTGCAGGATTTAACTCTACAAACTACATGTACCCTTTTGGAAATAGCAATTTGCCAGCCCTTAAAGAAGTAAAAAAGAATTTTTGCCGATATAGAAGTGAAAGACAAAATTTTGCGAACCGTTTGACGTTGCCGGTAGACTTGTGCACACGTTTGTCGCCCGTTGCATGCGAAACTAACGTGAACGGCAAAACGGGTCGCACAAGGCACACTGATCACTTTATTCTCGTGGTGTTCAGAACAGAGCTGATCTACGCGAACGATATTTGGTTAGGTAGAAGATTGTTTATACGGAAGAACAAGGCGTTTAAGTCCCCTTCGTTTCAGAGAAATGGAACATCCAAATTTTCGCCCGGAACTGAACGATCCGTTTCGAACGCATTTCTCGTTTCGATTATGACATTTCGTTGCGAACCGCCCACCCTCATCGATCTTCCACGTTCGCACAGATACGATCGATCTAACATAATAATTGGACGCGTGGGTGCAGAAACAACTCTGCCTGCTTCTCAGCGTGAAAACCCGAAGTAGACTCCCATCGACGTGAGTTTACACGCTGTGAGGGAAGGCGTTGGCGTTTATCGCACGCGAACGAGCGTGGAACCGGTTTGCTCGCGAAGGAGCCGCATCTCGCGTGGTGATGTTTCAGTTTCTCACGTCATTGCAGCGTGGCAGCTTGCCAAAAAAAGGGAGCACCCACGGGCATTAATTATTCTGACGCTCGTTTCCGACCACGAGGATTATGTTTCGGGAGTTAACGGCATTCTTGGGGATCCTGACGATAGCTGTTGCTGCTTTCGGGTTTGGGCAGCAGAATTCTTCGACGGTGTTCTTTTCTTAATTCCTTTCGCTTTCGTTTGCAAGATTTTGCTCCAATTTTCTGGGGTACCTAATAGGAATAACATAATTATAAAATTATTGAGGCTTTCTATATTCTTTTGTATTATGACACTTGACGATGAAACTTTTAATCGAGAGTTTTGAAAACACGAATACTGTTTTACACGCGTGCAACGGGTTAAACGAATGCAAGGCTATGAAGTATATGTTACAGAATTTGTACACAGAAACATTCGATTCATGTTTTTGTGCAATTTTAACACGTTGACCTGTTTCTTTGTAAAATAAAAATGAAAAGCATTCGGTTAGTTTTCAATCAACTGTTAGATATTTCACTTGCACGTTTTACAACGTACGCTTCTCGTTTTTTTTATAAATCCTTTCGCCACAAAGAACGTGAATTCACATCGTGATAAAACAGAAGCTTGTTTATGAAGGGCGCGCACACGCCATACACTCTAAATAACGGATAAACACGCGCAGTTACAAGCTGGAAAGTCAGCGTAAAAACGCGAAATCCAGCCGACTCGTGTTTCGGCGGAGAGCATAAATTGCGAAATATAAATGTAATCGTAAAAGTCTACGAAGACCGTGACTAAAGGATAAAGATACTATAATTCCACGATAAAGAATTGTGATAAAAGCTACACGGAATTTATTACCCTATAATCGGAAAAATATCTTGATAAGTCTTGATAATCAATTATTCATAATGCGATTCGCTTCATAAATTCAACATCTTATGTTCATACATCTTCATACATCTTCAAATATCCACTATACGTACAGTGCATGATTAAATTACTTGTGGCACGGTACGAAAATGTATATTTTCTGTATTTGTGTAGGAATAAAAGTACAATATCCAGGTTTTTTCATTGGACAATTTTTAATTGACAATTGTCGAATCGAAATACACATGAAACTTGAACTTACCTTACCTTCTTATAAACAAATTAATGACATTAACACGAAGTCGCCAATCTATGCAAGTGGCTCCAATAATTAGTTCGCGCGCTGCGCGATCCGACACACTCCGTCGAGTTACTCTTAAAATTTAAGATCGACACTCGTGTTACAGTATCGTGTTCGTAAAGTGACCAAACAAAATCAATATAAAATACAACTCTCTCCATTCGTGGGGCAATAAAACAAGCTCAACGCCAAGCACCTAGGGATAGCGTGAAGGGCGAGAGGCAGTCGTACAAAAGGATATAAAAGTAATAACGCAGCATTTTACGAGTCAGTAAATTCTAATCGACGGCCGTTAATCGATCATAAGCGGAAATCAAGCGCGTTCCGTGTCGCGTTCATCCATCTCATCACACTCTTTCATCCCCCGTTAAAAAGACGACGCGCGTGCAGGTCGCCCTTAAGAATCCAGAGACCCGCACTCGAATTCAAACGGACCGACGCTCCTTTGATTTCGATCCTTTCACCTACTCCCTCTGAAAAAATTCCTCGCGAGAAGGCCACCACCGTCCTCGCCGCCAAACGCTTCCACGATTTTTCCACGGTCCGCCTGTCGCTTAGATCCCGTCGGAAAAAGACGTGGCGTGGTTTTTGGTATAAGGGAAAGAGAAAGAACAGGTTGGATGTGTCGTATCGAGCTGCTCGATTGAATGTCCACTCGAGAACACGTGCGCATCAGCGGATCCGATCGTCAAGAACGACCGGCATTTTGTGCGTCCCCTTCTCCTTCTTTCTCCCTATTTCTCGCGACCACAGCACATAAATTCTAATGGGAATCGAATTAAGCATTGCCCCATTTCCCCGTGGACTCTTGCCGCGTTTCTGTTCACCGAACGCTTTTCCAACATGAATGGAAGGATATATCATTCGATTACCGGTGCACGCTTCCTCTTTTGCTCATGCCTTTTCGAAGCCAACTCCCTTCCACGTTTCCTGCTTATACAGTATGTGACCGCGGCCAACGAATGCTCGGTCTTTTTATGTAGGAATGTTGTCGCCCTGTTAAGCCAATCGTTTATTCGCCGGCTGGTCTGTCCGCTCTGTCGTTGCGAGGACTTAGCCGATTCGGCAATTCTAACGATTCGTTTTGCAAAGTTCGCGAGCGTCGTTTCTTGAAAATCGATCCTGCTCCGGTTCGGGCACAGCAGTGGCTCGTGGAAAAGGATAATTCGATCTCAATTTCACCCGATTCCCCGTGCAAAGTTACGTCGTGTAGCCCCCGCCCAAAGTCTGATTCGGAACGGTCCCCCTTCTTATTTCTCCCCATGGAAAGAAACGAATCGATGCTACCCCGAGCACGCGTCACGTCGACGAAGCTAATTTTATTTTCCGCGGTATTTCCTCGCCGCGAAATTCGATAGCTGTTACACGAAGAAGAAACGGATTCGACCATCCCCTTCACTCGATCCACCCTCAGACTTTCTTTCCCTCGCAGTTTCATAGCCTCTTTATTCCCGCGCCGCGTAAATTCTAATGGGAAATGAATTAACCACTTCTCCCACCCCTAACGGGAGCGAGTCACTCTCGGGGCCGTTTCTCGAAGCCGTGTTGAAGTTTCCATTTTGTCCGCTGAAAAAACGACCGTCCTTGCGCCGTTCTGCACAGTTTAAGGTAACTGTCGGCAAGAAGGAAAGACTCGGAAGAGAAAAGGAGACAGCCCCGATCGTATTGAGACGCATACAAGTGTTGGTACGTGTTCCCCACATATACGCATATAATACACGCGTCCAAAGGCGTGTAGGAGCGCGCGAAAATGTACGTAACAGAGGGTAAAGGGAGCGAAGAACGAGCACAAGGGTAAAGGACCACCGTACCGGTCGCTATCGCCTCCCTTCCATCCCTCTAACCTTTCTCTGGCCACCCCTCTCACCGTCACAACTCACCTCACCCTATCTCGAGCTTTGGCCAGGCAACGCTACCGCCATCGTTTTCCCTCCCCCGGCTTCCAATTAAAATCGTTTCGTCCATCACGGTCTATTCTCTCGCTCTGCGTTTCTATTCCGTCCTTCTTCCACCCTGACGCTCCTCTTCCCGACCGGGCAGACCACCCTTTCATTTTTCAAGATTTCCCTCCTCTGACGCCGGTAAATCGACCGGGGAATCGAAAAGAGAAATCGAAAGGAGCTTGCGCCCCGGTCACTAGGGGACGAAAGTTTACAAGCTCGGCGAGCTTCCTTGCGCTTCTGTAGATAGCGAACGACGCGCGATAGGCACATTTTTCTGACTGCCTTGATTTATATATTTTGATTTAAATGAAAGCAAATAAAAACAAAATGATGAACCTAACTTGCGAGATACTTTTTTATACAATAATGTCCGTTTTTCTTCGAACGTGTATTACTATGTATTTACTTTCATACATTTTAAGTGTTTACAAATATTTTTAATCTCGCCAAAACCCACCGTCCTTAATTCAATCGATCTCTGACCTTTCATTCTGCGACACGTAAACGTAACCGAACGTTTAGGTATTTCGCTGGACAAAGCTTAGTTTTTTGCGATATTAAATTTCGCTACTTTTCGACGACAAAAAAAATTGCTTTCCTTTTGTGACGGTTTTGTTCGAACGAGCAGCTCTGGATGGCGCACCTTTAGGTCGCCGGTACATTTCATTGGAACGCAATTCAATTACGGCAAATTGATATAGTAGCCTCGCGCGTTGCGCCTCCCGGCAAATTTTCACGAGAACTATGGAATACTAACCGATCAACCGTGCTCGCGATATTATAATACAACTATATGCCACAGTGTCACCCCGCCTGCAAATTATTGGCGTCCCGTGGTCCTCTTCAATTTCGAATTAGAAGGCACATGATGTATAATCCTTCCTGGCGCGTGGTAACGATCAATTCCACGAGTTGCTCATTTTTTTTTTTTCTCCTCCTTTGATGGGATCGTTTGTTAAATTGTGCGACGAACTTGTTCATTCTTAAGTATGAACTGTATGTATCAATTACATTAATATCGGCGTGCTTGTCAAAAAATGACTATAGGTATAACGCCTGGATAATTTGTCACCATTTCTTTTTTCCGCTAAAATAGTGCTGGCTGAAACTGTCTCTCCGATAATACGAAAATAAAGCCATTGAATGTCCAATATATGGATCTGGCGGAACATACCCAATTATAGCAAGTGGCAATATCGAGATAGCTCACAATGAATAGAATGTCCTAGACTAATAGCGCATCTATTCCAATTCTGAAGTAGTCCGACACGTGTCGCACTTGCTGATAAAGGAACTACAAATATTCTTCCGATAACATTTTCACAACGGAACAGCTCGACTCTATCTACGAAAATATAATCATCTTGGCCCAGAGGCAGGATATTATTCACATCCGGTGCCAGAAGCTCTTCCGGAAGCATAATATGTACGTTTTTAGCCGGGCCATGGCAAGTATAGACAGTTCGTAACGTTGCCCAGCATCGATCGGTTGCATCGAGGATTCACAAGCCAAGCTATTTACGTATTTTTTTTGTAATAAACATTCGAGCAGCGATTTCCCAACATTATATAAAATCATTTTCTTTTGTCTTTGAAACCAGGCATGTGTAGGTGTTCCGCCTCTAGACAGTTGTGGGTGGAACACGAGGTAGATCGCAAATCTATATTTGTAATTATAATCTACTATTTATAATTATTGCTCGTTGTGGGCATTCAATAGGCGTTGTGAAGCGTTACTAATTCAAATAAGACGTCAACTATGATGCAATATTGTGAAATGAATAATCATGGTCTCATTTTTCTATGCTTCTAGAAAACACTTGCAAATAGTTATTTACAATTTTGGTTCTCAGTGGGATGATTGACCAATTCCCGAACTTCTCGAATTAATTAAAAAATGATCTGCCCCCCATTACTTATTAGAGTACTAGACTCGATGCTGTATCGATAAAAACCCGTTTCCAACCAAAATAGAATCGCGTGGCAATTATAAACTCGAAACGTATCTTCACTATACAAGTGACTTACTTGTCAGCAAAAGTAACACGAAGCGTGCCGTAACATTTCATATCAAATACTTTACCGAACTTCGTACACAATTATTTCGTCTTGCCCTCTATCTTAATGGCCGCTTTCGTTTCGGGATCGCGATGCCCAGAGCTGGCAAGAACGTCGACTTACGGCGACCCGCTATTTTCTCTCGGCTTACTCAATATAGTATTAATTCGTTACGGTTCGAAAGCTAATCCAGACACGAGACTAACCCTTGTCCATTTTCCTCCGTTCCGCTCCCCAAAATACGTCGATTCCGGGCCGACGATACGTGACCGGGGCTCGAAATCGTTTGCTCACTTTTCCCCTCTGTACCAACGGTAAACGTTGCGCCACGATGCTCCTACGCGTCGCGTTTTACTTCTGAACGATTTAACACGGTCCACGATTTCGTACAAAAATTAATTCGCCCTCACCGGCTCGTACATTTTATTCGAGCATTTTATCAGGGCCGGCTTTTCGTGCCGGACCTCGTCGAATTCTCGTGACTTTTTTATAACTACGCCAATACAAGCACGTCGATTTACAATCCCGTTGCCGTTGCCCCTGGATCCCGGAGCAAATTAAAGCGAAACATTCTCGGTTCGCAATATTTTAGCCGGACTTTGTTAAGTCACCCTTTTAGCGTAGAGTTTTGTTTGCGAAAAAGTTAATTCGATTTGATACGCTTCGGTTGGTAAAAAGTTTATTACGATTGTTCGAAATATAGTTGAACACTCGTGGTTTCCTGTTACGCATATAGTAGGTACGCGCCGCAAATCTTAACTAATACTCGCCGGGACAATTAAAGATTCGGGCATTTCTCATTCCGTTGAAATATTTTTCAGTCGTATTATTCTCTCGCGTAAATCCAATACGCTGCACCCATTTCTCATATACCGATGAATTCTTTCACTCGCATGCCCCAAACATGACACATTACCGACCAAATCTCTTAATTACATCCGAATATCACAAACTCAAATAAAACTCCCGGACTTAAACCCGTGCCCAAACACCGGCCCATTTTCCCCAAACCGCAATCTCTATAAATCAAAACGGGCGATTCGTGAGGGGTCCTCACTCGTGCGCACACAAAGCGGCCTCACCACGCGACAGCTAATCGCTAGTGCTAACAAGAGAGGCCAATTCAACATCGGATGCTCTTGATTCCAATCGAAGACGCATGCCACGCGGGACAACGAAACGAGCCCGTGAAGAAAGAGAAAGGCCTCTCCTTCAGGTACACTCGCGGCGAGGGGTGGCTTCTCTAATAAATTCCATTAGACACGGGCTCTTGCTCGCAAGGGTCCCGATATTATGTTACGCGTTTCGACGTGCATTCTCAATGGGCGCGCATCCATTACGCGGCCCGGTGCGACAACAAACGTCCTTGCCTGGGCTGATTCATTGAAATCCTTTTTTTTGTCTTCTCCGGAGCGCCCTCTTCATTCTTCCTTTTACTCTACGGCGTTTCACGCTGCAAGAAAACCCGTGGCTAGGTCCCTGGAAGAGGAGTAGAGGACCCACGGCTCAACCAGCCGGGTATAATTCAATTCACCAACGCCCGGTAACGTGCCCGCTCTCTATAGCACGAGACTCATCCTGGATACTGGATTACCGGATCACGCGGTAGCTCCAGCAGGTCTGACCCCATGGCGCTGATCCTTTGTCGACCTCCTCTGTTAGGAGCTGCTTTCTCCACCCTCTGTCTCCGTCGTTGCTCTTTTCCTCCCTTTGACGCTACCCTGCGAGCCGATCGACGCCGAACGGAGAAGAATAGATCGGACGAGTAACGACCGACACAATGACTACTCCCGCCGATCTATTAGGAAGAATAACGACGTGCCGCGGCGGACTCTTCTGCTTCGGTGCCTCGGTGCTTCGGTGAGAATGAACAGGGCCTTCTTCTGCTGCCGCTTCTTCTTATTCTTCCTCCCGCTCTCCCGATGTATTTCGACGATGTAGCGTTGCCGTGCCAATTGTACAGCGGCTTGTGGATTTTGTGAGTGGATAGGGGAGGGGCGGGGTGGGATTGCTTGTAGAGGAGAGGTTATTGAGTTGATTCTTGCGGAGTGACGAGAGCCGTATGATTAATGGGAGCGACGCTGTTCTTTGCGTGGGTGGATCGAGGTGGCGGCCTTTTTGGAGCAGTGGTGTTATTGGGGGGCCCTTGATTGAACTTCTTTGTCGTGGCAGATATTTGTCGTGGCACTTATGATTGTACACTATGCTCCGTCGTCGCATAAGATTGTAGTCTAACTTTTAGAATAAGAGAAGCGTAATAATAATAATAATATGAAGTTTAGTTAACGAGGAATTATTATCAGTGTATGGATTTAGAAGGATTATAAAGTAATAGTTTATGTAGGGGTAACATTGCGAAGAAATGGCCGTACTCGTTGAGAAAGTACAGGAGGTATTGTAACGTAGAAGTTTCCCGAACTGTAACCCAATTCCTCTTTCTCGATTGCGTCTCGGCTATCCCCATGCTCCCCGATCAATAACCATAACCGTAGAGCTTTCGTTTTGTAAGCTCAGGACCATCATTTTATGTTCGTCATACCCTCGCATCGCACACACTTCATATCGATCAGCGAATGAATCGCACATACGTAGAATCCTAGCTCCCTTGCCCGGCAGCGTTTCCCGAAACAGCAGTAACCCAAATTTCCGTGCCAGTAAAAGTAATCCCGAAGCGGGGATCATTGAGTATACGGTTTCGCGTATACTTAAAACGAATCCGCTCGACGATCGGTCGCGAAAGAAAGGAAAAATCATCGCACCCGGTAGCCACCCTTTCCGTTTCACCGGCATCGCGACAATTTACATGTCCGGGGCTTCCTTGGCGAATCGATGCGCGCCGCGGGTAACGCGAAATGCTGGCCTCCCCCCGGGGGAAAATGTCGAAACTGAGAAAGTTCGCTCGTAAAAGGGTCGAGTGCTCTTGGCTGAAGCGTCGAGATGGAGGGTGAAGTCGTGCAAACGGGGCACGAATCGAAATTCGCTACGAACGGTAGGGAGCAAATCTGAAGACGAACAATTAGACGAAGATTGGGAAAGTCTTTGTCGTCGTACGAAAAGTTCAGACGGATAGAAACGTTTTTCTCCTATCTTTCTTTCCCCCCCGCATTTCTCTTTCATCCTCCTTCTCCATATTGATCCTCCGGGGTATGTATGTAGTGTACCGTATATCGTAACCCGGTGTTCTTTATTCGTTCACGTTCTTGCTTCCTGTTGCGTACCAGTCGATCAGATGTCAGACGAACGTTTTTTGGAGGCGCAAAAAGAGGCTCGAAAGGATCCAGTTCATTGGCTAATAGAGAACGTAAAAAGAACGCGGGTTAAATTTCTTGGACGGTCACCCTATCCGGCAGCTCGGTCTGTTAGGCATTTTAGATTGTGCTCGATACAATGAGAGAGGCCGAGGCGCTCCGATTCCAAGCGGGCTTATAATCGACTTAAGGATCTCGACGACTGCGCTCCACTTACCGTATATCGACTTCGAAGAAATCTAAAAACGTTGCCACGGCCCTCGGCTTGTCCGTGAAACCTAAATTATGGCACCACGGATCCGATGGGGAGTAGCCTGTGGTAATGGGTTTTCTTTAATTATTCATCAGTTTTTTGAACTGACTTTATGGGAGCCTGGAAATTGGAGAATTTAGTAAGGGATGTTTTAATTCGTTGCAGTGTAACAGGTTACTGTGCCAGGAAGATGAAAGTAGGTTAAAAAAAGATGGTGATTTATATTTATGAGTTACACAGAGAGTGAACGAAAAATAAAGTATTCCGCTATTTCAACGTTTCAACGCTTATCTCTGACAGCTCTTTTTTTACTGCGATTCAATCGCTTTTTTCAGAAACTGGAAAAAAAATTGTGAGCTAGATGTCAGAATATTTTGTAACGCGTTCATAAAATTTGTAGACGGCCGCACCTCTTCCTGTTAGTATTGAACTTTTGCACAGTTTTCAAAAGAGATACTAATTTCTTAGTGAAATAATGAAATAAATAAATGATGAAATTTTTTCGGGCTTAAAATTTGGCGCAACTAATTTGTATCCCGACAAGCATTCCACTCGCGAAAGTTCAAAACGGTCAATCTCGTACATATATGTATTACATTTCCGAAACCATTGTACGTCGCCCGAAAAATTGTTGGAGAAATTCAACAAAGACTGTCCACAGAGCAGCTTGCAAAAAAAAAAAATCTAATACATCTTCTGTCATGGGTTCGCCTTTTTGGGGGGAAAAAAAGTATCGACATCGTTATACCTGGCGCAGGGTATTGCGATAAAGCTCTAGGGTCCCTTGAAAAATTTTCATTTCGCCCTATTGCACACAGAAGAACGTACGCGATTCTGGGTCACTTCCCATCGTAGTGTAATCCTCGTAGCAACGACGAAAGCCTGGTCGTGTGAAACGTGCGTAATCGCGAGATCGGCCCAACCCTTTCGCCTCGGTGGAAACCGCCTGGCCACCTGCCCGGGATTACGCGTAGGCATTGTTCACCGTTGAATCTCTTGAAGAAAAAACCCGGCCCAGGTTGGGTAATCTAGACCGCAATGTTATTTTTACATTAGATCGATTCATTCTTCCTACGTGCTTCAACGGTGCAGGTACGCGGTACTTAATTGGCTGCTTGATGCGAAGGTATTGAAGGGAGTCTGCTAGGTAGAGTAGTGGCAAGGCTAGGCGATATTTGCAATTGAAAGAAGCTACTGGCAACCTGTATTCGCGAAACGGGTACGTAGTCGGATAATTGGGTATAAGGGATACGTGCAGTCACATAATTCCCCTTCATAGCAGCTGAAACTTTTGCATTAAAATTCCACTAAACAGACGTTTCATAGAAATGTTAACTTCTAATTCGGAGATACTCTCGCGCATTCTTTCACGTCGATTCACGCTTCGTGAACGACACTTGTGCAACATGTTTTAAGTAACTTCGTTCGACCCTTACCGAGCATTTTGCTCTCCTGCATAAGAGTCAGCTTTTCCCATTAAGAAGAATTAAACAATAAACTTCCAATTCGTAGAATCAATTACAAGGGCAAAGATGAAAATGCCTGCTGACAGAACCATTGAATACTCCAATTAACGTGTATCCCTTGGTTGCTTGTTATAGGGTGTTTGTTGGACAATTCGGCGCCGCGAGGCCCACCCGATGTGCCACCCCGTAACCCTACAATGAGTCGCGTTAACGGAAGATTGCCAGGAAGTCACGCAGCCAGCGATCACGAGCGTGATCCAGACCTCCAGCCGTCCTGCCTTGTACGCACATCGTCAGGCGGCTTCTACAGTATACCAAGTAAGTCTACAGGGTTGCTTCCCTTTAGATTTATTA
This sequence comes from Nomada lathburiana, assembly GCA_963667235.1. Taxonomy (NCBI): domain Eukaryota; kingdom Metazoa; phylum Arthropoda; class Insecta; order Hymenoptera; family Apidae; genus Nomada; species Nomada lathburiana. The sequence goes on along the minus strand of OY763897.1, from coordinate 2,334,114 downwards.
GATGGAAAAGGGCTCGTGACGAAGATATAGGAAATTGGTTCTCCATCACAATAGCGTGTTCCCCGACTTCGATCAGCTCGATAACTGTTTGAGCTTATTAAGGAATCGCTGGCTCGCTGAAGTCTGAGCCGTTCTCGATGGCCACAGTGTCGCGAAGATTATATTACGTTGCAAGACAATTATTCGATTATTCCTGTAATTATAAGCGCGATGCGTTTTATATAATTATTAATCCACAGTCAATCATTTGTAGCAAAGGGACCTTAGAAGAGTAGTTTTGTGAAAAGTATTGCACTCCAAGGAGTATTTTAAAATGGTTCGACCATTCCAGGTGTTAAATAAACATAGGTTATTGCAGTCAGAGGTTTCTTCTGCCTACACAAACTCTAACCAGTGGAAATAGTTTTATTAGATAGAAATGGTTAGCTAAGTGTGTACCACTCTTTCGGGCTACTACAAAAATGCTTTAAACGACTATATTAAACTATTTTATTAACACTAAACTGGACACAAGAATGCAAAACCTGACGAATGAAAACAAAACCCAGCGCAAAGTTAAAAACGACACTTACGCGTCGGTTAAACTGTCCTTATCTTTCTCATCTTAAACGGTCAATCTATTGCACTTTGGATATTTGTTTCTCAAACACCGTTGCCCGATAGAGTCCTAGGAAAGCCGCTTCTCGAGATCCTGGAAAAATGTCGGTCGCCTGGTGTCCAAAGTACGTTTATCCTGAGATCGATTATTTGTCGACAAACGGAGATCGGGTCACAAATATTCCCCGGAATGCGAAGGAATAGACAAAATGGTTCGTCGTATGACGAAGGGGAAACCAAAGAAAACACAATGCTTAAAAGGAATAGCTTTGCTCTTTGGGGGAAGTGTGTTCTTCGATAACGTGGACGGTGTTTCGTCGAGGACCGCAATAAGCAGGCTTAACCCAGAAAAAGGGAAGTGAGTGACGTCTACGACGAGGGTAGTACAAGCTGTAATCAGTGATAACCAATGGTGGGCGGGGGTGCGATAATTTCCACAGGCAAAAATCCCTTCTGACTTCTATCTTATCGTCCACCCGGTACACTGAAGTGCCTTCAGAAACATAGCTCGGCATCCGACAACTTCCGTTATGATATAACTTCATTATCTATCGAAATATCCCACGTAAAATCCTCTTACTTTATCTCCAAGCTCAAGCATACTCTGTTTTCTCTAGATTTAGAATTGTAAAGATTTGGGATCGATAATAATCCCTAAGTAAGTGGTCTTTTCTAATACCGCTCGAAATGAAATGTTCTTGAGATGGTTAATAGTTGCTCATAAATGTTATCGATCCTATTTGAAAAATCATGAGGACCCTCTTCTCGCGAGAGAGGAGATATCTGAATTTTCTATCTGAATTGACAAGAAACCGTACCCTCGCAGCACCTTCCATCGTGCACAAGCTTTGATAACCAGAAAAGTATCGGAAAAGGGAAACCGTCTAGGCACTCGAATTTACCAGAAACGATAATTCGTAAAATGTCGCGTCTGGAAGCGTCGAACATACACATACATACATAGACAGACAGAAGTGACTGCACTTTAGAAAAAGAAAAGCACGCCGTGAGGCGAGGTTTCGGAGCTGCTTTCGCAGCACGGGTAACCTTTGGAAGGGAAGACAACGGTGAAATCCAAACTTCTTGACGTTTCAAGTACCAACGCTGCGGGAACAGCCACCGATTCAAGTGGTGCCCCGTGGAATCGCTACGAACAAGTACCTTTTTCTTGTTTGGTTTTTCTCTAGTCGAGTTCTTGAAATTTTCTACGCCTCGAATCTGTCCAGGCGCCAGAAACGATTCTCGCCATCTGTATACTTAACGTTCCTTTTACGTGGAACCTTGCAGCGCTTCAAAGCTGTCGCATTCCGAAAGTGTAGGGCGGTTCGAACGGTGATTTATGAGCACTCGACTTATTGACCTTCGGTTATGACACTGGTTGACGCTTATAACCTTCCGCAGAATACTTTAGACTCCACCTAAGGTCGATCCTTGTACCTCTTGTCCCGTTCTCTTCTCTTCTCCGTTCTGGTCATTGACACTGTCACCAATCTTTTCTGGGCTTTGTAGCTCCCACTTCTCTTCATGGTGCTCCTCCAAGTCTTTTTGTCGTGGGTGTGTGTTGCAAAATTTCATTCATCTTTCCCAACGACAAGGTCGTGAATCTTGTAGTGGAGGTTCGGACGTCCTGTACAGAATGCACATTCCTCTCAGAAAAGAGAGATCTGAATGAATTGGTATGAAAGAACCTTTATTTTTATAATTTGCTGCTTGACAATCGTGGTGTTGTCAATTTTCGACATGTATGTTACGACTTTAAAACGTAAAAAGACGTGGGAAAAGCAAGAGGAAGTACATTTTTCATTGATATATGGATTAACACGAGATATCGATACAAATTTCACATTGTATCTTATTGCATTCATTCATTGCGTTTTTGACATTCAAATGTATTCTTCGCTCGTTTTGAACAAGAACGATCTTGCAATAATAATTCCGTTCAATCGTTTAAATATCTGACACATTTTGAAACAGTGCCGCCGATTAAATTGCTCTTCTGTTCCAAAGATTTCAATTCTTATTATAGATTTCTTATTATAGATTGTAATATGCTCCACTCCTATCCTCCACGTGTAACATTTCCCCCCGCCTTCTGAAATTAGTTTTCAGATCATTATCATTTTCTCCTGAGACGATGATCACTCACAATGAACACATCAATGCAGCAGTGCTTTAAACCGCAACATCTTCCGCCCCCTCCCCCTCGACCTCCAGTAATTTTTGATGGAAACAGGTAAAGGATCGTATCCAACCTTGGAGCCCTTTGTCTTGCCGTGACGGGAGATTTCACTAGTTCACCCTTCACCCCGTGCAACACGTACCTACCTGGTGAACACGAAATCGGAGCGTGGGAAGGCGAAGGTCCGCAAGAGCGGACCCCATGCCGCTAATTGTAGGTGTTGCCGCTCGTCCGGCCCCGAAATCCGATGATTATGGCATTTAGGCAGATATCCGTGATTACGGCAATCTTGAACTTCCCTCCTGTCCATTCCTTTTAGTCTTTCTCCATGGTTATTGGCCGCACGAGACGATGCCTAATGCGAGAAACAGAATAAAAATGGATATGTCTATGGTTGGCGTGACAGAATCACTTTTAACCACTGACCAGACGAATATGATTTAGTTCCACGTTGTTCTCATTGTCAGTGTTCGAAAAGCTTTTCCTTTTGTTATCATTAATTATCCAAGCATTGTTTGGGGAATGGGTTTTTCTTCTGTCGTACATTGTCGAGATTCGCATGAAACCGTTGGCAACCAAAACGGGGCTTATTTCAGCGATATTTGGGGGGAAACTTTGTGGTTATTCATTGAATATAAATCGTGAAATATTTTTTTTATCTGGGATTAATAAAATATTCGCGAGGAATCGGATACGATGGAAAAGAAAAGAATTTAGTGGGCATGCATGTATCGCTGATTTAAATAATTCGTTACTATATTATAAATTTCGGGTTATCAGTCATTTATGGCAGAAACATCAATACCAATCGTTTATTCAACAAATATGAACAGCGGGCAGAAATTTTTGTATAACCTATAATGCTGTTAAATATTGACGAAGATAATATGTATTTCCATTAGGAGGGTAACAATGCAGGTTTCGCTGCATTTTTAGCTTTATTACACAACCGAAAAATAAGGACAATAGATGCAATTGTGCTGACATCATAAAATTTTCAAACGCATACACGAATGTCTATACAAAGATCCGCTTTATTGTGCCATAAATTACAATCACGTAGAACCTTTCTAAGTACCCTCGCAGTCACCATAAATACGCAATAAAACGTGACAAGGAAAACTAAACATTTAAATAAAATCATTCCAGCGTACATATCAGTATTCATTATGCACCGTTGTTTTCAATTACCCGTAAAAAAGGAAGCCTGTATCGATGAATGGGCCGGTAGAAAAACCACCATCGATTACACGCGGACGATCTTGCGGTGTTTCCAATGTGTTCGGTTTTCCTTATGCACCTTGCGGTCTGTTCGCTTGAAATTCAAACCGAAACCACGATGAATCATGTACTTATCGATTCAACACGGGCCTCGTTCACCGTCTCGCTTCTTCCTCTTTTTTCCTTCGTCTTCGTGTGCATCGGAAAACACTGTGAAAAGAAAAAGGCGTCGCGTCTGGCATCGCAAAACGCGCGACGCCCCCCATCCGCGATATCGTAAAATGCATAAAAAAAGGCAAGGAGAAAATATAAATAAAACCATCGACGGTTGCTTCATTTATTTTCTTCACCAGCTCCGCCCATAGCTCGTGCCCTCTCTAATTATGTGTACCTTGGCTAATTAGAAATAAGCAATAAATACGTCCGAAGTTGGAGGAGTACAATTAAGCCGTCAGAAGTACGGAACAGTGTTGTGATACACTTCGTGGGCTTAATTGAAAATCTCGTTTGACTGATTCGTGAATTTGTAATTGTTGAAACAAACGACTGTTTCAAGATTCTGTAGTCGACGTGTTCGGTTCACAATCGTTAATTCATTTTTCTCATACATTTGATTTCGAAGCGTTTTTTAAATTTGTCACTGTGCAAATAAGTGCCACCAAGTACAATCTGTTATATTTGTCACAAAATGTACCATCACCCGGTGTTAGGATAACGGGTATACCTGCTTTCAAGTTTATTAGCCTGGCATTACAGTTGATGTGAAAGTATCAAGCTACCTAAGTGAATTGCCAAGTGCATCTGAAAAAAACATTTAAACGCAGCTTATCGACAACGGCGTATCCAAGCAAAACGTTAAACTATTGATAGTGCACATTAGTGGTCGGTAGACATCGCCGGAATTTAAGAGGATTAGGTCGTTGTCTGTTGAATTGTTGCCCGAAGCGGCCGGCGCGGCGTTTCTAACGTGCCCATCGATAAATTATTTCGCACAGGGAGGACACATACAGAGGGTGGCAGGAGAAACAGTTGAGCGGGACGATGCGAGGATATTACGAAGGGAAAGGGGGTGCGAGTGAGAGGGAGAGAGATTGAATAAAAGTCAGGGCAGAGTCGTGAAAGTAGGGCAGCGTTTCCCACGAGAAATTTCGTCGATCTGTAACGCAACAAATTGTCTTTATCTTTCTATTCTCTCTTTTCGCAGAGATACCGAAGAATGAGTACAACAACAAGAATCAGTCCACGGGGAATAGTCCAATAAAGGTCGAGCTACAGAACAACATGGACAGGTAAGCCTATTTCATTTTCTCCTACTCTGTACCGTCCGGGCGCCGATATTTTTCGTTTCGAGCCCCCGAAAACGCGAACAAAGAATGGAAATGTAGCGGGAGAATAAAAAGGGGGACAGAAGAATGAACGTATAAAAGGAGGCAACAAGTCGTGGAAATTTCGAACACGATCTCCTCGGGTTAGATTGGAACGAATGAACCGTGGCGGACCGGTGGCTTCTTCGTGTTCTCTCCTTGAACAACGACGAGTTGCACTCGACGGGTCTCGTGAATCATCTATTCAAATGGCGCGTACAATGAGTCAATGTTTGAAGGCGAAGTGTCCTGTCGAAGAATGGGTTTTGTGCACGTGACATCGTGTTGCCGTTGAAAATTGTGTTTTTTTGGAGGGAAAACGGAGTGGTCCTCGTTCCGAACCCTCGAGTACGTACTTGAAATTTTGCTAAACGGTCGTAAAGTTTGCCGCCACGGGGGGCCTGGTCTTGGGGACGTCTTCTCGTCGGTGGCTGCACGCCTTCCATTTATTGTTGTTACCGTGATGAATCGACAGGAGGAGCTGACAAATTGGTTCGTGAAACTCGAATGCATTGAGGGTAAAGTTAATAATTTGTTGCAGCTGAGTGGGAATTATAGAAAATATTTTTATTGTCATATTTTCGTTCATTTCTGTTAAATGATATTAATGACCAATCGGCGTAATCGGTGTAATAAATGAAACGGAATTAAAGGGAAGATAAAGTTTATTTCTGTCACAAGATCAATGAAATCATTTTATTCCACCAAACATTTATACAGAACTCAGGCCAAACAATCGTTTATAGAACTTTCATTCTGCAAAAGATAAATATTTGCAAAATATAGTCGGATCAGAACGCTTTATTTCACAGTAGCAATTTCAACTTAATATCCATCCACTAAAAACAACTCAAATAAAGGGAGGCCTGTAAACAACTCCCAATTCGAAATCGGAAATATACGAAACACCCGTTCTATTTTCGCAATTTTTCCGCTTTTTCGACCCGCTGTAATTCACGCGGTAAATATTTAGCTACGAGGCTAGCCAATTCATTGTTCATTGAAAAGCATAAAGGAGAAAGTTCGCGAAATTTTTTGAGCCGAAGGTGGAAGAAGAAAGGGTGGAAAGACCTCCGCGTGGACGAGGACGATGCGCCTGGCTTTCGTTTTCCATTATCGCGTGATGCAACGAAAGCAAACAGGCAGCCTCTCGCTGCTCAGGAACCTGGCCCGTCCCGTTTAAATATTTTTGTTAGACGTTTCTGAGTTACTTGGAAACGCGCACGACGTTCAGCATAAACATACTCCGGGGACCGGCTGATGCTTTTGCGCGAGAGCACGTGACGAGTACAAATATATTTGCCGGGTATCAAACGACGTAAACGGACATTCCGCTCCCTTTGAAATCAACGTCGGGGGCGGCCGTGGAATAACGGGTGCACGCACCACTTTACGACGCGGCCCCGGATTCTTCATCCCTCTTTAATCGTTGAAACAGGGAAAAATCGTGGAATTTTATAATCGAATTTACGACGTGACTGGAAAGAAATAAAGGGTGGCCTATAATAGCTAGCGGCGTGGAAGAGCCTTGAAAGTAATTTACATTGGGACATTATCGACTGTACGTAATAATGTTTTATGTAGTAACATTGAGTATAGAGATGACGAAAAAAAATTTCATGGTTACAAGAATACGTATAAAATACGTATAATATACGTATCTTCGTGTACAAAAGTGTATTTGCGTGAATTAAGAGGGTTTCTTCTATATTTTAATATTGTAGAAAATGTTTAAAGGACAGTTTAACCAATGGAATAACGCTTTGAATGGGCAAATAATTTATTTCTGGATGGATATTCCACAATTTGTTACACTTCTTTCGTGAATGCATTATTACACATTGTTGGAGCTTTGGGTGCAAATTAAACGAGATCAATGTTGATTTCAGAGTACCTTTACCGTACGGCCACGCACCCTCAATGATCCCAATGAGGAGACAAAGCATTCGTTGCCATTTTGCGAAGGGAGTCGACTGGTGCAGCTGGAAATTAATTGCAATGGTATTGCTTATGGTCTCACTGTGCATAACGGCAGCACTAGCCTATGTCGTAGGTAAGTCGTTCTCTAATTTACATTCGACGTGCATAGATGTAGGCACATATCTATAACAGATTAAACGAGGAACAGACATTAATAGTAGTGCTGCACGACATGAATTATTACACGATCGGCTCTGCTCGTGGGTTTTAATAGGTAAATATAGGACTTTATAGACCTAAGTCGTGGAATATTTGTACATATCTATTATTAAATCAGTTCAGAATTAAGGACGTGTTACTATTAATGGTAGGTCAGTTTTATTACGTAACTTCCTTGATGCTTAAATTGTGCAGAGTTTCAATATAACTTACTAAATATAGCACTTGAACGGTGTTGAAGTATGGAAAACAATTCGTCAAGTATCCAATAATAGCTCGATCAATCGTTAACCTTTTCTATGTTTAGTCCATACCGTATACGGATACCCTAACTATTTAATCTATTGTATAATGCAGTTCCGTGTACCCAGTATAGATTTTAGTGAATAAGTCACAGCATACAGCCGTGTACAAAAATATCGCACAACTATGCACATCAGTGTTCTACAGTAATAAATATTCAACGTTAAACTTGCACCCCGATATTTGATCGGTTCCATTTATATACATCCTCATAATATATTCGACAAATTGTTCGCATCAGAGTTATACTTGATCGTAATAAATGATCGGTAGGTAAACCACACACTTAATTCAAATCAGTGATCAAGAATAGTTACTTCGACGATCTCAGCGATCTTCCACTAAAAGCAACCGAGTTATTCGGTCAACTTGAATGAGCAATCGTGTACATTATCGTTGCACCGCCGATCAGTTTACTTAAAATTGCTTTTATTTCAGCCTCGAGCATAGTGGACCGGTCCTACCAAGGCACGAAAGCGTGCACGGTGCTGGTGGGCGAGAACGTGGACACGAAGCCGTTATCATCGGACGGCAACAAGACTTCTTCGTCGGCTGTCGCGTCGTCTTCGCAGTCCAGCGGCCGAACACGGCAACAGGCGTCCTCAGGAGGTAGTATTAACCCATCGGCTAGCATGTTAGAGCACGTGTACATCCGTAAGCGTAGGGACACGTTTAACCAGCATGAGTTGCACCAAACTGTCGCATCCGGTGAACGCGCCGACGTGCTGTCTTCGTCGACCGTGGCCAATGAGCACGTGTCACAGTCCGAACAGCAATCGGTCCAGTTCAACGAGGATCGTCCTCGTGGCGTGGTTGTTGTGCATGAAACGGAGCATGCGGATGATCCTCGATCAGAACAAAATACCGGACGGGCGGACAAACTGCTCGAAGACGTACTCGAGTCGTCGTCGTCGACGACGGAATCGACGACGGAATCGACGACTCCCGTGGGAACACAGCTTCACGTGAATGTGTCTGACTCTTCGATTACTACTAACTATTCGCACGATCGTTCCACTCACACCACTGTCGCCTCCTCGTCCTCTGTCTCTGTCGCCTCTGTTGTTCACCCTGCTACTAGCGAGCGTTCGTACGCCTCTTCTTCGATCTCCTCCTCCGTTTCACTTAACGAACCGACAGACCGGCCTTTAGAGAATACTGCCACGGAATCCACATTGGACGAGCAAGACCCGATCGTCGTGGTCAATGACGATCCAGTTGCCGCTGAGAATCGCGTTACCCAGGTCCCGATCACACAGTTTATCGAGTCTGTCGACTCAAGCACGGTCAATACTTACACCGAAATTACCGAAACTCCCAGCGGCCCTGGGGCTCGCGTTAGCAAGGAAATGGAGTCGTCGGTCGACCCGGACCGGGCGGTGTCTAGGGGTAGTAACGAGGATACCGGGTCGACGAGTGAAATGAAAAATTCGACGAACGATGAGAGCAATAGGGCTAGCAGTAGCGTAGAACCCGTAGAGAGAACCGTAGAATCGTTAAGAAATAGAAAACCCGCGGACGACGCTAATAATATCGATCTTGCCGAGAGTTCCGCCGAATCAATTGACGTAAGTACCATTAGCTCAACGAAAAATGATTTGGACGAAAAAGTTGTACCAGCACTGGTAGAGAAGCACGTAGATGAAAGTAGTTCAGCCTCGTCGGAATCTTCGGAGGAAATAAAAGAAGGACTGAGTGCAGGTCAGATGGATGGGGAAAGCGAACTGAATGGTAAGAATCTGGAAAATGAAAATACTGCGAGGAACAGACCGCAGAATCACAGGAACGCGAGCGCTTCCGACAATTTTTCGGACGTCGTGAAAGAAACCCGAGAACTCTCCCGAGAGGATTCCTCGTCCGAAACCGATACTTGGCCTAGTCGCGTGAAAAGTTCCGAGAAATCCGAGGAACTCCAGCGAGACTACCCTTTACCGATTTATAATTACGGCCAGGAGGAGGTTGAAATCGTGAAGTTGAATCATGGAGATGAACAAGCTGGCACCACGACGAAGTCGAAAGAAAATTCTGCGCCATTTAAAAGCGAATTAAAGATGAACAACGTTCCCCGTCTGAGCCAGCAGAAGGTGATAACCAGAGGAGAGATCGACGAAGAATTTTTGCGGGAGTTCGAAAGGAAATTCCGCGACAAATCGACGGAAACGGATTCTGCTTCGAAACTGCACGATGCTTCTGACAATTTCGAGTCAAACTCTGCTCATTCTGCAACGAAAGCGATTCCACCCCCGACTCACCAAGTGAAAATCGTCGAAGTACCAGTCGTTCGTCCGCCCCAGACCTCCTCTACCTCGTCTTCGTCTTCATCTTCATCTTCATCCTCATCGTCGCATCGAGTGCTTGTAAACATTACAATCGCGTCTGGAGATTCTTCTGCCGCCTCTAAACCGCTTTACGTGCTCTCCGTCTCTGTACCCACGGACGGTAACCCCGACGATCAAGCGTCACGGGTGAACGTGGAGCAAGTTCACGTGCACGATCACGAGACAGTGCCGCACATGGAATCCGCGCCGGGCATGTCAAAGGTTACCAGCTCGGTGAATGGGAACGATAATAGATTGCCACCGCCGCCCCAGCCACCTTCGTCTCCACCCCCGCCGATTTGGGCTGGCGGTGAATGCGAATGCTCTTGTCCCTGCATGGGATCGTCGTCCGACGAATGGGACAACTTTTCAGCGATCGACGAAAATTCGAACCTCGATCAGGAGCAAGCGCATAATTCGAATCTCACGACGGGCGAATCGATTGAGCGTGGCGCAAAGGTGGCGAACGAGACGAAAGGGGTGATGGTGCAGGGGGACGAAAGGGTGTCGCATGTGACCTCAGGGGAGTCAGTAAGGGACGAAACAACTTCTTCGACAACTGTGAACGATTATTCCTCGACCACAGAGGAGTATAGCAGTTCCGTTGACTGGACCACCTCGAATTACGAGACAGAGTCGGGCGGCATAGGCATGTCAGGGTGTTCTGGGACAACCCCATTACCCCCAGAACCCACTATACTGGTCCTGGAAGGTGAGGCCACGTTTACGATTGTTTTTCAAGCCATTGCCTCTAATCTTCGATTTTTTTTTTCACTCTTCGCCTGTCATTTTCCTGACATCTTCTACGCTCTGTTTCTATCTCGCTGCTTTCTTTTTCTGTTTTTCTTTCTATTCTTTTTTTTCTCTCGTTGCTCAACTGCTAGCGAGCTTTTTCTGCGCTTGATTAAAAAGATGTAGCGATTCGCGAAGTACTTGTCACGCTCCAACTTCGTTCGGCTGTAGAAAGTTAACTGCGGCGAATTTCGAGGGGGGTAGTAGTGGTAGAACGTAGAGAACATGGTAGTGTAACATGGTAGTATGGTGCTGGTGCATCGTGACGTGTGTAACTATATAAATGAGGTATTTTCTAAGCAGCTCGTGCACGCAATTATTGTGAAAATAAGACAAGGTTTGGCGATGTTATAGTATTATACTGGAAGAGCGTGATGAGATTTCTGTGTATGAATGTGAGAATGCTGATTTCTGTATTTTTTCTTATTCATTTTTTTCTTAATGATAAGAGAGGAATTAGTAATGACTGGTTTAATTGCAACGAAAACTGTCGGGCGAGTGAAAGTGTTCAGGACTTGCAAATTGCATATGTATGTTTAGCAATTAGAATTTAGATGGTGTGAAATAATGTACGAATATACACTTGTCACAAAATTCGCTGATGCGCAAGCCTAGCCAAGTATAAACCACGCAAATTTTTATATACCTTTTATGCTTTAAACTCTAGCAAAAAAAAAAAACAGTTTTCTGTCAAGAAATAGGCCAGATGGCAATTTGTAAGGACTATGAATAAATCTGGAAACTAAAGCAATTACATTAAATATAAAACAAGGCTAGAAAGCAAATAACAATGTAATTTATTTCGAATTTGAATCAAACTTAATTGAAAAGAAAGCGAAACACAGTTTAAATTCCAGAAAAGTTCTTGAAATACGATTAAAAGAAACGTCAATGCTATAAATATCCTTCCAATACTACTTGTCAGAAAACTATTAACTGGCAAAATTAAGACAGCTATACTGATATTTTCCTTCTCCGATTATCCAGGTGCGCGAACATTCCCCGCCAGGTCTTTCCCACCCGATGGCACTACTTTTGCCCAAGTAAGCCTTGGACAGAAGCTCAGCAAAGAAATTCCACCGTACAGCTACTGGAACATGCAATTCTACCAGTCGGAAGCCGCATACGTGCAGTTTGACTACAATATCCCTCGCGGGGCCAGTATCGGTGTCTATGCCAGAAGAAACGCGCTGCCCACGCATACACAATACGATATCCTGGAGGTGATGAGTGGTTTCAAGGCTAGGACCACAAGGGCGTCCCATGTTAGTGTTATTGTATGTGCCACTGCCCCATTTCTATTTTTTTTTTCCATAGTAGACACGTAGAGACATCCAGATATAAATGTTCGTTGAATCAAAATACACGCTCAGTAACATTTCGCATATTCTTAACGAAAATTTATTTGTTACTAGTTTTTTTTTGTGCCTATATCGATTGCGCAAGGAGCAACGACGATTAATTCCAAAAATGTTCCAAAGATTGAATATTGTGGAAGGATTTTTTTTATTATTTTTTCCCGTGTATCTGTAGCGAAAGAATACGAAGTTGAAACGAGAGAACGCCGCCAATAATAAGATTCGTTCATTTTTCAATCAGCCGTCGATTAAGAAGGAAGTGACGCACTATATGGAGCCTGGCCATTGGTTCCTTTCATTGTACAACGACGATGGAGATCCGCAAGAGGTGTCGTTCATAGCTATTATCGCGGAGGACATGACGCACAATTGTCCGAATGGCTGTAGCGGTAAGGGCGAGTGCCTGTTGGGGCATTGTCAATGCAATCCTGGATTCGGTGGCGAAGATTGTAGCGAGAGCGTTTGTCCAGTCCTTTGTAGTCAACGTGGTAAGTGTACACTTATTTTACAGCTTTCTTAAAAATGCATATAGATAGACAAAAGAATTCCAAAGGAAACTACTTGATCACGATTTCAGATAATCTCGTGAAAAATGGATGAATTGTCTGATAAATGGAAACTGCGCAATGGTTTGTTTTATTGTGCCGCGTTTAATCGCTTTAATTTGTATTTTTTTTTACAGGGGAGTATATAAACGGCGAGTGTCAATGTAACCCTGGATGGAAAGGAAAGGAGTGCTCCCTGCGACACGACGAATGCGAAGTGCCTGACTGCAACGGGCACGGGCACTGCACGAATGGAAAGTGTAATTGCGTGCGTGGATACAAAGGGAAATTCTGCGAGGAAGTAGACTGTCCTCATCCAACTTGCTCGGGTCACGGTTTCTGCGCAGAGGGCACCTGCATTTGCAAGAAAGGCTGGAAAGGAGCAGATTGCAGCCAGATGGATAAGGAAGCGTTGCAATGCTTGCCAGACTGTAGTGGTCATGGGAACTTTGATCTCGAAACGCAGACCTGCCTTTGCGAACCCATGTGGTCTGGCGATGATTGTTCGAAAGGTAATAAATATATTTCCTAAGATACACCCAATTAATATTAAAGTTGCGAAATGACTGGAAAGGGAACACTGTTTAGACAGTCAATTATTTCTATTTTATTTCATCACTAGAGAATAATAGAATTAATACATAAATACAATTTGCACTAATCATTGTGCAATCTTAGACGGCTATTCACACTGAACCAAGATTATATAAATATATAAATGGAGTAGAATCCAAGAACCATTTACGTTCAACAAAGTAAATATGAGTTCACTAAAGTAAGGTCAACGTGTAAAAGGATACGCAATACTAATCGAAACGTGCAATTATTGAATGTTTAAACTATGGAATCTTGTTTTCCATCATCGCGGTATTACCCAACGTGAATCGACCTGTACCGGGAGTTAGATCTCCGATGAACCATAACTTATCCGTAACTTCGTTGAACCATGTCGAATGGCATTGTAGTGGTCGGCCTTAGGCCACTTGACCACATGGTTTCCGGATGCGAGTTTTTCAATTCAAGAATTCTCCGTTTAGAATTTCTCAACTGCGGGACACTCTGATTCCAGTTTCCCAAAGTCAAAACCCTCTGATTTGTGCCCCCTTGACACCCGGGTGGCCTGCGGCTAGACCAAAAAACCTAAGGTCATGGAATTCGAAGTCCCTCGACCCCATGTGGTTCAGGCGTGGCTCTAATGTTGATTTACTAGCATGTAATTTGACGAGCTGTTTTCTTTTAGGGTTTTGTAATTTTAGAATCGATGAAAATTCAAAGAAAACCGTACGATCCCCCCGGGTAGCATATTTTCATAACCCCCGCACAGTGTTCGGTAGATATTTTATTGGGGTAGGATAATCTATTTCAGTAATGTACGGTAATGCATATTTACGCTATCTGTAAAAATTGATTTTCTTCTTAAATGTAACATAAAATGAGCAATCTTGGTTTCAGTTGCTAGCTAATAATTTTCCCTTCCAGGCTTTATGTCAACTTCAGATATATCTAGTACACGCATAATATGTAATTGTATATTACATTAGGTATACCAACGAGTAATCCACTATTTCTCTAATAATTTTATTATTTAGTGGCAAAACATTCTGAAACGATTTGGAGTAATGTATAGTAATTGTTGTTATTAAAACGTAGAAGTCGGATTGAAAAAAGTCGCGACAATTATTTCTACAAATTAATAGTGATCAAGATATAATGGATTACCAATTGACACGCTGAATAATAAAGATGCGCTTATTTGGTACCATTTCGATTGATAGATTTTTTCTTCCAGGTATCACGACGATCACGAATTCTCTATTTTATCATTTTCTTCAATCATCTTGTCCCCTTTGTGATACTCGTTGCTTCAACCTTCTAAGTGAATTCGTTAATCACGTTCTACTTAATCAAACCGATTACGTTTGTAACAGTGTTATTGTTTTTCCCGTTGCTTCTGTGTTACTTACGGGTACTAACTTCAAATTTAGAAACTACTCGATGATAAAAGCTCACAATTTCACTCGTCCACTTTCAGAATTATGCGATTTGGACTGCGGCCCTCACGGTCATTGCGTTGACAACGCCTGTGACTGTTTACCTGGCTGGTCCGGCGAATTGTGCAATCTGAAACAATGCGATCCACGATGCAACGAACACGGCCAATGCAAGAATGGCACCTGCTTGTGCGTGACTGGTTGGAACGGAAAACACTGCACGATGGAGGGTTGCCCGAATTCCTGTTCCGGGCACGGACAGTGCAGAGTCAGCAACATCGGCCAGTGGGAGTGCAGGTGTTACGATGGCTGGGATGGCAAGGATTGCAACGTATTGCTCGAGCAGAACTGCAACGACGGACGAGACAATGATAAAGGTACAGAAGGAGTGGAAAGGAAGTTTGTAATTTGGACGACGCGGAAGCTTTGCCCGTCGGATCTATTTAAAAACAGGCAATTCCCTGCTGACCTAGATCTCTTCGCTGATCGATAGTTATAGTTAATTGCTCTCCCCCAAAATATACTACTTCTAATTCGTGCGCTACAATTTATTCAGAAGACATAATCGAACGACTTTTCCCCCAAATTTTGAAGCAGCTATTATTAATATTATTCATTTGGAATATGAAAACCAGTCGTAAAAGGAGCTTTCTCAAAATTCGATACAAGTTAATTAATCGCAATATTTGACTCAAACTTGTCGAATTTGACAGATGTCGTAGCATACCGCGCGAGTGCCAATAATTCAACTTTTCGTTCTAATTACATCATAATCTACTTTCCAGACGGTCTCATCGATTGCGCGGATCCGGAATGTTGCTCGAATCATATATGTCGTAGCAGTCAACTTTGCGTGTCGGCTCCGAAACCAATCGATATACTTCTGCGAAAACAGCCACCGGCCATCACCGCCTCCTTCTTCGAAAGGATGAAATTTTTAATCGACGAGGGCAGCCTGCAGAATTACGCCCGCCAGGAGACCTTCAACGAAAGGTGAGTTACACGATTTCCAGCACGATCCTGCGTTACGATTCTCAAACGCGGTCGACGTCTCGTTTCATCGTACAATTTCAATTATAACGATACACACTCGCGCTACATAATCCGTGACAAAAGAAAAAAACGAAAGGAAAAGAAGAAAGAAGTAAAAAAAGTTTACGCGATCTTCGTCCAGTTAAACTTGTCCGTCCGTACGTTCGTCCGTCCCAACTTTTAATGTTACATGCAACTTTGTCTTTTTACGTGTGCCAAACGAAACACTTGGTTACAGCTATATGAAAGCGTATAACAAAGACTCGGTAGTCATCACGACATACTGTATACGATACATAGTGTTTTATAAATGGTGTATACGTCTGAACGGAATGCATGTCTTGTGGGACGCACTAAAGCTTATTAAGGATATTACACTCCCTGTCCTGTGAAATATATAGGGAGATTTGTTTTCGCGCATGATCGATTGCGCGACAGCCGAAAACTGTCCGACGGCCGCTTAAAATATGAAAATCCCCGCGAAACCCTAGGGGCCTCAGTAATCTTTAGCTGCGCCGACCCATACAAGACACATGCATACAGATACAGTACATCTCTCTCTTTCTATCTTTCTGTATTATCTTTATACATATTATCGTACGTATACACACGTTACTACTACAAGAGACACGAAGACGTATACATAGATATAATATATTCTCTGCGTTGTTGTGACCCGTGTGAAATCACATCCCAAAAGTTTTATACATATGTTTGTACGTACGTGTGCGCGAGCGTGTGCCCTGCACTGAACCCCCCGTTCTCCCCATTCTATCACACTTTCATTCGCTACCTCTTTCTACTTTCTACGTCTTTATCGCTACTCTCTTATCGTTAACGATCAGATCGATAGTATACATACGATCGACCCGACAATCTTCATATTATGAACTGTCCGTTCACTTTTCTGCCTTTCTTCTTCACGTGTTTGTCCGAGTGGAGCTTGCGTGAATGTGTAACTCCATGTTCAAGCATCGAGCTTTTGCGCCCATCGCATCGATCGTCGAGAAATAATAGATTCGGATGAGAAAATCTATACGTGCAGTTCCTAGCGGGTCGCGTGATGAAATTATCTAAAAGATTGATGTAACTGAATTCTCTCCACGATTTTCTATGATCTTTTCAAATACGACGTTTCTATTTTATCTCTTTCCCTCCGCCTACTCTACTTTACCCTTCCTCCGCCTAGGGAACATTATCCTAAGCTAACAGAAATATTCATCCCGCCTCTATCTTTAATAACTCCCCTTTATTCTCTTTCTTCTATCTCTTCCGTCTACTTTTGCCTTTAATCACATCATTTTAACTCGGCTCTGTTTTATCCGTGCTGCCCGTTCAGTATGTTCTGGAATCACTTCAACACAAGGTAAGAAAGTCATTACGTCGAACAAAAGCAAAAAGAGAAATAGAAAGAAAACGTAAAAAGAGTGGAAAAAAAATTGTGGAAAAAAGTAAACGTATTTGGTTGCGAGTTCGTTTTGTAGAGTGTAAGCGGTTGAATAGCTGCTAAATGCTGTTTGACGATATTTTCGTGCATTTGGTATCATGTGTAATATACGTAAGAACGTTAATATATTGGTCCTGCATCCGAACGAGGTTGCCCGAGCGCGTTCAATTCAATTTCGAGAACGAGAGCAACTCTTCACGACTTGCCGGCACTTGGTCGCCACGAAAGTTGTCGACAAACTGAAGAAGAACCTCCCTCGAACATTTTGACGCGACGTGCGACTAATTCAAACCTAAAGCTCAAAAAAGAAACCACAACCCCTTCGCCACCCCTTCTCATCATTGTTCGAATCTCTTTCTCGTTGCATGGTTTGGTTACCTTATTATTCCTACGTTGTCTTTCGTGCCTTTTAAGTTCAGCTTCTGACTTTGTGTTACTCGTATATATGTGTATGTATATATATGTATTTATTGCCAGTCCGACCGATGCTTCTTCAGTGCCAACGAGGCATCGATGGATCGCAGCGTCGCGTGTTTCTGCGAAATGGGGAAAATAATCGATTTGTTCGTCGGCGTGTATCAACGTAGTAAAAGAAATGCAAAAATATACGGCGGGGGATTGCAGACGACAATCAGTAGTGCGATAAACAAAATATCAGCCCTGGAATTTCGTTCCCGTAATTTCAGCTGTTTTCAACGATCAAAAGAATAATTATTTTGGCCGGCATCGAATCCGCAATAAAGCTCTGACGCACGCTCGAGAACAAACTAAAACGCGTTCGGCGCAATTTCTTCAGTCTTGATTACCTCCTTAGCACTGGAAAAGCAACGTTCACGAAAATCAAGCCGCGATTAATGAATTACTCGCGATTTCGTGACTTTTATTCTGAGACACGGTCGGGTCGCGGCCACTCAATTAAAACGAAAGAGTACTGTCGCATCGACTAAGAGCAAATGATATTCGTCTCGTCGTTTCATTCGTTTTTTTATTCAGTTTCTGTTTCTGTACAATGACAGCACAATTTCGTTTCCTCGGATTATTACTTGAAAATACTGCAAGATTGAGTAGGAACGAAAAGTAATACTGTTGTAGATTGAAATTAGATTAGATGATAGTGGTTGCTTTGTTGTTAGTGTGCCACAGAGCACGGTGAAAAAAAAAGAAAAAGTAATCACGTTAGTTTAATACGACCAACCTGACAGCGACTGGATCGTTAATGATATTGTTTCCTGACAGCCGATCGGCCGTTGTTCGTGGCCGCGTTGTCACGCATCTTGGCACCGGTTTAATGGGTGTACGAGTCAGCACCAGTACACCCCTAGAAGGCTTCACCCTGACAAGAGACGATGGTTGGTTCGATCTCTTAGTGAACGGGGGCGGCGCGGTTACTTTGCAGTTCGGACGATCACCCTTCAAACCGCAGAGCCATATTGTTTTCGTCCCATGGAATGAGGTAAAATTATGTTAATTATGTAATTATGTAATTTCAAAGTACCACCTGACTGACAATAGAATATCGTTTTCATATTTTAAATATAGATTTACTTGTTACTATTTGCTTCCATATCGGGGAACGAGCTGAAATATACTTTATAATTTATGAAACGAAGAATAGTGGAGAACTGTAAACTGTGGAATATTTCTTTGTTTCCTTTGTCGTAGTTAAAATTGCTTGCTTTTAAAATAAGGTTTTATAAGAATACGATGGACAGATTACCTTCATTTGCTTTTATTGTAAGATTATTTGAATTGTGATAACTAATAATGCAAAGGTCTAGATTCTCCTATCGTTCCCTGTCTGAAAGAAATATGGTTAATCGGAATTTTTTGTTCAAACAATTCACGTATTTTGTACACGAGAAGTAAGAAGGTAGAGAACAGAGTTATGCAAACTAAATAAAACGAAATGTAACAAAAAATAATTAACTAAATTTCGTACGAGCTAAATCTCGACAATAGGCTTAACAATATTCTTCGTTTATTAAAGGTCGTAATAATCGACAAGATCGTAATGAGCACAGCTGAAGAAAAGCAACCCAATCACGTCCCTCACTCCTGTGCAACTCACGATTACGATCTGATGAAGCCGGTGGTTCTGGCAACATGGAAACACGGTTTCCAAGGATCTTGCCCGGACAAGAGCGCCATTTTGGCAGAGTCCCAGGTCATACAGGAAAGTTTGCAAATACCAGGCACAGGGCTGAATCTCGTTTATCACAGCTCAAGAGCAGCCGGCTATTTGTCCACGATACAATTGCAATTAACGCCAGAAGTCATACCGCCAACTCTTAATTTGATCCATCTGAGAATTACAATCGAAGGAATCTTGTTCGAGAGAGTATTCGAAGCCGATCCCGTGATCAAATTTACTTACGCATGGAATCGATTGAACGTGTACAGACAGCGTGTCTACGGCGTGACTACAGCTATGGTGAAAGTTGGATACGAGTACAGCGATTGCAAGGATATCATTTGGGACGTGCAAACAACAAAACTGAGCGGCCACGATATGTCGATTTCCGAAGTCGGCGGCTGGAATCTGGATATTCATCACAGATACAATTTCCATGAGGGAATTCTGCAGAAAGGCGACGGCTCGAATATCTACCTGAAACAGAAACCAAGAGTTATATTGACGACAATGGGAGATGGACATCAGAGACCGTTGGACTGCTACGATTGCGATGGGCAGGCTTCCAAACAGAAACTTCTTGCGCCAGTTGCACTTGCCACTTCTCCGGATGGTTCAATCTTTGTCGGCGACTTCAATCTCGTGAGAAAGATCCTCGTCGATGGCACTGTTAGGACTGTCGTTCGGCTCAAGTAAGTTTTTCCATTGAATTTTAACCCGCTAACAGCCATCGTTATATTCAAGCGCAATATTCCATTTGTCAGTTCATTTTCGTTCAATTTACATTATTGGATTGTGTTTTCCAATATTGTTGTTACAAAAGGGAACATCAGGGTTTGGCTTGACTTGATTCAAGGATCTCCTTCTTCTTAATTACATGCATAATTTAAAAGAAGTATGTTCTTAAATACATACGTCAATAGTTTTATAAATATTGGTTAAAGTAATATAATTAAAAAGCCTTAAGCTTGACATAAAACTAAATGGATCGATTGTCAATATTTATTCACAGAAATAATATACCAAGCTATTAATTATTATTTCCTACCTATGAACGACTGTTTTATTCGAACAATTCTTTGGTAAACAATTGAAACGAATTGCACTACTTTCACTTAAATTCTCGTAATGTTACTTAACAAGAAATTTCATCTTTTGCAGCGCAACGAGGGTATCCTACCGCTACCACATAGCCCTCAGCCCCCTAGACGGTTCTCTTTACATTTCTGATCCGGAATCCCATCAAATCATCCGCGTTCGTGACACAAACGATTATTCCGATCCCGATCACAACTGGGAAACGGTAGTTGGCTCTGGTGAACGATGTCTACCTGGCGACGAAGCCCACTGTGGCGATGGCGCACTTGCCAGAGACGCCAAGCTTGCCTATCCCAAAGGTGTAGCCGTGTCAGCCGACAGCGTATTGTACTTTGCCGACGGAACAAATATCAGAATGGTCGACAGGGACGGTATAATCACTACAGTAATCGGCAACCACATGCACAAATCTCATTGGAAACCAATTCCATGCGAGGGCACGTTAAACGTAGAGGAAGTTCATCTTCGTTGGCCGACAGAGCTGGCCATTAACCCTCTGGACAACTCTTTGCACATGATCGACGATCACATGGTACTCCAATTAGCTCCCGATGGCCGTGTGAAAGTTGTCGCCGGACGGCCACTTCATTGCGCCTCGCCATCCTCCACGTTCGACACAGAACTCGCCACACACGCCACCCTTGTGATGCCACAGAGTATCGCGTTCGGTCCGTCTGGAAATCTTTACATAGCCGAAAGTGACTCACAGAGGATCAATCGTGTCAGAGTGATCGGAACCGATGGAAAAATCTCGCCATACGCTGGAGCAGAGTCTAAGTGTAATTGTTTGGAACGCGGCTGCGATTGTTTGGAGCCTGAACACTATCTCGCGTCAACCTCGAAATTCAATACTATATCTGCAGTGGCCGTGTCGCCCGATGGCGTGGTTCATATCGGTGATCAGGCTAATTACAGAATTCGATCGGTTACGGCGAGCATTCCTGACGCGAGTGGCGCCAGGGAATACGAAATCTATTCTCCGGATACTCAGGAAATTTACGTGTTCAATAGATTCGGACAGCACGTGGCTACCAAGAATATCCTCACCGGTGAGACGGTTTATCAGTTCACTTACAACGTCAACACAAGCAACGGGAAGCTTAGCACTGTCACAGACGCCGCGGGTAACAAGG
This sequence comes from Nomada lathburiana, assembly GCA_963667235.1. Taxonomy (NCBI): domain Eukaryota; kingdom Metazoa; phylum Arthropoda; class Insecta; order Hymenoptera; family Apidae; genus Nomada; species Nomada lathburiana. The sequence continues at coordinate 2,312,466 of OY763897.1, read as the reverse complement.
TGTTCCTGTTAAGAGACTATAGCAGCCAGGTGAACTCCATAGAGAACACCAAGGGGCAGAAATGTAGACTGAGGATGTCCAGGATGAAAATGTTACACGAATTGAGCACTCCGGATAATTACAATGTTACGTTCGATTATCATGGCCCTACTGGCTTGCTGAAAACAAAATTGGACAGCACTGGCAGAAGTTACGTGTACAATTACGATGAATTTGGTCGGCTGACCAGTGCAGTGACACCGACAGGAAAGGTGATCAGCCTGGCCTTTGATCTGAGCCTGAAAGGAGCGGTCGTGAAAGTTGGACAGAACAATAGAAAACCAATTTCGATGTTGATCAAGGGATCCTCAGTTGTGACAAAGGTTGGAGAGGCTGAACACAGAACTACCGTTCTTCCAGATGGCTCTGTTGGTCAAGTGACACCGTGGGCGCACACAGTTAGCACAGACACCTTGCCGTACTCTGTACTAGCTGAAATTGAACCCCTTTTGGGAGAAAGCTATCCAGTCCCTGCCAAACAGAGAACAGAGATCGCTGGGGACTTGGCGAACAGATTCGAATGGAGATATTTCCTTAAAAAACTTCAGGGTAATAAGAATAGGGGAAATTCCAAGTCTGTCGTGCAAGTTGGTAGGAAGCTTCGCGTCAATGGAGACAGTCTGCTGTCTTTGGAGTACGACAGAGAAACTGATAGCGTGGCAGTATTTATGGACGATGTAGAACTTTTGAATGTTACCTATGACAAAACTGCAAGACCGGTTAAATGGGGCCCGAGGAATGGTATATTCGCTGGAGTGGAATTGGAGTACGATAGGTTCAGTAGGTTGACTAGCTGGACCTGGGGAGACATCAGTGAAACATATGGATTCGACAGAGCTGGCAGATTGTACGAAATTAAATATAGTGACGGTACATCGATGGTGTACGCGTTTAAGGACATGTTCAGCAGTCTTCCATTGAAAGTGACCACGCCAAGGGGAAGTGACTATTTGTTACAGTACGATGAGGCTGGTGCTTTGCAGTCTCTGACTACTCCGAGAGGACACATTCACGCGTTTTCATTGCAAACTTCTTTGGGCTTCTACAAGTATCAATACTATTCTCCGATGAACAGACATCCATATGAAATTTTGTACAACGACGATGGACAAATTCTGGCGAAAGTGTATCCCCACCAGAGCGGCAAGGTTGCTTACGTTTATGACCATACTGGGAAATTGGAAACTACTCTTGCTGGTAAGTGAATTTTCATTAAGTTCTTGATACTTGCCCCAATACTTGTCGGTAATACGATATTTAACTCGTTTCTGCTTCCTGTACATTCTATATTCAGATATTTCAATCTTTTTGTATTTCTCCTTATCTCCATATATCGAACACCGGATGCATTTTTTCTTCACCGAATAGTGACAGTGACGTACCCGTACAAAACTTGTTTTCTCAATCAAGGTTACACATTTATCTGTGCAGGTCTGTCTTCGATCCATTACACGTACCAAGAAACCACGAGCCTGGTCCACAGCATCGACATCAACGAGCCGAACTTCGAAATGCGTATGGAATACAAATACCACGCTGGAATTGTCAAAGACGAAAAGATCAAGTTCGGCAGCAAGAGTGGCCTGGACAACGCTCGTTACCGTTATCAGTACGACGGCAACGCTAGAATCTCCGGCATCGAAGTCGACATTAATGGCAAACAGCTTCCTCAGTTACGATTAAAATACAATCAGAATCTTGGGATACTCGAAGGCGTTGGTGACTTAAGGATATACAGAAACCTGTTCAATAGATCGGTGATACAAGACAGCAGCAAGCAATTCTTCATTGTGACCGATTACGACGAACACGGTCGAGTTAAGACAGTTTTGATGAACATTCGTTCACTGGATGTATTCCGTATGGAACTCGAGTACGACAATAGGAATCGTATCAAAATGAGGAAGCAGTCGATTGGGAAAGACGCCATGGAGAAGAAGGAATGGACCAAGATGGAAAAGATTACTTACAATGCCGACGGACATGTGCTGGAAGTTGCGGATACTGAAAATAATTGGCAATACGCTTACGATGAAAATGGCAACGTGATTGGTGTCACAGAACACAACGAGAAGATCGCATTGGGATATGATAGTGGGGACCGCGTTGTTCAGTATGGCGATGTTGAGTTCAACTCTTACGATGGACGAGGCTTCGTCGTTATTCGAGGAGAACACAAGTACAGGTACATACGAATTCTATTTCTTTTTCATCACCTGTTTCCATCAATACTGTTTTTAATGTTCCAATAGAAGTACCGTCCTTGAAATAGAAACACGCGATCTCTCGGACACAATATTAGAAATTGATCGAATTGAATTGCATTGTTCTAGTTTCTTTTTTCCCAATAAAACGATGCAACTAAAAGTGCAGAGATTGACAAAATTGTTCGAACTAACGCATTGGCAATTCAGACGTCAAATAAAAACTCCGTTCATTAGGTACTACATTTATTCTTTTCGCAAACAGGTACAATTCTCGCGGCCAATTGATCCATGCATCGGAGCACAAGAAGTTCCAGATCTGGTATTTCTACGACGATCGTGGCCGATTGGTAGCATGGAACGACGATCACGAAAACATCACGCAATTCTTCTACTCCAATCCCAAAACACCAGATTTAATCACGCACGTCCACTTCCCAAAGTCGGCCAAAACCTTCCGGTTCCTCTACGATTCTCGCAACTTCCTCATGACAGTGGAAACATCGGAACAGAGATTCTACGTGGCAACCGATCAAAATGGTTCCCCTCTGGCGTTGTTCGATACAAATGGAAACCTGATCAAGGAAATGAGGCGTACGCCATTTGGTAAAATTATCAAGGACACCAATCCCGATTTCTATCTACCCATCGATTTCCACGGCGGTCTTCTCGATCCAAATACGAAACTAGTCTACCTGAACAAGAGGCTTTACGATCCAACGCTTGGTCAATGGATGACGCCAGCTTGGGAAGAAATGGCGAACGAGCTCACCACACCCACGGACATCTTCATCTACCGTTTCCGTAACAACGATCCGATCAATTTCAAACAGAACGTCGAATACATGACCGATCTGGACAGCTGGCTGAAACTCTACGGCTACGACATCTCCTCCATGCTTGGCTCCGAGTACATGAAACAAATGGTGTATCAACCTAGCGCTACGATCACCTCGCCTCAATTGACACCTGACTTTGGCGTTATGTCTGGCTTGCAGTGCATCGTGAACCGCGTGCAGGAGAAATTCTCCGACCTAGGATTCGTTCCCAAGCCTTTGCTAAAGCTGGAACCGAAGACGAGGAATCTTCTACCTAGAGTAGCCCACCGTCGGGCAGTCTTCGGGGAAGGCATCCTGGTGTCCCGTGTCGGCGGCAGAGCGCTCGTCAGCGTAGTGGACGGTGTGAACAGCGTTGTGCAAGATGTGGTGACCTCGGTGTTCAATAATTCGTACTTCCTCCCGCTGCACTTCAGCGTACACGACCAAGACGTTTTCTACTTCGTGAAGGACAACGCCTTGAAGATTCGCGACGACATGGAGGAGCTTCGTCGTCTGGGTGGCATGTTTAACGTGTCCACGCACGAAACAACGGAGCACGGTGCTGGCACGTGGAAGGAACTGAGATTGCATAATCCGGACGCAGCTGTGGTGATTAAGTACGGGGCCGACCCGGAGCAAGAGAGGCACAGGATACTGAAGCACGCTCATAAAAGAGCAGTCGAGAGGGCGTGGGAGATAGAGAAGCAGCTGGTGATGGCTGGTTTCCAGGGTAGAGGTGACTGGTCGAAGGAGGAGAAGGACGAATTGATTAGCCGCGGAACGGTCACCGGCTACGAGGGTGTCGATATTCATAGTGTACACAGATATCCGCAATTGGCCGACGATCCAGGCAACGTGGCGTTCACGAGGGATACAAAGAGGAAACGAAGGAAGAGTGGCAACAGACGAAACAGGATCCACAGGCACGACTCGTGATTCGAGGATGTAACGCGGGACCGTAACGCTATTTGGGACTTGATTCACGCACCCACGTGAATCGCGCACCGCGGACAAACGCACCGAAAGAACAATGAAGAGAGACAAGACTAACGTTCGTTCCAACGAGCCTGATTATAAAAGAGGTTCGTCGTAGGCCGCGTGTACGTGCCGTCTATCCTCTATCCTCCCTGATCGTTCTCTCTGTTCTCTTGCCACCGCACTCGGGATCGCGATTCGAGAAAGGAAAGGTCAAGAGAAGAGAAGGACAGAGAAACACCCGAGGAAACGTGTCTTCTCGATCGAGAGCCATGCGGTGCTGTAACGTTTGATATGTTTAGTTTTTCGCGCAGCAAAACCCCGCTCGGTGTGCCATAAATAGCGTTGCTTGTGATTCAATCGTGTTCGTATAATTCGTTTCCTTTCGTCGACTGCACACGATCGAAGATGTCCGTTCGACAATAGTGTACACGTTCGAAGGGTGGCACGTGGATCGTGGTGCGTCGAAAATTAAGCTAGTCACGGGATAAACGGGAAAAGAAACGAAGGAAAAGGGAAAAGCTTGTTACGTGGTGATTAGTTTGTACTTGTAAATCAAAGAGAACGATGCTTGTCGCAGCAGACGACGTGTTATATGAGATATAGGAGTGCATGAACGTTCAAGGTGCCGTCCGTGTTAAGAAATTTGGAGGGAAAGGGACACGAGAAAGGGAAAGAAAATAAGAAACTGAAACAAATTAACGAAGGAAGACGAGTGCGTGAAGGAGGGGAGAGAGAAATCCTCCCGTGCTCGTTCTGGATGATCGATCGATCCGGGGCTTGGTGTATTACATGCAACAGGGTCTAATGAGACGTGCACGTAGGCACGAACGGGACGCTTCGAAGCCGACGTATCCGAGGCGTTTTCGTTCTTCTGAGAGGTTCAATTCGTATGGCGACGACGATACTTACGCGACGACGCCTGTAGATCGTCGCGTAAGGAACATTCGTGCATACGATTTGCTTGCACGGGAACGAACGAAATGCATAAACGAAAAAAGCAAAAGAAACAGAGATACGTCGACATAAATATACAGCAGATATTTTTAACATGACGCAAATGGTGTGCTAGTGCGAGGCGAGCGATTGTAAATATAGCTAACCGACTAAACGTACCGTGTAATATATAATATATATATATATATATGAATATATAAATATATATAAATATATATATATATACAAATACAGGACTAAAAGGAAACCGGTAAATTTAATTGTAAGTGGGAACTGTCGATAATGCTTTTATATATGTATACATGTACACACGTGCACGGTTCCTGTAACGAACATGTGTGTGCGTGTGTGTGTGTGCTGAACACACGACACACGTACACGAAATACACGAACAACACGCGAGACACCTACAATGACTGTGCGTAGGGAAACGGTATATGAAATGAGGGAAATTCGCGATCGTATATGATTTAGGTTTCTTTAAACGGGGGCAAAAGGGGTGGGATATCAAATTGAGATTAGCTCGTTCGAGAGGAATAGTGCTTCAGCCTAAATAATCGAAAAGAAATCGCGACGGGTCTCGCGGACCGAGAGAACGAGATTGGAACGATCGATTATATTAAATTAGAGAAAGGGACAAAAAAAAAGAAGAAAAGAAAAAAAAGATACGGTGTAAATAAATTTCATAGATACGAAAACGTTGCGTGTCGCGCCACATCTATAATAATCCGACGAGGAATTTGTAACGTTGTATTTCATGCCTCGTGTCGGTACTTCGCGTGATCTGGTAGCAATGACGACGTGACGTAACGAGACGAGCAATAGACGAGCAAAGTGTCATGCCGGCACGCGTCAAGGTAATAATGTCCAGGTGGAAAAATAATGATACCTATAAGAATAATAATGATACAAATAATAATAATAATGGTAATGATAATAATAATTGATAACAGTATAATAATAAAATAATAATAGTAATAGCGGTATGATAATACTGATACTAATAATAGTAGTAACTAATAACAGAAATAATATTAATACGATATAATATACTATTGTACGGAAATACCCCGCCTATCTTTCTACTAAAAATGAAAAATTATTTTTTGAATTGTGTCGTCAAAGATGTCCTATGTAACCGTGTGTCTGTGGGATCGTCCCGTGGAAATCAACCCTCGCCCCATTGAGATACGAGAACCTCTTTAAAAGAAACCTCCTCCCTATTGTAAGTACATAATATCTATCCAGTTGTAAAACTGAACTCGTCGGTGTTTATCGGTGTTGGGTAAATGAAATAATTGAAAAAGAAAAAGCATAACATAAAAAACATCCTGGGGGTCTGTGGTTTTGAAACGAGGCAGATTAATCTAAGGAAAGATCAACAGTGAAGTAGGCATAGAAAGTAACAGACGCTAAAGAAGGGAAGAAAGAATGAACGAAACGATGCGACATAATAAGTGCATATAAATAAATAAATATAAAATAGAGAAATAGCGAGCCAACGTGCGAGCCACGTCGCTCAACCACGTTGTGTTCCAGGTAGTTCGTACCGGTGAATAAAAAGCAAAAAACATACATAATCATAATTAACAGAATAAATGTACATTAGTTGACGAGTTACACGAGGGATTTAGTAAACGGTGTTAAAACGTGTGTGCTAGGTGAACCTTAAATAATAATAAAAGGAAAAAAAAAAAATGATAAATGCCGCTGTACATATCCGTTGTGCATAGCCAGTGTGCCGCAAACTCACGCAAAGTATAGTAGATTCGCGTCCACGTTGCAAGAACAATGCATTTTTCTACGAAGTAACGAATAGCGATGGTCAAAACAGTCCACGCTTCCTGATTTATCAAATTTCACCCGGCGATCATCGTGATCGAAACTTCGACGTTTCAACGACGATCGATTTAGTTTATTGAACCGCCTCGATTTTCGTGCATCATCACTACTATTTCATTGATGTTCCTTCTTTATTCCTCTAATCAAAGAGACAGAGCCCGGGCTAGCACGAGGCATATCAGTCTGTGATCCACCGTTTTTCGACATTTCCCTAGATACGCGGAAACACGAAACTCGTGTCGCATTAACATAATATGGAGTTCACATTCGTTCCTACTTTCGAAGTTCTTTAGCGTTGAGCCATTTGACAGCCTCGGGCTCGACTCGCCACATTCACCGTAATCGAAATTCAATTTCCACGGTTCTTTCTTTGTAACATTACCATCTCGATTATTACGACGTGAACGGTGCTTCGTCTGATTTGTTAACTCGCCGTTACCTGTCATCCGCAATGTAACAGCATTCTAGGTGCTCTAGCATTCCGTGGTATCTCTGTATGCTCCGAAATAAAAACGAAGCCGACAGATATCGCGAAAAGGGAAGAACACTTTCTACGTGTATTCGTCTCTGTAGGCGAAACGATACGCAATGGGGAAGAAAGTGAATAAGGGAGAGAGAAAAAGAAACGACAGAAGGTCCTGTGTACTCGAGTTAACTTTACGCTTAGCGCATCGCCACATTCCAGTGAAACAACACCGGGAGAATTCTACTCACAAAATGGTAGATAAATGTACTCACACGCATACATATACATAGTCTCCCTTGATGATATCAACAATCGCAAAATACGTCCAATACGTAGGGTAACGCGTTCTAACTTTCCAAGACTTTTCGAAATCGTTCAGATTGATACGTTTCTATTACGTTCGCCTAGTTGTGCGTCCCACAAATTGTAGAATTCTCACGGTGGCTCGATCACGAGTGGAAACATGGCAGAATTAATTATTGTTACGCGCGGCACGAATCTTCGCCGTCGACGGGAAACCGTCCGCTGTGACTCGGCTGGAGGGTGAACCGCGATCGGCACGCGACTAATTGAAAGCAATACTTCGTAACTATCGTGTATGTCTTTAAGGAAGAAGGACCGAACGTGTCTGATGAGAGAAAGAGAGCGAGAACGAGTGAGAAAGTCGTGTCAGGTGAACAAAGTGTATCGTTCGAGCGAGGAAAAGAATGAGTGACGACGAGTGTGCGAGAGCTACGATATTATAATAAATTAATATATGTATAACGAATTGTGTTAAACGACAGTCGATGAGTGAAGTCATTCGCGTTTCCATTATTTCCTTGCGTTAGCGAACAAACGATTTCTCGGGGGTGAGAAATTTTCGATGACCTCGCGTCGCTACTATAATTTGTTTCGTAACCGGTGTCTCGTTGTGTTTTTTCGTTTCTCAAAATAGCGACATGAAACCTGACGATAGGTTTGCCGTTACGCTGTCCTTTTGTACATATACGTATAAATCTGCGCATCGTCGATAATCGAGCGATGCCTACCGCGATGCGACGCGTTTTTCTATTACGTTGACATTGTCGATTACTGCTATGGAATCTCAAATAATTTTCCGCATGCACGGCGTTGTATGCATGCATGCGTGTATAGTAATCGAAATGGCGACACATTTTCTATTGCTCATGAAAGAAAAGAGTCGACGAATCAAGCGAATCGGACATACGCGACATCGATGTGGACGATTTTTTTCTTCTTTTTTTTTTCATTTTTATTTTTTATTTTCTAGGATACTCGCAAGTATCGCTGGCGATAATAATAACAGCCAGTCACCTCGATAAATAGCCCCCTTTATACTTTCGTATGGAATACGATCGATCTAGATACGATGTGAAACTGAATGAGAAGCAAAAATTAAAAAAAAAAAAAAAGAAAAAAAAAGTATGAGTAACAATGATTCCTTCATCGTGATTCGTTGTTGCCGAGCGTGGAACACGGGTGAATGATTAATAAGAGGAAGGTACCATGGGACGCCTCTTATCGAGCCGTGTTTTACGGGCGCACATCGCAGTTCGTCCGTTCTTCTGTAATTTTTTTTCTTTCGTCCTTTCGTAAACAATTGTACATATTAATTATTGCGATCATTATGTAAATACTCTTCGACAACACAAAAAGAAAGGAAAGAAAACCACACACACAACGCGCGCGGTCTGTACGCGCGAGGTTTATTTTAAAGACTACATCATTATATAATGATTACCATGTAATGATATTTAACTGATAAGGTAACATATATTCTATACTCTTACACGCTAAGTACTCAATAAATATATCTATAAAATTTCCCCGTGTTTGTGATTGTCTACCCTTTGACCCATCCCTTGCCTCCTGTCGTATTCGTGGCGTCTGAAAAATCACCAATAGCCAATTCTGTTTCACACCTCTGTTCTTCATCCATTTGACAAATCCGTGTTCGGTTCTTGTTCATTTTCATTCTCACCTCGCCTTTATTGTCTCACCTGTCGTACAGTTTGTTCCAAAGACAATAGCTGGATGCCCTTAGTCATAAGTGTATAAATGAATATACAAATATACAAATGTATTTAATATACCCTCGCTACAAGTTCGAAGGTATTGGAGGAGTACCTATGAATGCGTGATGTGATAAAAATTGTTTTTTGCTAACGAATAATAATGAGAAATTAATTAAAATCTTTTTAGTAACATCACTAACAGGATTATTGTCATTCCTTTTTTTATTTCTTTTTCACGGAACCCTGCTATAGTATATTGTTACAATTCCTAAAGAGTATCGTATGTCCCCTCAAATCAGTTTTGACGCACATTTTTACTTTTGAAATCGCTCAGCCACATTACAAGAGGTGCATAGGATTCTTTGTTTTTATTAATTTTCATGTGGCAGAATACGATACGTACAATTCAATGACGAAGAATTATAGTATTAATGTATGTCAACATCATCCCTTAGAGTCGTCCCGTCCATGTTTCCATTGTCAAACTTGGTATCTTCCATATATCTGGAAAAAGTTATAAAGGAAATGAAACGAAGGAAACCTTAGAAGTACCTGTACACTGTACACTGTGCTTTGTTCGAACCGTGTGGATTTTGTCATGAATTCGGGCGAGATTGCTATGGAATGGTAATAAAGATCTGGCGCTTATGGTTGAAAATGAATTCTAATTGTTAACTGTTCCTATCAATCAACTGTTTTATAATCTTTATTGATGAGAAATAAATTTTACATGAACTTTATATTTATCTTTGTACATCATTTATTACGGACCAACGTTCTTTATATTTCCAATCTTACAATTTACATAATTCCCATGAAAAATATTTACAACGGTCGCACAAATGCCTGTTCATTGTTTAAAAAATTGCTTGATAAATGCTTGTGAGCTCTGTATAGGATTAATGCGACGCGAAAATTTGTTCGGCGCACGATCGAATTGTCATATTTCATCTTGTACAATATACGTACAATGCGTACATGCTTTTCTTACGATAGTACAATATCTGTACATTTTCATTTACACTCTTCAGTATTATTCGATTGACGATGATACCCGATGAATTTTTTACAAAAACCAAATTTTTTCAAGTTGAACAGTCTGTTTGCATTGTATCGCAAAAAACCTTGTTTTTTCAAAGATTGAACATTGTATAAATTTTAATACTCTTTCGCTATTTCATTCGTGCATGAAACCGTTCGGTACCGAACTACCTTGCTAATGATAATCATAATATGAAAAATGATAATATTCATAATGTGTTTGAAAATATTTGACAATGTAAAAGTAAATGCAATATATTGAAAGTAGTACTTATAGACATATCATAAATAATTTAGTTGTACTGCTGAATATAATAGTTTCTCCCCATGTTCGATAAATACTGCTCGAAGTATTTATTAGTATCGTCTCTGTTCTTGATTACCTGACTCGATTAAATGTTTCATTGCATTATTTCTGATACAACGAAGTGTACACAATTAAACAGATCAAACCAAATTTAAGAAATATTTTAGACAGTCTCATAAGATAAAAAATATTCAAAATTTTGTTGTTACTATTTATGACACGTTTAATTACCAATGGAGAGCATATGGTTAGTGCACAGATTTGAGAAGAAGATACTGCCGACGACTTATCGTCTTATATACCACATAATACTTATATACTTATGCACCACGTAAAACACAATTTAGTTAATTGAAACTGAATCTTAACCTGACTAGTTTGAACAAGGATATGGATTGACGAAAGAAGTGGTTTCGTAAATCTCTATCATTCCCACACCAAACGAAATTAATTCTATACAGGGGGCGTAAGAAGTAAGTGTAAAGAGTATGGTAGCATTATTCTACACCTCTGGATCGGTGAAGATCTGTCCATAAAAGTTTATTGCATCGTATTCTACGCATCACAAGCATAAGAAGTCCCAAAGAAACCATGGGTCGCAAGTGGGGGGGGGGGGGGGCTGTAGAATCCTCAATATATAATTTATTAGTTTCTAAGATATTAACAAAAAAAACTTTTGGTTCAATACATCAAATTCTGTCTATACAGGCATTACTAACACAACCGCCTTCGCTGTATTATGTAGTTAGCGTCAAACAACTGTCATACCAGTGGTCCGAAACCGTAAAAACACGAACTAACTTCATAGCACTGTTATTTATACATTATTTATTGTGGAATGGAATGATTTTTGGTGGATTTTGAGTCATAGAATGTGATTCTGATAAATTATTCTCTTATTATAATTATTTTAATATTGATATTTGATCAAATTATCTTTCATTTCATCACATTACATCACATTACATATATATATATTTTTTCATATCATTATATATAAATTATAAATATAAATAAATAAATTGTATATAATGTTGTATATAATTGTACAATGTAATTGTATATAAATTATCACATTTATCTTTCAAAAAGCAGTGAGTAAAAGTTGCTGCAAATGTAACGACCTTTGCAATACTGATTTTATCACAGAGACTTTGAATCTGTAAAGAACTTAATTGAAATTATACAGTTGATATGTAAATATTTCGACAAATGGATGTAAAAAGAATTCATTCTAAACGTCCAAATGCTCATTTATGAGGGTATCTAATCGTACAATAACAAATTATTAAAGAACATTTAATTGAAAAATTGTTATTTAAAAAATTTGTTGAATTAAACAAAAATAAACAGTTTATCAGTGATTTTCGTACTTCTTCGCCAGATCGTGTAACATAGACTTTGTAATTTTCTGATCCGCCATTGTGTGGTATAATCGCTTCAAGAATATTACAAAACAAATGAATTTTTGCGCACGCTTGCTCAGCAAGACATCAATCGCAAATGGTACTGAACTCTTTGGGTGTTCGTAAAGAACCGAGGTGCTTTTTTGTAAAATTCGAAACGGTTGAATTAGGCTCCGCTAATTTCACGCTACCGGAGAGGAGTAGCACTAGGTAACGTAACACCTGGACCTGTCAAACATGAGGTGACCAAATGCTGAAACATGCCGGATTTTCCATGGGTCAACGGTACATCTGGTGACCAACACCTCTGATGCGAATTCGGGCTCCGATTGTCCTAGGTCGTGCCAACATCTGGTCACCTTTGCTCTTGCGATCTTAGTTATGCAAATCCATACCGTGATGCACACTGTTCGGTCGCGAAACCGAACACATCGACAGCCATCGTGGCTGAACGGGCTGTTTTATGGCAGGGCTTTCCTGAGTTGGTACGTGTCTACCAGATGACCAGAATCCTTCGAACCCGCCATAAAACAGCTCCGAAAAATTTCCTAAACGTTCCCACCTTTCCCCACTCCTGTCGTCAAGGGTAGAAAAGACTGCCGGCATGCCGGCAGCGAGCCCCAGTCGAGACAGAAGTCTCAATTACCAGTGGATACGAATAAGTCTTTAATAATCAACGAGAATACGACAGAGTACGCGAACCATACAATACGAACACGCCGATGAGAATAGCTATACACGATTCTTACTATCTTATACTCGACCACCGCGGTCAACTAACGAGGCTGCAGCGATAACGTCACGAGAGTCAGCGTCATCAAGCATCGTCGCGATACAGCGGAAGCGGTATTTACAACACTGCGAAATCCTATGTACTTAAGAATTGCGGTGCGCGAGACGTAACACACACGAATGCTTACTTCAAAAGGAGTTCGATGTTCTTCCATGAAAAAGAATATATCGATGTGAAAGGATACGGAAGGTCTCATATTGTACTATCATTTTTATATGCATCATAAATAACATGAACAGATCATAGGGGCAAGAATAGACGGGCCTTTGCAGTCAGGTGTCTTACAATTAGCGGCGATAACCACGAAATTCGCTTCTGGTGCTGGGTACAATTTTCGGATTTACGTACTCTCTGTACGGTAGTAATTATAAACACGTCCATGCCCGTTAGGTTTATCGACGCCGGGATGACCCTCCCCGGTGGTGATTAGACAAAGCCTGCCCATTTTTCTTTAAATGATGTTATTTGTACACCGGTCGAATGACCGGCCACGGTAAACAAGTTAGGCGATTAATTTTTCTCAGTAGAAAAAGAAGCAAAAAAAGAACCAAAGGTGAGAAATTGATTAATCAATCTAAGAATTAACGCAAAGTTAGATGAACGTAAGAACCGGGCTTGGCACAGTTAGCGTTAATAAATAAAAGAAATATTGATTTTTTTTTATTTCATGTGCATTAATTAAAAGTTAACAATAATGGGAGTTAAAATATAGTAACAAGACAACCAACATTATTATACTATTTAAATTAAATTCACGCTAATTTAGGTTATTGATTTTAAGGAAACGTGGAAAGGTACCTAATATCGGACATAGCAAACAGGAGTAAATTAACGCACGATAATTTCAAAATAAATTACAATGATCACAAATGTAATCATCGGAACATTCGTGGAAGTCGGCACAAGCTTCGTGGGCCCATTCTTGGCAATGTATCCAGTCCTCATCATTGGTCTCCAAATAAACCACGCAAACTGTTTCTTTGTTTATATTTTCCGGTTTCCCTGCTCTGGTTTTCTTTATTTTCTTCGCTCTATTCGTCTTTCTGAAGTTACTTCTCAAATTCTTCTTTTGTTCTTTCACTCGTTTGTCATTTTCTTTCTCTTCGACCAATAATTTGTAAGATTTTGACAATTGGTTTTCATACTCTAATGGTAAGGTTGTGGTAAATGCACCTAGCTCAGGCATCAACATTATTTCTATCCCTGATTTTAAAGGCGTTATCTTATCAGATAATGTGCTTTTTGGGATATTGTACCTTAAAGATGCATCTGTCAAGCTCATTTTTCTTGTGATAATTTTTCTTAATTCAGTTTTTAAATCCTCTTCATTCCACAAACCTCGCTTTTTAATGTTAATGTCGTTGTTCAGGTGTATTTTTAACGACTAAAATGAACATTATTACAAATACGAACATACAGTAATGAGATCTTTACTGTCCAATAATAGGGGACAATGTTCTGTCCGATACTACGAGACAGTTGAACCCATTAAAATTTATATTCTTCTGAAAAGCAGCCTACTGCATACAAAAAACAAAAAGTAAATGAAAAAGTACTTACCAGAATTTACAATAACACTACTCAAATGTTTCTTATTCACAAAAATTTGAAGAATATAACACTTTTCTGTTCACACGATGCACTGATTTCATTTATATGCCTATGCCAACGCGATAGAACCAAGCGAATTTCGCACGACGTTTGTTTTATCCTCCCATTTATTTTCGATTGTTAAAGCAACTCCGTCACATTTCAATTGTTTTAGATATAGCTAATGTCCGATACTAGGTGCCGTCCGGGGCTAAGGGAACTAGGGGAACTCGACGCCCTAATTCATTTATAGTTTGTTTGAAATACTTTTCGCTTGCTGCTAAGATTTGAATATCATGTGCTAGTATCCACTAAACGTAGAATATTGAGTTACGGTCAGTATATGCACGTATGTATTCAAGTTCACCATACTACTTGGCGTTGACTGATTTCGACGTACTGACCACACATACTCTTATTGTTAGTAACAAAAACTTAAGAAACAAAGTAATCGGTCGTAAATTTTTATATATTCTTCATTTTCCGAGATGCATAGGCTAGAACTAAATATGGTACAACGAGACAGCATTTTATGCATCAATAAACAATCATTTCTTTGCTTATTATACATGTATAAGGACTACAATTATTATTGAGCCGAAAATCAAAACAGCAATTGCGTGACAAAAGAAATATATAAACTTCTCGCATTAAGTCTGTTCAGACAAGTTTAGTCTCTTTTTTAACATCGTAGAGTGTAGTTTGTGTTATAATTTCAGTTTAATATGACGAAAGGGCAACATTTATTACGTTGCGAACTACGTTTAGAACTGAAAAACTAAGAGTAGCTCAAATGTTTAAGAATGGCCGGCAAAAAATTAACATTGCATAAGTGTTTAGCGTGAACCGTTGCATTATTACACGAGGATCATAAAACGATTTGAAGAATGGGAAACTGTTAAAACAGCACCACGATCTGGCAGACCGCAAAAGACAAGGCGAAAGCTAGATCGTCCAATTGCAAGGTTATCCAAAAGCAATCCATTTTAAACTGTTCCTGTGATTAAAAATCAATTGGGTTTGGAAAATAGTATTAGCAGCAGGAGAGTTGGCCGTCGTCCAGACGAACATAATCTTTTTTCGCGCAAAGCGCGCAAGAAGTCAATGATTTCGAAAACGAATCGGAAAGCTCGGTTGGGGTGTACTAAGGAGCACTGGACGGCTACGGTGTGGTCAAGAATTGTATGGAGTGATGAGAGCAAGTTCAATTTATTCGAAAACGAGCCCAGGTATAACGTGCGACACCCTACCGGGTAGCAATTTAATGTTACGTACCTGAAACTGGCAATAAAATTTGGCGGTGGTAATGCCATGGTGTGGGGTTGTTTCTCCCGTAACAGTCCTGGTCCGTTAATACGAGTAGAAGAAACAATAGATAGATTTGTGTATCGTGACATCTTTCAAAATCATATGCTGGCATTTGTTAACGAAAAATGGCACCAGAATGGTCATTTCAACATGGGAATGATCCAAAACATCGTTCTAAATTAATTAAGACATTTCTTGTGGTGCAAAATGTTTAATGTAATCCGGTAGCCAAGTCAATCACTCGCTTGAATCCAATTCAACATTTGTGGAAATACGTCAAACGTCAATTAGGAAATCGTTCTGTCAGCAATAAAGAAGAATTAATTCAAAAAAATTATGAAAATATGTGTTGATGTGTAGATGTCTTATAAAAGTATGTGACGCAGTCATCAAATCCAGGGGATATTCAACATCTTATTAAATTATCACGAAAATTATAGACATTTACACCCTGTTGTTTTTGTTAAAAAATGTTATACAATTTAAGTCATAAATGCTTCTTAACTTTTGTCACGCAGTTGTTTTGTTTTTCGGCTCAATATTAATTGTGGCCTTTACACATGCATAATCGGCAAAAAATTATTGTTTATTGATGTATAAAATGCTATCTTATTATGCTATTTCTTATTCCAACCTATGTATCTCAGAGGATACCAAATATATAAAAATTGGCAAAAGATTATTTTGTTTCTTAACTTTTGTCAGTGCGTGTATATTGTTATAACTTTTGTGCTTGCCAATATTTGCAAAAATCTTTTATGCAGCCGCCTTCCGTGTTGTGAACGTCATTAAAGTGGAAAAACGGAGAAAAAATAGGAATTTGCGAAAAGGTATTTTTCAAATAATATAAGTAGTAATATCCCTTTCATGTTACATAAACCGGTAGCTAAGGGAACACTCGTCAAAAGTAAGTAAATAGATTTGAGTTAATTCCACTCTGTAAAAAAATATAGTGAAACTACGAAAATTTCAGAAAAAAACGAGATCGTTCTGAAATAGACACTTTTCACCCTCTTCAAAGGTGACCTAGGCAATTACCGATGACCTGCGGCAACCCGTTTGCTTGCCAAAATTGAGTTTATAGATATAAGAAACTCTGCCCAAAATTTCATACATCTCCAAGGAAGTTGAAAATTTGAGTTGAGTTTTTACGGTTTCGGACCACTGTACAGTGGTTTGGAAACCAGTATTTTGTGACCGAAATTCAATTTTTCAACTTTCACACTTGAAAGGAATGTTTTTTCTTATGACGTCGGATCCCCTTCAAACTTCGAAATCCAAAATATTACTTCTTCCAAATAACACTGCCCCGTTGTGGCCAAGAATAGTGCTTTAACATAGAATTTTAAAATTGAAAATAAAACTAATTGCTTTAATTATTCATTATAGTAGATTAAAATACAACTGTATGATATATTTTCATGCATATGAGCACCTATATTTTAGTTACTGAATTGTGTTACAAGCATTTTTTAGTATTTACGCCAATATGCAAAGTTAATAACAATTTAAACTTTAGTGAAGGTTTCAAAAAAATATTTAGAAGTGTTAGACTTTGGACTTTTTTGTATGAAAGGTTGTATGAAAGGCTAACACAATTGTTAAGAAAATTAATAAATTGCAAGTGCTAGTTCCTAAAAGTTTGAATTCTGTGTGGATTTAAATGAATAGATGCTAGGCGTCTAAAGTTGGGTTCTGAACCTGAACGCGTATAGAGGATATTTTATCATTACAAATCTATGTTTTTTAATGTCTACTTTATTATATATTATATATTTGTTATATAATTTGTTGATAACAATAATATATTTAAATAATTTATTATTTTTATTACATGGAATAATCGTACACACACGTTATTAGGCAAAATAAATAAATTTCAGTTGAAATGAAGATGTTTCGAATTTTGGTCACGAAATATGAATCGTTTTCCAGACCACTGTGCACTGTTGCGACAGTTGCATGACGCTGACTAAACAGCGAAGATGGTTGTGTTGGTAATGTCTGTATAGGCAGAATTTGATGTATTGTACTAAAACTGTTATTAATATCTCAGAAACTATGAAATGCCCGAAACTAAAATTTTTAGCGGTATGTTACAACACTTACTTTTTATACACCCTGTACATATAATACATTGAAATGATTTAATATAGATTATCCGAATTGAACTTCTTTCAAGGCAAACCATTCACACATTGCATCTAGCTCTCCGCGCCATATGTATTAATTAGTAATATTAAAATACTAGTCATAGTAGAAATTTTATACTTCTATCCTTATCAGCTTTTTTTATTTTATAAAACGTGGAACTCTTCATTGCGCTTACACTTAGCAAGTAAATCTTAGTTAATTCGGATAACCACCGTACATAATACATATACGTATTTCAAAATACAAATATAAATTAAAGTACATTTGTAACGTATGTCATACAGTTGTTCGAAAAACAAATAGATTGTGTATAAAATTAATTAAATATGAATATGAAATCTTTCATATGCATATTAAAAAATATTCTTTGGAAGAATTATTATTAAATGTTACACAAATCGTGAAAGTCCATCAAATACAGAAACACTTTGATAATATAATATAAATTATTTATAATGTTGCAAATGAAATGCAACATTCATATAGGATTCTTAGTTACACGATAGATTAGAATTACATACGTGTAATAGAATTCGTTGTTATAAATAACAAATATAATAGCGACGATGTATAAAAAAAATACAAACAGATACTGCTTTACGTGAATAAATCATTAATTTTGCAAAAATACAATGACGTCCTAAGTGTGATTCAATTACCCAACTGCAATACTACTTACTCGAGACCTAGGCCCCAGTTGATACCTTGAGCGAGAAACAAAATTAATGGTTGCCAAGCAACTAACCACCTGATCCAGTCTAGTAGTTGGCCATACAAAACATGAGGCCGTTCCCATCTTTATACATAATTAAGGTGTATATATATATGTAGATATAATGGCAAAATTAAAAGATTTTAATACACTACAGTCGCGTTAGCTGAAAGGGATTTCACCTTGGTCGCTGATCGCTAACGTGTCTTTGTAAAATAAAGAAACGTATCCATGAATTTTTATTGCGAAAACTTAATGCTTATTCGCACTGAATAGAAAAGGAGAGCACTAGGGATTTGCTTAAACTCTATCCCCTTAATATTTGTTCCTAAGCCACGGCCAGCTAACGCGGCACTACGTTAAATAACTGTGATAATTTAGATTTCAGGGCAGATCAAGTTCTCAGCCAAGAGCAGCACGAGCTCTACCATCAATCAACCGACTCTCCAACTCGTCAGCACTGATGATACAGCTCGTCTGACTTCCAACGTAGGAGTTCATGAGCTCTCATAACACAAAGACAAAAAGGTACGAAAAGGGCCGTAATTTTACCACTCTGCGGAGCAAGCAAATATAGGCGAGATTTCCTATACGCGTTCCTCACACACGCGCCAGACGCAGTTTAACTGATACACTAGACAGTAACGCTTTCGCTTTCCTATAAACGATTTTCGTGTGTGCTTCAGGAGCAGTCTAAACACAACACTGCGATCTCGTCAACAAAAAATGTGTATTCGGTCGCAAGGGCCGACCACGCAATATTCTTTGATGATGGTCTGCTGTTCGCTAAGCCATAGAGGTAGCTTGCAACTAGCACTCAACATGCATTCAAGTACACGTGTCTAACACTTGAAGAAAATCTCATATGCGTGCGGACGACGCAAGCGGTCCTCCGAACGCGTATAGAAAATCCCACACTAAGAGTGGGAGTCGCATGTTGCTTGCGAGCTGCCAGTTCGTCACCTCTATTAATTTTAGAGTACAGTTTAAAAAAGGATACGGATTGCAGAACATCTTTTTGAGATCAACTTTTTCTTTACAATACGGACACGTTTGTTTTTTCCCTACGATGCACCACCCTCTGATACAAAATTCATGGAACACATGCTCACAACTAAGCTTATATGTGTTTTCAATAACACCAAGTTCATTTTCTGACACTAAGAGTCTATTTCCACATACAGCACACATACCAGGATCTAAAGTCCTTGTTGGCATTTTGCCAGGCGCATAATACTGTAAATTATTCCATATATTGCGTTAGTATATATTTCGTTTCAATATCGATATAGTATTTAAATACTTCATACGTACCCCAACGTGCGAAGCCATTTTATCCGCACATATCTCAGCGACATCTCTTCCTAACACTCCAAAATAGAGACCATAAAACAACAAAAGTATACTACAATCCATCCATGTTTGTTGCTTCGCTTCAAATACAAGATGTAAACCAAAAAATGTAGCAAAGAATATAATATAACTTATTATACCCAACACATAACTTAATTTATAAATAAAAAGAAACCATTTGTACACCAATCTATAAGCAAAGAAATTTATATTAATCTTCGAATTACAGAATTGCCAGATTCATTACTAAAATATATTGTCATTCAATATACAATAACAGATTCAGACATACCTTGGTGTTGTACCTGTTATAGGTTTCTGTACAGCCTTTCGTACTATTAGTCCTGTTATACAAGACGATACTAGCCAAAGAAATATAAACCTCCACCAATGATTTCTTAAACTTAATCCAAATGGAATAACCCACATAGCAATTAAGGTAACAAGCTAAAAAGAAAGCAACGATCTATGTTTGAAATAGATCGAATGTGCTACATTTCAACAAAATATTCATTTTCATTCACCTGATATGATTTGTAATGTATTTTCTTCCATTGCACTAAGATAATCTGCGCTATTAACAATGTTACTAGTAAAATGAGCAGCATCTCCGCATGCTTTGATTCATGACCCTTATGCTGCTCGTGCATTTCTATATGCTGCACCCTGCAATTTCAAGGCACAAACTATTATTTTCATAACTGTATACAAAATATTATGACTTATAAAAAAATCAAACGGATTATAGATTATAATATTAAAAATATTGTAAGAAATCATGGGTGAATTTGTAATGAAATCTTCATGTTAAAAGCATAGCATAACATTTGTATGTACGGTTCAATATATTCGATAACATTTGTCTATAAAGAATATTGCTTCGTATAGATGTTAATGTAAGGTTGATTATTTATAAAATATACGATAGTATTTACCTCCATTTTTCTTCCACAGTCATCTCATCCTCACTCTAAAATCAATCATACGTTTACTTATTTGATAAATATATTTTGGATACATATAACAATCAAAGTTGATTATTTCGCAAGAAAAATATTGATTCTCGATTGATAGTAAAAATGAAATATGCATTATAATCAGGTAATAACAAATATCGAAAAGTTGATACGATATTCATTGAGGAATATAAATTAACATTCGTTTTTAAATAATGACTGTCCTTGCAGGTTATATTTGCATAAGGATGATTTAGGTTTACATTATTATTGGGCATGATATCGATATACTTCTATTTAAAATAATATCATACCTTGTTTGGGAGCACGTGCGAATGCATATTTAAAAGTATATGACACAAATACTTATAAATTTTAATAAACTGACATAATATAGTAAAGATTCTTTGGAGCCATTGTAAAGTACTATACACATTCGTGCAAAGCCAATACGAATATCGGGCATTGATAGAACATGCTAAGTACTAGTGTCTCAATTATTTACGTCGAAAATAAACACGCAATAATGTGTTTTTTTTAACAAAGTACTCGTATGATGTTGGAATATCGATTATTCAAAGTACAATTAACTTGCTGTCCAAGTATTGAAACTATTTTCAAATTATCCCAGCCATATTGATGACGTTTCATGTATGTATTCTATTGTACACATTAGTGCAAGGAATATATCATTCAAATCAACGAGACTACAATTGATAAATGTTATTAAATAGCACTCGCGAAAATCAATACTATATAAAAAAGTTATGTTTAATAGTTACACTATCGGTATGTTTACAATAAAACGGGAAACATTATTGGCACTAATACGTATTATTATAATTAAGTGAATAATCGCAGTACAAGGTGTATCTATCTTATATTTTTCTTAAATAGCTAACAAGAATTCGTTTCAGTCTAAAATTAGTCAATCCTGTATAACAATAGCAGCAATTGATGCATCCAATCATTTGTTAACAAATTTATCGCTTCGTACAACAAATATTTAGTTCGAATTGCACGCATAATTCTGATTTGTTAGCAATTTGTCGTTCAAATGTGAATCGGTCCTGCGTCCGACCAATGCACGTAATTCGTATACGTTCGGATCTGTTCGACCGTCCACGATGTTAAACCACGCCCATCGCTGCTGGTCAGAGAGGGAAGCTGGTAATTCACACTGCGAAGCAGCAATATGAGCGTTTGTATCGTTTCTTGAGAAAACGCGCGACGTGACAAAATTGCACAGCCGTGAAATCGCGCGTTGAAAGTGTCATTCCGATCGCGCGTAGTTCGCGGATTCAGTGAGTGATACAGTGTTGTGATTGAATTCGCCCCGTACACGGTGATACGATTTTTGGTTAGTTTTCGCAGCTCCGAAAGGATATCGCCGCTCGTCGGTTCAGTTGCCTCGAGGAATTGCTTTCGGTGAGTAAGAACAGTGCAACCTTACAGAACGTCCGCGTGTTTCGCCAACGTTTTTTCTGCTTGTCAAATTGCCGCACATATTGCCGACAGATTGTACGAGGTTTGTCACCAACGTATTCACATGTCGCGTCTTGAAAGGCGAAAGAAATTACGTGCGTGTCGCGTCTTTGCCGATTACGTGGAATGTGACAAACAGAAATGTAGTCCTAATACAGAATTCGCGGTTAACGTAATAAAATAAACATAATCTTTTCTGTGTATGACTTTGTCAAGTAATACTCGCTCCTTCTATCGTGGATTATATCCGAACATTTAAATAGTCTTCTGCGATTCTAAAAAAAGAATTATGAAAATGTAAGTCTAATCATTTAACATCATTTCTTCGTTCTCTAATAGCTGTTTCTATTATTGTAATTGTTAGTATTTGTCTAGCTCGAAAATTTAATAGGCTTTAAAGTTACAGCAGTTTCTTTTATGTGCATATTTGTAAATAAACACATATTGGTCAACCTGTTTATCAAATTTATCAATCATTATATGAATACATAGTTTATTAATATTTGTCATGTATTTATTGTCTTCTGATATACACATATACTGTTTACTGTACCTTATACACATTTTGTTAATATTAATTATGTTAATATTCTGTATAAATTCGGTTCGCCGGTTCAATATTGATAATAAATTATTCATAAGCAATAAATAAATCATATCCTAGTATGACATAAGTATGAACATTTACTAACTACACTTTACAAAATATGCAATCACTTTTGAAATGTTCCAATAATTTTGTTTGTTCATTAATAAAGCTGCCCTAAAAAGATACGTAGATCAGAAACAACGATATTTCCAATAGAGTAAGTCAAATTATATGTATTAGAATACATATAGACTGTCTATCTATTCTGGGTTAAATCGTTTCCTGGATGAAACAAGCTTACATTCGTTCCTCTTGTAATCTAATCATGGGAATCATCTATTATATACACATATAACCGCAGAAATTTTGAGACTCGCGGAGACAGGTAGTCACGATATGCACGTTGAAAATGTATTGTCGATGTACGATGCTTTGGTAAAGGAACGGAGATGAATTGGGTCGATAATTTTACCTTCAATTTCCACCTGACTGCTAGATCAAATATCGGGTCGTAAATCACATTTATCTGTTGCTACCTATCTAGAATTTTTCGCTAGAAAGTGTATATGTTTAAGCGTGACCTGTCTGCCTTGTCATTCTATAGTCTTACTCCAACTGTTGACTTTAATCGGTATCTTTAACGCGATGTGTACACGTTCAATTAGGTACTGTTCACTTGTACTCAATGACTCGCAACATTTCGTGCCTTCCGCGTCATTAACGTGAAATATTTATAAAAGAAAAATGGAATAACGTGCAATTGAGGAGTAATAATTGAACGATGTTTTTGAACGAGAGTATATCATCGGGCGGGACAGAATGCTGATTTAAAAATAAGTTTAACACAATTTATATTCTTCAAGTATAGTTTCCGCTGAATGCGAATTATACGTACATAGTTTCTGCTTCACACTGAATCAGTCAAAGAACTCGAAAGGAGCAAAATCCTCGTAGCTCGGCCGTTTGGATGTGTGGTATAAATTGGCGGCTATCCAAGTTTCCGTACTCTCACCACGTTCTCAATCTTGGGTCCACGCTATCACATTCCTTGTTAGTATAGTAGTACGTGTTGTCTTTCCGCATGATTTTATGCGAACCACTTTTACCGACGAGTATATACATAGTACGTATACATATACTTAAATATGACCAGTAAACAGACACAAATCGTCCTGGGCGCAGGAACGGTTCCTTTGAACAAATATTCTTCCCTTAAAAGTGGAATTGACAATTATTTATAACGGTAATGAAACGAGAGGGATATAATGTTACAATGCGTGGCATGTAATTTTGTTGTACTATACTATTCCACGAAGAACATAGGTTATTAGATCGAACAAATATTATTATGATTATTATGGCTGGGAAAGGAGATAAGAAAACTTGTTTTGGTACCCATTAATTTCGATTTTAGTAATGCCTAGTTTTGTTCATTAACATTACGTATTATAGTATAATGGTAATCTATGATAAGTAAATTAGATATTTTATATACAGATAAGCAGTAACAATATTTAAGAAGAAGGTTTCAATTATTTCCTGCGCAAAGAGATTTTTGTAATTGTAAGGGTGTCATTTGTTGCGTACGATCTAAACTGTACAGAAAAGGATAAATTGTGACCCTGTAATTCATTGATTTATATGTATTGATTACATTGAACTGATCGCATGTGCAAGATAAATATTCAAGCATTCAATGTCTATTTACTAATATGCAAGATCATTTTGTTTTGCCTTTGCTATAGAATCACCGACGAGGCCACAATGTTATACCTACCACTTCTTCGGTGATCGAATTAATTGGCGTAGTAATGTGCGTTTTTTTAAATGCCATTATGTGTACATACTTTACAAACATGCATTCCAAGAAACTCATGGTCACCGTAACAACTTCATTAGGAGTTTAAATTAGTTGAATGTTATTACATATGCATCTACGGTACCAATACAATTTATAAAAGAATTTCATAAATGGCAGAATTATATTTTATCTTCTCCAAATGTTGTATATTATCCTATGTTATTATACAGATATACATATACCGCAGCAATATTATATAAATATGAGTACATACATCGTTAGCGTCTGTTTTTAAGTAATGAATTAATTGTTAGTATCGATACTACAGTATTTTCTAGGCATTTGGTTTCTAAAGATTTAAAGATCACAGGTTCTTCCTACATAAAAATTGTCTAACAGTTTTGTTGGATCCTTTAATAAAATAACTGGGAATGCACACAAGTCATAATGTGCAGGAAGTAAATTCATTGTTTTCTTGAAATCTAGCGAATGACAAAAAATATCCTTAAATGATATGTATCGCGAACATGAAAGTGAATATCATATGTGCAGGATATGTGGAAGTGGTATTTGTGGTTAGTTCGTGATTATAGTAATCCTGAAAATGAGTTAAGAACGCGTTATATTTGTTTTGTTGAATCACGGTGCTGTTTACTATAGCAGAATATATTAATGATCTGCTGTCTGTAACGCATGTTGCTCTGCATAGCCATGTTGCTAATTGCAAAACGATAACCACGAAGTTTTAGTATAAATTATTTCCAATGAAGAATTATGTGCGCACACAAATTGCTTTAATTATTCAATCAATTTAGTGTACATTATTGACTCGAAATTTTTTATTAAACGTATTTTTTCTATCGTTGAATGTATGTTAAAGTTATCTTCTAAATCAATTTTCTATTCCCCAGTTGTTACATATTTACTGAATACTTAATATGACGAGCTCAATTTTTTCGAAGAACAGAACCACGTATGTTGGTTACAAATTAAATCCATTGTCTAAATATTCTATCTGTTGTCTATGGCATATCAGATGTTATAATACTCTTCATTATTATATTACTGTTACTAATAATACCCAATTGTTTAAAAAACACTGGTAGCTCAGTCTAGTTATAATTAATTAATTTTCATTCTTATATAAAGTACCGATATTGGAAGTGGTTGAAGATGAATAGTATTATTGGATGAAATTCCTATTACATATATCCGATGTATCCTTTCCGAACGTTTTCCATCTCATTTACCTTTCCACGCGCACTTAGAAAGCCCACCTGTTGAAATCGACCTCCTCTTGTTC
Source organism: Nomada lathburiana (assembly GCA_963667235.1). Classification (NCBI taxonomy): domain Eukaryota; kingdom Metazoa; phylum Arthropoda; class Insecta; order Hymenoptera; family Apidae; genus Nomada; species Nomada lathburiana. The sequence continues at coordinate 2,286,349 of OY763897.1, read as the reverse complement.
CACAGCCACGTAGAAAAGCCATAAAAAGTGAAAATATAACGCGCAGACCTCATTAGGGCCTTGCACGCTCGTTTAAACAGACATTTAATTTTACCAAAAATGTGCAATGAGAAAGTGGCACTTTGAAACAAGGCAACACATATTCCAGGCTCCCTGACGAGCTTTCTTTTACTTTCTTTAGGTGTTTGGATCTATTAACCTTGCATACCTTCTTTTTCTAGAGTATATTCTTATTCTGCGTTATGATTAATAATATTATTTTCCACTAAATGCAAGTAAGCAGAATTGAAATTAAGATACACTGTAAAGAATTGTATAATTTACAGAACACAGAGGATAAAAAGCGAGTTAAATACCTCTGAATAGTGAAGAAGGCAAAAAGTTGTTTATAGTGCAACGTAAAAATTTTTGCTTCGCAAGCGGGAGTGAAAAATGCTGCAAATGTTGAAACAAGTAAATTCACGAACGGTTTTGTGCTGTTTACGCCACTTTGCAACGCACACTCGTTTAGAGTGTGCTACAGAATTGTATTATATTACACACATGAGCTTATACAATGGTTCTGAAGTAATTGATTTGTCAAGTCCGATTTGTTTTCCTATGCTATCCAAATTATTCTGCAATTAATATTCTCATTTTTAGGAAATGTGAAACATACAATTTCTTATCAACAATTTAACATTCCGAACAATTAATTTTCTACAAGGTGTCAAAGGTAATGCAATTAAATATAAAATTAATCTTCGAAATAATACATATTATTGGCATGAAATTTCATTGGAGAAACACAGGTGTTGAAAAATATACGTAATATACAACGCGAGTCACACCTTACCATATACATATCTCGCCAAACTTGGCAATCACTTCCCGCGACACTAATTTCGAGACACCCTGTACATGTTTGAATCACGTAACGCGCATTAACTACCCGAAAGGACGTTACGTGAGTAATGTTGAGCATGACAGCGAATGGAACGTCCGATGGTTTGTAAAGTCTATTCAAATCCTTTTTTGTTTCTTTTTTTTTAGCTGAACGATATTGCTAATTCGCTCGGGATTCAATTTCTGTTTCGATCGATCACTCCCCCACGATTTATCCAAAGGGAGATCGTAGTTACAAGCTGTGCGGCAATTAGACGCCAACAAAATCTGTTTCCTCTTTCTCACAAATACGGTCTTTCATAAGCGGGGAAAGATCGTTGTCGGCGGTGGAAAGTGAAAAGTAGATCCACTGTTCCAATCAAATTTAATTTTGTCAGCACTATAATTGCATTCTGTTTTGCACGAAAGTCTTATGACATCACGATGTAGTCAGTAGGCAGGTAAATTCAGAAAATTGACACCCTTTCGTGTCGAAGTCTACTTCTACGTACTTAAAGTGTTGTCGTACAAGTTCCAGGTTCGCAAATGTGTGACAAAATTCTACTTAAATGAATTTATACCATTATCGAAATTAGTTTTATCCTGAAATCTCTAATATTTTATTTAGCAATTCTTTTGCTCACTTGAACGTACTCATTAACGGCAATTTTTTTTACCATTTATGTTACTTTTATGTTATGCACTTTGTAAAATGACGAATCTATACTTTTTCGGTACGTATGTAACTAAGGTGGTATCTTTTGTGAAAACAAATATTGAACTAAATGCAGGTAACTTCTTGGTTTCCAAGAGTAATTTCGGTATCAACGTTTTATTTTTCCTTATCGTTTCGATTTGTGTTATTCGCTGTTCCAATCGTTTTTATGCAAGTTGGTAAGATGTAACAAGATTGTCTAACGTAAATGTAGTTGTTGTTCTATTACAGACCACTTCAGACCATTAAGATCTTCAATGTAACCATCCTCTTTTTGCGCGAAGATGGTAGGCGATTTAGAGAAATGTTTCTTACCATTTTTTCAGATAGGAAAATAAGCGTGTGTCTTACAATTTTCAGTAAAATTCGTATTAAGAACTAATTTTGCATAAAAAATAAAATTCATATTTGTCAGGAATGACCAAAAGTCCGTGAGGTTTGAAATAGCTTTTTCTTAAGAGCGGTACTGATCTTCATTTGACAAAACGGATATATCACTTCCTGTGATCGATTGAAAACATGTACATATCGTGTTAGGGAAAGATTATTGATTTTACTGGCAACTACAAAAATGTGTAAAGTGGGTAAAATAACAGTACCACACGCCACGAATTTTACATTACAAGAGGCGTACAAACTTTCTATCATATTCCACGTTTGTGAATATAATGAATGGTAATATTTCATCATGACAAATCTATGTAATTACGATAGATGTGTTCCATAGGGTTTTTTTAAAATATAGTTACATACATTTATTCGCGGTATCAGCATGTTACACAGATGTATAAATGAAATAGTAATTCAAGGAATGCGGAACATTTATGTTATTAACGCCTATGTAGTCATTCAACACCAAGCACCAGTCCAAATCATAATTCAGTATTTTCTATTTAAAATTCCATATTATCCAAATCATCCAGCTTCTGGAAAACGGTCTATCGAGTGAAACTCAAAATGAAATTACGCTCGTCTTCGATTGACAGCGATTTACTCATTTTTTATCCCCGACTAACTGCAAATACATTTGTCATTGCGCAATAAGATCCACGTAGATTTATTTTCCCCAGCATTTCCTTTACCTATATACGGCCAACTGTACACATATGGTATACATACACGAGTCGTACTAAATGCACAATACAAAATGCTTTTGCTTGAGTAACAATGTTCTCTAGAGTCCTAATTTTAAGTGCGCGAATAAAATATTCTGTTTTTCCTTAACTTCAAACACTAAAATGTAACAGCACTCCTTCATGATTTTCAAAAAATATACGCAGGGTACAAGAGCTTACATTGAATGAATTTTGTCCTAAAAATCGAAGTACATACTATATTGTGCACTCATTATACAATAGACAAGTCACTAATTTATGTATTGACAATAATTCTATATTAAATTGTAATTTAACTAGAAGATGTGAATTGTTGTAATTAAGTACCTATATTAAAAGAAATACCACTTTGTAGATAACTTTAATTAGCTAATAAAGCCTTTAGAGTTTCTAGGGTCAGTCTATACTTGCTACAATATTTGACGGTGTATAGTTACACCGATGTTGCAGGTTTCCACTGCTTTCAAGCGCTCCTATTTTCCTTCCGTCTCATTTTGAGGATCATTGATTTCGCGGGTGGGCAAGTAAAGAGTACATGCTTCCATGTAGCATGTTTAACGGACAGCAGAAGAACATTTCAATGGATATTTCAATATTCTCTCAGTAGCAAGTAAAACCTTGTTGGTACACTATACTATTTCTGGATATATCTAATTTGTAGAATTCATTCACATGCGCCTATTAAAATTGGCCGAGCATGATTAATAGTGCTGTAGTTATATAGCACTATTAAGTGCTATAGTGGCTTTGAAATAAAAGTTACGTAGTTGTTGATACGGAAAAGGTCAAGAAATAAAATTTTCAATGCTAATCTCTCGAATCAACTATTCAGGCATTCGTATGCTTTATTGACCTTTTACGACTTTTCCTTCCGAATACTAAAAACCATAGATTGTAAGTTAATTTTCGTACAAGCATTGCTTTTATTCAAATTGTAAACTTTCCTCTTATAGCATACTACATTAAATGCACAAATTCGTTGCCCCTCGTGTAAAAATTAAGACAAACATCGTTTCGGCAATTTAAATTTTACAAGTGTAATGCGTCCTCAATAAACAGAAGAGGAGGAAAGCTATTGATTACCATTATTATTGTTTAATAAAACTCTGAACTTGCTCAATGCAACAAAAACGCATCGATGTAATCTTATCATGCTTTACATTACAACTTTACACGATACGTACCCTTCCTGTATTACTACGTGCATACATGAAACACAGGTGACCGTAGACTTCCGTGCAACAGCGTAACGTGCTTTCGGCCAGATCAATGCCACGAAACTATAAATCTGTGAAAACGATGACACGTCTTTCTAAAGACGTTTCGTGAATACCGGAGAACGAAAGTAGGTTACCCGAATGGAACGGCATAGCGCGGCTGTTCGATTTTCTCTTGCAGTTCTTCCTGCTAATCCATTGCACTCTCTCCAAAATGAGCAGCGTATCGGAATCACTATCGATGTGTAAAATTCTAGCTCGCTGGTGCGAGCCTTCTGTTACCGTAACTTCTAATTGCCAACTGATTTCCATACATTCTGTGAAAACCGGAGTATGTACATACTTACATACCTGTATTATTTATTAATGCAGCGGTGCCCGTGAACCCTGATCGATGAGATTTTAATGATAGATCAGAACAGGAGTTTAATCGTGGAATCGTGTCAGTCGAAGTATAACAGTTTGTTTATCGACTTCCTTTCTGCATAGAAATACCGATGCACGGAACAGGACTCGAATAGAAAGGTAAACGAGCTCTAGCCTATATTAGTAGTCACGCGTGAACACGCGTCAATCATATTGAGGATTAATCTGCTGTTGGTGAACGTATTATTTCGTCGTAGACACGTGAAAGCAGAATCAGCGGTTCAATGGTGCAAATTATCGGGCTTGACACATTTTTCGGTGGATACTCTGCCGCGTGAATAGGTTCGATGCTTCAATTTTGTATGGGTAGTACGAATGAATCGTGATCGTATACTAGGTTTTTTTAGTTCAGTTGCTTTCTAACATATTTTCATTTCTTTTTTCACTGCTTTAATTATTTTGTCAAATTATTTGGAGCCGAAGAGACTTTCACCGTTTTTAGGCATTCCAATTTGCCAAATGACGTTCTGCAACGTGAAATATTAATACAAATGTTAATATAAATGTTATCCTATGGATTTAATCGGAAAGTGGACATATTTGTTAACCGCGAGAAATAATACACTTTTCATCTTATTTGAGCAGTGTATACGTATATTGGAAAATACTATCGTTTGCTATCTAATTAATAGTTATTTCATGTTATTTCATATTGTTAAGAAACAACTATCACTTGCGTAGAGAAAAATTGGGTGGTTTTGGATAACATAAACGTATGTATTCTCCAAAAATATCCTGACGTTTTCTTTCGTTTCTCACGATGTTGCGGTAAATAATAAATGTGGTACAGAGATAATTACGACTATATTTCTGTAATTCATTGTGTCCTCGTGTCATGTTGCAAATGCGTTGCTGATTTGTATAAAGTTTTCTATAAAAGGGAAAAAAGTATAAAAGAAACAAGGTAACTGATTTCATCTTCAATTTACGTTTTGTTTCTATTTAACCAAGTCTATTGCTGTCATTTTAAAAGCTTTTTAAATACAAATAATGTAATTTCATTCACTTGTCTCAGAGTCTTAGAGTATCGATCATGGTCAATGAATTGATTGGATGGTTACGTTGTAGACATTATAAACGAAGAATCAACTAGTAATAATTATAATGACATTATTAACCCGATTAACTAGAATGATAATTTAATTTATACGGGAGTAAAGACATTAATTGCCATTGAAAATCGTTGGTGTCGTAACAGGCACTTGACTGTGCTTAGCGTTCGCCACAAAATTTTCTGCATCATCAGCGACATCGTGTGCATGATTTAATATCGATGAACATACATATAGTTGAAGAAGAATCTTCACCACCTTGTTTGAATTTTCGTTGATCATTCTTTACCTTCAATTCGGTTTTCTTGAATAGTTCTGTTTTATCGCTGATGCATGTAATTACAATAACAAGTTCGGAAAATGATTGCAATCAGCAATTACCACAATTGAGCGAAATACGTACAAGGTTCGAAAGCGCTGTTAAAATTATTGATCTGGACAGAAAGGAATCTTGAAGGAAGAATTTGAAAAAGTTATCATTCGTTGAATGTATTTATCTTTTAATTAAAACCACAAGCGTTTATAATATAAACTTTATACTTAATATTATCGTTCCGTAAGATTTAGTATTGAGTGTTTCTCAACATACAAGTTTAATCGTTGGTACAAATTAAATGTGGCAGTAATAAAAATTACAGACTGTACTATATTATTAAGCGTAATTAAATACAATATGATGGACCCGTGATATGTGAGCCGCCCATTGGCTAAATCAGTTAACTCCGCAAAACAAAAATAAGGAAATTTGTTTTGAATGTAAAAAGTTAAGAGGCAATCGAGCGCTTTGACGATAAAATTTTATAGAGTTCAAAAGGCGAAGTTAACGGATTTGGCTAATGCGCGGCTCATTTTTAGGTCAAATTATTCATTCAAAGTTAATAAGGTTACTTCTCCGTTAAATACTGGAGCAATATTCAGTAGTGAAAAAGATAAGCGTGCGAATGTTTAAATATCGTAGTCTGTAATTTTATAGAAGAAGCGATACCTTTGTTAAGTGTTACATCAATTATCGTTTTGTGCATTTAATCATTTGCTAATAAATTAGTATTTATTTCTGTAACCTTATATTTCCCCGCTTTTGCAATATCAACTATAATTGTACGCAATAGATTATGTAGTGTATTATAGTCGAGAATCAAGTCATCACCGTTTCCTTATGCAAAATAAAAAGTACCTATCGAACGATCGGTTTTATGATTATATCGTCGAGAATCCGATATTAATTTCAAAGAGTAGCATTGTGTTTTGTTATATTTTTACTATCAAGGACTATTCATTCATGTATCCTTTATATATCACTGAAATTCTTTCTTGTTTAAACGTCATTAACTGTGCAGTTTACTGTCAATTCCTTGAATTCATTATAACGTAACGTAGATACGTACAAATAGCATATCAGTAACAGGTTATTAAAGCATGATTAATATTTTCATTATTCCTCTACCAAATTATTCTTGAATTCAACGCACACGCCTAATGAAACGCTTTCCGTAGCTCGCTGGAAAATATATTCGCGGATGTGTCAGCTAAGATAAATTACAAATACAGTTCGCTTTGTAAATCGGCTAACAGCGGTTCAGCTTACCGCATTCGCAGAAAATATAAAATTGAAACGTAGAATGCAAAACAAGAAAACTAATTAAAAGGTTTACGCGTCAGCGATTCTCTTCGAGGAATCACCTTCATTGCTGTACCGTAAACATCTTTGCTATTTCAATTATTTATATCGGCTCTGATAAAGGAAAAAATTAGTGGATTCAAGGAGGATCCAGCGACAAGCATGCACGGTTTTTAATTTTTTAGCCCATGTTCTACTGCTTAAGACTTATTGAACATACTGCCTGCTATACGTAGTAATAAAAGCCAGTATGTAACACGAGAAACGTCTCGTGAAAAAATATAGTCGATACAAACGAAAGATGTTCATTTTACAAATGCAATACGGCGCAATAATTAAGACTATTAACTACACAAAAACAAATTAATATATACTCAATTACAATTGCCGTCAGATGAGAATTACGACTATTAACTACAGAATAAATAAATAAATAAATATCTGAGTCGAAAAATATCAACTGCATCACAGTTGATAGCAGGTGAGAGGCCACGTGTTAATACGCTTACTTCCCATGTCGTTGCCACGAGGTGCACGAAAAATTGCAGACCGAGTGAAAGGGTTTCTGAAGCTTACATTTTCCTCCGTGATCTTCGTATCTAACGCTTCCGCTATGTTTGCTATTCCTGATTTCGGCTCCCACCCCGAGCCGAATTAACAGGTATGCATTCGCTTTCTTCCGTGCAACACCTCCACAATAATGGAAAATTCATTTAGGCATTCTGTTTGGCAATAAATATCTACCGTTTCACTCAAGTCGATTAACAATCGATTATGTACGGCTATCGTGCGGGTCGATTAAAATTGAATTGTTTAATACCTCGACCATTGCAATCATACTTAAAATAATCGTATAATCTTGACAACTTCATGAATGCGTAGTGCGGTTGTTTTTCCACTGATTTTCAATGTTAATTGAATAGATATTAATTATGTGTAACACTTAATACCGGCAGAATCGTCTTCCATATTCGATTTTCGCGGATATACGCGCCGTTAAGTTTCACCGGTTGCCGTAGCTCGCGTCCATCCTACTTGTGTTTCATATAAGGAACGGTGTCTGTAATTTAAGTACACTTTTGTATTATTTAACTACGGATTGATTTCTTTAAAAATATTTTTGTTATACGATTTTCTACCATGAATGCATGTTAGAATAATTTCCAGAATTAGTTACAGATGATTGAACACATTTTCGTGGAGATTTTTCTTGCTTTCGTTCCCCAAAAGCGTTTCATTCTATGGAAATATAGAACCTATGCCGCGAATAGGGTCAGTGAGACAACGATACAAATATGATTGAAACCCCTTGAAATTTAAGCGTCGAATACGGCAGAGACGCCCCATTATTTTAAAATACATATATGTATATGTATACTAAAATATCAGAACCAGACGACTGTTTTATTATATGTATGTGCTGTGCCAGTAGAAATAAGTGTACAAACAATGTCGATAAATCTGGTATTAAACATCGCTACTGTTCAAGAAACATCCTGATTGACACATCTTCTATTCTTACTTAATTGTCTTCTTATCACGGGCTTAGCATCGAAACAAGCAAATATAAATTTTGGTGGTCCCTGATTGCAGCACATTTCATAAATATACATTTCTGCATAAAGCAATACGCTTATACAGAGTGTAATGATATCTTCTTTCATTGCAACGACCTTGTGAAAACTTCATGTCATAATCTACCGATGCTATGCATAGGAAATGTTATTTTCTCTTAGGATTAGAACATTTCATGTCGGTGAGCGTATGAAAACATAACAGCATAGAAAAGTGAGAACCACATTAATGTATGTACGTATACTTTTATTATTTGAATGATTAATGTGCATTGATTTTTTTAATACGCAATAGCAATTAACTTATGAAAAGTTATGGCGGAAATAATGGAATTTGCACGCGTCGTCGCAGTAGCTAGATAATAATCCATCGAGTGCAACGAAGCACAAAATATTGAATTAATGAGAGCATATCTTCTTGGATGAAATGGATAAAACTGCTCGAAGTAACAGAGTTACGATATCTTCAGCTGGTTCAATTCTCGTAAATATTTGAAAAGATATTAGTTAACGAAAAATAAAGAATAATTGCTTGCCAAATATGTAGCACAACAAAATGATGTAGAACAATAATTTCATTCGTATATAAACCAAAGTATGTAGTTGTACTATAAGTATTTAAGCTTTCATTCCACCCTATTTACTATTCTACTACTGTTAAGTTAATTTAAAACCATAGAATACGACAAGGCGATTCCCACATATACATATCCTACTGCCAAGGTACGAAATAGAAAAGATATACAATGAAATTCTTTCATGCGAGATACACAGAAATTTATTCGATAATAAAATAAAATGATCGTAACACTTTCGCATACAAAATAAACCGTATGAAATCAAACAGGCTATACATTTTCAGAGATTACCTGAAAGTCGCTAAATTTATGTAAATCTTTTATCCTTCATTAAGCTATTCGATGTTACCAACTTTCTTTCCCAGCCGCTAATATAAAATCACAAAGAAAGCCGCGTTAATAATCCATTGTAGAAAATCATTCAGAACTTGCGCCCAGTTCCCTGCAAAACTGTTACCCCAGGAAAGTCCGGTATTATATTATATTATGCGTAAACGATGCAGTGACCGTAACGTCAGATGCAAAAACGACGATACAAGTAAGTACTTGCACGACAGACGAGGCGAAAGATTTAACAGCGATCGTGCTGCATGCATGCCGGGGAAACATTTCGCGACGGTGGAACTTTTCTGGCTTAACGGGTTCTCTCTTTTCACCTTCGACCTTCCAAACGTCTTCAGCGGCTTCCATCTAGCGACTCATTTAGTCTTCGCGCCCTACCGCTGAACTTGTCCCAAATTCCATGGAGTGCACCGGTCACGATCTCTGACGAGGCGTAATTAGTTCCCTGTCGATCCATTTCCGTGCACGACCTTCCTTGCGAGATCGATCATACCGTTTAGAAGTAAGTTGTTCCACGGTTCGACAAACTGGAGGCCCGCAATGGAACAATATTGCCTGAAGGTTGTTGTCTTCGGGTCTTTCTTCTGCCATCGTGGAAATAGGCACTAAAGGGTGTCTAATTGATCCAAGTAACAAGTTTTGGACACATACCTGAAGAGGAATTAATGCGTTCGAGAAACTTTTGAGTGAAGTTCGTTTTATCTGTTGTGTGATAATGTTGGTGTATTGTAGCCGTGTGTTTTTATGTTACGTGGATGTGTGAGTTTACGTTGCAGTAGAAAACGTTTCCATTTATAACACGTGAAAATTTGCAACTTGTTGCACGCGCCTATCGTTTGTTTCGATAAGAAAATTGAGGTAACCATTAATATCTGTAATTAGCGTTACCCTTTAGCGTCGCAGTATTTCTGATAGATTCTCATGTTCAAATATTTAATTGATCGATGTAGTAAAGATATTTTTTTATACGAATTTTATATGGTTTAAACTCAATCAATTACGAATACAAATCATTCCTGAGATTGAAAGCATATGATTGTCTACCAAACAAGTTTCTATAGAAAAGCAGGTTCCAAACATACGATTGTACATGCACTGTTTCCAGTATTGCACTTGCATGTGCCTCACGACACCTTTTTTGTTAATGCAGAAGCTCGAATATCATTCAAGGCTGAGTTACTTAAAGTTTTAAAAATATTATCAGTGATAACAGTGCAATTGTCCTTCATCGACAATTGTTAGCTTCGATAGCTACTTTAAGGAAGTATTTTCATAAAATTCTTAAACACATGCACGAAGAAATAACGTCGTAGAAATATAATATTTATTCCTTTGCGGTAAATTATAAGTTATATTGCTGAACTGCTTGCGAAACCAGTTGCCGGAGAATTCTGTTCGACGTGCGACGTTTTTTGATGAGACTCCATCGTCTCGAGCCCATCCGGCCGCGGAAATCACTTTTCCCAGCTAGGAAAAAGAAATACATGAAATGTTTCTTACAGATAAGGTCATAAAGCGCACACTCCACATACGTATTATTTCCGTATAGTTTCGTTCGTCGATTTTTAGTACTCCTTTGATTTGGATTGCAGTATTAGTAACAGTTATAATTCCTTATCAATATAAATTGTATAGGATAAGCGTGAGAAGAAAGTCACAAAGATTACAAACTGGATAAATATAATATGAATGATATATAAAATCGCACATTCTAGCGTGTTAAGAAATCGGTCATAATTATTTAACATTGTCAAGTTATGTCGTAACGAGATTTCATTCTACACACGAAGAGTCTCCGAATGAAAAGGAACGGCGACTTCTTTCGCTTCCAAGCGGTACAGTTCTAACAATTTGTGCGACCTACATTGCAACTGTTACATAAGAGCAGGCGTATTATTATCAGTTCACGCACAGAATGCTTTTTGATAGAGTACGCATTGTACTCTCCTTATCGATCAATACGGTGGCTTTAAAGTATTAATCTATTATTACTTGACGATAAAAGAAACGTATGAATACATTCAACAATAGTTGAACGGCACTAAACAAGAACAGCTTCTCAAATATAACCTGTATACACGGCTGGTCCGGGGTACCCTTATAAATTTCTAATTTATTCAAAAATAATATCGATCAAAACTTTTGCTGTCTTATTTTAACGCAGATTATAACGCATCCAAAATTCATACAGTCGGGGCAGTCAGAGATAAGATTGTATAATGAACATAATTATCGTACTGTAGGTGTTCAATTAAATTTTACTTATTGAAAATACGTCAACCATTTATACCAATATTGAAGAATCTACGTTGGCACAAACAGGGGTATTGTGTTTCGATTAAACTTGAATGACAATATTTTTACTATTCGCCCATTTAATTCTACGACGGCTGTGTGTTAAATGCAGAGAGTGTGTATACATCAGTCTGTTGTGAATTAGGAAACAGTGGCTAAATATTCGTAGCATTTCGTATACATGTTTTCATCTTTTCTATAAGCATCTGCGAGGAAAGGGAAAGCTTTTCCGCGACACGGAAATGAATCGATCGACGCGACGGGGAGAACAAGCGACAAAGCCTGGGGACAATGTAGGAATACGATCAAATGCGCACCCTTATCAAGAGGTTCCTCTTCATTCCGCGACGTGGTATTTCGAGAGATGACCTTAGGGAAAAATCGATATCAGCCACCGTATCTACACGTTTGTAGGACACGTTATCGAGCGATTCGTATGTAATGTCGAGAACGATCTCTTTCGAGCATTGTAGTCTGTATTCTTACCTGTGCACTTGTTACGGAGGAAGAATATTATCTTCAAGTTCTGTCACATGTACACACATGTGAACATCTGGGTATGTTGAACTCACAAGGAAGGTTAGGCAACCCGAAGATTCAGAAACGTGTGAAACTTTGCATGCAAGTAAAGTATGTCATCCGTAATACAACCCTATTTTCACAAATCCATGATTATGTTCATTTTCTTCCACGGATTTTTCAAAAAATTCGTTTATGCAGTTTTGTAAACGCAACGGAGCGATGCAAGTTTTGTTTATACCTTTTTAAAATATCTCTTGGCGTTCTTGTGATATTTCACCAAAAAGAACATTTTGAATTTTTTTCAAAGGCTCATTCCACCCCTCAAAACTGAGTCATGGCACGAACGGAAAATAGGGTTGTATTACGGATGACACACTTTACTTGCATGCAAAGTTTCATACGTTTCTGAATCTTCGGGCCGGCTAACCTTCCTTGTCAGTATAGTAGGGTGAATACAGAAACCCTTTATACATACTCTGGCTTCTAAACTAAATATTAATATCTCTTTCTGATAACTTGTAAACAGTCATTCATTCGGAGCCAGTATTTGGTAACGATATTAAAGTATTTTAAAGTGATAAGAAAATGTACAAATAGGTCTGAAATCCTCCGAATTATCGAAAGTTTGATATTGCCTGGAGGGCTAGATATTTTGCAAATCAATCAATAATTATTGTAACGTCTAAAAATTCTTACCCAAGTGCACGCGTGTCCCTCAATCAAATCGAATAACAGCATTAGAATATTAAGTCGCTGTCTACCGTAATGGCGTTTACATCGAAAGTAAACGTAACGAAGGCCTAATAGATCGAACTATTTCAATTGAAATTAGACTTCTCGGCACGATACAAAGGCCTGAATCGTTCGATGACTGTCAACGCGAACAGAAGATAGTGACGCGAACACGATGTGCATAATAATGAGCAATCACAAAATATGTAAGTACAGTCGCGTCGGTAAGTAAGTTAACGCAATGTCTAATGTAATCAATCGCATAAAAAATAACAAATGTCACCTGTTGTCTATGCCAATAATGATAGTATTGAACGATATTATCGATTGTGATATATTGCTGTTGATTTCCTTTGTTTTGACAAAGAATTCTCATACGTGTTTAGTGAAGAATTCATGAGGAATGCATTCCATCGTCGGAAAGTAAGTTAACGATTGTATAATTTTTGGTTTTTGTATGTAACAGTTGCAATATTTATTGTCACAATTCTTTTTAAATGTATTAGAACACTTATACTACTTTCATCGGCATTTATAACTTACATACCTTGAAATCAGCCGCTCAATAGTCAAATCGGTTAACTCCACTTTTTGAAGCTTTTTAAATTTTATTGCCAAAGTGCTTGATAGACCCTTGATAGACTCTTCACTGTCTATATTTCAAATAAATTTCCATATTTTTGGTTGTGTGGATTTAACCGATTTGGCCAATCAAATAATAATGGCTAATATTTTGTTCAGTATGGTAAGAAATGTAGAACAGTCTGCGGAAATGCCATTGAGGATCTTTTAACGGAGAAAGGAAGGATATTCTTTATTTGCGATCGCAGAAGAATTGGAACTAACGAAAGTGGGAGCCCAAAAAATATGTGATCGAATCGAAAAGAGAGGAATAGCGAGAGGAATAACCCAGATCAAGAAACGTTTATCGGAAGCGGAATTCCTAAGAAAAATGCATTGAAGCGAATTAAATTTTTCAACCCAACATTTACAAAAGCCAATTGAGTTTGGGGGATCTGTTATTTGGAGCGATGACCCGAGATTTGACATTTTTAACAATAATAGACGGGAGTACGTTTGGAGGAAGAACGGCTAAAGTTTTAACAAAAAGCATGTCAAAACAGTCATTAAACATCTGTTATGACGTGGGGGTGTTTTAGTACACGTACACAGCGCGGCGTTGGAAGCCTGGCCATTATTGGCGACAGATTGACGGCAGCAAACTACATCGAAATATTGCGAAACAATTTGCTTCCTTCCAATATAAACATATTGGTATGGCCACCACAAAGTCCGCACTTGAATCCCATCGAACATTTGTTGGGCCATTTGAAGAGAAATGTGTCTGTAAACGACAGAAGAAACAAAATAACTTTTCTTAATGCGCTGCACATTGAATGGAACAATATTGGCCTAGACGTAATTAAAAACTTACTCCACAGTATACCAAATCGTCTACGAGCAATTATAACTGCAATGGGATATCACACAAAATATTCGAATAAAACTTACTATACAGAATAAGAAAGAGTAGGGTGCGTTCAACTTTTGTATAACCATTTTTTCATTGCGTCACTCTCCCAAAAGTTTATGTAAAAGAATAAAAACATTAAGCATATTGTCCCACTTTTGTTCAATTTTTGATGTCCGATATTGATCATTAACTTACTTTCCGACGCGACTGTATATGTATACAGTCAGTCGCATAAGTATGTATACGTATCGGCACTGTTTATACAAGAAAGTTGAAATTAGATGCTTAAAGGTGGATTAATACATATTTTTTTTATTAACTACTGAATTTTGTTACTATTTCATTTAAATAAACCTGACATATGTGTTCATGTAAAATAAAAAATTTATTGGAGCGCTTCAAACGGATCACTCAGTTTCAACAAATTTCTTTTATAAACAGTGCGGATACGAATACTTATGCGACTGACTGTACATACATACTCTATCGATGAAAAGTTTATGTACACGCACTAGCAACGTGAATGCTTTGTTTCTGCTCATCTTTATACATAGACACGAACATTATCAGAGTAACTTATAATAATAGACATACTTTCCAAAGAAATGTTATAATTTATTGTTAAACGGCCCGCTCGCCAAAGTAACCACACATTTTTCTTTATTAATGTTTTGCACAATTTTGGTATTTTTGAACGTAATGTTTGTGACGTTTCTGTTGGTATGCTTTTCCATCTGTTTTGAAGAAGCTCTCATCAATTTTGTTTGAATCTTGCACAATGGTTCCTACTTTCCCCATCAAATTCTTTCCAGTTTAAATATTGCAGATAAATTTTGACTGACTGTTTGGATGGTTATTCTGTTGGAAAACGAAATTCTGAACAATTAGTCTTACAAAACGTATTCCCTGTCAAATAGAAATACTTTTCTTACGTACGTACTTAGCGGACGCTATTTCGAAAGTGAATTCATCGCGATGACCCTCTTTGAATCGTAGGAAGAACTTTCGTCTGAATAATTTCTCTGCGTGTGCTAAAAACTTTTCACGTGTTCTTACTTGCATTCGCTCTCACGATGGTTGTGCTGAATCGATGATAACCTGGTCTCGTTCGATTCGTACTCGTATAGACTTGATACCACACGTTCTTCCTGCATCGAGAATAACTGTACTTGCAGCATAGTTTTTACTTCATATGTGTATGCAGTAACTAAACAAGTCAATGAATATGTGCTACTATGAACCACTTATGCTTGAATTTACAGCTGCACTAAAACGATACGGCAATAGCACTAAAGAACTAAGGTACTGTTCCAATTAATAAGTTGTATAAGAAATTATTAATTAGGTTTTGTATCTGGATTGTACTAATATCTCGAAGGAAATGGGAATAGATGTTTCTTTTATTATATGTGAGTTATTTTGAATTTCACTTACATTTTTGTGTGCTCCAGCAATAACCTAGATAATTATTAATAAAATAAATAGAGGTCTGTATTAGTTATTCACGGTATTCTAAAACGTCTTTTGTTTCACTGGAACCGAGAGTAGGAAATTTGTTAAATTCTATTGTCCTTTAAAAAGGAATGAATAAAATTTTATTACAACCATGCTTTATCTAACTAAATTAATTTAAGTTCTAGTTAATGTTCCTTCCTCACTAATTCTGCGCCAGGAATTTCACCTGCTTTCATTGCAAATGTCCAATAATCAGTACACTGTTACATTATAATATGATACATTTGCAGCTATGCTAATATTTATTGAATTAACGATAACAATGAAATGTTCTCCTCTTTTTATCAAATTTTGCGCACGCATATTTGATGATAAATTAAATTGGTCACCACGAAAATGAATTTAAATTAAAAATTGCATTCCTTCCCTCCCCTTCGAATGACCATGACTTTCGACCTGAAAATAAGCCTGCAAGTGCGTTCACCCTGATTCGATTCATTCACGCCTTTCTAAGCTGTCTGACATTCCAGGCGCGTACGATTCTGTTAGTTCATTCGAATCCATTGTAGATTGCGTTTCCGTCGTGCGATGCATAGCTGTCCTTGCCTTTGTTTTAAAAATTTACACGTAATATGTACCTCTTTTATATCGCCGTAAGAATCGAATATCTCTACGATTACTTTCTACAAGTTACTTTAAAGGAATTACACTTTTATTTACATTTTCCTTCATCCCTGCCGTTACATTACAGGCTTTAGTTTAATTTTATTCATACAGTTAGCCTAACGAATCTGTTATTTATACAAAAATGATTGTGAAATAATCAGTGAAAAATGAATTCGATATCTTGCTGTATAAATTATCTTGAATGGATTAAGTATGGTTCTATTCACATAGAAAGTTATTAATGGGATGCTTTCCCCTTTCATAGGCTATAACTGTTTTTTAACATTGTTAAAGTTTCATACATATATTGTAACATTTTACTAACAAGCTAGCCCGGTGACTGATACACCCTGATTTTGATCAAACTTTGCACAAGTGTTGCACACCTACCTAAGAATTTAGCTGTAATTCGTTTCCTTTACGCAAATTAAAATTAAAATGATTTTTTCAAAAAACTGTTCACACAGATCAATAGGTCTGAAGAAACGAATTGCAGCTAAATTCTTAGGCAGGTAATATGAACACTTGTGCAAAGTTTCATCAAAATCGGCGTGTATGAGTTACCGGGGTTCCCTTGTAACATGTATCTACCAATGTGAATCTCTACCATCTGAAATTCTTCAATTCAAATCTTCTCATCCTGTAATACTCTAATTTGGATCTTCAGATGCTGGATTCTATTAATTCCCCACCTCTGGGCTGTCCATTTGTCACACAGAAGTTTCGAAATATTCGATTCATTTTTGATATTGTAAAGTGCAAGATTTGATTCTTGAGTAGACCAAGCCAGTGTCTGTAACGTCTATTATCCAGGTACATAATTCGAAGAATGTTGCTAATTAGGCAAATCGACGATTCGTTATGACGCAAAATCAATAACTGATGATGGGCCACATGGTACAGCTGCATTGACAAAGCTTTGTGCGACGTGTCCCCGATACGTTTTCATTATCGGAAAGGTTTCGTGTTCCAAATTAGACGTTAACAGAAGCCTGCGGAAAAGAAAACGATCGTAGATAGACCGATTAATAAATCAGAACGCACGCAAACATATAAAAGTGAACGAGAAATCACCTGTTCGACAATGAAGTGACGCGACAATTGTTAACCGTATATGTGCCACCTTCGAAATAAACTCTATTTATTAAAGCTCACTGGACATCGCGGTTGCAATATGGGATCAGGTAATAACACCAATTTAAGGAAAAAATTGCAGTCCTTCCCAAATGGCAGTCCATCGAATGGAGCAGTGTTATTCCAGAGAACGTTTCACAAACTTTTCATGAATGTCTTCGGAATTCTCTCTCATTGATTGCATCGAATCACAGTACTTTACTATTCATGGACCTCGTATTAATTCCGCCAAATACAAAATAGTAGTTAGCTTATTAACCCACGTTGTAATAGTTGGGTAATCCAGATGCAAATGTTGTAAGCGAATGTGAAATCGTTTACGTAATGCGTACAGTACCGTAGGGGAGGTTTGCTCTGTGTGTATCAGTTGATGGTCGACCGCGATTTCGAGATTCCAATCTCGGTATTCCAAATGGATGATCTACTTCTCCTGTTCCAAATATTCCGCGGAATACTTGAGATACAGCATAAGCAATTTCTCACTCAGGTAAACTGCTCTTATGTATTAATAGAAATTGTACATCTAAATAAAGAGTGTACAGACTCGATTTCGTATTATTCCTTCTACATTCCGGGGTACTTTCAATGCACGTAAATCCGGCAGAACGTTTTACCGCGGCAAAGAATAGAATTACCCAAATTTCTTTATTCGATTTTGTACAATGAATATGTAGCGGAGAGACGGTGGCACAGAAGTCTTGAAATAAACGTGTTTTACACATAGTTCGCAGGAAGAAATGAAAGACTATTTCATCATCGTGACGTCGAAAGTTATTCTGGGCAAAAGGGGCAGCGTAGAAGAATTATTCAAGTAACCGGACGAACTCACAATGGTAAATACCTTCTGTAAAGGGACCAAAGGACTCGCGGGGGCGATAGAATCGTCCAACTGACTGTGAGTTTGTATCAACGACCCGTCTAAAACGTTTATGAACACAATTAAGACGTCAGACGTTGCTCGCGTCACGCCCGACAATTTTATCAAGTTATTTTTATCTTGTTCTTCTGACTTTCGTACCGTTAAACGCGCTTCTCGAGAATAATTAATCGTTTCCACTGCATCTTGCGCGACTGAGGATACTACAATTTTACAACGAGTGCACCATAATTATTGCCGTTGCTTTTACGCACCGTATATACATATTTTGATTTATGCCTCAATACAAATTGTCCGCGTACAAATGATTTTTTTAAATAAAACAACAAATATGGAGGATGTTGCAGTTCGATATGAATTCGACGATAATGAAGATCATTAATGGAGGTGATTAATTGTTGAGTAATGAATGATTAAGGCAGATCATCATTGATGCCGTATTTTTCTGTAAAACAAGAAATAAGTTAAGTTTTATAAAAGAAACATAAACACGATTCATGAATTCATTTTACTTAGGTAGTGATTATACATAGTACATGTATATGTTCAACAAAAATAGAAATAGTAAAAGGTCAAACGATCCTGTGCAAATGGAACAATTCCATGACATTAGTGATAAAATCTAGATTCTACATCACATATTGTTTTATTACGATGAATACAACCAAGCAAGTAATGTATTGTAAAAAGAGATCGATATTACTTTTCACAGCACGTGTTTGCCCCATTTCTGCACAGTATACAAATCAGTAGGACACCCTATTAAATACTGCACAATATTTTAACAGACCGTATATTTACCTGTAAGCTAAATATATAACAAATACATCTCTTATTATTTTTAAAGAAAAGTACGACTTTCCATCCCGCAAGTTAATTTACATCCCTAAAATTATCCAAGAAAGCAGCACTTTAAATTTCTAACCACGAATCAGGGAATGACTACTCTGTGGCTTGTTTAAAGAAAGATCATGTTTAAGCATTAATTCATCCAATATTAACAAAGTAAGCATAAAATACTGAATGCCCGAAAATAATTTTAATATGTTTTCTAGTTAAAAGATCCTTCACATATATAGTCACAAAGTTTATGCACTGCAAGAATGCAGAAAACGTTGATTTCAATGCAACTTCTATGCACACCGAAGTGTAGCATTATTAAGAGCAAATAGGTCAACAATTAACCCCCCCCCCCCCCCCCCCCCCACGAGTTCAGTAAGAAATTAAATACTTTCAATAGGAGATTGATAACAGGGGAATATTCGAGAATCGAACACATCAATCACTGGTCGAAATTGATCGACTTCCGCAGGTACAGAAAGCCATGACTAGCAAACTATAAATTACACTAAACACTGCGTATTACGTTCTTGTCGGGGCCGATCAGACGATCTAGTTGTCTCGACGATCCGATACCCTTATTCAGGTCTCTAAACTCTCTTCCCAACAAGTGAAGAGGCCCCCCGGCCTCTAGAACCGGTCCGAAGTCTTACCTGTACCGATTCATCGATATCAACCTGCGTAAACACATAAAGTATCTCACAGCGCTCGATCTCTGCATGCCTGTATCCTCTTCGGCACACTTTGGAAACTCTCGTGGGAATGTACTGACTGACCGACTCAGTCCAGCCATTCAATTGTGGACTTTCTCGGAATGTATGACGAGATCCCCTTTGTTCCAGACCTCCTCTGCTCCTCTCTTCTTATTCTTCTACTCACTTTTGTGTTTTATTTTTCTCCTGTTTAGCATTTTAGCGAACACTGCCGATTTTATACAAGCATGATCGATTACGGTGAAACAACCCTTGTTCGTTTTAGATATATTATACATATGTATGTAGTACCGTTTTAGTCATGTAGGTATGTGGCTTGTTGCATGGCACGATCTAATATACAATAGCTAGAGATTGTCGTCCCTGAACTGACGACTGTAACATCGTGAGTACATATTTTGAAGGATATTTATTGGCTTGTTGTAATTTTGATCACGGTGCTGGGAACAAAATTTTGCGTGACTGTAACGTGCAGTGCAATATTAATTTTTCGAAAATAATACGTACCTGACACGAATATCGATACCTTCGTTTTAATAGTACGTAACAGCCGTTTTAACGAAATTTAGCTTTTGAATATTTCTCCGTCTACTTTTGATGCACGATCGATTGTAGATAACACAGCAAATTCCCGTTATATAAAATATAAAGATAGACCGAAATCTCAGTTTTTCTGCACTCGGGTAAAATTGCAGTCTTGTCGCGTTCGTGAGATTAGAATGAAGGTATCGATATATTATTAAGGAACAGAGTACATTACTATATTATATATTTCTGATATCACTCAAAGTGCAAGAGGATAAGGAATCTAGTAAGAACTGGATTGGAAAAGTGTGGAGTATCTACCACTTACATACACGTAAAATTTAATTGAATTTGTATTTTCACACCCGAAGAAATTATTCGGAGGTCCTGCGAATAAATATTGATAGTCTGAACGAAGTTTAACCATTCTTTGTGGAAGGCGGTTTGGACATCTTGCCAAAAAGGTATATGCAGATACTATCAGAATGAGAACGTGCGTTTAAATAAAGTGTAAATATAAAGCATACTTATACAACTGCAATATTGGCACAGTATCAGAGACGCTTTTCTAAAGAAAAATTATTTACACCAAGTTTTGAACAGCATTTTACGCATAATTGAACTGCAAACTGTACTTATACGTGACGTACTGAAGCTCATACGATTTTTGTTCTATTACAGATTCATTTACTTCCTGTCCCAAAAAAGACATTTTCTGTCTCAAAAGATGATTCCAAACTTGCAGGATATTATTAATAAATGTACCGAATGAAATATTAAAACTTATTTTTGTTAATTTCAATTAGCATTTAATAAATTTGATTAAAAAGCTCCATACCGAGAAGCAAAGAAAAATTATTCTTTATCACAGTATTAGTATTTTAAACTTAAAAAAAGCATTATAACCACTAATGCATACGTTCAAATTTATATAATTCGATACTTTCTTCCGAAACATTAATATGCACACACGTAGTCCGAATGGTACAATGCCTTTTACAATTGTCGATGATTCATAACATTTTGTCGTGTGCCACCTGTAAGACACTGTTTCCATTGATAGCGTTCATTAATTTTCCAAACAGAATCTTTTCAATACAATGTCCATCTAATTGATTCCGTTCACGAATTAACTTTCAAGCGGCATGAGCTTTTGTGTATCCATCTCATTTTTCGTGTCTACTTATTTCCTGCCCGTTCCATAATTTCCTCCTTACAATGGCGTAACTCTACAAATTAAAATTTACTGTACTGTATTGAATAGAAACCAAAATATATTTTTGTTACACATGAAAATATTCTCTTCATTATTTATTACTCTTCTGTTCTTCCTGAGAAATCCTTTTAACCTAAGAATTGTTACTTTGAGCTGTGCATCTGCAACAGCAGCTTTTATTTCGCAACGCTTATTTTCTCTACAGATACGAATGTCAGATTTGTTCCACGGTTCCCATGAGGAGGCTTCAAACAACTTCCTGTTGAACAGGGAAAAGTAGTTGTGGCCATTCTTAGACCCTTTCTCAACTCTGTTTAACTAAAAGATAGCCTCGGAAGGTCTTGGCAATATGTATTCAATATGCGATACACTATGATGAACTGTCCAATTTCAAAATCGCATTCGCTTCATTACAGCATCCTTAGAGATACTGTTGTACGTTAGAAATAGAGACACGAATTATGAAACATCGAAAAAAAAATTCATTAGAAATGCGCGTATTTTAATCGGCGAGTTTCTCTTTCAGACGCAGAAATAATATAAAATTACTTTGATATTATAAACATATGTCTGAACATTGAAGGATGCTAAATAATTATAAGATAAGAAGGCGAAAATATTTTTCGCAACACCTTCAAGGACTGTATTAGTTAGTGACGGTATAAAACCGAACATTTTCCAAGTTATTAAATGTTGTTCAGCTATAGCGTTTGCAACTTCAATACGGGGTGAACGAGACTTTATCTCTTACAATATAACTATACGTGGACGGTCGTTCATCATTCATGTTATGGCACGTAAAATATGTTTGCGCACGCATAAATATTTCCAGGTACAAAAACGATAACCCAGGCGTACATATGCACCTAATATAAACTGAACTAAAATATGGCACTTGTAAATAATATATTTTTACGAATATTTCATTCGTTTTCCGGAACGAAGGAAACTAGAAGAGAAAATGAAATTATTTTTCTCTTTTACCGAACGTACATATAAGATTTCTCAATAAGAGCTTTGTTTTTTTTTTTAAATAAAACACATTCAACTTTAAGAAATGTTGCCAACTTTTATTGCAATGTGCATTATGGTAAGTTATAATTATACACATATGCGACGCAATTTCGGACGAATGTGCCATAGCTCTCCTTGCACGATACCACCCTTTTTCCCTAAATTTTTGGTGACATTTTTCTGCCTGTCGCCTTCAATTCGCGAGTCAGTTGAGTTTTTGACACGTGTAGAGCCAAATCTGTTATTGAGAAATATCGCAAAAAGCATTAAAAATATGATGCCCTATAACAAATACATCCGAAAACCATTCGGTAGCTCTTGTTGGCAAATCCTATACATACCATATGTTCTATTAAATAAGGATTCGAATGTATTTCAAAAAAATGGAAAGAAATTTATAGAGAATTTGATTAATGTTCAACATTGGTTGCACTATTTATAGTATAATTAATCAAATGAAATGATAGGCAGTAATTTTAATCCCGCTTAGAGGTTTCTAAGGATGGAAGAATACAATTTGTATGAGTATCGCTTTCACGTATAATCTCTATCACTTCCGGAATAGCGTACATTCTTAACTTAAATGGTGCGCTTACCTGCAGAACTAAATTTCAGTTTTGCTTCTCGGTATATACCAGAACGATGTGATCTAGTATTATATTAATCTAGATCGTGGATAACGGTGTCGCACGTTTCAATATAGAGATCGTGTCTTGCGAAACAAAATTACTGCTCAGCTAATACATAGATCAATCGTTTCTTTTTCAACTTTTACATTTGCCTAATACAACGTAACCGTAATTCCAATCGTTTATATCTCCTACACCAGAAAATACAGCCACCAAGCGATATTATGCTCCATACTTCCTTACTACGTATATCAATATTTACTTCAAACTTTCTACGATACGAGTGCACACGTGTAAACTGCATACATACTTCCATTCTAATGCAAAACTGTTCAGCACAGCATTACTTCCTTCATTCATCCGCCGTAACAAGTTCACAAACCAATTACCCGCAAACTTATTTTCCAATACGCTTCCAATTCGATCCCCTAGACTCTAGACTTTTCAACAAATGCATACGTTGACATATGTAATGCATACGTGTATTCAAAAGGGCACGTTTTACGCATGACGATACGCTCCTTCATAGACCGTGATCACGAATGAACGAAAGTTTCCACGGGTCTCCTTTGAAAACAGGAACTCTTTTGGAAAAACGGCCGCTCAAAAGCATCGCCCTTTCGGCTTACACGAGCTCTAATTGCACCGGTAACCCGCGAAAAGGAAACGGCCGCGTTAACTCGCGTCGCGCCGCGAAATGCCATTATAATCCTGACATCTGCAAAATGAAAATAACAACTCGACGTAGTAAGGAGAAACGCTACAGCGATCACAATTAAAAGCATCACGCTCCTGCGAGACAGAAACGGTTCGAGAAATGGAAAAGCATTTTCCGTGCCGCCATAACGGCGGGGGGAACTAACGTGGGAAATGCGGCGCGATAGGATTATGGTGTTAGCGGTAGGCATTTGAACGATAATCTTTCGAGGTGAATACTTTGTACCACGTGCTGCGTTATGGCGAACACGTAGGCGTTGATATGTTCTTCAAGCAGCGTTGGAAGGCAAAAGAAGGAGGTGTGTTTACACCTGTACTGTTAAGATCATGCTGTGGGTAGTTGGCGCGTTGGATGTTGCACAGGTGGCTTGACACGTTCCACGTTAAAAGGAAAACAAATTAGTTTGTTCAAATTCGAAGTACTCGCGAGGAATTATGCATTGGATTGAGATAAGATAAGTTTTCTAATGGAATTTAGGTCGCTGTTTCGAATGTACCTTCTAATTGTATGAAAACGCGTCGATAATTTGTTCTTCGTTCGTTTTTTTTTTACCAACTGTTTAATCAAATCAGTGTACGAATTTTATTCTCGCCTACCTAGAAGGAATGTTTGAATTTCCATTTGGAATTCTGTCCCTTGTATTATACAGTAAAAAATATCTTTTTTAAATTATTATGTAATACTTTATTTCCGTCCTTGGTAAATGTAGAAGGACAGTGTGAAAAGTATTTTTAATAATTTAATGGCATTTATAATTGAAGTTTTAAAAGCAATCGCAACTTTTCTACCTTATTGCAAAGCAAGCGAGGTTGCTAAAACATTATCGTATTGAATCGTCAACGCCTACTCGCCTGAGCTGTCAATATTGCGCACGTCATAAGCCGTGCCAGTAAGGGGCAGTTGTTTAAGTAAAATATGGAAAATAACTAAAACAAGCTTTTAAATGTCGCATCACACTTTAATGAACGAAAGCTTTCGAAAGTGACTGTAAGCGCGGCACAGAATCAATTGACCAAATCAGTAGCTTTATTTCGGGTCGCAATAATTATCATTATTTAAACATTAAAAAATTTCGTTCACAGACTTAGAACCAATCTCAATAAACGTCACATACGTCGTGCCATTTTCAAAAATGTCTTCACTCAAGTTGTAGAACAATACGCATTTTTCTAATTGACTTCGCAACAAACGTATCGCGAAGAAAAACTGCGAATATCTCTAAAAAATAAGATGTTTCGTATTCACAGTTAGATGCTTCAATGTCATTTGCAACATGATTAGATTATTCTTCTGTAACATCTTCTTATTTCTTTCCATGTATACCCAGTATAATACTTAAAAGACAGAGGTAGAAAATTACGTAACGAAGAGGAGGAGATTGAAGGAAAACTGTTTGAAAACCTCACCTCAAAAGAGATCTAGAATTGATTTTAAACCTAAAATCACAAAACCAACATATCACGAAGCAAACACGTTGCCATTGATGGTTCGAATCAGTTCCCTTCGCACCTACGCGACCCTTTCACAACCAGAAAGATCACTTTGCGCCCTATGTATACCTTTGGCTCGAAAAATACGAGACACGTTTTCGTGTCACTTCGTTCAGAAAAGAAACGGCACATGACTATCTTTGAACATTTCACAGTGTGCCACGCGTCGAAACCGACACTGCACGACATGATATTTATAGAGATTAGGACAATGTGCGTGCACGTTATTAATAGAACGCCGTTTCTTCTTTCGTGCTGTTAATTGCTTAGGGAAAATATAATTCACGCAACGACGGGACAGTCTCTTCGAAACGATTTACATCGGTGCGAATATGAATAATGAATGGCACTGATAAGCAAGCCTTTTGTCACCGAAAATATTTACGCTAATTTTTATACATTTTTCGACGCTGGATTACAATCTACAATCAGATTCTTTCCATCACCAATAGCTTTTATACGGCAACACCTGTATTACTTGTATTACTTAATAATTACTGAAATCGCAATCATTTTCTTCAATAATAGCATAAATACGTGGGGTGAGAATAATTTGTGTTTAGTGTATCGGGAAGAATAAAACGCTAATGGTAAAGAATTTTATTATGCACCTGTAATTCAGTGATGTAAATGGGCAGAAACAGTTATTCAATTGGCTGCCTGCGAGTGATCTTGCGGTCTTTCGAGAAATGTCACATCTGCACCTGCATGAGGGCGCGTGTAAGACAGAAAGAGGCTCCTCTGGGGTTCACTGATTACTGCTGAACACTCAAGCGAGATGTCCCTCGAATCGGATATTCCGGGTAGTCAACTAGGATGCGCCACTTTTTAGGTAATGCTCTACAGCTTCGGTATATATAGGATCACTCGAGTTATTAAATATTAAAATATGAGTTACCGCACAATCCTGCAGGATAGAAACAGACCGATTATACATGTATGTATCTGGACTGCAGAGCCATTGTGTATTAAGTTCACTATTTTCAAAAAATGACATTTCACCTGTTTCTCGTATCAAATGTTTCGCCTTTTCCTATGGTAAACACAATTTTGTTCCAATTGCTTAATGTTTAATATAATAGTGCAAAAATTCTATGAAATTCTATCAAATACATATCTTTTTATTAATTCTACTCTAAAGTTTGAAAAGCGTGACTTAACACACTCTAGCTTCGGGGTCCAGATACAAATCCGGTATACAAATTGCAACGAAAGTCATATATTAAACCTTGTGCGACAAAAAATATAAACTATTTTGTACACCAGCGTTACGTGAGAATTCCAGTGTCAACCCACGATTACATTGTACGAACTATCGCATTAATTGATAAGTCAATTTCATTGAACGATGTAACCACGAGTGCAATATTAATATCGACATTTATACGGCGCAGCGAAACGATGAGCGCGCGAGCACGTAATTTGCACTCGTCATTCAGACGGAGTACATCCTCATTAAGCCGATCAGACTGAGTTTGCATGCATTACCTATATGAACATCGCGGGACACGCTGTTTAGGCGGAGACGGTGCACGAAGCTGCTGAATGGACGATCAGGAAACGGCTCAGCTTCCGCGAAACAATGATCACCGAAAATAAATTATACATAGAATGAGGTGGAATTACCCATCGTATTTGGAGCGGGAAGCATCCCGTTGTCCCGTTCTTTTTCGCGGCTTGCAATGGAACAGTTAGATCGTAGTTTCTGTTCCATTGGCGGAACGGAAACGGCGATGTCGCTGGACCATCATCGATGCCGTTTCCACGGATTTTCCGACGTTTTTGCGAAGTGTATTTTATTTTCTATTTTTTATTATACCCTCGTAAGACGGGGAAGTGTCCGAGTATGTACTATTAGAAGGACCTTGATGTTGGAAATACTGATAGAAAAAGCCAGAAATTAGCATGGTTATTAAGTAAACGGCCGTTTGGAAATATTTATTGCTGTTATCAAGCCTGTAATAGCAATCAATAGTGAACGAACGTCGTTTCATTTGATTAATCATGAAACAGTTCGTAGCTAACAAGAAGCAACTATTTTTTCCATACATGCTGGATTTTCCGCAAGGCAATGAATTTTTCTGCAACAGAAATTTCAATACAACGACAACTTGTTTCGGTACGATAATTTTCGTACCGTGTCGACAGATTGAGATTCATTTCGCACAGCCTATCGAAACGTGATCAAACTTTAACTGCTTGCAAATGTCTAATCTAAAAAAGCCACGTTCCCTTAACAACTGATGCTTACATGTGTATTACTCGAACGTCTCAAGATGTCGTGAAATGTCCGACTGAGAATTCGGATCTTCTGGCAAGAGTTCATTAGCCGCGAACATATGACTCGAATCTATGTATATAAAGTGCACGTATATAAACGGTTCACCTTCCGCGTGCGATATAATCATCGTCAGATTTGTAACAGGATTTAACACAAATACGGCCTCTCGACCCATCACGGTACGCTCGACGAGGAAGCCAATCCCTTTGTACGCTCCATCCGTAACTTAATCAATAGAGACAAGAAACATAGTACGTTTTTTCCTTATTTCACCAGTGTTAATATCAATTAATTGCGCACGATTACTGGCGGCATAAGTGAAGCAGAATATTAAACAAAAATCATTTACGCTGGTTAGATATTTTTACTGCACCTATATTTTTTTTATATGCACATAGTTTGAAACGGAATGCGATTCCTATAGTGGACATATAAAGATATGTTTTTATTGGAATTTATGTGGAATGAAATCGATGATAATACAATTTTTGTTTACTACTACAAATCCGCGGAAGCGATGAAAATTTGATAAAATAGAAGTAGGAAGGAAAACAAGAAATAACCTCTCAGTGAATCAAGCTTTCTAAGTGCTTATGGTAATGAGTTTAGGTGGCTTCGGATAAACTGACCAACATTGCCAGTATTATAGCATCCATAGCATGTGCCAGTCTAGTTTGATTAAGCTTCGGTTTGCGTTTTCCGTAATATTATGCAAGCGCAATCGTGCAAGCTTACTTTCTTCTAATTGACAATTAATTTTTAGTAATTCTACTGACGTTGAGGTATGTTTAATATTCAGTTTGATACTGTTTTTTAAGAGCTATATTAAGAACCAAAGTTTTTCGCCCGCGACGGAGTGATTTTAATTTTAATTTTAATAATGTTAACATTTTACATTATTATAAACGAGTGGCAGTATTAAAACGAATTTATGTATTTTTTGGCGACAACATGAAAGTCTCTAAGTAGACAACAGTCTATCGAAACGCAGATATTACATTTAATACAAGAAACTGTATCTTAAAACTACAATTTTCTTTCAAATAACCACTTTAGTAAGTTATAGGTGTATCAGAAATTTCTGATGTGATCATTTTATGTTTTGAGACAATCCTGACGGTTGAAGGGAAGGAAACAATTGATTGATTTCTGACACAAAGTTCTAAACTTCGAGTTGTAGACGTTTGCTTATTTTAAATTCGAGTTACAGAAGTAAAACAATGCATCTGGACACGTGGCAAATAATTCGAGTTAAAATAAGTTTTATTTCGACTTATAGAGGTTTTTGCAGCGGGAAGGAAGGGAATTAAGAAAATTTCGTCTTATAGAGGTTGTCGAATTATCGAGGTTCTACTGTATAAAGGTTTTTCTTTATTTGATACATATTATCTCCAGTTAATTCATTAATCGGTTTAGTCTATCTCATATACGTAGAACCATTAGTATATAACTTCGAGTATAAAGTATGTACAGAATATAGCACTGTTTACAACAGCTGATCAAAGTTCATTAGCCTTTTCTCGATATCTATTCAAGCAAACACAGATAGGTTAATCCACAATCTACTTCGTAGCCTTTCTTATTTCATATTGAGCACGCAGAATAATCCATTGCACTAATTAAAGGAAGATTGATAGAATAACGGACACTATACATCACCATCATGCACCCTGTCCCCTGCTATCCTGTAAAAGTTACACAAGTCGACCGTTTGTTTGTAAATTATAACGAAGTATATGTTGAAGAATGATTATCCTTCACCGATTTTATCAGCTAATTACCAGGTACAGTCAAATCAATTTTTACAAGAAATGAATACCGGCTACGCAGGCTCGTCTGTTCTTCATCGATTAGCGTTCAAAACTACATGTACCAACCTTCAAGCACAACCATCCTGGTTTCACGAAAGAATCATTGATCCGTCATCCCTATTGCCTCGAAGGAATTACGCAGTTCTAGAAATTGCGTGTAACTTTCCGCTGTAACATAGAATGACTACAGATATTCCCCCTATAAAGCGGTAGATAAATTTCAAAATAGCCACTGCTATGCGAATTCGTGCTATACGAAACTAACACACATTGCATGAAACATGGTTATATCCTAAAACTTAACAAAATCGCATTATTTTCTTTTCATATCAAATGCTAAGGCGAAATATTCGTATCCTTCCCTTAAAAATCTGTTATAGGAGTGCCGTATTGTACGGGAGATGTACTCAATTTTCGAACCAATGTTGCAAAAGTGTCGCGTTGCACCGGGGATACCTCTATTAATTTCCCAAGTTTTAATGAAATCGATTTTCTTCAAACTGCTTCGCTCAAAATAGATAACTATAGATACAAACGAATCTCAATTAATTTTATACGATGATTCACCTATGTAATTTAATTAATTATAATCGTTTGAATACTCTGTATAACATTCAGGATCTGTATTAGTATTAGTTCATCAAATATTCCAGTAGTTTCAGTCTATAAAATTCAACTTTCTGTGCTAAAAAATATTTGATTACTGAATAATGGATTTCGCTTTAACAGCAGGAAACGTGTTATGAATCTTTACAGCGATTTATTACTCCAATATTTTTTTGCTTCAACGCGTATATTCGGAAATATAGTATTCGAAATATTTCATTTATTGCAACAAGTGTTGATATTTCAAACATATTCATTCTTTAATATATTTTGGCAGCAATTTTTCATAGATACATATCAGGTAAATTTTTTAACCATGGTCTCATCTCATACTTGAGTCATGATCTAACCACGGGTGTTACTAATCGTTGTCGATATTCGTAATCTACCGGTTTAAATGAAATGTTCAATTGTGATCAGAAATTCCTATTTGTGATTATGTATTTCTAATAATCTTCTTTTTGTAGCAGTTAAATTAATATATATTTCAGCGCTCATATTAATACATTTCAAATTTCCAACAATTCCGACAATAAGTATCCAGTAATGCGATGTATGTGCATATCTACTGAGGATTACATAAAGTCAAGCGTATAACAATTCACATTAATTAGCATTGCAATTATCACATCGAACAAGAAACTAGGTTAAGCATTGCTAGCCGCGTTTGTAATACAATATCTTTCATTCCATTTATAAATAGAAAGAAAAGTGTCGATAATATAATTACATTAAGTACCACATATGTATAACACACATGTATCTACTATGTATTTCACGAAAAAAAGAACCGCACTACTTTCTAAAAGAGGAAAAGGAGAAATCGGAATCACATTCTTCGAAACTCCTATATCTAAAAAATTTTCTTTCGATCCACTTATCTCCCCTACGGAAAACCGGAAACTTTTATCTTCCCCCATTTCTTCTACCCAAACGGAAATCTCAATTCGGATCAATCCTATAGCAATCCACCTGTATTAGCCCATACATTTTCACGTCACGTGCGGCGAGATAATCCTCCAGATAACTCCACGAGAATTCCACGAACTTAATAAATAAATTATTCTACGATTTTCATTGCAATCACATGATCGGAAAGTTGGTTACGAAAGAAATTCATTTCGCTCTGGGTATATGGGTTTCAATCGGAGAACACGGCATGATCTGTTGTCTATTATTATCGCTGCCTATAATTGAGTGTCCTTTCTGGTGAACACGTAGCGCGCCACGCTGTACGTACAGTTTTTTCTTTTCTATTCAACCGAGGTTCGAGCAGCCAAGTCTGGAGAGAGGACGTCAGTTCTGCTTCGGCCGTCGTGCCGTATAGGTATTCCGTTGGACGCTCTCAGCCGACCTGTTATTTATAAATCCACGCCCGATTCATCAGCTTTTCTCGGACGACGAAACTGTGTGGTGATGCAGTGACGGATTTCAGTGATATTTAGTGATTTTGTGTTTTTCCTACGTGATTTAAGGAATCTTTTCGCTTTACCAAGGGTCCTTGTCAACCATGCCATTCTGTCAAGGTAAAAAAAAACCTACGCTACTGTTTTGCGACTTCGTTGCGCGGGGAATATCGTGAACGCGGGTGAAGGAAACTCGGAACCTTTAATTGACAAAGTTCTTGTGACGCAATAAATATATTTTTATTTTCTGCACGGTTCGTTTGTTGATTGAGTGTACAAATTGAAGGAGATTTATTTATTTTTATTTTTATTTGTATTTTTCTATGTCTCTGAAGTGTTATTTTATGGTTTCACTAAGATTTTCGTAGGTGATATGGTTTGAATGATAGAAAATTTGTCGAGACACCGTGGCCGCGTGAGCAGTGAATTAATTAAAGCAGACTGGCAAGCTATTAGTAATGCCCGTGTTAGGAAAATGCTCCATTATCAGTTTAATGAGGACGCGATAGTCCGGGGGACTGGTTAAATAATAATCTAGGTTTATGGCAATGTTTTGTACGTTGATCGACGTTAAAGTGAAAGTAAAATGAAGTTATTACGAGGTTTTTTTGCCACGAGGACAGAATTAGAATAAAAATAACCATTAAATGATCGTGGAATATCTAATGAGAGTAAATAATTCGAATATTGCCGCTAACTTGGTTGTGTCCCTTAGGAATTTTCATAATCTATTCATCATCGATATGAAGTGAATTATCGTCAATTAATTTGTTGAACTCCTCGTCTATAAAGCACTGTATTATTAAGACTCAATGATAATTCTCCTTTCGCGTGTTCCGTCTTCGTTTTATATTTGACTTTCCAAGCCGTTCATCATTTATGTTGAAATATACAATTTGATTAATTTATAATGCCCATCCGAAGCTCTAATCATAAGTTGCGGGTAGGCTACCGTTGTTCGCCCGTTCAATTGTCGCTCAGGAATTGTATTTACAGGGTCACTAATCTATCACGTGTAGTATCCATTGAACGATTCACGCGAACGAATAAACGAGAGCGTTGAAAGACCATTTCTCCATGAAGTGTGTGCACATATGTTGCGTGGAATGTTGAAAGTGTTTGCGTATGGGAGAATGAATCAAGGATGCGGCCTGATGAGTGGATGCGTCGTTATGTGCACGTTTACGCGTGTGTGCGACGTGATGTATGTTCACATCGGTACATGCAATTTCGCATCTGCAAGCCTTTCTGATTGAGGCATAATCGACACAAAATCACGGTTATCTCGCGTTTGCACTATTAGAAACATTAAAATACCTTACGGATTGCACTTTCTATTGGCTGGGGTGTTTACGTCCAGAGTGGTCTCGTCAAATCACTTTGAAATGTTGGAGTTGGGAGGAGTGATTGGAAATTAAATATTCAATGGATATCGTTCACATTTTGTGTACATTGCTTTAACAAATTGTATCTGTGTACAGATTGTTTCGATAAAATGCGTCGTACCATTCGATCGTAGACGCAAAATATTACAAGAAAAATATTTTATTGCGTTCCATTCCATTTTACAGTTTTAAATTAAACTTATTTGTTTTGCTATACCGTGCACCTTATACTTCGAATATTCACTATTATGATAAATACCAGTGCATAAGAAACCATAAATGGAATAATTATAAGTTGCAACACATTTATGAAGCTTCGCAACGTGTAGCGTTTTCGCTACACGTGACTTGAATCGATAATCGTGTAAAGTCGTTCCAGCAAGCAAAGCGTTGATCGATGGTTTCTTAATTAATTGTTCGCTTTTTAATTGAGTTACTTTCGTTAATGTGAAAGGCGCGCCACTTGTTTTTCGTTTCGGACAACCTGCTCCGATCAATAAAGAGCGACATAGACGAAAGACAGAGCGGAGGGATCCAATTATCTGCGTTTTTGAAAGACGTTAAACTTCATACAATGACAAACAACGCGTAAGTCATTAATTCGAGGAAGTTGAAGAGGAAGGACTATAGCAGTTACGCTGGATACCGCAACGCTTTAACTTTTCTTTCGTTATTTTCGTATGTTATTACATGTGCAGACGCATGTCATGGACATGCTTCGTTGCACCCTCGCGCATACTTGCTCCACGAACGTGTTCCCTGATGCATCCCTCTTCTTTTTTTCTATTCCCCTGCTCCGGTTTATTTCCTTTTTTCACTACAAACTCTGCCGCTTTTTTTTACGCTCTCCACGATAGCTCGTTCCAGATTAATCAAGACCCAAAGAATGTGGGAAATCGTTAGTTCAGGTAGCACGAAGGGATTCCTTGATGATTGGTAATCTCTGCAGAACTCATTCGATCAAGTTCTGTTCTACGTGGATGAAAATTATTATTTGTATTGTTTAAATGTGCAGTGTGCTCACTCCCTTTGTGAAATGAAACCTAATTTAAAAATACAGGCACCTCCTCCCGGTTAATTAATTAATTTTAGGATCTGCTTTATGATTAATTCTGATGGTTGTGCAGGTCTGGGTTCCATTTATTTTTCCTTACTTTGTTAATTTATTGTAATTGTTTATTGTTATAAATTTATACAATGTAACAAATTCCGGGCTTTGATACTATTTGTTAAGATTTTATTTGGAGAACCTTATATAATTTATTTTAAGTCAACTGGTATTATTTTTATTTGTTTGTCGAATCGTAGTTTATATATAATTTAATGTATATAATTGTTCTTCGTTTCCTTCTTTTAAAAAATATGCCACGTTTTTTGCTTCGATTAGATATGAAGATAGTAGGGGTGAATGAACGTTCTGAATGTTGAGTGAAAATTAATTTTAGAGCGTTGAGCGTAAGTGACAATTGCTTGGAATGGTGCGGAACAGAAGTTTTGAATGAAATGCGCGTCTGAATGGATTTCCACGATTTCGTGAAAATGGAATGATTCGAATTTCCATTTTTATATTTTTACGATCGCCGTTTACCAGACCGTGTAATTCCCTTAATTGATGCGCGGTGCTTTAAATGAGGTATAACAATTTTTACACATCCATCGAATCAAAATTCATTTTACTATAAATACCACGAAAAAGAGAGAGACAATATAATTTTGATATCTCTTTTGTAACGAAATCCGAAAACCATATCGTTCTAGTCAAAAATGAACAATTACAAATTAACATCATTTCTATACCTTGCAATTTTATTTTGTATTGTAAATATCAGAGTACGATGTTAGTCACGACGATTCGAAGGAAAGAAAGCTTATCTTGTTTAGATTAATCGATTATTTTATAAACTTCGACGGTGGTCGAGCAGGTAGTTTCTACGATGCTACATCTGATACTGGAATGCATCATTGAGTCACATTATTAACAAAAACGTTTAAATATGTTCGGCACGCAACAACGACAATCCGAACATTCCTTCCAATCGATAGACCAAGGAAGATAAGTGTGTATTATAATGCATCGATCCAAAGTGAAAATCATACAGGTCGTATCGCAAGAAATATTGGCTCGATACAATTATAAGGTCAGGAATTTGGTTGAAAATAAATTACCAGTCTATAGCTTAATTGCTTAATACTTGATCTTCATTCGCACTGAAAACAAAAACAAATGGCATTATTCCTTATTAATGACAAATGCGAAACTCAATACTCCTTACGATATAACCTGTACCATTTTCACCATGAATGACCGTATATGCTTCATCAGTGTAAAAATTCGTTGGCCATCTTTGATTTAGGTCAATTTTAGCATTAATCGAGCTGCCATGATGCCCTAATATGCACTGATCATTAACCTTGGCTTTTCTCAAGTACGAGTTAACTCGATCATCGTTCATAGAATAATGTCCCCCTGTGTAGGGGATCTGACCCTATTTACAGACTGGGCGATGACTATAATTACCGGTATCTAAATGACTTCGTAACTTTTATCTGATCCTTTTAAAAGGCCAGTTCGACTGGACGGCTGTAAAATTTCAATTTTTATTCGGTAATGAATATCCTCGAGTCACCCAGCTTTTTACGAAACTGAAAGTATAGAATTTCTTTGTTTAATTGTACCTACTTCATTATATTACATGAAAACATTCGTGGGAAATAAATACCGCATTCTCAATCATTTAACCCTTTTAATCCATGTATTTTAATGGTTTCATTCATTCATTTACTATAGATGCAATTTCGAGGATTATAACTCCATTTTCTATTTTTCTAATAAAACTCTAGTTAGTACATTATCA
The DNA here is from genome assembly GCA_963667235.1 of Nomada lathburiana. NCBI lineage: Eukaryota > Metazoa > Arthropoda > Insecta > Hymenoptera > Apidae > Nomada > Nomada lathburiana. The sequence continues at coordinate 2,250,204 of OY763897.1, read as the reverse complement.
TGAAATTTCATTGTCGCAGTTTCTATCGTCTGCCAAATTGAAAATTGTCTATGTGAAAATATTTTTACCGATTTCTATTACGAAGCAACCGTAACAGAATTATTGTACTGTAAGCCATTTTTTTATTAACTAAAAGCTCATCTGAATACTACACTGTTCCAGGATATCTAACATTCCTCAAAAGGTATAAACTACTGAGCAAGTGAACAATTAGCTTCACAGTAACGAGATAAATTCAAACATTTGTTTCTTATATGATTAGTAATTTTTTAAATATTAACCATTATTATTCGTCCTATGTTTCCTCACTATTGTGTATCAACATTGCACAGCTAAATTATAACATTTTCACGAGTTTCAGTCGGACGCCGGTGAAAATAAAATCTTGGCCTCTAGGCTACTTAACTTTCTGGAGATATAACGCCTGGCTGAAATTTGTCGGAATCTTTATGCTCCGAATATCTCAAACCTCTCGCTGTGTCACTGTGCTCACTATTCTCATCCATTTTCCAAGCTTTTGTCGGAGTTTCAACTACCCACGAACTTACTTAATGCCTCGCGATGAATAGAATTTGAAAAACAGGAAGTGACTGTAAAAGAAATGGGGAAAATGGTTATTATGATTCTATGCCGAGTGTCCCTTAACGTACCTTGTGATTTGTCACATTCCGTTGGCTCGAGTAACGAAAAAGATCACCCAATTTGGAGATTTTATCCTTGCTACTGTCTGTATGAATTTTTAAAGACGTAAAAGTTGCAACACAGTATCTATGTGAATTATTGTTATATTAATAATACACGTTCTTATTGTTCACTAATAGCAAGTAGTGTTACTTTAATTTTTAATATACAGGATACACTTAAAATTTGCTGGTTGTGAGGAACATAGCACTGTATTAATTGAAAGCTTTTTCCTTTATTTCGTTTAAAAAAAATTACTGTGCTTAATGCATTTATTGTGCGCTTTAATTGGTACTTAATAAGAACATACATTTTTATTAGTAATTTGTTTCAAACTTGATACAATTTGATTCTCCTGGTTAATGTAAGTAGAATTAAACAAAACTTGGGAAATATGTATTCGAAATAATTGTGTACAATATATTTCAAAGGAATGACAAATTGAAATATGTACTCGTTTGGAACACAAAGCAATTGTACATATTCTCAATCGCAGATAATTACACTGATCGAAAGTGTATACAAATTCAAATTATTAAAACAAGTATAACTATATTTTAGTCTATAACACATTTTATTCGCGATTCAGACATATTACATTTATGTATTACGAGTATCATTAAATATTCATTCAACGTCACAAGATTCTAATCAAGTACCATGGGTGTTTCACGTAGCGTGAAAAGGAAATTCGTATAAATTTAGTGCATCCTAGCCACATTAGCTTAACAAAAAAGGTCTCTCAACTTGCCTTTACTATTTTGTACTATATTCAATTATATATTTTATCTAACATGTGGTGTGCCCTCGGGTTTTAATACGAATTCAGGTCCTTAAACAATTTATTAAAAAGATATAACTAAATTAGTTTTGGAATAACTTGATTCGTGGAGTACTGCAGGGGATGAACCCCCCCCCCCCCCAAGTAATTAGTACGTACAATTATTCAACAAACTACCAAAATTAAACAAAATTGCGATCAAATTTGGTTTAATAGAAATTGAATACTACGTAGATATAAGATTTGGGGCAATGACGTACAAAATTTGACACAACGTTTCTCACTTTAGTTGCAACTGTTTATTACAAAATTACAAAATTCATGTGCAAATGACAATCTTATTTGTGTTCGTCCTAAAACCTACTGAACAAGTTCGCATGTACAGTGGGCCAAAAAAGTATTCATACAGTGCATAGTTACACTTGCAACTTCCTTATTTTGGTGTTAAGGCAATTATTCCTAAAAGAATATACGTACATGGATATGAAGCACATCTGTAAGAATGTAATTGATGTGTATGCACTCCACTGTATGTACACCAACTCCATAAAATATAAACTGGATGAAGCGTTGCAAATATTTTGTAAAAATTACATTGCCAAAAAATAAACTCCAAAAGACAAAATTAAGTTTCGGTCACGAAGAACCTGGGAAAGAATATGTGTATAAACGACGAAAGAGGGTTAGACTCCAAAGAAAAGATTTGAATCCGGATCGATGCCGAAACTAGACATGACAAAAAATTCTTTTCTTCCGGCAAGACAGCCCCTCGAATTGAAAAGACCAAGCTGCTACACATTGCTATACCAAATTCTCTATACCGGATTTCATTGTCTATTTAGGCTAGGCTAGTAGTGTTCCGGTATAGGGTTCTACACACTTATTTACAGTAACATATTATTTAAATAAACTTATTTGTATCGCTTTATATTACATTTCGTACGATACTTGTTTATATTGTCAGTAATAAATCTTTAAATATCAAATTTATTGTAAAAGCATACAAACTCGTGTTTCATGTGCATATGATCAAAATTGATCGCAAGCAACGTGACATGAACGTATTTATACCTCGTCGAGTACAAACTACGTACTACAATGTTCTATTTAGATTGGTTTTATCAAATATTCATATAAGTATAAGTAATAAAAAAGTACCAAATCAAAATATAAGTAATTATCGCTGATATTATCCCTGCAATACGGCAGTTATACCTTTGCATTGTATTAGTAGGATCAGTATCGAACTTTACATTTTTATATTCATGGTTCTATTGTGTTTGGAGAGTACAACAATTTACTATAGAAACTAAGAATGCGCTGACGCTGAGGTGCGATATTAGAAATTATTTTAAACGAAATAATATTGGGTCATGCCATAGGTATGTGGTTTTTCTGAGACCTGAGTTTACAACAATCAACCGCGTCACAGTCATTACTTATATATTTGGTGTGTACACTACTGTAAAAAGGAGCCTTCAGACAATGTTGTATCAAAAGCTCACGAGTACACCTCGAGTATTGCAGTTATTAGAAGCGTTTAAAATGTACGTGGCGAAAGAACATACACATTCGGCATGTTATATTATATGAATTTAATTAAGGAAATAATGTAACTACAGTAGTAAAAACTGTACTTATGGTGCATGAACAAATTATTAGTGTAAGTTTCCCGGAACAAGGTACTACATATATCAAAGATGTACATCATACGGAAAAGCCACGAAATTTAAGTTGCATAAAACCTTAAAGAAATCATTCTCAGTTACCGGCAGATAATTGTATTCTTTCTTCTAATGTATAGTAGGTACCAACAAAACTGTATCATTTATGGGATGACCGAATACGTGAAGGAGATATTAGTTCCATGATTAACTAATTTCACATAAAGATGAGTATATTGTAGCACAGCTGTTCTTGTCAAATATTTGTTCGCCGCGGGATACAATTGAAAATTTTCAACAGACGCAACGTGACCTACCTCAACAGCGTTCCGAGCAATGTACAACATTATGAATTAAAACGTTTTTTTGTCCAAGGCCAGTGAGACAAGCTTGGCCTAATTGCAACCTGCATCTTGTGCGTTTGGAACTTGAAATTGCGTGAAAAGTACTTCTAATAACATTTCATATTTTGATGATAATATATAATCTTCTAAGACAAATAAAAGATTTAATCGCTGGGCGGCACGTATTATTTATACATATTTTATTATGATATACCTGTTAATAAAATTAATATATTATGATATATATTACAGTATGTGAAGAATTTACACGTATATTATATAGTTGCAGAGAGAGATTTTTAAACAATGTCAGGTAAAACAGAATAAATTAAAAATAAAGTTCGAACTATTGGTTGCATAGCTATCCACAAACAGTTACTCAATCGAGAACATTATTTGGAGGGCTCAGAAGCCAATCAGTGTATGTCGAACTTTCCTGAACATGAGTTTTGTAGTTCAAAAATCCCTTTATTGTTAAAACTTTCAGTTGATAAATCAATTAAATCACTATATTCATAAGTAAGCAGTAGATGACAGTACTAACATTGTCATTTTTTCCCAAGTAATTTGTAAAAACCTTATTTATCTCGGTTTGAATGCTAATGGACATACACTGATTGGCTTCTGAACCCTGCATTTAGTCTTATCTGGGCGATAAGACCCAGACTTATTTTTCATTTAATTAACTTGAGATTTATTCACTACAATTGACGACAAACGTGCATCTGTCTGAAATGAAAACAAATAACACAGATAGTGTTTAAGCATATTTCGATTTTGTCACAACAGCTTTTGTAACTTCGCTTACGCTGGCAACATCATTTACAGCACTACCTGCAAAAGTCTGTAATAAATTGTTTGTAGATAAGAATCCCGCGATAATGTATTTGTAAGCACATCTATATCTTATCGTGTTTGTCAGCGATAAGATATTACATTCTTACGTAGAACAAGAGGGACAAAATGAATTGTTTTCTACAATACCGTAATGCGCACAAATGAAAGAAGCAATTTGTTTGTTTCCTGTGCCACGACACGTAGCTCGTGTCATTTGCGATGAACGACGAGTTGCTTGAATGCAAACGTGCTAAGATCGCATAGAAAAGGAAAGATCATAGCGCTCGTACGTCGTTTTGTATTCATTCAACTTCGTGATCTAACTATCCTTTTATGTGACTACTTTTGTATTCTTCCTTTTGAATAATAGTAGTTCTTGTTTTTGAAAACTAATTATTCGTATATTCTTTTATTTACTATTGCACTAATGACTAATTTTTCGAAAGATATTTCCGCATCGCTTGAATATCATCTCACAGGTACATATTTTCACCGATATTTGGAAAACCAGCAATCTGTCTGAAAGCTTTCCGCATTCAAGTCGTAAAGCGGCGGCATAAAACCGGAAAAGCAGAAATTAGCTGGAAATTTGACATGTTTCGAGCGTTCGACGAATTCTAGAACTGAGCATTGAGCAATGGAATTTTCCGAAGCGCAGTGCTGTTCGTGTACATATTCATAACGATTGATGTATACATATATTTCAAACTAAATTTTCTTTCAATGTGTAATGAAACTTGCAACAAATAGAACATCTACCTTTGTTCCATTTAACATAGACTTTAGAACATGTAGAATATGTAGCCATAATTGCTGTACGATTTGCTTAATGATTTACATAATCTCTATCACAAATATGAAACCATATTTCTCTAATTTAATAAAATTTTTCAGTGTGGTATCAACCATTAAATACCCAAGCAAACTAAAATGTGTTTAGGATAATCATAACCTCTTGTTATGAAGAGGAAGAAGAAAACATTGTCCTCTAGTTACTTCGACCGATCCTTGAAATTTGGTGGATTATAGGGATACTGTATATTAATTCAAAGAGACAATGAAAATCGTAACCAGGTCGATCTCTAGAAGTCTACTGTCAAATACAGATCGCCACAACAGTGTTTCATTGTCAAACGCAGCCATTTCGCCAGTTTCGTCGAAGATTTGCCATTTTGCAGAACATATTATTAGTAGAATAATTGTCTTTGATTGACGTATTCTTAGTAGAAATGAATTGTAAATCAAGGATTAAATGACTCGATGATAAATAAATTTAGCTAAATATAATTCAACAAAATCTAAATGAATTGAAAATAATTCATTTTAACATTTTAATAAACGTCTAAAGTTTATTAAGAATTGTCGCACAATTTCTCCTATGCAACGCTGAAACTACCTCAGCATTCTCTGTACAAAAGTAATTGTGCCAAACACTTCAACTTTTGAGTGCTCTCACGAATTCCAGGGAAAGCTTTTAAAAATCCCCGTGCAGGATACATTTTTTAATAGACAAATAATTTCAAATAAATTGACCATATTTCGATATTATCTTCAATAAGCATTATCGAAAACGAAATTGAATAAAGTTTATAGACGAAACTTTGTAAAACGGACATGAATATTTTCTCACAGCTAGTTTATCCTGTGAGATGACCAGCCTATATTCATTCAAAGACACCATGGGACGACCGAAGGGACGATTTCTTCAATAGCCGCACACTCACACGGTTGCAGCGTTTACAATTCTACTCCCCTCGGTGAAGGTATTGAAAACATGAATTGCCTAACGTGTTGCTACAGAAAGAGCCTCATTTCCCTGCACAATCCTGTGCTACTGAGGCTCTTTGAGATGCACCAGAGACTACTTCGAGGAACCAGTTAAGAACTTCGCACGGGAGGTCAACGAATAGCTCGTACCCCATTTCTCATACAGCAGTTTGCTGGTGGCAAATTTTAAACAAACTTCAAAGCATTTATACACACACAAATTTATTATACTCAAAAGTTGTTGAGCTGAATGAAGAATTTTTCCTCCGAGCTTCGTAAAATTCAACCTAACTGACTATCGTGGCGTTATACAATGAGTGTTGCGCAAACTATCGACAACCTGTCGATAGCTCTTAGTCATGTGGAAGTGAAACGGTACATCATGTTGTAATCGAAAATATTATTATATTTCCTGATGCTCTCTCGATGAAGTGAACGTTTCAGTAAGTCGAGATCATTTTTGTGACATGTATTCGGAAAACAGGGGGACGTGTTTAATGTTCCGATTAAACACGAGATATATGTATATTCAAATCAAAAATGTATTAAATTACAGTACGATACGAATTCGCAGTAAAAGAAGTGTACATACATATATGTATGCAGATTTCTACGCGAAATTCGTTGCAATCGTATTATGAGAATGATGAAAACTTCGTATTTTTTGGTTGCACTCGACATATTTGACACAGGAGACATTTTCCTGAAAACGCGATTTACCAGTGTTTAATAAAGTGACCAATAGCTTACACTTTTGTGATTACTGATTTATAAAATTCAGATAAGATGTACTTTGCATTGCCACATGTATGTGTAATTTTCTCTCGTTAAACGCGAATATCAATCGATAATGTTCGAAGTCTTGTGAGAATTTGAAATTCTAAATGGTACGCATTGACGCATTCACAGTCATAAAAGTTTATCGATTGAATATAAATTGTTATCGGTATCGGTAGAATATTCTTGGTAGACAGGAAAAGTAGCCAAGCAATTCCAAACATCTCTCTCGATGATACTATCCATGCATCGTTCCCTTTATTACCCATGTAGTCTTAACTAGAAATAGGTCAGAAAGTTATTTCCTTCTGGCCGAAAAGATGAGGACGAGGCGCATACTTGGTATAAAAGGAATCGAATACACGTAAAGTTCTTCTTCCTCAGCGATTCGTGGACGAGGTTGCTTTTAAGGCCATCCATTTCCTCCGTTGTTGTACTCCCAGCATTGTTCCTGCTCCATCGCGACACGAATTCCCGTCTCGAGATTTCTGATCTCTAAGAATCGCTAATGCCTTGGATAGCAATCTGTTTAAATGTAGTTTGCCCTCTCCTCTACTTTTTCTTTCCGGGCCATAGTTTGATGCCGAGTAACTTTGAATCGAAAACACATGCCTGTGCACGATTATCTACTTAGATAGGGGGAGAATTCTTTTGCGTAAAACTTATTTGTATCTTGGATGGCAGACCATCGATAAGAAAATATGATTGATGGGAAGTGAACTCGGTATACTTTCTGTTTTTATTAGAGAAATTTGCAGCAACATGGTTTGTTTCAATGCAACTTACGTAAGAAAAATATGAGCAGTGTTCTTTTTAAAATTATCGTAAGTAAGTTGCTTAATTGTATTTTTTGCTTGACAAATTTTGTTCGTGTCCCTTTAGGTAGACTATAGAAAAGAGTGTAAATATATACGTATATGTATATTAAGACGTTCGGTGCCAGACCGATTTTCGGCAACTTTCTTTCACTGTGCCGCAATTATGATGACAATTTGTTAAAACAAAAACGTTTACCCTTTTTGTGCTGCATGTTAAACGTTACACCTTTTTCTTGATAATAATGATGTTTGCAATCTATTAAATATTGTAGCGCATGTATGTCATAAACAAAACTGTTGGTCTTGGCAGCGTGGTGTGCGTACGACCCACGTGACACGGAACGTGTTTCTAAATTCCGTCGAACAATTTTTGTTAGGTAATACTTGTAAGGCCAGATCAGAATGGTAGAAAGCTACTAAAATTTTCAACAATAAGTATTGTCGCACGATATCACGCTCGGCTCCTTATCAAATTGTAATCTACAAGCAAAAGTTTCAAATAGATATGACTATTGTACATTCTTGGAATATTTTGTACGAGATAATGTACATAGCTTGAGAGACCAAAATAAACATTACCTCACAATCGAAGTCGATCAAATGCTTCTGACTCAATAAAATATGAGATAAAAGGGCAAAAATATTACTGGATTTTGTAAAACGCAAACCAAATGAAATCATTTCTATTTAAAATTAACTCGCTCCAGCATTAAGGACATTTAAAAGAAAACCCTTAGAATCTTTTAAATACACGAAAAATAAACATGGAATAAACATTTCCTCTGTCGATTGTTTTTAACTGCTTCGAAAAAAAACATTTATATGTTAGCGAACTCTTTTTATGTTACAAAACAACGATACTTACAAATGTCTCAATTCTTATGTCCTTTTTCCATAATGATTTTATAAATGTACACGTATGTGCAACAATCTGGAATCATAATATGTATCTAGCGATCTCAATTACTCTAAAATCGATACGAAAATCTATTCTAGAACCGAAAAAAAATAATGCTCCCTGAACCAATATGAGAACCGATATGAATAGACAGAAATGTCGGTTCCTTGCAACATTTGTTCAGAATAAATGTTCTTCATAACGGTTTCAGTAAACATCATCGCATGTACAACAGTTATCTTCAGAACCGTTTCAAGCTATGCAACTTTTGCTTTTAATTAGACCATTTAAAAGTACCCAATCCTGTAATAATTGTAAACCACATTTTCCACCGTCTGCAGGAAGTAAATATTCCTCCATCGCCATGGACATCTACAATAAAGAGAAAGATGAATGCACGTGGAATAAATGCAATATAAAAATACTATTGCCGTGTAAACATACCAATGACATAACTTTTGACCGAATCCATCAACTTCATGCGCTTTCTTTTATAATGATTATACCTGTTTGCAAGCTTCTCGGAGCACGTTGGTCACGTTTATTCGGGGCACCCGATATCTTATCGGCATTCTTTTCTGCGCTCGTGATACGCCAACATGTCGACGTTCTGTTCTGTAGAGAAGCTAATATGACGTCATATTTATCAAAAACGATCGACAAAAATAGTTTTTGTTTGTTTTTGTTTTCGCACTCACCTGATATGGGTGTCAACGACTACTGTACGAATTACATAAATATAATAAACGAGATATGTTGATTCAAACTGTAGAATGAACTGAATTAAACTAGATTAATTGTTAAAGATTTGTGGTTTTTAAGAACTGTAAGAGTCTTTCTAAAACTTTGAATGGTTTGAGATATTTCTCCTCTTCTTTTCATATTTTGGATAGTCGATTAGTAGATGTTCCATAATTCCTTTTTTCCAGATCACCATACTTTCGATGTTCTGTAATAATTAGATGATCGAGTGTGATTCTGGTATGGCCTCCATTAATAGCCTCGTGGCTACTAATTGATTGTTCCTCCTCTGCGAATTTGCGATACTTTTTTTGTTTTGTTGGATTTCGGGGCTTACTGTTCTAACAGAATAATAATACCTCCTACACAACTAAACTATAATACTCGAAATCTTACAACTATTTGAAAACACTTGAACGACCGTTCCTTGGATACATTCGCGATTCTTCTACGTGGCTCGTTTGCCGTGTTAGACGTAAGTGATAAGACATAAGTGTTAAGATGTGAATGTTCGCACGTAAGTCAATGTTAAGCATGACATTTTTCATGACAGTGCTTAGCGTATTGTTTTTAAGAAGTTAGGAAGTCAAGGATGCGGGGTAGTGGGGTAGTGGGAATGGAAAAGGATCTGATAAGAATGTATGGATACAAGGTTCAGGGAGTATGACTCGGGGTTCATGACTGGAGGGATTCGAGGGTCGCTATGCGTCATTGCATAGGAAAGATAGGACGAAACTTTGCCGTTATTCATCCTGTCATCTGAGATGATCGTAAACTAACGGCAAACTCAAAAATATTTGCTCGCTGTAGAGCTGTAACCAACAGTATATACCATCTCTGACCAAAAGTATATTTTGGCTCTCGGTTTGGCATTGTGCCACTGTAAGTTCCACAATGTTCCAATTTGGGTGTTTGGTGATCTTCCTGTGATCCTTCTAGTTAAATTGGTCGAGGTGTCAAATTATGCGTCGCAACAGGTGAAGAGCAATTGTTCATTGACTGAAACGTGTCAAGGGAAATACTTGTACTGCAAATCATTTCATCGAGGTTTAATATTAAAAACTTGAGAATTTAGCTGAACTTGATGCTACCATCGATAATCATGACATAACGGGACGAATCGAGCAGTGATTCATCTGGAATTGCGTATATAAAGTCGATGATATACATATTTCGGTTATTCGTTACACGTGTCAGAGAATCGCATTTGAGATACATGTCTGTTTCCAAAGCTGAAAGACAACTTTGCTGGTTGCTTTCACTTGTTCTAGATCGATGAAAGCTTAATTGGTACATCGTGTAATGAAAAGTAATGCAGTTGGAGTGCAATTTAAGAGATGTAACACATGTAGGCCAATTCATTTAAACAATTCTGATTTTTTACACTTTCCCTAGTGATTTTGTATGAATCAAGGTGCACCGATTAAAATCGATTAGATATATACTTCTAGATGATTGATTCGTCCAAGAAGAAAAATCGAAATAAATATTACTTGATTGCCTTTTTCTAAAGTGCATCCGTCGTGTACGCAAATCGATCTATCATGGCAAGTATTTCATTTTAATTATATTTAGACGTTTTACGTTGTTTTACGCATCACGGTTTTCTATTTATAAACGCCCGTATATTATGCAATCGTGCATTGGTTAACGCGGACCTTGTACAAGTTGAAGCAAGTTGAGTAATTTAGAAGCAAAAAAAAATCGAAATCTAGTTTATCAGAATCCCATTGCACAGGATTTTCAGGTTCACAGCAAAACTGGTAAATCCTATACGCTGATTCGCTGCAATTATGCGGCGTTAATGTGAAACGGTCGCCTCTATTTAATGGAATCCACTTCCGCAACGACGACGATTTTTAACATATAACGTAGTAAACTCGAAAAGAAATTGAACAGCAGAATGAAGGTTTATTATTTACCCCTTACCAATGCACATCTAAAATTTACACTCGATGTAACAATGAAAATGTGCTGCAAAGATTAACAAATTTATTGCAATGGACTATCTGAAAAAAACAGTCTGACAGCAGTGATGTTAATAGAACTTAATAGAAAGGTAAAATATGGTCTTAAGTAGAAGGCGTAATAGCTTCTTTCCTTTTAAGCAACAGAAATCTGTAAAAACGAACAAATTGAACTGCGAACAAGCTAAGAAAAGTCTACAAAACTTTCACGAGTCGCAATGAATTAGTAAAGTCTATAAATAAGCTAGAATTACATTGCACTTGTTAATTATTGAGAGGAATAATAGTAACCCCATTTAACCAGAATATATCATGGTTAGCGCCTCAACAAAAACGCATTCGCGACTGATGCATCACCAAATGTACAGAACAAACTACGATACGTCACTTCTTTGGAATATCTTTTAGTACCTCGTAAATTTGCCACCGTTCGCTCCTTTGAACTAGAATCGACAATTTTCTTCCATCGTAGTACCAGTACTTTGTGCCCCGTTTGTATTTCAAATTTTACCACAATCTTAGACGTTACATTTCGTGTTTTTTAAATGAATTCTTTTAAAATAATAAACCTTTACTGTTTATAGCGACGCAGCGCGGAAAATTTGAAGTGTACACATATTTATTAAAGCGAAAATTGAACACCAGTGGAAGATTTTTTAAAAATCATAGAAGCTATAGACCTGAAATTTTGCACACATACTTGACACGCGTGCATCTAGGGCATGGGCCTCGAGACATTTAAATTAACTATTTTTCTTATACATGTTATGAAGAATTTCAATCTAATTTTAACTCCGGAACCAATACTTTCACTTCAATCCACTGCCACTTTGTTAATTACCAATCTTTTACAAAACACTTTATTTCTTGCCGTCGGTTACGCAACTAAACAACTAATAAGTAATAGCTTCATAGATTTTGTAATTCAGTCTACGCAAACTTGCTTACCCTAGAAAAACTTAGATTTTGCTTAGCGTACGCAACACAAGATCGGCATTACTTAAAAACGCATGTATGCATCATCATAATCTTTGTTTCTTAATTGCACCCTTGGTTGCAAAAACAACTTTAGGATACTCAGAGCCATTCCGCTTAAAATGTATAAATTAATTTTCAATTGTTTTATATATGTACCCTCCAAATTTCATGGCCTTTTCTTTATATTTGGTTTGAAGAACAACTCAAACAAGATATTGTACCAAGACATTTCTACACTCCTATATTTTATCCAGGAAGGGCCTGAGATAATTCTGAGATAGTTCTACTAGTTCATGTTGCACTAATGCAAATAAAAGGCAGAAATATTGAATTTTTAAATATCCTAGAATCTAGAATGTTCCACAACAACTAATAAGTCAACGTCACTACTTATAAAAAGTATTTCACTTTATAACATTTACAGACACTTTCCCAGAAATTCAATATTGTCACTGTGACCCTTCATGCAGCCACAAGTACAATCCCAAATTGAACGTCTCCACAGTTCCTTCCACAGTTCCTTCTAAGAATAAAAGTACATCTTTGAATGTTCCGTTTTTGTCGCACACGTGTAAAACGCATTCAGCATTAATTTGTTTACTATTTAACCGACGAAGAATTTGACATTAATATTTTGTTTCTGTTGGCCACACCCGATTTCAAACGCACAGATAACTTATCTGGTAGCAATAACGCGGGCATCGACTAATCAGCACGGGTCGTGGCGCCTACGAGATCTCTGGTAGCATGGTGCTTATCGAGCTGGTAGAGCAGCATTCCAAGCTATGGAATGACCGTACTCATTCCTCTATGCTCTCCTGCGAAAGGATTCTCTCCGCTGGAAGGTGAACTCACTCCCCTCGCGTTGGTCTGGTCTGGCGTGCGCGCGAGTCGTGTGAACGTGAAAGGTGAAACAGGAAACCATTTCGTTCACCTGTTCCTCCCTCGAGACGCCGAAAATACGAACTCCACGAAGCCTTGATCCGACCTTCTCTTCCTCTTGCCCCTCCACATTCTCCTCTGCGTGGAACATTAAAAGGCCCCTTGGTTCTCTGGCCTGGCAACATTCCTCGACCCACGCTTTTTCTTCAACTTCTTTCATCCTTTCGCTTGTGTTTACCAATTTCCACGGTTTCGTGTTTTCTTTGACTCGCTTGATCGTTGACTGTTGTCCCATCTTTTGGAGCTTTGTTTTTTAATTTTATTTTAGGGTAGTGGATGATGGGAAACCGACTGGACGATGGTGCGAATGATTGACGTATCGTTGAATTACTAGTAATGGGGAACTTTCGGGACGTGCCTGAATGATTGAAGAGGGAAGAGATTTTAGTTGATTGGAGGGTAGAATTTGATATATTTATTCTGTTAAGGGATGGCAGGGGTGGTGATATATTGCCCGTAATTTGAACATTGATGTACGCATATATGTTTTCAGTATTAATGTACAGGTTGCAGCAGTATTATGTAATAAAGCTGTTTCAATGGCATTTTGTTTAATTTAGATGATATATAAATTTGTTGACTGAGTAAATAGTAATAAAATAATTTAACTTTAGATACGGCTGTATTCTAGGACAGGTTATCAAAAATATGACCTAATGTACTTTTTATTCAATATAACTTGGGTAAAGAAATTATCGTGACTGAAATAACAATAATTGGCTAAATAATTGAATTCATCTTCCCCAATAAGAAAATCTAATTTACTGTATACTACGTTGTACATTTCTGTGCACAAAAATGTTGTTGCCATGTAAAAACAAAAATAGTGAAGATTCGAAGTAGCTAATGTCAATTATTGCATATGAAATAACAATGATTTTTTTTAAAGTATTGACAAAAACACCTTGATCATTAAAAAATGGTGCAAGTAAAAGGCTGTGACAAATTTTGGTGAAGAAATTGCAATAGAACTTCAACAAATATAAACATATAAATATATAAATTCCAAGAGCATACTTGACGATTATTATTAACAATCGTTGCATTTAAAAGTTTTTTTTCTGCCCGAGAATAGAATAACTTCGTTTCCACAAGTCGCTCCGAAGGAGAACGCATCGGAAAAGAAAAGCACAATTTATCATACACACGGATATTTGTAACAAGAAAGAATAGTAATTTTGCACTCATAAATCAAGGTTATCCCGCTCCACCGGCATAAATCATGCCGTTGAATGTGTATGGGTTCAAGGCCCGTGAATTGTGCGAGCATTATGCACATTTTGAAGTAATTAGAATTCATCGTATGCAGATTGCCATAGAAAACAAACGACCCATGTGCCGTATTATGTCGCATTTTGCACGATCATATGATTCAATTCATACGTTTTATTTCTACACGTGCGCGCCTTTTAAATAACGTTATTCAGCATTGCTTATTATTTATAGATTAAGAAACTACAAAGGTCTGCTTGCACAGATGCATAAACCAGATTTCGTATTTGTGCGCCAAAATCATAATTTGTATCTTGTCGTGAAATGTAGTTTGAAAGCAGTACAAGAAGGGAATAATTAAAATTGAATTTGCGAGTATAATTTTAAAAGAAACCTGTACATTTTCATGTTCACTATTGAAAACAAGCAAGATTAGAGTTATGTGCCTGTAAAAATAATGCGCAACGATCGATAGAAGCCTTACCATTGTGCAATTAAACTTTTGTAAATTGAATACTGTTCGTAATTGAATTGTATGATATTAGGTCCGTGATGTTACTTCGAAAACAATTAATTGCAACGCTTCCACAGTGATGTAAACTGCATTTTGTACGGTTAATTAAATATTAATGCTGCGTGCACGGTAAGCAATGGATAAGGACTGCTTTTGCTTAAACTGAAGGAAATTAAACGTAATTCATTTATTACAATGTAACAACTTTAACTGATTAGATTTGTGCAGTGAAACTCCTCGTTCCGTCTGCTGAAAATCATATACATATTATGCAATTAACAAACAGCATGCGAAAAAATATATTTCCCTATACATTTTCTTTACATTCTGAACATAATTAACAATAAATGCATTTGAGTGTCCACAGTCAAGCTGCATTTTATTATAACCTTTCACTTATTGCTAGTTAATCATCCCTCTGATATAAACAATAATTTATTGTTATAAAATAGTAATACAAATAGTAGCAACACCGGTGATAGTATTAAATAGTATTAAATATTTATAATACATTGAGCTTCTTTGTGAGAAACATGTATAAAATATCTTAGCATATCAATAATTTGCAGCAATTATTTACATAAGGAGCAAGGCAAGGCGGGGCCAATGTTTATTTGTTTATGCAAAGAATTTTATCCTCCGGAAAATATAATTATAATCATCTTTTAAATTTCAGCAGATAAGTTACAATTTGTAATCATACTAATTCTATAACATTATCAATTAGACAGTTACGCGAAGTATAGATTTTTCATTCAATTTCTGTCATTATGACACGTGGAGTAACATGTCCGTAAATAATAATTTTTACTCACAAATGGCGACTTATAGAAGAAAGACGAAATTGGTGTGACGGGTTGATGCAAAAGTTGACTACTGCTTTTCATGTTCCACAAACTACATTAGAGTGAAAAGGGGTCTTTCTATTGAAAAATCCTCAGCAGCTATTAAAAGTTAGTTTGGAACCGTCACAAACAATAAACTTTCTTATCACTTATTATTTAACTTCAGGAAGTGGAGGAACTAATAGTTGATCTTAATGAAATAGTTTGCCCCATGGGGCAAGACGGGGGCTACGTTGCTAGGTTCAAAATTATTTTTCTATATTTTTAACTTAGACAACTTATTTTACTGTATTGTAAGAGACAGTTCTTAATACAACATAATATGTTTACTATCATTTATATACATATAATCAATAATGTTCATCCACTGCACTCATTTTTCCCCAGCTACCCCATCATTTTCCACTATATTTCTAAATCCAATTATTCTTGATTAATACATTTTATATCTTAATGTCAATTATAATCGTTAGAAAATACATATTGTGTCAATCTAGAAATTGAGAAGAACGATGCACCTAAATGCATCTTATGACATCTGAGTTCACCATATATTATTCAGACTGCTTGCGTAATTGCGTTTGACCCTAGCAATGTTGATGCAATGCAACTCCATTAACAACCGCTTTGTTTCAACGAAAGTGCTGTGCTTGCACTACAAACATCATGATTACATCGCGTCGACGAAGCATCGGACTTCCCGGGTACCGACTCGATTTTATAACATAATTCGCCGAAATTCATGCTTGCGACACGCTGCTTACGAGTATCTTATCAACGTTGCAGTTATCTCCTGTCATAATCTTATGAAACATATGATTGTCCGATTAGTGCGTACCGTTTTCATTACACAGTGCATTTACCCCAACGCATGCCTATTGAATGTTTATTGTACCCGATTTTATAGATTGTGCATTACCATATCGAAGCGGCTGCTAATTGTTTCGCGTTTCACTGGTAACAGAGAAAGTTTAATGTGAAAATGTTTGAGCTTCGAGTCAGCGGGTTCGAGAATATCCGACGAATTCTACTTGACGTCTTGGTTTAACTCACCTACCGTCTTCGATTCAACTATACACTTGAGATCTTTGGGTCTGAAATGACCTGAATTTTGTTAATTTGATGGACTAACTGAAAGTCTAGAAATATATTTTTGTACGTTTTATAATACGTTCTATTGCAAAAAACCGATACATGGCATTGCGGCGGGAAATCATATTTGAGGTGTTACTTGTCTCCATTTTGCCGTTCGTACTGCTGGAATTACACTCACTGAGAAATAAAATCATCGACCTCACTCAGATACATCATCATCCGATGAGAAATCAAATTTCAAACCGATATTCTATATTATTTATCGTTTCTTTCGACTTTACCGTTAGTTATGGTTTAAAAATATTTCACATTGACCACTGGCTTCCATCATTTGATTGTTTTTTATTTACCTAGTCGGCGAATAAAACAATATATAAGAATGATAAAAGCGAAAGTAAAGAAAAAAATGAAATATTAATTTCCAAATATAGGAGATGTGTTTAAGAGAAGAACAAATCAACAAATGAATATTTATTAGGAACCCTTACATAAATTAATGAACAAAACAATACGATATAACATGTAATGGCCTTGCTGTTGTTTTAGTTTATCTTCAATTAATCGCCATTCGTTAAAAATTAAACGCAACCCATAAGTTGAGAAACATCAATATTATAAATGTGCGGTTGGATAAATTATAAAAGTTCTCCAAGGAATTTCAAATAAAATAAGACAATTCTGGAAATTATTATATTATATTAATCCTTACTTCGTACGTACATTTACCTGTAAAATAATTGTTGAATGAAAAGACATTTAATCCACTTCTGTAATCAAACAGTGAAAATATTAGATAGGGAGAAATGTTTCGGAATTTTAAAGGATTGTATTTGTAAAACATATTCCGTGTGAAAAAAAAAACTGGTATCATAAGACCAAAACTAAAAAGAAAAACAGCAAAAATAAAGTCTAATTATTGTAGAATTTATAAACAAAGACCTTATTTACGTACATATGTATGTATGTATTTATAGAAGCCATAAAGTGTGTACATACTGTTTAGTACAAATTCTGTAAATTAAATTATCCTTTTCCTTCTCCATATTACAGAATAATCCGTCAAACTCGCATAAATTAACATACAACAATTAGCACCATAATTGTAACCTTTTCTTTTTTACTTCCTAATGTGACCAATAATGGTACCGTGCACTAGACTATGATTAATGAGAAGCAGGGGAATGAATTTCTTTTACGTTTCTTTTCTATACCGAGAAGTCTCGAATAATTCACGGGATAGTGGCTCTCGACTCTCCAGATTCGATTCCTCTCGACTTTCTCCAAAGCTCTCAACTATACATTTCTGGGCAAGGTGCCGATAATACCCTCATGTTCATCGATATTCTAATACGCATATTCTTCACACATTTTTTCGAAAACTCGCTTCCAGCGAAGTTCCTTGAAACTTGGAACAAAAATTTCTCACCGCTAAATGTTCAGTAATTTTACGATACACAGAAGTTTAACAACACTGCTTTCCCTCCCCTTAACACGTTAAGTGCCAAGCCCGTTTTGCCTTCCTTTCCGTTTAGCCCGCGATCTCGGATTTCGCCGATCTTCTGGCGGCCGGAGATCTGTAAGTCAGTCAACATACGCTAACGCGGCCTGCGCGAAAAGTAGACTGTCGGCCACCGGTGACTGACGCGGTCCGAACGGAAAGTTCAGGTCACCGGTAACCGACATGCCACTTAACGTGTTAATAGTATTATCATTCTTTCTAATTATTGTTATTTTCAAATAAAACTATTTTATTGTATTTCATAATTGCGTGATTCATGAATGACATTAGCGGCTATTAATGGCATAATAACAATAACAACTTACTTCTTGTCCAGTACACTCAATTTCGTTTTAACACGGTGGATAAGTTATCGAAGAAACTCAAAAGAAATAGAAAATTAACTCTCGGTTATCTCAGGTATTTCCGATTCTCGATTCGATTCTCAGTTATTTTCGAGTGAAACATGTAAAAATCTTTAATTAAATATTTGCTTCATACATAAGTAATGATTATTTAAAGCAAAATGACTTCACTAGACCTTTTCTTACGTCTGTAGTTTTCATTTCTTTTGGATGCTCTAATCAGGATAGATCAGAACACAATCAGCAACTCAGTGAATCAATCGCACAAATGAAAAATGAAATTCATATATTTCATATTATTACTTTATATCGTATAGAAGTACATACGTACTTTTCGCATACAGTTAATTGCATGTTATTGTAGTATTTGTTAAGCAATTTGAGTTTGTCACCCTTGTGTTATACGAAGTCTGAACACGTATCGAATCGAAATTGTGAAATTATTCATCAAACGATACATGTGTGCAACGAAATGTGTTACTGCTACAATGGTTCGATCATCGAAGCCATAAAGTGTCACCAGTGCAGCCACAACTGTACAGTGTGAAATGAAATTTGCATATGTGCTAGATTTCGAATAGAACGAATCCAGCTATTTCAGCTAACTGTCTGGTCTGTTGACCTAATCAAGCTTTACATTTCTATAACAACTACTTGCGATTTTTATGATACAATAAACGTAACCAGTAACACAAAATATAGGATTGGTCTAAACATACTATTACTACACTATGCAACTAATAATTATAGCAATTAACTATTTAATTAGTCAATAGTCATTTCATTAGTCTGCACAGCTCGGCTCGTTTCATAGAAACAAAATATATATGAAATAATGATGGTCATTTAAAAAACTGTTTTTAACAAATATTGTATTGATGCACGTAGTGTTGTCAATCAAATAAATTGTTTCACACGCTTTCCCTTCGTTTTAGCTAAATACAATTTACATCAAATACTCGAACAACACTTTGTTATAGATTATATCTTAACCAAGGAAATGATGTGTGAAGATCATCCAAAAGTGGTAGCACCAATTTATTCTAAACCTCGAATAATTTGTTGCGGTCGAGAAATGAAAATTGAATATTTCATTCTCAAATGAAGAATATCATCAAGGAGCAATAGTTCATATCATGAAAGCATGTACATAACAAAAGAAATACACATATATAGTAATTGTTTTGTTAGAATACACTGCTGGCCAAAGAGACCACTGCGAGACTGATTCCTTATTTGTGCAAAAATATTGAATAGCTTGTGAACGATTCATTGGCCCGAAATGAATTGTATAGAGACTGATTGCAATAAGCTTTGTCCCGATATATTCCTGCTTGGCAATGAAAATTAAATTTTCAACTGCGAATGATTGATCAGTCATCAAATTTCTGTATAACTTGAAATGCCTGATGGCCCCAATCTTTTGGCCAGCCGAATACTTAGGTATATGCAAACTGAAAAATTTTGTTTGGATTAAATTGAATACTTTAAAAACCATTTACTTTTGGTCGGTAGTGCACGTTTCTAAAAACCTTGAGCACGGAAAAAATCCTGCAGTTTAACGATGTCTCGTCATTTGCGATATCGTAAATTGTGAAAGTTAACTGAACGATGGCTGATGCATGCTTCAAGATGAACAAACATTGAAACAGCTGTATGCCATTTGTCGTAAGGACAATGTTCGTTTTTTGTGGCCTCCAATCAGAAAAGTACTGTGGTCATAGCTTTGTAACAATCATGGAAAATTGGATATCGGATAGAGATGGTCGTCGATGCTTTAATCAAATTAACCATTTACCCTACATTCCCGCCTCGGTAACACGGGTCTGATTTTGTAACCTTCAATAGGCGTTTCTTGTAGACTTTAATGTGCTGAATACGAATCTGCAATCCGTTTTTCTCCAGAACGTACCATTTTTGAAAAAATCCATTTTGAAAAAAATCACACATTTTCAACTTTGAAAGTGTTTTATACTTTTGCGGTAATAGTTATTCAGTTGCGCTTGGTGCCAAATGATTCTTTGAAGTTTCACGAATAAAATGATATAATTCGTAATTAGATTATAAACATTTAAACGTGTTTAAATAATGATCAAAGTGAAAAGGACACCGAAAATACACCCATTTTTGCTGATATCTTTCAATTTATTTCAAAAACCAGTGATTTGGAATCACTTGAGAATTATGTATTTTTAGTGCGAAGGAGAGAGCGATTTTTGTCTGTAGTGTATATTAATTTCTTTCACAATTCAACGGCAGGAAGTTTAAAACCTATTTAAAGAATTACAAAGAGGGTCGAATAGAGAGTCTATATCAAATTAAGTTGTTCAATGGTTTAATACATCAAATATTCAAATGAAAAGAATTTGAGATTCTGCTACTTTTAATGAATTAATCAAATATTTTGAAACTTAAAAGTAAATCTTAAACCTCCGCAGACAAGTATTCTCGGTACATTCGCTCGTTAATATTTTCTTCGTAAAAATAATGTTTCATAAGTGCACGGAAAGTAACGATGAAGTTTATCTTAAAAATGTTTAAAAGTAAAAATAAAGAATATAATCAACAAAGTAAACTAAATGTTAGTAAACGTAGCATTTAAAAAGATATTATTTTATTCACGTTCACTTCGTTTCCATCGAATTGCGGAACATAACAAATATTATCGACAAATGAAATATAAAAATGCAAGTATAATTTTAACAACTCCAAGCAATTTGTCAGAAATATTTTTCTTCCAGAAAATAAAAACCACTATCAAACATTAAACATCTGTTTAAAACTTATTCAACATCTATACAGAACAAAGAAAAAAAGAAATAATATTTCCTACTACGATTAATAACATGGTGGTCCGATTTTCTCGTTCCAGGTGAAAGGAATTTCTCAACTTAGGCTAGGATGTCACATCACAGCGACGACAACATGCTCATAGCAACCTCGGACTCCTTTTGGGAGCCGGGCAATTACAAACGAACGACCAAGAGGATCGAAGACGGGCACAAGCTTTGCGATAGTTTAATAGCTCTAGTCCAGGAAAGGGCCGAGATCGAGAAAAGTTACGCAAAAGCGTTGAAAAATTGGTCGAAAAATTGGAATGACAAGATCGAAAAAGGACCGGAATATGGGACGACCGAGGCCGCGTGGAAAGGCGTTCTCGTTGAATCGGACAGGCTGTGCGATCTTCACCTCAGGGTGAAAGAGAATCTCTGCAACGACATCATTCAGCAGGTGAAAACGTGGCAGAAGGATACCTATCACAAGGTACGCGCAAGCCTCTTGATGAATGTTCTTGGATGCATGCAGATGAAAGTGATTATTTTTAAAATTCGCGAGTATTATCTCAGTTACGTTGTACACTCTTTATTTCTCAGAAGCCAATCAGTGTAAGTCCAACTTTCCTGAACATGACTTTCGTAGTTCGAAAACCCCTTTATTGTTAAAACTTTCAGTTGATTCACTATTTTGATACGTCAGCAATAATTGACGGTACTAGCATTGTCATTTTTCCCCAAGTAATTTGTGACAATCTTATTTATCTCGGTTTCAATGCTAATGGACTTACACTGATTGGCTTCTGGACCCTCCAAATAGAAATTTTCGTTGCATTTAGTGGTTAAACGTGAAATGCTGACGTTTTTTATGTTGCTCAATTCAAAAAGTGTATAACTGCAAAGAAGAAAAGGAAATTTGGCTCGTAAGAAAGAAACTGCGGAGTATATACACATAATCAAATATAACTAAAATAATTCTAAAATATATGTATTTATCTATAAATGCTGCTCAGTATACATTTTTTTAATCGCGAAGAAAAGAAAAGACTTGTTTCAGTGTTTAATTATCAGGAACAATGTTCCTTTTCTCGCGTGCCACACGTTGCTTATTTTGACCCCAATTAATTCGTTGAAATAAGTGTATGATTGATTGTTCGTTAAAAGGAAACTCTTAATCACCTAATTAGCATACCTATTTGTGTCTTTTCATTATATTGTTAATATAACCACGCCAGTTCGTATACAATTGTGATATGAAAAAGGCTGTTTCCTTCATCTTCATCATCCTTATTCTTCCTCCTAATGCGGAGGTCAAATTGCTTCGTTCTCCTCTCTTTGAAAGAAGAATTACGCCACTTACCCTTAAACGGAGGCAGTTTCTAAGCTCTTAAAAAGAAATTCTCTCAGCCGCATCTCTTTGATTACTGTTTCCAGTAAATGAGAAAGTAATTAAATAGTTTTATAACGTCAAATTACCATTGTTCTCCGTGAACCGATATTTCTTTCCTCTTTCTCTCATTTTCGGCATTAACATCTTTACACACTTATTTTTATACAAAATTGGACTAAAGTACAATAGGTACATCACAGAAACATCGAGAAGTGTGTTCTTGTGATGGCACAGCTGAGCACCGATCGCTAACGTAGAAATGTTACAGAAATCCTACGGCTTTGTCACAAAATTAAAAAAAGTAATTACCCGCTGCACTCTTTTATCAGGCCCAATTAACTCTCGAATTTCCATAACTTGCGCTGATATTTGCGGATTTGTGTGGTTCGATTGCAGTCGATGATGACGTTGAAGGAGCGCAAAGAAATGGAGGACGCGTTCAAGAAAGCACAGAAACCATGGGCAAAACTTCTGCAAAAGGTGGAGAAGGCGAAGTCCGAGTACCATAATAGTTGCAAAACCGAACGAACAGCGGCAAACATGGAGAGGAACGCTTCGGCCGACAGTTCGCTTTCCCCTGACCAGGTAAAACGACAATTATCCATCTGTGACGATTACAGCAATGAATAGTTACATCATTCTCGCTCATACGTTACCGACGATTAGTGCAATTGTTACCCATTTGAATCACAGCGATTGTCGTCGTGCTCGCTTTCAAGAGGCACATGTACACCTATACACTTTTCGAGTAATCGTTGATTCGTATCGAGCAATTTGAATGGATCGTTCGAATGTTGAAAGAAGTTCGTACACTGCTGAAACTAGTTGGTGGCTATTTTACTATTATTCGGAATAGAATTACTTTTATTATATGCTGAGCTTAATATTAAATGGTCATACGAGAATTATGGTGTCTGAATACCTATTTCCATGGGATTGTATTTGTTTTGTGAACAGCATAAGTCGAAACTGAACGCAAATATGTACGTAGACATTTTCTTTGCTTTTTAGAAACCAATATCTTTGGCCGTGTAATAGCATTGAGATAAAGTGCTGAAAATGTTAATAATTTATAGATGCTTAAAGCTGCTTCTTTACCAAATGTTTATACATAACTTAAATCTCTCAACTATATTTCAAGCGGTGTACCGTTTAAAGAAGGTAGTTTTAGTTACATAGAGCCTTTCAATATTTATTCAATACGACTTGAATTGCATATAAATGTTTAATATCAAGCATAAGAACAGATTACTTTTGAAACGACAAGTACCCTTAATAGGACACGTATACATACATAATGATAACATGTGTACAAGTGTGTGATACTAAAATATTAATATGCATCTCGATCATGCAATCCGCGGCTCAATACAAACAGTAGATACTATTGGTCTTTAGCAAATATTATTTTCAGATGGCCCGAGGCTCTGAAAACGTATGTTACAAAATCTTGTGTTAATGTTTATAGAAAATTTGCATGCCGTGTTGTACTGTGTTCTCGACGTTTATCGATATTTCTGTTTCCTACTTTCACGAAGCGCATCCAGACTTTCATGAATGTCTGAGTGAGTTTTTTTTTTTTGCACGTTTGAATGATGTATTCCAGAAGAATCCTCTATTAAATTTCTCACGTAAATCAGTAAGGAAATGGCAATAATATTGATAACAACAACAACAATAATAATAATAATAATAGTACACACATCTTTTTTTACGTGTGCATTTACTTCTTCTAGACACGCTTTTACAAACGTTTACCAAGTTTTTCATTACAAATATGAATAATTCGTAGCAATTCTTTAACGCGCAAAATTAATCTTTGCTATACATTAGAGCTCTTCGATCTATCCTAAATATTTCGAAACTTGTTCTGAAGTATTGCTAATTTAAAAACCTGCTTTGAAATTATATTACGGGAAAAGTATTGTTGCACGCCTCGGTGTTCGAAAGTGGATTAATCGCCGAACGTGAGGCAATCATCTGAAAAAAGGCTAACGACGTTTTTAGATGACAGTTTGTGGATGTGATGCATGGAGGGTCAGAATACGAAAAACCTTTAGGAAATCTAAAATAGGAGACGTTCAGCTTGTATGTATAATAATACTGCATGCAGCATGTATATCAACTAACATTCTCTCATTTTTCATTACAGAAAGCTCTGCTGGTAAGCAAACTCTCTGTCTCAAACTTTTGTTTTTGTATATGGAATATCATGTAATACATATATGCAATAGCGTATAATGAATGCAAACATCGAGCTTCAGATGAACAAAAAAATAATTAATAGTTTCGATAAATCAGGAATAACTTTTGGAGCAATTCGTAATGAACTAAAGAACTCAAATTGGTTTAAACTATTTCTAAAAAAACAGATAATGAAATTAAAATTACAATTTTACTGCTCAGGAGGCTTTTAATTAATTTGAACACTTAATGAATTCTGTAACGCGAAAGTTATGTACATGAATTACTTTACCATGGTCTAAAATATGATTTCAATATTATCTATAATTGTTCAAAATTCTTTAAAATCCATAAACTCACTAACTAATCAATTTGTACGCAGTAATAAGAGTTACGAAATACTATTTGAAATCTATTAACTAGAACCCTTAGTCTAATCTAATCTTAGAGATAACAAATTGAAACATTAAATCGATTCCAATGCAGTCAATTTTTCTATTATTATATGGACATGTATCAAGTTCTTCAGTACATCTTATACTGCTCGATGATTGTTCATTATCCCTTAGTACTGAATTGCAGTGTCGTAATAGATTTCAATATAAAATACGGCCGTCGTAAATGTTAAAACATAAATTATCAATTATTCTTATCAATCAGTATGTCACAACTGCTTCAGCACTACTTTTCTTCCAAGTAGAATACAAATTTCAGCAACCTACCAGATATCGTTTTAGAGACCCTCTTTTTCATCATTAATGATACTAATTATTCTATACTTGTAATACAGAACTCTAATTTTCAAATTAAATACTTAAACCCTTTTTTCATATATCGCTTATATTCGTATAATAATATCGTTCCATTGCTTACACTACTTTATATAAAATGTCACACATGAAACCAAATACACAAATATACACGTGTACTGTAAAGAACCGCAATGAATGCCCTCGAGGAGTAGTATGAGGTAAGACAGAAACGACGGTATTGCTAGTGATTATTGTGTACAAGAACAGATTACGTTCCAACTAATATAGTGATGCAATTTTTGAAAGCTTTGCAGTAACTGTAATATTAGGGGGAACAAAAATTCAAGGGTTTTCTATGCGGTTCGGTAGAGTATAACTGCCATTTTTACATGGTAATTATTTTGTTTTAGAATACACAATTTTGTCTCCTTCTTTTTGCTCCAAAAACGAATAGGGTACATAGAATGCAAGGAATTTAGATTTTAAATAAGCCAATGGCATAAAGTATTAGTTATTAATGAAAAATCGCCCGTATTCGCAAAAGAATGTTGTAAAATTTACATAACTTTTTACTTCCTTTTACTTATTACGATAAAGTAGTGTTAAAAATTATTTAAATTGCTTTCTCTTATTATTGTTGGAAAATAATTATTCCTTAAGGACCATAATTTTAGTATCATAATTGGTATTGCTTTCTATGGATGCACATTTTTAATTCACGATTTTGTGTCAAATGTATTCACTCATTCCGAATTAAATTCGGGAAATTATTTTTATCTATAATTTCAATTAATTAATCTTCCCTGCTAAAGTATTTGTCTTTAATGAACCCCTTCTAAAGAATACTCAAATCCTTGTATGATTCACAAGAAAGCACGGTACAATACTTTAACCAAGCTTCTGTTTAGCATATCATTTACACGCATTATTTGCAAGGATTATAATATAATTAAAATATATGGAACATTATGTGTACCGAAATTCATAACGTTACTCGCACACACCTTACAAAATACAACACACTACAATAAATCAGAAAGAATGATTTCATATTACTTTATTATTATTCTGTCGCACACGTAGGCTTAGTACCTGTTACTTCCTTCTTTTTCATATAGAAATCACGCTTACTTTTTCGAGGGTAATCTTTTGTTATGAGAATTGTACGCTGGGTAAACTTGAGGGTAAAGAACTAGGATCCTCGTTACAAATTTACTCAAAGCATGTTTCGATGCACAAATATTTCAACGGATCCTTGTATAAATCTATGCATAAGAATTCGAATAATTGCTTCAACATAAAAGCGAAGAATATTTGTACTGTGTTATTTTTCTCTAGCTTACCAATTTGTTGGTTTCGCACCATGATCTTTATCTTCAATGTAACCCGTGCAAGCGTACGATTCGCAAAAAGTATTCATCCATCGCGGTTTTTTTTACTTAACAGGTAAAGAAAATGCAGGACAGGGTGCAAAAGACGAAAGAGGAAGTACAAAAGGCGAAAGAAAAATACGAGGCCGCGTTGCAAGAAATTAATCAGTACAACCCGAAGTACATGGAGGATATGACTCAGGTGTTCGAAAAGTGTCAAGAAATGGAGGCGCAGCGGCTTCAGTTCTTCAAGGAAGTTCTCTTTGGCATTCACAAATGCCTCAATATATCTCAGGATCCAATGTAATTATAAATATTATACATTTCTTCATTTATATTATACTTTAGATTCATATACAGTGGTTATACCAAGTACAGTAGGGCATCCCTTAATACGGTCGGATTATCCAAGAAACTTGTGATATAAATTTACTCGCGACATATTTATAATTGTATGTTACAATTCTAAAATTAGTTGTATGGGCGATGCTACAGTTTTTGGTCCAGCATTTCGATACACCCGATTCGGTTTTTACGCTGTAGGCAGATTTTTGAAAAAAGCCTGTGCAAAAACAGAGATTGCGTAAAAGAAGAATGCAATGCACGTGAAAATAATAGAAAATTGGTTCAGAACCCGAAAGCCCAGAATACATATTAAGTTGTTTCCGAACAAATCGTATCACAATTTTTAATTCAATGTTTATTTGACTTTGATTCATTCGAACACATTTTTTATTTCACAAACTTTTTTCGATTTCTGCTATGAAACGTCTAAACACGCAACGAGAGACCTAGACTAACGACGTATTTATCGATGATAAAATTGCGGAAAATTCCACGTATTTCAATGCATGAAGGAAATTCCCGGGACTCAATGTCGCCACTATATTCCAAATGAAGTAGATAGTTTTGTACAATTTTTCCTTAAAGTGGAGAATACTATAAAGATAGCCGACAGACGGTAATTAAACTGCAGGAAAGGGGCAAAATAAAATTAAGGTGCAAGTTCAGTGGCAAAGTCCAAAATTGATCTAAACCGCGTTTAAATCAAAATCGTGTAGAAATAAACCGGGTAAAAACATAATTGAATATATTATATATTATTTCGCGTTAGATCCCAATTTAATTATGTAATTAGTTTCTCGATTAAGCCGATTTATTTCCACAATGACGCTTTCATTTCTACTCTGAAATGTTAATTATCGAATTATTGTAAATTTACACATTTCATTCTTAATAAGCCATAAGAAATTTCTTTTCTCCTCTTAATGCCCATCGCCGAGTTCATAATGATTATTATTCACGAAATTATGTTGCAAACATTAGTATTGACATTTCATGCGTTCTCGTTCACAGACTTCCACAAATATACGAAGAATTTTATCATACAATAAATAACGCAGACCATGAAAAGGACCTGAAATGGTGGTCGAACAATCATGGTGTTAATATGGCTATGAATTGGCCACAATTCGAGGTAAGATAGCAAGAGATAAATGTATGCTTTGCAGTTCTTTTCTATCGCATGTAAACCCCTTGCTGATGGTTGGAGAACTGTTGTTAGAAAACATAGCCGTAGGACTGAATATTCTTGCCCTTTCTCCCTTTTTTTTTTTTTAACTGCATTAATATTATCTGTTAGTTATATTCTGTATGTCTGGATACTATGTAACTGTTCGTACGAAATAGCCACGCTATAAATTGCGATGCTCTCTCTCTATAGAAATCTTTATACAAATCTATATAGAAATTGACACTGTAACTTTCTTAATAATATATTGATTTATTGCAAGCTCAAAATAGTGTAACAGAAGAACGAACGTAACTCTTAGACCAACGTTTTTAACCCTCAATTTTATATTACAATTTTTGTATTGGATACTTGGAACCGCTTGTTGTCCAACTTTTGCAAATGTTTCGCTTAAAACAATATGTTCGTCAACGCCCCCGAATAAAAGCTTTTCAATCCATAACCTATGAAATGAAAATAAACAACGAATAATAATAATAGGGAAGAAATAGATGTTCTATCGTTCACAGAAAGAAATTGTGTCAATCATACAAGTGTTAATATGAAATGAAATGGACGATTCATAATATTGCTTTTTTTATAAATAATAATCGAAGAGATATGTTTAATTTTTCTTGCATTGGTCCAATAAGTCCACCATCTTATACAATATTTCATTTGTCATCAAATTTCTTCCCTTCGTTTAAAAATGGCGCTTTTTCAAGCACATTCTGTGCGTCCCACTCAGCGCTAAACTAAAAAAATTAAATGAAAGAAACATTTACTTTTCTCTTTATGCAAAGCTTCTTCAGGTATTGACTAAACGAAGAAGTGTTTTTTTTCGTGCACAACAGAGATCATACTTTTGTTGAACTTCGTAACTTAATAACACCTTGGGGTGTTATGGGGTGCCCCTTGAGGGGCACGAAACATGTTGACAAAAATTTTTCACAATTTTCAACATCTCCCAGAATTGTTCCCTTACACAACGTACGAAAGTTAAAGTATGCCGAAAAGGGTTAAATTCGTTGAAACAATAATCCTTGCGCACCAGTCCCAAGCAAGAATCTCTTGCCGTTATCCTTATTGTGTCCCGGAAAAAGTATAGTCCAACGTTTGTCGTGCTCTTTTCGAAGCTTTAGAAAAAATAAAAAGAGGGACAATATTCCCGAGCCGACCAAAAAAAATGTTCTGGAATGCATGCATGTGATTGTTTTTTTTTGGGCATTGCTATTACGCAGGACTACACAGAGGAGTTCCGTGACATCACAAAGGGCTCGAAATCGAAGGAGGCACTTCCGGCTGGTTCCATCACGCTCATCAATCAACGCCCGGTCGGCGAGGATGTGCATGTAAAGTTTTGTTATGTTTTACACTACCAATTTACCCATCGTTCTTATTTACCCAATGAACGAGGGTCTGCCTACACACGCACACGCATACACATGCCAGAAAAAGAAAATCAAGCTTTTTTTTTATGTCGTCCAAGAGCTACGAAATTGTGTCGTAACAGGCAAACACGACGAGGTCACAGAGGATGGGTTTCCTTTTTCAGCTTCTGGCTCGCCTAACTTAACTGAATTAACCGTAACCCGCCATGCACTTGTTCTTGCACGCAATCGCAGATCTATATCGCGAACACACGCCCAGCATGTTCTCACCGTTCGATGCTGAAGCGAATTTGCGATGAGATCGAATTTATTCTGTTGGATCGTTTCATTTTGAAAACAGTACGGTGAATGTAGTAATGTTTCCACGTAAGTAGATCCATCTGAAAGTGTACATAAATTTCTCTGTAACGGACAAAGGAAATTGAAGAATATTGTTCGGTACAGAGTGAGCGATAAAATTTGTTCGCATTAGAGTTCATGTACAGTTATATACCCAGATAACTCGAATCTCAAGGGAAGGGGAAAAAACTTCGCGTTAACGAGGTTCCACTGTATAAACAAACCAAAATAATGGGGGGGTGGGAAGGTAAGACTTTAGGAGAAATTTATTTTTTTGATGCCTTCAATGATGGGCCGTATAAGTGCAGCTTCTTTTAGTGTAACAATACGTATTTTTATAGAAATCGATTTTCACCCGAATATTTTGTTGAAACAGATTAAGTCGGATGCCGAAGAAAATTAATTTTTCTGCTAAGACATGAACTTTGGCCAACTAATCTGATGTTTTTTCTTATATAATTTTAATCTGGAATGATATCATTTACAGAAACGAATGAACGCGGATATGTTTTATTCTTTCAAGTTCTCGAACGAGGAAATCTAAGTATCCCTTAAGTTATTCATTCTTTCACCCCCTTAGGTCAGTCTGATATTTACATGCATAATGCTTAAGAAGTTGATTCGTGTAAAAAATATTACTCAGTTCTAACCAAAGAACGCTTTTAAAACTAAAAAAAGGACGGTCATTAGAAAACTATTTATCCTTTTCCTGTACCATTATATAATATTGTTCACCGTATAAGGGAGCTTAGCCTACATTAAACAATTGCTTTAAAAATGCACACGTTTGGAAAATGTTAAAGATTACAATTGTCTTCTTTTCTTTTTTTCTATTTTTAATGTTTCGTACATTAGAATCATACGTTGTAATAAAGTCACTCGTAATGATCTAGGAATGTAATATAATCGAAGGTTGTTTAAAGTCTCTTTATCTATTTATAATGCGTACCGGTGACGTGAACTGAACGTGTGTCGATTATGCAGGCGACCGTAAATGAGCAAGAATACTATTGTATAGTAGTACACGAGTGCCACTTGGTACCGCAGATGCAAACGCAGAACAGTGTTGAGAATGTATTATATAAAACATCGTCAAGAATTTCGAAAAGTCCACGTTTACACTTTTGTAACTACATTAATAATCATTTCTGTGCCATCGAATTTTTCTTACATATCGCATCGGGGGAAATTAAATGAAGCGATGGATAAATAATGTAATATTTTTGCAGGTGTACAATTTCTGCATTTATACATATAGTGACGATTTATGATTGCTTTCAATGGTCTGCACGCGACGACGTAGAATCATCATGAAACTTCCAGAGAATATGATATTCTAATATGAAAAATAATAATACGTGTAGCATGAAGTTTTATCACGATCCACTTCTTTACTACATTCATCGTAAATGAATTATCACGTTTTTTGAACACCTACAATTAGGCAATTCTTTGACGTTGACAAGCATTGCTAGAAAATATTAATTGAAAGATCCAAAGAAACATTGCAATACA
Organism: Nomada lathburiana; assembly: GCA_963667235.1. NCBI lineage: Eukaryota > Metazoa > Arthropoda > Insecta > Hymenoptera > Apidae > Nomada > Nomada lathburiana. The sequence continues at coordinate 2,218,255 of OY763897.1, read as the reverse complement.
ATGCGATCCAAATTTGTTGTTGGACTGAAGTAGTTGATCTGAATGATTTTAAAAGATTTGCAGTTTCACCTGTCAAAAGTTTCTGCAAATTTCGAATCTAAACCGTAAATTCGCATCGCATTTACCCATACGCTTACAAATATAAATTATAGCATCGTGTAACGTTATCCTTTGATATATAATTGTTTACTGTCAAATAGAACCGAAGCTAAACATAAATTGAACGTGCTTGCAACCAAAAATCATCTGCACAGTTGATTCGCACGTAGTAAACCTATCGTGTCACAGGCGCAAATTACATGCAATCACTGTAAGAATGAATAAATTACCGCACTCGTCCTCGCATGATTTCACTGCGAGAAATGATGATAAGTGGCGCCAATGCAAAACCTACATTTTAATCCCGTCAATTTCTATTCATCTCCGTGTCGACAATTTCTGTCAATTAGTTCATTCATTTTTAAATATGCCATACATTCGCGTCATTTGTTTGTTGCAAAATAACTGATATAACGCTGCAGTAATGTATCATTTTACGAAATTCATCATCATCTTAACGATAACAACTGAAAAATGCCTACCGCGAGCAAGCGGACATTACGTGCTTAAACGTGTCAAGTTAAAAGAAATATGTAAATAAAGATTCAACATTTCATACGTTACTTGGTTGCACGCATGATTTTAAATGACATTAGAAACTTTATTGTGCTATTGAAATATTGCACAAAATCGAGAATGCAAGTACATAATTATAAGAAGCGAGTTATAATGGGACGTAATTAATGTTATGATCTCTCACCAATATAGGAATATCCACCTGTTAATAATAAATCAAAATCGAAGCCCAGTTCCCGGGTAATATCAACAGACGGTGGTCATGGAGATAAAACAGATACGATTAGTTCCAGCAAAAACTCTTCAGAAAAGAATAATCACGATGGCAATTCAGTGAACAGGACTTCTACGATTACGTGAGTATTGAAAATATAATTTCTTGGCAAACATTGACTGTACAGATTGTCGCGGATTTCTTTTGGGCTAATGTTTTTTTCATTCCTTTAACTGTTCGTTGTATGCTTTTGTGCTACAAATACGTACTGCGTCTTTCGGAGGGTGAAGAAACGAAATTATTTCATTAATTATGGAGATTTATAAATGAGACGTTTATCTTTGTTGTGCATAATTTTGGGGTGGAAATTCAAAGTTTGCGGAGAGAAATATTATTTGCTGAAATTGTGTTCCAACAGTCTCTAAATATTTATTTGAAATAGAGCTTTTACAGTATCCTGACAGTGATTTCTTTTTCGAGGATGCAAATATTTTGAGGAATGAATAAAGTAGTCTGTAACTATTAATAATTATCGTCCCTTATTATTAATCAAAGAAATTCATCCTTTATTTATAATAGCAAAATAGACAACGTTGAAAATGCGTATGTTTTATTTTATGTCTTATTATGAAATTAATGGAATGAAATCCTTTCAGTGCGCAAAAGAAAATTAAAGAATATTGTATATGTTGTCACTACTGAAGCAATGTGATTACATTATCGTTTCATTTTTAATTCAAAGTATCTCTTCGTTCCAGCAATGGCACCAATGCTAAGCAAGAAACTAATCCATTTGAAGAAGAAGAATGGGACGAGGACAGTGGTGAACCATTGGTAGATAACGGGGAACCTGGTGTTCTTGTGCGCGCGTTATACGATTACGAAGGTGCCGAGGCAGACGAACTTAGCTTTAAACAGGGTATGCAAAAAATTATGTTGCCTTTATTTTTAATTAACCCTTGTGTAGGCAACCGGCTGCTCGGGTACCCATTTCTATATTTTCTTTAATAATTTGTGTCCAGGTATCCATTCTTTGGACACTTTCACGTCCATTCGCGTTTTGTGAAAAAAATGTGTGCAAAATATTTTAAGTAACTAAGCTTCAAACCTGTTGACCATTTTGGTTGCCCACACAAGGGTTCATGTAATTTTCAGTTGATTTTCTATCATATGTTTTTAAGATTTTGATAAAAGAGAGATGAAATAACATTTATCACGTTACTTCAAAAGTCTATCCGGATGCTTCCGCGATCCGAATAAATAAAAACATCGCGAAAGTGTAATTCCAATCGCTAACATAATTTCGCCCTTTATCAATAACTTCTTTCCATTATTTTAGTATAATTAGCTTTTACCCGGATCTAAAACAATCCATTGACTTTAAGCTAAAGCGGGCATGCTGCAGCTTATTTGACACGCATATTTGAAAATCAACAAATACTGGGAACTAGTTTAACTCGTTTATCAATGATTATATTCATTAGTATTTTTCATTAGCTCGTGCGATATTCGGCGTGTTCACTGTCTTTATAAATTCGATTCTTCGGCCCAATATTGATACAAAATTATTCATCTTTGAAACGGGCGTCATATTTTGGAATGGCATAAAGATGAACATTTCAAACCAAACGCTACAAAAAGTAAAATGGTATTCAAAATTTTCTCGCAGTATTTGGAAAATTTTATAAATGAAACTCATAGATCTCCTTAACTTAAAAGGGTATCGATAAATCCGTTTTATACATTCTGTTATTATTACTCTTTTTTTATTTTCGAGCTTTGCACGTAATGTTGATGTAAATCTATTTGTACCATTTTTTATGTTTCCCAGGTGATGTATTCGACAAGTTAGAGGACGAAGACGAGCAAGGGTGGTGTAAAGGACGAAAAGACGGTAGAGTCGGCCTCTATCCCGCAAATTACGTAGAACTTGTGTCTCCGTAAATTACAAATGTGAAACCAAATTTCATGAACACTATTAATTACTTAACAGTACGGAAGAAAAGGGAAAAGAACAAAATGTTTATTTTGTTGTTTATTTCACTATGAAATAGCGCGTTTATTAAAGCAAAAATTTGTAAATGTCGTTAGAGAAGAGTTATGTACGTGAACGTTACGTATTAGAGGTGGTTCATTTTGTGTGATATATGATGACCGCTGGGAAAAAAGGAAAAAAAAGAAAGAAAGAGTAAGCCTATACGATTAACAGTTATTGTTCGATGTTTTGTGTAAACAAATCGTGTTCAACGATCGAGGGGAAACAAATTGTTGTAAACGAGAAATTGAAAATACGTGCGCCTATTCTCGGTCTTTTTCTCAGATCGATGTAGTAGATCCATGCGGTAACACTTGAAACAAACCTATTACCCGTACGGGTAATAGTTTTCCGTAGGTAGCTAGGGTTCTCTATATCCATCTATATAAATTAGTGCTAAACGATAAAATGGATCAACGCATACACCACGTGCATATTATAAGTTTAGATTTCTGAAATAATGTACAATCATACATTTCCTGACGCATTATTAATTATTAGCATTGTTGCTATAAAACATTTCGGTGAACGCGACGAGAGGTACATATATTTAATTTATTGTTATTCAAATGATACTATTAAAACCTATTCTTTCCGAATGGTATCGTTGTATATAATAGATTTAAGAGTGTATACGGTATGTAAAGTTGCAATTGTTTAACGAAGTTGAGATTTTATGATGTTCGTAGTACATCGGCATGAAAGAAGTGAAAAGAAAAGAAAACTTGAAAAAAAAACGTACATCAAATGTACCGAGCTAATAAATTTGGGACCCAGAATTGTCCAGTTATTTTCCTGTTCTTTTTAAATAATATCTCTATGTTGATTATTAAACGAAACCAAACAAGTTTCAAGGAATGAAATTTCAATTATAAATCAACGATGATAATTATATAACGATGTGTTATAAAAAGAAAGTGTTTTCGTTATCGATTATTCTGCTATTTGTACATAATTTGTTACGTTGGGGCGACGTTAAACTACTGTTTATGAAGAACATCGTATTACCATTTTTGTTGTTTTTAGTCAGAGAAAAGAATGTCAAGAAATGTCATAATGAAATTAACTGCATAGTACTGAAGGTATTCCATGTAACCATTACAATTTTTCTAATAAACATAACACGACCTAAGGAATACGGAAATACAAGCGCAAAGTGTATCGAAGAACGGCTGAGTATGTCCTGAGTGTTGGTAGCGTAAATAATATAACGTAAGTTAAATATTCACCATCGATCGATGTACCTTCACGAATACATGCTTTCAGAATATGTTTAATTATAGAAGAATACACTTTAAGTTAATATATAGAAGGAACAATGTTGCGGAGTAATTTTGAAACCAAACGAATTGTAACCTGAAATGGTTCGAAAAGAAAGCATTTATAATTTTCCATACGAAGAGACAAAGTTGAGAAGCAGTTTAAGAGTCAGCTATAACGAAGTCAGGTTGTTATTTATATGTACCCTTTGATTTCGTAAAGGCCCTAAGAAGGAACGACTTAGAAACCAAGTGAAGATTTCATGGTATATAGTGATGAATGCTAGTTATTCTTCACAAGTAAATAACGTGTCACTATACACAGTATTTATGTAAATATAGTAGAATATAGCATTTACAATTCAGCCAGCGACTGATTTTTGTAATTGTTTACATCATTAGTCCTCCAAATTATTTTCTGTAAAGTGTTCGCAATTCCATAATGTTGTTAAATAGATTTTAGATTTTAGTTTCTGTATAAAATTTATTATGTATAACTTAATAAATAGCATATGTATGAAGTATTATATAATTCGTGATGCAGCGACTATTTTCACTTATAAACATAACGCGTGAAAGAATGTTCGTAAATGTTGATTCAACCTGTGAAGAACTGTGACGCGACATAGATTCGCATATTAAATTCGAAAGGAACAAACCAATATTACTCACGGTCCGCATAGAGCAATTGAATGTACATTTTTTGAGCGAAACTTGTTAGTGGAAAGAAGTTAATGTAACAACCGTATAAAACATTATATCCGCATGATCGTTAATGTTCATTCAACAAAACAGGCTATAATTTATAAACAAGTGTTTATTTAAACAACCCTGTTTCCAATCCATTCTGATACAAACAAAATTACGGATACTTTATATTACAATTCGTGTATATTGAAAATAAAACTATACTTTATTTATGCATAAACAATTCATTATACTTAAATGTTACTATATACACTAATTATTTTGATACACTCATTACATATGGCATATTCATTACATACTTAGAATGCGAACATACAAGTTAAACTTTAGTACAGCAATCTAGATGCCATAATCAAAAACAGTTGCGTTCCATTTACAGAGAATCTACACGCTGTTTATCATTAATTAAAACTTTCAGTATTTGCAAATTATATCTGTTCATATTACATTATTAGCATTGATAAACACGAAACATCGTTAGCAAATAAGATAAATCCAATAAAGTTTAATATATTACCAATTAATGGAAGCGACTTATACATATGTATATTTCGAAATAATTCTAAAAAACCTATAGTACATTATACATATTTAGATTCACTCCATAAACGATATCCTTTGAATTTATACATATAATTAGAAACAAGCGAAAGGACTATTACGACAAAACGATATTGCATTAATGTGAAATTCTTCGTTTTGATCGTACTATAAATTACGAAATCGAAATTCACTTGCACTCAAAAATTTGGTATCCTACCAATATATACACAGCAATCATCGAACTTCCAGTGTATATTTTACGATTATAACGGTATGGTATAATTGTATCAATGAGTTGCAACATGTTTTTGCAAGTCCTCGAGACTCGCGAATGGCTTATCGCATAGCTGACAAACATGCGCATTTCCATTATGTATATCTAAATGTTCCGATAAATCGCCTTCCGTTTCAAAAAGTTCATCGCAGATCGGGCACTGGTATTCATAAGTTTTTATTCCCTGCTTCTCCCACTCTGCTATTGCAGCCTCTTCTTCGTGTGCTTGCATATGCATTTCTAATAGCAATTCTGAATTAAAAGTTTCTTCGCATTGTAGGCAATGGTAAGGCTCGTCTTTCTGTTTATCGTTCTCGTTAGCAATATTAATGAGATTCGGATTGTCATCTTCTTCATCGAACAAGTGTTTCTCAACGTGCGCTTCAAGTGCATCCTCAGAATCTAAGGAATCGCCACAAATTGCGCATTGATATTGTTTCTTACCAGGACTCTGGTCATCCTCGCTCGTATCGTCGCAATGTTTTTGTAAATGATCTTTCAATATTTCCTCGTCTGTGAATATTTTATCGCATACAAAGCAAGTGTACGTTTCCTTTGGTCTTTCCAATCCCGACGTATTGTCCCCCTTTGCTTTGATTGCCCCACCTTTTTCTAACTGAACATTACCTGATTCTATCCTGGAATTTTCCGAGTTTGCGTGTAAATTATTTTCTCCCTTCAAAAGTTGACTCATCTCAGACTTCGCGTATACCGACTCCTTAGAATTATGCGATACATCTGCACTGGCCAATGCTTTAAACTCGCTTTTCGTTATGTTTTCTATATTAAATTCGGATTGATCGTGGCTTTCTAAATGTCGAACTAGAAGCTTCTCAGTTCGGAATGTAGAATTGCATACGTAACATTTATGAAGTTGTTGCTTCGTTGATTTACATACATGCGCCTTCACGAATCTCGCCTCTACTATTTCGTGACATCTCTTACACCGCATCATTTTGTGCTTATTGTGCCGTGGTGTAGAAGCGGTGTCTGTTTTGTGTATACGAACGTGCACGACAGCATCGCTGCGACTGTTAAATGATTGTTCACATACAGCACAAACGTGTTTCTCACCATGCGGTGATGATATTTGGAAAATATTCTCCTGTGCTTCTATTGTATGTTCATCTTTTACCCCGCTAGTATTAGTAACTTTAGACTCTTCCAACTGTTTCGTTACATTACTTTGTCTTCTACCCTCCTGCAATTTCGGTGTACTGTGATTTTCAATCTTGGATGATTCAGATATCTCCATCTCCTCCGACAAATACGAGTCAGAGTCCAAAGCAGACGTGTTGTAATCGTTGTATCGTATTGGCGGTACACTTTGTCTCTTGTGCGAGACCATACTAAATGGCCCACCAAGCTTATTTTTAACTGTGCGTTTCACTGCAGCATGTATGTTATTAATATTCTGAAGCTTACTTTCTTTTGCAACATCCAAACGTTTCAGCATAACCTTCGGCTGATACATCTTAGAACTCATCGCTTCCTTCACGAATCCCGGTGAAACTCTACCAGACTGTTGAGCGTGCGAGTCGAAACCAGAATTGCAACTTCTCATCATAGACGACTCAAAATTTTTCTTTATGGTTTTTTCTATTATACTTTTTAACTGTTGGTCTAAAGTTTGACATGAATTCTTGCAAGCATTTCTTGTGTTATCTTTTCCGAAATCGTTGACGTTTGTTCCGAATAATCTGTGGTTCATTTCCTTCCCTACGAAGCTTGCCAGTTCAACTTGCACACGTTTTAAAGCTTCAATCTCGGTCCCTTCCACTTCAATATTTAAACATCTTTCGATACATTTTTTATCGTTAGCATCAGTAGGAACCGGATTTATTCTACGAAGTTGTACAGCATCAATAATATCAGTATTTTTTTCCTGAGAATTCTGTTCGATGCTACCGTTTTTACATTCGTTTGATAAATTTCCTTTGTTTAAGTAATTTGGTTCGGCCAGCATTAATGTTGAAGTAACAATATATGTAGCATCTCCTACCTCTATCTCCGACTTCACTGAACACGGAGTAAACGCGTCTTCGATAATTTCAGCCCCGTCTTTCTTTGGCGACTTTTTTTTACCGGTCTTTTCTGCCAGTGGCATAGGAGAATTTTCTTTTCCCTTTATATCTTTTTTTCTTTCATCTTGCTTCAGGCCGTCTTTTGTGAAAGGGTTTTTACTTTCAATTAATGAAACATCGGAATTAATATCTTTAACAGATGTGGTTCTTCGTGTATCGGAATCACTATCACCGATGATTATATCGTCCCTATTACTTTCAATACCATGCTTATTTGGCATGCTCGTTTCTACATTTTTTATTGCCCTGGACAGTCTCGTCTGCTTATCAACTTCTTTGTCCACACTCGTTTTTACTCGTGCCTTTTGCACTGGTGACAATTGTGTATCATCCGATACCAGTGAATCTGAATCCGACATACTTTCTCCAGTTGCTTCCAAGAGTGCCTTTTTCCTTGCAACCCATCTTTTGGTCGAGGCTTTCCTTTCTTCTGTTGTCCTATTACGTTTGCCAGTTAATGGCTTAACTTTCATCGGAACTAGCGAAGGTTTTATATGAGAACTATCTTTATTTTCTTCTTCTTCATTATTTTTACATTTGTCATCGTTGGAAATGTCATGGAGTTTCTGTGAAGAGTCCTTCGAGGAAGTAACATCATCCTCAGTTATATACATGTCTTTAAGCACTGTGTGCTCTGCTATGCTTTCTGTATTTTTAAACTCTAAAGGTATTAGTGGTGGTATATCTGTCTTCGGTTTCTTCTCCTAAATAAATCATTATTTGAAGTTTCGCATTATTAATAATAAATTATCAATTGATATACATTGTATCCTTTTTATCTGGAAACGCATACATATCTCGAAAACTATAATCGATATGAACAAATATTTCAGAACTAATATTGTACGATGTCAAAGAGGCCATACAGTACCAATAATTATTTTTTCCTTGCACTGGCCATTTAAAATTGTAAACGTGACCTGTTCTGAACTATTCAAGAACATTGCAAAGTAAAATAAATATTGATGCTTGGCCCCCCTTTACATCGTGCAGTAGTCATCTGGAACACTTTTTAAATAGATTCACACGTTCCCAGGTAAAACGGACAACCTGTATAATTGAAAATTATCATTACCTTATCAGAAGGATCAGAAAGACTATCTCCCTCGCTACGCTGTACGTCAGTGCATTTTTTTTTGCACTTTGATTTCTAAAAAGTGCAAAATGGAATGCGAGTTACATTAGGAAATGGTGTGATAAAATATCTACATGATCTACACGTGTATAAAAACAATTTTTTTTATAACATCGATAACGTTGAATATTACCATTAAAGATTTCAAAATCATCTCTTGTTCTTTTTTTTTGAGTAAGTTACTATAATTATGTACTCTTAGTACAGTGCCATTCAGCTGTTGGGCTCCTTACATGCTTGCTTCTTCTACCAATCGTTATTTGCACTTAGTATGTGTAGTACTTCGTCTCTATTCCATGCTGATTGTAACACATGCTGCGGTAAATCACTAAACTAAATAAGCTGTTACCCCAACAGTTCACTATATGTAGAACAAAATATTTGCCACATAATATGACATCAACGTAATGGATATGAATGAGGCATAGCGGGCCATTATCATGGTTACTCGCTGCATCCAACGTAACGCAGCTTGATTTCTTTTTGAAGAAATCACGTGATTCCCCTCTACTTGGAAGGTGCTATCCCTATTTAATGATTTCTCCTCGCAAATAAATCAATAATGCAGTCGAATGAATCACACTGATGATTCCGGACTCTTTTTAAACGAGCCCACGGTTCGCATTCTTTCTTATACAGGCAGCACTTGTTCTAAGTAGGACTCCTTATAAGGCTAGACCATGGAAAAATGTCCTTGCACTATTGTTGTTTAAACCCGTGCAGCTTCTGGGCTGAGACGACATGCTACGCATATGGGCAGTCGTTTATCTCAAAAATTAGAATAACGTACACAACGCGTGCACTGATTATTTTTAGAATTAGTAAGTTGCCCAGTGAACTAATCTCAATTCAATTTGCTATATAGAACAGTTTTTCTATATATTTATAGCCATTTAAAATCAACGCTTAATAAATTACTGTCAACTATTTGGTCCCGCAGCATAGAAAAACAATTTCCAGCATAAGAGGTTGTACATCTACTATTCACATAACAACGTGCCATTAGAACAGCCACCTCTGTACAATACAACGTTTGTACATAAAGTTTTTCCATATCTCTGAAACTGTTGGAAATATTCAACGTGATCAAAGTTATCGGACCACCCTGTATAATTCATATATCTCTATAAAGAATTACGAATGTTTACTAAATTGTTTAAGTATACACCTACTAAAAGTCGTCCACTTAAAACACAATATCCTTACCTCGTTATCAGAAATCTCTACCAGTTCTAACTGGCTTAACAACATTTGATTCGACCTTATAAATTGTTCTTTGAATTCGTTCCACATATCTAATTTGTAAAGGCATATGTGACAAATAATATTTGGCAGTCCATGTTCGTCTTTGATCTGCAGAGAAAAACTGTGCAGTTATACAACAGCGAAAAAGAGTAAAGAATGAAACATAGTTACGTAGTTTAAATTTTAAAGGAAATGGTGTAAACATACACTGATAGAAGTGCATTTACTCAAATCAGTCAGTTTTGATTGTAACACTTCATCGAATAAAGCAGTCATACATCCTTGATCAAGGAGGCACAAACGACACCTTTCTTTTACATTTGATAATTTTCGTTTTCTTGTCATTTTCTAGACCTTGTATAAAATATAAAACACGATTATATACGTATCCGCGTAAAATGATACCGAATGCACTGAAGTAAACTGCGTATAAAATATGGCGGGTGCTGCGGCGATATATCGACTTATTATCGTATGAAGTCTCGAAAGTGTATTCAAATGATTTAATTAGCGCAAAGATTTGTAATTTAACTGTATTAATATAATACGGGTTAAGGAATGCAATTACTCTATTTATCGGAATAAATATTAATATTACAAATATTATTGCATACAAAATTCGATACAAGAGGATCGTTAAAGATTTAGAAAGAAATTTATAACGCTGTATTTACTTTCACCCGCAACACGCCTGTGCAGCTGTGGCGTAATATGTTTGTAAAATTGTTAAATGTAGTGAATAGTGCACGAAAATTATATACACTCATTCGTATATTGCAGTTCTATTCTATATATTTCTGGCGGGCCAGCGGAAGAGTATAACTCAAAATTATTAACTTTGCAGAGAAGCACGTATAATATTATTTTAAAGTGGAATGTAAGATCAGGTTTTAGATTATTGACGTGAAAATAAATAACAGATGCATCGTACCCAATTCAGAAACATTATTCTCTATTTTTTGAAATTGTTGCTTTATCCTATTTTGATCAAAATTTACCTTGCAACATATTATTTTGCCCGCCCACTAGAGAATATACATATAGTTGGCGCACTGGCAGGGTTAAAATCAAATAAGTCCAATTAATATAAAATAAACTGCAGCTAGATGGATATAAAACTAATCGATGCTTTTTTTGTCAACACTATCTGTAGGAAAATTAAACATACTTCAACATAGATGTAAACTATACAATAGTAAAATATTAACTACAGAATGGAACTAATTTTACATATTACGTAAATGTTACGGAAGGACGGAATAGAAATAAAGAATTTCAATTAGTGTACTTGAAAATTGTATTGTTGTGTTCCTTTATTAAAAAAAGCATTGTAGCTTTGTATTAAAAACCTAGTAAAATTGAATCGCTTGAATAAAAAAAAAAACATATGGCGAAGCATATCAAGTGTTATATAAATCCTATGTTAAATCTTAAATTAAAATCCCTGTCTATCAAAATTCACGGAAGTTACATACAAAACGACCTTACGTAATAATATTCTACGTCATGATGTTTTGAACGTCACTCCCGTCAATATAAATAGTAAGGTCAGTATGCGTAGTCAGGATTAACATCATTTATAACAGACGTAGCTTCGTAAGCTAGTCGTTCAGCCTCTCTTTGTGCAGCAATCGCTGCATGTTCTTCTGCGATCTTCTGATAGAGCTGGATATGTCTGTCCTTCGCTCGCCCCACGCTCGCGGTATCCTACAAAATAACAGGTGAAAGCTACCGTTTCGAATCATCTGTAGCGATGAAATTGAGTTTCGTTCGAGTACATTTACTCGGATCATTCCATAAATAATACGAATATTTATTTTTTATCTTTTCCTAAATATTCGCAGGTAAGAATCTGTCTCCGGACCATCCGTCTCACTGTCGATTTGTTCTTCAGGCAAATATTTGAGGAGCTCTTATAAAAACAATGACATATTACTTGGTATATAAATTTTGGAAAAAGCTAGCTTTACTATTGGTTTTAGTGCTCTTATTGTAAATCATCGTATTCGTTTGAATAATCAGACTTTATGAGACAATTGATGAGATCAATTGATGAGACATGCATCTGCAGAAAACTATACGAATTGCTTCCCTGTTTAAATTATGTGTACAGCGAAATACATGGAGAATATGGAACAATTAATCAATTAGTGAAGACTTTTAGTATACATATGTATACATATGTATGTATTCGATGATTCACTCTGCCTGTTAATTATTTAAAAGATGGAATTGCGTTCTTAATTCATAGCGACAAACTTATGTGACGCGAATGATTTATGATGCAATTTCTTAGGTTCTCATCTATATTTGGTGGAATGAAATTTGATGCCGGGAATATTAGATAAATTATTTACTCGTTTTCCTTGAACAACCCGATGCAAACAATGTTCATGTTCTAAAGTCGAATAGAATTGAAAGAATTTTCCATTTCGAAACAATGAATAAGTAACAACGTTGAAGATACATATTGCAAGTATGGAAATAATTAAACTTTTATTACCCGTGGAAGATTGGCAGGAACGCTATGAGCATTAGCTTCTGCGATCTTCTGATAGAGTTGAAAATCCTTCTCCTTTCTGAGTCTCACTGCTTCAGAATCGACAGGTTGAGCAACCGTGTCTTCATAATTTATTAAGGTTGCATGAAACCCGGTTCCATCAGCATCGTATTGTACTGTTCGCACTTTGTGCGTCGGGTCAATAAAAGAATATGAACCTAAAAGATACGATTTTATATAAAAATTTCTTGGTTTAATGCATTGCTAAAACTTGAATCATTGGGAAGAACTATATATTCATTTTATGTGAATTACCATAAACGATCATAATTTAGTATCGAATGTATTAAATTAAAGCACTTCTCTTACTAGTACCTATAAGTGAAAAATTTTATACATAATTATAAAATTAACTAATAGTTGATATTCTAGTCCTAGTTGTAAATTAGAAATACAGAAACCTTGTTTCCAAAGTTATTAGTTACTTAATAAACAAACAAAAGGTAATTTATGTTCTTCTGTAAACAAAAGTTGACTTCAGAAAATTCTTCTTTTTCCAAAACAGGAAATCTGAATCTCGTAAGAAACAGGATATCAGATAATATTTAATATTTCAACTTCTTTCATCCAGTCCATTGAATCTTACTATATAAACACTTAATTGATACACATTTTTAGCATTTCTGAAGCTACTATAAGCCATAAATAATATTTATATTGTTATTTCAAATTACATTATATTAAACCTTATTTTTTACCTTGCACGTGGCCAGAACCATCTCCGCTTTCTTTATGAATCCTATCGACAGTTCCAGGATATCGTCCTGCATGATACTGGAAGCTGTAAGGTTTAGGAGGTGGTGGTGGAGTCGAAGTTGTAGAATATTCTGGCAGTAGGTGTGATACATCCGCCAGACAGGGGCTAATCAGAACGATTGCGATCTGATTAAAAAATATTTTGGTTTACTTAGTTATGCAATTAGTTAATTTGTTTTACAATTAATTAAGTAAGTGCCTATTAGTTTTTTTAATGTACTTTCGATAACAATTTTTACAGAAAGAATTTTACAGAAAGAACAAACTGTATTTGCGAAACATAAATATCAGATTTGGAATATTAAAAATGCTAATAATCATTTGTATCGAAACATGCGGCTCGTGTTCCAATAAATTCCAACCCGATTACGAAATTTTCTGGTCACGTCATGCAATAATAGCTCTCACGAAAACGAATATCTAAAAAGGGAAACATAATGTACAACAAATTTTTAATTTATATCCTATGCTTCATACAAATACGTTACAAATATATTAAACGAGTAAATCGTCTATACTTCTTTTAACCGAACTAGTAAATGCAATTAATGTTAGTTTCGAACTTAAAATATAGAATGAAACTCATGTCTTATTGTTTAATTGGAACAATTTTAGAAACTACGGAGGAGAGGTGTAATTGATTTAAAAAAATTAATTTATGTATATACTTACTGTTAGATACTTCATCTCTGTAGCTCTACGTCGACACCTCTGTTCACAAGAATCGACATAAACTGAGAGGACAGTTTACCAGTGAAAGTAATATAAGAAACTAACGAAAAGGTGGAGGCAATACGTGTTAAGCCTGTTTTAACATTGACGCTTCTTCGAAGGTAGGAGGCATTTCTTTTATAGAAATACGATTAAGATGGCGGGTGAGATTTGACCTAGCCTTTTGTGATACGTGGAAGAAGTCTACATTAACAATAAATTCTACATATTATTATCCTATTCTTCATATTGAAACATTTATTATTTTTATCGTCACAATCTCATACTTAAAACACTGAATACGATCAAATAGATCATTTTATTCCTTATATGAATAATTTTTTTAAAGAATCCCTTGCAATGAAGATAATGTATTTATAAATATTAAAAATCGTAAGCAACGAAGTTTATCACTATTACCTACTAATACGTTATGCCTGACCATTTGCCAAACTCTTAATGTTAGTAATTTGATATTAACAATACTTATTCAAGTACATTGGTTTATGTGTTAATACAATTGTAAATATTTGTCAAATGAAGTCGCATATAGGTAAAGCATTTACAATTACGAAGAAATGAAAATTAAATATTTTTACCCATTTATTGTAATAGGCAACAAAAGATTTATTACACTTTCATAAGATTGGTTACGTATATGTTAGATATAACTCTGAAATGTATAATCCTTTAACTGTTCGATATAAGGACGATCGTGTTTAATCAATTTCGAGCTTCTTAAATGTCCCTTCAACGCCAAACAGGTCGCTCGCAGTTTTCCCTTTACCTGGTCTCAAAGACTCGTTAACGCGTTTCGTTTGTTCTTCTATCAAAAACCATTCACGATTGTCTTCAAGCGTTTTGACTGTCTTTTCGTGAAGCTCCAAAGTAACACCTCCTTTTCCACCAGCTTCGTTAGGCAAAATGTCTATAGGTAGGAATTTGGATAACGTGTCCAAGTTGGTGTGCGTATGAAGCTGAAACAGATTGTAAACATCAATTTTTAAATGTATCACTTACAACAAAAAACGATTGCAATTTTTAGAAAATGACTTTGAAGATTTTTCGAATGGACTGCAATACTTTCTAATGAAGCTTAAATGCCTATAATTGTGTTTATTGCATTTTATTTTACCAGGTATATGGTTTAAGCAATTATCTCTAACTTGCAGACAAAAAGAGACTAAAAATTAGTTGATAAATACAATATTAAAGTAGCTACAAATTTAAGAGGATAACGCTTATTCATTTGATCTCTTACCATATCTAATAATTCCTTTTTCATGAAAGGTTTCATCATGTTTAATATCACGTCCATCACCGGTGTAATGTTCATGAAATGAAATCCCTTCAAACGGACTGGCAAACCCTCTTGCAAATAATAAAGATACTTCTTCAGCCCCATAGGGCTCAATCGAGCAGCATGACCAAACACGACTTTTTTCATGTCGAATAAAATGATGTGCCCCGGATACGTGCCAAGGTTGTGAAGCCAAAGATCAACCACCATACTCAAGAACTTCATTCCATCGTTATAAACGTAATTTGAAGGATCTTCGTCGAGTAATCTCCCATAAAGGACTGCATAGCCTTCCGGCGTCTTGTTTTCCAAAACTTGAACGGTACTGAGATAGATTTCATAATATTCTTAAAATTAGTTGACAAATTACAAATATTATTCGTATACATTTGTTAACCAACGATGTATTACGAACTTGGCACATGCGTGAAATTGACAATGAAAATTATAATAATGCATAACATCAAAATTAAAGCGTGATACATGTTTTTTATTATAACATTTGCTCGTGGTCGTGAAAAAACGCACGTGAGGGGTCTCCCGCGGGGCAGCGCTGCACTTACCAAACTTGACACTTGCCTCACAAACACTTATAGATATTCGATAAATTATTGTTTAATTATACATTTAATATACGTGGTTGAACGCGTTCGAAAATTCGCAATACACTGGCAATAATAAAAATATGTAATTCCATTTAAAAACATATTGCTGCTGTTTAAATTGTCTGTAAAATAACAAATAAAAAAACAGAACCAAATATTCTATTAAATTACCCCTATCAAGTCAAGCAACAAAATTTTCATATTTGTAAAAGCCAAAGAAATAATCGCCTGTATACACTTGGTTTACGTGACCGATTTGGTCATACTATATCAAAGTTTTGATACAAATAGAAATTGTATTCTCCTTCAAGAAGTGTAAGACACGAAAATTTTATTTCTCTACTATTATTTAATGACATTTTTTTCCAATGAGTGATTTTTAAATGAGTTGAATTCAAAGATCGTTCTTATGTATTAAAACTCACATTGTTCTAAATGATTTTCTCAATTCCTTAGTCCCTAATGGATCTCTATTAGAGAAAAATTCGGGGACATGAGATCTTACAGTGTAGTACGTATCGATAGTTGCCTTCGTGGGTTCCATTCGATAGTAATTACTGTGCAAAAATAATGCTAATTCCGAATCAGTTATCGGTGGTAAATGAGGTTGTTTCTTGCACCAATCCCTTAACATTTGTATATCTTCTTCTTTCATCTCAGGATTTCTCTTCAGTTCCTCCTCGAATGTCACTACTTGTATCACACTCATGATTGGTTTCCTTTAACAAGTTTCAAACATTTAATTTATCATAAACATCCATCATTTTAAAATTCACGCTTTTACTAGAAAAAACAATTTAACTTTTATCTTACTAATTATGCCACCGAATTACTATTACTTATAATTGATTCATGAAGTATGCGAGATATAATGAATTTCCTGCAATAATTTGCATCTATTTTCTTTTTTCAATTTTGGAAATCCGAAATTCCTTTGACATTTTTATTTAAAGCAAATACGTATTCTCAAAATTTCACTTCATGAGTAAAATATACATACATATGACAGAGAACAGAATACTTTACAGTATTCTTTACTTTAATAAATTTACCGTTCATGAGTCCGAAAGAAAAAGTGAAATGATATTTTTATTTATATTTTTGTTTCTCAGGAGTGTAAGTATTATGTATATATTTTCTAACAATATTATGTTTATTTCGAACGAACATTGAATGAAAACTTTAAAAAGTATGCATAAAGATATGTTTTCCTTGAATAAGACAATTTATCAAGAACATTTAATTGTCGGTAGTTCTAGTGTGAAGAATGTTTGATATCGTTTATATTCCTTACATCTATTGTTATGTTCTACAAAGAATGCAAATAGCTTAATCTAGTTTTCTGCAAAGTATTTTAATCGATTCTTCTGCAATATTATTCATGTATTTAGAAATTGGTACATATTTTCAGTAATATCGTTTTTAACGGAATTTGGCAAATCGAATATCTGCGAATTATTGCATTCCTTGATCGATGTTAACGTGTAAATTAACAAATAATTTAAATTGAATATACAAGAAAGACAAAACTGTAATACCGTGAATATATTTCTTCGAGATTATCACGACCGCCGCTCAAACAGTACTGACTGCCACAGACGTTCCGATATAACACAGCACTTAAAACGCGATGGAATGAGTAAATACATATCATGTACTCACTTGTAGCATGGCAGTTGAGGTCGGCAGACCCGCAACTGTCAAATTATATAGTACAAAATGACATTGAAATTGCACGGTAGAACTGAAGAAGAGTATAAAAATTACTTTATAATTGTCTACACTGTAATACGTAATAAATTAGTATACTTCTACATGTGCGCTACATATTTTCTCAATTCTGTTGAAAATATAAATTACGCTATAAATAAAAATAATTTAATGCACTATAGCAATTTCGTAGTTTTATTGTGAATCACATGTCAATCAAATTTGTGTGCCTTCATTTCGTCCCTAATTATCAGTATACTCCATTGCATTACAGTAATTACCTCAATTTGATATAAAACTAATTTATTACGCATATTCGATAAATCTTTCGTTCATTGTCTAATGTAAAATGTGAAAGATCGTGCCAAGCTTAGTAAAACAAAGACCCAAATGAATAATCATTAACTCTCTTATCAACATTGTAACAAACAACTTTTGTAAATAATGAACCTTTAAATTGCCTAAATTACCGTTTGCAATAGCTATACATGTATACATAGGGTGTCTCACGATATGTGTCGTTCGATGTAACCACTGAATGGTAGGTGATGGGTGAAAACTCTAATAAAACTTTTATTATCACTTCTTATGTAGAATGTCACTGTGAAAAAAATTAATTTTTACCTTCAGTTTTACCTGATCATGCTCAGGTCATCTCGTGTTTTTCAAACGGGATGCTATATTTATGGAGGGTTGTTATGAAAGTATAGAAACAATCAAGTTAACCGTGTATCATTGAAATGACCTTGAGGTATGCAAAGTTGCAAAGACGAAAGAGTTTTGAAACAGACGAGAATATATCGCTCTGTTAGTTAGTCTGTGTCTTTTACATTTGATGTTCAAATTGTCCAGCAGTTATGCATTATTGCAGCCTATTGCGAATGAGCGGAACAATGCGTTTCTTCAAAACGGATTGCCTTACCTATTGGATGAAATTAGTTTAAATCAACTTCAAAATGAATGCTTTCAGCATGATGGTGCCCCATCCTGTTGTGCGTTAACAGCAAGAAGACATCCAAATAACATTTTTGCAAATCGATTTATTGGTCGTGATGGATCAATAATTATGTCTTACGGAGATACGTAAAATAATTGGTTTATATAACCTCAGCCAACGACAATTTCAACATCCAATGTAAGAGGTAGAGGTAAAGAAACGGAGCTATCGATTCTTTTAAAACTTTTTCGTCCTTGCGACTTTAGATTGCCTCAAGGTCATTTCAAAGACATTTGCTAAACTTGTTTTCTTCTGTACTATCATAATACCAAAACAAAAATATAACATTCCGTTTTAAAAACCCGAAGTGATCTTAGTATGATTACTGATTCACATTCTACATACAAAATAATAATAAAATGATAATTGCAATCTTTGTCCTATCACCTATTGTTCATTAGTTACATGAAACTGTACACATCGTGAGACACCCGGTATAAGAGAACTTGGTTATCGAAAAAATATACTGCGAATAAATTATGTTCTTTTCATCCTGAGTATGCAGAAACTGAAAGTTATTCAATTCTGGATAAAAATAATGAGCACTATTATGAGAAAAAATGCGTCTCATGACTTTGTACAAACACACTTATAATTAAACGAAATTGATAGTTTATGGATATCAAGAACGGAGTTTGAAACTTGGTACATAGCGTGTTGCGTTGCCAAGTGGATTGTTTAAAGGTTTTAGCAAGTGCGGCAGGATTATTTTTATCATTGGGACTTCATACATCAGTGTGCAACTATGCAGTGCATTTTTCATTAATATTTCTGTTACAAAAATCCATTGAACAATTAATAATAGTATGATTGCTATTAATCATTGCACTAGGCTCTGGAAATTACATAAATTTCACATAAATTTAAATGCGAATTTTCGCGATGAAGTATACAGGGTGTCCCGTAACTACCGCAAGATCGGGAAATGGGGGGTAGGTGGGGTGATTCTGAACAACTTTCTCCTTGGCCAAAATGTTGTTTGAAGCTTCGTTTTTGAGTTATTAATCAAAAACACTGCCCAATTAGAGCGCCTGTACAGCGCGCGCTCTGGCGCCTATCTTTGTACTGTGCTCGGTCGGGTACGGGGGCGTCGAGGGTATCGAGGAAAGCGTACGGCAAATGTTACATCGTTAATCATTAGTCAGATATAAACTAATTATTCTTTTCATCAATCACACATGGCCGTGGTCGTTATTCATGAGTAACGAATAATTCCACATTATCCTTAATTTAAGACGATGTAACATTTGCCGTACGCTTTACTCGGATACCCTCGATGCCCCCGTACACTACCGAGCACAGTACAAAGGTAGGCACCAGAGTGCGCGCTGTACAGGCGCTCTAATTGGGCAGTGTTTTTGGTTAATAACTCAAAAACGAAGCTTCAAACAACATTTTCGTCACGGAAAAAGTTGTTCAGAATCACCCCAGCTACCCCCCCATTATAGGCAAGGGAAATCCATTACTAGTCGTAAGAACGATTACATAAATTTTGCAATGCACTGCATATTAATGCGGTTCAATTAATCGGCAATCGTCTAATTAAATACACTAGTATACTGTTTATTGTTTTATTTAAGTGTAACCGACAGCAATATATAAAATCTGTGAATACACATATTTGCTCTAAATTATGTTAGAAAAGTCCTTTCGATTCACAGTACGATCTGTCAGAAAACTGTACTGTGCCCTTTGTTGCTATACATTATATAATATATGTGAACAAACATTGTCCCCCTCCCTTTAAAAATTCAATTATGTATAGTCTGGTAATATTGTATGTTACAAAACTGTTTGTCAGGAAGAAATGCATTTAATCGATTTCTATTTTTTTAAATGTTCCGTCGCATCCAAATAGATCGCGGGCATATACACTTTTACCAATACGCAATGATTCATCCACTCGTACATGTTTCTCCTCTTCAAGGAACCATTCTCGTTTACTGTCAATTTCCTTGAGCTGTTCCTCGTGCAGCTTTGATTGTGGCCCTCCTTTTCCACCAAATTCGTCCGGAAGGAGATCAACGGAAACGTATTCCTCCAATGTCTTAACAGACGAATGCAAATGTAACTGTAATAAAAGGAATAGAATATAAATTAATATTTGACTTTTATTCAATATCTGAGATATTTGAATATTAATAATTCTATTGATTTATCGTGCTAAATAAGTTATTTCAACAATATAAATATTCTGCTTTGAATTACAATTAATTGTAATCTTAGCTTTATTATCTGCAATAATAATTATTACTTATGTTATTTGCAATATTAAGTATTATTTAAAAGAGCTGGCTCCTTTAGTTGAAATACTTTAATATGATTCAAAATTGCCTATTATTATTTGTAAGATAATTTCTTCCGCTAGAAGTTCGTAGAATAATTAAAATAATGTTACACATGCATATCGTTAACATTTAACAAATCATCGCAATCTCCTCCGTAGATACCGGAAAATTTTGTTGAACGCGGGATATAATGTCAGACAATTATCCTTTACGTAAGCAACTGCCGGGAAAAACATGCATAATCCATGAGTTGCAAATGATACACCAATGTATGTATGCTCATAAGCAAACTACACTAAAATCAGTGTTGGGCAGAATTCAATGCAATCAACAATTAACAGTTACATTTAAAATGTTTGATTATCAATCACAATTAACTACGAAATTTGTAATTCTACTGGTGTATAATCGCAATTAACTACGAAATTTGTAATTCTACTGGTGTATAATCGCAATTAACGATTAAAGACTTTAATCGTCAATTGAATGAATGCTTAAATTAATTGTTTCATCGCCAATTGTATTAACGATTAACTATTGAAATTGTCTAACATGTCGAGAAAATCATTTTGTTTTTCTGCCTGGAAATGAGCAGAAAAATGATACAAACAATTCGATTATAATACTTATAATCGTTTAAACAACTAATTTTACCAATCGATTAAATCAATTGCGATTTCCTGATGAATATTTTTTTTAATCGGGGGTTAATTACTAAATCTAAAAATATCAATCGATAGATGCCCAACACGGATTACAATTACAAATGCATTCTCGTATCTTGTACAAAATTTAATCGATTAATTAAAGAAGAATTGTAAAACATACGATTTCAATGTTGACATTCACCTATACCCATTTTCATAATTAAATAATTGAATAATATTATTCACATCAACTGATGTTGGTCATAATTTCAATTAAATACATTACCCATCAAATAATTGCAAAATTTATACAGTCTAGAGAACAATATTGGCAAAAAACGTGATTGGCATATAAATAATATGAAAATTTCATTCATTTTCACACATAACAAACAATATGGAAGAGTACTACACATATTTGATGCAACAAAATGGTGAATTTAACAATTAACATGTTGGCTGCCGTTGACATAGTTCCACGCCATTTAAGAATAATCTATTTTTCATTGACATATTTCTACGTCATTTTATATTTATAGCAAAATGCATTTTATAATTACTAGAGGTTTATTATTTGGTTTCTCGTCTCCGAAATTATTGTATTGTTAATACATCTGAAATATATATATTTAATGAATTTAATAAACTCTATCAATTTTAATATTTCCATATTTATAAACTTTTTATTTTTTCAATTTGCATTTGTTAAAACTAATTGTTTGGGGTAATTTTAAAGAACTAGTGGCTACAGGCCTGATATTATAAAGTAATATTTTCTATTTTCACTCCCATTTTAAATATCAGCACACTGCAGCATTCAAATATAGATTTTCGTCGTCTGCGGAAGAATTGAGAACGTCGTATTTAGACGTACTTTTTAGTCTACTAATACTTCAATTATTTATCCTTTTTCTAACGTAACTGCACATAAAAATACCTACATCGATATTATATCGAAATGAAATATTTATACCCTAAAATATTCTTACATATATCACAGAAATTATTACTATATTTCAAAATACTTTGTAAAATACATTAATAGTATACCTAAATTAAATATTTATTCTTTCACAAATCTCGTATGTATGCAGTACCGACATAAGTTGTTAATGTATTTTCCAAATTATTTCCCACAACTCCAAACATTTTCCTTACCAAATCCGAAGTTTCCTTGTTCATGAGTGGCTTCAACATGTTCATTACTATATCCATTATAGGAGCAACATTAATTAGGTGTACTCCTTTTAAACGAACAGGTATTGCTTCCTGAATGTACAACAGCAGTTTTTTTAATGACATTGGGTTTACTTTCAGTACATGTGCCAAAACCGCATTGAATTCATTTATAATGACAATGTACCCGTCCCGTGTACCATTTTTGGAACAAACTAAATCGGTTACCATGAAGTAGTATTTCGTAATATCGTCGAAAACATAATGCGCTGGGTCACAATCTACCAAGCTGGCCATAATTATATTGTAACCATCCTTCGAAAGGGCTGGCAATTCACTAACGTGTCTACATTAGATAACAAATAAATTAATTAGTGCGGAGTCCATTACTGTCTGCTTGTTTTTATACGATATTCGTATTACTAATTCTGTGTATTACTATTGGTACAATGGTACAACAGTAAGATACCACTATAATAGCAATGGAAAATGTAAAACAAAAGTGTTACAAAGGCGATAAATTAAGCGTCACGAGAAAATAGGTATCAAAATCTACTCAAAAATTTGGGGCCGCCTTCGATTTTTGGACGAAACAAATTTTTTCATACATTGGCGGATGTTTTGTTAGAAATGTTGCGCTTATACAGGGTTGACCACCTAACTTTCTCACCGGGAGTATCTCGTTTGTTTTTGATAATATTAGAAAATGTTTCAGATAAAAGTTGAATAGTCTCGAGGGATGCGTAATTAAATTAAATAAAAAAAAAATAGAATCATATATTGTATTTACGTGAAAGCGATAGCAATTTTCAAGGTGAATACAGTGATATGCTGCATCCCCTCTGTCAAGGTCACCAAAGGTCGAATAAATACGATTTTCCGAGTTCTAATTGACGGAGCTACCGCGAAGTAATATTCCGTTAAATCGTCCATTCCTTAGAACTTCTTTCGTTACTTGCATATTCGTTCTTGCTGATCAAGGGGCGAAGCATAACGGAATATTACTTGGCAATATTGAAAAAAACAAGCGAGATTTTTCGGATGATTTAGGTAGGTGGCCCACCCTATGTATTAAAATAACATATTATAAAAGAACAATGTGATAAATGATATGTTTATTTACTTAAAAAAGTCATTATTTCTTCTGAAGGCCTTAGACACTTTTGAACGGGAGTATATGTTTAATATAAAATGAACAAAACTTACACAGTATTAAAAGCTTGGCGCAATTCTTTCGAGCCCAGGGGATCTCTGTTCGAGAAAAATTCCACGAAATGTGTTCTGGCCGTAAAGAAATTCTCTATGGTAGTTTTTGCTGCCTCCATACTGTAATAGTTACTATGCAGAGCCATAATGAGAAATTCATCAGAAATTTTCGGCAAATGTTGCTGTTTCTCGCACCATTCCTTCAGTATTTGGATATGCGATACTTTTATCTGCGGATTCTTCTTCAATTCCTCTTCCACGGAAATAGGATACGGCATAGGAACCAATTTCTTGGTGGCCATTCTAGCTGCGAGCAAGTTACACTGTGATCAGACGTATAAACGAATAAACCAAGTTGAACGCTCATTAACGGTTTTTGTTGCGTTGTAATTATCGGTAGAAATCCTTGAATTCACAAACACTTCGTATTCGATTACAGATTCACAGTAAATACGTAGATAATTTCACGAGTGCACACCAAGAATACTTTCACCAGTTCTGACGTGAAAATCAAAGTATCCTCTAGAGCATTTACTCAAGGTACATCAGGAGGTATCACCGATCGGCTATGAGTCTCAGCTAAAACTGAGAGAAATTACAAGTGGCGGTGATTTCTAATTGGAGATTAACTAGACCTGAGCTGGTACGCCTATAACGTTAAGATCTAATAACGCAGTGGCAGTCTCTCGTTAAGGCAGACGCACAGAACGTGTATGTTTTCGATTCAACAATGGCACACTTTCGCCCCCCCCCCCCCCCCCCCTCCTGTTTGTCACAACGGTCGTACAAGGGAATAATAATTGCAATGGTCAGCAATGTAAACATTAAACCATCCTCGATTATTCGAATGCACAGTGTATAAAATCGCGATATCGCGACCTCGGTTTGTTATGTGTAACGTTAATTAATTTTCACTGAGGAACACCTGCGTGGGGAAATGATGAAAGCATAGACCGAAATAGAAGAGTAGTCACCGAAAGAAACGCGACGCTTTCTAATTTAATGATTTTCTGATCTAGTTATACGTTGTTCCGCTTCCGACGCGGACGTCTTATGCACTAAAACCGAATTTTAAAGAACTGATATTCGAAATTTTACAACTGTACGAGATATAAGATGATCAAGGGTTCAAAAGTATTTCAGTAACTGTTACCGCATTCAGTATATAATATTAGTGCAAGATAATTATTGTTTTCTTTATTTTATTGGCTTATACATTTTGTACTAATACGATTGATGCATGTAATGGTCAACTTATCGTATCCTTGTCAGCATAATTTAAGATTTAAATTCATGCGGGGCAAATATCATTGGGTACTCCGTACAATAAAGGAATTACGTGTCCGTGGAATTGGTCATTTCACATGCGACAACCTTATACTGCAGATTGTAAGGTGAAGTTGTTAGCTGAATTGAATATTATTAAGCGAAACGAAAATTGGTTACAAATAATTTAAAATTCGATACAATTAGAAAAATAGGTGAACTGAATAGCGTGGAACATTTAGTAAGTAAGTAATAATATTATTTATTTCCAATTAAAAACTGAAAACTACGTCGCTTAAATAAAATGCCAAGGTATACCCTTCTGCCAAAATATTTGCAATACGCATTGTAAGAATGAACTAATTACTCGAAATAATTAGAATGCTCAATGAGCTGATTAGATAGATAGTCATAATGAATTATATGTATGTAGAACATTTTAGAGAAACATATTACAGAAACCGTCAACATATTTAGAAAGTCATGTATTGTATAGAGTAGATAAAGTAGGGTAATGGAGAATCAGTGCGTATATGAAATTCTTGCAGTACACTGCTTTTTTACAAAAATGGCGAATTGGTAAATCTACGTAAAGAATCAATTATCCAAAAAATATTGATTGAATAAAAGAAAATATTGCAGGAAGTTTACATGAAATAAATATTCATAAAATTGTATATATACAATTTATATATTTTCTTATACTTTTTAAACAATAGAGAAGTAATTGTATTTATCAGAATTCAATTAATTCCATACAATTCATAGTACGCTAACCATGTTTCTGAGTACAAAATAAAGTATTTTCCACGCTTCATTTACTCAGAAAATTGCAAATCTTTGTACAGAAAGTACGCCAATTGCAGAAAATTAACTGTTTTCTATGTAAAAGTAAAGAACAGACGCTTGAATTGATATAAATACCTATTACCGTGATATGAGATGAAAATTAATTTTCTCCGTTAGATAGTAACACGCAACGATAATATACAATGTATAATACTTGGCAATAACAGAATCTCCTCTAATTTTTGTTTAATTTAACCAATTTATGCCGGAAACTGAAAGAATTTGCGTTTACTTTTCTTCAGCCAGAATAATTTAATAACTCTAGTTTGCAGTTATTAACAAACAATGAAAACTGAAATAAATTTAAGTACAATCATAATGTATAATAAATATTAAATATACTGAAGATTATTATATTACTGTTATTATTACTAAAACATAAAATAAAAAGATAATTAGTAACATATAAAGCCACAAATTGCATTCTACTATAAATAAGATTAGACAAATGATGAAGAAGCATGAAAACTTAACTTACACATATATATTAAACGCATTGATTTTGAATGTGTATTGAAGATGCGTGCTTTAATCCATGTATGTAAGTGCATCGGAATACATAGATCGTAATATGTATATCTACGCCCGTATACTGAAGGTCACGGGTCACTTTCACGTGTATTAGCATATCCACATTTTATTGAATGTCATTATTTGTGTATAATTAAATACCCGGATATTTCGATTGTATGCAATTAAATTGTGATACAAATATGATTTGTTAGATTATAGGTAAAAATAACAATTTGCATAATTTGTTATCTATGAATTAAAGTATTAATTTTTCTGGGAGCCATCGGTTCTTTTTCTTGCCATATTTGAACGCCGCAATAGGTGTATTAACAATTTGTCTTCTTACGTCAAAACGAGCGATTAATAGATTACACTTTATCAATTAAAATCATGATGTTTCTTATTTTCACCTGCAACCTAGTAAAATATGTCTGTATTGCAAAGTAATTGCGTAAAATCTAAACACTCGGATATTTAGTTCAAAATTAAAATACACACATGTTAATGCATATGAAACCGTTTATTTCGATACATGTGTACCTGTGTATTAAGAAGTATTATATGGATTAAAAGGAGGGCATATTAACTACATGTCTACACCTGTTTGTTAGGTACACGTGGAATGGAAATCTCCAATATGCATCCTGATGTAAATTAAATACAATTAACAATGTACTTGAAGCACAGAAAATATCATTTTAAATGTTTGGACTTCCCGCAACCGAATGTGCGTGTTTTAGTTTCTCTATGGGTTACGGAAATTGGTGGCGCTAATGTCTCCACAGTGTATCGTGCATCGAAACTCATTTATACATATACGTTTAGACTTCGATATGTATACGAAAATCTTAAGAACTGCGAAGAGCTCCAAACAAGTTTCAGAAAACAATATTATAAGCATCGCAAAACCTCTTAAATATATGATTTTTATTTTGACATAAAGTAAGTTAATATTTCCATAATCAGTGTGATAAAAAGTAATTGACTGTTACGAATTAATGTACTATGAACCGTTTGGATGATCCTCCGGGTCTCATGAAAGGCAGAAAACCATCCTTCATTGGAATGAACGGTATTATTTCATGAACTTTTCTAATAACTGTATACACTTTAGAAGTAGAATTAAAAATTGCTCTGTTACTTAATCAAAATAAGAGAAATAAATTTATTTGTTCCCTAAGAAATTCCGTCCTGTATCACTTTATTTATATTACTTGTATGTTTTGAATTTATTCTTTTCTTCGAACGTGTATTAAAATTAAATAAGTTTGTGTATTATTTTATCATCTAATATTTATTTCGGAAATAGAGAACGTTGTCAAACAAAATATTGCTAAACGTATACTTTATAGACAACTTGATCTTCTTTGAGATTTAGGTTATCTTACCGCACACAATAATGACTGAAAATTGAACGATAAATTGTTGTTTCATCGAAATTTGTATCCCGTATATTCATAAAACATCTCACATTTATTTGCAGGGGGTCCAGAAACAGACGATCAACAACGTTTACGATTTCAGGTTGAGTTAGAATTTGTTCAATGTCTTGCAAATCCAAACTATTTAAATTGTACGTTAAATAATAATCATGATGTAAATTGTATCTCGTTACAATAGTACTATGAAACATTGTTATAGTTTTAGCGCAACGTGGTTATTTCAAGGACACAACATTTATAAACTACCTTAAATACCTATTGTATTGGAAGGAACCAGAATATGCAAAATATTTGAAATATCCTATGTGCTTGTACTTCTTAGATTTATTGCAATATGAACATTTTAGAAGAGAAGTAGTGAACTCTCAGTGTACAAAGTTTATAGACGATCAACAAATTTTATTGTGGCAACATTATACCAGACGTAGGACACGATTATTACAAACTGCAGCAGAACAAGCGCAGCACGCAAATCCTCAAAATAATGGTATTGTACAACCTAAAGTTCCTTGAGTAATATATGAAACACCCGCTATTGAAGGGGCTCCATAAGAACTTACAATATCAAAATAACCTTACATATAATATTGTCTATAATTATAGTTCCTTCTCAGAATTATTTTAGTTGTGTTTCTTTGGCTGTGATAAGTCACAAATAAAGTACTTTCCTATGTTCGCAATATATCTGTGATTGCACTTCTCCCTCTTCTCCTTCTATCTTTTATTCATATCTATCTTGCAGAAAAGGATAGCACTTACAAATGTTTAATACCATACTGAATAAGTTACTGCCAACACAAGAATTAAGAAACGGCTAATTCAAATAAATAAGTAAAGGGTCATTGTGAAAATTCAGATTTTATATTTGTATATATAAATTTCCATATTGATATGTAACTCTGACTATAGAGGAGTGTATTCTTTTGAGTATCCTGTAAAAACAACGTGAAATAAAGACGCTCCAATTGTAGAATCTGATTGGTATGGACGAGTGATGCTGAAACTGGAATAGCTATGCGTATGTATTTATGACTGTTTATACTTGAAGATGGAATGAGAAAATTATTATAAACAAGGATTGAAGATGTGGCTTATGACGACCTTAGTAAGTCTGATCAATTAATTTATTTATAAACACGGATTCAGTTCGAAACATTATGTACCATAATATTTTACATTTCATATCACTTTATTTTTTGTTAATTGTTTACGCAACACCTTGTGCGAAAAGAACTTTTATTCCCAAAGAAATGACAATAAACGGATATACTTGTGACGAAATGATAAAAAAAAGTATGTGTAACAATTATTACGTGAAACTAATTTTTACAATATTCGGCCCTTATATTTAAATTACACTAATGGGAAACTTTGGCACCTATTAAACTTATATATACAATTATTTAGGTAGCATTGCTGCTTGATGGAATTTAGACCATTCCGATCCTAATTTTAGTTTCGCAGAAAATTATTTTCTTAAACAAATTGAATAACTATGTACAAATCTATTTACCTAATGTTACTATAAAGAAAGATACACGTATTAAAATAGCTAATAAAATATTACGTGTTGTTATTTTAAGATTACCACTTTCATTAATTTGATCAATTTTAGAGTGAAACTTAATCTATGTTAACAGGCAGTGATGACTGATTTTATTAGCTTTTTAATATTTAATACCTTAAATACAACAGATAATAAATATTTGTCAGCATACATCATTATAAGAAATTAATATGCTAGCCTTGTATGACAAGTATAGTACATAATAATACAATGTCTCCTAATACTTCTATAGATTCTATTAAAACTTGTTCTCCAACTTTACCGCATATCAATCAAGTATGTTTCCAAATATGACAAGAAATAACTGTTCGTGAATGATGTATATTTATACGTATAAAAATCCGAATATTGAGTCATATATTTTCTTTTTTAATCACGCTATAAGATTTATATAAAAAATTATACTTTATATGTATGTGATAATTTTGTTCCCATTAAAATATCGCAATATCGTATAATTACTTATTAGTAATTTTGCTATGCAAAATTCTAGGCCTCACAGTTTTTATTTTCCGCGAAATTCACTAATATACCATTACCTGCATCCACCCAATCCTCCGAAAATAATTTTGTTCTAAGTATCTCTCTTTCTGAAACATCCTCGTTCACTGGTACGTTATCATTGTTTAAATTTTGAGTATCCTTCTTTTCTCTTCGTTTCACGATTAATAATTCAGAATCTTCCGTCGTATCGGGGAGAACTTTGTTCAAAGTTTCTGGTAACATTAAAGCAAGTGCTCCAGACACTAAGCAGAGCATTCCAATAATTATTAACGGAATGGTGACTGGAAAATATTCTCCCTAAAAACAGAAACGGTGTTCACAATTTTCTACGTTCTAAATTTCCAATAGTGAATATTCGGTATTCTTAGAATTACATAAATCTTTACATTACTTTCTTCTTCCACTTTGGAAAACAATTTTTCAATTTGTGGCAATTCGTGACTTTTCAATACACGTGGCAATTCAAAAATTGAATAATTGTATAGCTTAATTAACAATCAATTTCGAAAACGTTTTCCTTCTCGCGGTTCGAAGGAGAAAAGCACTTTATTCAATTTCGAAAATTGTGTATGTATGATTGCGAATCTTACCGATAATAACACATACGGCGTGCAGAAACTGCCAATTTTTGCAGAAACAGTGCACAAGCCTATACATGTCCCTCGTAGAACAGTCGGAAATATCTCCACCGTGTATAAATATGTTACGAAAACGGTACTCATTACTGTTACTCTTCCAAACAAGAGCAAAATAGTTTTCGTGAGATCTGCAAATAAAGTAATAATAACTCAAATAAAATATTTAACAAAGCAGTAATGTAAATCCTAAAAAATAATTGAGAAAACAAGTACTGTGTATATTGTATATACATATATATTACCGTCCATAAATTTCATCTACGAAAACCGTAGATTTAGAATGATTTAAATCTAGAATGAAATAAAATAACTGATGCAAGTATTACTCTAAATATTACACGAATACTTAAAGCAAAAGTGTAGGAAAATAAATTATTTTGTATCTCAAGAAATTACAATAACTGGAATTGCTAGAACGATTCGGGTGTACAGAAAACCGCGCATACTAATGATAAATCAATCGAAATACATGTATATAGCATTTAAAGAAATATATATTAGCAAAATATATAATATATAATATTGTCCAATTTCCTTGTTTATGCTCGTTAACGTGTATATACGGTAATATATATTTATTATGTTGATAAGAAATATAAATATTATTTTCTTATACAACATTACTATTCGTCAAAATAAATTTCCTTCATACATAATTGTACTTATGACAATATAAAAAAATATTGAATTTCGGTTGTAACTGGCATTTTTCCTCTTACGGACACGTACCGATTGAAGCGGCAGGATTTGTTAATATAATTACAGCTGCTAATGCGATGCAAATTACACCGCTGAATGATTGATATGCAGACATGGGTAGTCGTCTGCCGTATCTGGACAATACGAAGTACACGAATACGTAAATTGCAATTTCCAATGCACCTTCTAGAGCAAACATGACATGTCTATTGACAGGAAATGTTGGGACAAGTGTCATGAAAACGTAGCACGCCAGAGAAGTGGTAAACCTTCCATAAATAAAAAAAGAAAAAGGAAAAAATTAGATAAGTTTCTATACAATGTGCATATTATTTTAAACTAGCCGAATTAATTTCTGTATAACTTCTGTGCTTGCGAAGAAATGTTGCAAAAAATCTTACCATTGAAAAATCATAACAAAACCATACTTTTTTAATAGCATTGATTTAAATAATTCCTTCATCTCCTCTTTCGTCTGCGCCTTACTGGATTTCTCTTCGAACTTGCTTTTTCCCTCGTCATCCTTGCCTGACGTTTCCCTTTTTGCGGGCGTTCGTAACTCTACAGTATCGTATGCTGTTTTCATAGAAAGTCGTTGATTACCAGCCGGCTGTGATATCGATTTAGACTTCCGGTGGCTTTTTGAACTCGATGGAGCACCCTTCTCTATTTCACCATTTTCGCACTGAGGGGACGACTCAGGTTCTGATTCCGCTTTCGGAAGTTTGCTTTCCAGATTCTCTGAAATAGCTCTCAAACTTGTTTCTGAAAAATATAACGTGTCAATATTTTTTGCATTTCTATACGGTCAGCAATATCAATTTTTAATTGTACAAGTTTACGGTCTCTGTTTCAGAATAAAATTAACAAAAGAGAATAGAAATAGTATCATTGCCAAAGTGATTAACTGCACAAAACACAAACAAGAGAACATTGTTTAATTTTTTTTTAATTTTAGATTATAAAGAACGGCTCATACTCGTATAGATGTTTCAATGTTTAAAACTATGTATATAATATATTGTGAATGAATCCAGCACATGAAATATTACATTATATAACAGCAATTAAAAATGTCGCGTGAATTATTATTTATTAGCTTTCAGATATACGATAGAAGCCGTTAATGGTATTGTAACGGCAACATTTATTTACTTACTTCGAACTTTTTGTTGAGTTGTGTCTGTATTACTATTTAGCAAGTTTGCCGCTTCTTCTTTCATTTCGTTTTCGGTTTTGGACTTCTTCAGGTCCGCGCATGAAACGCGCGATTTTCTTTCCGGTTTAACCGGTATCGCATTTTCAACAACATTCGCGTTCGTTTTGGCATTTTCTCTTCGTAATCGGGTACAACAGACATTATACTTTACGATACGTTCCACTGCCATATCCGCTTCTGTCGTTTTGCCCTTCGCTAACAACCATCTTGGCGATTCGGGTATAATCCTAAAAATCAAATATACTAAAAATCAAGTGCATAACGAGCAAACTTAGTATTAACATATTTCGTTAAAACATTCCATACTATCTATATGTGCAAATATTTTTACAATGCTAAATAATTAACTTTTTCTTATAACATTAACAAAACTGCCTCTTAATGATATAAAATAAAAATATATTTGCTCATAAAAAACACTGCACCAGGAAATTTGATCAAAATCTTTCACTCGCGTTTTAAATGCAAAAATATAATTTTCTCTATAATAATAATGCTAGTATATGCTGCCAAAACACTTACTATACTACAAGAATTGTAGCATCTTCAATCATTGTTGGTTTTAGATTGAAACTACTTTAATATGATATGAAATTTAATTAATATTGTTCGCGATTTTATACTTTATAAACTTATTACCAATTTTTCGTGCATTATAAAATATCGAGATCATATCACATATGTTTGTAATAACTCCTTCCCTACTTCCTTTATAAATAATTACATTTACCAAATATAAAGAACAGTTATCGCAGTAGGAACCGAAATTGCCAATTGTAAGATTCTCCAGTCAGGTATAACGTAACTGAGCGTAGCTAAAAGCACCAAACCGATGGCCCATGCAATTTGCATAACTAATGCGACGAAAGTCCGTGCTTTCGCAGGGAAGAGTTCCAGAGAAAGAATGTACGTCGAATTTTGTAGGCCCTGAACAAAGACTCCTTGCAGCCCACGGAGAGCCAAAAACGTGGGATAATTCTGAAATGAAGATAGGATTCAGTGTAGCGCAGTAAATTATGACCCTCCATTCGGTATTCGACTTTCGTTTCCATTTTTGGGTCTTCACTTCCATGTAATAAAATAACGGAAATAATTAAAAAGTATTAGAATTGCAAATCTTTACGAACAAACGGTTAATAAATTGTTTACTTGGGTAATTTCAAGTTATGAAAAACTATCAAAGTAACGTACGATATGGAATAGAATTCGGAGTGCAATGTATTATTGGAAATGAATCGAGGTATAAAATTATTTGTAAGAATTCAGATACTAATATAATATTAAGAAAAAAAGCCTCCACTTGGTAAATTTAATAACAACTATTACAATACAACGCGGACGGCACAATATGTGTGTTATAGATATGCTACTGATAAAGCATACATAAAAATATGACAATGGATGTACTAAATATACGTATCTGCACAATATATTGCATCATTGATTGTACAATGATTTATAACTATTACCACCCCTTTCTTTTTGTTACAACATAAATTGTCCACTATATCGATGTTTCGTTGTGAACAAATAAATCCTATGAAATAATTAGGTCCTATTATTATACGGAATTCACTTACCTGTACGACATATAATGCAACAGCCATTGTGCCCTGAGTATAAAGGCAAATCGCTTGAACCGGAAGTCGTCCTATGCGATCTGCCAAGAGTCCAGCGATCCAAGCGCCCAACAGGACCCCGATATAGTAAACAGTTGGTCCAAAAAATGTTAAATACCGTTTCTCACAAATTAAGCCCCATTCTGTCACCACGCTATTTTCCTCGAATTCAGTTGCAAATTGGTAATCACCGAAGCATGAATCTACATCCGAAGATTCTTTCAGACCGGAAGTTTCGTTCAATACACTACTCACGTTGCCCAAATCTTGACAACCATAGACTCGTTTCGTTCCATTCTTTGCCTGTAATATACAAATCAATTACCTTGCATGATCCCCCCAAAAAGGCTAAACACGGTAACGAACTCGGTATTTATTCTTTATAGAGTAACATCCGTACAAATAAAAAATAGAAATTAATAAATATTCTAGTTCGTTTGCAATGAAAACTAATCTGATGAAAAATTAAGTCTAACAAATTAAATAAATAGTTTTTTAAGCATAGGCCGTTTGCATAATTTAAGTATGTAATAAAAATGATTAAACATGGCTTCCAAGTTTCTACTTAAATTATAAATTAATTAATTTTTGGAAACATATATTGAATTTACCAACAGTTATCGATATTTCTGTAACATAAAAATTAGCTTTAACATTTAAGCAGTTTGTTCACTCTCCAAGAACTAAAAGTGAGTTAAAAAAGTAAGAAGTGTTTATTAGCTTGTTATGTTATCGAGAATTCTGAAACATTAAAATACTGCAGCAACTGCATTATATAATGTACTTCTAAACATCCTTTATTGTGCACTTGCTGTATGTTACTACCACGTGCGTCAAAGTTACGCTTGCAATACACATATACATACATGCATGTACAGGGCATTCAGAAGGATCTTAAAGTTCGCAGAAAGCGGAAGTTAATGAATAAATGACAAGAGTTCCCTTTGTTCCTGATAACAAGTTAAAACGAAATTTAATTTGCTACGTTCATGAATTTATAGATCTGCAATACATTTTTTTTTTTTTTATTTTGTAAATTGGGAAATATAAAAAAACAGCCCAAATTCTTTTTAAAAGTTATGCAAGTTTAAATTCAAAGAATCACGAAACAAGAAAATGTTACTCAACATTCATCTATTGCATATACACGAATAATAATTCCAAACATTTTCTGCAGCTCATATCTATATAAAATGAAAGGAGGGAAACGTTCCAGAGGTAATAGTAGATTTCATAACTAGAAAAGTTGAATAGACGCTCAATTTTTTGGCATACGATAAAACAATTAAATTAAATATGACTTTAACGGAAAATATAAAAAATAGATATTAACAGAATTACCAAGCTAATATTCGATAGTTGCAAGTTAAGAAAACTTACCTGACAGTAAAATTTAGGCGTGTAATTGTGAAAGACCGGCAACGCGTGGCTCATAGCGACTATGACATAATTGATGCCGAGTAGCAGCACGATTACTACTTGAAAGCATCCAACTTTTACCTCCTCTGCGTTCATTTCTTACAAAAAAACAACTTTTCTACCTTTTAGCTTGCTTGGAACAAACTCACGTATCACAGAACAATTAATAATATCCATAAAAAAAGGAAGTTCACAATTTGAAAACACAAACCGATCCAGGGGAAGAGCACAACGTTGAAATTCGAAACACACAAGAAATGATGCACTCGTCCATCTATCCCTCAAAAATATAAAAAAGGAACTAAAATAGAGCGCGTTAAAGGGATCTTTTGCAAAGTTAAGAAAACTGCGCTCGAGGTATTTCCCCCGGAAACGGCAGAAGCAAATGCAAATTCGTGGTGGTGAGAAAACTTTCCGCGGAGCCCGAGCAAAGTGTCATCCGTGAGGGTGAGGCACGCACTAACAGAGAGAAGAGTCCTCTCTCTCGAAGGACAGCACAAAAGAGGAACCAATTCCTAGCGGTGCTGAATTGGACAGAGACAGAGGCGCATACTATTGTTTCATGCTTGGCGACACGTATCCTATTAACGCACTCACGTCACGGGAAAACGATCTTCTGTCAATAATAATTGATTTTTTAATTTACGTAACATGAATGTTGTGCTTCTTGGAAGAACGTCGACGGTGACATTACTTCCGGAAGGGTATGGATAAAACGGAAGGAGAATAGCGAAGATTCGTTTAGGCCGAGAGGAATATGGAATTTTGTCATTTTCATTCATTAATGCATGTGCATACATGTTGAAAGTAATGATATGAGAACGTGCATGAAAGTCGAAAGATGAAATTGTGTACATGTTCGTGAGGAATTGTACACAGAGATGATACGATTAATATAAGCAGAAGAATGACCATTTTCCTTACAGAATTGTACTCCTGGTAACAGATAAAAGTAAAGGGGTTAGAGAATCCTACAGGATTTTCACATGAATTCCTTCGAATGGGTTGAAATCGATTTTACCAACATATATGTATATTCTATGTGTAACCACATTTTTCGATACAGGTTTCTACATACATTACGCGTATACATATAATACATATGTAATAACTAATGCATACCAAATATTATACTATATCTTTAATCAATTCTGCAACGCTCTATATTGTACAATACATTCAATGTACACATTTATCATATCTTCTCACTTTTTACTTTCAACGGAGGATTTTACACAAAGATTTCAATTATAACGTAATAGAAGCTATATCGACTCGTTCAGTTGAAAATAAAGCAGTAAACGTATACTTTGAAATCTCCGAATACGTATTCCTACATTTTTATGTGCCCATGCATGGGGGTTGCGCACTGCAGTTTTTTTAAATACTATTCATTTTGTTAAAAAAGAAATTTGTTAATTATCTACCGTATCGTAACAGGTATACAGTATTACGACGTAGTTTACAAAGAAATATTAAGAAATGTACAGCGAACAATACACATTGCAGAACTGATACGTGCAAACTGAAATGAGCAAACTTAATAGACCGACTAGGTCTATGAACCCTTGACATACGTTTACTTCATTCTAACCTGTGTAGGTTGCAACAGAAAGTACCATTGATAGGTATTGATCGCTTCGTTTTACTGAATCGCGTTTCTCCGCAAAAATCTCAGTCGCGGCTGAATGCGTGAAGCATTCCACTTAGCAATTTGCTGTTTTTCTTCCCTCGAATAAATATTTATCTGACGGTATGAACGTAAAAGACATGTCCGAGATTGAATATTTGTAGTCAATACTTGCATTTATAATAGTTTTATTCGAAGGCAATTTCTCTCGCGCATTTATAAATCATACATAAATTTACCTATTCAATATCGGTTTTGCTATCGATACATACTTCGCATTTCATGACGAACAGAATGAAAATAAATAGATCTTTCAACTCATTTTCAAACTCTTTAGTCCCATATGAAATCACGGGGTGGAAAGTTCATATTACGCAAGTACTTAAAATTAAGTAATTAATCGCATCATTTGTTTCACAGTATATAAATAACGAATTCCCAATGGATAAATCACATGCGGTGCTCCAAGTCCAAATTAAAAGCAAATAAAAAAACTAATTGAAACTACCGACGTACAGTAGTGTGAAATCCCCAAAACGCCGCAAAAATTCATTTTTTATGGAAACGTCATTTTTTTAAATTTATCCGTTAATATTAAAATACATCGATCGTAGATCATAGTATAACTTTAAGTGAAAAACTGACATTAATTACTTCTTAACAAATACATCTCTCTACAGATCGTTGAAGCATAGTGCAATTTTGGCAACTAAACGGTAAAGCAATATCCGAATGAATATCCTTCAGTTCTAAATAACAAAACAGCTAAGTGAAGTAACAATTACAAATAACACTGTTCGACAAATTTCAGCTTTTTTTTTATTTTGTAACCTTCAATAAGTGTTTCTTATAGACTTCAATGCGCTGAATACGAATGTGAAATCCGTTTTTCGAATTCCGTTGATGCTTTCCTTAGCAGAAATGTCTGTTCTATCGCGTGGCATAGTCAGATTTTCTCCTAGACCCTCAGTTTTTGACACAAATTGAAAAATATCGGCCAAAATGGGTGCGTTTTCGGTCTGCCTTTTTCCCTTTGATCATTATTTAAACATAATATATCATTTTATTCGTGAAACTCCAAAGAATCATTTGGCACCAAGCGGAACTGAATAACTATTACCAGAAAAGCACAAAACACTTTCAAAGTTAAAAATTTGCGATTTTTTTCCAAATTGATTTTTTCAAAAATGGTGCGTTCTGGAGATAGACGGATTTCAGATTCGTATTCAGCGCGCTAAAGTCTACAAGAAACGCCTATTGAAGGATACAAAATCAGACCCGTGTTGAACAGTGTAATCTGATCTGCCGAACAAAAAAAGAGAGCAAATCTTTGTTTTTGTTTTATTGTTTATCCCATTATTTAAATACAACACTTTATTGTATATAACAAATCACGAACTACCACAATTACTACTGTCGAATCATTTTTTGAATTTTCGCCACGTTTAGGGATTTTACACCACTGTGCGACGTCGGAAAAAGATTCCGCAGTCCCATTACAGTGTACTTCAACGATTGTTCAATGATACGCCCGGTAGTAAAACCTGCTACACAAGGTGGATATTAAAACGAACAGCAATTTCCGGCTAGATGAAGACGAAATTAGTGTCGCGTCATACATAAATGTACAAACAGTGGACAAGATATTAAAACTTATCCGGTGACGTACTTTTACTCCATGCCGTAGCTAGATCATACTTATCTTGATGGAGGGGTACCACTCATCATAGCCCAGCGATGGTGTTTCCTTCGTTTCTGGAACTGTTTCTGTATGCGAAGAGCATCACGTCCGGTCCCAGCCGCATCCTGCCTTTCATTACAGACTCTCCGTGTTCACCCGATCGCCGATTCCAAAGGAAACCCTCGTGCCAGCTGAATTTTCATGGCTGTCCTCCCGTCATTAACATCGTCGTTCGCCACCGAGGTGATCGATTCTCGGCCGTTGTTGCGTTTGCTACTTCTGAACGGCTTTCATTTCCATTCAATCGTTTAAACAGGCCGATTGTCCGCCTTTTTTGGTAAACGTATATTTTTGTACAGCGAAATACGCCCGCGAACGATGCAGTAGAATGTCTTGATTTTTATGTATTATATAATCTTCACTTCGTATATAAAGGGAAGTTTTTATATAATCTTTAGTTTAATATAACTTTGATATAATTTTAATTATTATATTAATTAATTATTATTCAACGATTATTCATCGCTCGGTTGCAATAGGAAAATTGTACAAAACAAATAAATAAATTTTACAGAGATTGTGCTATATTTAGAAAATTAGCTCGTAGCTCATGCAAATTGACTCCAAAGAAGATACATTAATTAGAATGTGAAGTTCCAGAAAAATCTTTTGTAATCATCCAATTTTTTAAATGCAACTTGCCCGTAAGTTAGAAGATCTGGGCAATTTATCAATCGATAGTCAAAATTAATTATTTCTAAACTAATAATACCATATTTTATCAATTACTTTCGAACATAAATAGTCGAGATGCCTTTCACTAATGACTAAAAATGGAATGTACTACAATGCATCAACGTTGTTCCTTGTTCGACAAACCTAAATGATGATCAAGTAAGGCTCATTGCGTTGTGGGCTGATCGAATAACAGTGTAAGGATCACGAACAATAGAATGGTAATGAAGGCATGATTCTTAGTATAGTCCATAATGGCACAATGACGACAGTGAACCATAAAATTGACGGTACGTAGCGATAGCGATCAGACTAAAATTAAAGAATGCTAATGATCCTATGGCCTATTACATCTACCTACATTTTAGACTATAATGCAACCTTATTTTCAGTTGCAGAAAATAAATTATCAATGTATTTGCAATGCTAAACACATAGCTGTTCATAAGTAGTTGAAAAGCAACGAGCCATGTCGTCATTGTTACTCACAATTCAGGCTAATTTCTTGACCGCTTTTAACAGCACGTAATATTCTCACATTTGCGGAGAAAAGTGCAACTCCTCATATTAGACGAAGCAAAGCCATAAACGATTTAGGTTAAACACATCAGAACAATATGCAAATGATGAATATATGCACGTTTTTCGTGAGGCACATTTCTTTTACAAACGAACCTCATTTAAAATTGCAAGAATGCTACTAAATGACTCTGCATATTCCACAAGCGTACATAGTGTAATCAATTTTTATTCAATTTTCTGAAGTTCTATGTATTTCAATTATACAATATTCGATATTCAAATTACCTTTACACCACGGTCTCGTTCCCTTCTTTTTTTATCAGCAAAATTCTATCGTTGTCATTATTATTAAACACGTGAGGACATAAATGGACGCATTATCGATAATAAAAATACGAATAAAATACCCATCAATAATAGCTCTAGTGTAATTTAATATACAAACACAAATTGCATTCAATCAAACGTGATCACGAAACACAGTTTATCCCTTCATATTCCTATCTATTTACATCTGGTATAATAATATCCATACGAAAATATTGACGATTAAGTGTTTAACATCTGCAGACCCCTACATTCATTACAAAAACAAGTGCCATATATAATTACATTATGCATTTAGAAGAGAAGAATAAGTAACTATAATTGCATCATGACTAGTCCGTGAACTGCAAAATTATTATTAGCAAATACTTCGATTAATCGTTGGTTGGCGCCCACGCGAAAGAATTTCTCTTTTTCCCATCGATTTGAATACATGCCCTACACCAGTCATGAATACATGGTGACCGAGCACGTATCGCGTAACCTGGAGAGATGGCCTGGATGCCTTTTTTCGTCGTGTACCGTTAGCGTCGAATAACTTTGGATCTGCATGGTACTGCCACTTATTTTACTTTGTCCCCATCGTTCACCTGTTCGATTATACGTTAGAACCTGTGCTCCATTAGCGGCCAAGTTTAACGAGAATAGGAACCGTACGAGTTTCCCCAGCAAAAACGCGGTTCGTTCAGTTCGCGTTGCTCAGTCTGCGTGGTCAGTTGAAACAGTCCCATAGATGCAAACATATATGCGTCCAGGTAGACGCATGTAACGGAGGTAGAAGGATTCACAGATACGCAGTTCTTCGCTGATAATTCGCCGGAAGTGATTAACGCAACGGAAGTGAAAAATGAAAGTCACAGTCACCTTAGCGGTAGTTATCGTTGCCTGCATCAGCGTAAGTACTAATTGAGAGAAAGTTGCATTAAAATTTAAAGTCAACTAATGCAATTCGCATTATTTATTACGCGGTAAATTGTAAACAATTTATATTTTAGACAGTCTAGTGGTGTACAACAAAAATGTAGATATACTTCTTGTGATGTAGAAAACAGAATTGGTATTTTGATGGACGTATAACAAAATCTTATAATAATTTGCGTCCTTCCCCTTTGCATTTTCACCGTCCAGTTAAATCTTCATTAGAAATACGCGTTAAAGAATCTTCGTAACTCTCAACAGATTCAATGGGTCGAGGGACGAACTAAAAAACCAACACAATTATCTTTGCAAAGCAAAGAGACGAATGCATTGAACTTCATGAGATTACTCGTAATGAGACTAGTGTTTGGATTTGCAACGGCAATGGGCCTTGGTGAAAATCTTTCCGATGTTCTCGGAGGAATTTTCGTACCACCTGGAGCAGATGATTACAGTGATTACGGTGACGACGATTTTCCACCAGCTTTATTTTGATGACACTACACCATAGAGCGCAATTTCAAATGTTTTTCAATTCAGTTCAATATGGTTCGTTCGCAGATGTTACTTTTAATTTTGTTCGTACTATTTATTTATTATATGTGAAACCATAATTTATGACAATGATCTTAAAGCTGTTACAGTGTCTGAATATATTAAGTTCGTTTATATTTTCCGTGGAGTTAATGCGAACGATGGTTGAAGATCACAGTATTACGAAAAAAATATTTATTAGGAAGCGATGTTTTATTTTATAGATGTTATTTATATGCTACTAGTAGTGGTCTACATATGACAGAATGTGATATGTATTCAGGTAGTATATCAGTGAACGTGATCCAGGCGGAACTTCTAAAACAATTTACATTCAACTCAATTCTGTCCTAAAATTGATCTGGAATGAAGCCTTGGCCGAAGCATACACACGGCACCTTGTACCGTTATTTATATAATTTCGACATAAGTATTGAATATGTGGAAACCATAATAGATGAAGATGATTCTTTCCTTTTTATCCATATTTATAGCATATTTATGATTTTGCAAATAAAAATAAAAATATTCAAAAAAGGCAAACTAACGACAAGTTGAAAATAATCTAAGCCAAACTGCACTTATAGTCATTGTGATCGCGTAAAAATGTTATTGTACATAATATGTGATAGATATAAAATATATATTGTTAAATTACTTTATTTATTTATTAATTCTCTAATATATCTTCTATTTTTACACCTTAAACTATCTATAATATGCATAATTTGAAATGTAATTTGTCTAAATAGCAATAATTCGGCTTCTATTTGTGTATAACATTGTACTAATTCTTTATTTGGAAAAGATATATGATTATTATAAAATGATGAAACCTTGTTACGTCGAGGAGCATTATCCTGAAACGGTATATTAAACACGTTGTAAAATGCTCCTTGTACGTATTAAGGTTTCTATATATAGAATAAAACTTCAAAATTAAAGTATTGTTCCTGGTATTATTAATCACACGCACATATATTTCCACGACTTCGAAATTAAATATTCAAGTATAATAAATAGTTTATTATTCATACTCCCATTGTAAACGATTTCTTTCATATTTAAAGTTTTAAGTACTTTCTTACTTCCAACATTTACAACAAATTCTGCTTAAATAAGCTAGAGAAATAAGTTGTTCCACTTTTAAAATATTTGTTCACATACTTTTTATTAAATCTGGTGTTCTCTTGCAATTTGCGGGTAATATCTATTTACAATACCGAAAAGAAGTGGTGGTCTAGATATACATTTTCGTATTTCCGCCTAATTTTGAGCCTTGAAATCAGTTATAGGACACTTTGTTATACTGGTCGTTGAATTCGTCTTTTTATCGAATACAGTATAGTAATATTCAAAGTATGCATTATCATTAAAAAAACTCAAGGTCGCCTTTATATCTCAATAAATAAGACATAGTTATTTTAAATAGCAGTTCTTATTGACCCACCCTGTATATGTACTGCTGTACATGTGTAGCTATGCCCATATTATTATTCGCTTATATCAATGTAATGCTACGTATATTCAATACGTTGATTGTACAATGTAAATAAGAAAGTAATGATGTATAAGTATTATTAATGTAACTTAAATAATATAAATGCATACATTGAATATACTGATGTTTGAAATATTTACTACGGATAAGATAACCTAAGATTTCCATAACATTAAATATTCGGTTAAAAACTAAAATGAATTGGCAAAACGTATTACAAATTCTTACGTGTAAATCGCAACCATCGCTTATCTCGAAGAAAAAATTCAAACGGGAAGACGAATTAATGTCTCACTTATGGGGTGATGATAATATAAAGTAAATAACAAATCTTCTTACGATAAGTATTTTAGTACGTCAAGTAATTTTTATATTATGAAAGGAAAGAATATTAATATTTCCAGAAATTATAATAATACGCTTTATAATTGTTATTATTCCATACAAACTATGGCATATGATTATTTATATTTCTATATGAATTCATTTTAGGAAACTTGTACGCATATGGTTGAGGGATCATTATGATAAAAAAGAATGTAAGTCTATCGCCAGGGCGGATGCTTTTAAAGCAACCGGCAACAAAGCGTTTCAAGCGCAAAAGTATGATACCAGCATCGAATGGTACACAAAATGTGCATTGTATGCTCCTGCTGATAGCATTGAACTGGCAGTGGCAATTGCGAATAGATCTGCTGCTTTATTTTATTTACACAGATATGATGTAAGCAAGGCATAAATTATAGTATAACTGATGTGGAATCTGGTAAAATCAAGACTCCGTCACATTATTAACATAAAAGCTGCTGCTCAGACACTGTTATTTATAAGATCCAAATTAATTTTTACTACATTTAGGAAAGTAGTAGTATCCATGTAGTGGAATGTTCACATTTAAGTGTTGCCCAAAGAAATAACTCTGCAAGAGTCTTCCAGATTTCACATCACTGGTTACAGTTTAAAAGGAGTACAAGTATATAATGTACATAATACATTTTCATCATTAACTTAAAGTTAATATTTATATGCATTTCATATATGATGAAATATTGTTCAATGATGAGAAGGATTGTATAAGAGATATTGAATTAACAATTAAGCTGAATTATCCTAAACAATTGCATTATAAATTATACTTACGTGCAATGCAATGTTATTCAAAATTAGGCAGACAACATTTAGTGGAAAAAACAATTTCCAAAATGAATGAAATTATTCATAATCCTGACTACATTGCACGTAGCATGAAAGGTATATCGTAAACTACTAGAATTATACGTTTATAAATTTATCCTTTCTTTTTAACAAATGACGTTAATTTTTCAGACGACATTGTTAA
Source organism: Nomada lathburiana (assembly GCA_963667235.1). NCBI lineage: Eukaryota > Metazoa > Arthropoda > Insecta > Hymenoptera > Apidae > Nomada > Nomada lathburiana. The sequence goes on along the minus strand of OY763897.1, from coordinate 2,173,265 downwards.
GAAAATGAATGAAGTAAAGTTGCTTAAACCATGTATAGAAGATGTTATAGAAAATCCTAATGATTTATCAAGTATAAAATCGCAAATTGTATTTAAGGAAAACACTAATTTTCCACATGCCTCAATGTTAATAAGTAAGAAATACAACGAAGAATTAGGAAGGTATGTAGTGGCAAACAGATCTATTAATAAAGGTGACATCCTTTTTTTGGAGAAACCTGTGAGTTTTGTGTTACTAAATCAGAACATGCTAAGTCATCTTTGTCATAATTGTAATTGTTCAACCACAGATGTTCCTATTCCGTAAGTATATTTATTTTTATGTGAAATCTGTCTCCTTGAAAACCAAAAATTTATTTCTTATAATGCTCTAGATGTGCAGAATGTTTTGACACTTTTTACTGCAGTCAAACTTGTTTAACTGAAGCGCGATATTCGTACCATAACTGGGAATGTTCAGGAAGTCAAATGGAGCTTTGGAAAGAAATTGGAATAGGACATTTAGCTCTAAAAGTTTTATTGGATTGTTCGACTACAACGGACAAGATTAAATTTAACTCAGTGCAAAATTTAATTACTAATTTCGATAAGCTACCCATAGAAGATTTAACAGTATATGGAATTGTATGTACCTATAGCGAAGGAACTACGCTATGTAATATAGAGCCTAAATTTTAAACTTAATTTATATGGTTATAACTTTTACAGACAGCTATTATGCTCACTACATATTTATTGGAATATACTAATTTCTTTAAAACGAATAATCTCGAAGATTGTTTAATGAACAAGTTTTTAAATAGTTCTTTTAACTCTAATTTTAGTACTTCTACAAAAAATTTTAAAAAACTTTATATAAGTTCCTTACTTTTACGATATATTCTTCAACTAATTGGTAATGGATATGCAATTACAAGATCAGACACATTATTGAGCGAAGATAAACCAACGAGGAATCAACAAGAAATTGTAGCTACGGGCATTTATCCTTCTGCAAGTATGATGAATCATTCCTGTGACCCCAATATAATCAACATGTAATTTTTTACTTTCTACGATATATTCACACACATAGTAGTTCCATACATATAACATAAAATTGTTATTCAATTTTAGCTTCGTTGGTCAGTATCTGATTGTCAGAGCTTCCAAAGATATTGCAGAGAATGAAGAAATTTTTAACTGTTATGGTACAGTAGAATTAAAAAAGTATATTTTAATTAACTAAGAAACTTTTTCTAATCGGAAAACTTTTGTTAGGGCCACATTACAAACATGTGACAACTGAAAATAGGCAAGAAATGTTAGAAAGTCAATATTGCTTTACCTGTAAATGCAAACCATGCACTGTGCCAAGATTACAATACTTTTTAGTAAGTACATATAATATTTTCGTTGCTTTGTAAAAAACATCCAGACAGTTTTAATATTTACTGTATTTGAAAATAATTAAATACTCATAATTATTTGTACTAATTAACAGGAAAGGTTTAATGCTATGAAATGCTTAAAGTGTAATGGTGCATTATGTCTTATAAAAAATTCTATGCTCTGCATGGATTGTGGTGACAAGCCTACGAAGTACTGTACAAGTACAATACTGCAGGCCGAAGAAATGTTTGAAATAGCACAAACTTCTTTAGAATTAGGAGAAACCGAGGAAGCATTAGAAAAATTAAAACAATGTTTAAATATTCGAAAAGATGTTTTATATAAATATAATGAGGACATTACAGTTACATTAAATCTTATGGCAGAAGTATATAAGAGAATGGGTTTGTATAAATTGTTATTTACGAAATATTTGAACTAATTTCGTACAATTATATATATTTAATTTTAAGGAAGATTGACAGACAGCATAAAATGCTTAGAAGGCACAATTGCAGCAATTACAGCAAGATTTGGATTCTCTAGTGTACAACTTCTTAGTCAATTAAATGAACTGGTGGATATATGTTTTATGTATTTAGAGAAAATGTCAAATACAACAACAGACGTATATAAGTAAGTTTGATAAAAGTATCTACAGCAATACTTCAGCAACAGTATACATTTTTAAATAATGATGTAGTTTGACTAATATGTATACATTGTTTCTTTTTTTTCACGTACTCAGAAATATGCTAACAACATCTAAGAAGTATTTAGATCAAGTAGAGGCAAGTACAAGCTTTAATTATGGCTCGTGGAATAAGCTTTCTAAAGATGTAAATATAAAACAGAGAGAAATTGTTGCATTGCACCAAAAACTCTAGTGTACAATTATGGAACTTAAAATTTCAATAAACTAAATTAAAATTATTTATGAAAATACAGTCATTTCTATATTTTTCCATTATCATGAATTACTATTTATGACATTATAATAGATCATACATTATCGAAGCAATACATATAATTCGTGACATCCGTACACTAGAATGTTTTCATATAAAACAAGATCATTTATTTTGATACATTTCAGTAATGAGAGAAATAATAAAAAGAATATTTAAACGAAAATGTAGAAACTTCTAAAACAGAACCCAAATGCGTTCAGTGCGACCAACGCCTAAAAACGCTCTAAAGTTAAACACAAATTTCACAAAATGGTACACATATTCGTATCTTGTAATTTTTCTTGCAATCTTTTTACATAGTTTTTTGTATTTAGAAATTAATTTAATAAAATAATTTACAACAATAACTACAAACTCAAATATTGAAAGGGATGGTTCGGGGGTGATTCTACATTTTTTTTAGGCTTTGTATTGGAGAAAATCAATGTTACGTATGTTGATTAAAGGAAAATATATAATGTCCATTGCTTATCCATATAGACATCCTTATTAATACAGAAATAATTGAGAATGGTGCCAATTCTACTCTGGCAATTGTAGCTTATTGTTAGTTAACACCTTGTTAATACCTTGAAACCTAATTTAGATAAAAATACCAGTAGCACAGACCAGATATAAGAATAAAGCAATCAGGCAATGTATCTTTGGCCCGAATTTCCGGGGTCACGGGACCCCATTACCATTTCGATGTCACTTACAACGTTACCAACAAATTATAGGAAGCACAGCGGTACTGGAGACAGATTCAACGAGTGAAACACGTGAAATGGACATAACCTTATTGTTATTATTTGTATACATGTGAAGGGAAACATGAGGGCTCAGAAAAACGTTTTTAAGAGAAAATTGGGGAACGTAAGGACTGAAAATAATGTTAAGGATAAAGAAAAAGATTCAACGATATCTGAATCCGAAGAAGAATCGGTAATTTGGTTTTTCTTTAATGTATTCTAACCTACAGAAACACATAAGTTTCTATCACAAAGTATCTTAATTAAAAGATTATTTTAACGAAAAAGATTTTTTATGAAATAGATTTTAAATATGTATTGATTTAGCAAGCATTATCCATTAGTTAGTAACATACGATATATTAGTATCCAATGAAATTATGAAATCTAGTCGGCATTTTTTAAAGTGCCTATGTACGTTTGGAATTAAAAGTATTTGTTCAAGTATCGTCAAAATGAAACAATAGATTTTTGCATGTATTACACACATAATAAGTTACAGTGGAGTATCCTATATCGATCTAATCTCTTCTAGAACCTCGTTCGTATAAGGTACATATATAGTCCAGCCTCTAGAACTTGTAAACCTCTATAATAAAAGAGAAGAATATGCAAATATACATATTATAAATTTAATTTATTATGTTTAAATTTTGTACATTGCACACATGTGTAAATTTATGGCAACATTATACAGAAAAGGAGGAGGATGAGGCGATATCAATTCAACTTCTTATGACGAACTGTGTGTTCATTGCAAGATTGTTTGTTACAAGATATCCAACTGTAGTAGCAATTGAATAATTGGACTTATATATAGAATGTAATTGATATACTTCATTTATTTGTATATGCTAATTTATTATGTTATATTCGTATTTATTTTCATATATTACTTAATTCATTTTGAATGTCTTATAATTGATTCACAATGCTATTTGTTTAAACGGCAAATTTTATGGTAAGATACTAAAGAAATGATTTGAATAGGACTCTGGTGCTGAAGACTTATTGTCAGCAGAGGTAAATAACAATGATGAAAGTACAGACGAGGAAGTAGATGAAAATGAAGATATACCAGACTCTGATACCGAGAAAGATCCAGTTGTTTTCGAATCAGAAGACGAGGAAGATCAGTTAAGTTTTGAATCAAGTTCTGACGCCCTTGACTCAGATGGAGATTATTCTGAAGATGAAAGCGAAATCATTTCCCCTGTTGCAAGCAACGATGAAAGTGCAGATGAGAACACAGATGGTGAGGCAGATGGACATCCAGAAAAGGAAAAGGATGGTTCTAGAGCTAAGTCAACATTTAAGGACAATAAACTTAAAACAAAGAAAATTGAAGCTAACGCATCTAATATTAATATTAAAGATATCTCTGCTACATCGAAAATTACTAAACACGAGAAACCTGTTGCAAATGGAAAGGATGGACCAGCAGAATCAACAGCCTCAAAAGTTACCCGAAAAACAAGAACAGAAAATAAAAGAAATTTAAAGTCCAGTAAAAATGAAGAGAAGCCTGAAAGGAAGGGCACTAACGAAAATATTGCATCTAGTACAAAGGCTGAGAATTCGAATAGCAACAAATCTGTAACAAATCAGCAAGTAGACGAATATGAATATGACAGTTCCGACGAAGAAGATGTTCGGAACACTGTTGGAAACATACCAATGAAATGGTACGATGATTATGATCACATTGGCTATGATTGGGACGGTAAAAAACTGATAAAACCCCAGAAAGGCGATCAGTTAGATAACTTCTTGAAAAGAATGGAAGACCCAGATTTTTGGAGAACGGTTAAGGATCCTCAAACTGGACAAGATGTGGTATTAAGCGATGCAGATATAGATTTGATTACAAGGATTCAGAGGCAAAAAGTTCCAGACGTAACTTTTGATGAATATGCTGTAAGTATTTATTTTTCTCCGTTACCATTAGGTTTACGGAAGGCGTCAATTTAACGCATTTCAGAATTTGAAAGACAAAGGTTAATGAAGGTCCGTTGATATTATATAATTAAATTAGTTATATTTCATTTCAAAAGTAAGTGAATTAATTTTTTTAAGAAAGCGCGCATTTTTTATGGCAATCGTTAATTTGAGGGAAGTTAGTAAAAATAAGTGTTCACACTTGTCCGTAAACCTAGTGTTAATAATAATTTTGATTTTGCAGTATTTTGCAATGTAATAATAATTCAAAAATTACATTCTTATACCAATCTTTCTATATGGCAGCCCTGGGTAGAATGGTTTACCTCAGAAGTAATGAAAACACCATTACGTAAATTTCCTGAACATAAACGTTCATTCTTACCATCTAAACCGGAAGCTAAGAAAGTATCGAAGTTGGTTCACGCACTTAAGATGGGTTGGATAAAATCTACCGCTGAATTAGAAAAAGAAAGGCAACAGAATAAACAGCAACCGCAATTTTATATGTTATGGCAGTCAGACGATCAAGCAGAAGAAATGCGTAGAATTCATAAACATATTCCAGCGCCAAAAAGGCATTTGCCTGGTCATGCAGAAAGTTATAATCCTCCACCAGAATATCTGTTTGATAAAAAGGAATTAAAGGAATGGAATAAATTACAACCGACCCCATGGAAACGAAAATTGCACTTTATACCACAAAAATATAATTCTCTTCGCGATGTTCCTGCCTACTCTAGGTACATTAAAGAAAGATTTCAGAGGTGCCTAGATCTGTATTTGTCTCCTAGAGCACTGAAAATGAGACTAACAATAGAACCTGATGCCTTGGTACCTCAACTACCAAGTCCCAAGGATCTACAACCATTCCCTACAACAATGTCTATGGTATTTAAAGGTCATGTGGACATGGTGAGAAGTATTGCTGCAGAACCAATGGGACAATATATTGCTTCTGGTGGAGATGACATGAACTTAAAAAGTACGAATATCATATAAATTCTTATATGTTACGAATATTATTGATGTATATATAATACTAATAATTATTTTGCAGTATGGGAAATTGCAACAGGTAGATGCATAAAAACAATACCATGCGGTGGAATAATTAGATCTGTGGCATGGTGCCCGAATCAATCTCTATCGCTTATAGCAGTGGCTGCAGATAAAAAGGTTCTTTTAATAAACCCTGGTGTCGGAGATCATTTGATCAGTAACAAGACAAATCAGTTGCTGGAAATTATACCTCAAAGTGATGTTATAGGTAACATGAATTATATTGATTTTGTGTAATATTTTAAATTATAAAAATTAAGTAATTATAATTATACATATGTTTGTTTCGTTACATCAGTAAGCGAAAGGGTTAAAACTGCAGTACAGTGGGAACAAGCAGAGGGCGAAAATTTCACCAATGGTATTAGAGTAATTTTAAATCATTTCAAATTAGTGAAACAAGTAACTTGGCATGGTAAAGGTGATTATTTTGCCACTGTTATGCCAGATGGTCAAAATAGATCTGTTTTAATAAATCAATTATCAAAACGAAGATCCCAGTTGCCTTTCACTAGGTCGAAAGGTTTGATACAATGCGTCTTATTCCATCCAACTAAGCCCTGTTTGTTCGTAGCGGTAAGTGAAGGTGGAATATAAATTTCCAATAAAAACCTTTCCAGTTTTATAATTGTGATCAAACAATTTCAGACTCAACGAAATGTGCGGATATACGACTTAGTTAAACAAGAAATAATTAAAAAGTTATTATCAAATTCACAATGGATATCGACAATAGCGATACACCCAGGTGAATAAATGATATATAAATTAAATATTTACTTGGCTTACACTGCTGGTATTTGATTTAATTCGTATTCTTATGTTTTATAGGAGGGGACAACATTTTAGTAGGCACTTACGATCGGAAAATGTTATGGTTTGATCTTGATTTGAGTACAAAACCTTACCAAACGTTACGTTTACACGGTACAGGTGTTCGTGGTGTTGCATTTCATAAACGTTATCCTCTTTTTGCGTCTGGTGCTGACGATAGGGGTCTTATTGTTTCTCACGGAATGGTGTACAAGTAAGTTAATGCTAGATGAACAGTTTAGAATTATTCCATATCATTGTTTATTTGATACTATTTATTTAATGATGTATTCCAGTGATTTGTTGCAAAACCCATTGATCGTGCCGCTCAAAAGATTATGCAATCATGAATCATACAACGACTTTGGTATTCTGGACGTAATGTTTCACCCTATCGAACCATGGGTATTTTCTGCGGGTGCAGATTCAACAATACGGATGTATACATGAATTGTATATGTATTTATAGTTTTAATTAAGAATTGTTATTCCTTGAAAGTGTTCTTCAGCGCAGTGGAATGTAAACAAACATTATCACACGAACGTCGTAGAAGTTTTGATGAATAATTTTTTTCTAACAATGAACATAGAAATAAATGTTTTTTCAATACCCTATTGTGCGCGAAAATTTGTAACATAATTTTTTCATTGCAATCATTTGCAAATACTAAAAATATAGGAACTTTTATGTCGCATTATGAAAGTATGCCATAAAATTACGATAAAAAAGTAATAAAAGATTATACAATAAATATTGCAGAATCAGAGTGATAAAAGATTTATCCATTTTTTACACAGTATAATTTACAACAATAATGATAGCTCGTTCGATGAATATGACTTAGCTTAAAAATCAGATAAATCTTTTACAGATATACATATATTTATACTGATGCAGTTGCAGAAAGTCTAAAACTAGTTTCTAAATACATACACTGAAAAAATTGAGAAACATAGAAATAGAATTATTTTCCTTGGAACGCTTGCTATTAAATAACAGGTAGAAATATAGAAAACTTATAAAGAATATGTAACACATTTGTGTCATTAAACGATATTTTACTAAATTCAATATTTTTGTATAAAATATGATATCAATTATAATAAAGATTACAAGCTTTGTTGCAAATATGCTTCGAATTCGTTTTTCTTTATTAGATGTTAATATGCAAATTAATTAAAAGGTATATCGCATTGAACACTGACTGTATGATGTAAATAAGTATTCCATCGAAGTAGAGTTTCTGCAAAATTTTGTAAGAATGGTAATCTTTGTTTAAAGGACAAATGGACATACTAAGGTTGTATAAATTACACATTCATACCCAAACATTTACATTTGCGCGGTTCTAAGACGAGGGTGGAGAGTGACCCAAACATTGCCATTCGGGTTCTCCACACTCACAAATACGACCAGCGTGTCTGACTTGAAAAACTGTAACTATACCTCTATTATCATCGAACCTACAAGTAATGTGTAAATCATGAATTAGAAAAGTATAAAATTGACTACCCCACCGCTGCCTCAAATACACAGATCTGGGATCTTCGCGAAGTACGTTTTCGATGGCCACCTTTTGGTCGTTAATTTTAGTTCCTAAAATCTCATTTAATTGAATCAAAGCACGATCATTAAATACTACACAGAGTGGCGTGCGAGCTCTAGATATCCAGTCCGGAATTCTTACTTCTGTAGTGGCATTAGTTTCTGCTTCTCGATGTTCACCGTTTCTTAATTCGGATGAAAGTACTGAATTTATATCTACACTGTCCGGTAAGCTATTATTGGACGTAGTTCTTATCACTTGATTAGGTACAGTTTGAGAAGGAGTAAGGATTTGCGGTTCCAACCCCTCTTCTCCGTCCGGGGCTTCTCGTATCCCCATTCGTACTGGAGAATTATCAATTCTTGAATTTAGCGATCGTCTTTGAATTAAATCTATATCGGTGCCGCAAACAGTATTTGGTCCATCTGCACCATCCAAAAGTCTAGAGCGGGAGGCGTGCGTTTCTGCATAGTTAGATCCCGCAGTTCTTGATCCGTACACTGGTTCAACATTAGTGCGACCACTTACATTAATATTTTGCAATCTACTGTTTATATCTATCAAACTTTCTGGTTGCTGTTCTAAATCAGACGAACGTACATTGTGCTCGGTAGATGTATTCAAGTTTGGCCTGGTATCAGACATAATATTTATTGTGTGAGATGCTCTGTGTATGGCAGTTACATCTACGTTTTGTTGCGGTGCGCTATTATTGTGCAAACTGATATCACTTATATCAGAAAAATGTCTTATACTGCTGTAATTTTCAAAGTTCGAGTTTCTTTGAAATTCTTCTGCTTGCAACCTTAGAGCAATTTCTTCATCTCTAGAGACGTCTGCTTCGTGGCCGGTTTTGTTAACATTTTTTCTATAGTAAGAGTCTGAAAGTAGACACCTTGTCTCCACCCCCAGCGTAAGACTACTACTGAATGTACTGCACATTTGATTTCTATCAGTTTCTTCTATACATTCAAATGTATCATCTAAATTATGATTTCGCGATCTATTGCTTAACTTTTCAAAGCCTAAAGGACTGTCGTATTGTGGTATATACGGTTTTATGTCTAGTACGGGTGACTGGTCTACCATATCTACACCTTCGAAATAAATTGTGTGGTTCTCTATGCCTGTAATCTTCACTAAACTTAAACCAATTGGACATGGACGATGCGGAGAACGTGTGGAAAATACTCCTGTTTTTGTGCCATTTAACCTTGGTGGTGCAACTTTAGCTCGAACATGAGTTGAGTCATTTTTATGAAAATAGAACAAAACCCTGTGAAAGCAGAAACAATTTTATGTAGAATTATATAGGGATACATCAAATCATGGAAATATAATGAAAACTGGTATATAACTTTCAAAAATTGAAATGAATGTCCTACAAGGATTAATGATTTTGCATAGCTGTATTTTTTGATACAGTTTGACCTTGGTAATTGGAACCTCTATAAGTTTAGAATTGTTCATTCCCTTCTGCTGCTCTATAAAAACCTTTGGAACTCGAAATATAAACCTCCTATGACTCAAGTTATTTCTCTTATGTTCAGATGCATGAATTTAGTTGTGTAACTCAATTTCAGGAAGAAGATCCTCTGCAAGTTGAAGTTTAGCTCTATAAATCAAAACTTTGTCATAGCTGCCTCTAGAACTCAAAGTATAGTGCCTAATTTAGATAATTAGAAAAAAAGATGCACTGAATGTCCTGCCGTTGAAGAGCATTTATCATAATGGTTTAAACTGTGTCAAAATAAAAATGTTAGCAAGGAAGTCCAATATTTTACACGAGAAAGCTTAGGCTTTTGCTAAGTTGCTAGGTCATTAGAGCTTTAGAGCTAGCAATGGTTACTGCTAGAAAAATTTAATACTAACCCATGCAAAAAGCTGTTGTAAGTCAAATTTTTGTTCCATAAACCTCCCCTACCGGAAATCTTTGATAAGACAAAACTTCCATAACACAGAAAATTTTTGTACTTCCTCTGAGCTTCATGTTACCAAGGTCCAACTGTATATGTATATTTGTGCAGTTTTAATGTTACGTATTTGATTAACACAAATGGCCAAATTGAAAGGATGAAAATGTATTCGTTAATACATATCTTTTATCGACTTAAAGCATCGCAGATTTAAACGTCCTATTACAACGATACAAATCAAATATAAAAGTATCATTTATTCATCTTACCACAGATGTGAAAAGTCTTGCAATCCTTCAAGAGCATGATCAGGATTGGTAAATATTGAATTATATAGTAGCAGTTTCCCTGGTACTTTTCCGCAAATTCCTGTCTGTCTAGGAGTGCCGCGTTTACTCGGAAACCAAGTAGACACTATTCCTATTGGTTTTAACTTTAATGCATCTTCGGCTGTGCTAGTACTAGGCTTCACATCGTCTAGACCGATAACTTTGATATTATTAACTTTTGTTTCGGACATAGGTGATCCAGTTCTGCATGATTCCAAAAGACGCTTTATAGTATCAACATCTTTTTCATGTATATATCGAAGACTTTTTATTTGTTGTCTGTAAAAAATGTTGAAAATTGCACGCTGAATATTTATTTAAATAAAATCATATTTTTGTTCGAACAATTTTTAGATGATGCCTAAGATATTGGTTCGAGTTGCCAGATATATCCGATTGCATTACGCATTTTGTTCGTGTACAATGTGCAGGAGAAAAACATCCATAAATTGCATGCCGCTGCACAGGCATATGATATGTATATGCATTCCTGACATGAAAGTGTGTACAAAGAGGACATGTTTGAACAGAACTTGTTGATATCTTATCAAAATAAGTGCCTGCATTTGTAAAGACACCATGCAAAAGATGAAATCAAATAATACCTCAAATTGTTAATTTCTTTCCTCGCTGTATTTAACTGACCAAGTATGTATTTAATATTAAAGTCCGAATTTTGACAAGCAGAATCCATAACTGACCGACAGCTCTTTCGAGTGTATCACTGCTTGAATTGGATAAGAATGATAGAATGAAAAGAGATGCACCTGTGCCATAGATTAAATAAATGCAACAGTGAGGAGAGCGAATGTAGATGTATTTGACGTAGTAAAATTGAACGTAGAGGCGTCAGTGTCGCCCTACTTCGTATAAAAATTAATTCTACAGCTTTCTTGCCGATTTTTTGATACAAAAGGCGTAAAATATGTGCAGGTAGATCTGGAAAATTATTATGATAGAAATAATGAAATGAAAACAATATAAAATAATTTGCACTTATTGTGCAATTCAAAAATTTAAGAACAGGAAATATTGTATTAGTACATATTTTGAATTGCAATGAGAATATAAAATGCAAAATAATTTTGAAATTTTAAATTTTAAAACATTTGTTAATCGATATAAATGTAACTCAAGTTCATTTATTGATGTAAAATATATACTAGAAAAGAATTAAATTTAATAAACGTAGCGAAATTAATATCTATTTCCTAGTCTACTTCCTACCAAAATTGGGATAAAGATTCTTTGTAATTTTATTATCTCATATATACATAAATTGTGTTATATTGACATGATTAATATACTTCGACATATAGTAAACAAAGAAAGTTATCTTGTCATATAATACAGAAATCCTATTAATATATCAAAACTATTTTATTTACAAGCAAACATGTAAATGTACAATAAAAGCTTCAAAATCGGAAGATATGTTACACAGAACGTAAATAATAAAATTCTTAAATAGACTTATTCTATTACATGAAAGGTTTTGAAAATTATAATGATCCTAATAGATAAACGTATCTTACTCTTTCTATTGAGTAATTTCAACTATAATTGTTTATTTTTAATTTCATTGTCAAATTCCTATAAATTTTATAAAATAAAGGAAATTAAAATTTTATTCATTTTTCTATTTTCAACGTCCAACATCCGTATTTGTTGCTTTAATTTTGCCAAATAAAGAATTGTAGAGGTCATCCTTTGCACTATCCATCCATGTATCGTTTACTGTGATAGGAGCCATAAAATTTACTAATTTGCTATGCACGTTATATCGTATTCGTCTACCTTTCGTAGCTCTTGTATCGATTGTTCTTTTCATTTTGGTCCTCATGTTTTGTAACTTAATCCATTGTTTACTAAGTTGTATAGGGTCTGTGATATCGGAGGACTTGTATTCAATTAAATCTCTCAAAAGCTGATGATAAAAATCATCATCATCATAAATCTCAGAATCATATTCTTGAACTCTTCTACCCTCGTTATCATCTACTGACTCTGTTTTTCCCATAATTTTGTATTCTGAACGCTTCAGCCTACTTCGCTTGCGTAACTTATCTTTATCATTTAAAGCAAACTCAATTTGTTTCAATGTTGTTTCATTTGCACCTTTATTTAATTTACCACTGGCTAATCTTGTCTTTTCATTCCATTTATGTATAACAGTATTTCTGTACTCTACATATGAATTATGATTATCATTTAATATTCTTTCATAATTGTTAAGTTTTATTGTCTTCCTAGATCCATTCTTGTCAACATCTTGCATATGTTCATCTGAACTTTCATTTTTATTTTCATTTCTATTTTCACTTTCGTTTTCATTTTCGTTTTCATCCTCTGTATCCGAAGGAATTTCTTCATCCATTGGATCTTCCGTGTTTATTATATCCTTGTCTATGCTTTCATCGGCCTTTCGTTTTCTACTATTTGTAGACAAATTTTTCGTTTCGGGGTATTGTTTTAATAAGAAAGTTTGCAATTGTAACATATTGCTTAATAACACATTTAGTTTATTTTTTGTTTCATCCACCGTTTTCGAATATTCCACATCTGTTTTAAAATCCTTGTGCACATTGTACTGGGGCATTTGATTACTCACGGTTAAGCATTTTTGTAATTTTATTCTCATTTCTAATAAACTTTCCCAAACTCTTAATTGAGTCCTAACGCAGTTACCTTTTTCGATATCTGCCCGCATATTTGTTTGCGTAATTGTTTGAATACCTTTTTGTTCCACTGTATCAGATATATTGTACGAGTCTTCATCATCAGTAGCAGAATCGTCATCCTCGTTGGTAGAATATTGTTCTACATTTTTATCACTATTGTAACTCATTCCTTTGTTTGTATCATTGCTATTATCACTGTCCTCATCAACATTGATATTACTTTCGCTCTCGTCATCTTCAACAATGCTGTCATTGTTACTGCGATTAATATCATCTTCCTCTTCGTTATCATATGTGTCGTCAGAACTTTGATCTTGCACGCTATGCATATCCTCATCTTCGTCTTCATTGCTTTCAGATGCATTTTGTAGTTTATAACTCATCTCATTTTTATCATTATATACATCTTTTCTGGAAACCTTTTTACCTTTGTACCTACGACAGAAATAATGGTCCCGTTTAAAAGCAATCTAACAAATGAAACTATAGTAATCACTAATTACACTAAAATAGAATGGCATACATTACCTTTCGTCGATTTGATCCAGGAGATCCACATTTTTCTTACGTATATCAGACACTTCAAAATTACTATCTGAATTGTCACTTTCGTCGTAATGATCGATTACTTTTGCTCTTGTATCTTCAGTCTCATCATCCGAATTGAAAGTGACTGGCGTAGTGGTAACCAATGAACTTATTTTATCGGCTAAGAATTTCTTCTTCGTTTTCAAAACCATTGTTCCAGTGAAATGAAATTTAATTTAATTTACCTAGATATAACAACGTTTAACACGTGCACTCTTGTACTCGAGAGTAAGTAAACATAACCTATACGGAAGAATATTGATAATGTGCCACAAATTTCATCAATATCTATAGTCTATAAACACGAAGTTTATCTTTCATAATATAAAAATAGAAATGCTATTTCTTACTATCTTACGGCTTTCAATTAATTAAAAAATGTTAATATCACTGTTTACATTATTGCGAAATATATCAAATCGTTACGCATGATTGTTCGATATAGCTTATAATCGACGTATCGATTATTAGAGCGGTAAATATTGAAAATGTTCTGGCATTAACCATGGATAATAATCATACATTAATATCATATAATATCATAAAACGAAGGATCTGCAATTCAACTGCAAATGTATAGTTGCAATTAATATTAACTAATAACATATAAAATGGATTTGTACGTTTTGTGTCTACCTATAATCCATTAAATTGGACTCCTCAATTTTTAGGGATTTAAAAAGTTTTATACAGAAATTTAAATAGTTGCATATTTCATAAATTTACAACAGAATAAAACAGTTTCATTCATATATATATACATATATTTTTTATTAACTTTACATAAATTGTGTGACAACGTGTAAATTGCTTTAAAAATACGATAAATTGAATAAAAAAATGTTCATTGTATATTTACAAAATTTTAATGGCGTACATTATGCAATTATATTTCAGTCCAGATACGCTTTGTTTTGATTTAATCGAATTTGGTATATACAACATCTATAGGAGTCTTTATAGCTTAAAAGTATATTGCAAAATATTATTAAATCTACGTAATGACCAATGTCGTATTAACATAACTGTACTTCTTTTACAAAATTATTAAACCATGATTTAGTTTAAATTAAAAATAATATTTAATAAACCAATTTTATGAAATGAATATATCAAATAGCACGACAATGGTCAATGATATATGAGACAGTAATTTATAATGCTAATATCAATCGTAATATAAGTTGAAACATGTTTGGAGAAATGATACGAATATGATAATACAATATTTTAACAATATCACAGCGTAGGTTTTTCATCTGTCGGTTCTTCTTTTATGGGATGATTGCATTCCATTAATGCAGGATTCGCCACCGCAATTATATTGTCTCCCCGCGAAGCTATTACCTGTATTTAATCCGATTACAAGTGAAATTAGTAATTGATGCTTGCATGACAATTTAAAAATATTAGTTTTCAATAAAATAAATATTATACTCGATTCTCTTTTAAACAATTGATAAATAATTATTAATGTTATCCCTGAAACATTTTATAGAAATGTAATGTTTGACAATATTTTGTTCTGTTTCCTCTTTTTGCAAAAGTACACATTTATTTTTATACTATAGTAACGAAATAGAATCATACCTTGAGATTAAAATCACTTTCTTTATCAGTATTGTCGGCTTCCAGTTCATTAGTGTCCTGCAAAAAAGATTATTTTTCTTTAACTGTAGTGCATTAAAGTAGATATAACAAGAATTTTTCTTTTTGTTGTTTTAATAATTTTAGTCCTTACATGTATCGATGAAGACTCTTCATTTGAAAAGGAAAGTTGACTGTCGGAGTCACTAATCTCTTCGATACTCGCACTAAACATACCATTGCTATTCTTCTTCCTCCAAACTGGACTAAAACAATGAAAATGTCTGAACATCAATATACAAGGCGTATAGCATAATGGTATGCACGATCTTTTAATCCTTTTAAATAATTTTGCAGACAAAATTGATGCGTAAAATTAATTAATTTTGAGTCGCCGATAAATTGCAATAATCAACATTTCCAGAACAAGTATATTTTTAGACCTGCATTTACTTAATAAAAACAAAAATTAAGACATCTTAATTGTTGTAATTAATTGGCGACTAAAAATGAGTTAATTTCATGCACAATCTTTTCCTCCGAAATTATTCGAAGCGATTCAAAAGTCGTGCATACCGTTACGTTGTACAGCCCCTATGCTTGCACAAACTTGATTATCAACCTATAAGTTGCTAATTTAAGCGAGTGTATGGTGCACGGTATTTAACATTTTTTAATACACGATGAAATTTTATAAAATATTCATGCCAGGCAGCCAAACGAAATGGTGTTTTATTTTTACAAAATTGTTCATTGTTATTATTATTCTTTATTGAACAAAAATGTTAATATTTCAATTTAGCTCCAAGTAATCACCTTGATGACCGGTGTCTCCTGATTGCTGAGTTGTTTATATCAATATCAGGACAACGTAGATCCAACTCCTCCTAGAACAGTCAACTGCTACAGACAGTGCATGACAAATGTACATACATATGTATAGTGTAACATATGAATGAATGAGCATGCGAGAAGATAGTCGTAGCAGTTAATAATAGAGTTGCAAATTATAAAACATGCTAGCACAACTCGTGAGGACACCAAGAGCAAAGCGTAGAGTCCTAACAAGTGCGGAAGAAAAATAATTTGTTATCATTCGCAATATGTATATTAGTAGAATCATTCCTCTTTCTAACAAAAAGAACATTGGCTGTAGTACTGAAAGTCCTGGTCGTCGATCGACACGAAATTGGGAGGGGTGGTAGGAGAAGGGGTGGACCTCAAATAAAAAATTTTAGCTGCGGGTAGTTCTTAGTTTCCAAGAAATGAATGATAAACTTTCCGTACTGTATTATTTATCATTTAAGTTTTTCATTAATATCTCGGAAATTAATAAACAGCAGAAGCCAAAATTTTGTATTCGAAGTCTGCCCGGACACTCCCCTCTCTCCTACCACTCCTCCAAATTTCGTGCCGATCCGACACTGGGGCCTTTCGGGACAATATCCAAAACCTTAATAAAACATGAAATATTAACTAATTAATAAAAGAGTTACTTGAAGTTTCGAGTTTCATTTAATAACTTGTTTGTTTAATTTCATAATAGGTAATCGCTATGAAAATATTCGTATTTTCTAATATGGAGAAACAGTTTATAAATATATATCAACACTTTAATAGTTATCCTTTGTCCGAGGAAATGCTTAGAAGAAAATAGTTTTTTTAACACTGTCCCCGCCACGCATCCTGTTTTTGATACACGAGTCGTGAATTGGAAATCGCGTGAAATCGAATCGGCAAGTAACTTGTTAATAGTAAATTGTGAATCAACGGCTGGTTTATGTACAAACTATCACTGCAAAGCCATGCATGTTATGCGAAAGCTATACTTGACCTTTTCCGCCTGTGCTTCGCGTGAATATCAATGGGGTGCTGGTTTACGTGTTGCAATTGTTTATTTGCTGGATGCATAATTAGCGATTAGCGTTCATGCCAGTGCAGTAGTTTAATAAGATGCCAATGATCCCAGATTGAATCACAACTATGGAATTCGATCATGGATTTTGCTACTTAGTCCTTTATGTCTAAGGCATATACACATACATTATATGATAATATAAAAATACGTTGACTTATAAATGTCTTTTTGTTACTATTACTTAGTAATTCACTTAATTCTTGATATAAATGATAAATTGTTCTATTACATTAGATTACCGTTGTTATATCTTTATGTCATTTTTCTCTATGCTGGAATAAAATCTCTTTTAATGCAAGTTTAAGTGGAGTAGCAACTTTTTTCACGCTTATCTCATATTAATATAAAAAAATATGTTGCACCAAATTATAACAAAACCCTTGATTTTATACCAAGTTTATGGCGATTCTGAATTGGGATCACTTGACAGTGGCTTATTTTTATGCTCAAGGAGAGCTAACCTGCGTCGCATCTTCATTCTCACCCTCAAGCTCGAGCTTCTGCCGTTTCGATCGCTCCACTTCATTTTCTTCGCCGTTTTCACGTGGCCTCGAAACTGATAAACTGAAGCATTGTTAAATGTATACATATACGTTTTCGTTTATTTAATAACATAAAACTATTATCAATCGTTACGTATCCAAAGAACTGAAAAGAGAATTTGTATTTTCATCGCTCTTCCTTTTCTACTTAATATTTACATCGTATGCAAAATACATTAGTTAATAATATATGATAGAAACTGAGGATACTTACTAATGGCTTTTTGAATAATGATAGCCAGAATCTCTCACAACACGCCGGGCCAAAGGAAAAAGTTCATCTCTTCTAGTAAGTAGGGCAGGTACGAACCTGCAAATTTGTGCAGCAGCTTCATTCACCGACACTTCATGTAATGTCAATGGTTTCTCCGGCTTCCTCTTGCAGTCGAACCTTCCATAAATTGCTGCATATTTTCGAATTTCTTCCATTCTACGAGGATCGCTATCAGGCATAGCCATTACCATCTGCAAGCGACATGATCAACATAGAATTACATAAATAATATGCGAATACAAAGGGCGTGGAAATATAAATTGACTCTTTTCTGATAGACAAAGTTGATATTACCTCTAAATTTTTGCAAATCTTTTTCTTAACATTATGAGGTTTAGGGTCAACAGGTAAAATGGTAGCAGCAAGTCTTTCAGCTGCATCAGCAAGTCTTTGTATTTGCGATTGCAACAATGTTGGAGTGGGTTGTGTTGGACTTGCAGGTGCACCACCACCACCACTAGGACTCGGGGTTGTTCCACTCCCACAGGATGATTCGCATGTCCCTACCTAAAAGTATGTGTCGATATGAGCCCCCTAGCTACAACTTTTGTCTTAATCAATCTTTCGTGTCTTTCATATTCTGTAGAGGAATTGTGGGAGAGATCCCGCACTTATCCCAGTATTTCGGGGATACCGATAATAAAATACAGTACTGCCGATTTCATTTGCTTTAGACTGCCTGTTTTTTTCTTAATCAAGCGACGATGTGTTTGCTTCATTGCTTTGAAAGGTTTTGCTATTTTTCGGGGTAGACCTACCGCATTTTGTGGCCAGTTATACTTCGTGATTGTTTCTACTATCACAGTAATTAAAAATTCATAGTTTGCATAATATAACGTTTGTAATACGTGCGGGAGAATTTGTGGAATATTTCTATGCCAGTGTACATTAGTTCGCCGTACTTTTAATTTTTAAATGAAAAATCCGTTTGTGAATTTTTCCAATATTTTATTTCATTTTATAACTATATAAAATAAAAATATGTCTTACTTTACTTTATTTTAGCCAATGCTTTAAATAAAAAGTTTGAGTTAACAAGTTTAAGTGGAAAACTAAACATGCTTCGATACACGGTGCTACGCTCAGAAATCAGGCGTTTCACAGGAAAAAATGAAATTTTTAGTTTAAATTGTTTTTGACGATAACATATATTAAATTTTTAATTTATGTTTGTGTAATTAGTAGCGCAATGGGCCCTACTTTACAATATTTCTCCTGGGAAACGTTTCTCATTGCAGAACTCAGTCGCAGTGACTATTTTTCGTATAACGCGGCAACACTTCCACAATTCCTCTATGTAAATTTTAAATGAACTATGAGAAATAAAAGAGTAGCATCACAGTAAACGTGACTCCAGATGCATGAACATTTAGATACAACAGGTAAAATGTAATTCTTTGTAATAAATAAAAAATTAATTCACCTATGTTACCAAACAAATTAATGCTTATGAAATTATTTTTCTCGCAACTTCCTTTTTTAATATTGATATGTCTTAATTTATTAGTAAGAAGGACAATGAGCAAGTGTAGGTTTGAATCCACATATTCGAACATGTACTTCTATTATGTGAACCAAAAATCTCAGGTAGTGAGGCAAAACTTCTATTATATCAACTATCCACGTATATGAACTGTTTGTCCCGCGACAGGTTTTGATAAATAATGCTCTACTATATATTTGACAAGTTGCAATAATAAAATATGACTTTTAACGTACCTGTAATACTCCAGGGCTGTGGGAAGTCGCATAAGGCAAGGGTGTATTAGGGCTGGGACTCTGTCGGAAGGTTGTCGACGCGACTGGTGCTGTTACACTTGTTACAGATACGATAGGGCTGGTACTTCTGCATGGTAACGGTGTCAGGGATACGTGCGATGAAACATATGATGCAGGAGTTGGTGTTTGGGAGGTTGTTGTAAATCCTTGAAGGGTTTGAACTTGCGTCCTGGGACTCGCACAGGTGAATCCTAAGCCGCCGGGCGTTTTGCATGTAGCATTTGTTGGTACGACAGGTGTTTGGAATAGGGCTGCAAACAAAATTTAGTTCAAATTAAACATTCACCCTCTGTGTCCCAATTTCTTTTTACCCTTGAAAAGATTTTACATTGTTCACTATAAGAAATAAAGCTTGTAATAGCGAAGGGGTACATAGAATGTGCATAGAGTGGTACAACTGTAAAACACTTTGGTAAATTGTTCAAAAAAATTGAAGCAGCATTTGCAGAATATGTAGATGATTAATCAAAGTACTCCAGGACGAGCCATCGAATGTAGGTGACGTTAAATTTTGAAAAACTAACGCGTTCAATTTTCGAATCATTTTTTAATATTCTTTACCTATAGATATGTGTACGGCTAATCATGATTGAACAAAAATTAATTTAATATTGTGGTACTTTACAAGGATTTGTGAGCCATTCTTGCAGAGCTTTTTGAAGTCTTCTAACATGAAGTGGCTTGCTCGCCATACCAACGAGCGCCATGATTTCTAGAAATTCCTCCTCACCAGCATCGCATAATTGTTGCACATCGTCGCCACCTAAAACAGTTCACGTGAGATGGATCAATCTTTTTACCTCAATTTTGTGTCACGCCTGTGGAACAGGCTTGCACATTTGTTGAGTGCCAGAAGAAATTATTCGGTACATAAAAAAGTATGCAATACAAGTTTTGACTCTAAAACAGCAGGTTTCCTTGTAATATTGACAACCTAAGCATTTTTGTCTATCCCTTAGTTAAGAAGGATAATTCCACTTGGAATTTCGGGTTTCGCATAAAAGAGCGGGGAGTTAATTTATCACAATTTGTTTCGATTATTTTCGAATTCTTTGCCAGCGTCGCAATTTCAAGTTCTTTTCTACTGTATTGAAAACATTTATTACAAATGTTTGCAAATATATATCATAATATTGCAGACATTCAGCTCGAATATAAACAAATATCTACTAAGGGAATACAGTAAAAGGATAAACATGTACATTTCAAATATATCATTCACGGTTACATGCAATAATGTACCCATCTTATGTTTGGAATATAATAATATCCACAATAAATTTAAATAATATGAGGTAAATATTATTAATATTTTGATTATTTATTTATCTTAGTCGCTTTATTTTATTCATATAATTATACAATACAGTAATACAAAAATACCTTTACCATGCCTTAACCAAGTTTCACAAAATCGAGTAAAATAAAGAAGATATTTAACAATTTTAGGTAGCAAATCTTGAACACCACATTTACCTTTCTTACTCTCGTTGAAGATTAAGTGATAGATGAAAAAGACGTTATACAACATGGACATGGAGTTTATACTTTCCCTCGTAGTTTGTGATAATTAAGAGATACATATGTGACATATATTCTAATATGACAGATATATTACAGGCATTTTGCTTACCCATTTCTAAAAGCGTATCGTAGTAGCTCAACAACGATGCTCGTTGCATTACTCTATATAGCTGTAGTTCCGCTTCATTCTGGGGTACGGATGTCTGTACCACTAAACAAATTATGCAAAAATTAATTCATGTGTCTACTACAAAAAAATTGTTTGTAGAAATAAGATGCGCATATTCATAACACAGTTTAAAAAGAGCATTCCTAATTACGGTAAACGGTAGACTTTGGCAATTGTTAGCAATAATTTGCTGTTTCTTTCTTGTATCTTATTACTTAGTAACGATGCTTAGCTATTATCAGTTTCTTGAGAGAAAAAAGCATATAATATGTTTTTGTCCAATGCGATTTCTTTCAACCCTGTATAGGTTACGTTACTTCACTCTGAATTACGTTACTGTGAAACTTTCGTGTTTGCTATTCAAAAAAAACACTGTGTAACTTCGAAAATAATACTTTTGTTGGCCTTCCGGTACAATTCTTTGGCAGGAATACAGTTTAGAAAATAATTGAAACAATTAAGGATCACAGCCAGGACAAACTTTAATATTATGCTCACGATATCTAGCTTTTTTATAAAAAGCACAAAAGTTTACAGCCATCTTTCTTGATTTTGAGGGACACAGAGCACGCACTTTTCGCGAGGGACCAGCCCGAGGTTCAGCTATGTCAGCATTCTGTTCAATTTGCCGAATTTCTCTGATAAATTCTCTGACATGGTGCCGTAAAGTCGGTGTTGAATCTTTCAAATGTGCATTCATGAGGTCTCCTGCCATTTTCAAGACGAAATTCCGCCTGGATACACATTTTTCCTTTCCGGAGTATTGTCGCAATCATAAATAACATATGCGTCTATAAGTGGCAGGTTTAAGATCTTGCAAAATAGGTAAAGTGGCCATCCTTTTGTCTTCCTACTGTTGACATACTGGAGCACATTTGCTCCATAATGCATAAAATTCTACTATTTCGGGATTTCCACAGGTTGGATTGATAGAAGGCAGATCTCGTGTGGTTGAAATAGATGAATCACTTTATTGTTCTTTGGTTTATTGGAAACTAAAGTTTTTTCACCATCGAAGCAGAAATTTTTTTATTACAAGATGAAAACTTTTTACGACGCTTTCGTAATGTAGGGTCAAGCTGATTTCTTTCCACAGCCATGCTTCACGTAACATGACATTCGTACATTCGCAAAGTGTTTGACAAACATTTAAATTTTGTATATACATAACAACTTGTATTATAGAAATAGCGGCAATAGAGATAAGAATTTCTATTATATTAGAAATTAATAGACGTAACACGAAAGAAAGCAATAATTCTACTACAAATATAAAATAAGAATTTCTTTGTGCGACGCCTAAACATACAGAATGCTCTCCATACGACAGACTTGTTCAGATAGTACACATTGTATTGTACACTCATTAACGATGCTCCTAAGATCAATATAATAATTTCAGTTTCAAGTAAAAACCCAATCGAATCACACCTTCCCAACATTTCCGTGAAATTCGCCAAAATGTGGACATTCCTTTCAAAATCGGGCAATATTTAATGATCTCTGAAACGCATGATAAAACAAGTCTCCACCACGGAACATTTGAGAAACTTATGATTCCTGGCTTATTCTCTGCTAAGCGAAAAAAAGAAAGAAGACGACGTTAACGCAATTGACATTCCCCTAATCCTTCCTATCATGATTCACCCAAAAACGATGCCCCGGTATCTCGAAATATCTAAAGGGGTGAATCGTTCATCGATGCTCGGTTCGCGAGTCCGGTTCGTGGAGCGAGTCTCGCCGCGAGGAGCTCGCCTCGAACAGTATGCGGCAGACAGCCGAGCCGCCAGGGTGTCCGACTAGTTTCTTGCAAATTTCGAGGAACTGCGAGAAAAAGTGGCGTGCACACACGTACAGCGTATAAATTAATACCGGTACCGGTGGCATGGCATCGGACGCCGCGACCGAGAAAGTGGTGTCCCGACGAAAGAACCGCGCGTCGGTCCTGGAGCGACGAAGAGGAACGGATAGAAATTAAAACAAAGGGAAGAAAGATAGAACGGAAGATGAACCGAGTAAAAGAGGAAGAACAAGAGAAACATCAGCGGTAAGGGGACGAAGAAAAGGTGAAGGAGGATGGGGAGGAGGTGATGGAGGGAGGAGGGGGTGGGAGGAAAGAGAGAGATATTTAAGGGATAAGAAGAAAGGAGGCTTGGTGGACGGGGAGAAAAAAAGAGAGCGACAGGAAGCTAAGAGGGAACGAAAGAGAGAAGAAATGCAGAAGGAGATACGGAGCAATACGGTAGAGTCGGCACCTGAAAAACCTGGCCGCCAGGTCTTATTACGAACCTGAGGCCCGGTCTCACGCTTATATACATCGACCGAGATACGAGTAAGTCCCTAACAGCAGCGGGGTGACTTGTTCCGCGAGATTTTTCTGACGTTGGCCCCTCCAGCCACGGTTCAACCGAACGGATATGTGGATCTTTCTAATGAGACGTCGATCTCTGACTCTCCGCTCTCCGTTGTCTTCGCTTGAGAAATTACTGTAATGAGAGGGCAATGGATGGTAGAACTGTCAATTGCACGAACTAGATAAGGGGTAATTCCGTAATTCGGCGTTCAATGTTAAGGGGCAATGATGTTGATCGTATTGATAGAAGGATTATTGCACCGGCTGTAATTTTTTATGGAGAGTGGTTCACGGAACGGTAAAGGGGTATACCTACTTTCTAATTGGAATTAGAAAACAAATGTTAGATGAAGAATTCGGATGGTTTAAGGTGGATTATAGTTTTGAGGTCATATTTTTGTTTTTAATTGTAACTGTGCATGTGTGTTTTGTAGTTGCGCCATTTCGTTTTTCCTTTTTCAGTGGAAATATAGGATTTTTTTCTTTCTATTATAGATTGAAGCCTCTTGGCATCCGAACTAAAGAGAACATTAGTCCCCTATTTAAAAAAAGCATACATCGTTTCATCTCATTGGTTTAATATCGGGATCGAGGTGCTCTCTAGTTATTACTGTGGGCAAGAACAATGTAAGTTTCCTTATCCGTTCTCCCGAGTCTTTTACAGCATGATACGGACTCTTCAACATTAGACATTTATTTAGAATATATCACGAACCATTATAATAATTCTTCGACCACATTGTTATAATACGTTCTTATAGAGAGTGTGAATATTCTGGCCTATGCAAAAAAAAGAATATAATATATGTTTCCATTAAAAACAAGTAAAAGGAAAATTAGTGCAACTGTGAAAAGCACATGCATCACTAGATCTGTGAAAAAAATGCTCTTGAGAATAATGTTCTATTTTAGGCATTTAACTTTTTCCCCAATTGCATAATTTACTATCGACAACTTTGTTAAATCTTACCCACTTGGCCAAAAATGATTGGAACGACGAATAACATCGGTCGGAACGATCACAAAAAATAAAACATTGATACCGAAAGTGTCGTTGGAAACAAAAAAATTACCTGCATTTACTTCATAGATCATAGATTCGTTATTTTACAAAGTGCACTACATAAAAGTAAATCGATTAATGAATAACTATGCTTGTTCGGACTAATTCCTGTTTATTTAATGTAAATGGTCAAAAATGAACGCGAAGACCTTCAACGTCATTTTAAATGAGGCGTTTGGGATAAATGATTGCGAAGTTAACAAAGTCAGGTGGGTGAAAAAGGATCTGTAGATACTTTAAATGAAAATTTACCCTATATTGGTTCTTAAATTAAGCACCCGTTTGGTACAAAAAAAACAAATTAAATTATGATCATAATTTTACGAATGAGCATTCTTTCCTTATCAATTGTTTCCCAAAATGCATTTGGAAAAGATATTTATTTACCGTCGTGAATAGTAGTTTATATTTGCGTGTTTCATACCACTTTAATCGAAAGTTGGTTTTCAAAATTATTGAAATCGGTACAAATGTAAAAACTTTGAATCATCGCAGTTTACTTCACATTTTACTATTCAATTTAGATATTCATTAAGCTTCCATTATCTTCTTCATCGGCCACATAATAGCATGTTTACCATCGCCACCCCTTTTTTGCCTTTTCGATGTTCTGTTCGAATCGATATTCTTCAGCACTCATTTTCAATCTTCTTTGTAATTAACTTTTTCAACAACTAACATTACTGGGAAGTATCGATAACTTTCATGTGGAATAAACAATCAGATGTAGGTACTTTACAATTTCAACTGTTTTATGATCATTCGTTAATTAAATGTACACACTCGACCTTTCAAATATTCATGAAACTTTTCAATATATTGAAATCAAATAATCATGCTCGTCAATGAATTTAAATGATATGTAATTTATTCTCCATAAAATTTCGCACAATCCCAAACTTTTTTGGAAGAATTCACAAGCATATAGGTAAACTACAACATATACTCTGTTTGCGAATTCTTGTACGTACGAGTATCTTCAAAATTTTCTATGATACAAACAACAGTTTTGGAAATTGTTGGAAATTGTCGAAAATATATGTTAGCTTTTTGTGTAAAAATATATGGCTTTCTTTATTGCCATGCAGTAAAAAATATTTTACTATCCGAATGAAAATGTTTACTTTGTAATAATTAAAATATATAATTAATAATAATTTGAAATATCTTAAGCGAAGAAAATCGTAGCAAATATTTCCCTGTCGTCATTACACAGTTAAATTTTGATAATTTTTAGGAAAATCTAGAGAATCACATTATGTGTGCATCGTGGACATAATATTACAGTAATATTTGTGCATAAAAAAACATAAATAATTTACAAAAATCTATTATGCTGTTTGCGTTACTCTGAATATTTCTAAATATGAATTATAAATCAAAGTAATGACTAATGTTAATCAATTTAGTAATTAATTACAGCATTTAATCGCATGCATATTCCACGAATATTCATATTCATTATCCAAAATGAATTTCGTATTTCGTTCTGGTTTTATGTAGATATTTTTACATACAGTGCCACCCTCTTTCAGGTACCTATGTACATATGCGCACAGTGAGGTGCAAACGTATTCGTAGCTAGAGTTACGACACGGACAATAAGAACGCTCTTATGTTATTAATATTAAATGCCTTATGGCCAATGTCTAGTATAACATATACAATTGCATATGCGAATATTTGAATATGTTTAACAATGTAAAAAATAATAGTGAGCTTCGTTTCCACATTCTTAACGTATGAATACGTTTTACATTCACCATATAGGTATACATACCTAAAATATAAAAAATGATTTCCAATATGCCAGCAATTGAGTCATGTAAAACAAAAGGGATGTTCTACAAAATATGAATTTTTAATTGAAAATTTGTATTTGAATTATATGCGTTTAATTTTGAGAAATATTTTTGTTTCGGAAGAATCAGCTATTATTTCGTTCCGCTTTTATTATTTAAATAACTATATGTAATAAATACAACATCCTTGCATTCTTGTTATCTATA
Source organism: Nomada lathburiana (assembly GCA_963667235.1). NCBI lineage: Eukaryota > Metazoa > Arthropoda > Insecta > Hymenoptera > Apidae > Nomada > Nomada lathburiana. Next base: position 2,146,100 of record OY763897.1, on the reverse strand, counting down.
AACTATGCTCTACCGCTACATAATAGATATAATCTTTACAAGAATCAAATGCACCGCTGTTCGAATACTCTTATTTTTCTACATTTTTCCCACCCACATGTTATTCTAGGAATGCGCATGCCTGTATAACATGACGTACTCTATCAATCTAACAAATTTAAATCTAAACAAAACGAAAGTCAGTAGGTATAGCACTGCTTACTCGAATATCTACAATCTATATCTTATGACACTGTAAATTATTTAAATATCAATAATTCTATTGGTTTACACCTGATCATCCATCGATCACGGACTAAGCAGAATTGCTGGACAACCGCATCGTAGGTACCTACCCCTTAAAATTGATTGCACTTAGTATTCCATTTAAAACCTACATTTCTCCTAAAAAAAATTGCGTAACCGTATCTAATAATTTCATAGCATAGGGGTGTTGCAATAATGTAACGATATAAACCAAATAGTATACACTTGTCCAAATAACTGACATTTTATCGTAAGATGAATCTAATGATCCTGGATTTAGGCTACCACCGCCATAATCAAACGGTAACACGGTTCCCCTATCGAGGATCCACTTCGTTCGATCAAGTAGAGTAGCTATAGCTCTGACCAACAGTCTAGGACAGGCAGTGCATTTACATAACAACTTTTTTGGCACGGTATAATCGTTTTTGTCAGTTGGGAACACGTACGCGAGCCAGAGGCAGAGTCGTCACGGCATAGCATCCAATACCGCGCATCAGGGACGCGCTAAGAAAAACCTGATCCTACCGTGGTCTCTTCAGCCTCCTGGGAACGATGCGTGCACGCTGCCTCCTCGTCACCACTGACTTTTCTCCTCTATCCCCATCGTTCACCATCGTATACCTTCGCTTTTCAGTGGAGATTCACGGGTGACAATCTATGTCACCCTTCATTTCCTTCTGGGTTGGTCAGCCAGCATGATTCTATGCAACGTCGCACTGTGAATATTAATTGTACTCGTGTTGACCAAGGAGGAGGTGCAACCGTACTTTGTATTGTATAGAGTTCGTTTTCGTTTCCTTGTTTCATTTATCATTTCATTGTTAATGTTAAAATTTATTTGTATTTTGTGTGCATAGAGTTAGGGTTTACCTTTTCGTGTTTAAGGATTCTTTCGGTCGACGTTAGATGCATTGCAAATGTTAATATCGTAAAGTATCTTCCAATTATTGTGCAACATAAATAATCGTTATCCGCTCTACCTACTACGTTACACTAACTCACTCGTAGAAAAATAATTCCCCCAAATTGTCTATTCGCGTTGCCAACCTCCAGCGAAATAAATAGCATCTCCATTTCCATATCTAATCCATACCAGTACAACCCATAAAAAGAACGATACGGAAACTCTTCATCGACCGTTCACGTTCGCTTCGCGGCAAAACTGCGACGTTCAATAGCCGCCGAGATTCCCTTGGAGAACACCATTAAACGCTTCAAGAAGAATCGACAGGTCCTCGAACGTAATGGATAGGAAGAAGAGTATCAGGTGGTGGAGAGGTATATACGATCACGATGAAACGACAGAGGAGAGGGTGGAGCGAAGACAGCCGTTCGACGGAACATGTAAACGAAGAAGAAGAAGAAGAAGGAGAAGAAGAAGAGAGGGAAGCAAATGGTAGACGTGGACGAAGAAGAAGAGGAAAAGGCAGAAGACTCTAGTGGCTAGGCAAAGAAAAATAGAAGCAGCAGGAGCAGCCATCAGCAGATGAGGGGGGTGGTCCAGGGTAAAAGACGCTCGGTTGGTGGGTAAAGGGAGGAGGGCGGCCGGGGTGAGGGCGAACGAGTGCTATAGCTTCTTTGTCCGATAGCTCACGGTACGGACGCTCTTCCGATGGCACGCAAAAACGGGTCTAGTTTCTTAGAAGCGGCCGTTCTCGCGCGGCAGCAGCAGTGACGACGGCGGCGGCAGCAGCGGTTAGTATTTCGCTTTTTGCTGGCATTGTAATCAAGGAAGGGTTAGGTGAGTTTTTGTCTAGTGCCTCTGCCGCCGCTTGGACAAAACATCGGACAGATGGACTGAGTCGCCGTTTCGATCCCCCTACCTTTCCATTCTGTTCTTTGCTCTTTATCTACCTCGCGGCAGGACTATCTTCCCTCCTTCTTTTCATAGTCTCTCCCCCTGGTTTCTTAGTTATCCCCTCTATCGTCTATGTCTCCCTGAACAACCCTCTTTTTATCTTTCACGGTACTCACGGTGCACCACCCCTTCCCTCTTCTTCGCCCTTGCTATACCTACTCGTTTTACCTTACCGTTTTCGTTCCCTACGGTTACCCTATTCGCTCCTCCCTTCGATATGTACGACCTCCACCATGGGCTCCTCTAGGATACTATTTTACTTATCCCCACTTCTTCGGCTCCTCTTCTTCCCCATCTCTACGATGGTGAACTCTTCGTTGGGGAGGGCGGAAAAAAACTAATTTGCTGGTCAACGATCAGGGACCGAGGAGAACGAGAGGGGACGTTTCTGGGCAAATCGAGGGTGGATCTTTTTAACGAGATAAACGAACAATTTTTTGAGGTTAATTATAATGATTATATTTCGTTTGTTAAACTGTACATCTTCGTCTGAATTCGATACACCGATCTTTTTGCCACCCCAAATACTTTCGATGCTATTTCTATCAGAATAAGGGAATCCCTACAGTAAGTAACGATACTATATACATTCTTAGACAGCAATGAAAATAATCAATGAATAGACTACAATACCCGTGTAATAATATCGCCAGTAATAATTAATTCCACCAGCTTAATACGTTTTCTTCGCAAATTTGCAATGAATTACAATAATTCTACCAACGTTATTGCGATTGCTAAAAACAATGTACTCTGCGCTTAACATTTTTTCTCTAAAATTATCGCGAAATATTAACCTCTTTAACATTCAAGCCGCCAACAATTATAACAATAATGAATATTGTCGCAACGGAATTCATGTAGTCTCGTTTATTAAAAAACTTCTAGCCCAACGTTCGAAGGTGTTCACTACCCGCGGTATGGAAATGAGGAATGGTAGGGCAACGTGTATCGATTGGACCCAGGGTAAGGAAACGTATTTTCCACCCCTGGGGTTAGAAATACCTCGATCGACATTGGTCGGGGCATAGTTTTTGGGTACACAGGGTGGGGCCCGAATTCCATCCTCCAGGCCCCTACCAACCTCTGCTGGGTTTCCATCCCCTGCTGTTAAAATCCTGTCCCTCCCTTGAGCATGTTTTAAAGCATGGTCGACTAATATTGTGCACGTATGCGCGCCATCGAGAAAAAACTGGCAAGCCGTTAAAATTATAAAACATCACGAAGCGTAATCTTCGATTTGGTTTCAAAGGGTCGAAGGATAAATCTCGTCGGTACTGTTAACGGTTAAGTCATCAAGTATGAAATGTTAACGGATTTAAACGAATTAATTAACATAGGATGGTATTGCAAGAGGGGCGAGATACGGTTGGAAAGATGTGTATTTCTTTTTTATTCAAAGTTAGTAGTTGTTATGAATATAATTAAACAACTCATGTGGGTTGTAAATTAATTTTACGAGTTTGATATGTGCGATTTCGTTTAAAAAATGTATTAATATATTCACGTATATTGACACGGTTGAAGTAGATTTTCTGAGTAATTAGATGGGGTGTTTCAAATATAAAATATGCGATTTAGATATGCAATTTTTGTATACATATAGTTGTATACATCTTTGTATACATTTTACTTTGTATACATTTGTATACATCTATAGGCAATAGATGTACCTATCAATATTTCTGACAAACTTAAATAAACTGAACGTTGCAAATAAAAGCAGACATCCATAGGGCTAGGTATCGTACGTTTGGAAACATTCTTCTCTGATGCATTTCTTTGGAATGGTATAAAATAACCAGGACGGAAAAGAAGATACTTAATCTAAGTTCTGTTCGGAGAAACGGTGATGCATCCTCGTACTACGGCGCAAAAATGGACAATCGCGTCCGTGGAATAAAATGCAGAAACTCGCAGTGCAACAAAATGAAAGAGTTCGGAGGTCGACCAAAAAGATTGGCGGCCACGTAACGAAAACAGATTGTCAAACGGATAAAAAGTCGTGCGACAGGCTTCGGCCGAATAAACAGGATAAATCTGAATTCCTTCGTAAATAGCGATGAGTTTAGCGATATACCTACATACATGATAATCGTTTTTATCACATCGTGTCTCTACCTGCTATCCAACTGAATCGACATTGTGAATGCGAAAGATGAGATGCCTTGGTAGAAATAAATGCCACTTTGTTTTTGTGATTAGTTATTGGCTTGTTCTCGGCACAAATTAGACAGACAGTTTAAATAAAATACTTTTAACGTAAAAAAGGTTCTTTTCAACTATTTTATTTAACTGAAAGAGGAGCTAATAGGACAGTCGTGTAATCCCATAGACTGTAAATATATATTTACTGAGCATCTGACCAAAAATCGGGACACGAATACTTAATTTCTCATATAATAACATTATTCTTTCTTGAAATAATAAATTATTTTAAAATTATGTTGTTCGAAATTTAATTAAGGTTTGAAATGTTTGACTGCAATTTTTTGAATAGATTGTACCTATGATTTTTATACACTTTTGTAAGTATGTGATATTGGACCATTTTGAACATAAATGAGGTGGGAGAGACTAGAGTAAGAGGCGATGTTAAGCGAAAGTAAGTGCAATTATTTTATTTCTTATAGAAAAGGAGTAATATTTTACGATATTAACCTAACATGGTTTCGCAAGAGAAATATAAAAAGAAAAAAATCATTTTTAATTTATCTCTAGTCAAAAATTAAAAACTAATTTGCGAATATTTTCGTCATCGAACCCGACCATGGGGTAAGATACAATTCTTACATTTGAGCAAGTCTACTTTGTTATAAACCATGGTGCCTAAGTGTATCTACTTGGTGCACGATTCATGCTACTAGTTTAAACACTTAGAGCACTGAATCCATTTCCCCACAGACAGATCTTCATACGACTCATCACATCCTAGAGATACTTACATACAGTAATGTACTATCTACCTAGGAGATATCGGTAATTTCTTTATATTTTGTTACTTTTCTTTTATCCATTTTTAATACTTTTATTTCCTTCTTATCCCCTTTTTGTCTTAGAATCTTATCCCTTTCTTGTAAACATGAGTCGCAACGGTAAATAATATGAAAACAAAATGGAAACATCAAATATATTTTGTGACCACTATGCGATATTCAATTCTGCACTGTTATCAATGCCGAAATTTAATTCCCATGCAAACTTCTTTTATTTAAAATTTAATTCTCTAATTCAATCTGCCAAACTGTTATAAGCCACGCTCTGAAGTCTGTGGATATATTTGAAGGCTGTGAGATCCATCCTCAAGTTTCCGCCCTTTTTAGTTTTGAAATATGAAGTGTGGTGTTATTTTTTATCCGAGAGTTTAAAAGCCGCATCGACAGTGGGTATATTAGCGACTACTGTGACTGTGACAGGACTCGAAGCGAAGGTGGTTCGGTTACCAGTTCAGCCCCTAACCAACTAAACCACCGCGGATCTTAGTCTAGTTTTATTGTGCAGCAAGATAATAGGTTTCAGTTTTATTGCACACCATAAATAAAGAGAATGCCAGCCCGGCCGATCGGTTCTTTGAAAGAACCGACGACGAAGTGGAAATTGTAGGTGCGTATATAGGGTTGCAAGAGAGAGTTAATGTATATAAATAAAATAAACAATTTATTTTAAATCTATTATTGTTTACTAATAATTGACCACCTTTGAATAATTGAGCAAATGAACTACATTTTATTTCTCTTTCTTGCAGCTCTTTTTTTTGTCGAATATACGAATATTATTAGCAATAACATAAATAAATAATAAACAAATTCCACAGGCACATAATTATATTTACGCATTATAAGAAGTATAAATATCGTGAAACTTAAAAGACACGTTTCCCACGGGCATCCAGTGAATAAACCCTTTTTTTAGCAAGCTTTTTTTCTCAAGCCCGGCAAAGATGATGCAAGGGGTTATGAGTAAAGCGACGAGGGCAAATTTTTTTTTTTTACTGAAAGCACGCCACTTCCAGAGACCGCGATTTGAATGCTAAATTTTGATTTTCCTTCATTTCTCCAACATTATCCTTTTCTCATTAAGCGAATATAATAAATAAATAAGCACTCCAAAATGAAAGATCATTCATCTTTAGCATTACTTTTAACTGGAGAAGCATTTTCCAATGACAAATTAAATCGTCATCCCCACTTAAAAGGTTAAGAGATTAGATGTTACACAATTTTCCCATGGTAATAATTCAGTCCAATCAACTACTTTATAGCGATTTCACATTAGTTCGTTGCAATGTTTAGCGAAGGCACGCGAATTGAAATTTGTCGCGTTTTCGTTGCAATCCCTTGAAGAAAATATGAAGCCGTAAATATTACTATGACTTATTATTTTGCTCTAAGGTCTATAATATATTTAAAATATGTGTTTTTTATATTTAGATACTACACAATTTTGGCTATTTTAGTGTAATGTGCCCCTCACGGGTAATGCTGGTAAGAGGAATGAGGGAATACCGGTCTGACTTGGCGGGCAATGATTCGCGGCACAATCAGAATAAATCCCATTTTTTGGATTAACATGAAGAAAAAGAATGGTACAGTTGTACAGTTACCTATATGAAACATGTCTAGTGTAACTGAAAAGAACTGCCCCAACTGCCTTTCTACCTTTTTTCAACCAGAGAAGATGGCCTAAATATTGGCTAGTTGAAGTATTGAGTGATATTAGGCGTTTCACTCTATTAACAATAAGTTGAAACTCCGATTTATGAACAAAGAACCGTCGTGGAGAAGATGGTGACCTGCGTTTGCTTTCATTACGTGTCCTTTCTCTTATTTCGCCTTCTCCAAAAATTTTTCAGCAATAATCTATTGAATTAAGAACTAATTGACTAACAATAAGTACTGCATATCTGGCATTGTAAGCTTCTTTTTAATCAAACTTTGTAACAAATATCATTGCTCTAAGTGTTCCTAATCAAATGATCTAAACATGGGCTACAAAGCTGAGTCCAAATATGGGCTAGCCAATATTTATTGAGATTCATCGGGGAGAGTGTACAAACGATAAGGATGCATGTTGCATATTTTGTAACGGACTTTATTCCGAAGACACAGAGACAGAACTCTGGATGAAATGTTGTTAATGTTGTATGTGAGCACACAGTGACTGTGCAGGTGTTGAGAAAGGTATATACGTTTGTGACTATTGTAAATAGATTGCAAATATTGTAAATAGCATTTGAGTTCGAGTTTATCTCCACATCTTGGACATTTTTTTAAACATTTTAACCTGAAAGTATACACCTTTTACTTTTCATTTCAATTATGTTACGGGTAGCCCAAATCTAGACAACAGTTCTAAAAATGAAGATTTTCGCTTTTATATAAGTATGCAATTTGGAACACACACAGCTTTCATCGAGTTTATTGTGATTTCGAATCATAGAGTAAACATGTTATTGAAATCAATAACTGAAATCAAAATGGTAGCCTGTATTTAGACCATCTCTTCTACTAGGTTTAAAGTTTATTTAGTCTTTTACCTTTATTTCTTTATGCGAATAAGAAAACTAAAAAAACACATACCTAAAGAACTCAAGGCAGATATACCTATTTAAATATAACGCTATTTAAGTTTCTTCAAAAGATATGCATCATTGTGCCTAAAAGAAAGCTTAAAACATTAAAGTGATGGAAAGGCGATACTCAAAAGTTTTTAAATGTAAAGGATTTAAATGTAAAATAATATCCAGTAATGTGAGAATGTATTATATAATACCTACGCATGGTGGGTGGTAATCAAAACGATTGTACATATTTATTCATTCAGTTCCTATAAACAAAACAACTTGTTTATCTCAAAATAAAATGAATAAATCCGGCGTCAGACGTTCAATATTTATTGCCGATAGGTATTTCAATATTGGCAATATCGATTACTGAAGTTGGGTGAAAATTGTATCCGCCAAAGTACTGGTCAATTTTGGACATTTCTTTCAAGTGGATACATAAATTTCATAAATTTCACTTATCGTGTATGATAAACTATCGTTTATCAAAACCTATTTAGTGGGCCCTACATCCACAATCTTCTCACACGTTCAGTCGAACTTCCAATAGCTACTGAGACGATGAAATATTAGCAATAAACACTAAACGTTTAACAGTTCAACCTTACGACTGCACTAAAACTGTACCTACATTATACAAGCATAAAAGTCGAAAGCAAAAACAAAGACAAGAAATATAGAAAACATTTCCAATTTTGCGACGTTCCTCCACTTCCATCCAACTTCAACAACATTCCTGTCTCGACGTAACACGCGGCCGGCAAAAAGAAAGATGAGCAACCGAAGCAATACGCGCGTGTGTATGTACCTTTTCAGCGATCTTCTCTTCCCCCGGGGTCTCGCAAGGTTGAGGACTGATAAAAACCCGAGGGAAAAACTTCTCTATCATGGGGTAAGGGAGCAGAGGAGGGAAGGCAATGAGGGAAGAGGGTGGCAAAAACTGCCTGAGAAAGGAAGAGATCAGATAGAACGGCAGGAACCCACGGGAAAGAAAGAGGGAGCACGTACAGGAGGAGGAAGAGACAAAGAGTTCTTTTCGAGCTATTTGTTTTTTTCCTTCGTCCTTCTGGGTCAGCCCTCTTCCCAGTCTTTTTTTTTTTTGGTCGACTGATGGAAAGGGTGACGATATGCATGTGTTCGAAATACGAGGGCCGAACGAGCGGGGTTGAGCCGGACTAGTGAGTCCGGTTGAATCACGAGAAGCTGAACGAGTGTGTGTCAGTGCATTATTCCAAACAGATCCTCTATGGGAGTGTTGGATCGACAGGTAGAGAGGCGAGGGCGCAGCCGTGCATCTCTTTTCGGGATTATATCGTTTAGAACAAAAAAAATAAAGTATGGGGAAAGGTGTACGCGAGAAAGTAGAAGGGATTCAGCATTCCCCTTCGCCCTGGTGCACTGACGGACCACTTGGCCGTTAATTTATTCGCGAAAGAAATAGAGAACGGGAGACCCTCTTGTGGGAATATCCCAGATTCCTAGGAGGAACGAACAGGCAACTTGAATGTCTACAAACAAGCTGGTTTTAACATGATCGATTATAGATCGAAGTGAACGATTCTTAAAGCTCTATGTTGTTGCACATACGCTGCATCTGTTTTACTTTTTAATTGATCATTTGGTGTGAATGGAACTGTCTTACTGTGCCAATATATTTATGTTGAAGTATATTTCTTCAGATTTAATGGCGCAAATGTGTAGATAATATTATAAACACGGTAGTGTAAAGTATTGGGATAGATAGTAGCAATTTAATTAAGTGATGGCTAATATGGATAACAGTGATAATGATAATGATAATGTTCGATTGTAGTGTTACGGCGTAGAAAATTGACTTATTATTAGATTAATATTGGAACCATATTGTAATAGAATTCAATAAATAATAAATATTATTGGGTTAAAAGTAACTATCTATTAATTTGTAACATACAAAGTTCCGATTCAAAATTACATAAAGTTACTCATACACAACTCATACTCTATGGGCAAATACGCTGTCACGCTGGAAAATCGGTCAGCATTATTTTGTTCAATGAATATGATCTTGTAAAAAGAAACCAGAAAGTCTTTTTGTATGTCCCAGTTAACATGGATTGGCAATCAATGTCTCCATCTTTTAAGTGTTATATCAAGTTTCATAAGTGCAATTGAAGAAAAACATTTTTGATGTAATTTGCCAGCTTGAACTACTTTGTACAGGTGTGTGTATATAACAAAAAATAAAATGAGCTAACAAGTCATCGTTAACTGCTAATCATACGAAAACCTGTTTGTAGTTTTCGCAAAATTATTTCAATTATCTGCTGTTTTAGCACGATACGCAGTTGTTCGTGGAGCAATGTTCATTCAGAATAAAGGAGTACGTTTTCTAGAACGGTGAGCATACTTTCACGATATTGAATATAATCGAAAACTGTGGAACAGAACTTGGTCAAAGCTGTGTACGTCAGAGGAAGACAATTTGGAACAATTATGAATTTAAAGTAAATGTATCATACAGAAGTGATATGAGTACAACGAACGAAAAAATATATTAAAGAGTTGTACAAGTTCATTGCAACATTATATCATCAATATTATACAGGCTAAAGGAGAGAAAACAAAATATTCAAAATAAATACAAAAATAATCTTAACAATGTAGGTATGCATATGTGCACATGTAACATCGACTAATACCGTTTGGCCCCACAAAGTTTTCATTACATTCTACTATTGTTTGATAAAATATTCAATTGTTACAAAAAACGTACCACGATAGGAAATATAATATTGAAAAAAATAATTGTGGACAATTTATTTTAAACATGAACGAATTTTGTTTTCGTCAGATATACCAATTCATTAGTAGATAATAAATGTAATATTGAATTTCGCACCTTGAAATTGATAAACTTTTTGCAAAGAAAATACAGAGGAAATAATACTAATCCTCTCGTTTGTTGAATTCGTTGGTACATTCAATTTTATAACAATTCGTTTCAACCATTTTAAATGATCGACCAGCACAAATATTAGCGGCGTACACGCAGCTGCATATTCTAACAAGGCCTTTGATTCCGTTTGTAAACTCTACACGCCTTCTGAACGAGTTTTCTGTGCATACCTCTGTTCCGACGTTAAAGGGTTGCCTGAATGTAATCTGAATACGATCAAGAAATCGTGCGATCCGTGGGTGGATGCACTTGAATACGGGCTAATTTGAGTGACAAACTGGAACGAGGACTGCGGATGATTCGTAGAGACACGTTGAAATAAAGAGGTCTAACCCTTTCTCTGCGCTACCCTTTGAATACGATGATCTCGTAAAAATAGACATTTTCTTTTAAATGTGAAAAAGTTAGGAGAATATGGTTGAATGACAAAACTGAAAACTGCAGTTTTATATTATTATCTCCTCCGTTGTCTACTGAAGTTTATCATTCTGTAAATTAGTTAACAAATGAAAGCACCATCTCAAGCAAAATGAACATATTAAGTAAATTAATAAATCTGCTCTTCATAATTCCCTATTACATAAAGATGTCTTTTACAAGTTCAAAACATAATAAAGACAAGTCGAAAGTATTTAGTGAGTCCTGCATATGAGTCCTACATGAATCCTATATCAGTCTTACATATTTAGTGAAATACTTTCTACAACTATATGTATAAACGGTTCTTTTTTACTTTGATGCCACACCAATGTATATCATCCCTTAGCACTATCAGTTTCATTGGCAATATTCAGTTAGTGAATCAATTAAGTGCAATGGAAATTGCACTACATATATACATATGCTGCAGAAATTATTAAAAAAGTATGAATATAAACATTAACTCGACAAAACAGTAAAGCTAAAGGGTTGCCAATATTCGTTTGAATGCAAAATTTATTAAAACAGTAGAAACCGTGAAAGATACGTTTCCTTAGCTCGAAACTTATTTAATTTAAAAACAAAGTATAAACTAGTTAAAATAATAAGGAAAATTTATTGAATAAGAGAGGAAATACATTGGTGGTTAAATTTATCTACTCCGTTTTACTTTCGGTTTTCAAAATACCCCCAAAAAATACAAAGATCTTTTAAATGAGGCCTTATCATTTCTATTTTCCATTTCAATTATACATATAAGAAATCACCGCGATACCAGGATATTCTAACAAACTTGATCGAAAGGTAAATGAAATGGAAGAGGGCCATTTGAATTGGAGAATCTAGTATCTAATATCCAAAATCTAAATTCCAACATGAAAAACATTTAACGTATTATTTTTAATGAATTTGATAAAAAGTAGAACAAAATGTATCATCCTGGGTATTTCCTATACCAGAAATGTTGTATGATAAACATCTCCAAATATCTATTTAAATTAATGTACATAATAATAGTATAAATTATTATTTTAATAAAAAATTACTTTACATTGCAATTTCAAAAATATATTATATTTGAATACAAATAATCCAGAAAAATCATTTATTCAACTCTCCATTTGCTCATCATCAATTACAGTAAACCAGTATCATGCATGCACGGTACAATACAGTATCTAAACAAAAATCGTGCTAATCTTTAATTACGAATAAAAGTAACAAGAAGGAATAATCGTAAAGTAATGAAATTCGCGGACCTGGGAATACAAGGCAGCTCGAACCGTAGACACGTTCGTCGAATGCAAAAAAAAATTCTTGGCTCGATAAGTTCTAAGTAAGCGCGGGAATCTGGCAAACTTGCCGCAAAAAGTCAGCCATTTTTTGCCAAGTTGCATAGCAACGGAGCATCAAGCAAGTATAGTTGTTTTTGCATGCATTCAACCTCAAATTTATGGCACTCCAAATTATCTTGCTGTTTCGAATAAGCTTCCTCCGGCATACTAATTCTAAGCAAACATGGCCATTCGCTTCATTTGAAACTAAAACACGAAAACGCAGCATTCCATTCCGTCCATTATTTCAGAGCAGCAACAAGGAACAAGAAAGAGACCGAAAACAAAAAAGAGAAGAAACAAGGAACAACTTTAGCCTTTCGATTCCTCTCGAGAGTTACGAAACTTACATCGAACGAAAGAAACAAGCGAAAAATAAAGGCGGGCGACTTCCTTTTGTCCAATTCCGCGGGACTATTGCTAAGCAATTTCTAATGCGTAAGACTGATTCGATTCACGCAACCGTTCTACCGGATGTTTCTATACGGCACCTATTAAAAATAGGCGAGGAAACAGGAACGGGGATAAAGGAAGCACAGTAGGTGGAAATAGAACGAGAGAAAGGGAATGGAAAAAGGAAACAGCCATTCGCAGGCAGTGGACCAACTGGCGTCTTTGAACGATATCCTCTCTCGCAATTTCAACTTTCGGAGAAACGCCGGGCAAAACCACGAACCAGTGCTTTTTTACTGTTAGTCTGCAGTGGTCAACTCCAAGCTCACGCTTATACGGTTACCTCCGTTGGCTGTTCGTCTCGTAAGAAACTGGCAAAAACCATTCTCGCAATAGTTGCACACTGATGGCGGAAGAAAAAGCGTCTTTTTGCGCGACGCGACGCTTTTTGCCTGCTTCCTGACTCATGCCTCTTCCTATCGCGAGTAGACAAAGCATATCCACTCCCTGTGTATACGCGTATTTTTATGGCCCCTACACATGTACCTTCGTGATCTCAAAAGTGGAACTACTTTGTAAAAAGGAGACGATATAGTAACGCGTCAATTACCCAGAGGGGAAATGAGCAGAAAACTCGAGTTGATAAATTGGTTACGTAATTAGGAGAAGAGGTAACAGGAAGATTTAATAATTTAGGGGAGAAATATTGTACTTGAAATTTGGTGCCGGCTTTCGAGCTACGTTGAAAGTACAAAATTTCGGCAAATAAAAATCGGAGTTCGGCAAATAAATTAAGCAATTACAGAAATATATCGATGAATAATTCAAAGTTAATAATACACTGAACATATAATAACGCAGTTGATGTATACAGTATTTAAGTAATCGATTGTAGGATATTTAACATTCGATCTGGTTAACCGACGTTCTATACTGCGATCAGAGATGCGCAATTTCGATAGTTTTTATAGTGTGGTGCATGTCAAATACTGAACACGTCTGCTGAGTACATAAATCAGTTGACGAATATACTTGCATTTTGCATTTAATTAATGTTAATGAAATGTTCAATATTTCTGCAATTTGTATTTAAAAACTTTCTCAAATTCGACTCATTAATCGAGTTAATTAGTTAACATGCGGCTTTACGATTCAGTAAATTCATAAAAATATTAGCAAATTAATTGCGCATGACTTGTTAATTATATATAAATGTATAAACGCAAGTTTTATTTTTTTCGTGTCAGGCGGGCGATTATATTTGGGTAAATTGATCATAGTAGCATACGCGATTAATCGCTTTACAGTTGCAGAGGAGGGTAGTGGCGTACTGTAATGAAAACCCAATTTTCGTAGTGAACTAGTGAACCATATTCCACTGTAGAATTTCCACACTAACGCGCAACAATTCGCAAGCGAGTCGCTTCCACCGAAAGATTGTAAACGTAATAACACACTCTTGTACGCATCTACGTGTAGTTTTTTTGCAACGAATACATCGATATATTTAGTCGAAAATATAAATGGTGGAGTGGTGCAAAATATAAGTATCCATTGGCAAAATGATTATGAAATACAGTATTATACAGTAAATACAGTATAATGAAGTATTTTTTAGTCGCATAACAATTAAATACAATATCTAAATAAAAGGAAAAATTAAATTGAAGGTTGATAATATATTCGTTAAACGAATACTTTTTGAAATCCTTTTCGTCCATCACTAACTAAGATTCGTTTCGAATGTGCGTAGTTTTTGCCTCAGTTTTCTATTGTTGATCATTTAAGCATATACTTTTAAGGATTCCAGAGGCTCTCGTCTGTGGCTGATTGCATATATGGTAATCATAAATAAAAGGTGTAGAATTTTTTAAGAGATCACACATGTGCTTATTTATAAACGGAGTGAACGATCGAATTAGGAAAAACAATGCTATTTATCAAAAATCATTTTGAATACTCGAATGTTGCAAAATGAAAAATAATTAGTAAAAAGCTTAGTATATAATGTCTAAAGGTTAAAGGGTGCTTGCTGGTGAATCTTTGTTTTAGCAATCCTACATTAAACCCCATTATAAAGACAGATATTTCTACGCGTATCGTACCAAAAGAATAACATAAAGCTTTATTTACCCACGCTGTCATAATTGTATAGAGTATAATAATATTCCAAACTTTAATGCTTTTTATACACGTATACATTCAATATCAAGTTTGTACAATCCTAACATTTCACCGCAAACTTTACCATTCTTACTTCGTCTTAACCACAGCCTAGCTTGTTGCTACCGCATTCGGCATTCTGTTACTTTAACCAACTATAAAAGTGTTAAAACCGAAACATATACGAACGAAAAAAAAGGAACGGTCTGTACAACAAACTTACGCGTGCCGTTGACGTTTCTGCTGAATATCTTTGGCACAGCGGCGGTAACCGCGCTGACAGTGGGGACAGTAGGGATAGTGGAAAGCACAGCAGCCGGTTGTTGGTGTTTAGTCGGTGGGCTAGCCACCACGACCACAGGATTCTGTATGGTACAAGTGGCCGAAGTGAGAGCGCCAGTACCAGCGACACCAGGAACCACGTTGATCGGCGTCGTTGCCACTGGAGAGGGTGTCCCGATGCCGCAACTTGTGGTTACCACCGCTGTCGTCTCCTCCGTCGTGGCTGCACTAAGCACGCGACTCTCCATTTTCAACGACTAACAACACTTTTCGTTCTTTCCTATTGGGGGAGGATCACACCGTGGCGTTACCTCCCACAGGATACACTCACAGCACTCGAAGAACAATGTTTATCGCGGCTCAATGCGCCGATGATTGTATGTATTTATGTTACCGCGCATATTGCATTTACATCCGATTCGGCTCATTACATCTCCGGCACGAGTACGATATGATATCACGAGAGACAACACTCGGTTCTTGTTAGATCAGTATGAATTGTTTGAAACAATTAAGCGAATATATTTAGACATAGTCGATTAGTAAATTAAGTAAGAAAGACATTTTTAATGATAGAAGATGGCCGGATAGAAGGGCAAAGAATATAGGTGAACTGTGACCAATTCCTTGAGATATACGGGGAACGTATCTAAAGAGCATCTGTGACGCTTAGAAGCGGGTGTAAATATAACTGTTGATGTTAAATATCGTAATGTTATTGTGATCTTTTTATAAAAATGTGTTAAGTCAATCTTTATCGATCCGTGCAGGAGGTGTGCTGATTGTCCCTTTTCGCGACAATAAACGTGTCCAAATGTATGTACAAAATATAAAATAATGGAACAATTGAGCGAGAAAGTGAGGAAGATCGCGCTAACACTTTGAAAAGCGGCAGCGAGACACTTCGAACGATGACGCGGGGCACATTGCCGGCTATCCAGTGATTCCACTATGTGGCTGTACAGTGCCCCCTCTAATCGACCACACAACGTGGAATACTAACCCCCACCACTTCTACATTCACGTGCGGTTATCCCTACCCTTGGAACGCTATCCCCTCTACCAAAGATGATGAGTAACGATGGGCATTACCGCGCTAACCGCAATACGTGAATCTCAAATTCTTGCGTTCTCCAATTTTTTCATTGAGGTAAATAACAAGTGTACTTGTTGTTTGTACAGCGATTGATTTATATTCTTCTGCAATTTAATTTTCAGTTGATTGGATGAATATCAGATTATCGAGTGCAATCGAAATTGTAATGTTACGAACATCAAAATGTTTTAAGGAAATTGAACGTAATAGAATTAGGGTTAATAACGGCGAAATGATGGACTGATTATCTCGCGTTTCGAATGTTGCTTATTTATATGTAATTAATTTACAATGAAGGTACAAGCAGGCTAGCATAATTTGTAACGCAAATTGACAAACTTGAACTAGATTTGCTATTGTCCATTTTAATAGAATATTCATATATTATACTATTATAAAAATCTAAATAGTTGCGTTTTAGTTTAGTATCTTTTATCCCATTTGTTATAAAATATAGTTACTTTTGAGTAAGGCAAGAAATTCTAAATTAGCTCATTTTCCCTTTAAATTAAATGAAATTAAATCCACTTTTTCAATTATAATTAATGAGAGTACTTACAGACGATAAACATTTGTATTACTAATTTATCATCTATTTAAATATTATTCTTATTGTTATTCTTAATCATATTTAAGCAATAATTTATGATTCAACACTATCGCTACATTAAATAACAGGGTGCTAAAACATTTTATTTAAATTCATTAACTGTAATAATCATTTGCTACATATACGTAACTGATTAATTATTTACACGAAAATATTCTTGACAACAATGACGTCAAATAAAATATAGTTCTTTTTGCACACTTTACGTACTCTCTCCGTTATTTTGCCAGCATGTTTTTAAAGCAAGCATTAATTTTTCTTTCAGAAGAAAATAACTCGTTTAAGCTTATAATTAGAATAAAACCAGCAACTCATATTCCCAGGGTTAATTTATGTCCTCCTGTAACATTTACAAACAATCTACAATCAACTACCACTAAAATACGTTTTCAGAACATCGAATAAATAATTTGATAAAATTTTGCAAAGTTATCCAACGATGAAGGATTATGACGACCTCCAGCTACCCCTTCCGCCAGTTTTAGCACTTTTTCTACATAGATAGCTACAAGGTAGCTGTGTATGTAGAACATACATGCCCCTCCTTAGGCCATGATGCCGGTGCAAAAACTAACCCTCTAGCATCCCTACCATCTTCACTATTCGGCGAACGAATGGTGGTAAAAGAAATAGAAAGAAGACGCGTTACAAAAACCTATCTTTGCGCCCCCTCTCCAATGCACCCCTAGAAGGAATGTACGACCTCTTTACCTTACCATTGATTCGCAAAGAGTCAACATTTTTGCAGTTTACTGTTGCAAACTCTCGAATTGTCCAAAAAATTCATATTTTCCGTCCGTCGGGAGGAAATCGATACCTTTCGCCAATATATTCGACCGAAATCTTATTATTATTTTCGGCAGAAAAGGGGGGAAAGATGACAGCGGAAAGAGTGATCCGGCGAAGCAAAAGAAAACAGATGGATTCGAATTTTTTTGTTCAGAGTTTTTCTTTTAATGATTGCGTTCGATTAGTGTTATATACAGCTGCTGATAACAATGTCCAAACGTCAGCGTTTTTTGTGTTTGATGCACTTTTACATAGTTTCTTTTCGAGTTGTAAAATACAATAATTATGTGCATCCGCGGAGAATATAATGACGTACAAGGATCAATCGAAAGCAAGGTTCTAAGAAATATGTGTCCTATCTTATATTTAACTTGTACATATTTCGACGAAATATAGCACGAGAAATGCTTCCGAACGGTTTAAGGAGATGACATTAATATTTCGAAGTATTTCCCTGACTGCCAGTGACAATTACTAATAAACGGATAACGAACGGAAATACGCGATAAAGAAGAAACAAATAATTAAAATTATCTTTCTTATCAAAACTTGATATTTGTTTTTCGCAAATTCCTAATACGCGTTTACGTAAGTTATTTGTTATTATAATTATAGGTGAACGAAAATAACGGAAATAAAGGAAATGTCAATAATGTTTCAATTCGTTTTCTGACCATTATCATTTCTCACGATCGTGGCAGATGATTCTTCTTTTTTTTTGCCGTACAACGTCATCAGTTCTTTTCCTGGTCTACCCTGCTACCCTTGCTCCTGCCAGCCTTATTTTTGCACCCATCCACCCACTACTATTACCACTACTCTTCCCACCCCTTCCGTGATACTATTCCCACACCATTGGCCTACCTTTCACGCGCTAGTAGAAATAGAGGGAAAGATTTTTATTCTCGCAAATGGAAAAAGCAGGCTGGAGAGGGAGGTTTTGCCAGCCAGCCGCTGCTGCGAGCGAAATTTTTTGCTTCATCCTCGTCGTCGACATGCTCGTCGAAGGGTAAGTTAGAAAAGGCGCCGTTCTGTTTTCGTTGAAGTTTATCTCACGAAAAAATTGTAATGTTCATCTGCAATCTTATTCAACAAAGGTTTTCTTTCTAAAATATTAGGACATCGTAATTAATAATACGTAATTATTAATAATAATATGAAAGTTTCGAAGAATTAATAGGGGAGCAATATATTTTATTGGATAAGAACATAGAAAAATTGATAGGAAGAAAAAATTAAAAAAAAATAAAGACATGTAACACTTGTTTATCTTTCGCAAAATATTTAATATAGTATATTATAGTTAAAATTAATAATTGTGAATTTTACCAAATCTAACTTAATGTTCTTTATTCTAAAATATTCGTAGAAATTGTGTCTCCACCACTGATGATCTTTTTACCGATAATAATAAGTATTGGTGTTGGAAAAAAAATGTTAACATCTGACCCATGAAGTGGCGACGTAATTCCATGGATACATGTCGTATGCAAATTTCTGATGCCTGAGAAATAATTCAGAAAGGGTTCGAGCAGACGGTGGTCAGCTTTTTTTCGTCGGAACATCCTGCTCCCGACCCGTAGGAAAATAACAAAAAAATTGAGCCGCGCGTTCCCCCGGCTTTGAGACACGTGAGACCTTAAACCGTGAGACTTTGCCAAGGTGCATCGTTTATATAATCCATTAATTGCTTCGGTATTAAAAATCGCGGAAATAAAAAACGCTACGATCTGCTGTTTTTTTTTACGTCTTTATTTACCATTGCACTATATGCAGAATAACTGTACCGTAGATTGCAATAATTAAAAATATCACCGGACATTTCTGTACATATTCATATTTATTATGTTGATGTTCAGTGATCTGTGAGGTATAATACTTAGGATCGCCAAATAATATTGAACATAAAATTATCTTAATTGAGAGATTCCACATAATGTTGGTATTTATAGCAATTGGGAATGATTAAGAAATGCTGCATTTTTGTTCATAATTCTATTATTTCATAGTTTATAAAAGCGGGAGATGATACAATTAATACGATTAATTTCAATGACTGATAATTAGGGAAGTGTCAAACATCGATAATATACATTTGATGTTTAGGCCGCTTTCTTGATACTATACACAATTGTTACACCGTTCTCAAGAGAGAATTTTTCACGCTAATTACTTACAGACAGATATACACTTAAATAGCACATTTCTGATTATTCATTGACTGTATAAACGCAAGTCAATACTTAAATGCAAGAAATTCTTGTCAAATATGGTAATAAAAATGCCGTATTAAAAATATCGAATATTTATAATAAATATTGAATTTGAAAGTAGATTGGCATATTATAATACCGCCGTAAAAACTTTCTAGGAACTCGTGAACACTCAGTTAAGAATATTACTATAAAAATGATCGTGAAATATTCAGTTTGCATGAATTTATATAAAATACATGTTAAATTAAATGGGCAACCCAAAGCATTGAGTTACGCTATTAGCATAAAGTAAAAAGCACGCATTTCGTAGCAAGCACACAAAGGAATGGAAGCAAAGTAGAATCATACACATCCGTATTCGTACCACACTTGATTGCCCGCTTTTGAATCTTTATCCACGGTGGTTTCCATCATTGCCTCCTCTTGTCCTATATCCTTCACCCCGCTATTGTTAAGATTCTTTGATTCGTTTATAACTGCCGATACCTTATTATATATAAGAACCGGTCGTGGTTCTACTTGCACCTCTGTTCGTGGAGTTTGTTCCAACAAGATTGAACGCCTATCGTCTCCTTGTTCCTGTAATAATCATATCATGTACACGAAGAAAAGGAATGTTCTATTAATAAGTAAAAACTAGAGTAATACAAAGCAAAGTTTAAAAAATAGCAGACAAATAAGATGCGATGGGTAAAATAGATTGTGGAAAGTGAAAGATACGTACAGGTAAGTTAGATGGTGGTGGTGGTGGTGGTGGTGGAGAATCATCGGTGTAATATACTGTCCTTCTCGTTCCTGGATGACCGAGAGATAATGCGTCTGATCCGAGGCCCCTACTTGAACCTGGAATCAATGTCATAGGGCTATGTTACTCATATTCTGTTATATCTAGTATTCGACATGATCAAACTACAGAAATTATTTAAACAAGGATGAAGTTACTTAATAACAGTAGCTGAAGATTTAAGGAATTGAAGCTACTTAGCTAGGAATTAAAGCGAAAATACAGAGTACCTCATTTTTGTATTTTCTTATCATTTTAAACAAAGACGCCACGGCCGTTTCTATTAAATGTAGTCACATTTCAGAATGTAAATGCAGGTATTAACTTTAACGTTAGTTATCTCATGAGCTATTAACCATCGACTGCTAAATCCCGGTATCATTAGCTTCCATTTTTCAAGTTCTATCATTGTACAAAAGCTCATCACAAAGTCAACGTTACGCCTTGGGACTTCTTCTTGTAAGTAGCTAAGGAACATTTAATGAAAACTAAATAGTCGAGGTTCTATCAGTAGCGCAATCAAGTACGAATCTGTTGATTATGCATGTGTTATGTATTCACATGGCTATCTGAGGCTTCAAAACTACAGGACTTTGCATAAATTAATTATAAATAAGTTAAACATGCAACTCGTCCCAATAAGGATAATCACGTTTTGATTTAAAAAGGGGGAGCTAAAACTCCCAGTTTTTCTATGAAATATGTCACAATTTCCACGGTAAATCGAAAGCACTGTGTACATACCTGTTAAACGATGATCATCCATACTAGCATCAGAGTCATTTCCACCAGATTCAGACTCGTAGGGTTTTCCCTCTGAATGTTTCGAGTCTTCCGCCCAAGATCGTCGATTCTAATTCATATGAATTTAAACGTTAAGTTAATTCAAATGACTTCTATTAAAAAATTTGTCTGTGCGTGTGTTTACCTTATTGAGAAACTCGGAGCCCGCTTTTCGAACTCTTCGAACAAAATTGGCTCCAAACCCTTTCCTTCGAGTAAATGCAGATACAACGTATTAGAAATGATAATAAATGAGATTAAAAAATCTACAGAGTGTCCGTTTTATCTCAATACAGTGAAATACGTTTTAAGGGAGGGATATTACGAAGAAAATGTTTTAAAAAATATTTGAAATAAGTAAATAAACACGCTTACTTCTTTGGAGTACAGCTTTCTAACTTTCTATAATGCTCCATGATTTTATCCTCCAACTTTTCCTTTTGTCTGTACAGATGATTCACTTTGTCTCTGCAATTAAAATTGCCAATGTGAAGGCGAAGGTACAGAATAAGAAGCGTCGAAATACAGAGAAATAAATTGACCAATGAAATATTGAATATAATTCAATACTGTTGTGATTTTACTTTTAAAATACTAACGTGTACATTTTCTCTTCCATATGATAATGTTCTTTATCCTCGAGAGAGTGAGTCAAAAGTTCATGGTATTGGCTGAACAACAAACTAATATGATCCATTAACGATCGCCTGTCGTTGTCTAAGCCGGAATTCATATGTAGTAATACCTGTAACGAGAATATGACAAAGAAAAGATTATAAATAGATCCCAAATAAATAAAAAAATTATCTACACAATGCGTAAAACATTCAATACCTCGCAACGCTGATTCAGTTTATTAATTTGAAGTTCCAAATTGGAACATCTTTCATCTTTGCTACTAAGTTCGCCTTGCATTTCTGTTACTTTAAGACTTAATCTGTTTGCTTCAACTTTGTTTTTCCTATAGTCGTCTTGCAAGTTTCTGTATTCCATTTTCAATTTTTCTGTAGCAGTGTATAAATTTCTAAAGTCGTCCTACAATTATACGAAAAATTTATAAAATTTACAAGTTAATGCGCATAATAAATTTATTTGTTAACGTTTGCTAAATACCTTCAATTTAGAATGCTCTCCTCTTAAGTTATTCAAACTCTTTGCATCATTCACTAGAGATTCCTTTTCACTTTGCAGTGTCTTGTGCGTTCCCTTTAATCCTTCGTAAGACTCGCGTAACATTCTAATTTCATTCTTTACATCCCGTAAATTCGATTTGAGAGCATCATGCTCATGGAAAAGATTTTCATATTCATTGTTTAATTGCTCGTGCAAAGATTGCAAAGTGACTTGGTCATGAACAAGTTGCGTATGAACCTGCTGTTGCGTACTGCGTTCTTTCAACAGCTGAATCGAATAATTTAATAATTAATATTTCAGGAATACAAAAAAAATATCTGAATGTTATAGGTCGACACATATATCGTAATAAATGCTGCACGTATAGTAATAGATAATGATTAAGGATTGAAAACAAATGGAATCAAATGTGTAAACATATTTCTCCTAATAGTATTTACACTTGGGAAAAATGGCATATTGTAAATACGCACCTCCTCTTTTTCAGCAACGAGTTGTGAATTTGCCAACTGCAAAGCAGTATGTTGAGCCGCCAAAGAATTGTTTTGCGATTGCAATGTTGTTATTTGTACTTCAAGCTTTGCATTCTCGGACAGAAGATGCTCTAAAGCTGTTTGTGCGCTAACCAGTTTCATATTTAGGTGTTCCTGTTCTTTCTAAACTCAAATATAAGATTATGAAACGATTATTTATACAATTATAGAACATAACTTTCAATTAGCTACCTGTTTTTTTTACGGGTTATATATAATTTCAAAATACCTTGAGTGATTCAACCGTTGCTTCCAACGTGCTATGAATATTACTAGTTTCATTATTTTCAGAATTTGTAGACTCAGGTACTGATTGTTGGCAAGAACAGGAATTATTCGACTGTTGTATATAATCGACAACTTCCGGAATCTGTGCGATTCTATAATTATCAAACATTTTCAATTAAACAGTGAGGTTCGATTTAAGTCTCTATTAATTGTAATTTAATTGTTGTAGAACAACAAATAAAAGTGTAAAGATTCATTACCTTTTAAGTATGTTATCTAGTGGAAGCGACAGCATA
This sequence comes from Nomada lathburiana, assembly GCA_963667235.1. NCBI lineage: Eukaryota > Metazoa > Arthropoda > Insecta > Hymenoptera > Apidae > Nomada > Nomada lathburiana. Next base: position 2,122,431 of record OY763897.1, on the reverse strand, counting down.
TTATCACTAAGTCCAAGTTTCTCTAAAATCGTGTACAATTGTTGGGTATTCACTTTTTCAGCTACTAAATTAGTTTGTAGAATTTCTAATGTTTCTCTATCGATAGCTGCTCGCGAATCCAATTCCTTACTAGATCTTTCTATCTCTTGTAATCTGTAAAACGAAATAATGGTACTTGAGAAATCACCTAAATATATAAATAAACATACGTGGGTTTCGCGTGACATGTTTTATACCTTGAAATTTGCGTCACAGAATCATGAAGTTCCTGTTCGAGTTGCATTACTTTCCTTTCTAGAACTTCAATACTATTTGCTGCTTTATCCAGGGCAACATCTTTTTCCTGCAATTTTTTACAATTAAATCATTTTTGTTCAGATTTTTACTATGTAAATATAATGCCTTTACAATAGCTTAGAGTAATCCATATTATGCAACTTGTCAAACTTATTTCAGAATATGAACTGAGATACTGCAAACTGATATAATTAAAAATAATAATTGAACATAATAATTAAAATAGTTAAAATAGTTAGAATAATTGAAAAATATATAGGAAAACGACTAAGAAAATATTTTGAAAGATTCATACTTCTATTGTTTCCCGATACCGATGAATATCGCGTTGAGCTGCATCTTTCTCTTTTTCTACCACCACAAGTTTTGTTTCAAAATCAAAACACTTTGAATTAATTTGTTTTATATTACTTTCGACAACTCTTAGTTCCTCGACTTTTTGATTTGTAAGCTCTAAACTACGTTCTAAATCATCAGCTCGTCTTTGAACACTTTCCAATAATGATTGAACTCGTTGTTTTTCTTTCACAGCCGTATCATTATTTTTTTCCAGTTCTATCATTTTAATATGTTGGGTCTAAAAATTAACAAAAAAAAGAAAAACATTAAACATAAAAATGGTAAGAAGACATATTAGACAATTTTCGGGACCCACTTGAAATTCTTGTTGCTGTTTTTCGGACGACGTTCGCTGATTTTTCAACGAATTTTGTAACTTTTTGTTTTCCTCCAGCGCTTGTTTCCATACTAATTCCAAATCTGAATTTTGTTGCGTCAGCCTTTCAACATTATCATTTAACGATTCCATCTTCAATGACAATTTCTTTTTTTCTTTTTCCAATTCCAACACACGTGATGAATTTTCGTGAAATGAATCTTCCTTTAAGGAATCGATTAAAGTTACTAATCGACGATTTTCCAACTCTAACTTTAGCGCCCGCGTTTGTGCATTGTTTGTCAATTGTTCAGACAATCTATTATCGGCTTGTGCTAAATATTAATGCACATATACATTAAATTTATTTGCAATCAATTAATAGGGTTTTATAAAAAGATAATTCTTTTCATTACCAGATTCATCGGAATCGCTGACAGCCCCAGCTAAAACGGCCTCATTTGCTGCAGCTTTTGTTAATTTGTGCAGCTGAGTATTCTCTTCAACTAGTTCGTGATATTTCTCTTTATCAACCGCGCGCTCCTTAAAAATTCAATTTCGCTGTAAAATTAAGATTGAATGAACTTGTATTTGTACTGGTACATACCAATGCCATATCGTTCAATAATTGTTTATATTTTATAATTTCAGACTCAAGCTCTAATACTTTGTCCGCTCTCCTCCTCGATGAATTCAATTGATCCTCAAGCATTTCTCGAGTCTCCATTAAAACTCTGGAATGAGTGAAGTATATATTGTAGAACATGAAAATTATATTAAATTATATTTTAAATTATAAAAGACAAATGTCATATGTATATTGTCTAAAATACCTATTATCTTCGCGCAGCTCCTCTATACGAGTTTTATAAAATTCTATATCTGTTAGTTTCTCCCTATATCTTACTACTTCTAATTCTAATCGGTCAGCACGATCCGCTCTTTCAATTACTGCATCTAATTCGTCCCTGTAAGATTTCGCGGTGCGTGCTTCGTGCATTAATTCTTGATTCTATAACAATTGAAACAAATTTGTATACATCTTTAATGCTTTAATTGTATATGTATATATACGTATATTAAACAAATCAAGCTATGAAAAGTAATAACTGTATCTTACCTCTTGTTTAAATTTGGCTACTAGCATTTTATGGTACTCAAGTTCTTCTTTACTTTCTAATAAAGCTTCAGTTTTTTCCTCCCTGTAGAAAATTTATAAAGAAACAATGGATAAGACTAAATCGACTAAATTGTTATATCAGTAAAAAAATTGTAATACTTACAGCTCTTGCCTTTGTTTCCTAACTCTTGATTTCCAATCAGCCAATTCAACTGCATAATGATGATTATCTTCGCGTTCTGATTTAACAACAGGATTGGACTGTTGAGCTTTGCTCATATCTTCAGCTTCCACGCTGATAGGCGAATCATTTCCGTCAACGCTCTCATTTCTAACGGTATCTCTCCATTTCTATTGAATATGTACTAACATTTTATACTGCGCTTATTGTTAGATAATATTATTTATCGCAAAAATATTCTACCATAGTACCATACCTTGCGGTATAGATCTAACTCTTGCGACAACTTTTTTATTTGCCCAAATAAGCAACCCATATTTACATTTTCCATTGCATCTTGTGTAATAACAATATTTTGATGATCTGTGACCTAATAGTAAAATATTAAATGTATTAACATTCGATGATTAATTTGTTATAGGCAATAGTCTAGAATAATAGTCTACGAAACAGAAACAACAATTTTAAAAGTATACCTGCTTAATACATTCTACTATTGCTAATTGAGTGTCAACGTTCAAAGTTTTTATGTTGGTAATAAATTTTTCTTTGTTTGGACACTGTACTGCACAACCAAGGAGTAATAGTAATAATAATTTCATTTCTGCAACATGAAGCTGTGGCTCCTTGCCTAAATTAACTGTATCTGGTAACTTTAGAACTAAATGCCCCAATTCTTCTTCGTAAAATTGCTTCATATTATCCACTATAACTTTTAAGTTTTTAGTGCGAATTAATGGGCTTCCTTCTGGAGGTAGTAAGTCATCGTGTACTGGTTCAGGATCTCTGGTAAACATGTAATTTACAAAAATCTTTAATAAACACACATATACTTTTATGAAGGAAAGCTTGCCTTAAAAATATAAAAGCTGTGGAACCTCAGTATACGTTCTGTTTTGGAATAAGTCCAACTTGCTATACATCCTGTTTGGATGCATCCAATTTGGTTTGGTACATGACCTTTCTTTGGAATACGACTCACGTGTAACAAACTAAACGTCAAACCTGATGATCCTCAACCAGGTTCAAGTAGGGAAAAGAGACAGGAAAGAGAAATTTAAAGTTTTTGAAATTTTCATGTAATCTCATTGCTTTTGTATTTATGTATTTTAATATTAAGCAGTGTTTAAATTATTTTATACAACCCCATCAATGTATAATATGCCAATAACAATAGGATTTGTTTTCATTGGAACAGATGAATCATTTTCCCTTTATTTCTTATGGGAAAAACTTGTTTGGTATAAGTCTGAGGCACTGGAACAGATTAAGGACGTATACCGAGGTTTCACTGCACATTGAAATACTTACATTTGCAGAAACACATTGTGTAACAATATACCATCCACCAAATCATCGTAGCTAGTTAACAAATTAGGATTTTCTAGGCAACTGGCAAACTACAACATAAAAAAATAGGCTTGTTTTATCTTTGTAATTATATTGTATTAATTATTAATGGTTTAATGTTTCTCATATTATACTTTATATTTTCATTAATTATTGGCATTCATAAAGTTAATCTTTATCGAGACGAGTATCGCTAAAGATAAAGAACAGTTTATACAATGTTTGGAAACGCAAAACTTACCCAAGTTACCAAGGGTCCAGACAATAGATCATCGATTTCGGAAGATGCCATTTTTACACACTTTCACATTAATTATTGTGGTAATATTTAATAAACAAACCTATCATTTCTGTTCATAAAAATAATGTAACGAAATAGAATTTTTGTCTTCGTTCGTTATATATAGACATAAAAAAATTTCAGTTGAACCAGCAATAAATATTGGTTGAAAATGCAGAATATGCACCCATGAATGCATTCACTTTATGCATCCAAATTTTTACATCTTTTAAAACTTTAAACTTAATTAGAATAATAATTGGTAATGATAATCATGTAAAACAAAATCGTACATGATTTGCACACACAATGCAGTCCACAATTTAACGACATTTAACACAACGATAACAAGATTTATAAAAATGTCATATTTGTCTTATGGGAAAAAGTTTGAATATAGTAAAACCTGAAAAACTTGTTTCTAGCCGAGATCTGTGATTGAAAATGAAATCATAAACGTATAATTAACTGTGCATTTACCTACACATATATTTTAACGAAGTTAACAAATCTTTATATTTCGAATGCCCATAACTGTCATTTTTCTAATTGTATTCAACCAACGGTCATTTCTTTGATGTTTCAATAACTTCACGATATTCGGCTTCATATATTCCTCAACGTTTATTCAATGGATTATATTGTATATACATTTGACTTGTACGTGCAACAATAGGTGAAAAGATAACCGTACAATCTCATATCCGCATTCGATGTAATGTATATTATTTTAAATACTATACGGGATATCTAATACATTATCAATAATTCCTGAAGTGCGTATGACATCGTGCAATTCTTTACAAACAATCTCACACGATAAGCGACGAGATTAAGACGAGCAAACGTCAGTGCTCAGACAGTATAAACAAAATCCGCATCTAGTGAAACTGCATGCACGCCATGATGTATATGTGTATAATAAAGCGAAATGGAGTTTATGCAAGCAACTATAAAAAATAATTCCCGCTTCTCAGCGCCATCTGATGTTTGATTACACGAATTGCGGCGTTTATGCCTTTGTTCTATTTTATTTGAATAATTCAATTTTATATACATATAAAACATTACATTATCCTTGATAACATATTAAGTATTCGTATGAACATACGTAATTATTATTTAACAAGATTTTAATACGCGATATTTATTAATAATGCCGAAAAAGTATTCTTATGTTTTTATTTAATCGGGTACGGTTCATAAATAAAATGTACCGGGGATAGGATGCAGTTTCGAATAGATAGTACATAATGTGTAATTATATTTTATGGCAGGGATGTCAAACTTGTGGCCCGCGGGCGACAGGTAGAAATTTCCCCTATTTTGCTGCATGGCTGAACGCCTCCCTCTATACCTACAGGACTGTGACTGCGCAGCCGAATTTCGCCCTCTCTAATCACACCACTACACTCGAATGTACATATACTATTTATATCAGCTGGCGCTACTACACTACGGGCCCGTATGAGTCGTGACTAGAGAGAGGGAAAATTCGGCTACGGCCGTAAGAGTTCTGTAGGTATGGAGGGGGAGTTCAGCCTTTCAGCAAAATAGGGGAAACTTCCCCCTGTGGCCCGCGGACCCCCAATTTGACATCCCTGCTTTATAATATATATATATAAAATAACCATACATTACAATCTATGACTGCAAATTGTACAGCATGTTCTTTTCATCGAGTTCGCATAAGAATAAACATCAGATGGCGATATTTTCATAAGGAATTTTTAAATTGAAATCTAGGATCGTCTGGCGCGTGTAGGCTTCATGAAAGTAGTTTACTGTATACATACATATATATCTACACGTGTAGACCTACATAAGTGTTCGGAAGACACGTTGGCTGTTGTGTGAAGCAACGTAGCTTCAGATTTTTTGAATAATGATTCCGTTTGTTACAATATCATTTTTAATATCATTTTAATACGTTCGTAGCGTTAATTTACCATAATTAACATTATTTTGTACGTTCTATGAATTTTCACTCAAGGTAATTAAAATTATAATATGTTTCCTTAATTTCACTGAATCCTTTCATATAAAATATCAATTAAGATTCGAATTGTATAAAAATAAATATTAAATAATTATCACAATTTAATGGTGAACTTTTTTTCCAACAATTTTCATGTTAAGCATTTATATGTTTTTATATTTGTTTTTCTTTTCATTTATTTACCTTTAAATGCATATGCGATTGCTTTCATATTATCGAGTTCGGGAACTGACATCTAATTTTTGATTCAGGTGAAAATTTCCCAATATATTGAAAAACTTCAACATTTTTGTACTATTACAGATTATAAGAAATTCTATTGCTCAATTTTTATTTCAGGTATAATTATTTGAAACACAATGAGAATCGTGCAGCTAAGGAGGAATCGTTTTTTCAGTATTATTATCTACAGTATACTCATTCTCCTTATATTTTATATTACTATAAACTTTTTTTCTGACAAGCCTATCGACAATTTAAAAGATTATTGGGCAGAAAGTTTAAAGGGTAAACAGGTAAATAAATTATCTCTTTAAATAATGTTTTTAGATGTATGCTATCTAGAATACATTTCATGTGACATACTACAAAGGAAGAAATATGTACAAAATAATATGTTTCAATAACTTATTGATTGTAAATTTGCATCATTCCATTGTTTTCTTATTGTTTCAATAATTTTTAAGCACAGGGAAACTTGATAATATTGAATTACTATTGCAGCAGGTTCCAGTTTTAGTAAAGGAGCTTGGTAACTTTGAACCAAAACATTCATCAATTAAGAATGGGCCAGGTGAGGGTGGTAAACCTCATATTCTTAGGGACGATCAACAAAATGATATTCAACAAGCAGAATCCGAGTATGGTATGAATATGGTGTGCTCGGATGAAATTTCATTAGGTAGATCAATCCCGGATACAAGAATGCCTGAGTAAGTTAATGTATTTTTTCTACTCTGATAATATTAATAAAATCATGCGCCGCTTAACAATGGGGATACGTTCCAAGAAATGTGTCGGTAAACGATTTTGTCATTGTGCGAACACCACATAGTGAACTGTGGTTATTATTTGTGTACATACACATATCTGATAATACAAAAAGTAGGGTCCAAATACGGTATAAGAGATAAAAATATAAAGTTTGGTTACTTTTTAAATTTAGTTATTAAACTTGTATAGTAACGTTGTAGATGTGGTCCATTGGCATGTCTCTCTCTGCGGCACATGTCTCTATATACTTGGGTCTTTTCTTACACTGTATTTCGTCTACATGATTTATTTTTACATGGATATTTTTATGTTTTATTTTCTTTTGCACAGTTTCTGAAACATGTTTTCCTTGCTACAGCACAGATGCAAAAAAATGCACGCTAACTAGTTTGTTGAAAATGTCATGAAAATCTTTTCTTCAACATACTGCACAGTGTAGATGTGTTTGTTTTAAATGCAAATCAGATATCTCAATCGGATTCGCCTCTATATTTTAAATTGCTTTTTCTATAGTTTGAGCTAGTTTAACATGAGCTTTCTTTTTTGCACAGTCGTGTATCCACCAGGTAAAAAGAGATCCAGCCTTATTTTTGTTTCTATATCAATTTATGAATAGAAAGTGAAGTCTTTGCACAAGAGGCAATACTACATTACGCATACATTAAGAGGATGCTGGTTTGATAATAAAATTCTTCTATTTGATTTACAGATGCAAGCATTGGAATTATCCAGATGTGCTGCCACGTACTAGTGTAATCATAGTATTTCATAATGAAGGATGGTCAGTGCTAATGAGAACTGTTCACAGTATAATAAATCGTACGCCTCCCCAGTTTTTGGAGGAAATATTACTTGTAGACGACTTTTCTAACAAGGGTGAGCAGATAACATTTTGTCGAAATATAATAGACAAATCTAACAATTAATAATTTACATTTTTCTAACAATGAATATTTTATTTATTTGTGCCGAAATATCGAAATCATTTTTACAGATAATTTAAAAGGAGATTTAGACTCCTATATAGAACAATGGGGAGACAAAGTTAAATTAATAAGAAATTACGAAAGAGAAGGTTTAATAAGGACGAGATCGCGTGGTGCACGCGAGGCTAAGGGCGAAGTTATAGTATTCTTGGATGCACATTGCGAAGTTAATGTGAATTGGTTGACGCCACTTTTAGCTCCAATAGCTGCAGATAGGTAATTTGTTTTCAAAAATAAATTAATATAATTAATTACGATGTCTTTTTCGCTGCCAATATTCCTTTAGCCACGTAGCTCGAAACTTGTGAAATATATAACCGAAAAATAATTTCATTGAACTTGATAGATATACATATACATATATAGATTACATAAGAAAATTAATCTTTTGCATCTCTCATTATCTCTTAAATATTTTTAGAACTGTAATGACAGTTCCCATTATTGATGGCATTGATCATAAGACTTTTGAATATCGGCCAGTATACCAAGAAGGACATTTGTATCGAGGCATTTTCGAATGGGGAATGTTGTATAAAGAAAACGAACTTCCTGCACGAGAACAAAAAACACGACCTTATAACAGCATGCCGTACAAGTAATTTCTGTTAAAAAATATTTTTAGACTAATAGGACAAAATTATTTGCCATTCGTGTATTAGGTAAAACTCAATTTAGGTCTCCTACACATGCCGGTGGTTTGTTCGCGATAAATCGTGAATACTTTTTATCATTGGGCGCATACGACGAGGGATTACTTGTATGGGGTGGAGAGAACTTCGAGTTATCCTTTAAAATATGGCAATGCGGTGGAAGTATACTTTGGGTACCATGTTCACATGTTGGCCACGTATATAGAGGTTTTATGCCGTATACATTTGGCAAATTGGCACAGAAAAAGAAAGGACCATTGATAACTATAGTAAGTAAAGTATTGATTAGAACAAGCATAGCATGTAATGATAATTTCATCTATTTTGATTTCGTAGTAGTTCAAAATTTGGTGTACTGAATCGTTTAGCTAAATACAAAATTATAAATCCTTTTTAGAACTACAAGAGAGTTATTGAAACTTGGTTCGATGATAAGTTCAAGCAATTCTTTTATACGAGAGAGCCACTAGCACAACTACTTGATCACGGCGATATATCGGAACAGTTGGAGTTTAAGAAACGAAAAAGATGTAAAAGCTTTCAATGGTATATGGAAAATGTGGCTTATGACGTCTTTGATAAGTTTCCTGAATTACCACCCAACATTCATTGGGGGGAGGTAATTTATTTTAAAGTATTATTACATATTCATTTTATCTGACCTAATTAGTCTATATTTGTAACATCTAAAACAATATTTGTATTAATATACTTAATTAATTGCACAGCTGGTACCTAACTTGTAGCTAATTATCTCGCGTTTTATAGAACAGCTGTGTAATAGTATATATTCAATTTAAATTCATCGATCTTACAATAAAGTTACTGAACCTTTAATTTATTATGCTTACATGCTTGTTTGTATAAATTGAAACTTCAGCCTCGATTGAAATGAGAAAAACTTAATAAATCTATGTGAAATGTTTTTCTTGTCACAGATATATTTTATGTGAAAGAAATAAAACATCACCGTGTAGTACAGTTCCACGTGGAGCAGAAAGTCAATTATTCGAATTTTATGCGATGCAATTTGTACAGGATGGTCGATAAGTCATAGTACAAATGGGGCCATGGAGATTCTGTGGCTCAAAGTAAGATGAAAATCGTGGAGCACGGAATTGCTGCTGCGATTATTTTTGTACGGGATACATTTTGCCCAACAGAATTCTTCTGCATTGTCGCGAATTGGTCGAATACGACCACTACCTCATTCCGTGATTAGTAAGTACAGGCTCCTTATAGGTATGAAAAACTCTGATGATAACTCCATATCCAGATGACGACGATTGGGATACAGTTTATTATAACATGTGCTATAGCTGATGCATTTCCACCATAAGCTCCTAATGCAAAAATCGGCCCGTAGTGATACCAAACATTCCAACACGACTTTGCTATTCTTAATTTTCATCTTACTTTGAACCGAAGAATCTCCCACAGAGTATATGCCCGTTTTCACTGTGTTTGTCTTTACCAATAAATTCCGTTCCATCTTTTCAATAGTTACGAAACGTTGCATTGGGAACTTGCTTGGATACCATGAGTCATTCTCCACCTAGTTTAATGGCTACCTCTCATTGCCATGGATTTGGCAATAATCAGGTAATTATACATCATATTGGAATAAAATACTATGCCTATCCTTTCTATGTTTTACAATTAATGCAATAATATTTTTCAGCTAATTAGACTGAACGCGAAAGGTCAATTAGGTGTCGGTGAACGATGCATATCGGCCGATAGTCAAGGAGTAAAGTTCGTATTTTGCCGCTTAGGAACTGTGGACGGTCCCTGGCAGTACGATGAAGTAAGTATCGACAAACATATACAAGGTGCCCCGTAACTAACTGAACATCGGAGAATATGGGATTGCTGGAGTGACTCTGAATAACGTTTTCCTTTGTTCCGAAACACTGATAGCTACGTACTTGAGCGCGCGCACTACAGGCGCTCTGATTGGCCAGCGCTTTGCGTTTATGATTCAAAAACGAAGCTTCAACCAACATTTTCATAACGGAAAAAGTTGTTCAGAATCACCCCAGCAACCCCCCATTTCCCGATGTTCAGATAGTTACGGGACATCCTATATGTATTCTCATTGTTGGATTTTTGATTTAATACGAATATTATTACTTGCACAGAAAACGAAAACGTTACTGCACAGAGTGCACAAAAAGTGCATGGCGCTTCATCCTCAATCTCAACAGTTATCATTAATGCCATGCGATATCAACAATACGTATCAACAATGGACTTTTCACCAAATTCGTCCACAGTGGTGAAGAAATGTAAGTACCGGTGCAGCGTGCATATGATGCGCTTTATGCGGCGTTAAAGATTTTTAACAAAACTTGATCTATCCATGGACTATTTGTACGCCAAGCAATACACAGGATATAGGTGTTTTTTTCTAATTTTCTCCACCATAAACTGCTGATATATTTATGCGAACAATTGTGAACTAAAATATACAATCATAGTACAATTCTGTTAAAGAATAAATAATTCCAAAGTACTCAACTTTACAATACAGAATAGTGCTGCATAGTCTGAACAACACAGAAATAAAACTCACGGTTGTATTAAAATTTTAATATAACTTATAATCTTTAACGGAATGAACAAATTTTTCATAAAGCATAATTTTACTGGGGCGTTAATTTAATTCACCGCGACGAGATATTTATTAAAATGCATTCATGTTTGAAATTCTTTTATATAACTTATAATACTGAATACATTCTTTACATCATGATTTGTATCATATTCCATAAATTCAGTATTGCTGTTGTTTTTCCTATTTATTTTTTAAATGATTTTGTGACAGACTGAACAAAGCTATCAAAATTAGAGTTACCTTTTGAATAAATACTGCCTACATTCGCTCAAAGTAATAAAGAAAAGATTACTACTTTCCCAAAGAATTACTTGGAATGTACACATTTCGATGGCTTCGGAGTGCAATTTGCTTATATTATTGATACAACTGGAGAATGTGTGCTTCCATTTTCAACTGATTCTTCTTAAGAGACCATAATGCTAGCATAATTTTGTACTGGTATTTAATTTTTTAAAACAGACTATCAGGCAAGAAGGTACTTAGCATAATGTAAAGAAACGTAACAAATGTTATATTAAAAGTAATGTATTAATAAAATAAAGCAAATACAATAATTTTAAATAAACCTCTGTCTTTCAATTGTCTCCCTGTCCACTGAAAAATTCGTATCAAAATAGGAAGATTCTCTACAGCATACGTTTACCTTCACACGTTTTATCGAATTTCAATTTAGAGATTTGAATGTCCTCCAAAAAACTCGGAGGACTCTCGGAAGGAGACTCGGAAGATCATTGCCTAGATAAATCTAATAAAACTTCAAGATGTATAAAGGTGTGAAACAAGTTCGTAAATGGTTGAAAACGTAATTATATTAGGCATACAAACCATGTACAGTGTTCTCTGTAGTTTTATTATAACTGCGACATATTACTTGTCTTTACTCCTTTCCCCAGTTTCTAAAGTACATTGCGTATTTCCACAAATTCAGTCAATATATGTAGGTAATTACTGATAATATCAATATATCAATATACTGACAATATACTGCAGAGATTTTTGTCCAAGTCACCAAATCACAGTCAAATTTGTAACGACTAGACATAACTTATAACTATGATAGGCACCCTTTGTATGCGCAAGATTTAATCGAGATGCTTGAGTGATAAAGACAATGGGGTGACTCGAGTTTCGATAGTAGTTGGCCTTACAGATGTCTGTAATAATAATCAAAATATTCATTTCAAATTCATTCTGCATATGTTGAATAATAGATAGAAATAAGGGGTATTCACCTTATTACGATCTCGAATATTAAATGCACCATAAACAATAGGATTCATGCAAGAATTCGTGCACGCAAACAGGAATAAACCTTTCTGTAGCCGTTGATCAACTGTATATGCTGAATTTCGATCAATCCAATACCTGAACATCCAAGTTCAATTTCTATTTATGTTGAATGCTTGAACAATAAATCTTGAAAACTCTAATACATTGACTGCTAACACGTCACTTATAATAGCAACTTCTATAGGTATGGAATCTGCAGTATGTATTCTATACTTCAATGCGAAAGTCATACATAATTTTCAGAAATTATTGAATAATTATAGTGTACAGTGTCTTAAAAACTTTTTAATAATAATGGTAATTATTTACAATAATGATCCCTCACGGATTTTTATGACCTTGAAATATGTGGTCACAGTCATCATTCTGAACAACTTTTTCCTATACGTGTTGCCGCCGCGCGGCTTTAGTTTTCTAGTTATTTGCAAAAAACTGATGCTACTACTACGTTGCCACAGACGCGTAGCTATACGCAGGATTCAATGAGTAGTAGCAGCAGTTTTTGGCAAATATCTCAAAAACTAAGGTCCAGCGGCGGTAACTAGTATAGGAAAAAGTTGATTAAAATGATGACCTTGGCTGCATATTTCAAGGTCCTCAAAATTGGCGAGGAATCAGCCATGTAAATAATTAACATATTGATATTCAATCTCTTGTTTCAATTCAGTAATAATATAATGATAGCAATTACATTGTAGCATCTATAAAGTCAATATATTATTAGGAATTTTACACATCTGCATTGATCTACATTTCACTAATAACACTGTTCGATAAACAAAAGCCATCCTTCTGTCTTGCAATATCCACTGGGTGATTCGTATACAGTCTCACGGCCCAAAACACGAATCCGGAAACAGAATTACAATTTTTGTTAAAACGCTCGATTTTTTACGATAATGGGGTATTTCGTGAAAACGAAAAATAGTAAAAACCTCAAATTGGTGTTAAATAATAGGCAGAAGTTTGCTGAATATGACAACCTAAATAGTTATTATTATTTCTGCCTTCGAATGGTTATAAATGGGCATCAAAGAATGAAAATGAGCCGATTTTTACGTACAGTTCTTGCATTTTTTCGAAAAGCTGTTACTTTGGCACGAATTTGCTACCTAGTATCAGATTCTGTAGAACTGTAGACATTTATGAAGAGGCAGGAATTGACGAGAAGATTCGGAATGGTTTTTGATTCGAACTGGTTGAGTAAATATTAATCGGTCGCGAATGCGTTGGTTTATACATTTCCTGATTTTGTTATTAAACAAAATTTGGTGGCAGAAAAAAGTGGAGTATAGCGAAGTAAAATTACTTATTAACAACAAAATTTAAAAAAAATGTTTTTAACCGGAAAACAATTTTCAGTAGAATTTTTGCTAATGGTAAAAGAATTAAAAGTTATTTATAATTTTACTGATTTTAACGTTCTTAGTATTCACGTGATACTTCATTTTCGCTAAATATCGAGCTTTTTTGCTTCCGGGTTCGTGCTTGGAGCGAGGAACTATAGAAGAATCACCCATTGAACATCGCAAAAAAGGCTTCGTATTGAACAGTGCAATGATTCACTCAATTATATCTTTTGAATTGAATTTTAATAATTAATTTAAAATAAATTATCTAATAAATCACCAGTGACATATTAATAGCCAACATGTTGATATGTAATGATATGTACCAAATACTCATAACATAATAGGGTGTCCAGCAAATAAAAAACACAGCAACAATAATTACCGTCATCTTAAGAGTTCTTATCTTTGCTCGTGTAAGAAACCCCATAGAAGATCGACGTATCTTATCTAAAATTAATAATAATAAAAAAAAGTTAAATACCAAATAAATAATTAAACGCAGTAACAAATACGAAGATGAAATTCAGCCGATATTATTACAATAAAATGGGGCCTTGCTTTTGATCATTACAAAAGAAATTACCATTCTACATTGAATTCAAATATGTATGGAGCTTTAAATATTAATTTCAAATATATTTGACCGTACCATCTTCACTCTTTTTCGATCGTCTGCATATTTCTAGTAGAATGCTCGTATAGGTATATATTATCACGACAAGAGGAAACCAATACATCATAATCATTCCGAAAAGGGAATAAGTAATTTCGTGAGTGTATGTCGGAAAAGTGTTAAATGTGACACACTGTGAGTACCAAGTGATATTTGGATGAGTTTCCAGGTGAAATACTATCATCTACAGAGAATGAAAAATATCATTATTTATAGTAGTAAACTAAAAAATATGAACAATAAATAATACAATTAAGGAGACAGATTCTTTTTATGTATTTGCGTATAATAATATGCCATCAAATATCGGTCAATTTTATTAAATACATATTTAGTTGAAATGTTTATCTTATAACGGACTACAATTCAAATTATAATTTCTATCAAAATAGCTTATAACATATGTCAAATTGTTATATTCTGCTATACTACAATTTACAGAGCGAAATGGAAATCAATTCGTAATTTTGTTTAACAGAAAGCTACTTTTAATTATGCAATTGTCGTACCTGAGGCATTGCACATAATACAGATCCAGTCCATGCAAGACACAGCATAATTTTTCCTCTTTTATCAACATCCCACAATTGAAGGGGCCTTATTACTGCATAATATCTGAAGTAAAGCAATTGTTCTTACTAGATAAAATCCTAAAAAATAACTTCCTGCTATACCGTAGAAAGAAGGACCAGAAACACGGTAGAGACTCATTAATTTAACACGACTAGTTACGTAAATAATTAACGAAATCGAAGGGAAATTATTACAAATCAATGAGAATTATTTATTTTATATTTTCCCCAACATTAATTTAAACTAAATACGTTGAATAATTTGTTCGTATAGAAAATGTGTACATACAATTTATCTAATTTAATCATTTAATTTGAACTTAATTCCAGTGTAAAGTATAATAATGCGAACAAATGATAACATCGAAAGGGTTAAAATGGTGAAAAAAAGAAAGAATAAACAACATACCGACCTGTCCATACTTATGCATACCAAAATGAAAGACGATAAATACAGTCCGAACACTCTAAAGAAAGCCATTATTCTGCACATCGCGTCCCCTGCTTTCCAAGAGACTGTGATCGCCCAACCAATTTCTAGTGGCATCATTAAAAAAGTTACCTGGAAAGTATTTTTTATTCACAGATATTTCAATATTTCTAACCACATAAGCGAGAGATAGACCAGTTATTTTAATTATTAAATGATTATTATATCTACTTTGTTTTTCTTATTATTATTATCATTATTATTATTAAATAATTGAGAAGGTCCAATAAATAAATAAAACATATAAAATAGAGTATTAATTATTTTAAATTGCCGAGATTATTAAGGTATTGTTTTTTACGTAAATCAGGAGATAAACTGTATCAAATAATGTATAGAAGAAGAAGAAAAAGTCTTACAATTAGTGCAGCGAAGTAATTTCCCTGCGTTTCACTCATTTTTCTAATTGATCTATGGTCATAGTATTGCATTGTGAATAGAAATGATCAAATATCACGAAAATCTAATAAAAATTGGATAAAATTACTGCGATAGGAATAAAGAAGAAAATGGTTCTGTTTCGAAATCATACTTACAAGTAGATCAGCGATTGCAAGGTGCATCAACATTGTATGTATCCTCGATTTAGACAAACGTTTACGTCGTGTAATTAACAATAATATCGTTGTATTTCCAATGGCAGATATTATCATTAATACACTATAAATGACGATACTGACAACATGACCCTCGTTAAAACGCATATCAATCGGTAATTCCGTATAATCCGAATGGTTTAGACGCGATTTTGGTAATCCCGTTGAATTCGCCATTTTTATAATGCTCCGCATGGCGTATCTTAAATTTTCAAGAATACTGTTAACAAATTAGGCTTAGACTAATTATTTGTGACTAGTTGCTAATGAAATTTGTATCGAGGATATTGTGAATCGGCCTGTATCAGATTGTTCCACAAATAATGGGTGGTAATTTAAGTTTGTAAGGAATAATGTAACATAGAATCGAATTTTTTGGACTAATGTCAAATGATAATGCTGCGAATTTAAGAATTTAAGTGATTAAATAAATATAAATATGCTTATCCATAATGAGTCGAATTGTTTCGTTACAACACTACACTCCCATGTACTTACTATGAATACAAAATTTGGATTTATTTAAAGAGAAAAGACATATCTACTAATAATTTTTAAATGTGCAACTCAAAAGAAATACTGTTTTGGTAAATTCATAATGAAATTGTTAGTACCATATTTAAACAGTTTTTAATTCGCCTCCACTCATTCCACCAAAATTTCTAAACTTTTTATTATACAAAATTTAACTAAGCAGATACGTAGAATTTTTCATTTTTATATAGAAATAAATGTTGCTTCCTATCTTTATTCTAAAATATAACATTCGTTTACTATTCAAACTAAAACGAATTGGGTATCTATTCTTAAGAATTCAATTGTTTATCTGAATATAAATAACCTTAAGCAATTATTTTCTGACCTGCACGGACATCGTTGTAACTTTTTATCAACTTGTTCCCTCCAAATCTGTTTTCCTACATGCGCAAATTATTTTCGTGCAACGATTAAGTTTTATTGAATATAATGAATTGCAAAATTGGATTGAACAAAGAAATAACATTGTACAAAATCACAGAAGACAAATGTCTTTCAATTTCATTAACAAATCTAGCCCGAAAAGAAAGATTTTGTCATTTTATCAATGATTCTAAATAAGCGTATATTAAAATTACAAAAATTATCAAAAACTTATTAGAATAACACAAGATACGTTTGTGTTTCCGCGAACTAAAGTAAGTACTTACACGAAACATTAATCTCAACCCTACTTTGTACGTCACGTGCAAAAAGCGTGCACCATCGGTTTTTACATTAATCAACTTGGATAAAAGACATACAAGGTATTATGTCATCCGCGATTCCTTTTATAACATCGTGTATTTTACACTTTGATCTTCTATGTTACCAAAGTTTCAACACCATTCAATTGGTATGGATAATAATTTAACGTTTTAACTTCACTCACCTTATTCGTAAAACTAATATTCGTTACAAAATGACGGATTATTCATTTCTACTTTGTAACCATTATCTTCACGAATATTGCTACCCATTTTTGTATTAGCCCTGTGCTTTAATTTCGTTAAAACTTTGTCGAATTAATACGTGATTTGCCTTCAAACAAGAATGGGAAAACGTGTCAGTCTGATTTTCTTCATTTCATTCATCGTCACAGGACACGTTACTACAAATGCCATAAAACGATTCCATTAATCAATTCCTATTTTCCGTTTTTTCATTAACCAATATTTGTTTCTCATTTGTATGATGTTTTGTTTATCATTTCTTACCATTTGCGAGCGTTGCGGAACTGTACGAAATCGTTGAATTGTTTTCAGCATCGTTTTTAAATGAAATCGTTCACTGTTCATAGCATTCCGAGATAAAATTTCTATTTTGTATATTATTATCTTTCTCAAAATTCTTTACATTAGCGTCAACCTTGTTCATCTATGTATCAGATCGAACGATTGCACAGTTATAAGTTTCAACGCACATATAGCAAATTAACACATCCTCGAACACCTTTACAATAACAACATTTAAATAAATTTTACCATATTTTTGATAAATTCTCGGAGATAATTTACTTCGTTTCCTTTAGCCTGCCTGAACCAGAAGGAAAAACACAAATACGGATCGAACTGTTGATCGTAAAATTGAATGATACTTTAATTAGACAGCTCTGAAATAAATGGCAACGCGTAACGAAGAAGTAACAATTCGATTACCAAAAAGCACCAGCGACTATGTAAAAACTGCAAAGTCCACCGTCTAACTAATATTTATAAATTCACATAGACACTTGGTCCAGTAATCTGAGGTCAAGTGTCAAATCAAAACCGATAACAACACTAACACGCTGCAATTACTACGATACTTTGGAAAGTTTATGACAATAGCGTTGGTGCCATTTCAAAAGAAAAGGAAAATAAGGGAACCAAAAGGTAGGAATTAAGTGTAGACTACAACAAATCAGCGCTTAGTTTGGTAAATTGTAATTAGAAATTATGTGTGTAACTTGTTACGAGTAATAATAATACTGATACCAAAATTTTCACAATGTGTCATATATTTATTATGTTGCACATATGCCACTGATAAATATTATTCACTAAAGAGTTATAACAAAACTAATCCCTTCGAACTCTGGTGGTCTCATGAATATTCAGTCTGTCCTAATTAAAATTTTCAAAATATTTTTTCCACATATTATCTGGAGAGATCGTATCTACATAGTAGTAAGTTAATCTTTTTATTTTACCAAATCGTGCTTTGATGATTAATTTCGTCCTCTTTTTATTTGGTACCAATATAAAATGACGTATGTTTATTCAAAGCGCTTTTGTCAAAAACTATTTCATTCGAAATACGCCCGAAAATCATTTTATTTTACATTTGAGGACTGTTACTTTTTCAGCAATATTCAAATGCATTTATTTCATCTAACTTTCCATTTTCAACGTGCGTTTTTCGAATAATATAATCACTATCAGAATTGAAGACGATATCTCGAAAATAGAATTTTAAAACTTGTCTGAAAGCGACTCACAATGTTTTAAAAATATCTAAAGAATCGTTCCATTTTGAAAACTTTCGATTTAATTTTCGATCAGAAATACTGTTTTCGCTTCAAAAACATGTCGAATAGTTTTATATAAGTCTAAAGATAAACAAAGTGAGCAACAAACAAGCTATCTATTTTATATGTAATTCGTGTAATTATTCAATGTACCTTTACAACAAAGAAAAATAAAAACAGGAATCATAATTTGTGAGTCGTTTGTTCATGTTAAATTGATCATTTTGTATCGACTATTATTTGCATAACTGTAATATATCCGTAATTTACAATAGTTCAAAATACAATTAATTCTTATAAAATTTTCATTAACAAGGTAGCCTCGTTTAGAGTGTAATTTTTAAACGAATTTCAAGCCTTCTGACACAGAGAAGAAAGCAATGAAAACTCGGAGAAAACTTATAATTAAACAACGAACTTGATTTATTTACAAATCTCTAGAAAATGTCTTCTGAAATATTGATGTTATTAAAAAATGTGAAGAAAGCTATTTTTGTACATAGAATGTTACACTGATTAATTAACTCCTAAATCATATCCCAGGTTGAAAATATGACTTATTTGAGATAATTGCAAAATTTCTTTTCTGTCAAAGGGACTTCTCTGTACAAATATTATAGATACATATTTCTTTAAAGAAAAACTTTGTGTAAATATATAGTAACATTGATTTCCTTGATGTTTCATGTGCAAAAGATGGACATATTCATGAATATGTACATCTTTTTAACTCGCGTTGTTCCATATAGGGGACATCATTAACATATGAAATTTATCAGAAGATTAACATTTATATTACGTATCTATTATACATTCGAGCTTCTACATGCAAATCTATAGAAAATAACATTTGTATATAATTTAACTTAAATAAAAGTATTAAATACTCATCAAATAATTGTATATCACAATAAATTATCAGCGTTACAATTTGTGGGGCTTCATACGAAAGGGATGAATATTCAAATAAAACAGAGATATGTGGGTAACAATTAACATGATTAGAATTCTTCTAAAAATCTGACGATAAAATATCTTACGCTTCGTTATGGATTTCGCCTAAAACTTATTAAATGTCTTACCAAGTTAAACGTATTCCTTTCAACAAGACAACTAATTTGTGCACTCTCATTCATAAGCAACAGGGCGCTTACTAAACAAATTCTGTGATGATTTTTATATGCAAACTTTTTACGAACTACAACTGGTTAACGTGCCTGGCAAATAGAGTAGTTTCTTTGCTTATGGACAACTATAGTGCTATACATTAATGTATAGCAATATTGCTATAAATTATGGAATATTAAAGCCAAAATATATTTAAAGGTAATACCTGATAATAGAAATCAATTTTGAAAGAGAGTAAATGATTGGCAACTTATGGACACGGGTTTACGTACATACAAGAAACCATAACATAATATGAAAAAAAACATTATTCAGTCAATATCTAAATGAAATTGTAATTAAAGTTCGTACATAATCAACAATATCGAGGAGCATTACTCCTCGTCCCAGTCATCTGTATCGGGTTGAGAATCATACTCGCTGGTAGCCGAATTTTTGTCTGATGCAGTCGCATCGCTCGGCTTGGGTGGTGGTGGAATTAAGTTGGATATTCTTTCCAGTGCGCTACCACCAGAACCAGCGATTCCTCTCCTCCTTAGCGCCAATTTTGTATGCAAATCGGCCATTAAATCTCCTCCAACAGATGCAGAAGACCAACGATTCCCTCTGTCCTCTGACGACGCTGTGTGTCTCAACTTTGCTCTTCCTACACCGCCAGCATTACGAATAGCTTCCATTAAATTCGAACGATCATCTAACTTAGCTGTCTTGCTCTGTTGCGAGATCATTTTCTTCTTCTTTTCTGTTCCTTCCTTTTTCTGAGACTCCAATAGTTCTGCCTCAGGTGGAACTGGTGGCGGCGGCGGTGGAGGTGGTGGCGGTATCGAGGGTAATGACGATTCACGGGTGATTTCGAAATTTGGAGCTGGCGTTGACGTATTGTGTGAGATTAACGGAGGTGGTAGTGGAGGTCTTGCAGGAGGTTGAATGAAATCTTTTGAGGTATCATTGCCAACGTAGCCACTTACGCTCGGTGTAGTTTGAGCACATTTTGCACTAGAGTCCTTTTCGTCTACCGTTAAACTTGAAGTTGGAGTTGGAAGATCTGATCGAACGGTGGGCGTAGTTACTGCAGAAGACGGTGCAATGGGACTTTGAGAATTGAGATCTAAAATGAACTTTTCGTCATCCACAATTCCAGGTAGATCTGGCAGTGTTAGTGGCACATTTATCTGCGGCACCTGAAAACAAAATTTTGTTGGTTCAATGTTTCATTCTCCTTGTTTGTACACGAATATGTTAAAATTTCTGGGTGTGTTAGTAGCGATCCATTAACGATACGAAACGTTCATTTAATGTACGATTATTCGGGTAAAACTTTTATACAAGGAGTAACTTGCCTCCCCTAAAGTTGGTGTGTAAAGGTAGCTGCTGGCTGCATCTAATTCCGACGATAACCACGGTTGTATAATCGAATCTGGGGCATCTTCAATTTTTTGTTTGTCGCTTGATTTCTGTGAAGCTTGTTTTTTAGATATCTTATACGGATTATCCATGCTACTAAACAACAGTGCATTAATCGAGGCCAAATGAAGAGGAAATGATTCTTTGCTGTTATTCGTATAAGCTTCTTTATTCGATTTAGATCTAACGTGATAAAAGTGAAGCTTTTCTTGCAAATTATTATTTCCCACATATTGACCATCCTCTGTTTTGCAGTTCGAAGATAAATGTGTCTCAGGAACATCCATTAGAGGTACAGTACATTTGTAAGCTCTAGGTATCTTGTTAGTGCCATTGGACTGAGGTGGTATTGCCATTTCGTATTCCTTGTAGATATGACTAGCAGGATATTTCGCAGCAGAATACATTTTTATAGCTTTTAAATTTAAATTTGTTTGTAAATATTGTAAACGATCTTGGAGCTTTGTAGCTCTATCTTTGACACTTGACAACCTACAACAAAAAATTAATTAATGTCTATCTATAAAAGATTATATCTCTATAAAAACATTTGTAGCGTAACAAGCTACTGTATAGCATTGGAAGGACTTAATAAATTCGTTGAAATATCGATTTCAATTATTGTTTGAGAATTAATAGTGTAGGATTGTTTGGAACTCTTAAAATAGTATAAAACGTGCAAGGAGATAGAAGCGCACACACAAAACTGCCAGAATATTTGCGAATCGTAGGGAACAAAATTATGCAAGGGCTAAAGACGAGGGCTAGATGTGGAAACATGAAAGAAGACAATATTTATTGGAAAAGCGAAGGAGAGAGAAGGCACCTAATCTTGGGGTATAAAGAATTAAATAGAACGATCCCCAAAGAACAAGAGATAATAGCAGAAGGATACAAAGAGGAAGTGATCGAATAATGCAGAGACCCAGAAAGGAAAAGGCAAGAAACACAATGCACAAGAAATGGAGTATAAGGAACAACATTAGGGAAAGATAATGCAATAAGCAGACTCAAGAGAAAGCACAAATGTATGAAAGATACTGTGGTATTGAGTGAGTGCTAATACTTTATCTACCGGTCATGATTGATGTTGCCATATGATAATGACCTACTCAGTTGGGCTCAGATTCGACTAACCACTATTCTTATGAGAACCTCTTTTCAGCCAAAAATCCGATTAATAAGCTATTGGTTGATAAGCATTGGCATTGAAAAGCCTATTAATAGGTTTCTGGTAGATAAAGCGTTAATAGGTATGCATGAGGGACTATACGTACATCTACAGAAATATAAAGCCAAAGCAGAAATGCAAAAGTATAATATAACAACTTACAAAAGACTGAGAAGTAAGTGATAAATAGATGTTAAGCAATAGAGTGGATGAGAGTTAATCGAAAGAGAAGTGGGAGTGATGAAAATATGGGATGGATAAATTACATAAGACATTATTGTTAAACCCAGTCCATTTCCTAGTAACATCAATGAGATAAAGATTCTTTTCTATTTTATTCTTAGAAATTGTATAGAATCTTATTTAGTACCTTCTCCCATTTTCAAAGAGCCTCTTATCGATAGATTCAAAAATATACGAGACAGCAGAATTTAGATTGTCAAGGGCTTCTGCTATTTGAACAATAGTTTCCTCGTGCCGTAAATTGTCAGGAATGACACCTAAACATCAAATTAACATTAAATATTTTACAACAATATTTATATAAAAGCATTCAAATTTTCTATCAATAAAACATAATAAAAATCACTTTATTCTTTTGTTCGCCACTTGCTTAATTCATTCGAACAACTGTTGTGTAAAGCATCATTTTATAAGAAAGCCTAAGAAATTAAAAATTCAATTTTCACCATAAATATTTATTTTGTAACGCAGAAAATTATTAAAATATTTATTACAGTATTCATGATATTCAAGCGCTTAAATATGTATCTTATATAACCAAATCATAATCGAAATCAACGAAATCAAATAAAATTCCGTTTCAGATGTTACAATGAAATTTTTAACATTTTTACCCGATAAATTAATAATAGATTCATTTACCAATCTCAGTTCTCTCCGGCATTATTAACCCTTTTCAAAAGTATATGTGTTTATTTTATTCATTAAAATATTCTGCTACATCCAGGAAAAAGGGATTGCACGTTCATAATTGCACAATCGTTTGTTCACAAATAAGTCATGTTTTAAATCATTTACTTTCTTTGTACACTGTCAGAAATTAACCTAACTCGTGTGAAATATCATGACATAATCAAAATAAATCTTTTGGAGAGTTTACATGCATGTACGAAAATAATGCGGTTCATGAAATGCCCGTAATATACTAGCTAGACTCTAGGTCCTAGAGAATAGAGCTATGGGAAAAAATAGAAAAAAGGGAGTCCAATGATAGGAGAGGATTTTGAAAATGATAAAGAAGAACAAGACCGCTGTAGCCAAATTAATAGCCACAGACTAGATATAGGAATAGACAAGACATCCTATGGACTTTCGTGGCCCAACGTGACTGACATACCGACTCAGAAAAAACACGCTGATTCGAGCGTCCTCTGCACATGAACAGTGATCACTTGAAGAAGTATTATTTACTGAAGTGTGTGGGGACAGGATTCATGCGATTGCGTCAGTTATGTAAATGCTTTGGGGGGGATCAGGAAAACTATTTCTCTGTCAACGTTTCGGTAGAAAAATTGAACTACGGTGCCTGGTCGCGCGATGCACTTCGGTTTGGCTCGAGTTGAGTCGAAATCACATCGCGATGCATCGGGGCGATGAAATTGCCACTTACATACTGCTTTTGCGACTTCGAATTCGATTCTGATTTTAGAACAGGTTTAGATACAGGTATAATGGATGATTGGCTGGCAAAGAATGATATATTGAGGCTGCAGGAATGCAGTATTTAGATACAATTACTGCGATGCATAACAATTAGTTCGATGACATATGATGAGGGACTGGTAAAAAAAAAGCAATAATTCCTCTACAGACGTTTGACAGGATGAATAAATAAAAAAGACAAATAAAATCAAATATGTATTGCTTCAATTTCTACCTCCTCTCCTCATTTACTAACTTGTACAGATTTCCTTTCAGAAAATTTTGATGACCGCGCGCAATGCGGTTGGTAGAGTCAGTTTTTATTATTTTTTGGGCGCAACCGCTCTTAATAATAATTAAACATAAATAACAGTAAAGAGACGCGAAATTAGAGTCAGTGTTTGCTTCGAAATAATACTCTAGTGAGATTAGAATCACTTTGTTTATCAATGATAAGTGTTCCATTAGAGTTAGTGTCCTGTTCGGCGAGTTCGGGCTTTCATCCATCAACTTGACGAGTAAGTATCTCCTTATTTCTTTAATCTTGTATTGCAATAATCATTGATATTTAACACATTAGAAAAGTACTGAAAATACAAAGATTTTAATGTTTTCCGCTCTTTATGAATGTTTCAGCAGCTTCTAGGGCTTCGATGGCGACGAGCTTGCTCGCAACCCTGGCGAGTCTGCAACCGGTGAGTGGCATGCTTTAAAGTTCCTCTGGTCACTCAATCATGTCGCAGGACGAAAGGTCCAAACCGGCACGGGTGACTGGTTGTAATTACGTAGATTTTTCTGGCAGGCACTGTGATCATGGGTATATGGAAATATACTCATGAGTAGTAACTTCTTTACTGTTTTATATTATATGAGGATAGGTCTTCATGTACAACGCGTTTCTAAATAGCTTGACAATTTTAAAAGAGATCATATTTAGGATAAAATATATCATTATGTATATATCATTTTTTAAAAGTCATTCATTGAATACGTATGAAACGAATATTTAAATAGTTATTAATTATTAAATGAATATAAAGTAACGTCCAGTATTATACGTGCATTAGTTTGTAGTGGAGAAGTCGGATACCCTTCGACTTCGTTTATTTGTCAATTGCAATTACTGCACAATTATAGTAAAATACATAATTATTGCTGTTAGTAAGAATGTAGTATTTCTTCTTTTTGCTACTTTGATTGTATATAAAGTAAAGGTATTTACTTATCTTGTCAATTTGTTGGAACTATCGAATAATAAAATTATTCGATAACCATATTAGTCTTTAGCGTATAAAAATATCAATAAATTAACTTTTTCCGTACGTGATATTAATCAAACCTGAATGTACAAGAAGACAATACGCGAACGGGCAGATCTCGAAATCAAAGCAATCAACTTTAAAACCAACCTTGCGTTTTAGAAGCAATGCTTTGATGACGGGAACGCCCGCGGATGTTTCAATTTAATTCAAAGTATTTTAAAGTAGAGTCATTGAATAATTTTTCTAATAAAAGAAGAGTCATTGAACTTTCTCTTCAATAAAATAGAATCATATATTGATCTCGTATACATACATATGTATGTATATTTAGCCCGTTAAAAAATCAGTATGTCTTTACCATCCTTTTAGACGAGGATTTCCAGTTTTAACCCTTTCCGTGTTCACTGCCCGGATCCCACTCATCTGCCCCGGTGCTACTTGGGTGGGAAAACGGTGGTAGAGCAGGATGATATTTTTTAGTTTATAAGCCATACAATGATTTATTGTTGGCGACTGACAGTGCGTTTAGTGTATCGTGCACGACATAATATCCGCATTGTGTGTGTGTTTAGGCTGTGGATTTGCGTCGTTCCGTGCTAAAATGTAGCTATTATGACCAAGATAAGATGTCCGTTAATTTAAAACACAGACATCATTTTTACTATTAATTGCATTAATAATCCCTACTATACTGAGACACGAAGTTTTTGTCATTTAATATGACAGAGGCCAAATGCCAAAGAGAATCGAATATACTTATCAAATTCCTACCAAGGTATCGGTGCTATTTAATTATTTTATTAAATATGTATTAAATATAACAACTGCGGTGTGGTTTGATCCACGCGAACGCACAGATCCCAGCCACTGTCAGTCGATTTCAGAAAAATGGTACGTACATTACAGTGTGCAAGTTGTGTGACAACACTTGGGTGTTGGGGGCGTCCTGGGACGCCACCCTAGTATAGGCTTTTGCACCCAAGTGTTTGACTGACAATGAGTGAGAACCGTGAAGTGTCGTGTGTTGGCATGTCTGTTTGCCATTTTTTAAAATATAGGTCTAGGTAGGATAGGTAGCATACTTTCTGGTGTGAATGCGTGAAAATGCGTTCGCCTCTGACTTTGCCGATCGATTTTTTGGAATCCTTCGCGGTCGTGGTCGCGATTTAGACCTCGAAACTAAACGTGTTACATTATGCTCGAGCCTGCACGTGTGATCGAAGAACGATTACAATTTTAATCGTAATCTTTGCGATTTTCCGTAATCACAATTTTTACGATTTTATTTGGACGTGATTCGGCCACGTGTATTCCATTTAGCTCAGCGATTTCAACTCTTTATTTCACATTTATAAGTTTTTCCTTGGTTTCCGATTAGAGCCTCGAGCCTTTGATTAAGTTTCAGCTGGCATTACATCCGAAGAAACGAAGAGGCTATATGCCGAAGAGGCCCGACAAACTGTCACTCAAGAGGGCAACTACTAATGGTTCGTAATGATTCTTTTTAAGAATGGGGGATCATTCTATGTTACTACTTTGTCACTGTGCTTGCATTTTCGTTTGAATTTTTATTTGTACTTGGCCGACGCACATTCCGGCCCCACGATACAGCCCCCCCCCCCCCCAAAAAAAATATCGCGCTGCTTTGGAGTTGCGAAAAACTTGAGAACGGGTCGAATTAGAGTTGCGTTAAATGCCACGCGGTTTTTCAAGTAGACTCGCGGTTTTTAATTAGCGTTGCGAGCAAATGAAAATCGTGATCGATTTAGCGTTGCGCAATGATATCGCGATTGTTCTTGCAATTTTCCTGTTCTTATTGGTAGTTAAATTGTAGTATTTTAGAATATAGTTTACATTTTTCTTCCTTACAAATGATAGTAGAATTAGTTTTCGCGTAATTGGAGTATGGAAGGGCCGTGGCTAGGATGGGTCTCCAGGCGTGGTAACCTCTAGGTGGTGAGACCTGGGCAATCAATTATTTAATGTATAATTATTAAACGTTTACGAGACGTTTGATAATCATGTGGAAAATAATTCGAGCGAATTGACTGCGTATTGCACTTAGGATACAATGTATAATAATGGCCTCTTAATGTTCGTTCTTTTCCCCAATTAATGTTCGCCGAGATATCGCCACCAATCCTTGGACCTACTCCGAATCGGAGTATAAATTATACTCCGATTATAAATTTGGAATTATACTGCACTTCGCTTGGGACCGAATGCGAACACTAATCGTTTGCAGCCACGTTTATCGCAGGAATTGTCTTATATTAGTAAATGAGTTACTTCGTCACTATTTTTCTCATTGTGGCAATTTTATTGTTTTTGAGTTAAGAAATATACATCTCATATTACAGTACGCTCAAGTTCGTAAATAGTGGTATATCATTCATTGTAATTTACCAGAAAATAATGTAAAATATAACTTTCAACATTATTTCGTTTATTGATATTACAATTTAAATAAGAAAACTTGTTATAATGTATTTTTTAAATATTTTTAATTAACATAAATTGTTTGATATCCTTTTCCGCCTTTCATTGCGGCGAAGAACAAAAGAATTCTTTAAAATTGTTTAATTTTAGCATCGTTTTCTATAATCTGCTGGTAACGTTGCGAGTGACACGGAAATCGTAATAAGACCTGAGGTCCCAGAAATTCTGGCCGAAAAATACCTTGGTTGTCCTGTCTATTCCTATATCTCGTCGGTGGTAACGCTGACCGCTGCATCGCGACCAACGTCGGTAAATCCCGGTCGCCACATACGCTCTCCACGATGCGCCATGCTCGAGTTAAAAGATACTGATATTTCAAGAAATAGTCTTGATCTGCCAAATTTATTCTGTTCAAGGCTTATGTTGATCGGTTTTGTGAGGCTCCTTCTTCCCATTTCGGCTCTGGTTCCTCTTTCCGAGTTCCTTGGCCCACCTTCAAAATTGGAGCCTCGTCTAATAGGGTTGGGTCTCGTTGGATTTCTATTCGTCATTGGGCGCGTGGAAATGGCAACGCTACGCTTTCCGGTAAAGGCGTCAGGGTACGCGCGTATTAAGGGAAAACGCGGGAAAACTAAGGAAAACGCGCGAAGGTCAGAGATAGCGCGCTGAAGAGTCAAGTGACTCTTGACAGGTCCGCTTGTTCAGCGGTAGGACATGTGGCAGCCGGAACAGGATGTCGTGGGTCTGGCAACCTTCGGAGGTCGTACGTGTTTCAATAGACTTTAGCCAATTCTTTCTGCTCCGTAATAAATAACCTTTAAGATCTTCCAAGTGAAGTGTTCTAAGATACGAATACTCTGACTCTCCTTTTGTTCGACAACATACAACTGGTACTCAAACAATTTACAGCTTTATTTATCGCGAATGCTCATCCGGCTTCGAATTTCGCTCCTAAGTTATTATCGCTATCGATAGTTACAATTATATTGTCGACCTTTCATTTGATATTACTAGATATTAAGGCCTGCTGACGCGATAGTGGAACAAAGGCCTACTAACCCGATAGCGTAACATAGTCTATACACAATTTGAAATGCATCGATAACGGTGGTTATAAACGGCATCGTTTTGATGGAGTAGACTTGAATGAATTCCCTTCTATTATTATTCTTGTTGTTCTATAGTTAAAGTATCAGCCGCATAAATTTTATTAGTTGTTCACCGCCGTCCGAACTAAAAGGTAGTAATTACCTTTATTGCGGCAAGTAATGATGTTTACCTTAATTACATAGCCGGAAAACTCTCTATCCGTACGCGTTAAATTCTTCTTTCTGTTTGCATTACTGTTGTTTTATTAATAATTCTAAATTGGCGAAAGACGATAATTTACGAGTTTTTTTTACGGTATCTGTTATTTTCGACAGAGTGAAATATTTTGGAAAAAAAGTTTAAGGATACTGAATAGAGAAGTGGCAGATTGGCAAAAGATTTTGTTTAGCAGGTTCTGTTTCCAGAACCCAAGTCAAAAGAGAGCCCGGATGGCTACGGGTTTGTAGACAGATACTGTCAGTTCTGTTGCCAATCTGCAACGCAGATGGTTGTTAGGGTTTAATAAAGATATACAATTGTCATTCTGTCTTATTAAAAGTCATCATAAATTGCTGCAACGATACCCATATATTAATCATTTTAAAGCAAAAAATCTGAAACAAATCAGTTTGACTTGCTTGATAGTTCTAGTGTTAGTATGCTGATGACAACTGATGACAACTAGCTGTTGGCACTTTGTTAAAACAGGAAGATGTTCGCGAAATTTTAGTAAAAACAAGGCAAGTTGTAAGAAAATTACGCACACCTCTCTGAAAATCAATCTTATTTTCAGCACATGCAAAATAAAGCCATACCTGATTGTTTAATAAGAACATATGATTTGAACAAATTCAATATTGCGAAACAAATCACGAAGAAGATTTGTAAGATATGGTTATGTGGGCGTGTATGAGTTCAGAGGAGTTCGGTTTATTAAACTGTTCTGTCACAACCGTAGTCTATTCAAGAATGTGCTTCCTTAACAAAAGCGTCGGGTGTGAGGACGGCTATGTCATCATGGCCCTTTTTGACCATTTTATGCTTCGCCCCATACCTTATTATATTATATGAAAATTTACAAAACTGTAGGAGGCAAATCCATCATATTATATGTCAATGGATTCAGAAAAATATCTCGGTTCCATTTTTGTCATTATATGAATATTTGTATCTCTTAAAATAATGTAACAATATATTTTTTTGTTATAAAAAAATTACTTTTTACAATATTTGTGACCACTTTTTGTTTTACCTCAAGAAACCATGAAACTTGTCCCTAAGAAGTTTTCTAATGTTTCTGACAGTTTTCGAGATAACATTTTTCTACTGAAACTTTTGGGGATGATGTCACCCCCTAAGCTTGCGATTGGGCTGCTGTAAAAAATACGTGTCGCTTATTTTCATCTGCTCAATATATCCACCAAACGTCATCAAAATCGGAGACGGACAGTTCGACATGTTATCTTCTTAGTTATGTATCTCGGTCGCCCAATCGAAGAGGCATCTGGCCAGTGTCACACATTGGAACCCTTTGTTCTTTTTAGCAATATTCTACTTTCCCAGAAAACTTTCCTTCTTTTGATTTACAATTTTTACATCATTCTCGTGTTTCTTTGTTTCATCGCGCAGAATCTTTTCTGGCAGAAACTTTCTTATATTAGTGAATGAGTCACTTTATTATTATTATTAGTCGAATGTAAATAACAAATTGCGTCTTCCATTAATAATAAAATTGTCACAATGAAAAAGGGGGTTAAGGAATTTGTATAGTTGTTATACAATTAACAATTATAATATAGAATGTTCGTAGCTATTTTTTTAATCGCAATTTTACTGTTTGTGTGTTGAAAAAATATACATCTCTTACCTCAATTTTGTAAGTATTTCTACATTATTCTTTGGCATTTATCAGAAAATAATGGAAAGTATAACTTTAAAAATTATTTCATTTATTAATAGTACAATTGAAATAAGAAAACTGGTTATCATGTGTTTTTTTAATTAACAGATTTTTAATTAACATTAATTGTTTGATGTCCTCTGTCGCCTTTCATTGCGGCAAAGAACAAAAGAATTCTT
Source organism: Nomada lathburiana (assembly GCA_963667235.1). Taxonomy (NCBI): domain Eukaryota; kingdom Metazoa; phylum Arthropoda; class Insecta; order Hymenoptera; family Apidae; genus Nomada; species Nomada lathburiana. Next base: position 2,091,062 of record OY763897.1, on the reverse strand, counting down.
TAAAATTCTTTAATTTTCGCATCGTTTTCTATAATCTGTTGGTAACGTTGCGAGTGACACGGAAATGGTGATGGATCCCAGATCCCAAAAATGCGGGCCGAAAAAATACATTGGGTGACTTGTCTATTCGTATATCTTGTCTGTGCCCATGTTCCGGTCCAGATTGTGTCGGTATACAGCTCACTGTAATACCCGTATCTACCCACAGATCATGTTCTATAATCTGTTGATAACGTCGTGAGTGACACGAAGATGGTAATGTGCCCGTAGAGCCCCAGAAATTCCGGCTAACAGTACATTGCATGATTGGTCTATTCTTATATCTCCCCTATAGTGATATCACAGACGAGATATCTCGTCTGTGGTGATATGTTTACTAGTATACCTCTTCTATGGTTATTTACTTGTAATTCAGTTGAATATGTTAATATATCACATTTTTATCAAACATTTTGCTTTATAAAAAATTCTAATGCATTTTAAATTGTTTGAAAAAATGCATGGATTCTGTTTGCAGTACAAGTGCAAAGACAATCAATTATTAATATTTTACAAGAATTTGTCAATGGTACTTTGGTTTCGTAGAACTTTTATTTCCTAAATGTGGATTAATTTACAGTGAAAGTCCACAATTTAATAAATTCTTTGTTGATTGATGTTACTCGTTCTCAACTTAATTATTTTATATTAAGATATATTTTAATATTTATATACTTGTATGAATATAATCGTATTTTTAAAGATAAGATTAATTTAGGTGTTACTCTATTTCTAAGTAATTTAAAGAGAATAGAATCGACCTAATAGCGCTCTATATATGCATGAAGTAAATCTGGTAGGCGTATAAATGACATAGGAGAACCTTATTTGCTCGGCGCATATAAATTTGAAGTCTACGATGTATAATTAATTAAACAATATATGTTACTAACAACTTTGTAAAAACCAAACTTAGTCACTCATTATTTAAGACAAGTATTTAAATAAAATTGCTCGCATCGCAATTCTCTTAATATTCATTAGATACACAATATAATCGGTGTTACAATTCCATTCATATAATAGTATTAACTAAATCGTTTAGAAACTTTGTAAAAAAAGAAAATCCGCTCCGGTTGTCAATCATTTACTATTCTGAATATATTTTTTACAAAATGTCTCCCATATTCTATAATGTTAACTAAATCGTTAACATAAAAATAATAAACTAAACATTGGCGATGTTACTTCGAGTGTCGTAATTAATTATATTAATTCACAAATTATTAGAAAGTTTAATGCAGTGATCGGAAATGATACCAAAATTATAGGTAGATTCAATAAATTTATCCGATTCATTATTAATTATTGAACGCAATAACGAAGAAATAAAGAAAGTGACTCCGCTAATGTTATTATTAGTTGGTGTATCAATTCCTTTCGTTCTATGTGCCACGGACAACGACTCTGTAACACGGAAAGTCTCGTGGGTGACTTATAAAGTCGTCCGTAGGCTTTTCCTCGCGTCAGTCGATAAACGCCAACGTCTTGCGATCTATTTATCCGTTCGAGACAGATATGTGTTGTTCAGTATCAATTGGCAGTAAGAGAAAATCGTAAACAAAACGAAAAGTTGCTATTGGTTTGAATTATTCTTAAATTGGAAACATAAAAAAAAGGAACAAAAAAGATAGAAGTGATTTAAAATGCGCGTAAGTGCGACGTCTATCATCGCGCTACTCTTTATCACGAGTGCTGTCGATTCTAGTGTTATTCCGGATAGAGGTAAGTGAAACGATTACTCGAATTATTCAATTTATTATATTTATTTATATTAAAGTGTTTTTAAGATTATTCGATAATTATGCAAGCAGCAAAGAAGCCGGAATAAAGAACAATGCAAAGAAGTAGAGATCTATAAATATAGTAATAATTTTTAAGTTTTTCTAATATACTGGCTTGAATACTTTATTTAGTGATAAATTGAATACGTTTTTGCTTTTTTCTTCGTTTTAATTGCAATTTGCTTTTATTTAGTTATTCTGCGTCTAGGTTCTGATATTATTAGACAGCTTATAAATTGTGCATTTATGATTTTTCGTTTAACATTTGGCGCTCATTTTCAGTTCAAGCTTTCTAAATTAAGGTGCGTACATAAAAAGAAAAGAAAATAATGGAAATTGTGGTGTTGCAACCGGGAACGGGAAAAGATGCGTATAATTGCCAGTCCCTAAATTTAGATAATGGGTCTTTCGATTGCTTAAGTCTGGAAGCTTGAAAATTTCGGGAACCCTTTGGATTGTAGAATTTAAAAAGTTCATCGTATTTAAATAAATCACTTTCCCTAACGTTAAACTAAGTTGTACTTTTATGAGCCTTCTGGTATGCGATCTAAAATTATTTTAAACATTGTATGAATGTAATGATATACAATAGACCAGCCTTAATAATATAAAATTAAAATAGTCCAAAATAATCGTTTTGTGTTGTTCATAAACATTTTGTCGTTCACATAAATACGTGATAACATAGATATCAGTATCAATAAATCTGTGAATCAATGGACAAATTTCTTCTGTTCAAATGTAACCTCTGTATTTCTTCTTTATTTAATTGTACACGTATGGTGTTAAAAGAAAGAGGCACGATATAACAAAGCAGTATATGTGTATACTCGCGGGGTGTTCCCATAAGGTGTTGTAAACGGTATTGCAAACCAGTCCCCATGCAGGTTGACAAGAAACCCGGTAACGGCATGGCTGGAACGATAAATTGTTTCTGTGGTCGTTTCACTTGAAATGACTATTTTCATGCTAGCCAATTATGGGTATAAATCGCGTGATTTTCTTAATTCGAGCAGTTCATCAAGTTCGGAAAAATACTTTACGGTTTTTCAAGTTTGTTATCTGAAAAATAATTTTAAAAATACCTCCTCTTTCGCTTCCCTTTTTTTGAAGAAAATTATAAAACTATTACGTTCGATTCATGTTATGTGAATTATTACTCGTTCAGTAATCGTGACTGACTGTAGATAAATAATAAGTAAGGACTATTATTATATGATTCGATAATTTCCATATAATATATAAAATACTCAGTAAAGAATTTAAAGAAATTCTGCATAACGTATTGCATTTTATGCTGCAGATTAAATTATCAGTTTTTGTTGTGATACTCGATTTATTATTTGTTGCCTACTTTAACAGAAGTTCACAAGGAGAGAATGATATGCAGAGATCAAGTTGTAATTCGAGGATAAGAAATGGAACGTAAAAGTAAAAACAATACCAGAATTGTTCTTTTGTAGGAATATCAATATAGAATAAATGAAATTGGATTGTAATTTATTATCAGACATTTAGAGTTATATTTATGTGTCGAAAGGTGTATGTAATTATTAAAAGGCTCGATAAAATGTATTGCCGAGCTTTTGCAAGGAAAGATGGCTGTCTCAAAGGGATTAGATACATCATATAGGATAAAGTTAGTTCATGAAGCAATTTAGCCGAACCTTTCTTTCTTTTGAAACATGACTGAAAATGATTTTTTTTTTAAATATTTATGTATTGCACATTTTTTTAATATATTTACAGATCTGACTACAAGCCTTCGAGAAATATGCGACAACAACGATTTTACGATTGCTATTTCAAACACCAAACCGAAGAAGAAATCTTCGGAAGCTATGGTGGAGACACTTTTAGCCATAAAATATGGAAAACTTAGAACGAAAATGGTACTCATGCTTGATCAACGAAGCAAACGAGGTGAGAAATATTTCAAGCAAAATTTATTCGACCTTCAAAAGTATACTTTTCTTTTGCCATTTTTATAAATATTATATTTGTAGTTGTGTGGTGTTTGTGCCGGCGGAAATATGAAATTAAGAGCTGCATTATACGGTCTTCTTATTTCATATTCATGAGGATGTTTTAATGCTTGGAACGTGTTAGCGTTTTTGAATGATGTTGCATTTTATGTATTGAGATGTCCTGAATTATGGCTATAATAACTTTTAGTCAGATTATTATTCTTTTCGAACATTGTATTTATTGCTAACTTTTAATAACTGCACGTAAACATGGAAGTAATAATATTTCTTTACCTTATTACATCATTTCTAAAAAGAGAACGACGAGGTATAATGTTCTTATAAATTTATTTGTATATTACTTTCATAATATCATAAATTTGGATTTATTGCAACCAATTGCATAATATAAAATGCTATAAAATTGTGACAGTTGTTGCATCGGCTTTTCAAAATATTTATAGGATTTTTGAAAAACATATTTCTCTTACTAATATTTTTTATAAAATTGAACCGCAGTGCTTAATGAAAATAAGAATGTTTATTAACATTTTTTGATAGTGGAATAATCAAATTGGACCGGGCAATCAGTTTGCGATTTTTATTCTCGTTTCATTTATATTTTCGTGTTTTTAATAGAGAACATCGTTATATGCCATTCATCTTTTAATAATATTACATTTCGTTTTCAATTGACGTCGTATAAAATACAAAAATATATCCGAAATGTTTGTGCGTTTGTTTAGAAAAAAAATGTGCATTATTCTTATATTATTGTTCATATATTTCACGAGCATGGTGCCTATTACTTTAATATCAATAAAAAAAAAACACACGTGTTGGTAGTTTAACATCTGATCCTTTATTACCATTTCCTTCGGTACTGACCATTAATTTTAGAAAACACCACTTATCATAAGTAATATATTTTAGTGATTCTCGAGAGTATCGACAAAGATGGCCACCGTACTGAGGAGCATATAAATGTGAACGTGAATTACCCGTCGAAGAATATAATTGTCCTCGTGCACCAGAGTCAACCAGAAGCTCGTCTGGACATTTATATCGATTGCATCTACCAAGGTGTGATTTCATTGAAGAAAACATTCCGTGAATTAGCAAATACCGAAGACAATACTCCGTTCGAGGCGGTAAGTATTTCATAAAGAAATACCTATGGTTTCCTTCTCTACGATAAGTCGATTAACTTTTAATAGGAAATATTAAATTCAATAGATTATTGAATTGATTATATTAAAGTTCATGTTTTAAATGACATAAATTTTCTAATCAATACATCACTAAATATATTAGATTAAACTGAAATATTATTAAAGCATATGGTGCATCAAAAATTTAACCGTACATGTGAATGTTAAAACTTTTGTACATCATTCTCCCCCTTTAGCTTGTGTATATTAACAGTTGATCAGTTATTGCTATTTATATATTATTTAAATGCACAATTAATATAACATACTCTATACAATTTAGAAATTATTGCTTAACTGATTTAGATGGTGTTAGTGTAAATTGCAGCATTGGTTTCGTTCTTTCTTGCAGATAATTAATATACAATTAATATAGAACATATTTGAATTTAATCAAAGTATATTTTCATAAATCTTGATCCCCTTTCCTCCGTTGTCAACGTCCCTTCTTCACTATTTCGCCTTATCATAGTGATCAAGCAAAATATTATCCTTCCTCTTCTATCATTGAGAATTTCACGGTTCTTAACGGAGCACCGATGACGTTAGAGAGATCGTAGGATGACGCCTTTCCAAATATGGTTGGCCAGATCAAGGCTGCTCAGCTTTATTACATGCAGCTGTTAACTCATGTAACGCATTCAAGTGCAGTGAATTGATTCAGATTCGCTTGACATTCATCATTATTGAATATTCACGGCCTACTTTCTTGCTGTTGTGGTTGAAACACAAATAGAAGGGGAAAAAAGCCGATAATGAATCGCGATCGTTTATGAATTTATAACAGAAAGGAGGAGCAAGCGATACTTTTTACTAGTATCTTTTTTGTTGTTTAATATTCATCGAAACTGGTTAACTGGAGCCTCGACTGTTCTTTTTTTTACTTTAAGCATTGCATTTGATCAAATGAAACTTGTGAATAGTGGTATTATTTGTCACTGATTTTTTGCACTATTGGCGGGGGAAATATTTCTATGCCTCTATGTTATTTTGTATTTTGTGAAAAAATTATACTGAACCAAGGTGGTCAACATGCTAAAGCGTCTTTTTTCAATCCTAATTTCTAAAATTACGAATAATTTTGTTAGTTAATAGTTAAATACACTACTTTTTTTTACAATAAAATGATGTACGGTGAATCTTTTACTTCTTAAGTTTTCAAGTTTCGTTCAGCTTCGTTATTCAGTTCCGTTGCAAACAGTTTATTGCAAAGAAGAAAATCTGTTGAACCGATAAACATATTCGTTACAATAGAATAGTACAGCTACAAAATACTTTGGCAAATCATTTAAAAAATTAAGACAAGATTTCCAAAATATAGATATCGAGTAAGTACACGTGACTTAAAAGTTACACAGGTGTATAGAGTCAAATTTGTTTCATTGAGAAAAGCGTACTGTTTTCTACAAGATTCATTTACAATCTCAAAAGCAGTACATAGATACATTTTGGTAGTTCGGGTAAACGTATTGCACATCCACAGGAAAAATATCACTAGTGAAAAATTGTCAATTTTTATTTTATCGGGAAAAACATCTTCTAGTACCCTTTTACATTAACGGTCAAAATATTGGATACAGATATCATATTTCTACTCCGCACTAAAATACATAATTCTACGGCCCAACGTATTTCACTATACAGATAACACTCTTATAACACGGTTCCGCTTTAACACGATTAGAAATTTGCGAAAACCCTCGTGCAATATTTAAAACGCGGTTTTATATATGTATGTACACATTTAAATTTCATTTTTGTATTCTTTAACTTATGGAAGGAGAGACGATAAACTATCGAATCTCCTCGTTAACCCACCGGTCCTTTGTCTGCTTTTCGTGGCGCCCATGGAGGTGTCTCATATAACACGGCATTTTCTAGGAACCCATCTACCGTGTTATAGGAGGTTTTCCTGTATTTTGATGCGTGCATACCCCCTTGAACCATATCAGGAATATTACATAACTTTTAGAATGATTTCCTCACGTAGTACTTGCACTTCCGTGACTTCCTTGCCATATTCGTTGAACCACACTGAAATGGACAATTAGATTTTACTGTCTAGGAACGATTTTTCAATACCCTCATTTAAACCTTGACCTTTCTACCGCCGTGTGTTCAGTTTAGGGAAAGAAGAAGCCAAGTGAAAGTGTATCCAACATCGCTCATGGTCGATACGCTGAAACAAGAAAACTGCCCTAACGATTTATCTGACATGGATATGATGTTATCGAATCTCTACAAGCACAGAGAGTCCCGCGAATCAACCGTAAATCCTGCTAACGATCGAAACGATGATCACGACAAGCGTGATTACGTTCATGATCTGCCGCACTTAAGATTAAGAAGCAGACAGAATCATCAACGATTAAGAGAACTTAATCATCATTCCACTACACAAATTCCAGATATATTGGAAGATATCGATCAGTTTGAGGATTACGATGAATACAATGACTTTAAGAACAATCATGGATCGAATCATGATCGCCATTCTGGCCAACAGGGTCGGTTGGAGGGTCGATACGAGAGTCATGTTAAAGAAGATGATCGTGTTAAACATAGTCATTCTTTACATAGTAAGCACGAGGAGGCTCTAACAACAGATATTTCACGGACACGATTGTCTCATGAGACATTTGGGGAATTGAATACCTCAAATGACTCGGAACAGTTAATTCAATCGAGTGTTAATTACAAGAGGGTGCCAAGAAGGGGGGACATTGGAATTCAGTCATTGGACGAAAGAGGTAAAAGGATTCAATTATATAAATTGTACATTACTTGTAGAATTGAAGAACGTAATATACATATATGTATAGAGTAGACCGAGGCGAATCGGATCGAAATAAGAATTTAGTTGAAATTTTTTATGTTACCATGGAAAAAAGTGTTTAGTTCGTGCATACACTCCTCACGCCCTTTCTATGCACCTCTGTCTTTTTATTGTTTTACAATACCGTTTAGTGTTGACACGCATTTCAAGTTTGCCTTACGCGGACCTAAGGTAATTATTTTGGTGCAGATCTAAAGATACATAGCTTGCAATTTCTTATTTAAAAATAAAAGGTAAGCTTTAACATCCAAATGTGTTTAATATTATTAGTTTGTATAGTGTCCAGAAATAATAATTGATAGAATTTTCACTGTTATATCATAATTAGTTTACGTATTTTATTCACTTTAAAATTATTATTATATGGGGTGAATCGGATTACTTTTTCTTTTCTTTATTTAATTAGTTGTATGACTTTAAATGCGATAATAACTTATGCATGTAGGTAAAGATGGTTCGCACATACATAAAAGAGAGTGGCATTGCATTTATTGTAACGAGAAATTCATTCATCCACCTGTGCAGGATTGGATACTGTGCAATACCTGTGAAGAGTGGTGCCACGAAAAGTGTGCTGATGTAAGTGGTGTTCAAGGACAATATACTTGCCACCCATGTACTACGTAGAGTCATTGACATTATTATTATTAAGTTATATTTTATAAAGTTAGAACCAAAGATTATTTTACAACAATTTGTTTGTTTTTTTAGAGATATTTGGAATATCCGATTCACCTCCAGGCTCGGGGCGAATCGGATATTTTCCACCTTTTCGTTTTTTGTCCATAAGAGAGGAATTTTGTACTTTGTTTTTATTTTTTATTATAAATGTTCATGTTTAATGGGTACTTGTTACGAATTTATAATAAAATATTGCGTTTCTAAATTTTATCTATTTCTTTTTTTAGCATTCAAATAAAGAATGATCCGATTCGCCTCGGCCTACCCTATATAATTAAAATAATAACACATTAGAAATAAACAAAACAATATATAATTAGGAATGTGTATAAAATAAATTAGTAGTTGATACACATCAACTGAGGAATTTAAAACATATTTTTTTGTGTATTAGCAAAAATATAGAATGACGTGAACGACTTTCTTTAGAATTAAAAGCTAACTTTTGATTCATTCCGTTTTGTAGTGGATTACATAAAATTCTGCTATGTTTCTGTTCTGGGAGTAAAGAATTTGTTTAATTCTAAAAAGATCTAAGTAATTGGCACTTACGCGCTTGATCTATTATAGGGTTGAAATTATTTAACTATAAGAGTGAACAAAATGTTGCCTTTAAAGCGACGTATGTAATGATTTTTTATATAGAAATATATTTTTTTGTTAAAGTTTGTAACTTGATGTCGTGAGGCGGTAACGTGTTTGTTTTCTAATAGGCTAATGAATACTAAAGCATCGTTGTTATGAGATTTCTCATTATAGTCGATTAGCAGAGCAGGACGTTAACGTCTATAAAATCATGGAATATTTAGACCCCTTATGAGTATGAAAAATATTATTTAAATGTATATGTCTTCATTTCTTGCAACGATTCTGATAAAACAACAGTGCGCTATATCGATAGGATTCCTTCAGTCGATAATTATCGCTATCAAATAATATATTTATCAGCGAAATTGCATAACCGACAGAAAATATTATTACAATAATATTAATAACAATACTTCCATAAATATTAATATAGTAAACTATAAATGGAATATATGTTGCACATGTTGCAAATATTGCATATGTTACATACATTTATAGCAATTTAATCATAATGAACATCTGTGTGATTATTATTATTATATCTTAATTCTATAAGCTTAGCGTAGTCATTCTATAAGCCTTGTAAACAATATGATCACTATCAATATCAATGAAAGTATTTGAGATTTATCAAACGATACATTTAATATTGACATAATTTTCACAAGTCGTGTGCATCAAGTAATTAGAAAATCTAATGTCGTAGCATGTCTCACCGACAGCCAGATAGTGAAAACACTGAACGAGCTGATCGAAGCAACCAGGAAGGTCTGGAGAGAAATAGAATTAAACGTGAGTGATAAGGTCGTTCACTATTATACAAGATTATTTATTGGATCATTCGTAACAGCGTGATTGTTTGTTTTTTTCAGAGAGTGGAAACGCAACATCTTCGACAATTAATTGAAAATTGCGCAGCATGTCGCGTACTCCCCGGTGAGTGAAGTTCTGCTGTATTGAAACAATTATTTATTCGCCTGGAACGTACTCGATTATCCATTATTCCGATTTCTTCTTTTGTATCGTTTTTGTCATTTCTGTCGACTATTTGTCTCGCGCGATATTTTTGATTTTGGTAACGATTTTATTCCTTTACATACATAAGAATAATTATTGATCGTAGGTGACAAGAGGGCATCTATATTAATGTATAATATGGTCTTACGTCGCAATAAATATGTATTTCTTTGCAAAGCTATATAACGTTTTGATTCGTATTCACGTGGCACAGAACCGCTTACTAGTATGATCATGAAATTAAACGTAATAATATTAAATCAGGAACACTATTAAAGATAGCAGAAATTTGAGAGCAGCAGCGCAATGTCATTATTTTGGGGTTAATCGTTTTTGAAAAGTTAATGGCGAATTGCAAAGCGTTAAAGTTCTTAAGCAATAATAATTACTAATAATTAACAATTTGTAATTGAAGTATAGGATAACTTAATGTAAAAAAGCTAAAACATTCAAACGAACGTAGTGTATATGGATTTCCGATTAAATTTTATACTATGGGGGTGCAAATAATTCTTGAACTTTTCGCGCTTTTCTACACGGTTTTGGAAGATCCCTTCGATATACATGATTAATGAAAAGGAATCGGGAAGTTTTGTGGCGTCCAATATTAATTGTTACTGTTCTAGTATTGTCGTTGTTATTAAGCGAACAAGAGTTTAAATTAAGTCAATTAAATAATTGATAATATTTAAAATATACACTATTGTTCAAAAATATTTTCCCTCTTACAGCAAAAGCGTTGTAAATTATTTTAATAAAATATTATAAAATCAGTGGATTGTAGATATATTCCTTGTATTACACGTAACCATATATACGATATAATTAATTTTTTTTTACTTCTATTACTTATTGAATAGCGATATATGTATATTGCTAATACTATTTTCACTATTTCTTAACATATTAAAAGCATTCCCAACAGAGAATTCTGAGTACCGAAGGTGTTTACGAGTACATCAAAAATACATAACACTTTCGCCCTTTCTATACTTTTCTAGAACAATGAGAAATGAGGTGTTTGAATGAAAGCACATCTGGTACCACATTTAGTATATTATTAAAATGATTCAACCCCCTCCCCCCTCCCCCTAAACAATTTTACATAACTCCTTTATCCTCAGAAACCTTCAAATAATAAATAAATAAATATTTAGCGTGGCAATACAAGAAAATCTACATATCATACATAGGGAACAATAATTGCGGGCAACAGTGTATATTCATAACACGAAACGATTTCCTTCTCTTTTTTCGTTTTTGCTTTTGCCTACTTGCAAGTATATGTAGCCGTTAATTGGCGGTAGTTCTAGTGTTTTAAAGCAGATTCCGAATTTTCCCTAATCCGTCCCCGCGAAGAAAACTGTCGACGCTGTGATGGAAATCTGATCGTTTGCGAACTGGCCGAGCTTTCTTTCTTGGATTAGTTATGTCCTGACAAGTTCCTGATCGTGGTCATTCCACAGTTGCATCGACGACCACGACGGCAGCTCCTCCTCCTACTTGCGAATACAAGTCCCCCTGCTTTCCGGGGGCTGATTGTCGCAACACACCACAAGGACCACAGTGCGGAGCTTGCCCGCCGGATTACACCGGCGACGGACATCGTTGTATGAAAACTACTTGCGCTCACAACCCTTGCTTTCACGGTGTCCATTGCTACGATCGTGCGAACGGATACAGGTATATCTCTTTACATCGGTGACAAGCACAATTTCACTTGAATCCAACGAATAACGAACAAGCTTTTCCATTTTGCTTTAAACACTAACAATAAATACGTATGGTTTATTTGGTTGGCTTTCGAAGAAAAATAGGGCCTCGAGGGTATATTAAGCCTTTGTTGCCGAGGTATAGTTGGGTCATGGAAGTAGAGTTGGGAGGTCCATTGTCAATAAACTAATCACTTGTATTTAATTTAAGTTGATGAAATCTTATTGCTAAAAGGTGTATGTACTATATGTAGAAATAGTGGAAACTCTAAGACTCTATCTCTACGGCAAAGGGTTGAATACAGTTGTACAATGATCGCAATTTAATGCAGTGGAATCTTGATTAACTGGATTGTGATTATACGTGGTATAGAATTTACTAATCATATATTTACAGTCGTGTCTTTGCATTTGAAATTATTTGGAAGAAGATGGTGGTATTGTTTCTAGTCATGCTTTTCAACGTTTAAGAAAAACTTGCATTTAATCATTTCTCCACAGCTATTAATTTATTTAGCCAATCTATCTCTTGTTAAGCCGTAATCGAAGCCCTAGTGCACGTTCACTATTAGGGTTATATATATACATACAGGGAAGGACAAAAGTGTTCGTATACTATATAAAAATATGGAAATAATGAGGGCTATAAAACATTTTCTACATTATTAAATAAGTGGCACGAGTATTAGTAACAAATAATCATGTGTAGAAAGTAATTGCCTTATTTGATCATTTATATTATAATGAAATGTACAAATACTATTGTTACTCTGTATATAATATTAAATGTCAATAGTTTTTTCAAATTATAGTCACGTGAACAAGTAAGTTCTTCTGTGAACATCTAGAATATATTGTGCACAAATAGAACAAAATATGGTCTGCGGTGGACGTTTTTCTCCAATTCACAATAATGTTGGAACAGTTTAAGATATGTCTAGGATATGGTATAGTGATTATTGTTTACGATTAAAAGTAATTTATATTATTCATGTTACAGAGAAATTTTAAAAAATGAAAGGCATTTTATTATCGATTCGTGTATATTCAGTTACTGTTAAAACGCATTTAGTTCCTTCTATGTATTACTTTTTAATGAATTACTGTATAGCAATCAAAGAAAATCATCGCGTCACATAAATTGTGCATTTCATTTCATCTTTAACCATATCGAATGGTTTTATAAACTTTTCAACTTCGGCAGATTTTTATTGGTTTTTCTACGCTTTTGTTTAACTCGATTTAATAACAAATCAAGATGGTCCTCTTTTCTTGTTGCAGTCATAATGCGATTGATTCTTTATGCAGTATATTTTTATAGTTACTATTTTGTGCATGCACTTTTTGTTTTACAAAAGTAATTGCTGATTTACATATAAATAACAGACACACTTTTTAGCTGTGGGAAATGTCCCACCGGGTACGTAGGTGATGGGAAGCGTTGTGAACGACGTAGGAATGGTTGTGAAAGTCACCCTTGCTATTCGGAAGTTCAATGCGAGCCAACTTTTTATCCACCGCACTTCAGGTAATAAGATGAAACATTTTCTTAGTTCACCAATTGTTACATTTATTTTAATTCATGAATTCATGAAACTGACAAACTGATTGCTTATTAATTTATTAATATATTTTTTACTATGCCTTATACTAATAATATAAAGTATTTTAAAAGCACGAGTAAAAATCGTACATAAAAACAAATGAAATGAGCCTTTTCAGAGAATAACTAGATAAATTAGAATTTTATACAGTATTGTATTAAAGCAGGAAGTCCGTATCATTCTCGCGTGTACGCATAATAATTTATTCGCGAATATTTGAATAGTTTAATAATTGATAAATTAAATACCTATAATATGACCTGATATATTTTACACGTCAAGTTGTGAATATTCTTTCTCAATTGCGTTAATATTAGATGTGGAGCTTGTCCAAACGGGTTCGTTGGCAACGGGTCTACCTGCGTTGCCATAAACGAATGCGAATTGGCCGAACCTTGTCATCCTGGTGTACGATGTATTAATCTTCGTCCGGGATATAGATGCGAGCCTTGTCCACCGGGGTACATTGGGACCACAATAGAAGGGATTGGTTTAGAATTGGGAGCTAGTCGTAAGCAAATTTGCCTAGACATAAACGAATGCGAGAATAACAATGGTGGATGTGATCCGAACATGGAATGCATCAATCTCGAGGTAATTACTTAACTACGATTTATTTGAAAAACTAACGGGCCGTTTTCAGTTTCAACCATTCTTCGATTAGTGACATTTGGTCCAAGTGAGGGCCTGTTAAGTGAAGTGAATTTTTTGCTCCTGTCGTTTCAGGGTTCGTACAGATGTGGTGCTTGCAGACCGGGCTTCGTAGGCAATCAAACAATCGGTTGTCATCCTAAACACAGTGTCTGTCCAGACTTTGCAACTGTCTGCGACGCAAACGCCGAGTGCAGGTGTATCGATAAACATACATACGCCTGCAGAGTGAGTCGAGAAGTTTTTTGACACAGTATATTTACTTTTAAACTATCCCCTTATGTACTGCACTCCTTAACTTGGTCCTAATACGAAAAGTGTGGCGAATTAGACCAAACACGAGGAGTATGCTGCTTCTTCGTTTCTAATGCAACTATATTTAAGGACATTGCCTTAATAGTTGAGAATGACCCAAGAAATGTAAGGGGAATGCAATTTTCAGTGCCGCGTTGGCTGGGCAGGGGACGGTATGATCTGTGACCTGGACGGAGATAACGACGGAATCCCTGACAGAAATCTTCGGTGTCACGATCGACGTTGTCGTATGGACAATTGTCCATTGACACCCAACAGTGGCCAAGAGGATGCAGATAGAGATGGCTTGGGCGATGCGTGCGACCCAGATGCTGATAATGATGGCGTTCTGAACCCATCGGACAATTGTCCTTTCATTTCCAATCCCGGACAGGAGGACAGCGATCACGATGGTCCTGACTCGGTGGGCGATGTATGCGACAATTGTCCTCTGGTGGGAAATCCAAGACAGGAGGATACTGACGACGATGGTATCGGCGACGCCTGCGACAACGACATCGACAATGATGGTAAGATTCTTTTGAAGGAACGTTGGAGGAACGTTGCTTCTTGATATCTCAGGATGTAAAATTCCGGTCAAATATTTGCCATCGCTAAACGTTTCGAAATATATGTTAATATAATATCACTTACATTGATTCTGATCTCGTTCGTTTCATTCAAAACCCATTTCCCAATTTTCCCCGTGAAATTTGATTAATCACTTGAAACAATGAGTGAAAATAGCTTTGCTAATATTTGCAATACAAATACCAAGTACATACAACAATTATAACTTTCTAGGTATTCTGAATCATCAGGACAATTGTCCAAGACGGAAGAACCGTGATCAAAGTGACTCAGATATGGATGGAATTGGCGATGCCTGCGACAATTGTCCTTACGTTCACAATCCTGATCAATTGGACCAAGATGCCGACGGTGTAGGAGATATGTGCGATAACGACAATGATAGGGACAGGGATGGTGTTCAGGACGATAGGGACAACTGTCCGGATGTGGCTAATCCGGGACAAAATGACGATGATCGCGATGGCATAGGGAACGAGTGCGATTATGATATGGATAACGATGGTGTACCGAATCACGCAGACAATTGTCCTTACGTATATAATCCGGATCAACGTCACACTCATCGTAAGTAAACGATCTTTTATAGATAATCTTTGTTACGTAATATTTGTGAAACTTTATTACGACCATTTGAAGCAAACTTTCGTTTTGATACTACTAAACAAATTAGAAAAGGAGACGAAAATAGAAAATCGATGGTAAAGTAGTCGTTAATTAAATCGAACTTATGATATGTTAATTGTTTGAGTCTTGAATAAAATACGTCTCTTTGCTATATAGAAGAGAATAGTATAAAACCTAATTACAGTGTAATATAATATAAGATATAATATATAATAAGAATAATATAATATAAAACGCCACATTTATATAAATATAATTTAAAACGGAAAATCAGAAAATATGCGATAAAAAATAAATAATACAATATGCTGTAACTGTTCACAATTTCATGCAAATCGATTTAGTAGTAGTTATTAACGTTTTCACCCATGCTGCATCACGCTGTTTCTATAAAGACGTTTAGAAAGATTTTTTTTAGGACAAGACAGACAAATTTTGATCCTCTGACGTTCATTTGTTCGTCTTTATCGCAAGTACATTTTATGACACTGTCATCAATTGAAAAAACAAGTCTCATCTACCTATTTTGTATTTATATTTTGTATTTAAAATTTCCAACATTTCCTGTGATTTAATTTAACAATTTCCTTATTATTCTTTGTTATTTTGCCCGATGATGTATTGTATTTTGTTAAAGTATCGTCCAATGCAGGGACTGTTGCAATTTCTTTTTAACAGTGTTCAGGCTCGAATCGTGTTGTCAAAATATCGATTTGCATTGAACAAAAGAAGATGAAATTAATTGAAGACATCGAGTTTTGAGGAAATTTTGTGCTTTCAGATGATCGCATTGGGGACGCCTGTTGGAATGACTATGACAACGATACTATAAAGAACATACATGACAATTGTCCTAACAACAGTTTGATCTGGACGACAGATTTCAGAAAGTACACTACAATTGCATTGGATCCTGTTGGAACAGCTCAACAGGATCCTGTCTGGAAGATACACAACGAGGGCGCTGAAATTCAACAGCTTGTGAACAGTGATCCAGGGATCGCGATTGGTAATGCATTTATTTATATGTATACAGCTTAAACTCGGGAATGTATTTAATAATTAACAGTAGATCGCGATTAGTAAAAAAAAAAAAAAATAGACAGTAGCCTATTCCCAGGGAATGTTCTGTATAAGCTTACACTAACAAAAAAAAATGAACGTGGGATATCAGAAATTCTTTGTGGCTAGAAATTAATCCTGCTAATTAATTTCTTAAGTTTTAAAGGAATTGAAAATAGCAATGCTGAAATATTTTTTTTTAATATCTGTCAAACTGACGAGTGCTGCAAAACTAGGTACATATGGAGGCCTCTTTATTGTAAAAACTTTCAGTTGATAAATCAATTAATTCACTTTTTTTTCCAAGTAATTTTTAAAAATCTTATTTATCTAGGTTTGAATGTTAATGGACTTACACTGTTTGGCTTCTGAACCCTCCATATATCTAATTACACTGTTCGACAAATTTGAACTTTTTTTTGATTTTGTAACCTCCAATATGCGTTTCTTATAGACTTTCATGTCCTGAATACGAATCTGCTGTCTGTTTTTCTCCGGAAAGTACCATTTTTGAAAAAATCAGTTTTGAGTTAAAGTCTACAAGAAATGCCTATCGAAGATTACAAAATCAGACCCGTGTTGAACAGTGTTATTAGTGTATATTAATATTATATCGTATGTTTATTTAAAATGTATGTAAAGTGTAATGTAAATCGATGATGGATTTCGATATTTATTTATTTCCCCTTCAACTCCTTTCTGCCCTCATATTCATTCGCATCATATTCATGTCACGTCAAGATCATTCTTATGAATATCTGTTCATTTCAACAAATTTCTGCCACAGGTCCAGACATTTTCAGCGGTGTAGACTTCGAGGGAACCTTCTTCATTGACGACGATGGTGACGACGATTTCGTTGGTTTCGTCTTTTCTTACCAGGACAATCGCAGATTCTATATTGTAACATGGAAGAAGGGACAACAGCCGTATTGGATGCCTACTCCTTTCAGGGCAGTTGGGGATCCTGGAATATTCTTAAAGCTGGTCGATTCGGACACCGGCCCTGGAGAGGTCCTAAGGAACAGCCTGTGGCACAACGAAGACACCCCCGGTCAAGTGAAAATTCTTTGGAACGATCCGAAGAAAATTGGATGGAAGCAAAGGGTTCCATACAGGTGGCAACTGTTGCATAGACCGAGAATTGGTTTGATTAGATTCCGGCTTCATCAAGGAAATCAATTAATGGCAGACTCTGGCAATGTCTACGATTCAACCCTGAAGGGTGGAAAATTAGGTGTCTACTGCTTCTCTCAGGAGAAGATCACTTGGTCGAATCTGTTGTACACGTGCAAAGGTAAGGGAGAGACTTTCTTTTCAATTAATATTTCTCAAGTGTGCCAATTTGTAATTATAATTCTACGGAACAGAATTATTATATGCCTATTAACGTCTGTGGGAACAGTGTCTTTTTGTTACATCTGGATGACGCTTTTATTTCGCTGGTTTGAAAAGCATCGTGTAAATATTTTGCGTTATAAATTGAATTTCACAGAACGATCAAACTGAAAAATAAGAATGAGATATGTACCTACATCGCGTAAAAATATATTAAATATAACTACTTTCTAGTTGGATATAAATGCTAGTGGGAGAGTATTTGTTTTATATCAAAGTGCAATGGAAACAATTTTTGCAGCTAATAGTTGATCCGTTATTGTGTGAACGAAAGTAATATTTTATCTCTTGTGGTGCTAATGAAGACAGTTATGTCAGAATGAAAGTATGTAATAACTAATTATCTTCATAATATTTTTAATCAATGCCAATGGTTTTTCTTTTCAGAAACCGTTCCGCGGTCGGTATGGAACGAATTGCCAGCGAATTTGAAGAAAGAAGTAAACGTCGAAATAAGCCACTAAGCCAGATCTACTTACGCTCAACAGTCTATCTATTACGAATGACATTAAATTCACGAAAGTCCCATCACGTGGGACAAGTTTCACTAGAAACACGGTGTCGTATAATTTGGTTCGTTTCCCGCGGTCAAAATTAGAAGGTACTCTTACTTTTTTGTACATGTATAATATATTTACGATTCAATATGTACCTACGGTTTCCATTCGATATGCTTCTCGTCCAACCGTTCAAGTTTACTCATTTTCTTTCCCTGACTTGTTGTTGTTGTTGTTGTTATGAAGTTCGGAGTTTTGTAACATTTAAGCAAGTGTACGTAATTAAAAGACACAGCATGACGAATACCTTTCAGGGAGCCCCACTTCTGGTGCTGAAAAGGATCGACGATCATACGAAACACCTTAAGAATAATATTTTTAAATATTATGGCGACTATAGTTTGTGAAACGTGTGCAACGAACCCTTATATTCTAATTAACGCGGGGTAGAATCTGTAGGTGCGCTTTTTGAAGATGTTAAATTATATCATTTAATTAGTGGTGAAGTATTATTAGATTGTCCATTAAGTTCGTACAGTTTTTCTTTCGTTGAGGAATTTATACCAATAATGATAATTGCATATTGAATATACATGTGCAGGTGATTATGAAAGTGGTCTAAATCAGATGCATTTTTTGTTTCGAGATATTTCGAGTTTTGCATTTGACTGTTTTAGAAAATATTTTTTTTCACTATGTAACGAAATATTTCATAAAATACTTGAAATTGAAGTGTTTTCTATAATTGTGAAATGTTACGCGTAGCTTATAAATGAATGCGCTTTTGAAAGCATTACACTTATAATTATTGTTAGGCTATTTTTCAAAATAATGGTATATGTTAAATGTGACTTATAACGATGAAGAATAATTTTGTTAATAATTGCGATTAATTACTTTTTATTAATCTTTTGATTTTTAAATATCTCTGGTGATGAATTGGCGAGATGTATGGCAATAAATCCATCATATCTTTATTTTCTTGGGGTCGTGTGACACTTGTTTCGTTGTTTCCAGAATTTTCGTTTCGCCTGAGGGTGAATGAAAATTATACTAATTAATAGAAATTTATACTACAGAAAATTGGGTCAATCCGGTTTAAATGGGAATAACATTTAAAATTAAGTATATTTGACAAAAAATAAAAGACGAAAATGATAAAAAATCGCACGATCTTATTGGACAACTCAGCGTACTTTTGTGTCAAGTGTAAAGGCTGATTAAATTAATTTGTAATTTACACGGATATGAATTTCGCAGAAAGAGCGGAACATGGAAAGCACTGTTTTTAAAAAAAGGATACTAAATTCCTAAAACGAATTTCGGGAAGAACTTATAATTTGAAACATTTTAGTTGCGACATTTATGGTAGATATAAGAATAATTTTTATTTGTTTGATCGAAATTATAGTTTAAGGTATGGAATACTTGTTTTGGTGGAATGAACTTGGTACTGTCCAAACGGCAGGTTTATGATTGGCTTTCCTATATTTTTAACAATTAATCTGTGCCTATGAAAAGCCAATATAATTGTAAAATTAATTAATAAATGATAAAACTGATTAACACTTTCATTATCTGATGTTACGTTGTTATACATAAATATAACATAACAAAACGCTGAACAATAGTTATAATTATAATACATGGGAAAAGTGAAAAATATTCAGTCGATGTATGAAAAGAAATTAATTTCTCAATTACTAAACACGATTTTCAATTAGAGCGGAATAAATAGTTCAATAATATTGCTGATTATATGTGTAGGTACATTTTTTTCTTACCTACAGACCATTGTAATAGGCTAAATTATTATCAGACACGTTAGTAAGACACTGTATATATTTACAGCACCAGATAATAATCCAATTGTAAGTCAAAGGAATACCATTTTTTGGCTGCGAAAAACCTTCGGCTGCGTCACACTTGCTTTTGCAATCCACCAACAAAACAGAAATGGCAGAAGAAAATACTGTCCATTGGAATGACATATCTGTCACAGTTATTGGAAATTAACTTAGATTTCAGAATTTAATGAATTTAACATCTTAAATCACTTAATTTTAAAACACTTTTATTAGCTATAACAATAGTTTTAATATTTAAAGCTATTTCTATAGCTGAAAATTGCTCATGAAATTGTAAACCATTATTTATTTCAAAAAGCGCACATCTAGATTTCCTCGTTTCTTCTTCTACGGGGTGGTCCACCTGACTTCATCGCCTGGAAAGTCTCGTTTGTTTTTGATAATATTAAAAAATGTTTCACACAAGAGTTGAATAGCTTCGAGGGGAACATAATTAGGCGTGACCATCTGTTTGATAGGTGGATGCACGGTGGACAAATGAAGCGCACATTTTTTTTCTTAAAGGGAATAATATACTTTATTCACTTGGAAATCATAGCCCTTTTAAAGGTGAATGCAATGATCTGCTTTCAAAGTCGCCAAAGATCAAATAAATAAAACTTTTATTTGAAACCTTTTTTAATATTATCAAAAACAAACGAGATATTCCAGGCGATAAAGTTAGGTGGACCACCCTGTATAATAGATTGACAAAGTTGATCGAAGTACATGAAAAAATCTCATCGCTTCAATGATACATCCTGATTTTCCTACTTCTTTCTCTACAGGAAGGCTACTTATTATATTAAGTAATAACGAGGCTTTTCTTGATATTAGAAAAGAACAACTATATACACACAATCGTATGAGAAAATGTCTACTGTATAGGATGGACCAATGCATTTCCATAAAAATATATTCACCGCATTGGACGTTATGAAGGAACAAAATTTTTACGCAATTCATCATAGCGCTGGGAAAGAACATCGTAACAAGACGGAGAAAGTTTTAATATATTTCTATCTGCATCTTAAATAAAAATTAGATGTTTGGACAATTAACTAGTATATATTACGACGTACCAAAAATATAATAAATATCGAAATAAATAATAGATAAATGCTATATAATATTTAGGCCCTTCGCAGTAAATAAAGAGCATTAACTTCGAACTTCTACGAATTGGCGAACCAAATTTCATTATAACTTTCTTGTGTTTATCTGTCTATACGAATCTGTGCATGTGTAATACCATTTAAAAAAAAAAACAACGTAAAAGCTAGAAAACAAAAATTGTCTGATTTCAAGTTACCATTTAGTCTGACGGGAAACGCAAAACTTCGGTCATTATCTAGATCGCAATTAAAGTACAACTTAATTGTTAATATGTTAATGTTATATATATATATATATATATATATATATATATATACACACATATCAAGGAACGTGTAGATAGAAAGCTACAATTTCTTTTCGAGGAAATATACAGGAAATTTGAATAACACAGATGTAAAGTATTATTAAGGGGGTTAACAATTAAAAGAGGCCGAATAAATGTAACATCTATCGTAACATAGTATTCAGAAGGTTCCCGAAATTGTTACAAATAAATACTTATCACTAGAATCGAAGTACATTATTATAATATTATAGTGTGTCCCGGTAATTATGGTAAAAGGGGAAAGAGAGTAATTTCTCATGATTACAAAATATTTTATTGATAAGTTATGCAAAATAGCATTGTTAAATAAGGTATTGCAGAATAGAAATTTTCATTATGGGGCTGAGGGCTTTAAAATAATTAAAGGAGGCCTAAAAATAATTTGGCCGCCCTTATTTACGAAACCTCTGATCTGAACACTAGCAATGATAATAAAAGTGGAGTTGACTACGTTACAATTGCAACGACAAACTCGAATAGAAAATAAAATAAATAATTAACTAATAAATGCATTTTCGATGTATGCTAAAAGTCGTTTTTCCCAAAAACGAAATTTGATATTGCGAAGGACAAAAATGAATTTTATTCCACAACATCGACTTACTTTTTTTCATTACAGAATCCCCTTTTTCCGGTTTGCAACGCAATTATTGGGACACTCTTTATATAGGAATCTCGAGGAAAATGAAATTATCAATGTAACATCAGTGAAAACTCAATTTCGTTATTTTCTCCAAGTTTTCGAGAAGAAAATGCGATTCATGTTGATTGTATATAAGTATTTCTGATTGATCGTTTCAAGTGTATGAATTTTCTGCGTGCAGAAGGAGAAATGGTGGAGGAAGAAGAAGAGAATATGTATTTGTAGATTGATACAAGCGAGAAGACAGTCTATCGACGAAGTTACTAATATAAGTTTCTTCGAGTCTTAGAGTAAAGTTCGTCGTGCACGATTCGCGAGCACAGTGTTTCGAAAGCAGTTGGTCAAACTTTAGGAGTACATAACTCGAAGTAATGAATAACTCGAAGAACAAGAAAAGTAATATAAACATTAATTAATAGAGAGACGTTTCTTTTACAACTTTTTTAGTTGTAAGGAAATGTTTCATGATACCCAAAGATTGAGTACATTTGTTCCAAATTTCCCACAGTTATATTTGTTCCTTAAATTGATTTTTATCATTCATCTATATTACTATAACTTTTAGGATAGATAGGTATAAGTTAAGTATAGCTAGAGAAGATAGGGAAAAGTCAAAGAGAAAAGACGGATGGATGGATGTGTGTGGAGTCTGGATGGGTAGAAGTCATAAGTGTAAACCAAGTCCCTTCTTTTAGCCGCGAGGCTAAGAAACAATTAAACTATATATACTATAACTTTTAGTAATTATATTGCATTTCGTTCATTAAATTTGTTGGCGATTTTATATAACTTCTAAATTTTTTCGATTCGAGTAAATTTTACGTTGATCGAGAATTGAGGACTACTGAATGAAAGAAGTGTATTGTTGTTCCGTGTGACAAAATTCAAAATTGTCTCAGGGATTGTAGTCGTGTCACCTGTCCTTGAAACACAATTATTTAAACTCCCTTAAAGACATCAATATCACAGTAAATATCTAGCAAACGTAACACATAAAAATATCTATTTCTCTGCACTTTATTGTACAGGAAAGAAGACATAATTTCTGGTTCACGTTTAGATAACTTTTCCCGTTCTTCAAAAGATCGTGGACATCAATATTTTGCAAAATTCGACCAACTTTTCTCAAGTGCAACAAAAAAATTAGATAGAGCTCTGCAAAAGGAGGCACTTCTCACTTCTTGAATTGTATAATGTTTTCAAAACGGAAGATGAGTATTTAATACTCGTAACAACGAATTGGCAGCTAAAAATAGAAATTCATCGAATGGACGGGAAAAAAAAATGGGAAAAAGTGGACGAAACAAACGAATTCTTAATGTCAGTTGTATTTAACGTTCGCCCAATTTTCAATTCAATCTTTTTTTTGTTGCAAATGAGCGTATTCTCGAAACACCCGAAGAGTTCAAGTTTAAACCGAAAACCTCGATTCTAACGAGTGCAACGGATAGTTAAACCTTGTTCCGGTTTGCACACGTTGTGGCAGTGGTCGCTCAGAACTTGATCGCTAAGGCAGTTGAGCGTTATTCAAAGAAATTAAAAGAAAAAAGAGCAGGAATCCTTTCGAAAGAACATCTTCTTCGGGTAGCACCCTCGTTCGCAAGAGTTTCGCCCGCAATTATTTCCTTAGCTTATTATAAACTAATTGTAAGTATAGATAAAATAAAACCAATCTTATTTCACACAATTGCATTCACTTTCTTTCTTTTTTTCGATCGTTTTCATAATTCCCGATTATTCTTGCGGCTATAGTTAACAAAATAATGAACACGCTGTCTTTCAATAGGAAGTCTGTATATTATTTCAGTGATTCGCGTGTTTGCTTGCGTGTATCCCGCGAAATTAACGAATTATCAAATTTCGCTGGATAGACATTTTTGTTGTTAGTATACGGTGTGTTTATTCTAAATAGCTTGCAACGATATTTTCTTTGTTGAACATTTCTGACATTTCTCACAATTGAACCGTTCATTAGGTAAGAATCTGGAAAATTGCTTTTAAATATAAAAAGTTAAGCACCAATCATGGTAGTAAAAGTTTGAAAAAATTCAAGGAGTAGAATTAGTAACTTTGGCCTGTGAACGACTCAATTATTAATTCGTATTTTCTCCGTCAGGATCATTGCTTTTCCGCTTCCTGCGCGAAGAAAACATTCAGTTGTAGAGAAATTTACCATTTATATTGATTGAATTTATCGTACTGTTAATATCATTTGTAATATTATAAAAAAGCAGATATATCTCAATTGAAAAAAAATAAAAAAGCTATTCATGCCAGTTTCCTTTCTAATGAATTAAACACTTCGCAGAATTTTGTTGTTGCTTCATGTTACTCTATTTAGTGTAGATAAATTTTTGAAAATTCGTGTAACTTTTACAATACACACTCTTTAGGAAGGTGTTACAAGCGAAACTTACAAACCTTGAGGGTAAATGGCACTTATCAAGCGAAAAGATTTACGTCGACTTATGCGCTGAGTTGCTAAGGTATTACGTATAATATAATAAATTGTAAATACCCTAAATTAAGTGGGACGACAAAGTAACGCTACGTTTTATTAGAAGTTTTCTAATAAAGTTACCTAATAACGCTTTTTTGAGTTTCCATTAATCCTTTCCGATTGGTTTTAATTTTTTGTTGCACAAAGCAGACATAATTTATAGGCAAAGGTGCCCCGTTATGTCTGGACGACTAGAAATAATTTTCAAAACTATAATAATTTAAAACACTAATTAATCGTATATCTATAGGTATTATTTCTCTCGATAGTATGAATTTCTCATGGCACAAATTACTATTGTTAACATTTTTTTTCGATACTACGACAAATTATTTTTGGCAGTTCGACCAATATGAATAAAAGCTTATTTTACAAATTTGTCCAGTTTTGTTTATAAAAATTTGAAAATTACTATTTTTTTATAACATGTTAAGGTTTCGGCATTAAATTCTTTTAAAAAAATTATCGTAGCAGATTATTTTCCACTCATTTTTGCAATTCATTAAAGGTATTTATATAAAGTACTTTACTCTTGCTTCGTCGAGATATAATATATAATGTATAATCAATATTCAATGGCTTTCTATACTTTTATTATCAATTATTGAACATGTACTGTAATTGTACTGTCTCTACAATACTGTCAAAAATAGCATTAAATATTCATATCTGTCAGAGTACTCGGTTTTAGCACACAAGTTGACTAAATGTTTTTGTTCTTGCTCGTTTCACCGATTTCATTGTACCCCCTCAAAGTGTGTAACGTAATTTTTCTTCTCCCTGTATATAAACCTTCAATGGAAATAGTGTTTGCTTTATCGATAATATATGCATAGGTTGAATCTTTTGCTTTGCAGTTTTGTTAAGTTCTAAATAGTATTCTGTGTTAAGTGTATTAACGATAAGTTTTATCGTTTGTTTGTTAAAAGAATCAATTGCAATCAGCAAATTTTTAAACATAATTCTATTTGGTGGCAGAAAAGAGACGAATTTAAATTAAAATACAGGCTTAGAATCTATTTTTCTTAACTCTATTCGGTATCCCTTTTGATATTCGCATAATCAAAACAAATCTCAATTAAATGCACATCTCTGTTCCCTTTATAAAACTACGTTTATACTTAACTATGTAGATCACATTCGAGAAACTTTTAGTCTTTCGAGACGAACGTATTCATTAAATAATATTTACAGAAAACAGAAGTTTACGTCTAACATCTCAGTAAAAAAAAGGAGAAGAAAAATTAATTAACGAATTAATTGAATCGATGCCATTTTGTCACCAATTACAATTTGTACAATGTATAATAAATTAAATTCCCTATATCATATGTTTCAATTATTAAGTACCATTGTGTAATCGTTCAAAAGTTTGGGTGTGCATGGGAATGTTACTTTGTGTAACGTTTCCTTCATTTTATTTCCGTCTTCTTCTTGTGTGTTTAAAACAATATCGTAGTTGTTTGCATTGCTCTGATATTTTGTTTAAAGAAGCAGAATAAGATGAAGGAGTAGTACAGTACCGAAAGTTTTACATTAATATCTCGGAAGCTAATAAATACCCGCAGGTAAAATTTTATATTTGGTCTCCACCCACCGCCCTCCATCCTCCACTCACCGCCACCCCTCCAAAATGTTGATCGGCCACTGATGCGTTTCGGAACTACAGCCGAGTGTATCAATCAATCATACTTTGCTATTGCGAATCGACACTAATTAAGAAGGATCATGCACATCACTAACAAATTACACCAGACACAAACTTATAATACAGTGGCGAACAAAAGTAAGTTTGCAAGGCAAACAGTACGAAAAGACGGCAGAACTTTACAGACAGAAAATATAGAATATCTCTATTGTACGGAGTGAAGTGGATACCTCAGAATATATGTGCCTTATCGACATGATGTAAAATATTTATTATGGAAGTTTTCATGTAATACAAGTATCAATTAAAGAATGCTGTTCTTTTTATGCCCGACACTGTGCCCGTCAGACAATGCGTTACTTTTACACCCAAACTTTTGAGAACGATAACCTGTGTATCAGATAAACGACATACACCTTCGAAAACGTTAAACCAAACGATTAAACTAGAAGGATCCGCGAAAAAGGCAAGGCACTTGGAGACTTGCTTCCGACCATGTGATATTCCGATAAGGAGCAAGCCCCTGCGCCATGTCCTCTTACTCGTTCTCACACGAACCAACTATTTATAGAGCCGCTACGAACTTCCTCTTCTCGGCTATTATAAGTTCAACGCGTGTTCTCAAACGTCATGTCCTTTATCTCCGTTCGCCTCTTCATTATTTCTTTACTGTTTTCTTTTCTTTCTTTTTCCTTAAACGAAACAACAGTTCTTGGGCACTTTGCGATACTTCTTAGAAGCATGTCCATCGTGCTCTTCCATTCAACTCCTCTTTTTCTCTCTCGGGCTTTTATTGTGGTCCTAGTCACGTGCTTTGTCAGCCAATCTTAACAACAATTGTAAATACCTTCCTCATTGAAGAAACAAAGAAAATCTCGCCTGGGACTCGTAATAGTACATTCATTATCCAATCTACAGATCTTAACCGTCCGTTTTATTTAAACACTTTCCGTCCCAGTTGTTTATATATATGTATATATGTATATATTCTATTATTCATTTATGCCTAAAAGTAACTTTCTTTTCGATCCGTCGACCGAGCAACACGATGGAACATTTACACGCGATGCTTGGAAATATTACTTCGTTCACTCGCCAAATGATTGTTAACGGTGAGATAATTCTCGACCCTCTCTTCCTGTGCATTCCAGTTCTCATCTAGCTCGAACTTTTGTCTTTTGTCTTTGGCGCTAGAATTATCGTGGGAATTAATGTTTGATGGAAGTTCGGGTTACCACGCTTCCGTGTATCTCACGTCGAACTCTTGTAACGCAGGCAGACATTTCTTCAGCGATTCGAACGTTTGAACCGACAGTTTGGTGCTGTTCAAGTTTAGCTTCCTTAAGCTCGTCAGTGCTGCAAGACAGAATGGGTTAATGAGCACTTGAATATAGAATATGGAATACAGATTATTTGGTGTACGGGAAACTCTACTATAACACGGTGCAAAAATAGCGACAATCCTCACATAACACGGTTTGTATAGCTTGACTTAATGAACACGAACAACCCTTGTATAGCACGAACTGTGCCGTCACACCGTTTCGGTTGAAATTAAGCTAGATTCGAAGACAGAGATGAAGATATAAAAAGTGATTAGAGCTTTCAGCTCATTAAGAGGAAACAAAACTTAGGCCAATAATAGTGCTTTTAGACGACAATGGGAATGAAAATCAATGCACTGTTTGATTTCAAACAAGTTCTTGTTGTTGCTGGAAATTCGATTTTTCATTTTGTATTTTCTATTAGACTGTTGCATTTTGGTTTAGTTTTATAGTACATTTATTTTCCCCTTTGTGTATGTATATTATGGAACGACGTCTCCGTTTATGTATGACTGTATGTCTCACAAAACGGTTTCAATATAATGCGGGACGAATTAACCGTGTTATAGAGGGGTCGCATGTGGTAAATAAGAAATAAGAATTAAATAATATTTACAGGCAGTTTGTTTATAAAATTTTTGTCATTCCTGAGCTCCCGTTAGCTGTTAACTGAGTCCCTAATGAAATAAATAATTCCAATCTTATTCCTCGTTATTCCTAATATACCATACTTACAGGCCAAGGTGGAGATTCCTTTATCGGAGACAGGTGTTTCACAAAGATTCAGAACCTGCAACTTCTGTAGGTGTTCGCTGATCATTTGCAAACCAGCGTCACCGAATTGTGTCGCCCATAGATTCAGGTGCCTCAAAGATGGTAATTTGATGAGCTGCTCGGCACACGCCGAAGTTACCGATGTGAAGGCCAAGCTGAGATATTCCAAACTGCCGAGTGCCCTTCCACCAAGAAGCAGAGCAACATCCGCGTCCGTTGCACGGGCTGGTAATGTTAATTTTCTTGGACCACCTTTCCGCAGCTGTTTCGAACATATGAACCCCTTAGCCTTTTAATAACGCGTATTGCAAAGGTGATCAAGTGCGTTTAAATAAAAGGGCACGCTTGGGGAAGAGAAAAGGGGAAGCAGCAAGAGGAAGAGAAATGTAGGAATAGAAAATATCATGGATAAAAGTTGAAGATCAAATTAATAAATCTTTAGTTACCTTAGATTAAGTTTAACATTACATAGGATTAAGTTAGGGCAGAAGTATGGATGAATGGATGGAAGGGAATGTGGCAATAGAAAAGACAGAAAGTTAAGGCTATAAAATCGAGTGAACTTTCTGTTTCAAGTCTAGGGTTACGTAACATTAAGTTTAGGATGGAAGTGAGGATGGATAAGCGAGAGAAAAAAATATATAATCCAATTTTGTAACCGACAGGCAAAAATGTACGGAGAATGAAATAAAAAGACAAAACTGTCTTTTGTAAACACTTTCTAAGAGTTTCGAAAGAGAAGAAATTTCGTTAAAGATACAGGAGAAAAAGGACGCACACTGTGCCCTTAACTAGATTGCCATTACAACTTATTTCATTAACATGTTAACATACATTCTTGCAACATACTATTTACAGTAAATACAAGCAAATTCCGTGATTAAAAAACTAATATTTTAATGAAATATGATATACATTATAATATTAATACTTGGTTTGAATTCGCTGGCCACGTAAAGCCTGGATAAATTATACATTTGGAAATATACATAGAAAGGGTTAAAAATATGAGTAACCATAAGATTAAAAAAAAAATATACTAAATTTCTCCGGACAAATAAAAATCGCAAAAATACGGTTAATGTTTGGCCTTATGTGTAGTAAAGTATGCGTAATACACTTGTGTACAGGGTGTATAAAAAGTAATGGATGTGGCATTTAAGGGTGGTGGATCTATAGTAGGGATGGGTTTCTCGAAACGTCGAAACCTCGAAACCCCTCGGAACTCGAGAAACTTTCGAGTTTCGAGAAGCCGAAACTTTGCACTTTTTTCGGGAAGCTGAAACTTTGCACTTTTATCGTGATTCGAAACTTTCGAAACTCGAATAAGTAAAGGTATAAAATTAACGAATGATGAATTGTTCGTAGCATGCACCGAGAATTCGAGAATTCGGTTTTTGTTTCTTAGAATATAAATAGATTGGCGATCGATTGTGAAAGATTTATTGTCGACCCCAAAAATGTTGATATTCCCCTTACAAAATAAAATGAGCCCTTCAAGTTTTGCGTTTCGAAACCTTACAAAGTTTCGGATTTGAGTTTCGAGAATTTAAAAATTAGTGTCGAACCCATCCCTAGTCTATACCTTTCGATCGGTGGACATTTGGAAAAAAAGCTGCGTAAAATTTTTTAATAATAAATAAAACGAAATTAATGTTAAAATTATTTGTATCCCTATCTATTTTTCTCAATGAACCGAGAGACAGTAAAAAATTCATCAAACAGCAAATTCATCGTTTAAAATTATGCAAATTAAAGTGATTTAACCCTTAAAGCATTTTATTTTATTTGGAAAATATGCACTCGTGTAATTAATTACTTATAAAGAATGACAAGTATACTCGACAAAAGAAGAGTAAATGCACTTGCAATAATATTGATATAATGGAACAATTTTTTTAGTTTTTCTTTTTAATTTATATTTGTATTGGACAAAAATTCGATTAATATTATTTGCAAAACATACAATTTTATTATATCATAAAAAAACACAAAAAATTCAAAACTGTTTTTCCTTTTTCTTTTACCTGAATTTTACTTTAAGTAGCAAAAACAAATTTTGTTACGACATAACGAGTATATTCGACATAAATATCAAAAGGATTAGTATAATATAATATAATTTTATATAATATCAATTAAAGAAATGTCCTTCGAAACAAATGTGTAGAATCACACTTGAAATCCGTGATCATCACTTTTTATACACCCTGAACCATAATGTACTCACCAGTTGCTGTAAATTCCTTTGCCTTTGGCAAAGAGCAGCGTAGCGTTCCTTCCCCGCAGTGGTCGACTCTAACGCACTGACTATTTGCAATTTAGCTTCTTTGCTCGGCAGCAAATGCCATTCTAGCATGAAACAAAGAGCTTCTTGTGCAGCCTCGCAGCCTCTCACTGCCAAAAGTATACAATCGTCCCGCACCTGTTTCATCAACCAGCTGATAAACCTTTTTCTTCGGCAGCAACACGCCAGCAAGGTTGTTAACTGATTAAAAAACATAATCGTAGAATAATCGTGTTATCCAGATTTTATGATCACTTATAGATATCACAATTACAACATTTTAATCAGTATCGATTACGATAACCGTTTGATAATAATGAATAATTAGGAATTATCACGATCTGCGTATTGTAACGTAACGATATTATACATATATGATAATTATAAAGTGTTCTCGAAAAAGTAAGTGGTGAGGGGAATATCAAATGCATCCCTTACAACCATACGCCATAAGAAAGGTATTTAGTAAATTTTGTATAGATGTGAGGAAGCGTGAAGATAAATTCTTCAAGTTTGTGGACATGCCGTTTAAATCGTTGGACAATTTTTGGAATACCTTAAAATCATCAATAAGTAGTACATAATACGGATATTAAGCCTCCCGTTTTTTATGAATAATGATTACTTTCAGGTAAGTTATTTATTCAATCACGTATAATAAGCAAAGTGAAAATAACATAATCGATAGGTCAAAGTATGTAATATCAAGTAATTCTAGTTTTTATACATGGTGTTAACGAAAGGAGGGTCCAAAACTTTACGGAATTGTAGTTACAGATTATTAAAACAACGAATATAATGTGTTAACATTGCAACAATAGTGTAACGGGAAGAATATTTTACACATTAATGTGTGTACCCAAACTTTTGAGCGATAATGTATGTTGACTAATATTTATGGATCACACTGTATGAAATTGCAAAATGTCGGTCGCAGTTGCTTGCAAAAGGAAAACGAGTAACGTACCATTTCGCCGAACAGTTCTCCCTGATCGGGACAATCAGGACTGGACGGTGCAGCAATATGGATCCATCCGGGTCGAGGTTCTCTGACCGGAAGTAGAACACGATGAACAGCGCATCTGGTGTCTTTCGCTAAGCGGTTTATCACGCACAGTAATATCGATTGTTGAACCTCTTTCAGGGCGAAAGCTTCTTCTGGGAATGGCACTGGTTGCAATAAAGCACCAAATCCTGGCCTCCAATCGGCATATTCTGATCTAAAAAGACAAGAATGAAAGAAAATATCAAACCCAACCTTGACTACATATAATGCATTAAACTTTGTTATTTCTCTGTGGTGTTTTATTGTAAGGATGATTCAGCTAAATCGACCATCGTTTGTTATACGCAAAATTGACAGTTGAAAGGAAAGTTATGTGGCACCAAGGAGAACATAAAACACGATCATTATTTTTATTATTTATCTGGATATGAGAGACCGCTTGAATTTTTCAAGCATGCTACTTTTAACCTTGTAGTTCCAAAGAATATTGAACGCTAGGTAAATAACTATAAGTATACACAAATACTTTATGCGGAAATTGATATTGTACAAGTAATAAATAACATTTGATATAACGTAAAAGAAGGGCATGCATTTTAATGGAATTTAATATTGTAAGAATGTTTGTTATGTGTATCGCCATATGGATCACTGGATGGATGGCTGAGTGTGAGCGAGTATGCGGTGGCTGTTTCTTATTATTATTGATATAAACAAGTGGATGGGTTGCGTGGTGATTTTGTCGAGAAGCGTTGTTATTGCGAATTTTCCGATGAGCGTTGAATAAATAAACATATTTCCGTGTAAGCCACCTTACAATATACATATTATAACATACTTATTCTGTTGGTATATACAGTTTAATATAATTACACACAGACACACACTGGTCCGAATAGAACAACAAATCTGTAAAATGTAATTTTTATGTCGAATCGGAATGTAAATTTATTGTACTAATTACGTGATTCTTTATCTAGTGTTCATTGAACTGTTATGGTATAATAAAAATGGTAACACATGTAAATGAATAATCAAAATTTGTATTATATTATTATACTTATGCGCCCCAAAACACTGAGAGGGCTGATTTAGTTTAATCTAATATTACGTTAATGTGGTGCAAAGAAAAGCAGCAAATAACAACATTCTTCAATGACTTTTAAAGAAAAGAATAGATAGAACGAGCAGATGAAAAATAATACCGACGTTCCTTATAATAATGAATACTTCCAAGCCACTTACGCGATATTTAGCACCAACAAATAGCAATCTAAAGGAGGTAAAGTCGGTGATTTATCCTTCTCTGGTAAAGAACGATTGGCCACCTCGAATCTGCAAATTAATGAAAAACGAACAAATCAACTTCGGTTTTTTTCAATTCTATTCGCGTCACACTCTTAACACACGAGAATAGTTTTCAGCCTATTCTATTTCATTGAGAAGCAGTTTTTACGAGCAGACGTATATTTGCTATGTCATAATACGCGCAGAAAGCCATAAATTTCACTTTTTTAATGCATCTGCGGAACATTAAAAAGGAAAATAAACACGTCAACTTAGTTGCAACATGACATAAATAAATAGAAAGAACGTCCAACTGGAAATAAAAAAGTTGAACGTTGTACACCTTATGTTGCGATTAATAGACACATTATCCGTTTTCAAGTTTAACAAGAGCGCAAGTTGTTTTCACATTCTTTGGTTACGGCGAAATTATGTTTTTATTGTAATAGAATATTATAAAAATACAATCTAATGCAATGTGAGAATTGTATATTATAACTAGTCAAATTATTGTACATTTAAAACAGAAGATCAAATTCGTTTATCTTGACGAAGGAATTGATAATATTTTTTTTATATATACAAGTACCAACAAAAACTGAATTCTGACATTATTAAAAAAACATTCATGCCAAGCTGTTAACTAAGATCATATTTTTTGTTAAAG
This sequence comes from Nomada lathburiana, assembly GCA_963667235.1. NCBI lineage: Eukaryota > Metazoa > Arthropoda > Insecta > Hymenoptera > Apidae > Nomada > Nomada lathburiana. The sequence continues at coordinate 2,057,075 of OY763897.1, read as the reverse complement.
AGTTTAGTTTCTTAACTTTGAAACAATGTACTACTTATTCCTGTACCCTCTTGTTTTTAATACGCTTTAATGAAGCGTGGATAAAATATAAAGTAAGTCACGCAGTTTCTCCTCCCTTTTATTAAACTTATGCGTATTATACATATTTGTACAAAATCATACTTAACATCGTACTATGTAGAAAATCTGAAGGTAAAAAAATATTAATAACTGCTATGCGTAAAATATCGAATAATTTAATATTTGTTTCTTACTTCTCTTCCACAGAGATGTAGTTTTTTTTTTAGAGTAATTGATCATCCACAAGTTTTGCTTGCGTTCAAGATCAAATGGTCGATTATGCAAATCAAAAACATGTTAGAAAAACGAATTCTGCAGCAATTTCTTCTTCTGATGTATTGACAATTAGATACAGTTAAATTTGCAAATACAATGATAATATTGACTCGGTAAGTTTAAGAAAGGAAAATGGATGATTAACAAGATTTTAATCAACAAGGATTATTTTCGTTTTCCTTTTGGGAAATTCTTTTAGTTCACATACAGTAACCACTTTTTCTACTTACATCTATATTCGTGCGCCCGATTTATCTCTTTTATTGTATCCAAAGAGCTCTACTCGTTGAAATAAATAAATAAACAAAATATATTTTTCGTTGTTTTCCATTTTAAATAATTCACTTCAAATCATTTTTATTCCATAAAAATTACCCTATTCCGTGTTCAATTAGAAAAAAGTAATAAAATCCATATACAGAGGAACAGAACTCACCGATGGAAAATCGCAGCAACGCAGACGGACACTAAGTTCGGAAGCACCCTTGGATGAGGACAATCGCTACCTGGACCATGAACGGAAGCAACGTAATCCCTGATCGCTTGTTCCCCGTCCGTTGCATATAAAGCAGCTATAAACACTTGCAGAAGTTTTCTCATATCCGGAGATTTGCCAAAATCCACGGTGTGCTTTAAGCACCTCGTAATCGCCGGACTTACGGCTGTGACTAAGGAAGATTGCGGATGCTGCTGTGCCAGTTTCACCAGGACTCTCGCCAAACAGGACGGAAGTGCTACTTTATCTAAAAGTGGAGACACCACGGAGAGAACAGCTTCTGCCCAATGTTTGCGATCGTCCTGATATCGAGATATTTCCTCGACCGATTTGTCAGCATTTTTTTGCAATGAATCCTCGAGCACCGAGTCCTCGAGCAGTTTAGCAACGGCTTCCAACGGTGCTGCGCTTACTCTTTCGTCTTGAAGCGACGTCCAGAGGGCGAAATCCACCACCGATTTTAATTCCTTGATGATCACCTCCTCTCGGGTGTTTAAGGATACCAAGTGTTGGTATTTGAAAATACTTCTCTGGAAATTGGTAAATTTAAGGAACGTTGCACCCTGGGGGTATGATCTTATTCTGCTCTACGTTCGCATCTAGTGATGTGCATGTATGTTGATGTGTGTATATGTGCGATTATATATGCACTGGATTCCGGTTAATTGGGACACATTGGGACCGGACTAATGTGTCCCAATTAAGCGGCTGCCCCAAAAAAGTGAATTTCAACAGGCAGGCAAAAGCAATAGGTTTTGTTTCCGTTCTTCAGTATCTGTCCCAAATAGACGGAGCGCGGCGCGGCGGTCTCGCTCAACCCCTGTGTACGCAAACGGGTACCCATTTCTATATTTCCATTGTTCTTGTGCATGAACTATGTTCCATGTTCTTGACAACATATCGCGTGACCACTCCAGACCCCATTCTTTGGACACTTTTATGTCAATTCACGCCTCGCGAACAAAATTTATGCAAAATACTTTAAGTAACCAAGCTTCGAACTCATTGACCATTTTGGTTGCCCACGCAAGGGTTAACCGGCGTCCCAATTAACCGGAATCCACTCTATATATTATCTCGTTAGCTTTTGAAAATGTGAACCAATTCTTTATACGAAAGTTATTTGACTTGATGAGGTAAATTGAATAAAATATTTGGGTTTGTTTTTTAATTGTTATTTACATATATTTTACTAGCAAGAGCATTTTGTTTATTTGGAACTATACTGGGTGCGTCACGCAATTGGGGCGGGTTGTATCTCGAATTTGGTAAAAGAAAAAGAGAGAATGGGACTAAATTGTTGCGGGAAAAATTGAACGTTACGATATTGTCTATTTCCCTACGACTCCATTTCTTTAATGAAGGCAACGATGCATACCAAGAAATGCAAATGAACTTCTTTTTTTAATAGAATTGCATAATTTTCAATACTCGTCAAAACTCTACGGAACATTCTACGTAAAAGATTATTAAGGTACAATATTTCGTGAGATATCTCACATACTTTATCATTATCAACAATAGAATATTGTTTTTATCACTATCATCTCACGAAATATTGGTTTTATAAACATTGTACCTTAATACTTTTTAATACTTAAGAAACATTGTATCATACCATTCAATTCTTCACTATTGAAGAATTGTGCGTATTCGGGAAATTTAACCCCTCAATCTTTATATTTTTTTCGAAAATTTACAGAGTGTAGAAAAAAAAAATAGTTCTGTTAATATATTTGCTCATTTATTATGTAGTTTTAACAGCAAGAACAATAAACGATTAACGATTAACGAATAATTGTGGTTCTACTCTACTATAAATTGCAATTTCCTTCACAGATATCAAATACAATTGGAAAATTTGTTGACACGTTATGCAAATTCGAGTTTTAATAGAAACGTGACGGAGAAGAAATTCGACGAGGAAAAATAAAATGAACATGGTTGTGATTTTACCTTCCATAGTATCGAATGATACCATTGGTCCCTCGTGTAAGCATTATTTGCTTGGAGAAGAAGTGAACTGTCGGGCAGAACTATGCTGAGGCAGTTCTTGTAAGTAGGATCCCATCTAGCAACAGCGTACTTTCTTATGTCAGACATGTTGCTGTAAGGTATTGGTTGGCGAAAAAATCCCGTTGGCTGAAACAAATTATTTATTTCGCTACATTCTTTTTCACCTATGAATGTTTTCGGAACTTAACAGTTGCATTGTTACATTTTTGCAATTTTATGCTTCAAATAGATGATATTCGGTTTGATAAGATCTATCTAGATAACAAAATAATTAATATGCCATTCCATTAAAAAAAAGTGTGTTGTTACCCCAAGAAAAGATGCGTTACAAATAATTCGCCCCAATGTACCAGATAAGTTAAAAAGAAAGATGACGTTCACTATTATTATGACACCCTCTATAAGTTTTCGAGAAATAACCCAATAAATTCGAGAAAAACCTTTCAACGCTTTTAGTGAATAATCTTCCGAAGTTCGTTCATTAATTTCCATTATTATTTCATTGCAGTTGAACCACTTGCCCCTATAACTCCATTATTATTACTAGCTATTTATGACTTATACTTTCTGTCACTGTGAAGAATACTTTTTGCTCGAATAATTGATACGCCACGCAACATTTTATACTATTATTGGCACATAAAGATGATGACTTCTTACTTTTCTGCGTCCTCGCGATTTCTACGAATGCAAGTACAGTAGAATTGCAATTAGCCGGATCGTGATTATCCGCGGTTTTCATTATCTGTGGCATCGAATTTACTATCTTCGAATTACGTATCTACACGCCTCAAAGTTGCTTACAAAAAAAAGGTGGTACTGTTTGGACCCAATCTTTTCAATGTTTGGGAAACAGTTGCTTTTAGTCGTTCTCTTGAGATATCAATTTTATCAGCCTGCCTGTCCTCCGATTAAATCGGTTAATCAAGATCCTATTGTAATTGTATTTCCTAGAATGTCTTCTTTTTCAGCATGGCCACTTAAACTGCAGCACCGGTTTTGTTACTGAATATTAATTTTCAACTAACAATAAGGCATAAACTGCAAAAATTTTCAAATAGATGAATAAAATTACGTCACATCCTGTCCGATTTTTCAAGCGTCTTGAATAACTTCAGCGTCCACTTTTTTGTGCAAAAAAATTAAGCAATGTTGTAGCAATACTAGGATAAAGATTGCAGTTGAACTTCGATTAACTACATTGTGATTATAGTGTACTCTGATTTTTTTGAAAATGACATCAAATGATATCAAATAATTGAAACATGTAAAACATGTATCCCCTTAAGTATTAATTTTTCGCACAATGTTTATACAATATATTTGTCTTTATCTTATCTTCCTAATTACATTTTTTAAGAGAACCAGTGAATATTAATTTATTAATCGGACACCCCGGATACAATATGTGTTCAAAAGTACGCGAATGTTTATCACTATTTATATCATCTTCATTTCAAATCGTATTATAATTCGTATGTTTCAAAATAATGTTTTACCATCGTGTTGAGATAAACCTTTGATATCTTTTAAAAATAAATGTCGAGTTATTTCCTTCTTCGCGGATATGTTCGAGTGCATATTTACATCAAATGATTTACGTGAAATCAACTCTTATCTTCGTTTTCCCTTTTTTACTTATCAACCACCTAACTGTACGAAACTCTTCTCAGTGAAAGGGTTAATTAACGAAAAGAAATTAATTTCGACCTCTTCGTACTATCAATTTGTACAACTTCTATAATATTACGTTACCCAAAGAGTACGTGTCGTTTTTATTCCCCAATGCTTTTATCCTAACAACATTTACTTATTGAATATTTATTGTACTACAGTTTACAGCTTTTGTATTCCTCTTTCCAAGCTGCGACGAATTGTCTCACGTTTCGGTAATAGAGAAAGTTCAATCTCAAAACAGTGGAGCATCGAGTTAACGAAAACGAGAATCTCTGAATGCAATTATGACTTGGCAAGTTCAATCGTGATTCTAAAGCAGTCTAGAAATACTGTGACTGTCTATGACAAAAGTCGTGCTGATCGGAAAGCAGTCCGGAAATGATTTTCGCGCTCCATAAATAATGAACTTTGAATAAACGAGGCCCCTCCGCGTTCTGAACGAGCCTCTGGTTTCGACGAGGATCGTTTCGAAGCGCGGCTAATTAAAGAAACACAAAGTATTTTTCGAAGCGTTGAGTCGATCAATCGGGGGCGTCCAATCGATTCGTCGTAAAATACATTTGGCAAAAATAGTGTTGACAGGTTCATAACGAACGGCGCAAACTTATTGGAGAAGCTAATAGATAAAGCTATCAGTATGTATGTACCATTTCTATAAAAGTGTGGGCGATAAAAAGTAAATATTTCAAGGTGGCCAACTTTTGACATTCTAATTTGTCAGCAAAAATACACGAGCTTGTTGGCGTGAAATTGCAAAAGGTGCTCGCATGCTGTCCTCTGTCCATGCATACACATACGTATACGAGGCACATGGGCGCGAAAAAACAGACAAAAGAGAGGTGCACGTGCGTGCGCGTGTACATACGTGTGTTTCATTTACGTCAAAGCCGACCCTGAATGCGTCTCGCGACCGCTTCAGATTACGCTTGCATCGTGAAAAAGGCCACTCGATTCGTTTCTTTTTTTTTTTTCTTCTTTTCCTTTTCTTTCTGATCACCCTGTGTACTAGCGGGCATTTACAACGAGACATCGACATGTGCGTTAAAGTTCACTAAATCGATCTAACTACTCGCACCCTTGGACCGGGGGGGAATTGTTCGAGTGGCGAAAAAAGGGTTACCGTTTTGTGTTGCGGTGAGACAATTCGAAAATAATTGTACACTTGAAAATGAGGTCCAGGATGTATTTGCGATTTTAGTAAATATGTATTCAATTACCATTAATATATTATGTTATTTAAAACTGTCTGAAATTGATTTAAGACTCTAAAAATTGATTTAATATTGTGTAGACATATTATGTAAATCTGTCTAAAAATGTATTTAGAATAAAATTACGATTCGAAAATAATTGTGAACCTACAAGTACGTGATCTACAGTGTATTGAATACAGTCAATTGAAATAAATATTATTATATTTATGAAGTCCGGTTGGATTTGAACGAGAACATTCGAAAATACTACAGTACAGAAACGGTGAAATCGTTGGTGTATTCTGAATTGAATATATATATAAATAATATTATATTTATTTACGATTTTCATTTCAGAATGAATTTTCCCCCAATAACATTTGCCGGTTGGATATTTAGTGTACGTACAGCATTCTGGTAGCTTTTGTGATCCTCTTTCAAGGCTTTTTCGAATTCTTTCGCGTTTTGCTAGGAACAGAAAACCTTTTATCTAAAAGCTATGGAATGTCACGTGAAGAAAAATGCGAGTCTCCGATGTATTCACCAAAACTGGTGAGACTCTCTGAAATATCTTTAACGGAGGTCGGTGTTGCTGAGAAAGCCAGCCTGCAAATAATTTTTGCGTTTCACAGATAGCAATCTTTAGGTAAACGATATTCAGACAATTAATTGAACAAAAATTATTCTTAAGAATTTCGAATTATTAATTAATCTCTGGTTTCAACGTGTAACCGATTAATTAGTCTAAACTTTAATTAATGAAAATTATATTTACTCGTTCGCAAACAGTTATCAAACAACTGAATAGATAGCATCCATTCCTTGACTAAAACAAAGGTGGCTCGAATGTCTTCTGTCGACGTATATGTAATTGATTATGCAAATTTTAAGACGTCCTAGAATTGTTGCATTAATTACAGGTGCATATAGCTGATCGAATTTATCAGACAATCTAGTACAATGCACTTCTAACTTGAGGTCTAGTAATCGTATTGTGAAAGCTATAACAGATACTAAATGTATATACGTTTCATTGTTAAATTGGTAATTACAATACTTTTTTTCACCAGTGATATGTATTTCAATGAAATCACATTTGTAAACTACCTATATATTTATTTTAGTGATATTTATTACAGTGACTGGCAGGATCGTTTATGTATTTTTGAATATTAAAAATAATGGATTCTTATTTATACATATTTTTCATATTATTTCTTCATATTTGTACTCTGTTAATTTAGCACATTAGTTACTTCTTTTGTTATGTTGCATTTATTGAAAACCTCTTATACCTGTCACATGTAATGAACGCGATTATGTTCTGCAAAATGTAAATATATTTTCGGCTTGTGCGAATAAATGTGAGGGTTATTGTATTTAAGTTTGGCCATATTTGCATATTTTGGGGAACGTATACTTTTATAACGTTCTTAAGATTAATGTTGCAATGTTTCTCAATGCTTACAGCATTAGTTGTAGCCTACATTTCAGTTGTACCGTCTGATTACGACGTGGATGTATTATCACTCCCAAATATTACCTGCGTACGTTTTTAAAGACTCAATAGAGTTCCATTGCTTCCAACCGATAACAACAAATCTTTCAGATTAATATAATAACTATATACATATACCATTGTATATGAGGGTGGCTTTAAACTATAGGTGTTCGAAAATTTTTCTTCCAATTTACTTACTCTCACCTCTCTAAAGTGTTACAGTTCATCAGAAGATAATATCTAGAGCACGTAGATCAATAAGAGTGCGATGAAACGTGGCCCAAATCCACGAAATTTAAATGAGAAATATTACTACAACGTGTGCATCAAAATTTTATTTATATCTACCCGATAGATGACTGTTTTCATCTATCTATATTTGAATGAAATATATTGAATTTTTAAATCACTTCCTCTATTTAGAAACTACATCTGATATGATTGATTATGTAATTTATTCGTAATAGTAAATTCCATAGAGTTCCGTACGATTTATAAATAGTAATACAAAGTAAAAAAAAAATAAACGGAATGTGAAAGAATTTAGCGTTTGGAAAATATGTATGTCATAACTCTTTTCACAATACTAACAATAAAATACAAATGTAGTTTAAACTACAGATACTAACATACAATACAAAATAATCAAATATATTGTTATTGTACAAAATATCTCATTCTTAATTGATAAAATCATGTTCGCACTCTATCATTAGTAATTGCATTTCCATTGTATCCATTTCTTTAATTACACGAAAGCACAATTATTGAAATAGCTACACATAATTAATTCTGATAAAATTACAAAAAATAATGTGAATTCATTACATTATGTAACTCTCAGATCTCAGTTGCGCAGAATTTATAGTTGCAGAAATGGTAAGAAGGAGAAACTCAGAGACGTAATCAGTTATATAACGAAATTAATTAAATACCCCCACGTTACCAATTTATGATTCGTTCGCAGTCGATAAATAAACTTCCGCAGATAAATTATTCAGTGGGCACGAAAATCCGTAGGAAGTATACTTTAACACAAGGTGAATCGATAAAATCTCTAATAATATTTAATTTTCTAATTTTAGAAAAAGATATACATACTTCTGTGTGAAATATAGTGACACCGCGGTTCGTTCACGTATTTTCAAGTATTGGGATTAAAGACTTCATCTTTGTCTTTTGCTAATTTATTATATGTATATAGTTGTTTCTTCTGCCATGTTTGCATCTATTTATTGGGGGCCTTTCATCAAATACGTATCCCACAGAGAAAACGTGAATATATATTTGTGAAAAAAGAAATAACAGAGCGTTGAGTTTACAACAAGAGTAAAACCTTAAGAATATTTTTCCCGTTAGCATGAGAAAAAATTTTCAGCGGCAGTGTATACTTATAATGCATACATATGTATGTAAATATGTACGTAAACTGAACCGACAGTTGAAACGAAAACAAAAAACAGCAGAGCACAAGAAACTGCATTGCTTCCAGTGTGTCTTTTTTTAATAAGGATATTGATTTAAATTAATCTTCGTTCCACGGTAAAAGAAGAAACAAGCTCAAACTATCTTTACACTCACTAATAGTTATGATATACTGTCTCCAAACAATTGCAAACTTATTCCGACAAACATCTGTCGCTTCCATACATTTCAATTAAATCCAATCATTATTTTATTATAGATAGATATTAACAAGTTGATGTACCTGCATTTGATCTGTTTGCCTCTATCCCCATAAAAAGTTATATTAAAGTAAAATATTTTCATCACTGTTATTTATTATATCTTGTTTAAGTCCTGATCAGCTGTGAATTGTAATTAAATAGATATCGAAATTACTAGTTAAATATATTTGCTTATTATAGCTGATGTTAAAATGAGTAGTGACATACAATTCATTTCATGCATTATATAGGGTTACCCAAATTGAGTATCACATCCTTGAATCGAAATAAAACACAAATTATTTCAGGTGTTTCATGTATTTCTTGTTTCTTCATTTTAATATCAAGTTCATTTTTGAATTAATTATTATGGAAGACAATATCCTTCAAGTGCTCATCACGGATTTTTCACGAACCCAATTTTGCTTTGTTTGTTAATCGTCGTTAGATTATTGGCACAAAACTTAATTTAAGAAAATTAATTGAGGTCATAAAGTGGACTTTATGTTAAAATAAGGAAACATGAAAAGTTTCAAATAATTTGTATTTTATTTCAATCAAAAGATGTGACACTCAATTTGGATGACTCTATACACGTGAATATATTGAAATAAAACTTTGTTCCTAAATCTTTGCACCTAAAGATTGTGAATTATTAAATAATCCCGTTTTCAATTTATATTAGCGGTGATTAGTAATTAATAAGCGTGATAGTTTCACGGAAATAATAATAGTTTTGTTAGGTTCTGTTAGGAATGACTATTGTAATAGTCTACTCATTTAAATGTTTCAATTATTTTTAATAAGCCTCCAATGACTTGTAAATATACTTTGCGATTACGTACTAATTACGCACGTATTAGTTAATCGATTAGTTGTCGGTCCCATCACTAACCACAAAAATATACAATACAATACAATATACCAAACATACGTACGACGCCTGACATGCAGTGATTGGCTTTGTTCTCATATTTTTAAATCTTAAGAATAATGGTTTCATCTTTGTACTTTGTCAATTTAACTCTTAAATTCCTAAGAGTGGTCTCTTAGATTTATTGGGCCCGATAAGTTCACAAATATTTAATTATTGTTATTTCCATTGGGTAAAGAAATTCGGTAAAAAATTGTTCACTATTGTATACATATTCAAATATGACATTCTGTGTACTGTCATTAAATGGAGGAGCAACTGTGCCCATAGGAAAAAGAAAACAAGCGAAATTTTTGTTATCTCAGCTATCACGCGATTTCGAGATTCAAGAGTGCTCAAGAGTGATTAATATATTACTTTGGCTACGATTAGGATCCATTTAACCAAGACTTTTTCCACGTGTCCCAGATAGAAAAAATGCAATTATATTTTTCAATGATTTAATCAGTAAGCTTCGTGTGACCATACTTGTGACTTGCTATATCCATTAACCTTTGACCATCGAATATGGACCACACGCCAAAATTTCACTCGCTAACTATAACACAATTACGTATATGGCAAATTGTCCTTAGCCGCCCAAATTATTATTGAATACAAATGTACCAATAAGCAGTCCACTATTTGTTTCCCAGCATCATTATCCTCACCCCGCTAAACATCATCGTATCTTTTGAATTTTCCTCGGTTCATTGTTAAACTAAACATACAATTGTCACTTCTATAGAACATCCAAACACATCTTCTCTTCACAGAAAAATTGTCAAAAGACGCTGCATTCTAATTTCCGCAGAACCTTTGAAATTACCCGGCCTTATAATTTTCTCCTGCAAAATTTGCGGCCTGCAATGCTCCTAATTCAACGTCCAAGGGCTGCAATTAATCTAAACGTACGTACAATTGAACACTTCCACAAAAGTTCAACCAATCAACCACTCCACCGTAATATAAAACTTACCGTTTTAGACGAGATACAGGTGTCGTTCAAATAAAGATGATGCGTCTCCCATCTCCTCAAGTATTTACTAGACAAAATCTTCCTGACGAGGCTCTTCGTGTGATTCAAAAAGCACACCTGGATATCCCCGTCTTCGATCGGTTTAAATCTAGGTCCGACAGGCCCGGGACTAGTACCGGCACCAGAAATCCCACTGGTCGGCGATGATCCAGCGCTCTGTCTCTCCAAATTAGGACAGGATCTTGCAGCAGGCAGACAAAACGAATTCTCCAGACTCTCCGGCTTCAACGTATCAATCCTGATGCTCTTTTCAACATTGAAAGAGCTACAAGCATCTACTGGTGTCGTTTCAACGCTCGATCTATGATTGCTATCGGATGACAGTTGAGGGGAGCTCGTGCTGGTCATTTCCTGTCGCATAGATCCGCCGTGTACGCAGAGAAAATTGTAATAAGGAACCGTCGACGTTGACAAACCAGCGGTGGATGGGCCAGCCGGACTCAACGGTAACGAGCAACCCTCTTCTGTTTCTGTCTCCGTCTCCTGATTCGATAAATTCTCTTTCTCTGATTCGCTGAACGCGGTTTGCAACGAGGAGATATCATTCTCCGATACGGCAGTCACCCTGGAGTTTCTCAAAGAGTCCCCCTCGGGCTCCGCAAAGTCGATCAACACCGAGGGCGACGATTTCGTCAGCAACGTAGCCATGTCCTCCGTTTTATACTCGTTCTCGTCATCTACGCGTTCCCTGGCCGAGCCAGGTGACACGGTTTCGATCGAATCGCCGAGCGGAGACGATGTACGCTGACAGGCGTCTTTGTTGCCAACCGAGCTCGACGAATCGTTCGAACGCAGACGAAGGAGTAAATTTCTGCATCGTTTGTTGCTGTGCGTTCGCTTTTTCGGGGATGAGGAAGACAACACGTGGCCAGTCTGGTCGTTGTCCTCGAGCAATTTCTTGTCATCGTCTGACTCATTTACACCGTTCACCACTGAAACTGGCGCTGTCAATGAATCTGGTCCCGGGGATAAAGACTCCGGGTCTAGATAGTCCGCTTTGATGTCCGGAAACGTGCTGTCCGTGCTGCTGGTGTCCGATATCGATGGTTCCTGGTCTATGTATCTGATAGACGAGGCTGAACCCTCGCTGATGGCCTCGGAGTCTCGTCTGTCGCACTTGTTCGTGTTTGGGGACGATTTGTTCGCTGGCATGATCATACTCATGGAGGCGGTCGTCTTCGTCTTACTTGAAGACAGAGATGATACGAGCACGCGTGACGCGCGTGTGAACGGCGTTTGGAAACAGAACATGTCGATTGTTCCCCACGTTCACGCGTAAAAACCGTTTCGTCCCAGTCTTTCTCAATGGCAGTGCTTTCTCTGCTTGAAATTCTGCGTGATGCCCGGCTCGTGCCAGTGCTTGCCACCCGAATGACCCAGTTCCTGACCCCTGTCGTTTCCAGTTTTGACGTAGAGGACGATCGACACTGGCGACGAAATTCGTGACGGTGAAAAACGACGTTTCCTTGCGACGTCACAGCCGCGAGGGACAGCCCAACGACGAATCCGTTCCGTTCCGCGTTCGATGTCCTAATTTCCCCACGAAGCGCATCAATTAAGCTCCGGTGGATCTCGAACCGACCTAGAAACGGTCGTTCACCGCCTCCCCATTCAGACAAAGCGATTCAATGAGCACAGGAAAGACACACGGCATAATCACAGTAACGTCGAAGCGACGTATCCTCGCGGCATTAGGACATAACGTATCCTCGCTCAAGCTCATCGCTCGGCAGCTTTGAACATCGTGAACGAAGGATCGCGTCGGCTCCGGCGGTTTTTTTCACTGGCTCCAGGTGTCCACGGCACATTTTTGCCCTGGAAACGACGCACCACTATTCCTTCCTTCCTTCGCACCCCCCTATCCTTTTCAAATTTTCGAAACGACGCGACGCGATGGTCAGTCGTCCGATCGAAGTTGTCCGAAGCTCACCGCACGCTACCACTCACGTGTGCAACAGCACGATTGTCCGTCTGTAAAGGAGAAAAGGAAAGACCGAGAAATGAAATAAATCACGAATCGTTCGCGCGAAAGACGTTTCTATTCGACGTGTGCCGTGTGCGCCAAAAGTTTCTCTGTCCGCGTCACGAAACACGAAACGACACGCCGAGCAACGTCGACGGATTCTTGTTCTGGTAGCCGAGTGGAGGACTTGGCCGACGATGACGATGACGATGACGACGAGTCGATGAACGACGAATGAAAAGCACGAGGGATAGAGAAAGAAACAAAGGAGGATAGAGAGGAGACAGTAAGAGAAAGAGGGAGGCGTGTTTCCGACGTGACGCTTAAATGTCTGACACGATTGTGAATAAGCACAGGTGGGGACGCACTGGGGTTAAGAAAAGGAGAGGGCGTCGCGGCGCTTGGCGTCTCGCGGCCGATCAATGACTAGTCGCGAGTTCGCTTCGAATTATGTATCGCGTTCCTACTACGCGCTTCTCTCTCTCTCCCTCCCTCTCTCTCTCTCACTCCCTCTCTCTCTCTCTCTCTCTCTCTCTCTCTCTCTCTCTCTCCTTTTCCCTTTTTCACTGTGCTTCCATAATTGTCACGTTTCTGTACTCCATCCTTGTTTCTTTTTTCATTACCCCATTTTCGTTTTTTTGTTTTTGTTTCATTAATATTCCTTCGTATTGTTTCTTGGATCAACAAGGAAAGAGGGAAATCGAAATTTTCTGAATAGCGTCTAGGATAAATATATCGATAACTTTAAAATTATTCGAACGTTTTTCTGAAAATAATTCTACGGCGAATTTCAGTGCTTCTTCCTCCCTCTGTTTTCGTCATCGGTGCGCTGGATTTCTATTTTTATGCGATTCTGTTGGAACAAAGTTAACGGACCGATCGGAGTAAATTGTACGCGACGTTGACGGGGTTATAATCAATCGATTGCGTTTTTCTCCTGTTTTGAAGAAAGGCCAATTCTTTTCTTTGTATCGAATTTTTCTTTTATTGGGTGTTTTTAAACTGCGCAGGTACTGGACAATCTGTGTACCATTTTAGAACGAATATTTGAAATGGAACTGAGATTATGAACGTTTAATATTGAATGTACGTGATTCTTGGCTATACTGGTATTGTTAAGATGTTTGTTAATCTTCTTTAAAAATGAATGAACCAATTGATTGAATCGTAGATTGCAATGTTTCGTAGGTTGGATAAAGAAAAATATCATCAAACTAGCCAGTTTCGTTTGGAAAACTTCAAGAGTTTTTCTTATCAGCAAATTTTCGTCCATAAAATCATTTTGTGTTACTAGAATGGATTTATAATAAAAATACCTTTTGAAGAGATAAAATGTCCTTTGAAACGTTCTGATATTTTTTTACATAATTCATTCATCGTGTGATGTATAAAGAAGATTAATAGCGATGAATTAAAATCTCATCTTTATATGCCAGTTTATATCTTTTGTGAGCCTTGTTGTCAGTACATTCATCAAGAAAAACATTAGCAGAACAATAATTACAATTGATTACCTGTTATGCCAGTGAGGGGATTCGAATCGCGGAAGTAAAAATGTATAATCTGAATCCTACTACACCTCTGACCTCACAGTACTGTACATAAAAAGAATGACGTTCAATTTTACTGTACAAAAATGTACGATATGTATGTAATACACTGGAAGCCAAAAATTTGAAACCACTTTCGCATATTATTATTTACACGATTCGTTGCATTAAGGATTATGAATTAATACAATAATCATAAAAATAATTATTAAATTATTATTAATAAATTGATCTCCCCTAAATTAGCTGTTATGCTTTATATGCAAATATGTTGCTACGTAATTTGTTGAATTCCAATAACAAATGATACCAATATCCTATGACATAATTGGATATATCATCCCGGATAACGTACATTAGATTTTTTCTCACTTGAACTTAAACAACCAATAAGATACATTATATTCACCATGTCACGAGCTTCTGTCTCGAAAATTGATTTCGTTTGTCGTATCCGCGTAAAAAACTCTTTAAGCAATGTTGACTGATTATTTGAAATTAATATACCGAAATAGGAATCGGAAATTTTACAAAAGAAAAAAACTCAAATAGAGTGTGCTATTATTAGGTTGTCGAGCCGTTCGACAGTTCACCACGCGTATCGCCGAAGAAGTCGCGTTTTGTGATGCAAGGAATGAAACTTGTTGAGCGAAAATTCTAGGAACAAAGGACACGAACCGCCTTCTGAATTTATTCGACCCTCTATTGTAATTAAGATTTTTCACTGTATTCCAAAATAAAAGTGAATGATTTCCATCATTGTATTTAATCTTTTCTCGTAACAATTATTTCCCTCCTGTTTTCTCTTTATATGGAAGATTTTAGGTAATAAAGATTGAAAGGTAATATTAGTAAAACAGTGCTGGTTTCTTAGCAGTGTTCAAATCAAAATATCTTCTAAATTAATCATTTTTCGACACGCATAAGTTTAATACTTTTTTCAAGAGAATACAAATAAAATATTACAAAACATAATTCTATTACGAAAGGACAACATTAACACCCGCAGGTACTATACACGTCCACCTACAATAAAAGTAATAATATCCGTGCCCGTTGCAGAATAATATTCTACTAAAGTATCAAAGTATGTCATGACGTGCAACAGCGCAAAAAAATGTTTATTCATATGCAAATCTACCTTTCGGTTATGTATTTAGCAAAAGAAAATCTATTCAATTACGTTTGCCAGAAATAGACCTCTTCACACAAACTACACTATCTCTTTTTCGCCATATGGTATTTAATTTGGAACGCGTAATCTGCCATTCAATCTCTGTTCTCTGATTAGATGCCGAAGGTCGTCTTCTAACATTATTGGACCGGTAATCACCAACTAGCCGACCGACTAATAAGTTTCCGAATAAATATAGATGGAACGAGATATTAACATAATGGTTTTTCCTTCGTTGCAATTTTTTTTCTCTAATCTGAGCATTTTTGTAACATTGACTTTTCACTGACGCAAGATACAAGCAATTATAGCACGCTCACAATTATTCTACTTTTCATAACTGCAAAGAGGTGTAGAATGTGCAGTGTTAGAACGACAATAATGGAAACAGTGTTTCGTAATTTTCGTATCAGCCTTTGTAACGCGACTTGTAATATAAAAATGATACGTCAATGAATCGTGTATTTTGAATCTATTATCAGTAAATTCGTGAATCAATAATTTTCGATTTATACCACGTTTGTTCGATAAGCAATTGATATGCATAGATTGCTTGCTGTGGGTATTATTGGGTCATCCTATAAGTAATACGGCTTATTTAGAATTGATTGTGAGCTTAGAACAATGGAACCCGTCACGCTTATCGCTTATCTATTTGGTTTGTACACTATACTGTAAATAGGAACCTTCAGACAATGGTGTATCAAAAGTTCACGAGTGTAGATCGAATATTGCAGTTATTACAAATCACTTAAAATAAACGCGACGAACATGTTCGGCATGCTATATTATAGGTATGATTTTAATCAAGGAAATAATGCAACTGTAGCGGTGAAAAATATATTCGAAGTGTGTGAACACATTATTGGAGTAAGACAGTGTCCAAAATGAATTAAGTTATTTCAAGCTAGAAATTGCTGAAGGGTTTAAATAAAGACGTTTTACAGGTTGCTGTTGCACAAAACCTAAAAGAAATTGTTGAAAAATTAGACCAAAAGTTGAATTCGACTGATTCTTAATTGTTCATTTTATAACTGATAATTGTTTATTTTCACCTAACATACGATACCGAAGAGAACTGTCTGGCTTATGGGATGACTTAATACTATTATACTATTTAACTTGTTACATTTACGTATTATTATGGTTGCCACTACGCATCTACGACGTGCCGCACACTATGAACAGTAATGCATGTAGACAAATTCCATATTACAGATAAATATTCATATGGCGAATAAGAAAGACGAACAATTATTTCAATAGTTTCATACATTTTTATATTTCTTTTAGCTATATCCTATCCCTAATTACGTATTCACTGAGCAAATGTTTTGCTATATCGTTTCACTCGAATTCCATCCACCTGAACAATTTCTACCTACAGTTTTTTCTGAGAAAGTTGTTTCAACAATTCCTCCCCGAAGAATTCGATTATGTCAGGCAAACTCAACACGATCGACTTTTATGGAAGCATCGAATAGAGGAGCTCCACGTTCAACCGTGAGAAAGAAAAAAAGAGGACAAAAGAAAAGAAATATATAAAACCGCGAATCCAAGACCAAGACAGCGAAACCTGTTTCACCCGTAATTTACTTTGTCTATTAGCAGTTCGATTTTTCTTGTTTCGCCTTATTTCGCGTCGTTGCAAACACTTTTTCCTCGACGGGCACGTATGTTACGTTTACCTGTGCTCGTGGTCAAGGTGAAGGTGATGGTTGAGGGCGGAGCGTTTGCATCTACTTCCATTACGTAGAACAAGCAACGTGTTTTTGGAGACACGAACCATCTTTGACGCAACATGGATATATCAATACATAATATGACAGTCAGCTGCATCACACGATAGAAATACATGCACTCGGGATCTTGGGGTAACGATGTCAAAGATTCGAGTAATTTTGCAAAGCATGTGTTCGCGATGTGTCACCAAAAGTATATCTGATCGTTTAACCCTTTAGGGTAAGGTGACCAAACGTCCAGTACTTAAGTGGTTTGTCCCGCATTGAAAACTGTCGCAGAAAGTATCCTAGATCGGACATGCAACATTTCGTAATATTTTCGCAGTGGCATAGAGTTGAAATATTTTGTAAGAATATTTCAAATAGCGAAGATCCATTTAAAAACATTCATACTGCATACCAATTATGTGCAACGCGTATAATTATTTATTTAATATTATTTCGTATTTTCATTAATCGCGTTAATTATAATAAATTTAGTTACGCTGTAGTGAGTACTATTTCTTTGAATTTGGAGGTACAAGTTTCACATTCAATGGAAAGGTTGATCGGAACTAATATTAGTTAACTATGAATTTACGGAGTGTTTGCAAATGGGCTTCATTCTTAAATAATTTTTTCTCTTTCGGTTTACTCAAAGTGGAACTGCCTGCCCTTTATTGCTGCAAACACTTCAATTATTAATTTTTCTATTTTTCTATTGAACCTAGATCTTTCGTATATCTTATATACATATACATATATGTATTAAATTGCGTCTGGTATTCTACAATATTACATTTCTTTCTATTACCTTTTGTTTCGAATACATAAAGTGTACCCATAAATAGCGATCCGCTAAGAAAAAGTTGGTACCACCAGACATTTCAAGCTATACAGAAATTTGATGAGCAATTAATAATTTGAATTAATAATTAAGTTGAAAATGTAATCAATATTAATTTAGAATCAATGAATCGTTAGCAAGCCATTCAAGATTTGCCCAAGTAAAAAGGTGGTTCCAAACTTTCGGTCAGCAGTCTATAATAAAAAAATTGTCTGAAAAAATGGGCCAACGACTTTCATCGTTCTTGCTTATCATTTTATAGGTCGTAGATATGTTTAAATGCAATTGAAAAATTTTTAATTGGGACCTGATTGATTCGAATTACTTCCGTATTCTGTTTTACATACTACGTTCGTGGGAAAGTGATGTTAGTTTTTGAGTTTGATAAGATAAATTCCTTCTACTGATTTGATAGTCCCTCTGTTTAGAATAAATTCATTGTATTATCGCGTTTTTCTACGTTCATATAAAAATCCAGCTTTCAGTAAGTTACAATAATATCGCCAAATTATACAGGAAGGTTTCCTATTGGAAACCCTATTTTCAAACATTGAGTACTCTATGAATTTAAAACGATATAAATACAGGTGATTACACAAATATAATTGTCCTAGAGAAAATGTAGTCAATGGATCCACATATCAATGTCTCTGAATGTTTTCGTTATGATTTTATTTAATCATTGTTACCTATTCACGTTAATACATCAAAACTAAAACAGTGAAAATCAAATTTTCAGAAATACGAAATAAATTCGCGACGAATAATGAACTTTAAATCTTGTCTTTGTAGCTGCAACCCCGATATTACCTTCCCGGTAAGTAAGTAACTTAATAAGAAACTATCCTTGACTGGGGCATTTAAAAGAATATTGAAAACTGATATGAATGAACATAATGTTACAAAAAGAGATAATAATAATTGTCGCGGAAAAGCGACGAAATTGTAATAACTTCCTGTAAAATGCACTATACATATCTCACAATTGAACAGTTACTTTGAAAAGAAAATTGCAGTCAAGTTCTTTCCTAATTGTAAGTTTTGCTGACTTGCCACATTCTTTACATTCTACACAATTGCCTGTGACATTTTCAACCAATTAATATGAAGTACTCAATAACTTTGAAATTTCCACTGTGTACCTAAGTTATAGTAAATAATTATTCAGTGAATAATACATTTTCTGGATTCCGATATTTTGCTTTGCGTACCTACGTACGCAATTATGTTGTGTGCCTACTGTTAAATGAGAATATTATTATAATCGATTTATAATAGAAAAAAAAGACTCAAGGCAACATAATTTTGCGTCACAAACTGTGAACGCGTGAGGATGATTGAAGATGTGGTTAATGTCAATTATGAAACACTTTTGAAAGTAACTCGTTAACTATACTAAACAGGACATAACATCAAAACTAACTCACGAACAAAGTACTAAATATTTTAGGTAAAATCAGAACCGATAAAATAGCTCATCAGTTGGGGTTGACAAATTTCAAATATTCTCTCACATTCAAACCAACCTGTCCTAACTTAACCCTTTGCACTCGAGGCCTTTTTCGCTTGCGCGAACCAGCAACTCGAGACGATTTCGGCCAAATTAGGGATACATGTTATAAGTACTTTAAAATCAGTTATAAACCAACAAACGTATACAAGTAATAAAATTTCACTAATTTATTTATTTTTATATCGAAAACAACAAAATTTGATAAATATTACACTCTATAATTAGTTTTTGTGTGATATCTAATAAAACAATGCCCAAGATGCATCCTAGGTTTATCAGGACTCGTATCACAATAATATGTTACTTCCCGCCTACCTCCAGGCGTATTACGGTCAGAGCAAACCTTGCAGTCCCTTTTTGGCCCTTTTATTACAACGTGAAGCTTCCCATTTAGTCGGATTTCATCGGAACGCGACGTAGACGCTTGCCCACGATGCTGGCGATATGATCCTCTCAATTGCTCGATAAGTGTTATAAATGGAAGCCGAGCCTAGTCCACGAAAGTATTTCCGAGAGAAATATCTTATCACACATCGTAAGTAAGCAAATCGAGTAACTAAAGACCGTAACGCCGTAGCAGCGTCGCTCGAGTTGACACTTAAAACAAGCCGGGCGCTGATTCGGCGCCGCTCGAGCGCAAAGAGTTAATTAAAGAAAACATATTCAAGTGAACCGCACAAAATATTGCAACACCAATCACGTTCTAATCGTACAAATTTGTTTAAATTGCTTGCAAATTGTTGCAATGTTGATTGAATTTTACAACTGAAAAAATAATTAACATTTTATGTCTAGCAAATGTTCCAACACGTTTTTTACCATTTTCATTTAAATTATATTCATTTTTAATGTGTATTCATATTTATCCCGTGTCTACTAAATATTCAAAGATTAATAAATAAGAGTTTTCACGGTTATTCATTACACTTTATCTTTGTTCCACAAATCTTCCTAATTAATTTATTATCAATATTGTCATTCCTTAATATAGTATAATAGTAAAACTAAATATTGTATTATGTGTATTAAAATTATAAAATTGAATAATTATATTGAAAAATGCAGCCTTAAAAGGTTTCACGACTAAAATTAAAAACAATCTAAAATTCCTGCTGTAAGACTAATTTTAGGGTGAAATTACCCAGTGATGATAAAACAACTATTTATTCGTACTACTCGCTACTGATACAATATTCTACGGATCGCTATCCGTACGTTCTCGACGCTGGCGTTCTATAGAGTGCCCCGACGCTCCATCATGGGCGCCCCCAAAGGCGGGGTCGTTGGGCCCACGACGTAGTACGTTCAAGGGCCTGCTTTATGGCACCCCCAAATGTATACCGATCCCGCTCGCGTATCGGCCTCTCGGTGACATATCCCAGATGTGCATACTGGGCGCTCCGAACCCTCGGATTATCTTACATTCGGCCATCCTGACTATAAGTCTGTCCTCAGACTTGCTAACTGTGTAAACAAAAGAAAAGGGAACAACATTAATTCCATCCCAATGTAAAGTTCTAACATCAGGCAATACTTAGCTTTTGTATACGATGGCCCGGGGTTCATGACATCATTGCAGCGTGCTTTCCTCAAGCTGCCATTGTCATTATATCCTTGCCATTCCTTATTCGACATCGCTTGATACATGGATTGTTTCTTCTTCTTTTGTTGTAAAAATCCAGGGCCACAAACCCTGTCTGCTGTTCTTCGTTCCAGGGCCACAAACCCTGTCTGCTGCTCTTCGTTCCAGGGCCACAAACCCTGTCTGCTGCTCTTCGTTCCAGGGCCACAAACCCTGTCTGCTGCTCTTCGTTCCAGGGCCACCAACCCTTTCACGGATTCGGAATCGTCAACCCCAGGTTACGAGACCAGGACCCCAGAGCCACCAACTCTGTCCGCCCTCTTCGTTCCAGGGCCACCAACCCTTTCACGGATTCGGAATCGTCAACCCCAGGTTACGAGACCAGGACCCCAGAGCCACCAACTCTGTCCGCCCTCTTCGTTCCAGGGCCACCAACCCTTTCACGGATTCGGAATCGTCAACCCCAGGTTACGAGACCAGGACCCCAGAGCCACCAACTCTGTCCGCCCTCTTCGTTCCAGGGCCACCAACCCTTTCACGGATTCGGAATCGTCAACCCCAGGTTACGAGACCAGGACCCCAGAGCCACCAACTCTGTCCGCCCTCTTCGTTCCAGGGCCACCAACCCTTTCACGGCTTCCTCAGGAACACATAACAACGAAATTTCTGGAATAGATGCAAAAATACAACACATGCGAACGGCTAGCAACCATGAACAGACAGTATCATGCAGTACTTCTGATCACCGTAACACGCTCAAGTCAACAATGTAATTCCTTCACATGCAACAGCTAACAGCCACCAATAGCAGACAGTATTATGCGATACGTCTGAACGGCGTGACACGATCGAATCAAGGATATACTCCTTTACATCCAACTTTCATGGCTTCGAAATCGTCAACCTCGGGCTTCACCCGCCGAGGTGACGAAACCAGGTCCCCACAGCCACCAACTCTGTCCGCCCTGATTATCGTTTCAAACAATACTTCAGGATTCCACTTAACCTGCGACGACCACTGGTTCGTACTGCCTTTACCCCCTTCTCGCACCGTCGTGCCCTTTTTCCTTTTTGTACCCGCACATGCGGTTCCTCCAATTTCCAATGGCCGACCCATGGATACAATTTTCCCTCGGAAACGTCGTCCTTGTCGTTGAGCATATAGCATTTCTCTGTGTCTTACACACAAGAATTGCCTTTTCTCGTGCGTTGTCTCCAACACTTCTATGCTTCCACCAAGCATCTCTGCCGACCATTGCCAGCCAAGCCCTGTTTCTAAACAAAATAATAGCAAAAGCCTAAAGTCAAATCGTCACAGTTGCAACGCACCGACCCTCCGTCTGGCCGTCGGTACGCGGCCCTCGTGGCAATAAAACAGACCTCACTTCCATGTTTTATTAACATATTCTTTCCTTTTTTTTTTTTTTCGCAAGGCGTAGTCGATTAGGATGGTACACACTTACCACACAGTCCCCAATCGCTTCTACTCTCATTGCTTTGTACTTACAAAACGTAGACCATTCCTTCTGAGTACCACGTTTTCGTACTACCAAAAGCAAGTCCACCGCTGCTTCCCAAGGCTCTCTACCTCAGGTATCCTTTGTTCCTACCGGCCCCTGATACCTCTCTCCTTCGCTCCAACATTGCTTCCTGCATTTCCTTGTTTAGAAGGAAACAGCAAGACACGCCTCGCATCAAAGAATGGTTTCCTAGCCGGCGCTTTCCTTGATATCCACGATTGCCACAAACAAATCGCGAACTTTTGACGGCGGCCATTTTTCCCCTCAGTGGTCCTCCCGCGACATTCTGCAATCCCTGGCATAATGTCCCATCTCTCCGCAGGTGTAGCATCTCCTCTCTGACAGCCTCTTTCCTCTCCGCTCGTCGTCGTTCGACGGCTTTCCTCCGTCGAAGATGGCACATGACCGCTCTCCTGAAGCGCTGCGGGGGGGCTCCATATCCTCGTCGCGCTCGGGCATGCACCCCAACGAATTCATAAATGCATACAGTTTGTTTGCATCCTGGTGTTGTGCTGACCGTACCGCACGGGCCACCGTGTCGTCCGGTATGCCCCCGATCACCATATCGACCAGGTACTTGTCCGGTATTTTAACGTCCAATTTTCGTAATTTGGCCAATTTCTGGAAACAATAATCTCCCAGGTTTTGACCAGGCTGCGCTTCATGCAACGCGGCTTCCTTAAACAGGCGGCAAAACGGCACCGTCTTTCGAAATTGGGCTACCAATAAAACTTTCGTCTCCGTCCAAGTAGAGGTGATACGTTGACGTGTATCGTACCACTCCCTCGCGTGGCCGCGCAATCGATTCGCGATCAACCTCATCACCGAGAGATCGTCCCACTCGTACCGTTTCGCGAGATCGTCCACGTGTCTCACCCACTGATCAATCACTAGATCATCCTTCGCAGGATCGAAAGGCGGGATGAGCAACTCGTCGCCGGGACGAGCGTGTATAGGAGACCGCGCGCGCGCGAAAAGGAGCGGCTACTGAAGTCCATCACCATACGCTCCACTCTGCTCAAACGATCGCCGACGGGAGAAACTTCTTCTCGCCGACTGCGTCCGACGGGCACCCGCGAACGTGCCGACGAACGTGACCCCGGTCGCGGGCCGGAACGTAGCGTCTCCTCGAGGATACGTTCGAGGCGTTCGATCCTCGACTCGTCACCTTCGCGTTGTATTTCTCGCGAACGCACCGGTTCCACGGGCGAGATATCCGGAGAAGAGACGCGTTCTCTCCTCTGGCTTTCGACGGATAGACTTCGATACGATTCTCTGTCCATTTCACCTGGCTCACTGCTCACACACACTCTCAATATAACTGAGCACAGTAGCTTCACGGACACAACCGCGTAAAACAAACGTCCAAAATTGTGCCGTAGCCTCACCGACTCGTAAAAAGGAGCAACGAATTCCACACGAGGTCCTCCTTTATTACCACTTCAACCAACACAATTGCGTCACACAGATCGTGTCGTGGCCTTACGTAAAGACACGTAGTGAATCCCACTTCTGATTTGTAAGACTAATTTTAGGGTGAAATTACCCAGTGATGATAAAACAACTATTTATTCGTACTACTCGCTACTGATACAATATTCTACGGATCGCTATCCGTACGTTCTCGACGCTGGCGTTCTATAGAGTGCCCCGACGCTCCATCATGGGCGCCCCCAAAGGCGGGGTCGTTGGGCCCACGACGTAGTACGTTCAAGGGCCTGCTTTATGGCACCCCCAAATGTATACCGATCCCGCTCGCGTATCGGCCTCTCGGTGACATATCCCAGATGTGCATACTGGGCGCTCCGAACCCTCGGATTATCTTACACTGCGAACGCTTAACAGCAAATGTAATGTGCCGTAAAACTCATAAAAATTAGAATGGGTATGGAAATGTGCTCTTGCAAAATTTCTATGAAATCGACTAAGCAATTTATAGCTCAATAGGATCATAGATATCGTTTCACTGGGTGTACAAGTGTATACTGAGATTAGTTTAGTCAATGTGAGCGTAAAATAATAATTTGCGAAAGCAAGAGCAAGTGATAAATGGCCGATGGCACTATCACTTTTTCCCAGCGAATGACGTACATACTCCGCTAAGTTTTAGATTAATATTATTTACTTGCGTTTACTTGACATAAAAATATTCCCTAGTCCTCTCGTTACGATTGTTTCAGCTACCGTACAAGAAATTGATGAATTAATAATATTCTAATTTTTAATTTCAATCCTATTCCCTGTATCTAGTGATTAGTAAAACGCGTTCAAAATGAAGCAAACTTTCATATTATTTATACATAATTTGAAATAATATTTGGATTTACGTGATTTACGAATTATTCTTCGGTCATAATAAAATTGCTGAAAACAAAATAAATGTTGTTTATTCTATTTTCGTCTACCTCTATAATTATTTCTATATTTCGTGATTTTCTTCTGTTTTTATTATCCGAGCTTATTTATGTTTCAATTAATCGAACTTTGACGTCATAAACAAATTCAAAAAGCTTTTAAAGAATATTTACATTTTTCCCACATTTTTAATTATCCTATATGGTGCTTAAAACATTCATGAAATATTCAACAGATAAACGAGAACGAAAAATTTTTAAAAGTCTAATGAAAGAATATTTACTCCTGCAAAATAGCCGACTTTGTCTATATTAAGATTTATATTAAAAATTGTTGTGTATATTGTATTCATATCAGATTATCCACGCAAAACGGTAATACAATGACGAACACTTAAACATTAAAACATTTACTTTGAATCGATGCAAAATCAATATTTCTACAAAATTTCTAATTTAATTTAACAAGATTTATTCAACATAAATAATAGCATTAATGTATATGCTTAAATTTATACTACAATATCCCCATAAAATTTCACCTGAATTCGTAGTAAATATTTCAAATACATAATGCTTTGTAAATGATCATTTATCTCAACTGTATGTGGCATTTCTATTTTCGATTATTGGTTATTGGCATTTCATCAATAAATTGATCATATGTTACAACTGATCAGATCCAGTATTATTCCGTGTATTTCTACGAGGGGCACGCCATATCAACGAGCATCCAATACACATTCGCCATTGACGTCGACAATCGTATAAAATTAATAATATTAAAAGGAAAAAGTGGAAGAACAGTCACAGAATTACCTAGAAATTTAACGCCCCTCTTACACCCGAATTTTGTATGTACTTTTCCTTAATTTTCATTTCACTGCTTTCTTAGAGTTCTCTTTCTCATAAAACAATAAGAAGAATCACAAAATTAATCTTTCCAATCACTCCAATTAGTATTTCATGTTTTATTTGTAGAGATTAAATTATTATCAGTAATTAGAATTTTGCTGTTTTAAATTCGTTAATATAAAAAATATAAAGTAAATTATAAACAAGGGATATAAGTTCAATATAAAATTTTGCACGAATTAAACTATCACAGCAAAGTATATACATACATAGTTTTCTTGTACCATACAATTTTTTAAATATTTCACACATTAAAATGTACCATTTAGATAATAATATAAATAAATAATATTTTCTCCAAATTATTCTACAATTTAAAGTTGTGACGTACGAAAATTGATTTCCATTAAAATCACGGTTGATATATTATATTTTCCGCACCAATAATGTATGTCTTGTGAAAACCCATTTAGTAAATGATAATTGATCATCACTCCATAAGTTACCACTACCACTAAATCGTATCCTATTAACCGTCCTCGTCGTTCCTTGACATATACGAATCCTTGACGAAGAGAACCACACTCGGTCGCACCGCGACAACAACTGTAACACCATACCCGATAACAACAGCGCTCAAGTTCCCTTTCAATAAACGTAAGATATCGTATCCAAGGTTGCACATGACTCTACTCCCCTCTGCTTCCCGTGTATCATGAGAAAAGGCACCGCGAATTCAAATTTCACGTAAGCTCAATTATATTACACCGTTTTAGTTAGATGCTTGATGTAATATAGAATGCTGTATGTTTGATGTAATATAGAAATATAATCGAGAATATTTATTGAAAATGTGAGCGTACTGATTGCACTAAAGAATACTTTTCTTTTCATTTGCTTCTCTTTATATACGTATATACAATTTATAACATTGGATAATACATTATATGCGGTACAAGGAGCATGTGTAAAAATATTATCTGACGTTATATGTCGTATCACAACTGTTCTTATATCACGAAAAACAGAATATGTAAATAGTGGGCCTTTGCACGAAACACTTAGTTAAACACTCGCATCTATTATGAGTGGTATCATGCATCTCTGTCTTCATTGAGTTCCTTCATCCGTGGTCACCTTCAATCTTTTCTAGCGGCCATCCACATTTCTATTTCCTCTACACTGTAATTAAATTGTTGAAATGAAAATTTACGTATATGCCTCGTATTTCTGAGCGGGCAGGCAACAGAGTGTAAGTCAAATTTTGGTCGAAGCAGAACTTATCCTATAAGTACGCTAATATATTCTGCATTACTGTCCTCTGCGTATGGTTCTAAGTGTACAAGTCAATTTCACTTCTTTTCTGCACTTTTATCTGAGCGTTCAGAATCTAACATCTGATCTTATGTAGCGCTTTAAACATTACAAGTGCTTCTCTGCAAAACTAATAATTCTGACTTATACTCCTTTTTTCCGAGCGCCAGATATATGTATACATATCGGTTATACAATATAAAGAGTGTCCAACTTTAATCTTCCAGGGCAATTATCTCGAAAAATACGAATGATATGAGAAAATGTTTCAGGTAGAAGTTGTGTGGTTTCGGGGGCGGCACATTATGCTATCATTTATTTGACCATGTGATGGCCTTGGGCCTGCAAAGGTCAATCGTAAATTTTGTAATTGGCACCCATGTTTTTTATTGCGTACGATTATTGCTGGCATCGAAACGATTCCGAAATGCTACTTACATCTATTTTTTGCTTAATTGATGCTCAAGATATCAACGCTCAAAGCTGACGTGCCGACGGCATTAGCGTTATATTGATGGAAGTAGAGAACCCGTTTCGAAGGCGAATTAACTTATGCATCGATGAAAACGGTCGAAATTTTGAACATTTACGAACCGAATGTGTTTATCAGAAAATACTAACTAAATCAAACTTCCGCGCGGTGTACATCGGGTAACGCTAATAACGTGCCGGCGACACGTTAACTTTGTGCGTTCAAGTCTCGAGAATCATTTATGCATAAAATTAGATGCAAGGAGTGTTTCGGAATCGCTTCGATGTCAGCAATGATAATATGCAATCAAAATTATGCGTTCTAACTTAGAAATTCCAAATTGACATTTGTAGATTCTTCCAAAGTCATCACAAGGACAAATAAATGATAGCATAATATGTCCCCCACGAAACCACACAACTTCCTGCTTCAAAATAGTTTCATATGATTCGTATGTTTAGATATTTTATATATGTATACATATATCTGAAGCTATGCTAAATATTATCAAAGATATAATCGTAGAATAGCATTAACGTGTATAATTTAAGTACTCGGTAATATTACATTGTACATTGTGGAACTTACGTGCGCGGTACATCGGTCAAATTTCTTACTCCAGTTTCCGCTACAAGGACATCATCTTCGATCCTAACACCGCCCCAACCGCGGAATCTTTTCAATTTTTCAGCAACGATAAATTTCGATTGGTTTGGATTTTGTAACGCTGCGTCTAATAACTATTAAGTAGTAATCATTTCATTAATTCCTTTGGGTAACTGTTATACTTGCTTCAAGAATAATTAATGTTACTTAATATTCGCGGGAATATGTAAAAATTTATATTTGATGAATACACATCCACCAACAATAATACATTTGAATTCATCAACAATTCCAGTTTTACTACTTACACAGTCAATAAAGTAGCAACCTGGTTCAATAGTTAAAACCATACCAGCTTGTAAAATACGACCAGTTCTCAATTTCCTTAGACCTGGAGCCAAAGAACGTTCAGGATGCCCTGGAAGATATCCACCAACATCATGAACATCCAATCCCATAAGGTGACCAAGCCCATGAGGTTGGAAAACTTCGTTTAATCCTGCTTTTATCATATCGTCAATGTCTCCTACTAACAGACCACCATTTTTTAATGAAGCCAGCATGGTCTTGTTTGCTAAAAGATGCATATCGGTCCAAGCAACGTTTGGTTTCATGGCATTCATCACTGCATCACGAGCAGCAAGAACTGCATTGTATATCAACTTTTGGTCCTCTGTAAATTTTCCATTGGCAGGGAAAGTACACGTAATATCAGCTGCGTATCCACAGTAGTTTCCTCCCATATCGAAAAGGCTTGCAAGAGAAATTAGAATGATCAATTTGAATGGTAATTAATTATAATGTACTCTGTTATTCCTTCGTTAGATCTCTTAAATCTTCCACATTTAGTTTTATAAAGCAGAATGAAACTCCAATTGACTTACCACATATCACCATCGTTTACAACTTTATTGTTGGGGCTACCAGCATGTCCATAATGCAATATAGATGCGTTATGTCCAGACCCGCAAATACAGGTGTAAGATACATGTCTACAGCCCCCCGTGGAATATACATAATGCATAAAGGCAGCTTCAGCTTGAAATTCTGCAACTCCTGGTTTTACCATATGCATAACAGACTTATGAGCATCTGAGCTTATTTTAACAACATATTCCAACACCTTAATTTCTTGTGGAGATTTTATGACCCGGCTAAAAAGAAAATATATATACATATATGTATTATAATAAATTTGCAATTCTATTTAAACCAATTGCATAAAATAATATTTTTAATTTAAGTTGTTAACATGATTTTATAAGAAATTAATCAACTTCTATCGGCAGAAACTTTTATTTTATACAATACACAGTATATTTAATTAAATTCCTTTTACAATTTCTACCAAAAAATGAAGAATTTCTTACTTCCTCTTGCTCCTTGCTTATACATTATAAGGCATTCTCTGCAGATTGTAAGTTCTCTAACAAGTAGAATGATAATTTATCAGACTGGTTCCAAAGCTCCTGTATCATTATGTAATCTAATGTCACAATTTTAAAACCTAACTTCCTAAAGTGCCTTTTTCTCATAATTTGAGGGCCTATTAAGTGGCGTGTATTTCTACAATAATACTCTGGCAAATAAATAAAAACTGCTGTGTTCACATTTTTCTCTTGATCTAAATTCAAATGAAATACCGACGTTGATATCATACCCGGATGTATCAGAATATCAAGTACATAGAAATTTATAACTGGTAATCGATTAAGAATCACATTTTTACTTAATTTTTGCTCTCCTCCCACTAACAAGGCCAAAGGTTGATATATCATATTAACTGCTCTTCTAATTCGTGCATCTACAAACAATGGCTTCTCTATACGTCCCAATGGAAAATACAGGGATTGATAATCTTTGCTCTCTAAGCACATGGTAGCATCCAATAGTCTCAATTTATTTTTTATACGATTAAAGAAAACAGAATGATTTCTCAAATGAATTTTGTGCAATAGTTGTGAGATAAATATTTTATCAAAAAATTTCGTAGGATATTTCTCTAGATAAGTGCAAGAAAGAAGAATATCCAGAGCATCGTCTAATTTCAGGTCATGAAATTTTGTTGACAACACGTCGTTGAAAATATTCCAAAACTCTGTGCTGTTTGATGGATGTACATATAAAAATCCAAATGGTGTAAGAATGGATGGCAATAAAGAGGTCGTTATATTTGCTGCATGTTTCATGAAATAATCTGCGCATTCTGTCAAGATGGGCACATTTCTGATCTGCAAACTTTTACAATAATTCATTACAGTGGCTATCAATTTGGAATTGTCGATTTGCGATGCTTTAGATGTCAAGTAATTTTGCAGAGTACTTTCAATGCGATCATCAATGTAATCTTTAGCGTGCAAACTATGTATAAGACATATTAAATCATTTTCTCTGGACGTAACCATGCTTATACTTGCCCACTTACTAACACTGGTTAAACATTTCATTGCAGAAACATTATCGTGAAAACAATCCAGTATTTCTGCAATTTGTGTGCCTGTTAGCTTTAACCAACAGTCAGGAAGCTTTCTTTCAAGTATAAGTTTCACCATATTTTTACTTTGTTTAAAATATTTTAACGTCTTGAATAATCCTACTAATGTATGAGCATTAATCTCCTGCTCTCTAAGCAAAATACCAGCCCAAAGTGTATCTATTGATTTACGGTATTTGGAATCCTTGTAAGACGATAAAATCTTTATTAAATTTATTAATTGTGCAGGTGAAAACTCTCCGTCTGTTGCTCGACTTAAAGCTTCGTCAGACATCAGATCTCTATATATATTTCTACACGGACTAACTTTATCTTTTTTTAAAGCAATAAGCCCTTGAAGTACCATCTCAGAATCATTACTATTAATAATCAATTTAATCAGTTGTTTCATTATAATGTCTTTAGCTGTATTATCCACCTCTACTGATCTATTTCTTTGCGTTTTATTAAACTTCTGTTTAGACCAATTGTTTTCCAAATCGATAACCTTTTTCAAACCCTCTAATGCTACCCTACAATTAATTTCGTGGGAGATCTTATTCTCCAATACTGAATATTCACCGCCAGATGTATTAAACAATTGTAATTCCTGCAATGTTTCTTGTATATTCAAATTTTTGAAACAATCAAGGTCAGAACAAAATAGTACTGCAGTTCCTTCATCGGTTTCAATGTCTATTCTTCGCCCTAACGATTTATTCTTCACTTTAGGATTGCCATTGGTTTTAGTATTATTTTTATCTTGGAACATAAGTGGTTCACTCTTCTTGGATCCTTTGGGAAACTTATTACATTTATCAACAACAGAAATGCTCTTAAGATCTTTGCTATTACATATTGCTTCAATGTCTTTGACTTTTCTAACAATTAAAGGCACTTCTTGTATTTCTAATCCCTGTTCTACAAATATACTAGTCTGCATTAAGTTCTGCTGTCCATAATATTTTCCAGAATTGGATTCGTACCATCGTTTAATTAGATTAGATATGATAACAGATGGTTGCGTATGAACACGCATTAAAAATTTTGCACATGTATGACCAGGAAGTATCATCTGCATGAAGCATAGAAGCATTTAATGAGTTCTTTGATCTAAAAACAAATCCTTTATATTTTATTTAATGTAGCTTCTTTAATTACCATATAAAAATATCAAACAGCAACTGATATCTTTTGTGACATATAATGAAATCTTTTCATTTGTATCGAATCGTACATAGTAGGAAACATGCGAATCTTGATACTGTTTCCACTGATACTTCCAATTTATCAATTCGGGAAATATTAGGTTATCATTAAAAAGTTTTATATAAAAGACTCGTGACATTCGTAAAGACAATAACTAAAACCACCGTATATCGATATAACAAATCGACAATTGCCCTATCGATGCCCGATGTTACATTTATGCTCTCTAAATGTTGTACAAATATTTATCAATTACGTTTCAAGAGAGAAACTTTTTATTTATGTAAAGAATATAAGCTATCATAGCGTTCATTAATTCGCGAAATATAATTATTTATTTAAACAGGGTGATTAACTTAAAACGGGCCATGTAAATATCTCGCTCATTTTTAATGATAGAAAAAAATGTCAGGGGAAAAAATTTTTTTATTATACTTTCCGAGACCATAAATACCATTTTAAATGCGACTATACATTTCTATCATTATCATGTGCAGGTTATCGTCCTATAACATCCCTAACAGCCACCTGCGTGCAGATTGACAGCAGATTGGCAGAATCTAATCTGCCTACAAATTCGTGGCCATCTGTGTCCGCATTTGACTGGTATCTGTAATAAATAGCAGATTGGCGGCAGAAACCGAGCAGATCAACAACAGAATCTGCACGGTTTTTACCTCCGAATCTGCTGTAGCGGATTTTGTTACATTTTTGTAGCCAATCTGCTGCAATAGCTGCATTTAACAGATCCTGCTTCAAATTTGTAGCCATTCTGTTTGCAAAACCTCCAAAGAGGAATTCAACATTGCAGTTTGGTTGACTGGAATGGTATCCAACAACACGGTTACGCTCTAACACGATCAGCAATTTGCGGAAACCCTCGTACAATACGGTTATTTACAACGCAGTTTCATATATGTGAAAATATTTTTTAAATGATAGGAGGAAGACAAAGACAAAGAAGACTATCGAATCTCCGCGCTAACCCACCAGTCCTTTGCCTGCGTTTCTAGGAACCTATCTACCGTGTTATAGGGGGGTTACCTGTATATATGTATAATAGCTGAGTGGAAGCCATTCTAATGACTGATGATTTTATTCCCAGTCAGCCAAACCTGCAACAAAAGATTCTGTCCAGATTATGTTAGCAGATTTTGTAAACAGAATGGCTACAGATTTGGTGCAGAACCTGCTTAACAGAATCTGATGACATATTGGCAGCAGAAACCGTACAGATCCTGCAACTTGGCCATTTAATTTAAATGGCTGATCAGATTCTGTTAACCAGGTTCTCTTTGCAGAACCCAAGCTAAAGTCGGGCGCAGATGGCTACGGATTTCTACATACATTCTGTCAGTTCTGCTGCCAATCTACACATAGATGGCTGATAGAGTTACAACATGACCTTCACATTGAGTACGAAAAATTCATGAACTAGAATGATGATCTAGAAATCTCGAAAAATATGTGTTAAGAGAAATTTGTGGATTACAATAATATTCTCCTCTTCGAATAAAACAGTCTTTTCCTCTCAGATTTTTATCCATCATTAAAAATAGACGAGATGTTTAGATTATCTGTTTTAATCGAAACACCCTGATATTTCACATTATTCTTACAATTACCATAGATCTTACTAAATTTACTATCAGTTTAAAATTTACAATTCTTTACTTCTTCATTCGTTGCAAATAATTATAAATGCTATACTATGTATTTTGTTATATTTTACTCGTATATGCGTAATTTGTTGTTAAATAAGAATCTAATCAGAATAAGAGATAAGAATAAGAAATAAGAATCATAAATAAGAATCAGTACCTTTACATACATTTTAATCATAGCATTCTTATAGTACTTACCACTCACATATTTCTGGATATAACACTTTATTGTCCAGATCGAACCTTTAAAACAATATAAAAAAAATTAAAATCTCGTTATAAAATAAAAGAATATTGGAACCAATACTCACTGTTTAATTCCATCAAAACTTGCCTCTTTTGTTTGCAAACCACTATCACTGTTTTGACCATTCTAAAAGTTGAAGAAAATTAAATTACATCACACTAACTATTTTTTGGTGGTAAATTAAAGGGTAAAAAACCAAACAATTATTTCTTCCAGATACAAATTTACCAATGTAAGAAGGAGAGTTGCTTGCTTTGACTTTAAAACTTTAGCTATCTCATCTGTATAACAAGTTTCGTCTATTGCGTAGTGCTTTTTAAAATCCTCCAATGAATGCAATTTTCCCTCCCAAATTTCATATTCTGCCGGTAATCTTGGCACAAATAGAATGGAGGCTCCTGTTGCTAAATCAAGTGCACCGTAACATCCTGGCTCCTCAACACCAAAACACCATTGGAAAAATGACTCCTAATGAAAAATAAATTATGTAAAGAAAATTAGTGTTTGACTAGAGTACTACCAAACAATTTATTTACCTGTCTGAATGGCCAGGCTATGTCTGTGTCATTGAAGGGGACTTCAACTCCTCCTTCAAGAACAATAAAAGTACCCGTTGTTAGAACTTTTGTATTTGCTTTAATACGGGCAACTAATCTTTTGCGATTGTTTTGAAAAAGAGACATAGGCACCTTCAAGGTGTGATTACCCCTTTGGAAACAGGATTCTACTCCATTCCTAAAACAAAATCGTTTATATTTATTGAATGATAAGGAACTGAAAAATAAATAAAAGGGGGAAAAGCAACAGAAAAAAACTGAACAAAACGTTCCATTATTTACATTAATATATTTTTGTATAGGTATATGAAAGATTACAAAAATATTTAATTAATATTCCCGACTATACTATAGTTTCTAAAAAAAGGCCGTAAAATGAAATGTAATAATACAGTCGCGTAACTCTGTAATAAAATATCTTGATGCTAAAAATTATTATTACCTTATTATTTCCGAGATTATTGTTATCGCTATTAGAAGATAATATAACTATGTAAGATATAAGGAAGGTAAGTAAAATTTTATGGGCTTCTCAGATTTTTGCAGTTTTCCAGAAATAAATAAAAAACATTCTATGCATCTCAACTATCAAAAGCAATACTAAACAATAAGATTACATAACTTCAAAGTATCATAATCAAGATAAGCACTCTATTAATGGACAAAAATATAATATTAAGAAAGTCCAACAATTCATAAGGTCGATCAGAATAATTTATTACTAAATTTATTCAATGTATGTACAACATTTTTGTATAATTATAATAATTACATACAATTTTAGTTCAAAAACAGGCATCAGTAAATATATACATATGGAGGGCTCAGAAGCCAATGAGTGTAAGTCCAAACTTTCCCTGAACATAAGCTTAATACTTCAAAAACCTCTTTATTGTTAAAACTTTCCGATGATAAATCAATTAAGTCACTATTATCATACATTAACAATAGGTGGCGGTACTAACATTGTCATTTTTTTCCAAGTAATTTGTAAAAATCTTATTTATCTTGGTTTGAATGGTAATAGACTTACATTGATTTGCTTCTGAACCCTCCATATGTACATACATATGGGCCCCTCAATTGACATGAGGCATAAGTCCAATATCATATTTTTTTTTTATGCTAATAAGAAATAAGAGTTAATTTTCCATTGTATGTAAAGTGATTGTATAAAGTATTACACAATAGTTCATCTTTCGCAATACCTATCTACTAACAAAAAGGACTTCATTCACTTATCAAATAAGGAGTTCATATGTTTGTCCGTCTATAGATGAATATCCAAATTATACTTTTTATCAGATAACAAGGCTTTCATCATTTCCCCTAACAGCCAACTGCCTGCATATTGACAGCAGATTGGCAAAAGAACTGACAGATTCTGTCTAAAGGTCCGTAGCCATCTGCGTCCGCATTTGGCTTGGGTTCTGCTAAACAGAACCTGCTAAACAGAAACTGATGGGAGATTGGCAGCAGAATCTGAGCAGATTCTGCAACTTGGGCCACTCTAATGGATTTAGATGGCCATTTAAATGGCTCAAGTTACAGGTTCTGCTCAGTTTCTGCTGCCAATCTCGCATCATATTCTCTTCAGCAGGTTCTATATCAAATCTGCAGCCATTATGTTAACAAAACCTGCTAACAGAATCTGCGTAGAATCTGCTATTGCAGGTTTGGCTGACTGGGTCATTTCACATTTTGCTAATGTTTAATACACGTGTACTATAACAAATATTCTCTTTTTTACATAATTGAGAAGTACAATGAAATTTAATTCGTGATAACGATCGACCTAATAAGTATCTACATAATGTACTAAACTTTCGAAATATTTAAACAATGTTTATGCTGTCATCACATACAAACATCGATAAGAAGTTCCTATCTGATAAATTCAAGTACTTATAAAATATTTTCATGTAATGTAACAAACTATTTATTATTACTGTGATTAAATTAAATACATTCAAATAAAAATTGTTGATACATTTCCAAAAATGACCTTCGATATAATCAGTTATTTGAATTACGCAGCGACAATAATAACAGATCCTTTGCATAACCTCAAAAGATGTTGAAAAATGATTGCAGTTACTTTATAATAACTTTCCATTACATATACAAATATATATGCAAAATGAATAGGTTGTCATTATAATATAATTATGGAAACCATAAACAAGTACCTCATCACACATATGTTATTGTTTTGTATCACAATAAATTCAAGATGGAATAAACATTGAAGGAAAAGAGGGTAAAGAGTTTGTTGTTGTTTTCATTACCATACATTTATATTTAGCAATAATTGCTTCCATTTTAAAAAAGACGACAAGCGCAACAGCCAAAAGATTGTCTATACATACAAATGTGTAGTTCCAGCCATACTGCTTTCTGCCACTTGTCGATTTGTTGGTAGTTGAGAAGAATTTCTTGCGACACTAATTTAATAATGTTTTTCGTGGCGCAATTTAGTGACTTACGGCACGATATTCAAATACGAAAATTTCTTTGAAATGTACGTAGACGACCACTTTTTATCCGAGTACGCGTCTTACAATCCACTTATTGTATACTTTATCTGTGACGATATAACAACCTCACGTGGCACGTGACCAATTCGAACAGACTGATACATTTTCATTTTCCAATGTTTAGAAGAAGCATTTACACTGAATGCATTTCAAGCGGTTTTTCATTCTCATTAAATATATAAATTTAGTATTTTGTTATCAATGAACAAAATATTTGTCCTACCATCGAATGACAGTGAACAAATAATTTGAGGTCTTTTTAAGTTTCACCTGGCAATCGTATGATTCGTTATCGTACATATATAATATATTTCTATATTATATGATCAACGATTAAAACGAATAAACGTTGCCGGTCTTAAATGAATGTATGCTTAGTTATTTCATTTTTTACTGTATTTAGCAGGAATATATGTATATGTATTACTTTAACAAGAAAATATATGTATTTTCGAGGATATTCGTAGCATTAAAGGTTTTCAGCTTTTATTTACAAAGAATAAGTTTATGCATTATATACAAAATTAAGCAATTCAGTGATAAGCAATGCGGTTAATCAGCATTTATAATAAGAAATACTGAAAAATTACCTTTTCGTGTTCAAACTTTATCTAGAATTCTTTCAATATTTTCAATACGTATTTCTTCTTATCTATACCTGACGGTTCGTATATACAAATATACACATATTCTTTTCTTTACTTTTCTGTTTACCGTAAGGTAACCTATTTACTCCGATTTCCTAATAAATGATTCTACTACAATACAAATATATGGCACTGTAGATAGCTGAACCACATGACTGATTGCTTTCATTAACCACGTTTTTCTGTCTACACAAGGTCGATCATCATCGTAACACCTGTTTTGTTTATTAACTGTTTGCGCACATTTCTTGCCTCTAATTGCTTGAAAAACAACCATGGTTGCAGCCATGGCAATGAATCGGCACAGTACGATATTCTGTTATTCGTTACTTGCCATTTATTTTCAATCTTGTAGGTGAAAATGAACGTCGTAGTTGGTAGCTGATAACACGGGCACGTATATTTATATGCAACACTTACGACAGGCGGAATAATTTTAACTACATATAACTATTTATAATCGTATACGTTGTTTACATATACCAATTTCCGCTATCGTCTATTTCTACGAGGCGAGGCGAACGTTACAAATCTGCCATACGCACATCAAGAGCCAGCTATTACATTAATTCCCTTACTATCGTATGGATAAAACTGAAGGTTTCACGAACATTTTTATAACATCAATGAATGTAATAATATCAGGAATCAAAGAGCGACTGGTTTCTTTTTTTTCAAGCTTCTAATTTTATGGTTCGATGTCACGATGACAGTAATTTGGTTACGTAATATTATCTATAAACAGAGCCGATAGAATAAGTAACAATCATCGGTAAATAAGCTGATTCATACAACGCATAGCACATTATTGAGATAATACCTGGTATTAATGTTATTATTGTACAGTTTGTCCCGTTTTAATCTATAAATGCTAATTACTCGTAAACTACCTACTGTATGAAAAACTGGTTCAGAAAGAAATCAAATGGTTACGAACGGGACGTAATCTAGTATAATTAGTTTTTCTGTAGATGAACGAATATTGTAATATGTATATATTATCAGAAGTGGGAAAATGCTTAGAAATCAAAAATAATCAGGATTTACATTATGTATAATATCAAAAGATGAAAAATTCATAGACGACTAGTCAGAGAAATATCCCTATCTTGGATAAGGTTCCAGGCTGGGGTTCAGGTTTTCTCTTTTTAACTCAACAATTGTCGCTGTTAAGCGCTATTACATACCATGATACCGTGCTTGTAATATCCCCGTACATGAAATATATATCCCCCATATGCCAAGGTCAATGGAGAGCTTTTCATAGCGCATATAATTTCTCTGATATGCTTTTATTGCACTAGAAGGTCGAAGAAAATCCACGGAGTTATTAATATTCGGCATAAATTGAAAAATCGATAGCTGCATGTACATGAGTTCAATATGATTAGTCAAGTGATAGGTAGGCCAATATTACAATTTATATGGTCGTCATTAATATTTCTACAGTTACACAAAAAGAAACATATCTCGAACCAAGGAAAAAAATATATAATGAGAGACTAAGGTGAAATTTTTTACTTCTTCATTCTTTATTAAGTTTCGTCGGCTGTAATATCCGACCATCACAACGAGGTATATAGCTTCCTTAATTTACACTGCAACGGTAAATATAAAGACAAATTTCTCATTGTCTAGACAGTCATACTTGCGCAGGCACGATCGATAATACACACATGCACATTATTCCCGCTCAAGAAAAATGTAACAACTCTTCATTCATTCGTTCGCAATAATCACATGTTCACCAGAACTGCGATATCACCCAACATTTACAGTCAACATTTGTACAACACGTAGGCACAACACAATGCGTGACTTACATCACGTCTGATGATTGGCGTCACGCAGAGTGCCATTCTACAAAATCGATTATAACGCTGGATCCGTCTCATCAGTTCCAATAACGAAAAATGAATCACACAGAACCGTTATATCAGACACGTGTGACGCGCACACAGATATACCATATATCTATATATACAATAAATTTACACGCGCGTACAACATTTGTTACGTCGCTAACAAATTGATAGTGATAAATAACTATATTTTTATATATATATGCGGAGCGAATGTAAGCCTACAGTGTAATCTGAGGGACCAATATAAAACGATCGCAAACTAGGCCACCAATTATGATACCCACGGTTGTGTGTTGTCCATGATTGGAACTTCTCACATAGTTTTGTCTTTCATCAATTATTACCATTACCAGTAACACATTTTATTTTTAAACTAAAAAAGAACGTTACACATTTGATATAGTTCGGTCGTAAACGAAGCTCGAATCTTGTTTTCCTTTCCCCAAAAAGCTTCAAATGACAAACTATTCCAAACCCTGAAAAAATATATTTTCTATCATCTAATAATTTTTATATACGGTCACGGTGTATTGGTTCCTCTGACTATGCAACGGTCGTGTAACAGGACCACGCGGTAAACGTATTTGCTTTTACGACAAGCCGGTTCCCTGTATCCCTTCAACTAATTGTAAGTCTGCTGAAAATACTTTCGAACGCACAAAATGATGGCAATCCATGTGCGGGCGATTATGGTACTTAATTTGAAAGCACGTATTTACATAGACCTCTACCAACGAACGTCACACATTTGTTGCCCTAATTTATAACCAGCTTGCACGTAGCGCACGGCAAAATACAAACAAAATTAATTGAGATCACTGTCCTTCGAGTTGCGATACTTCCGCGAGCAAAAGGCGTTTCTACATTGTATTAATTCGTTGACTGTTCCTCAAACGATTTACTTATATTAATTAACTCTGCTAATAGTAACTGGACCATAGCAGCCCGAACAAATCGAGCAAAATTATTCGACTAATATATCCTATAGGATACTTTTCGTTCATACGCGTGCTCTTCCCCACATTTCACGCTATTGAAAAAGCTATAGTC
Source organism: Nomada lathburiana (assembly GCA_963667235.1). NCBI lineage: Eukaryota > Metazoa > Arthropoda > Insecta > Hymenoptera > Apidae > Nomada > Nomada lathburiana. Next base: position 2,016,517 of record OY763897.1, on the reverse strand, counting down.
GTATATACATATAATATAACAGAGGTAACAGATGAATTTGAATAAGCATGAAATTAATGACATTGAATGATATTTTCAATTCACGTTAGATCGCATTTGTTTTGAATGTTCCCACCAGTTTCGTTTAAATATTTACTTCGTATTGATCGCACGTTTTTACATGACATTGCACAACTATGCAAAAGTTTCAGAAAACGATCAAAACAAACAGAAAAAGGAAAACAACGAAAATTTGCCTGCAAGAAAGAACAATGTATTATAATTACAAAAACTTTTTTTCTCGTAATTTCATGTTCTGTTACCCTGGACGCGAGCGGCACTCAGGAACTCTTCTTGCTTTCTTATTTATACGAAGAGCGGAGAGCTCTTTCAGTTTTAAAAAAGCGATAAACGTTGTTGTCATGTAAATCAAGTATGGGAGCTTTGAAACGCGGCGGCCATGTTTTCCACGTAAGCCTCGTGGGTCGTCGATACACTGTCGAACTTAGCCGAAGTCGCACGAAGCCATGCGCGTGAACTGCTCCGAATAACAACATACCATATTTACAAACACGGCCATATAAGGCGAGTTCCTAGCTAATAATGTTTACCCCGTTGTACATACTATCTTTCGACGCGAACTACACATGCTTCTTTCTGTTTTTTGTCTCGTCAAGCGAACCTTCTCGTTTTGACAACACTTTTCCAACGTACGTAAACACGGATACATATATCCACGACAGCTAAATCGAGGAACGAGAAATGACCGTTAAAACAAGGAACTCCGAAACTTTGTGCATCCCATTGGTCGTGCACACAGAATACATACATCTTTAAATCCCCACGCCGAAGCAAAGTCGGCCACACGATAATTCAATTTCACAGTTCTAACGGCTCATAAACAGGTGGTAACTGTTCGTCTTCGGAATCATAGAAGTATGGTTTCCTTCGATACAATTTCGCGGTCTGTTCTTCCTCCTCCTCTTCATCCTCCTCCTCCTCCTCTGAATTATCCAATCCATCGAGATTCGCTTGTAGTCTCTTCACAGCCTCCTTTATCAAGCCACCTTCTCTGAGCAACTCTTGTAAAAGCTCGTACGGGTCATCGTCCCTTGTCGTGGATCTTTTATGATGATGATGGTGATGATGATGACTTATTGTTAGATGATGACGATGATCGTGGGTACCAGTGCTCTTTGTGCCGCACATCTCACAGCTATTCGGATCTGCCCACGATCTCGATGGTATTTGATAGGGCGACGGACGATTTTTTTGACTGACACTCGACTTGGCCTTTAAACTGGATAACCGTAGATTTTCCTTGATCTGGGACACGAGGAGATCCACATCGCGGGAAAGGAAGTCCTGTGTCGTGTCAGGCACAACTTCAATCAAGTATGTTGTTTCCTCGGCGCTCGGCATGGCGTACGTACATATACTTTCCCTCGTTAGCCGGTTATGAAAACAAAAGGACAATGGCACGAACGTCTTGTTTACACCTCCACGTCTTGCGATATGGGCGAGCAGCAATGGGCACAATAAAGCTGCCTTCTCGGCCAACGTGTTATTGTCCTCTCTCTTTCTTTCCTTTTCTCTCCCTCTCTTTTTTTCCTTCCGTAAGTACAGTAAAGGAGAAATACTCACACATAAATATATAGGGAGCGTGGAACGTTCTTCAAACTGCACGCGCACCTCGCAATGTTCCTTCGTGTCGGTTTATATATTTTTCTTGTATCTTGTTTTGAGAGAGAAACAGCTAAACACTGATGTTCTTCATTTAATACACAATCGGACAGGTAAACTAAATGCGATCAACCTGCACGTTCAGTTTCCCCGTCTCGGAGTGGCACGTTGATGTTTACGAACATATTTAGGCACGTCGTGTAAACATACATAGATGGCCTAAACTATCAACCGCGTCTCGTAATCGTATGAAACGCGTGATTCATTGGGTAAATACGCACCATCTCTACCCTCTTCCCCCTCCTCACTAGTCTTCCCTTTCCTCGAATTTCATACGAATCATCAAACTTTGCTCGTACTTTACTTCGAAGAATTGAATGAATACATTCTCATAGGACACGTATTCATACACACACGCGCGGCACACGTTTATACATACACAAGCGCGTGTTATTCGTTGACGAGCACGAAATTCTCTGCTTTATCACTTTTCTTCACTTGATCACAGTTACTTGTCTCGCACTTTCCCTGTTGCTCTCTATAACTCTCACTCTCTCTTTTGATGGTAATACGTTTCGTGCACACGTTGCACAACAATACACGCTTGGACGTAAGTTTGCTCCGGCACCACAGCATGTATGTGACTATATAATATAGAAATCCCCTGACGGTTCAAGTACTTTGAACAATCGGCGTATATACACTTTCACAGTGATAAACGTTGAACGTTTGTCGCTCGACTGACTTCTACACGCATAGGAATTAAAAGGTACGGCACGTTCATACGCCCAAAGCGAGCGACCGACCGCTCATCCGCTAGCCACGAACCTTCCACTCTCTTATTATTGTTTTGGTTCTGCCGCGCATGCGCACTTTCCTCCGCGTTCGTGTAAACAAACCGTTAACTCGTGAGCTCTAGCGAATCGATAATACCTTTGCCCACTTCCTTGTTCCACGACCCCTTGCCCCTCTTGGAAAAACCGGGAACAAGCAATTTAAGGTGAAATGATTTTGCTTCGTAAGTCTTTTGCAAACGGGGTTATCGGATTCAGGATTGGCATGAATTTCGGGCTGAGCAGGCGTCGTGCGCCTGTCGGCTTCTATGCGTTTGTTTTACACTCTTGCTCCCTGAAACGCTTGGCTTGGACGAAATAGCAAGTATGCATACGAGGATCGCAGGCTACAGAGAGAGAGAGAGAGAGAGAGAGATCGAGAGAGAGAGAGATCGAGAGAGAGAGAGAGATCGAGAGAGAGAGAGAGAGAGAGAGAGAGAGAGAGAGAGAGAGAGAGAGAGAGAGAGAGAGAGAGAGAGAGAGAGAGAGAGAGAGAGAGAGAGAGAGAGAGAGAGAGAGAGAGAGAGAGAGAGAGAGAGAGAGAGAGAGAGAGAGAGTACGGATCAAGGTTACACTTGAGCCTGTGTTGTTAATCTACGTCATCTGCCAAGTTTACCGTGCGCGCGCAACGCTCGTGTTCCCGATTTCCACTTGCAATGTAGCGTTACGAGCACATTTAACTGCAGCCAGAGGCTCGTTCATTTAGGTTGAATCCGCAGGACAATGTTATCTACATGTAGTGCAAAGCATTTTAATCGGTCAAGACTTACGAAATCGTAAGAAACGTTGCATCAAATGCATCAGCATCGCTGCAAGTTTCGTTACATGCACGTTATTGCTCAAACGCGTATCACTCTATCACGTCTTACAATAAATGTATTGTATTTGTTGCTGGCAAAGTAAGGCTATTATTTTTCTTTTTTGATTTCGTTATATACCAACAAGATATTTATGATTTGTGTGGATACATGGCGGAGCAGAGTCACATAACATTTAGTAAACATAGAATATAAACTAAGTAAGTCGGTCATAAATAAATTAACCTCACTTTTCTACAATTATTGATGAGCGCGTGAAACTTTTGTTACAATGAAAGACACATATTTCACATAAATGTTAATATACTATTCTACATTTTCAAAAAGTTAAAAATCAGTTTAATTATGTTTTAAAAATATTAACATTACGTTATATTCATTCTTTTATATTATTAGTTGACGGAAAAGTTCAATTCCTGTTACAACAATAGGTGAACATGTTATTGTAAAAGTAACTGTACAGTGGGCCTATTTTTTGTTATTTAACCTACAGAGATAGGTGAAAAAAAATGTTACAATTTGCTATGAAAACCAGTGTATTCCATAAAACTCTGGCCCACGATTTTTAAATGATATTTGCATTCAATTGCATATATCTATATATGATGTTTTTCATGCAGCAAGTTTTGTTTCTTTTTCTTTTTCATAAAATTCTATATCGTGTAGATGGCGCTACTAGAGGACTTATTAGAAATCAGCTGTTCTCGAGCAAAATATTCTTGCCCTCGTGTGCCATCAGCCGACGGTCTTTTTGATTAATTGTTTCCAGTAAAAATTGGTCACACGACAAATTTCAAATCTAGAAACAAGCGAAGCATAAATCAGCACGGTCTATCGTATTAACTATGTTCGGTCGTGTGCTTGTGTCAAATTTTCGTAATATTTCGGTAGGTACAAAACACAATTCTTCACACAAGTGCACGTTTACCTACGTGCATACCGGTTACTAAATAACCTGGATATTTCGCGACATATGATTTCCTAATTAATATGCTGAAGGCAACACATGAAATATTCATTCCTCACGTTCGAAGAAATTTGCAATGTCCTATTTCCATATTTCCTCTATGAAATGTTAATACAGAAACAAATACTCAAACCCTTCAAGAATGCGAAAGATGAATAAAATAAAAGTTTTACAGCTACTATCAAGAGTATGGAATGGACCCAACAGAGTGTTGGCTGGCAAACAAGCTGAACAAAAAATGACATCAATTTTAAGAAACAAATTTCCTAAAGCTAGACTTATCGAAGTAAACGATGTATCAGGTATATCATTATTGATTCAAAGAAATTCATTGTGATTAAATAATAAGTTTAGAAATATTTATCATATTTAATAACACATTTTAGACATACTCTATTTTTTCTGTGTACTTGATGGAACCTTTTGACAAATATATATATAATTTTTTTGTATTATTATAGGCGGATGTGGGGCAATGTTTGAAATAAATGTCATTGCTCCTGAATTTAATGGACTTAACACTATCAAGCAACACAGATTGATTAACGAGGTAAGAAGCAGTAAAAAAAAAAGAGTGAAATATTGTACTGCATATTTTAATTCCTGTAATTTTATCTATAGGCACTTAAAGAAGAGATCAAAGATATGCATGGAGTACGAATATATACAAGTGTTCCTGAATCGTAGATAATTCTTAATATTTTTTACAGATTATTTATTATATCTATAGATACATAATTAAATTGTACAAAGATTTATAAATTTTGCATATACATATTCATATACACAGATTCAATGAGTATTTATTTATGTTTATATACATATGCAAATTAAATATCAATCTACTGATCTTTAATAATGTGTATTATGTATATGTCTAATGCAAATATTGTACAAATATAAACCATGTGTTGAAACATTTTCTATCTTTTTCTGCAAATTATTTTTATATTTCTTTACAACTCTGGCGTAATTTTTATAATTTTCCTTCCTACTTTTGAAAATAGTCTGTACAAAATACACTGCAGGAGTTAGAATATTTTCACATTCATTTGCTTTTGAAATCATTTCTATTTATATCCTTGGCAAATAAATTTAATATTTATTAAAATGATAGGATCTCAATATTTTATTTTTATGTTAGTTCTGACGGTTGTTTACTTCACGGTTTTGAATTAAACAAAAAAATTGTAGCCCAATTTATTATCTATGTAAAATGTTTTTGACCTCCGTAACAAAATTTGCAAAGCGACCTCATGCGGATTAGTTTTGCTGTTAGGAGTTCATTTTGAAACATACTAAAGTACAACACTACCGTATATCCGAAATATGTAATACGTTCAGAAACATGACAATGTATTTAGTAGCCCTATTGAAGCAATAAATACGGTATGATTTTTTCCCGCTACGACCTTTGATCTCACTGTTTAAATCGTAGACGCTACCGATAAATGTATTATTTTTATTCGAAGAAATGCATCATTGGTGATAAGAACTGGTCCGATTGTTAGTCAGAAGTAACCATTGAATGTGTAATCACCAAACATGAATTATTTAATGGGAGACACAGAACAACTTATTACAAATGACATTGTATTGTGTACTGCACCAAATCCTACAGCAATTCGAAATGATCAAACTACTCGATCAGGTACACTATGTTTATATTGTTTAACAGCTCCAGTTCATTCCTCTTCGTACGTGATATTATAACAACACATGAAACTAAACCTATCGATCATTCGTCATTTTTTCTAATTCCTTTACTTTTCACATATTAACTACAGTTAATGCTGAGTTACAAATTGTTTCTTTCTAAAACAATTGCTATAGGAGTCTATAAACGTAACTTGTGACCTAACATTATCATGTATACCAGCAATTTTTAAATTGTGGACACCCTGGTGGTTGTGCCCCCCCATTTGCCACTTGGTTTAACACAAAAATTTGAGTGGAAACTGAGAGTTCACAATAACATTTCTATCGCCAGATGTATTTCTGCTTTATAATATAGGTGCTTGGTTTATGTGCAATTCGTACTACAGCTTAGTTTTTGATAATATTACTTTAACTTTGGGCCCTGTGTAGTTATCAGTTCCCTACACCAGAAAAAGTCTTTCAAATGGATTAATAGTATTAGGATTTATAATATACAGGGCCTGCAGGTGATCTTTCAAACTAAACTTTGATTTGTTATTTATTTTAGTTCATTATGAAAAATATAATAAGTATAGAGTGCAGTCCCAAGTAATCTTTTGTTACAGGCAACTGATAGCATTTCTTGTTCATGTAAGCGCAATCAAATTTAATCAAATCCTTGCCTCAAGTCACAATAAGTAAAAATTTAAAGTTACTGGTTAGGGGTCTGGCGAAATACATATTCTATGAAAGGGATCGTCCAACTCATAACGTTTAAGAATCGCTGATATGTACTGTAGTATAATTATATACAATCTTTTGAAATAGAGTATTGAAGTAGAATTTGCAATAAAGTTTCATATTCCTTACAGGAACCAACGTCCTAAGCACAATTTTTTTAATTGTCAATGCAACTTTAGGAGCTGGCCTTTTAAATTTTCCACAAGCCTTCGACAAAGCTGGTGGATTGGTCACTTCTATTAGTACGCAGCTATTATTACTAGTCGTTATCACAGCAACACTGGTAATATTAGCAAAATGTAGCGATGTTACAAATACATCATCTATGCAAGACATGTTCGCAAACTTTTATGGACAGAAATCGCTATTCTTCTGTGCTTTTTGTATTATTATATATAGTTTTGGATGTTGTTTAACATTTATAATTATTGTCGGTGATCAATTTGACAGAGTTTTAGCAACATATTATGGACTCGATTATTGCCACACATGGTAATTGTCGGTAAACTGTAATTTGATAAATATTTTCTCCATTTATTGAAGTTATTTATTATTTTAACGTTTTAGGTATTTATCCAGATCATTTGTCACTGCTGTAGCGTGTAGCATATTTATATTACCCTTATGTTTTTTTAAAGGACTGGATGTTTTAAGTTATGCTAGCTCAATTGGTTGTATAACTGTTCTGTACGTAATATGCTTAATCGTTTATGAGAATTTGACAAAAGCCAATGCTCCTGTTAATCCTATGAAAATATGGCCTGACAACGAATTTGAAGCGCTTCAAATAATTCCAATAATTTGTTTTGCATATCAGGTATTATATTTTCAGTAACATTCAAATGTTACACATTGTGCGTTGAGAATTAGTAATTCTTTGCCTATAAATGTTTATAATGCTTTTAAGGACATTACATTTACAGAGCCATATGACTGCAATACCGATGTATGCCTGCATGAAGGAGCGAAATCTTGGAAAATTTACATTTTGTGCTATAGTAAGCATGACTATTTGTTTTTCTGCTTACACAGTGGTCGGTATTTTTGGATACGCAACATTCGGTGCAGGAAAGGTACCTAGTGATATACTTCAAGGGTATACAGATAAAAGTATAATTCTTACTTTAGCCATAATATTCATAGCAATTAAAAATTTTACTATGTATCCGATTGTTTTGTATTGCGGTCGCGATGCTATTCTAAGTGTTTTAGGAATGAGCATTGATGTGTCTGTTAAGGTCAGAGTCTTTATTTCATTGCTCTGGTACGTATTGACCTTAATAATCGCGGTGTTAGTGCCAGATATTTCTCCGGTAATTAATTTACTAGGTGCTCTGTCGGCCGCTTTTATCTTTATTATCCCAGGTATTTGCCTCTTTCAAAGTACTCTTTTAAAAGATTCGGAGCTACACTTAAACAAGGATCGGTTGTTAATTTTTTTTGCAGTTTTGATTAGTGCACTTGGCGCGTTTATATCTGGTGTTGTACTTGTTGAAGTTATAGAAGACTTAAATGTGGCACGAAAGTCACCTTCTTTGGTAACTGGTTTTAGGCAACTAAGAGAAAATTTGTGCACTTAATAGTTGTTTCATTCGATAGAAACGTTGGCGGAAAAAACGGACCGAAACCTTTGGAATAAGAGTTTCCTCTAAACTCTAAATAATTAATATTAACATAAAATTACTTTTACTTAATTACCTACTTTTTTACTTAATTAAAACAAAGAGACTTGCTCAATATAAAACGAGATTAAAAAAGTCGTACGTTTAAGATATTTCAATGTACGTTAATACTTTATTTCAATTGTGATGAAGAATCCAAAAGACTGATGCACGTGCAAATCTCATATTATATTTGTTGTGATTTGGCAGGGAATTTTATACAACAAAAATTTATCATACTTTATTTTTGTACTGCATTTGTATGTATACCTTGAGACAATAATTCCCAATAAATACAATTTTGCATAAAATTTCATACAATTTCTTTACTCTTCTTCGATATCTACTGCAGTCTTTACAAGAAATTTATTTTTTAGAATTACTCTCACAGTAAACCACAGTTCGCGTTTGTTTACAATTTTCAGCCAAACCGAATCTATGGACTATTTGGACGATGAATCATTGTTGCTGAAATCGTGTAATACGTTCCCTGAGAGGTCAACCACTTTTTCGATTATTGCTTTACAAAAGAAGCACGATCTAGTGTTTAACAGATGTCGATCAATACAAATACGACACGTTTGGTGATTGCAAGGTTTAAAAATTACTGCTATAGGTTGCGCATAGCATATTGTACAAGTATCATTGTTATCGCTTGAAGCTTTAGAGTTTGGTACAATAGCACGACATTCATCCAAGTATTGAATCATATCTTTCACTTCTGATATTTCGTCCTCCGTTACATCTTGCGGATCTGCAATTAATATTGTACGATCATAAATATGTATTGTAACTAATTTGCAACTGCGGGATTTATACTTACAGTTTAAAAAAGAAAATTGTTTTACTTTCTTCTCTTGATTATCTTTAACTTTCGTTTCTCCTACAATGAAGTACAGCGTGCTCATTTGGAAACTCGGTTCCATTACTAAAGTTTGAGTGATCTTTGGAACTTCTGACGTGGATTTAGCTAATAAAATTCATTTATTTCTTGCATCAATTTCCAACATCTTATGTACTTCTATTAACGTTGCGATTCCAAATGAATTACTCACATTTAAAATTGATTATATCTTCCTTAAGTAATGCCAACAAGATACCAGTAACTGCTGCCAGAATTGGAAAGTGATCTATCGATTCCAAATCGGGGATATCCAGTAATACAAGGAGTTGAAAGCAGCTGGTCTGGGAGCTCATTCTGTTCAATACTTGGCAAAGTAACTATAAAAATAATGGGTAAAAGTTATATATTAAATGTTAAATAAATATAAAGGCGGTAATAGTATAGAAGTAAGTACTTGACATAATCTAAATAATAAATTATCACTGAATGACTGCGGCGGGCTGTTGAAGATGTTTGGAACTACCGTGATGATCATCTCCAATACTCTCAATAACGCAATTGTTAAATCGAAACAAGTGGCACACATTTTGAGCTGCCTAGATTCAATGTAAACCCTCTCGGGTCTCGATGAAATATTATGAATTTCTTGCATCATTCCAATGAACTCGGAAAATGTCCAGTTCAACAAATTTAGCAAAGAATTCAAGAACGTCGTCATGTTTTGCGGATTTTCTAACAACACGTCCCTTACGTGGCCTTGATATACAACAGACGGGCATGGCTCTAAAGAATGGCGATCAGTAAGCTTACTGATCGTCCAATTTTTGAAGCATTTACTGAAAACAAAAATTACGTACTTCTGGGTTGAGATATTGATTCTTCTTGAAATGGTTTTGGTCCGACCCTTTTTGAAAGATGTGGGCTTCTTTCATACCGAAAGGCAAAACCGTTACCTTGCCAAAATTTCAGTAGAATCCAATTCGACTCGGCCCACGTTCGGTTTTCGTATGATTTGATTAAATTTGCAACTAGCTTTACTCTACTCTTTTTTGGAACATTTTCCAAAGCTTCCAGAGTAATTGGATTGAGCACGAATCCAGCCAATGTTAAAAGCAACGTACTCTTAGAATTTATGGTCACTATTCGGGGATCCATGAAATGCTCGCAAAAGAATTCGGCTATGCTTAAAAACATATCCTGATAATCTGGAATATTTTCGATATGCGCCGTTGGATGCATATGATTTCGTAAACCGATACACAAATCTGCTAATGCTTCCAAATAAAAATCTGGTACAAAACTGAACATATTTCCTTCTGAGCTAGCATTTTTCAACGTTAATATTACCACTTTAAGTAACCACGCCAATTGTAACTGTTTTTCATCTGAATAAACAGCGGCACGAATCCACGCCATGTGTCTCGCTTGTTCGCTTAATTTTGTATTAAACACATTTATCGCTCTGAGCAATTCGTTTTTAATCGAGTCCAATTCAACATCATTTTTCTTCTCAACCAGTTCTAAACGTGTCTTCATGTCTTGAACAGCAGATATATATTCTGACATACTGTTCCTAAGGACAGCTACTTTTGCCAACGGCCTTTTAGCCACAATGTGATAAAATAGAATAATACTGTCAAGCAGATCGAGTAAAGATGCGGTTGCATCTACAGTGTTCAGAGGCAACGGTGTTGTGTCTAAGATCATAGAAGTTCCTTGCCCTAATGCATTTATGTTTATCATTCGAACAAGTGTCATTCCAGTAAACGTATTCGATGATTCTTGAGCTTGGTCCATTCTAGCGATAGCGTCGTGTTCAGTTCCTAATATCTCTACCAGCTCACCCCTATACGTTTTATGTAAGTGAGACATAACGCCACCGAGTCTCTCAGTTCTGGAGTAATCAATGGAACCATCGTAAAACATTCTGCTCGTTTCAGTTTGTAAAAAAATTGTGTATAAGATAAATTAGTTAGAGATTAGTGAACGTAAAATAAATATTTGACGTATTATTTATAATTTGGAATTACAACGCTAATAAAATGGACTATTAGATTAATTTACCTGCAAGGCACATAAATAGGAGATGTTCCTACTTCGATATCCCATAAAATTTTGAATGCAGCCAACAGTCGATAAATACAACACAATGTAATCGGTGCTGAATTCTGAAGTTATGATTATTATCTGTAGAAATACTCCCGAAAGCCATACTGCTAAGTAAAATAATTGAATTATTAGAAATTTAGAAGTCTTTAACTTACACTATTTGCTATTGGTACAAAATGCTTAAATTTCCTTAAGAATATAGTTCTTGAAGTCGGTCTTCTCTCGTTACCGTCTGAATTATCAAGAAGTGTTACTAGCAATTGTATTTGTAACATTTCTAGTTCTGAAAAATGTAATTTATTGATGGGAAATACATGAAAAGTTGTATCGCGCGAACGTATTTAATTTTGATCGTACCAGATATAGCATCTTTAAGTTTCTCACACGCATCCAAGTAACTTATTTTGTTAGCCTCCACTGTTAAATCAACTGGTGTTGTTTCCCACCATACGTTATTAACAATATCAGCTAATCCCCTTTTATCCGGTGGTTTGACATTCAAGAAATTTGGTAGTCTTACTTGATCAAAAAGTAAATGTTGTAATAAATACTGACGAGTCGATACGTGTTGACAAATTTTCGTTAAAAACAATAATCTGTTACACTGATTAGAGTATTCCAATAAATAAGACACATGTCTAAATGTGGATAGTAAAAATAGGATAATATTCTCTAAACACGTCTTAATTTCGTACTCTTCAAGAAATGTCCAAAATAAATCTAAACATATTACTAATATAGAAGAATCTATATCTGAATTGGACAGTTCTTCCATAAATGGAACAACAACATGTTCCGTAACATATGGTATATGAATTAAGGGTCCAATGTATTTTGAAACAGAGCCTGAGAGACACATTAGAAAGGCTTGCGTGCTCATTTTCTCACCAGGCAGCACAACCTGTTTATCCATTTCTGTCATTTTGTCTATCTGTTCTACTATTTTCGAGAACCATTTTAACAAAGGTATAGCTCGTGCTATTTCTTGATTCGGAGGTAGTTGTAATGGTTTGTACGCTTCTATGGGATAACGTATTGGTGTGGCACCAAAATTTGCTGTTAAGCCTTCGGCCAATGCGAGACTTACTGCAGGAAAATATGCAAACCCAGGACCCATTGTTATATTGTCAAATGCTTGTCCTAAGTGTGTGCCGTTTCTATAGAAATCAATGGTTCCATTATCCATATCTATAGCGCATCCAATAATGTCTCCAGCAAGCCACGACTCTCCATATTTCTGTGTAGTTATGTTCCACTTTCTAGCACGATTTCCATCATAAGCATACGAATTAATAGTATGGCCTGATAAACAAAGATTTTAAATGATATCCTATCAGGAGCACTAATGTACAGTTAAAACTTGATATTTTTTTTTAGGGCCCAGAAAAACCAGACATATTTGTGATACATTAATAATACAAATAATATGATACTGACGTACCAACTCCAGATTCATAATTGAATTTACATTTAGCTGTGCACCAACCAATTTGCATAAGGCCTTTCGAGGCAAGCTGTACTTCATACATCCACTTGCCCTTGAACACTGCTGTATTTCCTTTCATCGTGCTAAAATCACTTCTAGCGTTAATACTAAGTCTAGTAGGCGAAATTGAGAAAAGCCCTAGACGTGATGTTACATCAAATTTAACAACATTAGGACCGAGACGACCAAGTCTATTGTCCTCTGCAACTTTTTCGGGAGCATTTTTCAAAAGACTACTTTCCATATATTTATTTACCAAGTCTATGCAGTCGATGATTCTGAAATACAAATATGTATATAAATTAGGGTGTTTAAGATTGACACGAAGCATGAGCAGATCAAAAAAAGTACCTCAATGTGCTAGAATTTTCTGTACTAGATTTGGCGCCAGATTCTAAGAATAAATCTTGCCCAAAAATATCTTTCACTATTTCGTTAATCTCCATGTTTGAAAACCTTCACCATTAAACAGAACCGAGAACATTTGAAAAGAATCCGTATTTCCAAATTGGCAAAAGTGAACTGGCGCATGGAAATTTTTTGACAGATTTCAGTTAAAGTTGAATCATTTCCTTACGATAATTATTTTCCGAGGCGTTTATTTCCAAAGTATTGAACGCGATAATCAGCAATGCATTTTTCAATGATCTTATCGATTTGCCAATATGTAAGCAATGTAACAGGCTGTGACAATCATCGACAACTAACCGCATCTTTCGTAGGAAACCAAGGTGCATGCATGATCTCGAGAACAAGCGGACAATTGATTTCGGTAGACAAAGAAACACCAACGCAAGTGTATGCTTGCTGAGAGATTTGTCCAAAACTTCGTGAAAAGTATCGTCGTTGTTAAATATGTGTATGCATAGAATGCAGCAGCATTCCTAATGTCTGTTGCGGAACATGTACAATCAGCTGATCTGTCAGTCGTAGTTATATGTACAGGCACAGCCTACTCTAGTACTAGCACAGCCACAGCCTACTCTAGTACTAGCCGTGGTGAACAACTTGGCAACACCGCGTGTTTACCGATCGGGAGTCCTATTTTCAGTAATGGGAGTCTTGTACTTGGGATTACAATTAATGCTCTATTTTCTCATTGAAAATTATGTTAAAGTACACAATTCTTTATTAATTATGTCTGAGTAATATATAAATATTATAACTATGGTAAGTAGAAGTGATATTAAAGTATACTAATAGTTATAAATGTGGTATACATTTTGTGGACTCTCGGAATGGTTTGGTGATGTGATACATAAAATTGGAAATATTTTACAGTGGTTTTAAGAAAATGTAAGTATGAAGCAAAATAGAATCATCTTTGAACTAAAACGCAACATTTGAAAATGAATGGAGTGATATATAAGTTAATAGAAACCTGAAATAGACAAAATTATTGATACGAAGTCAAAGCGGTTAAGTGAGCACGGAAAGAGGTTGGGTAAGTTGGAAGGGAAGGGTTGTGCAGGTAATTATAAAATCTTCACCAGAAATGCATGTATCAGAAAAAGCTAAATTATGTGCATTTGATTGAATATTAATATATGTTAATTTACATAAAATGTGCTTATGATTTTCAGATTTTAGAAAATCTGATTCCAAATTGGTACCATTTATTATGGCTTCCATTGTTGCACATATATGAGTAAATAAGGTTATTACTTCTTCTGTAGGAATGGAAAGACCACCTCTTTGTAAGTGATCAGAATATACATTATTTATAGTTGTACCTTTATCCTCCACAATCAATTATTTACATATATTACAATTTAATTTTTTAGCAACAGAATGGGACCCATAACCAGATATATAAATCTTAATATAGTCATCTACAACACACGTGGATAAATATTCGGTATTGAAAATTTTTGAAAATCCATTTACATCGGCAGAAAGATTATGAAGATCATTAATATTATTCCCTTACAATTGGAAACATAACAACACTGTGGCATTATTAACTAATAAATATAGTATGAAAATTGTGAATTTTTCAAAAATTGTGTATGTATATAATAAATATAAACTTGTAAAAAATTAGTTATGATACTATTAAAATGTCACTAATGTTGGTTTTATCTATTGAATAAAGCCCAGTTAAACAAAAATTATCTCTTATAAGTTCTGGGAATGTATTGTGGAATAGAATGCCACTGATTATACGAGTGTTAGGGTCATAGGGTCTGAATGCTTGACGCTTCTATTCTAAATTCATTCGATAGAGTTTCTCCTTTGAATAAGGACGTACCTTCCCTTTACAATATAATAAAGTATTCTTTTATTAGACTGAACTGTGTATTATACATTATCAAACTTTCTCATAATCTAGCTTTCCAATAATTAACACTAAATTGAAATATATTGAATGCACAATAGCTTTTATTAAATAAATGTGCTATACACAAAGATTAAGACCTACATAGTTAATAAATGAAACTTCCCTGCATTACTGCACTTACTTTTATATTTAAAAAAATTGTCTACTGATAATAAGTACACATTGATGTGCAAATATTCGAAAAATACGCGGTAAAGTGAGAGGCCGGTATGGAGAAACTGACTGAGAGTCCGGTAGGGTGGGTTGGGTTAGGTATACTGATATATATATCACAGTCGGTATCTCGCTATGTTGCCATTTTTACCTCCAGCACGGCTAGTACTAGAGTAGGCTGTGCTAGTACTAGAGTACGCTATGCTATCGTGCATGTGCCTCTGGCTATGTCCATTCTGTATGGCGACTGGGTAACATCTTGAGTTTGATGTTAAGTAACATTCGAGTGTTTCATTAAAGCGAATTGAACTATATTTATTAGTGATGGTTGTATTATTCCGAGGTTGCATTTTAAGTCAAAGGAAACTATTCACACAAAATGTTATTTTGTTCAAACATATAGTCGCAAATAATGCATACAACTATGATGATAAGGTTAGAAAGTGAAAATATATTCTTCTTTATTTATATTAAATATTTGGTAAGCGTATATAACTATTCTAATTTCGTAAGTGTTATTCTAATAAACTTTTCGTGATATGCATATATTACTAATACACTTTTGACATACTATAATACAATAGTTGTAATATTTGTTTTTTATTATTTCAGAAATTTGCAATAAATTTGCCAGTTAGGCATTTTGCTTCCGACAGCAAGGAAAATGATGGAAGAGAGTTAATATACTCCGGAATATTAATGAAGAAGCTTCGTAATTTGAAACTATTGTCATTAGTATCCTCAAGCACAACAATATTATTTCAACCTCTACTTTATATGAAACTTTTGGAAGAAGACAGTTCAGCAAGTCTTGGCATTATATGTGCATTTATCAATTTTATTGGTGTGGGTACACCATTAATAATATATTTATTCACAAAGAGATACGTCATTGAATTGTACCATAGACCCAAAGATGAAAAATACATTGCCAAAGTATATAATTTCTTCTTCAAAAAGAAAGAGGTATTTATACTTTTTTGAAATTATTTTCTACTCAATTATTTGTTACTCCTATAATAATGGTAACATGTATATTTTAGATTGTATTCACCCCAGATGACGTAAATGTGCCAGCCCGAGACGCAATGTTTATAACATGCTATGTACATAAATCTCCATTGCTGTTTGATGAAAATACTTTTATAGATCGCAAACATTTTTTTATTATTATGGGATATAACAAACCAGTAGATTTTGAAGTGGAAAAATTAACTGTACGGTCAATCAACCAACCTCAGGTTATTGACAGTAGTCGACAGATAGAAAATAAAAGTAACAGCGTGTAATAATACAACATTTGTTTCATTTATTACGCAGCATTCGAATCTAAAATTTTTATACATCGTTCTGGAGTACTACATAAATTGCTAGGTACAAAATATATACAATGCATTATGTAGAGATTGTATACTCAAAAATACAGTACCAAATTACTAGAACGTGACCATGATTGAACTTCTGCAATTTCTTTCTCTTTCACCTATGAAATTTCTACAGTATTACAAATTTTCAGTCGAAGTTTATAATTTACCTTATTCATTATTTTTTAATACATACAATCCGCGAGTAAAACATATCACGGATCAAGTTAACGGAATACTCGGCGTTTCAATTTGGAGAACCTAATAAAAGTAAAGATAAAAGAAAGTGCTTAATATAAAGGGACAAATATGTTTTTATCACCGCAATTTGGTAACCGTGCAAGAATGGCGGATACATTATTAAAGAGATCACAGATTATAATCATACTCTTTGAATTAATTTCAAAGGTACAAGCAAAACATTAATCCCGAGTCGATTGTACAATCACTGTACACTAAGCTGGAAGCAAGTCAAAATCGTCTGAAACGTGTACCATTGGGACGTGCATATGTTCAATTTGAGGCGTTGCTTTAAATTCACATAAACCAACTTCTTTCAATTTCCATTCCCAATCCATTCTCTGTACAGCGTGTAGCGATTCCGCCTCATTGTGATGCCTAAGCAGCATTGTTTCCTAAAATAATATTTTCTGTTTTAATTTCCTGTTCAAATTTTTATTATGATAAAATTTAATAGCTGTAGTAATTGTGGAGTTGAAATGTTAAATGATGTAAATGCCAGAAGTGAACATTTTTGGTATTTTTTCACTGAAAATATGACTTTTTTTGTTTCGAACTTACATCGTTTACAATTTGAACTACACAATTCTCCGTGTACTACGTCTTTTTAAACTGATATGTCTAAAAAGAAACTTATCTGTCGGTTTTTACGTAATAAAACTTCATATAACCTGAATCATGAAAGACGATGTAACGATTGGTACGTGTCTGAAGAATAATTCAGGTACAAATAATGCCATAGAAACTCTATGATTTTTACCTTAATTTTTTCCCATTTGTCATCTACGTCTTGTAGCCAGCTCAAAAATAATCTTCCATTATATCTACTTCTTGCGTTTCTGTCCTTCTCTTCTTGTTCGGGAGTAATAACATTGTACACTTCTTCGTCCTTCAATATCGTACAAACAGAAAAGGGGAGGGACTGATTAGCTAGAGCTCTAGCAGCTCTACCATGTACTCTAAGAATTTCCTGTTCCACCGACAAAACTAGCTTCTCCTTTTCAACAACGTGCTGCATTCTAAGGCGATATCTCTCTTTTTCTTGTTCCACATATAAATCTTTCATAGCGCCTTGCAAGCCGACCGGGGGATTAACGTTTGGTTCTTTGTTTGCATTGCCAGCTAACACGTATGTACAACGATTCATTAAGTAATCCTTGAAACCTTGAGGTGGCTTTGGTTGAACCGGAAAAAGGCCTTTTCTTCTACGCTCAATCTGAAATAAGTGAAAAATATAACGTAATAGTGTTCTACTTAACTTTCATAAATAATTTATTATATGGATTAATACTGT
Source organism: Nomada lathburiana (assembly GCA_963667235.1). Lineage (NCBI taxonomy): Eukaryota > Metazoa > Arthropoda > Insecta > Hymenoptera > Apidae > Nomada > Nomada lathburiana. The sequence continues at coordinate 1,998,366 of OY763897.1, read as the reverse complement.
TTGTAATACGAACCTGTTTCCTTATATTTAAAAACAACTGGTAACAATTAGTAATTGGTTGATCGTGTGGATGAACTTCGGGACCCGTATTCGTTGTTTCAGATGTTTCATTCGAGGCAGCTGTAGCAGCTTGTTGTGATTCTTTATTGGGTTTCATTTTTCTTTTCCTCGGATGAAGTTCAACAGCTGGTGCTGAAGTGCCCGAGTTGGACGCCGTTGAAGAGGTAGTGGATAAAGAGTTTTCTGAATTCTCAGTGCTGTTATCTTTCTGGCATTTTCCACCAGTTTCGTTACTCTTTTCCGATTTTTCCGTTATGATATTGGTCTTCGAAGAAATGTTATTAGTCGAACCGTCTGCTGACGTACTTTTGTTTGATTCCGAACCAGTTGTTTCTGGTGGTGGCGAATGATGCCGCTGTTGCGGGGACGAATTATTAGAACGATCCGTGGAAGCGGAAACTGGTAACGGAGACGAGTTCGAATAATTTCCGTTACCTCCAGAAGAGGAGTTTTCTTTCATGGTAGCTGCACCATTACTACCATTTCCAGACCTATGAGAACTTCTGAGCACTCTTTGATGATGCGTCGATCTTTCTTCCCCATGAAAAGCTCCAGTAAAATCTTTCTTATCCTCGTTTTTCGTACCACTTCCGTTTTCTGTGGGGCTTGTTGTACCACTGTTGGATTGATTTTGGTCTTTATCGGTTGAATCGTTACTGTTGGAACTCGCGACTACATAGGGTAACTGATGATTCCTATTGGACGTGCTTTTGCCATTTCTGTTTCCTTGTTCTTGTTCGGATGTGGTACTCTGAGGAATAACTATTTTTAACGGCGGTACTTTGGGAGCGGAATTGGAATCGGAACCTTTCGAACGGTCGTCCTCGCCGTCAGACTCGAGTGGTGCTGGTGTAGTTGTTTTATTGTTTGCTGTTGAACCGGAAGGATTCGAAGGCTTTGGGCTGCTTGCCATTGAAGCGGTGCTTGGACTTTTTCTATCCGCGTTAATCGAGCTTGCACTTTGACTGCTTTTACCGGAAGTTGTTCCAGTCCCTTGTTTACCCGACTTTGTGCACTGTAAAAAAGAAGAAAATACATTAGGCTTTAATCATTTAATTCATTGGAATTTTATGATACCATAATTAATAAAATTCAAGTGCAACTCTACCACGTGACGGTATTCGCATGTACTGAATTCCCAAAAATACGATTACAACCATAAAAAAGAAATTAAAGGCAGTGGTCACTTCAGGACCATTTTACCATGTGCAATCAAACGACGTGGAAGAAACAGATATAGTAAAACCTGCTTATATGCACAAAGATTGGGTCCCAAGATATGCATATAACCAAGCAGGGTGTCGAATCTATGTTTACATGCGACCTCGGTCACAATCTAAGGTCACGCTCTATTATTATTTATTTTAATGTATTAGTATATGTATTCCAATGTATTAGTTTTATTGTAATGCACGTTACTATTTTGCATTAGGCTTTTATTCTTATTCTAATAAATAAATATAATTTAAATAGTATGCTGTTTATTTCAATGTATTATTATATTTATTATAATGTACTTTATTATTTTACATTATCCTGTTACTATAAGTTTAAAAAGAGCAACGCGTTTTTGTACTTGTGGTACGTGTTTAATCAGTATCCACAAGTAAATATAATTCGAACTATATCCTGTTTGGTCTCATTTTAATCAGAAAAATCTCGCAAATACATTAGTAAAAGTTTCATTTTACTGAAACATAATACTGAAAAAGTCAAAAATAAAAAAGTTTCGTGGTTGATGGGGGCTATTGCGAAGGGGGATTCCCCTCAGATAGTCAACTTGCCTATATCCAAGCAAAATTTTGTGCATATAAGCAGATTTTACTGTATGTAGGCTTGCGAAGCAAAAGTTTTTACTTTTAAATTACTTTAATCTTAGATACCCAGGGTAATTTCTTGAACAACTTCGATTAGAGTCATATTACATGAAGAATATTATAACGCCTTGCTAATGGTTATCAAGTCCTTCAACTTTTTATGCCATTACGTACCATGAATAAAACATGTGGTACAAATTTTAATAAACCGTGGCAAACGTACTTTTTCACCTGCATTACCGGCATTTCTACCAGTGCTCTGTCTTCCGGCGTTGTTGCCTTTTATGTTCTCTTTCACAGGCTCCGATTCTTTTCGTTTCTTTCGTCTATTCTCTTCGTCTTGTTCTTCGGTATTGTCACTTTCAAACGAGCGTTTAGAAGATGGCGACGCTGAAACTGCAGGAGCATCGTCGGCAGTAACCGATGTGGTCGTTGTTTCACCAGAAGATGTTGTAACACTACCAGCGGCAGACACGTTGTTACCACTACTCTGAGCAGCTTGACTACCGGTAGATTTGCTTCCATCTTTGTCTTTCTCTGGATTCGGATTCGGTGATGAGCTCGAGCCTCTAACCGGTGTTGGCTCTTTTGAACTCTTGAACTCGTACACGTCACCACTGTCCCCAGCAGCCGATGTATTTCCAGAGGCACTGGGGCCCGTGGCGGCATTCGCGGTCCCTGACGAGACGTTTGAGGACGTCTTCGACGATGTTTCCATTTGACCTTGGTTCTGCAAGCATTATTTGTTTTATTTTATGAGTAACCAAAGAGGGCAAATGTAGTGTAATATTTTATTGTTTGTTCAAATGATTGTACATAGGGTACAATTTAAACAATGATGTATTGTTTACCACTCCAAGCGTGTAGTGATTGCTTTAAAACAATTACTTTCTCGAGGTACGCACAACGAGTGGGGTTGATTTGATCTGGGATAATCTACGTATTTTTCAGAGATTACTTTTAAGGGAGGAGGGACAATACAAAATATTTATACAACAGTCTTTAACCATTTATAGTTAGAAATTATCCTAAAGTATAAGAAACAATAAACGCACGAATTAACCCGTTTATTATCGCGTAAAATGTAATTATTTTTCTTCGACTTATGCTCACGTTATCGTGTACCGTTTGCAGCCTTCTTTACATATAATGCCTATCGGCATACTTTACTACAGTGACCTCAGTGACGCCTGCTAATCAACGCACACCTTCGAGACACTCGTACTTAGTAACGCACGTCTGACATGGGAACATACCGAACTGTCCGTTTCCGATTTTGATGAAGCTTGGTGGATATATTAAGTAGGTAAAAGTAAGGGACTCGTATTTTTTTATAGCGGCCCGGGCGCAAATTTGGGGGGTGAAATCACCCTTTGAAATTTCAGCAGAAAAATGGTATCTCGAAAACTGTAACAGATATCAGAAAATTTCTTACGGAAAAGTTTCATGGTTTCTTATGGTAAACCAAAAAGTGGTCACAGATTTTGTAAAAAGTAATTTGTTTATAACAAACAAAGGCTATAGCCGGGTAAGGGGGTCAAATGTGCCCCTAAACCAAATTCAACTTGTGAGGTGCCATTCGATAGCTTATCAAGAAAAACCAATTTGTGCCAATTTTCAACCCTGTAACTCAACTAGGAGGGTAGTTACAGGGAAAAAACAAAAATCTAGTTTTTGGCCAATATCTCCCATTTTAACGAACAAAAAATTTTGAAAAAAATCAGAGACACTTCTACTATGGAGGCACATATTACAGAACTTTTGCAGATTTTTAAATTGAAAACCCGAGCTGTAAAAAATAAAAACCGTAAAAAAATGCTGAAAAATGCCGATTTTGTATTGAAGGAACACCATATTTGACAAGTTATATGACAAAAGAAACGGTAGCAGAAAAAGCGCTTTCAGTTCATATTTATGTACATCAAATGAAAATATTTCACAAATATTTTAAAAATATTTGTAATCAAGTATTGATCATTGTCATATAGATAGGACTTAGAAAAAAAATTAATGTTAAAAAACATGAACTCCAAGGAGGCCCGAACCTACAAAAAAGTCTGCAGCGGATTAGCAGCCGGACACTTAACCGCAAGACCACCGACACCGTTGAAAACATCTTACGTACTTTAGAATATAAGGTACGAAGAAATCGGTTTTTATTTTTTTTGACTGCGGCGCACCGAATTTAAAAATCTGAAAAAAATTGAGAGTACTAGTATCAATAATATGCATCTAAAAAAAAAGTATAATCATAGTACCACGATTCCTTCAATACAAAATCGGCATTTTTCAGCATTTTTTTACGTTTTTTATTTTTTACAGCTCGGGTTTTCAATTTAAAAATCTGCAAAAATTGTATAATATGTGCCTCCATAGTAGAAGTGTCTCTGATTTTTTTCAAAATTTTTTGTTCGTTAAAATGGGAGATATTGGCCAAAAACTAGATTTTTGTTTTTTCCCTGTAACTACCCTCCCAGTTGAGTTACAGGGTTGAAAATTGGCACAAATTGGTTTTTCTTGATAAGCTATCGAATGGCACCTCACAAGTTGAATTTGGTTTAGGGGCACATTTGACCCCCTTACCCGGCTATAGCCTTTATTGTTACATTATTTTAAGAGGTACAAAAATTTACATAATAACAAAAAAGAACCGAACATTTTTTCTGAATTCATTGATATATAATATAGTGGCTTGTCCTCCTACAGTTTTGCAATTTCTCATATACATAACGGACTGCGGCCGGGCCTTACGATATATACAGGGTCTTCTACCACGTACAGTAATTTCTCCGAGAGGAATCGCAGTTCGGGACCGGCCGCGAGCACTTTGTGCCCACGGAGAACTTTGTCTTTTTAGAAATTTGACCTGAGAGGTTCAAGAACCCTGCCACTGTGCAAGCACCGACGTCGACGTTCTGACTGAAAGGGTCAGGGTACGTATCGGTGAGACCAACAACACTAATGCAACTATAAAACTTCTTTATTGTTACTTATTTCGTTCTGCAAATTTTATTAAAATATTGCTGAGGCTGTTGTGATTAAAATAACACCAAACGCGATATAGTTTGGATCATATTTGCGTCATGCTTATGACGCAGACCTTGAGAAAAAAATTCGGTCCATCACCGTATTGGCGGATTCGAACAGAATATTTTCTCCCCCTGACATTTTTTTCTATCATACAAAATGAGCGATATATTTAAGGTGGTCAAGTTAGGTGAAATACCCGGTATATGACCCAAATTACATAGATCGTGTTTAATACCATTTTATGCATAAAAACGTCAAGAATATCGTAAACTAAATTTCAGAATAAAATTAATAAAAATAAAATAGTTCCATCGTTGTATCAGTGTTGTCTCGCGGATACGAAGATACCGAGCCCTTCTCTTTTTCACTCACTGAACTTCTATACGATGGAATGTGGCTTGTCAATTTGTTGTACAGCGAGCAAGAGACGCTTCCGAACGATCATTGCGGCGCAAGGAGAGGCGCTTCCGAACGATCCCTCTCGCGCCAGGCGAAATGCTTTTCGAGCCCTCCAGCGCCATGAGGAACGCTTGTGACCACCTGTTATGGTTGACGGCTGTTTCTCGGCGGGGGAGCTACCTGATCGCTTTACCATACAACACGTTTCTTAATTGCCTTTCGCAAAATACGGTTGCGAATATAAGAGAAGCATAAAGAGAAGAAAAAACATAAAAGCATACTACAATAAATGGGCATCCTAGTTTAGTACTCGTGAAAACGTTGACCTGAAATAAACCTACGCGGCCAACCTGGGTTGTTTATGACCGAAGCGAATCCGGGGAGATCCCCCCAGTGGTGGGGATGAAGCGCAATCCCTCTCGCACCAGCTCCCGCCGGGTACTCGTCGAGAAATTACTGTATACATCAACTTGGCATCAGTCAAAGATACATTGCCCAAACTTAATTAACTGTCTATTCCCAATGTACCCCTCATTTATCGTTGAACCAAACCGATTCCAAACAAGAGTCCAGAACCATGGAATCGCGGATTTCCCTGACGTCGACCCACTAAAGTACCAATGTTATATACGTATATATACATATACACATATAATACCTGTGCGTTCATGCCGCCCTGACGGGAGTTAGTAGCGCCTCCTCCTTTCTTTTCATCCCTCGTTCCTCGCACCTGGTTGAGTCGAAGCGTCACCCTCGGCGAGCTTCCAGACTGCCCGGTTCCCGATCGATCGACTGTAGAGAACAAAATGCACGTTAATTACAAGAGCAACTACGATATACCAAGGGTGGGACTTCCCACGAAACCAGTATGTACTCTTCTGGCAATGACGGGGAGTAGGTACAAGACGATGGTCGAAGGAATCGGCAAGAGAGAAGGTGACTGGCGGAAGGCGATGAAGGAGGGGCACCAGTAGATGGGAAATGGAAGGGACAGGGGGGTATAGTATTGGAAGAGACAAGGACAGGGACGGTAAAAAAGATTCACGGGGGAATGAGCCACACTGCTTGCGATAATCGAGAGTATGGCCGTTAATCACGCGTCCCAGTGAGAGCGAGTTCCACGAGCAAAGTGGGAGGAAGGACTACATACGCTCGATTTGCGATCGATTCATTAGTAGCCTTTTACCGGACGATCGCGTTACGGAAAGGACAGCCATTAAGGCGAGTCCACACTTGTTAGCGCACCTCGCTCTGTTAAGGCGGGTCTACACTTGTTACCGCTCCTCACACTGTTACCGGGATAAGTACCTAGTTAAGTGGTCTGGAAGAGGTTTGGGAACAAATGTGGAGTGTTTCTTGCTCCCTCATTTCGTTACGCGTTATGTACTTAGTTCGGCTGATCGGGAATTGTCGGTATTGTGACCCGCTCCAAAGGAGCCAGTGAGCTGCCGTAGATGTGTGCACTCGTCCTTGCGCCACTGCCAATGTGTTAGCTCCCCTATGAACTGCCGTAAATGTGTGAACTCGTCTGTGCGGCGCTGTTCCTATGTATTGTAGACTGTTTAGTCTTGGGAGATAGGGCTCATTGGGCCTTGCCTATGAGATAGTCCAGACCCCCTTGGCGACGTAGGGCTGTTGCGAGTGCGTGCCGAGTTCGGCCCTGGGTCAGGTTTATGACGCGGTCGAAACTAACGCAATTTTTGCGGAGTAATTTTTAGCTTTTCGACCATCTGATTGCAGGATTTAGAAGGTAAGGATTAGAATAACAGAACACATGGTCAAGAGCCATGCAATTTCAATCGACACATCAGTTTCCCTTTTTTAATACAATTAACGCCATTAGTATTGATCGACAGACACGATAGAAATCAATGCCGCAATATATCTCCAAAAAGTTCTTCGTCAAATATTTTTATAAGTATTTTTATATTTTTATAAATAATGAAGATTTATTATATACGACTTAGAAATTATTGTTATACTAGAATCATCAACTTTAATCAACCTAATCCGGCCAAAGGTAGCCAGAAAAGATACAAATTTAAAGAAAGCTATAACTATTCAAAAGCGACTCAAGTACTTCCTTTGGAGCGGGTCACAATACCGACAGCGGATGGAACGGCAGAACCAAGTAAAAAGTAACGCCATGAGGTATCAGGACACACTTCGCATTTCTTCCTAGACCTTTTCTAGACCACTTAACTAGGTAACGAATCCCGGTACGCCGTACCGGGTACGGTAACAAATGTGGACGCATTTTTACGTGCAGAAGTATAGGAAATGGGTCCCACACCGAACCTCGTTACCAAAAACTGAGGTAACGGGTGTCAGTAACGGGCCTAGGTAACAAGTGTGGACCCGCCTTTAGGTTCGATTCGCGGTTAATTAACTTTTTTTTTTATTTATGGTTTCATTTTGGCGATACTGTGCACGTTTCTAAATTATAACTAGTTCTTTTCAAATGTTAATAACTTTGAAACAAGTTTTCGAAGTCGGTCCAAGATGCATAGTTAGTCCTGTAGGAATCAGTGTAGTTTTTGTAGCCTAGCGAAAGGTATTCCTCTTCAGTTCGATTTTTTATTGTGTTTGGTGTATGTACAATGTCATTTAATTTTTGTGATTTGTGGACATTGTTCGAATATGTGGCCAAAATGAAATCATGAATGAAAAAAAAAAACAATTAACCGGGAATCGAACCCGGGACCTCTACCGTACAAGCTACAAACAATGTCGCTTGGCTACAAATCTTCTGGAAGCTTGTTCTCTATTTATAGAACATATGTACATCATATAGAAGGTATGTAACTTTAATTGTTAATATCTTTAAAGTTTCTGAATAACTACACCTAATATTTTACGTAGACCATCAGGAGCCTGTGTAATATCAACCTGCAAAAGTACATTAAAATCCGAGTCGACCAGTTCAGAGTGTTCCCTTGTTAGCGCGGAGATTCGACTGTCCATTGTCTTCCTTTAGAAAGAGTCCTTTAAGAAAGTCATACGGATTTCTTTGTGTGATTATTAATATATTCAAGTAAAATTTCTGTACTGTTACTGCACATCCACCACGTGTCCGGACACTTTTGAGCAGTATTGAACATGTCAAGCGTACGTTCATTAGGCGCATGAAAGGATTCACCTCGAGATGCAATTATGTTCGCCATGTAATCACTGTGAGTACATTTTAACGGGCGAAGTTGGTCGGCAAAATTTACGAACCAAGCGGGAAAACGGATTTCACGGTGAGCAAATAATACCAAGCTTGCTCCATGATTTCACGGAACAGTTGTTTCAAGAGATTCTAGGATACTGTGCAATCTTGAAAGCGACGCTGACGCAAGCCCTGCTCTCGATCAATATATGTATAATTCAATCTACGAGTTAACACGACGTCACCATATAATTTCGGAATATGGATCAATACAGTAATACCGAAATGCATAAGAACATCGCGCAACATCAATTGTACAATGATCTGTTCGTGGTAAATAACGGTGTATTTTTATTACGATCTCTTGGTCATTGATCGTAGCTCCCCCACTTGCGGACCACTTTTGTCCCTCTGGCATGGTAGAGGGAATTGTGCCAATAAAACTTGGCGCTTGCGAATAGTGGATCCCAAAATGCATCAACTCTATTAGTTAATGAATTCGTGGCTCTTCGCCCCTTTTACGATAATAATGATGTAACAAAATAACACTGTCTCCTTATACGGAGTAAATGTATTGTTGTCCACAAAAGGAAATCGTGTTTAGCTTGATTGCATTGTTTTAGAAAGTGGCGTTGTTGAATTTTGTAAGTTTCATGGACGCTGCAAATATATGTTTCCATATCATTTTTGTTTGTACGATTTAGTTAGGTTAGAACTGAAATTCTTGCACCCCAATTATTTTACGGTGGTAATCAATAAACAATGCTCCCCATATAATAAAGTGTCTGTCTAATCTTTCAAATAAAAAGTAGAATGTAATTAGTGTCGTAACGTGCCCGAGATACATGCATAGTATGTATATAGAATATTGTCTATACATATGATGAGAGTGGATACACATTTGTGAAGTTCTTTTTTACTGCAAAATGACGATATATAAATATCACGGTGCATAATATATTCATATACATATGTAAGTCTTCTCAGAATGCAACGTATATTATTTCGTATCATACATATACATATACCGCCCTCCCACTTCCTGCACGAGATCTGCTTTGGACATATTGAATTACCGATGCGTTAAAGAAAATTACGAGCAGGATGTATTATCGAACGTGTCGTGCCAATCGAGATACATAGCTGTATTTTATGATTTGACAAAATAGTACGCAAATACAACGTGGCAAGTCATTAAATATAAATTCTCACGAATCACTGAACACGAACGATCCAATGGAAGATTAACGTCGACAGATCAAATATTGAGAGTCGATAAGATAGTAAAAAATGTAATTTCAGGAAAGTACACACAAGCTTTTTTTTCTCCCAGAAATTCGATTAAAAATAGGTGGTTTCTCACTGTATCGTTCCTGACCTTGCAAAACACAAACCCGGACAGAGTTTTTATCCAGCGAGTAAAGACACCGCAAACTTTTTGACCGATAACCGTGCCCGTTTTATCGGATACTATTTGCGTGAGAAGTTCATTAACTTTCCATGATAAGGATAATTGTACAACTGATGACATAAACTGACACACAACTGCCATGTCGTGCGAATCAGAATTACAAAATCATCAGTTTATACGGGTATCATATGTCTGTTTGCTATAAGCAGTTCACGTAAGTTCAATCTGTATTTATTAGAACAATTCAATTTACAGAAAAATGTATATATTGAACGAGCAAGGAAAGTATGTAGGCTGTAAGCAGTAAAACGAAAGTAATCGTTCGTTACTGAACTCAGCTGAAACACAAGAGTTTTGCAATAGTAACTCGGCAAATTGAAGTACCGATTCGAATCAACTTATCGGTTAGAACAATGATGAAATATGTTAGAACGAGAATCAAGGTCAGCTGAGATACCGCATCATAAATTGCTGCTGTTTCCTCCTACGGTCTGTCGGTCGGTTTATATTGCGAGAGATTAGCATATCGCTCGAAATGGAGTTTAAAAGATTTCGCTACATTGAAAGCGAGCGCACAAAACATGGTGTATCGCGTTTCCAACATGTTCGGCGAAGTGCACGGGACAAAGTATATACGTAACCGGTTTTGATCTTCACTATACATGCCCATTTAATTGCCGCGCTTAAATATTTCCTAGCCTTCGATTTAACTTTGTTAACGGCCAATAATCTCCTATAGATGATATTACCTCGATTTTCGCGTTAACACGTTTTATCTTGGTTGAGAACGAAACATGAATATTAATTACGACAATAAATCATTCAGACACCTGTGCTTTATCTGTAGCGTCGGTTACGCTTGATGCATCAAATAATCTTAACTTTCAATTTTAGACTAAAAACAAATAGACGTAAATAATCCGGGCACGCTTGCTAGAAAATGGTGCGCTGTTGCAGCCATAACATAGATCCCTTTCGGAGGTGCGATCACCCTAGTGGTGTCGATGGACGCAGCCCGCGAGCGCAAACGTGTCCAATATATGTACTTGCCTGTCAGCGCTCTCTCTCGCTCCGTACCTTCTTCCCGTTTTGCTCCCCTCCTAAGCGCACTCCTTTCTCTCTTACCTCGTACAAGTCTTCCTTTGTTCCTCTCACGTTCGACAGCACGACCAGCGTGAAGATGTGTTCCAAGGTTCGGCACTCATATACGCGGGCGACGCTCTTTCAAGCTAGGTTAATGTCGAACTGGCGAACGAAGCGACGCGACAGAAAGGTACACGTTAATTTAAGAAAGTTAAAACGCGCGCCGAGCCACGTGGTCGTCAGTACATGCTACTAACGGTACTTTTGAGTCATCTGATAGTAGTCAATGGGTTTCAAGTGTACACGGGCACATACCTGCTCACGGGTCCGACCACCGACTATCACAGACTAAACGATACAGAGTACCGTGACGATAGATCACTACCAAGACAATAAAAACGGAACAATATGACGATTAAGCGCGACGACAGGCAACAGAACGATTCAGTAGTCGCAGCAGCAGCGTGTATACACTACTGTCGCTTGCACGGCTCCCACACAACGCGCCAGAGCGAAGAAGACACTATGAGCTAAGAGAGAGAGAGAAAGAGAGAGAGAAACCGGTGTGCGACTGTGTCGCCACGTCTCCGTCTCAACCAACTTCTAGCAGGCGCGGCACCGCATCGCGCGCACGATACCGACGCGTCAGTGCTTGGGAATGTCACGTTTAATTAAGTGCTGTTTCTGCAGCGGTTGCTATTATTACCGATCGGTGGTGATTACACGCTCGCGCGTATCCGTACTGTACAGAAGCAAGGCGTTATACCCGGATGCACGCGAGATCGTGTATCACATACATTTAACCCTCATATTGTGTTCGGATTTATGTGATCCAAATCTTGATCTTAGACAAACATAATTTTTTTATTTAAAAGTTGAGAAATTCCAAGATTTAGGTAAATATAACATAATGCTTTGTATTGTTCCTACTGAGAATTTTTTTAAATTTCTATCCTTTTTTCATTTTATTGTACTATTACTTTGGTTTTATCACAGACGAGATATAGGAATAGACAAATTACCCCATGTATTTTTTTGGCCCGAATTCCTGGTACCTGAGGTACCCATACCATTTTCGAGTCACTCGCAACGTTACCAACAGATTATAGAAAACGATGCGAAAATTAAAGAATTTTAAAGAATTCTTTTGTTCTTTGCCGCAATGAAAGGCGGCAAAGGATATAAAACAATTAATGTTAATTGAAAATATTAAAAAAACACATTATAACAAGTTTTCTTATTTCAATTATAGTTTTACATTATTTCTTTACATTATTTTCCTGTAAATGGCAATGAATGATGTAGAACTACTTACAAAATTGAACTGACAGGTGTATATTTTTTTAACGCACAAACAATAAAATTGGCGCAAGGAAAAAATTGTGACAATAATTGTATACTACAATAAATACTTATATAGTTACTATACAAATTCTTTAATTATCTTTTTCATTGGGACAATTTTATTGTTAATGAAAGACGCAATTTTTAATTTACATTCAACTAATAATTATAACGAAGTAACTCATTCAGTAATATAAGAAAATTTCTGCGATAAATGAACACGATAAAACAAAGAAACATCAGAATGATGTAAAAATGTAAAGAAAGAGAAGAATAAATTGCAGAGGTTGTTCTATCTGTATTTCTGAGAAAGTTGGATATTGCTAAAGTGGACAAAGGGATTCAATGGGTGACAGTGGCCAGATGGCTCTATGATTGGGGGTCCGAGGTAACTAACAGGATCATGGTATCCAGATGCGTTAAAATAGAAAAGAAATTTAACGGAAAGTAGGAGACAAAAATTACTTTTTCGAAAGTAACTTCATAAATATAACAGTCTAGCTTACATCCATTCTTTACAACATTCATACTTTTTGGTTTTATGCATTTCAAATAGTCAGCAAATATCACAACCATTTATTTAGCCTCGATGAACACCGATCTCGGCATATTTTTTAAATCGTTAAGAATAAATCACTGTACAATATTCGTTATTTTTTCTGTATTTAAAAACGTAATGTGTAATAGACAAATTTGGTAGATTCTGTAGACATTTCCATTTAAACTATACATATGTAGTCATTATTTACGTATATTTCCTTTTAAAGAATCAGTTTTCGCAATATCCTGGATGTGTTACGCTAATAATTTCTACTAATAATTATTAGTAGAAATTATTTTTTGCGCAACGCATTCAGGATATTATTACTCACAATCAGTGCAATTAAAAAGTAATGTTCAGAGGAACAAATGAACAGTTGAAGATTATGTATTATATTTGTATAAACATATATTTTTATTTAGAAATAACTCTACATCTATATTTAACAATCGCATTGTTTTATTAAATGGATATGCATATTTTTTACATAAGTCGAATCTCATAATACTGCGCAAACAAGTATGGAAGTAAGTGATCGAAAAATGATATGCATATGCACAGACGAAAGCACAGCACAGACGTTCTTCTGTGACGAAAGTCCATAAGGTGACTTGTCTATACCTATATCTCGTCTGTGGTTGTTCGTTTGATAAAAAACCTGTTGCGTTATGTCGATAAATACGACTATCGTTGCGTCGGTAAAGCGAACACCAAAAACGTACCAATGGTTGTCAATAAATGAATAGCATAAATAAACGTAAGAAGTCTTGAATTTTATTAGATTTGTTTTCATAAATTTGTATCATATGTCTCCAATGTATTTCTTGCCCAAAAAGTTGTATATTACACTACTATTGGTACGTAAATAAATTTTCCAAATTCATAAATATAATTATAAATTAAACATCAATTACACAGGCAAATATAAAATATCAAAAATATATTGATGAAATTAAACACATAAGACCAACTATTCTTTCTCCTTTTTTTCAGTGTAAATGTACTACTTAAAAACATACTAGAACTTTTCTGAATACCAATAGACTAACTATTAACACTAATTATTAGGTTAATTTTCAAGACGCAGAATACCGCAAATACCGCAGTATCAACGTGACTGTTATTTCTACAGCAATAATATGAGAATTTAATTATACTTGTAATTGTATTACACATATTCTTAATAACAGTTATTTAACAGATAATTGTTTTAAATAAAATCACAATTTTAGTATAAACATATTTATGAAAACATGGGTAAAACTACGGAAGTGCTCCTACCTCTCCGATTTCGATGATTTTTGAATATGCTGTAGAACTGAGTATTCTGAACAACTTTTTCCTATGCGTGTAACCGCCGCTCGGCCTTAGTTTTCGAGATATTTGCCAAAAAATATAGCTACTACCACATTCAATTTTGTCTATACGTGCACGCTCGTGGCAACGTGTTGGGCTGCCGCTTATCTGGCAGCCTGCGAAGAATCTGTATACCGGGTGAACTCATAAAAATTGTACCTCTAGAACTAGATAGATATATCAGATTTGGTATTGGCGGGGGAGGGTCCGTGCCCCTCCCCCTGCACCCCCTCCCCACAAAATCAAACCCAAACCTAACCCGAATCTAATTTTCATTTAATCAAATATGAGTTTGGGTTAGATTTTTCTGGTGAGGGGGTGGTGGGAGGCGGGAGAAATGGTAAATCATAATGGTTGTTGATACCAAATCTGTTATGATATATCTGGTTCTAGAGGAACAATTTTTATGAGGTCACCCGGTATACAGATTCTTCGCCGGCTGCCGGAAAAGCGGCAGCCTAACACGCTGCCACGAGCGTGCAGGTATATACAAAATTCAATGTAGTAGTAGCTATAGTTTTTTGCAAACATCTCGAAAACTAAGGCCGAGCGGCGGTTACATGCATAGGAAAAAGTTGTTCCGGATACTCAGTTCTACAACATATTCAAAAATCATCGAAATCGGAGAAGTAGGAGCACTTCCGTAGTTTTACCAAAACATGTAATCTCTATGAAATAATAACATGCGGTATTTAAAAAACATTTTAACATCTACAGTTAAAGATTATTGCATGATATGAAAATAGTTGCACACGAACTTACCTTTATTTTGCGGTGGTGTCCTCCGCATCTCACAGGGGGCTCCACTGTCCTCAGCAACGTGCGGTGCAGCGGCTGGTGCACTTCCGGTCGTACGTTGCTGCTGTTGTAATTGGGAATGGTGATGTTGGTAAAGAGGCTGTTGTTCTTGTTCCTCGTTTGACGGCGCTGATGCACTCGTTTCAGCCGGAGAGCACGGACTATCAGAGGCAACAGTTGTACTTTCATCAGGTGAAGTAGCACATGTAATATCTGTAGTCACAAATAAAATAGAAATAACTGCTTAATGGGCGTGATCTCTAAAAATCCGTAGGAAATAATTCACATGTTCAATTGTATGAATCAAAGTGCAGAAACAATGAAAACTCTAGCTCAAAGTAAATGTTCAACAGAATATGCACAATGATCTTTAATGCTTGAACTTTAGTTTGCCAATATTTTATGACAATTAACGTTTGAGGTATATTAGTTCAATACATTCATTCAGTTTTTATTTAGTTAGCAAACACAATACGAAACACACTTAGAACACACTAGCTTCTCACTAATTTTCGATCTCAAGAAATAGAAATACACATTCTCAGCAGCGCATATCAACTTGAGGTATTTGACTAGTATTCTTCACAGGTTTATATACGTGTATATGTACGACTAAAAAAGATTCCACTTGTTCCTTTCCTCACCCGTATTGTCAGTACAGTCTTACAAGTACACACATGTAACTGCGAAGTTAATTGGCAATAGACGACTCCTTTAACGAGCAGAATGGTTTCTCGAGATCCAACGAGGGTTTTTTTTACTTCAAAATGTGACGAATGTTACTATTATATCATTCCGAGATCTTCTAAAGCGTGTTATTACTGGCAGCCCAAAATTTTTCGTTTCTGCTCATTCCCACAGGTGTTTTGGAACGTATTGATATCTGGACACGTTCCTTTTTGTGATAAGCAGGTTCCTTTTTTCCTTGTGGGACCAATTGTCACGCCGATCTTAATGATTCAAAGCGGTTAGGACGACATCTGTCGGTCCGCCGGGGAAAGTCCGTACACGACGTGCTCGACGTGCTCGACGTGCACACGAACACGGCCCCTCGCGAACTAGTGGCCATGTTGCGTCGCTATGTCGTCGATTGGCCCCGCCTTTCCTCGCAACACCCCACCAACGTGAGCCGGGACGCTCAGTTTCGCCAATGGGACGCAAGCCGATCCCGCTACACATTGTCGTTCGTGCGCATGCAAGACCGTGATGTGTGCAGAACCCAACTTGCATATACGAGTTTTGTTGCAGGAAAGCGTGCAGCTGTGTTATGTGATTCTGTATCTGTACACGAAGTAGGCACGTCCTATATCTATATCCTGTGTTGCACGTGTGTCAGTGCTAGCATTTCCTCACGTGTCGCTCTGCCCTCGGCACACCAGTCGCATTATCGCTTACTTTCCGAGCATATCCGAGCGCTCATATACCAAATAGAGCTCTGAATGTACAACATACTCATGCTACTAGGGGACAGGCGCAAAAACTTTGTACTGTTCTGTAGTTTCGCGAATTCCATTTTTTTACAAGTGGCCTTTGTTAAAAAATGGTCAGAACTTAACATCAGATTGTCTGCCCTATTCCATTGAATATTCAATGACCGCTCGTCGAATGAAACAGGAGGTGGAACTTTGTATTTGTAAAAATATTAAATTACATTTAGTTTGCGTTGGTTTTGTTCACCACAATAGTTGTATATTTAAAATAAAATTATTTTCACAATAGAGAATAAAAGCGCAATATTCCTACTTTAAATATAAGTAGAATAAGTTTTCCTTCTCATTTCTGACAGTGCTATGTAAGTATTAACATATTTGGAAAATTCGTAGACAAGAATAAAAGCCTTCAATGCAGCAAAAAGTATTTTTCTCTCTTTCTACTTTAAAGTTTAAATCGTTAAACGATCTTTCCGGTGCAATGCAACACGAAGTGCATTTCGCTCGCGAATAATTGGTTCTACAAATTGACCAGACTGTAGCCAGTGTAATAAATCAAGATGGCCGCGTGCATCTCCCAAAAACAGGAGGGTCAGCAGCGAAAAACAAGTCACTCACGAGTGGTGGATGAAATCAGCGATATTTACAATCGTCAAGTTCGAAGAGTAACGAATACCGAGACGGTTTAAAATGACATATAGGGGAAAGGAAACCGTGAACAAAGAAAGTATAGAACGGTTAGAAAAGTGAAAACACTATTCGCTAAAATACTAATCTACACTTTATGGGGAGGAAGACTAGTGTACTTAAACGTGTGTCTTATTAGCGAGGGAGAAAAGGCTGACAGATGCTCCTAGGGCATTTGCACCCATGAAAAGCCGCGTTTACTTTAAAGGAGCGTGATAGTTGTAATTACCTTGCTTTTTTGAATGCTTTTTTTCTATGTCAAGCAACAACAGCACGAGTACCTCGCCCATAAATCATATACATACTATGAACGTAATAGAAAACTTTACGTTTCTTAAAAATAACATTTTCACAACGTCGATTTCTTTCCATCCTTTGACGCTGGCACTTTCCTTCCTTTAGTTTCGTACGTTATGTTTTGTAAAATAGTACTCTTTTTGCAAAGAAAATTTTCATATTCCATAGTTACAAAGCAAAAATATAAACAGCTTCAATTTCTTTTGTATATCCCAAGCCTATGTATATCCCAAAAATACGACACAGCAACGAAATCCATCCGTTTGAAAAATAATTGCAGGCAGAAGTGTTTCCAGGAATTCGTGTGCTCTTTCAACATGGATACGATAAAAAAAAAACGATACACTTGTATATGATGCTCGAGCACCATACACATAAACATGGACGAATAGTAGGAGTATGGACTACCATGTAAACACGTGGTGCGCGGTCCTTGTCGAGAAGTTGTGACATTCGCCGGTTTTCTTCCCAATCGATATCTCTGTCGTTAGACTAACAATAAGACTGACCATTTACGGCTAAAGATGGAATGTACCACCGTATTCCAAGATTTTTCTATTTTCATTCCTTTCACGTGTATATTTCAACGATGGAATAAATTTTGTATTTATCACGAACGACTTTTAACTAAGGAAGCATTATAATTAACTGATCGGCTCATCCTTACCATTCGAAAAGAAAAACGTGAATAACGAGAAACTGATTATGCAGAGGCAACAGTAGAAATCCTTGAACGATCAATATTGAGCGAAAAACGTGTTTCAAGCGTTGCTCTTGAATTTTCCAGCCGATGCGTTCTCCTGACAAATACGAACTTGTTAATTTCGATTATGCAAGGGTACCGTGCTACTATTACACCGCCTTCTGAATTATCATATACTTTTAGCATGGGATCAAAGAATAACACAAACAACAGGCTTTCTAAGATTCCTGAGTCGGTCGACGTAAAAAATTTGACGGAATAAGTAGCAAAAAATAAAATATTCTAGACAAAACGCAGATTACTTTAAGCTTTCTTTAAAAAACATTTTTAGATAGTTTTAGAGGGCAATCCCTTTTAACTCTAATAAAAAATCAAACTATAATCTACAATAGAAAATTGTAACCTAAAGGTGATGACTACAAGTATTACCTACAATTTTATCAAGATTAGCACATAAATTTCGCAGCTTATGTCTGTGTAACATTTCCTCATGAATTACATCTATTCAGAATTATTACAAGCTGAATTGAATCGGTTGGGAAACGCGATATATTCGAATCGTCACTGACCAGATGATCAAATTCTTTCTTCTTTATTTTCGGTACTTACAGAGGACCATTTTAGGACATATGGAATGCCTTTACCTGGATGCTCCAGGAAGGAGAGGGGGGAGAATCCACGCCTTTCATGTTTCAAACATGAAAGAATACATTTTTTATATAATTATTTCAAATATAATCGCCATTTACATATATTAAACCTAAGTTGTGTAATAAGTTCGTGGAATTATCGATGTTAAATGCACTTTAAAAAATATTATCAAAAAGTAGTTTATAGTATTGCAATCAATAAATATACATAAGCAACGCAACAGTGAATACTATTCATTAACATTAATCAGTTTGTAGCGTTCATTTTTTGAAGTGTCAATTTATGTCGTTAATTCTTTATTTTCCATAAATTGTTAATGTAGGCACTTCCGTAGTTTATTTATTACAATTAGTAATAGATTGCATTTCATTCCAAAAATAAAAATAAAAGACATACTTCGAGCACACCATTTTGATTCCTATCAGAAATATAAACACATGATTCTGCGCGAAGTTCGATTGAACCAGACCAAAATATAGTCCATATACTGCATAAAAAATCGCATTGTACCGTACAAATTCAAATGCATATGTGTATGTATCTCGAGGACACGGGGTCTACTACAGAAAATGAAAGGTCGTCATAAAGGCTGCCAAATAAACACAAATGCAGGCCTTTTGCTTTTTTTTGCATGCATAGTTTTTAGTGAATATAGTTTTAAACCGGTGCGTAGTCGCCATAAACAAGTCCGTCATTCCTTGAGTAGACTATCGGCTTTAAGGCACGGACGGCGCCCGATACCGTCTCCTCCTTCCAGCCAATTCGATGAAAAGCGCTTTAATTGCATTGCGCTACAGATTCGACATCGAAATTTCCACCAATTATATTTTATGACGTATATACGTACAGTGTCGAGCATACAAATGAGGAGGAATGCAACACGGGATTGTTTTCTTTATATCTATGTACAAGGTATACATGATTATAGCCTGACATAAAGGGAGTAGTTAAATAAAAATAGAATTACTAATTGAAATAAATTTATGGAGTATAATTTCTACTGAACAGTCTAAACATTTTAATTGATTCTATGGTTCGTAAGTGCGCCAGAGTAATAGAGAATAACGATGGTACGGAGGAAATATTAATTCTAATTAAAGTTTTTGCAAATTATAACATTTTGTTGTATGTTAATATTATGCTGCTTGACTACATATTATTTTCTTTAAATGTACTGTAAATCTATCTACTTTAACGTTTATAGTTTCTTAAACTATAAGATATGTATATGAATATATTGATATGCTATAATATCCGAAGAAATACGAACGTAATATGCAATAGTATATAATTAGCAGAAATTTATACTGAAACAACATGAATTTCGCTAACATTTGAGTATTTAATGAAAAGCGTAAATATAAACGAGGGAAAGCCAAACGGAGTAATGTTCACGGAAACGAAAGGTACAGGTAAAAAATAAATTCTTGTCGTTCTATATATACACACCTGCCCACAACCGTATAGCGGTCACGGTGTAAGTCATCTTTAGCTCGTGTATCATCTTCTATGTATCGTTGACACGTGTATGCATGCGTGCGTGCGTGCGTGCGTGTGTGTGTGTGTGTTATATCGGATGTTTTTGACCAAATGATATTTATAGTCCAAGTAAAAATATTTTTGGTATTTTTTTTGTATCGTGGAGAATGCTTGTGGAATATGGATGAGCTTACGAAGAATTATTACATACGAACTGAGTTTTAGGCATGCAAATGGCTATTGATACTGGGTCCAATACAATTTTAAGGGTAGGCCTATACGAACGTCTAACATTCGTGGATATCAAAGCTCCCTTTTTTAAAGAATATCTGGCACGACGGTAAACAAAATTTTCGGCTTTAAACCCGAGTTCGAAATTCACTGTGAAAACATTGGATTTGTAGTCGGTATCGTACGTGGGAAAGCCAGGGCTAAACTTCCTTTATAAACGATCGTTATAACGAAAACATTCGGGGAAAGTGAATCGTACTGGGACCCGAAGCAATTTGTTCAGAAAAATTATGAGGACTTATTATATGGAAATTTATTTAGGCCGTATACGTGTCGTATGAAAATAAGATTAAATAAAATGTGTAGAATATGTGGATATTCCTCCTCTCCTTGCGGTGTATTTTTATTGTTACGGTATAGACGACAATGGGTATGGCGACAGTAGCGTAATGATGCATGGGTTTATTTAGGTAACAAGATTTTGGAGATTAAATTAGTTGCAATGAAGGAAGGAAATTGATTTCCTAACCAAATGTAAGTATGCAGAATTGTTCTTAATTAAATTGGAAAAGATTTGAACTTTCTCGTGAAATTAATGTGGCAGAGACGGAGGCGAATTGTTTAAGTTCATACTGTACACTATACAGTATACAGTGTGAGCCATCAATTTTAGTGTCTATGCATTCCAGCATTATATCGGTCGCTGCGGCCCTGTCTCACATATCGTCGCCAATATTATAGGGGAACCTGTATGCTTCAAGTTAAAATCATAGAACGGTTCTGCTGCCCATCTTATACGTCCACTTGAAATTGAAAGATTTGAAAACAGTATTTCAGATGTTACAGTGAAATTTATTTCACGTTAATTTTCCT
This sequence comes from Nomada lathburiana, assembly GCA_963667235.1. Classification (NCBI taxonomy): domain Eukaryota; kingdom Metazoa; phylum Arthropoda; class Insecta; order Hymenoptera; family Apidae; genus Nomada; species Nomada lathburiana. Next base: position 1,977,025 of record OY763897.1, on the reverse strand, counting down.
TATCGCCCCAATTTTGTATTTAATACTGTTTCAAATATTTCATAGAAAGTGTATTTCTAATCATTCGAAAATGTATGACGTAACTCGTGGAAATGTTTAAGATACAATTTTGATAAGTACAATCGAGGGTTATATTTTTCCAACTTTTTTTTAAACTAAAATCGACAAATCATTTAACATTTACTCAAACATTAATTTGAATATTTTAGGAAAAGTTATTTGGCAAATGCAAAAAATGTTCTATTTCTATGATTAATATAGAAAAAAAACAATAATCATATTTAAAGTATCAAAATAAAAATAAAATATATTATTTTCTGATCAATAGAGTCAACGACTACGGTCATAGTAACAAATAGTAAATTGCTATACGTCTTAATTTTCAATAGATAATATAAAAATATTGAATATATCATGCAAATAATTACTATGCTAACACATCTACCTAAGAAAAAACAACTATCAATACAATAAATATTTTCATTACTGCATATAATGTTACGATAGAAACTCGTAAATTTCCAGCAATCAAAGATAAAAAATTATATGGAACAGTCCGACCCTGTCTCGAGTATTGATCTGTACGAGAGTTGTCTGCCACCCCTCCCGAGCTCAACGCTGGATGTTTCATCCCTCCGCAACCCCTGAATAACAAGGATGTCGTGCACCTGTGACTAGAGTGTTGCTGAATACTCTATTAGCCATCTGACGTTAAGGAGGTATTGTCGTTGTACGCTATACATTAAAACGTATGATTCTAGAAAGATACGTTCAGTGGATTTTCAAAACTTATAAATAATGACGACATTAGTCAGTTTTGTCGGAGATTTGGAACCATTTGTGTAATCACGTAAGATACGCTAAAAGGGAAAGCGGTCAATGGAATATGTATTGTATATCTCCAAGGGGATTGGTACTCGTCTGATGCGCGATTCGAAAAGGAATACTATCCAGTGCATCTAGGATTATGTTGAAAACTTTTTAATGCAATTTTAGTTTGAAAATAAATTTGAAGGTAGATTAATATTTTATAGCTGACGTATCTTGGTATGATTTTCATGTTCTTACTGATGCAATTGCAATTTCGTTTCTTTATATGATGTCTCATTTTAGAATATACATTTTTTATTTAGTGTTGCGATAATATTGAAATATCTTGCAAAATATTTGTATACTACATTTTGTTATTAACGATGTACCAAATGTATTTAATAATTTCTTTTATCTACAATTTTCCTCACTTGCTAACTCAAAAATAATTTTGGTATACGTTTACGGGAAAATTGATAAAACACCAACAATAAATGTGCACTGTACTAAAAGGTATCTTTTAATCCTTTCGTAGGCAACAATAATGTTCAATAAATTTGAAGTTTAGTTATTTCAAATATTTTGCATACATTTTATCTACAAAACGTGAATCGATTTAAAAGTCTTCACAGAATAAAGATCCGAAGCAGTTTTGCGCTATTTTGTCAAGAACGTGAACAATGATTAAAGAAGATTCAAAAATGGATATCCAGTTGTCCACACAAAGGTTGAAATAGTTACAGTGTCTATCGAAATAAATGTATTATATCATAAAATAAGCAACCCGTCATTATTCATACAAGTTTTCCATAGTTACAACTATGTGCATTAAATACTACTTAATGTGCAATGTCTTTTGTTCTTAACATTAAGTTTTGATTGTTCTTAACCTTAACCGTCCAAAAAAAAAAAACAGCTAAATGTTTACTTGCCATTAGATGACGGAGTTAAAAATGAATACTTATAAACTTATAAACATACTACAGAAGTTGCATAAGATTTTATTATTATAAGCTATATCCGTAGTTTCATAATTTTTTTATAGCGAGAGCCAGACATTAAACAAAAAAAATATTACATAGAAGAAAAGCTATTCTTTGTTCATCCTTTCTACCTGTTTATTCGACCTTAAAGGGTAATGGGACGAAACGGAACAGAGAAGGGGTAGTTGAGCAACGGAGGTGGATTGTATATGAATGAACCCGGACCCGTTGACTTCCTGCGTTTAGGAAGGTCGTGCACCGTCGCTTTCATTTATCGACGAGAGCCTCTACTACACATAGGACCGAAGGGGGTTGACTGACCCCAGTAATGTTGTCTTTCGTTTAAAAGAAAACACTTATTTTCTGTCACGAGTTAATTACGTTTTCACGCGTTCAGGGCACGAAGGATAAATGAACAGGCTGTGAGTCATTGAGAATAAAAAGGGAAGGTAAAAGCACCGAGAAATATTTTAATTTTAGTAGATTGAGTAACAAGTGCGTTCATCTTTCAATGTCACGTGCAATTTAAAGTTTGCTATCAAAAAGTTTTTTACAGTACAGCAATGTATATATATGTATACGTGTATATTCGTGACGTGATTAAAACTGCTATCAGTTCTCGTGTGGTAAACGTCTTCAGTGGCAACAATTAGAGGGAACAATACGTTCTTAGGTTCCAAATCACTTCTTAAGGAGTTTCTTTGTAAATAATTATTTAATAAATACCTTACAGAGGGGGGAGTTCTAGTCAATAATCTTCCCGTTGAGCTATATGCTATTTTTATTAATGGTCTGTTTTGTTTATATTCAAGTTTATATGTATTATATATTTATTAGAGGCACTGGAAAATTAGGCTTGCATATATTTATTTAATGCATTTAGTGTAAAATAGTATTCTGGTAACAATCTTCGAGATATACGCGAGAATAAATTGTAGATCAGGGGCGGCCAACACGAGGCCCGCGGAGCTAGGTCAAATGTACATAAATGTTAACTTTACTGTACGTACATTATGAGTTAACAACAAAAAAATTAGGTGCGTTGCCCGGCGGGAAATATTATTTCTGAAATTTGGCCCGCCTCCTGAGAAGGTTGGCCACCCCTGTTGTAGATGAACTAGTTACTCAACTAATATATTTTCATTGTTCAACTGCCTTACTAGCAGTTTAAACAATTTGGGAAAATGGTTTTAATTCTTTTACATAATAGGAAAATTTGAACAGTGGAAAAAGAATTCATTCCAGATACTCTGAAATACGGATAAAAATTAATTCAACAATTTCCTATCTAAATCCACTGTTTCTGATTCGAGTATCTTATATAATCGAAATACGAAGTGAATTAAATCGTCGAATTTGATATGCATGCATGAGGATATTCAAAACCATTTAAAAAATTTAATTTTCTGTAAAATTCACTTTCTGGAAACAGCAATAGCGCAGCTAAAGAAATACAAAAGTTAATCACAATTAAAGTAAAGATTGTTGTTATAAAAACTATATCCCTTTAATAAGTCCTTATACCGAGATCGCACCTTCTCGTCCATATTAGTTTTGTTACATCTACATCACAAAAAAAGGAGGCTGAAAAGTTCTGTGGAATGCCGTTTACTCACCATTTGCTTCTTTGGAGTTCAGATCGTAATCATTCACAAGCATCTGTCGCACTCGAAAATCTTCTTTGCGATTGATAGACGCTTGGACTGGCGATTCTCCATTTTTGTTGGTCCAGCGGCCTTTCGACCCTCGTTGCTGTAATGTCGACGACCTTGGTGTAGCGCTTGATGAATTCGTATTTTCTGTCCGGTTTCCGCCTGAGAACAATTGAATTGAACCTTATAATCAATTGCCAAATAATTAATGAAACTCGATAAAAATAATTCGAAAATTTCTATGTTTTATGAAATTACTATTCTTATATACTGTGGCGTTCGAATTATTTTTACAATATTAGAAAAATTATATATTTTTAGAAGTTCATTGCGATAGCATATCTTAAATAACTGTGCAGTAGAGAAAACTATCAAATAAAAGTTTCCTATTACGTTTGTATGCATAAACACTCCACTGGAATCCCCCCATTCCATATATAAAAAATAACGAGAAAATGCGAAACACAAGACACGTTACTATAACATACTTTTTGTATATGACTCTCGTATTCTAAATAGACGAGATAAATGCAACAAAGTTCGAATACCTACAGGCGTAGAAATCAAATATAGAATAATTGCAATGGATAAACTATATTGCGCGAATACACGGTCGTATTAACGCTTTCTATTGCGAATTTTAGTTACAAGTTACCAGCAATCGGTGCCGCTGTGAATTAAATTCTCTTCTGGCGGGAACTCGGGCGCATGTCAATTACTGCCATTAACAGAATCCCCTTCTTCTATCTTTGTCTACTCGCAGGAAGGTTATACGCAGCGACACCAACGCGGGAAAAGTGGACAGTGTTACGCTGTCGCGTTAGCAGGCCTTAATATCTAATAACATCGAATCAACTATCGCCAATATAACTGTAACTATCGATAGAGATAATAACTTAGGAGTGAAATTCGAAGTCGGATGAACATACGCGATAAATAAAGCTACATATTGTTTAGGTACCAGTCGTAGGTAGTCGAATAAAAAGGAAAGTCAGAGCTTTCGGATCTTAGAACACTTCGCTTGAAAGATTCGAAAGGCTGTTTTATTACAGAACATAAAGAATTAACTAAGTCTTTAGAATAACGTACGACCTCCGGAGGTAGTCGGACCCCCGATACCCTGTGCTGGCCGTCACATGTTTGACCGCTGAACAGAAGGGACCCCTCAATATCCCCTCGACTCTTTGGCGCGCTTCCTCTGACTTTTGCGCGCTTTTCCATGTTTTTCCGCATTTCCCCTTAACGAAGCGTTGCCACCTCCACGCGCCTAAGGGCGAATAGCAACCCCAACGAGACCCAACCCTATTGGACGAGGATGATTTCGAAGGAGGATCAAGGAACCCAGGAAGAGGAACCAGAGCTCTAATGGAAAGAAGAAGAAGCCCTCGCAGAAGAGATTAATCTAAACTCTCACCGGAGATCAACGTTAGCCTTGAACGGAACAACTTTGGCAAATTACTTGTACAAATCAACACTATTTCTTGAAATAACAGTATCTTTTAACTGGAGCAGTGAATAAATAGTAAATCTTTATAAAAGTATAAGTTGTCTTTGAATATTCCGCACTTCTCCACAAGCAAAGCGGTTCAGCGCTCCACGGGCGACCGAATTTACACAAAGTCCCCATATCCCACCAATAGCTAGGCAGCAGCAGCAACGGAGTGACATTGTTGGTACGCCCGAATGGAAAATACAGGCGGGCAAAATTCAACCGCGTAAAGTAACTAGCCTCCGTATCGGATTGCAGCTTGTTCGATCAAATAAGCTCATACAGCGGGAAACTATGTGCCTATTGCGAAAAGCATGGATGCTGCTGCGTAGCTACGCGAGTGTTTGTTCGTGTATCAGTAAAGGACCACGTACATCTTCAATCAAACGAGAAAATTCAATCGTCAAATAAATTCTTCGACTAACCTATGTCGAATGTAGCATAAAGGTATTATTATATATGGTAGTGAATTGTATTATCCAGTCGAGTAGTTGTGCAAATACTGAATAAATAATTCGCTCGCACACCTGGAAACCATTCTGAATAAAAGCGTACATGCATAGATAATACGGAGCCGTTAACGTTTGACTGTTGACTGACTGCGTGTTCTTCTGGTTACTGTTCGCGTGTTTAACGTTAACGAAGTGTCTGTCGTCCTCACCTGATACTATTTCTTGAGAGGTCATTTGGAGAAGAAGCGCGAGCTGTTGTCGCTCGGACATCCGCGCTGGGTAACCGCGGAAACGACTGTTACCGCCCGAGGGCATTCCGTCTTCATAACTCATGTAACTCGGGCCCAAAAACGCACGTGGAGGATCGCAGTGAGCACTTTAAATGATGGGTGTCACTTGTGATTAAACAAGCGTCTTTGTTTCTGGACCCGCGGTGCTTTCCCACGAGCAAAGATAACCTAAAATCGTACGGTCGGTTCACGCCATTTTGACCTACCGAGCGCGCACAGTATGTACGTGAAACGACAGTCACGCTATTTGTACGCAACAGAACGCGCGAAAACCGACTGCATCTGACGAACACGGGGAATTGTCTTTCGCGATTTATACACTTTAGTTTCCCGGGCCGTTGATTTGATTTCACGACGCGGCATGTGTGTGCGTGATCTTTCGAAAACGAGATATGCGACACACGACTCGGGTCACAGTGCGCAATATGACGCAACGTTTGTATTGTGTTTACAGTTGGTATCTCTGTCGGTAGTGTACATCGCGCCAATATTTAAATTTGGTAGAGTTGCAAAAACATTTTTCAAATATTTCATACCACTGTTTCATAATTAGTATGAGATTAGTAATCTTGGCCTGTAACGAAGAAAAATGAAGTGCATTGTTTATTTTCTCTTAGAAATCACCTAGTAATGTATACTTGTGTACTTTTTGTATGTTGTTTTTAATAAAAAAGTTGGGTTTACATATTGCATGACAAATCATTCAGCTTAAAATTTATAATGGGAGTTGTAACGTACAACGAGTAAAATTGCATGTATATTTATGAAATAAATAATACAACTGAATGAAAAAATCATAGAAACCTTTGAGTACTATAGTTCTATCAACTATAATAAATTCGATCTAATGAATATAATAGGCCATGTAGAGCCACCACATACATATACATGTATATATTCATTTTGTTTCACACTGTCCAACGGAAATAGGACAACCGATCTACACTCGGTTTCTTATCGCTGTCACATATGCACATATTTATTACATACTATTTCGCATCTTGTGTTTATACAACATTATAATTTAACTATGCATAATGATAAGAACACATTGTTTAATTGTATCCAACGCAGTAGCTATCTATCGGTAACATTTTACAAAATACATAACGACTTTCTTATCATCAGACCGATTACATACGAATTGTTACTTGTTAATTGACATTTCCAATACTGCGAATTACACGTGAATAATTTTGTTGTTTTCATTTTTTTTTTTGTGTACAATTATAGAACTTAATAGTTGAACAGAGAGAGAGAGGACTAAAGTAACTAAAAATAGTACTTTGATTAATTTCGCGACATACCCTTTTCCTTTTGTTCATTTTTAAAGAAAAGTCCGCTCTATTTTATCTGAACTTAAAAACAGGCTTCTCAATTTCACTCATACATTTATTAATTATTTATTGTATCATCCAGTATTTAAAATATCGATTTTGAAGATTTTTCTTTAGACGATTGGTTATTATTTTTCTTATTCTTTCATAATGTTTCCCGTATTTCGCTTTTTTCAATATAAAAACACAATCAATGAAAGGATTTGGCAATTTTTGAATATCAAAATGTACATACATACACAATATTTGTAATTTACGACTTCAAATGATTAATGATACAGAAATTGTAAAGAAACTGCACAAAATTTGTTTAATATAAATATAACTTGGATATAATTTTAATATAATATTGACCATCTATGAATATAATAATTTAAAGGGGAAATATACACTTCCAATTGTTCAGTATTTAGTATCGTTTTTTACTGATACTTCATTGTAAACAAAATTGTAGAGTGAAACTTTAAAAGAAGATGAAACAACAGCGGCATAAAGATACACAATGTTTTAACAGTGTAACATTTCGACATAAAAAATGAATATTCGTATGAGCATAAACACCGCTTGATGCATTTGTATATTCAATATCCTATTATTACATCCATTCCTATACAGTAGTAATGAACGAATGGTTTCATTAATTTTGCGCATCCCATGATAACATTATGTTAGAAAACAGTGTAATACGAATACATAATTCTAAAGGATGGCAGAAGACATTTCTCAAGAATGTTAATTCATTCTGTCGTGGAACGAGGCATGTTTTATATTGTAATGGGGGGACATGTATATCTAGGTGCCATAAATTCTTCAAAAAGTAGTTGGACAGAGTGGTCAGAAGCTAAAAGTCAATGATAGTTTTCACAAAGAGATTCTGGTTAGTTAGTCCCACTTTTATTGGTCTGTCTGTAAAGATATTTCAAGAGGTATAAATAAATAAATTACTCAATGAAATTTGTTTCAATATCCTGTATCAATGTGTTCCTCAGCGTTGTTTTTTTGTATTCTCTCGTTGAATAAGTTGTATATTGTATTCATATTTATATACAAATTATATTAGGAGTTAGAAAGACTAGTAGTATTACACTAACTTAGCAATTAATACACTTACACAACAAGTTATTTATGCAGTGGTTCTTGCATAACAAATAGGAGAACGTAAGAGTCATTTTCATGTTTCATGTTTTAAAGATTTAAAATCTATTTAAGGCGAATTTTCCATCACCTTTGCTGTGTGGTCATTAAGTGATATACACATAAAGCTCTGATAGTTTCTGCATTGAGATGACCTGGAAACTTTACCAGGGAAAGTTCGTTAAGCTTTTGCAACATTTTGCTTAGGAAATGGATGACCTATCTATATATATTACATCGATACAGATATCAATCATTTCTTTGATTAGTTATAAACTTAGATTCATTATATATTATCATTGAACTGCAATGGCTTAATAATAGTTCTTTACTTTCTGACAGTCAGAGGGACGATAGGTTGTAACAGTACGTGATAGAAATTATGATTGGTGTTACATCGACATGTAGCATCCTCCTGTGTTTTGAAAAATTGAAATCCGTATAGCGAAGAGAAACAGAGGAGCATTGATTATTATAAAGAAGAGTACAGAATGATACTATATAAGTAGTGACAGAAGAAACAGAATCTTTTGGGATTATGATCATCCTTTTAATTCAGTTTCAGTCTCCATTAATATATCATATAAACTGAGATATATAATAAATTGAAAATTTCGGTCACATTTCGCATGTAGAGATAATTAAAAAAATTTTGACCGGAGAATTTCGACCTTGACAATAATTTACAGCTTTAGGCCACTCTTTAGTTTTAAACTTTATAAAGTTTTACAGTAGAGTACTCTTCTTTATGTGGACGTGATATGGTGCTAAGATATAAATTATTACTTTGACTTATTTTCTAAAAAAAAAATAATATTTAAAAGACGCTATTAGAGACTTTTCTTGTACAATAGTCTTATAATAACAAAATGTTTACGATAAAAAAAATATAACGCTAAAGTCCGTGTTGTACATGTTTGTGCATAGGCAGTTTAATACTTGTACTTCATTTAACTAAGGTTTAGTAATTAGACACTTGTTACTCAACCAATACGTTACAAGATAATATGAAAGAATGTTTTCAGCTTTTGATTGATTTCGGCTCACGTACCGTAAACCTGTACATCGTAACCATCTTTAGGTTTTATTGATAGTAAATAATCATGGTTATAGTCCCACGCAATTCACTAACTAATTAACTTTGAGATTAAACGCACATATTGTTATTCTCTATGCTTACAATGTCTATCTACTTGAACGGTCATTAAGATTTAATTCGTATAACTATAACAACAACGATGATGACAATAGTGATGATTATGATTATGATATTATAATGAATAATGATAAATAGCGATAGTTACAACTTTATCGTGATTAGTTTTTATTCATGGTACTACGCATTGCACACTATTTGTTATAATGGAATGTCTATCTTGATTTTCATTAGAGTTGAAAGGAAACTACAATCTGATATTGAGTACATTTTTATCCGAGCCACTTGTCTCGTAGCCTTTGCTTTTCCTTATTTTTGACTTAACGGTAAATTCAACTTCTTGACAATTTATTCGTAACGTCAACAATAGAAATGAAACGAAATTAATATTTTGAATGGGGATGACACACGCTTAAGATGACTAACTAAGTGAAGATAAACATTATTCTGCACAATCGTTTGAAAAAGTGGTTATTTTTTAAATTATGAGCAAATGTCTTTACATTTCAATCAGTTTATATGCCGCTTTAAAACTGCCTAATTTTATAGCGGTGAGTTTCTCTACCAGTCTTTTCTCCTTCTCCGTACCTAGGCATTTTAATTATTAAAATCGTCATATTGAACCCTGTGTTTGACTGTCTCGTTTTCAACGACATTTGTGTATGGCACAAATGGATATAGAGCTCACATAACTAATATGTGTATATACTTTTACTTCTTCCACGCGGACGCTTAAATTGCGAGGAAGACATTAGAATTCGTACATTCTTTCTTCATTTCTTTCGTTTTCTTTTTATTCTCCGTGCACTATTATTTAACCCTGTTGCATAATTTCTGGTTGCAATATGCCAATATTTAATATGATTCTGCGCCAATGTTTACGAGTTATACACATACCATTTCTTTTGAAGTTGGTTATCTTTCTTTTTATCATAGGCTTTAATACGTACAGTATTTACGTTGTCGGCAATAAAAATTATTATTAGCGAAGGATGAAATAATCGTTGCGATCATCTCGCTTTCTCTCGCTCGCTCATATTCCCTTTCTCTCCCTCTCTCTCGCTCTCATCATTCTTATTGCAAATATTATTATAGAAATGTTGATTAAATTTTACAAAATTCACTTGCCCACAATTCACAGTTGTTAAGAAGAGTTTCAGCATTTTTGGCAATCCTGAAACGTGGAAGTCAATCATCGCTATTGCTGCTGGCGTTGTAAGGAAAGACTGTCAGTGCGGTAGTATTCGATGATTTGATGTCAACCGTTGATAACACGGACGGTCCACTTGCTTCTACTGCATGCTAAAGTCTCCATAAGCTGGATCTTCGTGCCCCTGATCCAGATCCTGATCCTGTCACGCACATACACAGTGATCACACGTTAAATTGAATCTTTAACAACTCCTGTTTCCTACTCCTAAGTAAAATAATAATTATCTTAATGTACGGATCCGGGAAGCTGTTATTTACAATCTTTCAAGTGTTACACGATTAATATTAAATTGTTCTATTAAGATTTTGTTAAGAAAATCGAACGTTTACTATGTGTTTTGAACGTTAGGAAAAGTTCAATCGTTTCTAGATATATTAATGGAGAACGCAATGGTACCGGCTTGTGTTTAATGACATCCTCCTCTATCTATGATTGTACCGACCAGCATGAGAAATGGCCACCATCTCTATGGGCAGGGAACCTCTTCGCTTGACGAGCGGTTCAGGAATCGAGTCCTTTTTTCCTAGTTCCCTCTTCCATTTAAGCCATGTGCCATTATCGTTTCCATCTGTGGATCCCCCAGAAAACATTTCTGGTCCTCCAGAACTCCTTCTTCTCAATACCTTTTTCCGATTACGAGGCTTACCATTTATGCTACTCCTATTGAACATGTCACGGCGTAATTCAGATATGTCTGCCGGCACTGAACCTCGCCGCGGCGATGGCATGCCTGGTCCAGTGCTATCGATTATTCTTGTTATTCCGTTATTGTTGCTACTTCCGGTATTGTTATTATTATTGTTATTATTTATTGGGAGATTCTCTCGTTCATCTGAAAGCCGGGTAAATCATGGTAACTAATTATACGTAGAAAATATCGTACCCAACACCCAACAAATTAGTCTACATACGTACTGGTTAATGATAAAATATTGCCAAGGAAATTTCCAAGAGCAGTTTCTTGCGGAAGACTTGCTCTTCGAGGTGTTGCTACGTTGCCCTCTCGAGGTCCTAAGGCCAGTCTATTGAAAGCTCCACCTGAAAATAAGATAATGGATGTGATTATATTATCAGATATTATTATTTTTGCTAATTGTTAATAGTTATCTTCTTACCTTGATGCCTTGTGATGTCAGCTGGTACAGAGCCACGTCTAGAAGTGTGATCAACTCTAGTTGGTATAGGTGTTACTGTGATGTCGTCCAATCTCGATAAGAGCCCAACAGGTGCTGACCCACGTCTCCTAGCCCAGGACTATAAGGCAGAATGTTAGTTATAATTAATATTTCTATATGACAAAAACTTGTAAATTAGAATAATTCTACCCTATATATCATCATTTTTAAAACTGATGTTTAAAATGTACATATAGGTATATGTATATGTATACATATATCTGTATTTCAATCAGAATTTGCCGGTGCTGATTTGGATATTTTTAAAGAAAAATCATAAATAAATAAATGGAAAGTGTTTATGTTTTTGTCTGTATCATGCTTATTTCCTTGCTGCAATACAGAAGAAAGTATACATATTTCAATTCACATTTTCATATTGAAGAAAATGAAGAAACATCGAAGTTTTTTTATAATGCACTAAAACAGGATGTATTCTTTAAACCTAACAATTAAGTAAATGAGATAAATTTAAATCTTGCAAATGCAAAAAATTATACCGCCAATCGATACAGAATTTCTTTTTATACATTCTTCCTATCTTCAATTATACCAGAGTTAAATTACAGTTCGACTCAATTACTAGTACCATTTTACTATTGTAATACCCGTAGTAATATATTGACAGTAAATATTTTACCTGGCTACCCTTTCTAGATAAAGCCATCCCTTTAGAGTCCTCCATCGTTCTTGGATCAACGTTTTCCTTCATCTGCATATCCAAGCTCAATTTGGCAATCTTCGAGCTCCTTTCTTTCACAGTATCCGAGTCCCGTTTGCTACCAGTAGAAACGACCTCACTGTTTGTGTCTCCCTTTCGAGGCTCACTACCACTGTCGCTCGACGACGACACGCTTTGAATAAGCGGCGGTGAATCCGGCGGGCTACCAATGAAGAACACTTTATGCGTGCTAAGTTCAGAGGACACTGGTATCGCGGTAAACCGTCTACCACCCGTATCAGTTGTTACTGTCTTTGTTTCTGGCACAGGAGTTGAGTATCTTCTTAATTCAGAGTCACCACACTTTGGTTTCATAGTAACCGCCATCGAACCACACTGTTCCATTTTACTTGAAGCTACCGTGATAGTCCGTTGTTCCTCTTCTATCAATTTTTCACCGTCCAATTTCGCCTTCGAGACGGAAGTACTCTCCATTTTAGAATCCATCTCGAAGCTACGATCCTCTTTATCAGAACGTGAACCAATCAGAGACGCGTAAAAAACTTGAGTGGAATCGGTTCCTTGAGCAGAAGTTGGTCGCTTGCATCGATTCTTGAAGCCGGTGTCCTCCGTACGTATCATTTGCACGGAATGACGACGCGGATGTTCCACACTCGACATCGGCTCCGTTTTCTGTTTAAACACCTCAGAAACAGCCGAACCACGCCTCTTGCTCAATATATCATCCTTCGATACTTGAATTTTATTACAGTCTATCGGTAATGCAACCTCGTTCGCGGGAGGAGTACCGCAACGTCCATCGGAGCAAGCTTTTTCTTTCATCGAGCACGAGCCGGAACTAGAGGTGTCTGCTTCCATCAGGATCTGTGAGTAACACTGCGACATCTCCACTGTCGTAGACAAATACCTCATTCTAACATAAGGCTGCAGTGGGGGGAACGTCTGCTGTCTTGTAAGTTGTTTCGTCTGCGTACCAGGTTGCTGAGAATCTGGTTGTAGAACCGTGCTCAATCTCGACGCCTCTGCGCTGTTGGTGATGCTGGCTATGCTAGTTTCCGGTAGAAGGCTTTCAGCACTGACTGGCCTCTCGCCTCCGTTATTCGCAATGGGCGATAATTCTGATATGCTCGTTCTGGACGACAGCAAGGATAACGAGGTTGGGTCCAGCAGACTTTGGTCGTCCCGTTTCAATAGAAGATTTCTAGATTTGCAGTGTTCACTTGGTAAACTCTCGCGTCTGACGTTGCTTCGAGGCAGGAGGGTCAAGGGTTTAGAGACGCTCAATGGTACGGAGTGACGTCTTCCAACGCGTTCCAGGCCAACTCGGGCTGGCAAACTTTGCATTCGAGAAGACTGGATGTACGCGGCTGGTATGAGCAAATCGATACTTGCGGTGTCCTCGTCCGCAGCTGGATCATCCGCTGAACTGACTATTTCCTCTGCCTCTTCCAATTCCGTGATCTCTGTCTCCGTTTCTTCTGTTGCTTCTTGGAGGGTTAACGTTTCCCATTTCTTTTGATTGGCCCGCAGGTGTTCCATTAACGACACACTGAGACCGTCGCCCAGGAAACGATGCCATTCATCGTAGAGAGGCGTCACGACGTATTTGAAGAACCCAGTTTGTATCTTTGGTATGCTGGTGGTATGACGGTCGCATAACGGCGTCACCGGAAGGTTCAAACGGCGTTCGTAATCGCCTTGACGAAAGAATTCCTCGCATACTTTGTACGACCACTTGCGAGAGATGTCCCAAGGTCGACACGGGTTCGATATATCGGCGCATTTCAGTGCAATTTGTAGGATGAAGTGACGGTCATCTGCCCGTTTCATTTCCAGAAGATTCTCATCCAGATAGTGCTGGAAAAATATGATAACAAGAGAATGATGGGGAATCATAGAAAGAAATATAGGAAGATGGTATGTAGAAGGAGTGCTCAATTCATTTTTTATTATACGATATTGTATTGTACAGTGCTTAATAACAACCATTATCGTTCACTTCAAACGAACTCCTACGCGTATTATATTTTTGTTGCTGCTTATTCGTAGAACAGTTTCTATTTACAGTGGCGTGCAGACCAAATAAATACGTGATCGTGACGAGTTCTATTGTTTGAAACTCATTGTCAGCTCTCAGAAGAACCAGCATTACTTATGCGATGGCGGATGACTGATGATCCAATAATTGGATTAAATAAACAATTACAAGCCCGACATGGAGCAGACAAATAGGTCCTTGGTTCACGGACGAAGTACAAGTATTAGGGGGATTGATAAAGTCTTGAAGAATTCACCTTGAATCGCATGAGAAATTCTTGTTGCCTCGTGATGTCTGTGGCCAAAATCAACGAGCTGATGTGTCGTTGCAGCTCTGGTCTCACGTTGGCCGGCAATTGGTCCGAAACTCCGCTCTCTAGAAGGCATCCTATCGCTGACCTCCAATGATGATTCTCAAGAACCGATGTGTTCTGCAATCGGTTTGTCCTTAATGTATAATATGTTCGCCGATTCTCACGGATATAGAACTAAATAGGTCGTGCGACCTAAAACCGAGACAAGAATATACTTTTTCCTTATTTTTTAATGTACCACGCAAACTGCTGTAATCGAGGAAAAAGAGCCAATTTAACTTAGAATTGTTGCGAGAAATTCAGTAAAATATTAGGATATCGAGCTGAAAAATTCCAATAATAATTTTCTTAATTATCAATTCGGTTTGCGGAAGATCTCGAACTAATAAACAACGGCGAACCCGAGCGTTCAGTTTAAAAGTTTATTGCCCGCTGTCGAACGGAAGCTGTATATTTTTATAACAGTAAAATCGTACAAAAATATGTAAAAACAAACAAATATAAAATATATAGAATGGAAAAATGTAGTAGGTGTGCCCAAGCTCTATTTTTAACGCGCCATACTAATTAATGAATCGAATGGGCTCATACTGCTCGTATAAAAATTCGCGTGGAATTTCGATCGCAATGCGATATATCAAAGTTCATCTACTTCGTTGCAAAATACTTTGTATATGAACACTGGTAAACGGGCCGAAAATTCTATCGACTTACTTGATAGAGAGCAGCCAAGTGATTGCTCGTGGCAACCAGAAACGGTTGATTGACGCCCGGGTGATCAAGATCGTGCGTCACCGCAGCGATCAGCGATGCCATAATTTCCAAGTTGGTTAAGTGCGTTCGAATCTGTAAAATGTACATTACGCGGATTTCAGCTATGGATTTTTCACTCGCGATCGAGAGGAATCTACAAAACAGTTGTACTCACTTTTTCCTCTTGGAGGAAGCAGTGCATCGCCTGTGTCACATCGGTGGCGTGTATACTGTTGTGGTAAGGATTTGTACTGTGATAACCCTCCTCGATGAAGGCTACGGTCAAGAGGAAAGATGGTTACAGTTTCTCCTTGATCAGCTACGGTAATGATACAATCCGTAGTATGTTGAGACACCTTGCATACATACTTTGCACAACAGGACTTTATTTAACCCGTAACTGGTACGATGAGTTTCACAGAACTCCGTAGAAATGTACCGAAATTGATAGATTATTAAACGGGTAAAAGGTAGTATCGAGGTGACACTCATTGTTTTATTTAGAAACCAGTTTTTAATAGAAAAAAAGGAGATCTAATGGACCAGTACTTTTGCATACCATTTTTGACCAATTCGCAATCACCGGCAAACGCTTTCGGCAAAACGTTTTCGAATGTTATGAATAAAATCAATAAAGCCCAACCGAAATGCTCCCTTTCAATATTCTCCTCCTCGTCATAAGTAATTTGGACCAATTAACCACGGGGAACGAAGTTTATTCCATTTGAAAGATCGAACACGGTTTTAAATATTCTCATGCCCGGTCCACCTCTCCGTTCATACATACCGGAGTACCTAAATCCTGTTTGTATGGAAATCTTACACACAGAATAAATAAATAATAAGCGTGACGCGCGCTCTATAAATACAAATATGTACAGCGCATAAAGCGGGAGGGTTCCGTTTTTCTTCGCGGGGTTCTCCCCCTTCTGAATATTTAATGGTGACGAATAGCTTCCGACCTGTATTACCAGACCAGTTAATGAAGATGTAAAAATTTCGTGGTGAAAAGGGAATAACGATTATTAATAGGAGTGAAGCGTGGATTCTGCATTTCGCGGAAACGCAGTGTTGAGGAAATCGCTCGTTGTATGTACATCAGAGTAACACACAGAGATAAAGAGAGAGAAAAGAGATTGTAGAAGCCGTCGTTCGATTTCATAAACGCGCTAAGCAAACGTATGCCATATGCTACGTGCTATAATATTTCGTTGCGGAGCCGAACTGACCGAAGCGGATTCACCGTGAAGCGTAAAAATATTTTTGTGAATATACGTGGTGGCCGTATGTGCATGTACGTTGATTTGTTAACAGGGTGGTTTCCCATTGGCTGCGCTTTTTTCGAGAAAGCAATTACAGAAAGCATTAATTGAACTGAATTATTATGCTTTAATCTTTGAAAACTTTCATTAAATAATGTATTTTTATGATGGATGCGACGGGGCACTAGGAATGTATTTATTAGTAACACGAACGACGAGTTAACTCGTCTTTTCTGGCTAACAGTTTAATGTTGTAAGTGGTACGATTCATGATATAGTTTAAATCATTTGTAACTGCAATCTGTTCGAACTTTGTCGAAATCAAATAAATAATCGAATCTGTATCGTAGGTACGTATAAATTGGTAACAAGCATAATGGTTGACGATAGCAGCGGGTTATTAGAAATCACGATAGCTTCTCAATAAAACAGTTCGTAGTAAAATAATAGCATATTTCTTCGAAACATATTTCCCAAAAGTATTTGTATTATTATGCAATATACGTACCGAATAATTTCCACACGGTTACCACGTCCAACTTGAAGTACTGTAGGAGACCGTACCAGTGAAAAAGATGAACGCACAGTACCGGAAGCGAACGTCCTGAAAATCAAATGCAACGTGCGTGATACTCAAGTAGAGGATTTCGGTCGTAAGTTTAGCTAGCATGTCGCCAATTTAGAACCCCGCAGGGTACGAGTAATAGTAACGCGAAACTTTTGAAAGCTTCCAAAAAATTTCCATCAAAGAGGGAAAAAAAAGATGAGAAACAAGGGGCAGACAAAAATTAGGGCAGAAAAGAAAAGTTGCTTAGCTACTATGTCGGGCAGTTTTTGTTTGATAAACTTGCACCATGGAGAAATGTGACGAGTTTGAATAGCCTCTATTAAACAGCAAATTTCAAAAGTCCTTGTCACTTGCAACTGCTGTGCATCGAAATACCTACATACGCAGTTACTCTCGAAAATAAAGGACGCTTGTCAGAATTCATCTTCGTGCAACTGTGAAGGATAAAGTTTCTTAATCTTTCAACAGTTCCATAAAACTGAGGAAATTATATATACAGTCGCGTTCGTCAGATATGCCACAGGAAAAGAATAATAGCGTTGCGGTCGACTTAACCGCAGGACAATGTTGGCATGAATATCACAAGTATTATATTTGTAATGTCAGTCGCTTCTTCGTCTTTTTTCTTTCATTTGTATCCAATTTCGCAGCTAACTCGTCGACGTTTGCTACAATTCAAACGGTGCGTCGGCGGGGGACCTTTTTGCATTTTTCGCATGAATTTTTCGCGAGGCTGCATCGTGAAATTAATGGTGGCACCAGAGCTAACCAGCCAGCCAGCCAGCAAGCCAGCTAGAAGACGTTGCCTCTCATAAATTTCACGCTTTTCTCAGTCAGCCCAGACGTTCGCGAAATAAATCACACCGCGTGTGAATATTGAACCACGATGGAACGCGGGGTTTTCTCGTGGATCTCGCGACTAGGTCATACCACGGTTACTGAATCGTGTTTGTTCCTTTGATGCCAAGGATTTTTATCATATTGAAATATGCTCTACTCTGTATGAAATTAAACTTGCAATTAATCAGAAATAAATTGCACTTGTATGAACGGCTTTATATGTATAGTAATTTGCATTATAATTTAAATTTTATATTAAACATTATATCATAATTTTATACGTGTGTCTTCAATTGTTTTATGTAAAAGATTTATGTAAAATCATTTAAATTAATGAACAAACGACAGCACGGACTGCACTTTTTAATTATATGTTTTAATAAATTGAATTAAGTCCTGATAAATGATAGGTATATTTACATATTCCTAGTAAATTAATTAATAAATTAAATGAACCACGTGTCGTTTTAAGGTATATGCATGTGTCTACTGTCTGCACTAATTGGGAATATTCTTATCTTTGAGGGGTATTTCTTAAACAATTTTGAGATTCGAGAAATGCTAAATGCTTAAACCTCTCTTAGTTTTGTATCGATAGCATTTAAATCTCTTACATCGTGGGTACAAAAATGATCGTATTCGCATGGGACGTCCCGTTGCTTTCTTCTTGCACGCGTATCTGCCGCGAAATGATAAATCGTACGGTATTTAGTCTGAAGAAAAGCTTCCATCGAGTTGTTTTCTTATCCTCGTGGTACGTGGTGGTTAACATTAGAATGTTGTGTAGTTTCGGTTGAAAAATTCAGTTTTTGGCAAGCTTGTACTCCCGTTGAATTATGTATCGAGTAACATCGTTTGTAACTGTCTTCTATCTGTAGAAACTTTTACGGTGCTCTGGGTGCAAAGGTTTTTTGGGCATATTCTTGAAAAACGGGGGTGCCGTGTTTTTTTTTCAGGCTGATTTTATAGGACACTTTAATATTTTTAAGCTCGTATTTACATTAAATAACTCTTTCTATAAATTTTCCATTTAGGCCATAGAAAATTTTTGACGGTTATTAAGGAATAATTTTCACACAAGATATTAATAATATCCAATATATTTAAGCAACAGATTTTTCCTAAATTACTTTCCTGAAATGCATTGTAAAGGAAAACTTTTCGAAATACGATGACATTTGTGGTTTCAAACAATTAAAATACTCATTAAAAAAAGAAAAGTATCCTATATTTTAATATAATAATCTTTCCATGTAATAGAATTTAGTATTCGTACGTTGTCGCTTGTTTCCTTTTCCATGAAGTTTCAATTCTTAAATGTCAACGGCAACATTTACTCCGGATGATATTTTTTCTATTCGAATTCATATGGGAGATAAATATGATTTCACAGGGAAAGGACTTTCTCTCCAAGGTATTTTACAATGTTAACGGTGCAGAAGTAAAATGTTGTGCCAGTTAGTTTGCTTTATAAATACGTACAAAGTTCAAGCTTTCAGTACCCGGCTAACGTAAACATACCCTCTTGAAACGACGAGATATTAATAAAACATTAGACACAAAAATCTGCCGGAATCTGTGAAATATTCTGATAGAATGTACGTGTCGGATAGTTTACCATTTTTAGGAATATTTTTGATGAAAAACAGGATAGGAAAATTTGATGCATGATTGGAATAAATAAGGGGGCTACAAATATTCAGATGCCTGAATTGTTTAGTATTATGACATCAAACTCTATGTATTGTACTAACTATATACAAATTTATATTTCGTTATGTAATTCTGCATTCATTAAGAACACATTTTCTCCATAATATATATTTGGAACTATTATGGCTCCATGATTCATATTAATGGAAATATAAAATAGAGCGGAGTTTAGGAAGTTCGAAAATTAATTCCACTAATTTAATTTGTATTATTGATTGTAAGTTTTCTCTGATATCAGTATTCATGCTCTTGAAGGCGCCACGATGGTATTAAGCAGTAATTTACTTATTCTATCCTTATTCCCAGAAGCTCGTTGAATATTTTTAATTCTCTGAAGAAATATCTCCCGCTTTCAACTTCGTAATCGAAAATTCTATTATAAACGGGAATCACTACGATAATTAGTTAACGCGAGTCGTGCAATTTTCATTTGACGACCAAGTATATTTTTCAATTCGCTGTTCATGTAAACCATCTAAAAATTTGCAATTTTCACTGATCTTTTATTAAATTAAAAAGGTAATTATTCAGAAGTTCGAAGTAACTTTCGACATTTTTTTAATTAAAAAAATGTTACATGTATTTCTTCTTCCCACCAGATATTGTTGCATTTCAGTAAAATACGTATTCTGTTATATTCCAGATATCAAAATACTTTCAATATACTTGATACCATTGAACACAACAGAAATCATTTTGGATTACAATTGTAATAAAATGGAATTGATTTTAACGATTGGTAAATAATTCGATTGTTTTGCAACCAGAACTATGACGGACCCAAAAAGTTTTCTGCTTGGAGTAATCAGTATGGTTCGTGTATGTGTTACAAATATATTACAAAGGAATTAGTGAAATAATACATTAACGAGATGGTGAAGAGGCATAGTTTTTTTTCTAATTGCTTACCTCCTGTTACTGTTTCCAGTGTGAACGCATTAAATCGCCAGTTTCCGGCCTTCTGTAACACGCACTGTAACAAATCACGAAGCCACAATAGATTAATAATAGTGAAATGGTCAGTTTCGTCGGATAGAAAGGCCTGAAACGTATCCCAGAGCACAATGCTATTGTAATGGAGCAACCGTATCCATTTCTCGAGCGTATGATAAATTGTTAATCGAAATTTGTGATGTAATTTATACTGATAAATAATCCGCGTGTATCACGCGATTATTTTCGTGCAAATAGCAGCCAGTTGGAATAAATGCGAGAAACAAAAATTGCGATCGAAGAACACTTCAATTTCATTGAGCTGATAATTGAAGGTAATTTCGTTGGAAATTTTTGCGGATAATGTTCTCACGCGTGGAAACATTACATGTTTCAATAATTAAAATTCGTATCCGCGATAATATTAATTTAGTGGAAATATTATGCAGTGTTTGTATAAAGTATTTGCAATAAAATAATTGTTATCCTGTAATATTTTCCATGACAATCGATAAAGCGTTATTGAATTCCTACTTCTGAAAATGAATTCCGTGGTTAATAAATTATTATGCAAATCTACATTTCCACATTGTATGTGTACAATACGCATAATTGAATTTGAATACATGTATGTTTAATTCACACTAGAAAATACAAGGCTACGTTTTATGACCGCCAAATGTGAATAGCCAATAAATTTCTTATCACAACGTAAATCTTTAGCCTTTTTTTATGCCTATACGAGGACAAATTAAAAAGAAGTGCACTTTAGAGGGATCTATGGGACGCTAAATGGAAGTAAGATACCAGGTATTCAGCTTCTTTTACGCCAAGAGAGTAGAACAGGTTGAAACTTCGATAGGTGTGTTCCTGAATGTACTTTCGTGCCATTAAGCACGAGATAGAATATTGATCTTTTGAATGTACGTATAGGTATATACATATACTCTGAGTTACCTGCCAACCAAATTTACAAGTGTAGTAAACTTATAGTTCGTTTAATGTCATTACACTCGGCAGCTGATGTCTCTCTCTTTTAATTATTACTTTGATTAACAGTTAAGATTAATAAAAACGCGGCTGCATGACTATTAATTGTAAAATGAAAAAGAATGGTTCCGTTAATTATATTACGGCGACGAGAAACAAATTGGAATGATTTCTACTTTGCACGTATAATGCTAAATTCTTGATTAATTATATATTATATTTATACATTATATGTTATTAAGCAGAAATTCAATAGTTCTTCTTTCATTTATGGAGAAGTGAAAAATTTGCAAACTACAATATACATATTCAGCATTAATAACGGCATTTCAATTTTGAGTTTATTGAAATATTTCTATTTTTCTTTTTCATAATTAACTCGAAATACAGGAGAAACGCGCATAAAATACTTCTTTTTGTTAATTATGCTATATGAATTCTGGTTACACAAATATGTTAGTTACTCGTCGAACACGCGAACCAATGAACGTGTAAATTTACTTTTAGACCGAGTTAATGACTTTCATCCACCATCACGATCATTCCTGACCAGTAATGTCGTATTAGCATTTTACCGGTTAAATCGCTCAAAGGTTCTGATCCTTCGACCGTTATCATTGGTTTTCCACTTCAATTAGCTAACAGTTTAAGTCCCTTAACTGCTTCGGATTTTATCGATCGGATCACCTGTTTGAATATTAACGAATCAATTTTTATATCAATTTAATGAGTTACGTAGAATTTCTAGAGTATAGGAATATCATCCATATTAATAACAATTAACAATTTAATTATTCATTTAATTAAACAGTACACTTATATGTGATTATACGCGTCTGCTGTGTATGTATAATTGTGGGAGTAAGAAAAAAATTTGTTTCTTTGAGAAACGATTTTCTATTTTACGGTAGGTACTCGTATACAACATAGAAAGATTCGGGATTTCGAAAGCCTCTTAAAACTTAAATGATGGTCTAAACAGTATTCTCTAAGAAAGTTTAGAACGATCTATCGGGCACAGAGGACTATGTACTCTTCGAGAGCTTATTTCAATTAAGTTCCTCACTGTTTCGTTCGCATTTTGCTGGCATTGCCAGTGTAAGCTTTCAAAGATCCTCGAAAAGTCCAGAAATTCGGATTCAGTCGAATGTTTAAACGTAGAATCTATTTCAAAATTTCAAAAATATGTTCTAATACCTATATGATTTTTAGTTTCACAAAACTGAATTACCACTGAATTCATTTTATTATTCCATTAATAATTTTGACAACCATACAGCCATCAAATAAATTGATTGTTTGAAATTAATAACAATTTATGGCTCACCTTTGAGCAAGTTTAATCAAAGATAGTAATGCGGTGCATTCTAGTTTAGATAGTAACCAGTAAACTTACAATTAGGGACAGTCAGTGATATGAGATAGCTAAGTCTGGACACTAACAAACAAGTTTGACCTATATTTACGACAGAGTATTCCAATATAAACTCAAAGGATACTTTGTTACGTTTGTTTCGAATATGGAATATACTTTGATTGAAAAGAATTCAGCTTTCAGTACACGTGTATACGTACTAACGTGTTTCATTCGGCTATTGACCCGTTTAAGTAGTAATATCAGAAATTGGGCATACACTTTACATGCTCAATAATATCGAGAATACAAACGTTGCTAACAGAAGTACGAATTATTAATATCGCTGGTATTCAATTATCTTTTATATTTCGGTACTAAATACAAGGAAGTTTCATACGAGTAACATATAGAAATAAAAAATAATGAAACAAATTAAGTCTAAATGAGAATTGTAAGCTATGAAATATGAGATTAGAGATACCTTTTGCGTAAAGGGTTAATTAAAACGTTTAATAAAGACACATTCATATGTCGAAATTGAAACACCCAATCATTGGACAAATATTTTATACATATTTACATATTTAAAAGCAAAGGAAAAAGATATTCCTGGTCGTAGGGATAGATGTTCGAGTAGCGTTTATATTAATTTCAAAACTACGACCATTTCATTATTTATCTGAAAGAATATTAAGAAAAATATCGATGAGCGTAATACATATATGCGTAAGAATATGAAATGTGTACTAGAAAAATTATATTGCCGATAAAGTTCAATATATAAAAAAAACCGAATAAACCAAACAAAGGGTGTTTTTTTCCATAGCACAATATTGATACAGAAAAAGGTGATATACGAAGCCAATTGTATTGCTACCTAATCTTGCGTTCCATTCTAACAAACCCCCTTATTACACCCCCCTTATTAAACCACCCCAACAATCTGATATCCCAGAAAATTTACATTTTCTGCTTTCCTAAATAAACTTTCCTGATAATTTCAACAGCACTGGAACAATTTGCATTGCAACATACCCCGAAGCTCCGATTTGACTAGATACGATTGCCAGAAAACCGTTTCTTTTACGTACAAACATAAAGCTTATACTACGACGATCAATGACTTACCTGAACCAGGCCGTGGAAAATATCGTCTAGAATACCCGGTTCCTGAGCTAAGGATCTCGTGTTAAGCCTCTTACGACGCCTCTTGTGCATCGTCAGGAATCTACCGGTGGGCCTGGGCCTGGAATGACCGATATCCAAACTCTCCAGCAGAATTCGGTCCACCTCTGATAAGCGTCGAATCGTTGCGTCCGGCGTGGGTTCATTGTGAAATTCCGTGAGAATCGCCGGTACACCTGGTGTTGGTAAGGCGGCACTTTCTGTGAGTCAGTTGAAAGGAATCATTGTATTTTTTTATGTTAAGCTTGTTACATTTCAGTAGCTGAATTAGAATATTTGTTATTTTCGTATTTTGTCCCAGATTCTTTTTTTAGCACAGATGTATTAATACGCATTAGAAATATCGCTACTCAACTCTGTGAATAGTAAATTTCAACTACTCTTCTTCTGTCACGTATTTAACCCTTAACTACTTAACCCCGACGTTAAAAAAGTGGTAAAAATTTGCTCCCAATCAACAGATTGCTCCGGCTGTCTCTGTAATGCTTAATTATGTTATGGTTTACAATTAGACGCATTACCTTTGAAAATAATAGTACATATGTACGTGTTTCGGTATTTTAAATAAAAAGGTCTAAGAAAAACCCATCATAGAGTTACCGTATTTCAATTTCACCATAATATTGACCGCTGTGCGGCCGTAAATAAAATATTATGACTCTTTTTCAGCAGAATAAAATTTCTCTGTGGAATTGTGTACGCGAGCGATTGTATCAATTCTGCAGCGACTAACGTGACAAAAGATGTGTATTAAAATGGTTAGTTAAACAGTGGAAATGATTAATCTCTTTCGGTTGCTGGAAATTAATTATCCTTGAGTTGCTTCGTTTATTATTGAACTTCTTCCAATAATTTTATTCGCATTACTTTTGTTAGTCATTTCTAATATCTCAGCGCTACTCTACTTAATTGCTCCCGATTGCAAACGTATGTTGCCAATGGGCGTATCAAGGGGCCCCCTATCTAATCATAGATTCGAGAAAAAAGAAATAATAACCAGGGGGATGAAAAATGCTGATATGCATCTTGGAGTAGCGGAAGAGGTCGTGACCATTATATTTCCTATTTTGGGCTTGGGGATACATTTTACCATTATCGCATATGATCTTGAGTGCTCTAGACATTACTCTAGCCCGACTTGAAAGAGTTGCGGAGGTGCTAACGAAATACATACATACATATTCTCACATTGAGAAGTGAAAATCACTTCAGTATATTGTACATATACATACGTGCACCAATAATCCGTAAAACGTTAATAAGGCGCAATAGTGCATGCAACAAAAAATCCGTAAATAATCTAACTTTATATTTCACGGTAAGAAATACATTGGACAAAAAATCATTTGCAAGACTACAATATACAATGTGTAGCTTAGAAATTGGAATGAAAAAATAAAGGAATCTACTTTCACGCAGAAGAGTGTATACTGCCTCGTCGTTTACGGGGACACAAATTTTCCAAAATTGGAAGAAGTAAAAGATGAAGAAGACTCGGGAAACAAATTCTTCGGTTCGTCATATAAGGTAATATGTAATCAGGTGTACCGAGTGAACGGGATCGGTGCATCAGGTAAATGCCGCAAGCCAGACGCACACCGGTTGTCTATAAATGCCTGGGTCACGTGTGCGAACCCGTTCTGATCTATGCATGCACGCGGAGAACGGGCACATTTAAATTAATTAGCCGCGTGCACTGGGCACACGGAAATGCATCAACGCAGTGTAATTTTAACATGGCGCCGCTATTTTTAGCCGTCGTCGATTACGAACGGCTATAAACAACAACGGTAATAATAACGGGTCGTATTTATTGACAATGGGATACAGTGCAAACCATTGTTTGGCTATCTACAAAATGGGCAGGAATAACGTTTCGCTATGCTGCAAACGCACGAAACGGTGGATCGTTTGTTAAGAATATATTTTTGGATTAACAATACGTTTTGCACGTATATAACGTCAGGACGTGCAATCATTAATAAGTGGTTACTAATAATAATAATATTAGCAAACTTGATCAGAATTCTGCGTGCCATGAATTCATCAATCTTCAACGAGGTTTTCCTACATTGATTTATTAATTTATTAACAAAAGCAACGGATGCGCCGTTTACAAGGCATTGTCCAGTGGCTGGTTTGCAATACAAAGCTCAAACGCGTGCATCTTGTCTCGCTAATAGTCATTTCTGTTACACACGTTCTATAATACGCTCCATTGCGACACCATTGCCATTCGGTAGTGATGGGCGTGAGACTTTACGAAGAAAAGATGTTGAAATTTTTAATCCACTTTTGGCTGAACCTACGACACTAACGTCACATCCACTTGAATTTTTCGGATACTAAGTCCTAGTTGCGGTTATATGTATAGGAAAAAGTTATTAAAAATGTTATTTTCTGCAACCTATCCGTTGCAATACAATTCATTTTCGTCAAATTCGCGATGCAAACAAAATTTAGTATTCATCTTGGCAAGTATCGATATGAAATGTCGATATGTTTCGAATGTTTTAAAGAAGTACATATTTAATTATCGAATTGGTAGGAAACTATGAGAAAGGTTCGGATCAGTCCCATCACTACCACTCGGCATTATGACGACCGTACGACCATGTCCATGTGTGATTGTATGATTACAGATTTTTTTTTCTTTTCCATGCAAAGTTGCGCACACATGTGACACCATCAGCACCGTGTATAAAACATTTGAAACGGCCTTTCGTTTCTATTAACAGCATGAATGTGCCCGTGTTCAGGTCAACGTGGCATCGTTGGAAAAAGAATGAGTAGAGAAAGAAAATGTAGAGTGGTTTAATAAAACGTTCTTCGTCTCGTAGGCGATTTCCTATGTGTCGTTTATACGAGTTGCTTGTGCACGGAAAACATTTCTCTTTATGTTGTCTAACTAGCACGCAATTTCGCGGTTAAGAAAATTTGAATAAAAAAATTAATCGTTCCTCTTTTTATTTTTAGTACGTCTGGGCAAATGTTTTTGTTACGGCTTTAATTGGATTCTACTCTCCGTTTTGTTTACTTCAATTTATTACTCAGTTTCTAATAAACTGTAATAAATCAATTGCAATAGAAACGGAGTAACTGTTTTATTTTGAATTCGAATTCAGTATATTTCATGACTTTACGATACTTTGTGAAGTAATCAATTTTGCGTCACGTGTCAGTTTTGTTGTCGATTTCTTTTCAATCGCAATCCCATGTCCAACGATCAGTAAACATACTGGAGGCAATTTATATTAATGAATTTTAGGAGACCGTAAGATCCTGAACTTATTCGCGTATTCTTTCTCGGTTTGTATGAAAAAATTGATTCACAGTGTAGATAGACATAGGACGTAAACTTTCTGTGCCTTTCGTGACGCGTTTACGCACTGTCGTTGTCTAATTAACCTAATTGCAACTGTACGTGTTATCAGTCAAAGTAGCCGGCAGACTTTATGACGCGTAAATTTCATGGAGGTTATCGCTTCTGTTCCCTTTCAGCTTCGTTTGTTTTTTGCTGTATTTATCGGTTGACATGAAGTACTTTACACATCTCTTTCCTTTCTTTTCATACAATCGAATGGACTTTGTTATATTACCAGGCAGCACAGTGTTTCGAGAAAAGTATGTAATTGTGGAGCATGAATAATTATAAATCTGTAGATTTTTCAGAATAAAAAAATTGTCTCAAGAGATACGTATGTTATTTACGCGGTATTGAAGGAATGTTTGTCGAATGTATGACTTTCATGCATTCTATTTTTATCTTGTGGAAATTTTCAATATTTTATGTAAAACGTGGAGGATATTTAATAAAAGTGAATAAAAAATCGATATTTTAAATATTTTTCAAGAATTTATAACAACTATTAATATTCGAAGTGAACATTTAATTACGTTAAAATGCATTACAACATTTTAATTTAGATCGCTTTTATTTTTCATCGGTTCCAACGTTTTCAAACAAAGTCTGCGTATTTTAGTCCTAAAGTTCACTGATTGAAGCGAATAATAAAGGGGACTTACGTAGTTGATTAATTAAACCTTCATTGTTAACTGAGTTATGGTAAGTGGAGCATGAGAACTTCTTTCATAGCATCTTATAAGTAACGTAAAAAGAAATTAAACGACCTAGGCAAATATGTTCTCAAGTTTATAAACTCTTGAGATCTGTGAAAACTTTGTATGCTTGAAACGACCACCATTTACACTGTAACCACTCTTTTCTCATGAATAAATAAAACGAAGGGCAGTTTTTAATGCAATAACGTTGCAATTGTTTTCCTTAAAGTCGTGTTACAATTTTTCCCTCCTTAACAGTTTCTTAAATTCATTGTAACAATGTTTTTTTTTATAATTGAAATATACGACGCACTTCTTGCGCAGATATTACGTATATACGAAAAGTATTTTATAATTCCGCGCTTCTCAGTTAAATCCCTTACTGTTTGTAAGAATACTGTATTCGATCTGCAATAAATTGTTAAAAACATTGTGCAAAGTGATCTTAAAAAATATAATAAATAGCATCATTCTAAACCTTTTCCAATAATAAATATCACGAGTGACTAAAATTATTTGTAATATAATGTTAAATTACTCTAATTATCTTTATGTACATACATTGTAACTAAAACTTATCGAAGATATAGACTAAATAATAATTGCCAATCTAATAATATTGACTTTATAATGAACTACATAATATTTAAATAATTGGAGGCAGATATTTCTATCTTGAAAGAGATTTTTACCTTGGCAGTGATATAGTTTATGTAGATATGTATATGTATAAAAGGGGAATGTCTGGAAAAGGACTGAATCGTGGAACCTAAATTAATTTATTTTCCAATAAGATAGGGATTGAAACTGTTGTGATTGAGTCGTTGCAGAACAGACTCTTGTATCTTGGTCTATCAGTGAAAAGTCTATACAAATCCTTTGGTACAAAATCCACAGAGCATTGGGTTAACTGGAAGAAATCAATAGAGGAAGCCTACATTCAACTTATATTAAGTTAACCGGATTGATCGTTTTTACTATTTTTGCTCATTAACCGAGCGGTTTCCAAAGTAACATAGGCACGTCAAAAGATATTACTAAAGAGACCGAAATTCCTATTATTATGAGCCAGAGATTCAAATATAAAATCAATAGTCAGACATTTTTTGACTCTGAACGTTGTGAAATTAAAAGTCCTGACACACTAATAATAGTTTGTACGTATATAATTATTATTCAGATTGCCTGGCACTTGATCGATTAATCTGACGCTTTATTAAGCAGATCTGAATAGCTATCTTGATATTATAATGCCGCAAATGTTTTTACTCACCGGAAATACGGACGAACACACCATTTTGTTCCCCACTGTCCACAGTTATGTCCGCGCTTCTCCTCTGCAACGATAAGAGAATATCATCGATTAAACTCTATTATTGTGTAACATCTTATTCTTTTAAATGCGCCGTTGAAAATGTGTAAAGTGTATGAAATGCGCAGCCAATTAATTTCGTAAATATGATAAATATTCTTATTATCTTTCATGTAGTGAGCGCAACGTGAAAAATGAATTATTCAATCGCTTATTACAAAAGTAGTAGCGTTTAAATAGAGAAATGCATTGTCATTTATCTACGTTATTTCCTTTATATATTTTAAGGAATACATATATCGATATATATGTTCATATAATTCGGCATACAAATACGTCTTTTCACTTATGAAATCTTGAACTTCGTATATTTTTTGAAACTAGAAGAGTTGCAAAGACTATTGTCTCAAGTTTATTTCGATGCGCTATGTCCGTCCTATCTTTCAAACCAGAACAAAAAGAATGTCTTTCGACGCGAACACCTTCGGAGAGTATTCGATAACATCGACTTCAGCATCTTCGACAACCTCCGCCCTTCGTTTCCCATCTACAAAGCCAAACTCTGCAAACTTGTCTCGCCAGGGAATCAATTCTCCCTATTCGACTCATCCAACTTCCATTCGTTCTCATGAAAAACAGTCTACGATGAAATTCATCTGAAAAATCACGTAGAAAGCAATCACTGTATTTTAAGATACGTGCTCGATGTTCGAGGGGAAAGGAGATAGTGGGGAAGAAAAAGATTCCTCGGCAAGGGCGGAAATAAAGAAAAAAAAAATTCATCTGTATTAGAGATTCGAATAGAAGAGAGATCGTTGTATGAAGCACGGCGGAACGAAGGACAAACAAATATTAATGGAACAAAGAGGACGAAAGAAAAGAAGGCAAAGAATGGTACAAAAGGTACACAGACAGAAATCGAATGATTCGCAGTGGCCAAAAAAGAGGGGAGAAGAAAGGATGTTCGAAAGTTGGAAACGGAAAGAAAATAACCTTACATATGTAATCGGAACAGTGGGGGAACGGAAGAATAAGAATTGTAGTTAAGGGGAAACACAGGAAGAACAGATAGTAGAAATAGTAGAAAGAAGGGAGAAAATCATAGTTACCGATGGTAAAGACAAACGATGAAGGTGAAACAGGGTGAAGATGGTAGAAACTACCTGTCAAAAAGAAATGAAGGGAAATGATGGGAGGAGAAGGATGGAAAACAGTCGTGAAAAGTGTAATGAGCGATTTCAGAAGCGATAGATGAAGCGACCTGGCAGTGTTCGACAACTGGAACTCGCTGGCAGACTTTTCACTGGCGGATCAGGCTGATTGCCAATTGCAAAATGGGGCGACCTGGATTTCGATTCGAGGCTCTCAGGTACACTTCCAAAGTAGGGGACGATTACCAGATTCGTGATAGGCCTGCGAAGCAGAAGAATCCCCGAAGAAGTGACAGGAAGTGTACTCATTACGCTGGCCACGTAGGAGAACTTGGCAGGATTCGTGAATTCCTGGACCAATGGTTCGCTGGGATCGTGTACTCTTTCGAGGACGATGTAAAGAATTTGTTACGTAGTCGGTATATGATGAGTATGCTCCTTTTATTTTTCATAGAAGACGCAATAAATATTTGTTTAAGTTATTGCGCTGCGTTTTCATTATTTTCATAATTGTTTAAGTATACTCCGAAGGACCGTACGGTTGGTTAAAGAAACCTGTAAGAATTTAAGTTCCTGTTAACGTGCGCCGCATATGATTATTAAGTACCACATGTACCACAGTGATTTTCAAATATTATATGTATAAAAGAATTCGCATGAATTCTGTTTTTTAAATGCATTGTACTTTCAATATTTAATCGTCCTGTGAATTTTCAACGAAATCTAACAGCTATTGAATCAACTGTTCAATTTAACTGAGTGAACATCATCTTCTTAAACTATGAATAAAAATGTTCTTTCTATCTGCATTGCAAATGGTCTTGTAAGGGCACAAGAAACTTTTGACTTAATGCAATTTTTTAAACAGAAAATCAAGGAAATGGAAAACGTGTGAAATGGAGGTGGAGACTGTGGTTGTCCAAGGTCTGTAAAGAATTATTTAAGACATTTTTTTCTCTTA
The DNA here is from genome assembly GCA_963667235.1 of Nomada lathburiana. Taxonomy (NCBI): domain Eukaryota; kingdom Metazoa; phylum Arthropoda; class Insecta; order Hymenoptera; family Apidae; genus Nomada; species Nomada lathburiana. The sequence goes on along the minus strand of OY763897.1, from coordinate 1,945,214 downwards.
TTTCCAAGGTTTTCCAAGCGTCCTCTTGCTTCTTTGTTATCCCCTTTCATATTCCCCGCACTCAATGACAAGCCAACCGTACAAATCTCAAATTGTTTTCTCCTTTTTTTTTCTTTATTTTTTTGCACGCCTATGGAAAATCTCGTTACTGTAACAGACATTCTTAGCGAAGTAAAGAAGAATGAGGAATCTACATCATAGCTGTCGGTAAATCAATGGTTGTTAGGTACCAAGAGAAGGCCCCTCAATTACAGTTTGTACCTGTAATACAGTTCCACATTGGACTGTAGCAACTCCATTAAAGTCTAATCCAAAACATTGACCATCAATCATTTTCTGATAATTGCTTCGTGTGTTCCAAGTATTTCTGGAATTACTTATTTTTATATCCTATTTTATACAATGCGTCTGCTCATTCTGATTTTCTCCACCTTCCAAATGGCGAGGAAAAATTGAAAGACCAACTTTCTATATCCGTATCTAATATTAAATGAAGATGTTCAGACGACATTAACGTTTAGTGAATTCTGAAAAGTTTCAAAGCCCTGCGAATGATTATACGAATATCATAAAAAATGTATCAAGTCGATGGCTTGATAATTATTTATTGCATCAAGAAAGGCAAATGAAAGTCTGTTGTTTCAGGGATCAGCAATTTGTATTTTCATTTAGCCTCGTCGCTTTCTTGTCTCACTGTGCAAAATCGTGAATGGAAATAAGAACACGACGAGCGGTGATTACGTCTTCGTATTCAGAAAATGGGTTAAGTACGTTAATTAGACGCGAGATAAATCTTCATCTTCCAACTGTTTTTCTCGACGACACTGTTCGCCGCCTCTTTCGTTAGCCGAGGAATTTCCTAAATTTCCAGCAGCGACGAAAGAAATGGGGAAACAAGAAGTTAGGCGTGTGGAACGTGTTAATTAGTGTAAGGTAATAAATTCACCGATACGAGACTGTGATATCTGATTAAATGTTAGGAGGGGAGTAATATTAGGTACAATTACGTGTTTAAGTATCGTTTCATGCTTTATCCACGTACATTTTTGTCCTCTACAAGATATACATAGATATACGTCGCATTGAAATGTAAAATATTGGCAAATATTTTTACGCAAAGGTATATTAATTTTGACGATTATCCTTTCGTGTTTCATAGATCTCTGTTTGTGTTTTAATAATTTTGTTATTTATCTGTGTGTGGTTGCGATTTCGATAAGTCCAATTTTAGTGAATTTATGTTTGCTGAATTAAATAAACAGTGGTTTCAATCGGCTGCATGACGTCTGCGAACATCAGCAGTTTGTAAATAAATAGCAAGTTTTCATATATTTATTTTATACGCGCGTAAATGGAATAGCGTTTCAAGAGAATTGGTTGAATCGATAAAATTGGTTTGGCGTATTAAGAAAATGAAATGGGAGATTAAATGGATTTCAAACATAGGACATTCGACTTTTCAATTTCTATGCTTGAACGTATCAAAATTGTAATTAATAAAATTGTTATGCATAAAATATATCAGTTATTCGAAACAATTAATAAGGTTACGTTTATTGATATTTCCAACGTCACAACATAATGTGTTAAATATCCCCATAAATAAAATTGTTTACAATTGAATTCAATATACGTGTAAAGTAGCGTATTATTTAAATAAACTTTTGCATGGCAATTCCTTAGTAGCGCATTTCAAACTCTTATATAACTCTTAAATATTATCTACTCATCTTAAACCACATTAAAGAAATCAATTTACTGTATACTTGTATACAGCTTCAACTGTGGTTACGAACAAATAATTTCTGTTCACGATCAAAAGATCTCTGCATCGTCTTGAAACGAAACGTTGCAATCCCCGTAAAAGCAGCCGTAGAATGTTACCAAGGATCTGGTCCAGTGCTCCGGGGGAGCATGAATAAAGAGCACAAAACTTGAAAATTCATCATCGGTTTTTCGACTTCTTTCCTGACCCCTTGACAAATGTCGCCAGTATTGAATGGATTTTAGGAATAATTGGGTAACTATAATTTGAGGGAATATTCTAATTCTATTTTTGTAATTAAATTGAATACAATAGTATGCATAATTGCGTGAGGACAGAAAAATAAATAAACATAACTATTCGCACTGACAGACTTTATCGTTACATTATCTTTACTATATTTATACTCGAGGTAAACTTTGATATAAATATAGCAAGTCTAGATGTAGTAAATAGCTCCTTAATTGAGACAGGTACTACCATATCTTCCCTAAGACGATTATTATTGTACTATTATGCATATAAAGTGCAAAAGCTAATATTCTAAATATTACTGTTACTCGAACAAGTTATGTCTGTGCGGCCGATCGCTACTTTATTTCTAATTGTAGTGGCTGTCAGGTGGCTATCGTATTCCTTAAGCCTCGCGCCCATGTGCACACTTAACAAACATAATTTCCTATGCAGTACGACTGAATTATGCAACCTTCATAGAGCCGCAATACGCTGCTAATACTGTGGACTTATAAATGGAGAGCAGCTTATTAGTATGTATAATTGTACAATAGGCTGCGTTCTTCCAACCATAAATGCCCAGCTTCGAACGATGCAAAGCAAAAACCAAACGATAGCTAACGAATGGTTTTGTCGTGAACCCGTGAAATGAAGTTACTCAGAGTTACGAAGTATATATATATAGTCTTTATTTAATAGTTTCGAAGTGGATGGTTTGACTGTTCGGTTTATTCTGTCATTTCGGAGTCGCTTAAGGAAAAATGTAAACTATTGCTATAGAAGGAGTGGGAATAAGAGATCGTAGTGGTGGTTGATAGGGGTGGAAGTGGAACTGGAAGGAGATTTCGGATTTTTGGGGAAGGAGGTACTTTATGGTTTTAGGGGCCTTGAAGAGGTGCGTGAGTTTTCGGAGAAAGTTTGGTATCGTAAAATAAAAGGACTGGGATTAGGACGGGGGGTAATTCTAGCCAGATTATTGCGGGTTTAACATTTTTGGCACATGTTCCGTGCACGTGTAGGTTCGGGGGTCCAGGTATCTAACACCTCCCGCCTTTAGATTAATTTACGATTTCTTAAGAGCAAATTAATTCTATGGTATCTGATCGATCTTATTAAAAACATTAAAATGATTAGATTTAGAAATAGCGTTAGGGGTACATAAATATTACACTTATATCTAGACGTTCGCTGTGGTGATATATGGTATGATACATGAATTAATCGAAAAAGATAGAGGGAATTCGTTGTATTTAAAATTAATCCATGTTTATGGAAGCGGCTCGGAATGGTGATCGTCTGGGCCCATGCAATGCAATAGACCTGGTTGGGGTGTCACCTCGGCAATACTCGACGTTGTCGAGTGCCGATTGTAGGTTGAGCTGGCTTCCTTCTGTTCTGGATCTCTCTTCTTCCAGGAGTCGTTTAAATTGCGCTCTCGTCACGGGTCCGGTGTTTACGTTTCTGTTGGTGGTTTTGTGACTACGCGGATTGTTTATTGGCCGCGGTCTTGAGTCTCTAGTGAGTCGCAGATATTTGGATGTCCATCGTAAGAAACCGCACCGACGCAAGAGTTTGATAGTTGCAAATATAATGGCAATGGTTGCCAGTATACTAAAAACGACTGTAAGCCAACGACTGTGTGTAATTGTTATGGTTTTACTTAATTGGTCTCCTAATAGAATGTCCAATTTTTTTAATTTGTGGTCGATATATTTAAAATCTTCTGTCCTGGTATTTGAAATCTTGATTGGTATTAGTTGAATCGGGGTGATCGTGAGATTCTCGTGATGTTTGGGACAGCAGTCATCTTCGGCGCTGTCAGGTGTTAATAATTTGAGCGTGTGTTTGGTGACGAATTTTCGTGCGGAGTCCAATACAATATTTTGGGTGTAACCCTTGCATTGAGATTCGAGTTGAATGGCTCCGGCGGACTCCAATTCATGATCCTCGATATGTGTCGGGGAACATGTGCGGGTCAGTTGCAGGGGTTGCTTCGTGATGAAAATCCAGGTGTTGTTCCTGGGGTAGTAGCAGTTTACGAAGTCGCCCTTGACCGTGTGAGTTTGTCACGATGGTGACACGGTCCTGGTGGTGGGTGCGAGCTGCATTGTCTCGCACGTCGGTCGTCCGGTTGTCCGTATCGTATACCTCTTACAGCAGGTATACTCACCGATATCGGCTGTTCGACATACTTCGAGGATTTCGAGCAGTGCGTAATGAACCTTATTTGTACTCAACAGGAGATAGGGAGTACTAGGTTGGACATAGAAATAGGTGGGATTATGAAGGATAAGGGATGGTAACATTTCTTATAGCCCAAGCTGCATTACGCGAACCAACGACATTTTACTGTCGATACTAAAGTGTTATTATTATATGTTGCTGTTAAGGTATATGTTCTTCGTATTTACGTATGTCGTGGTATATTACTGGAATTAACCAATTTTAGATCGTTCTGTTTTGTTTTACCAACATAATGGAAGAAGTAATTATAGTGTTGGTCTTACTCGGATGATATTTATGGTAAAATGGATAGTTACTCTACAATGAGTTGTCTGAAACAGATGGTTTCAATAAATTAGTATGATACGTTACTAATTTTCTATTCGTCTGTATCTGGACTGTGTTATTCGCATTTATTTTTATTATCTTGTACGGGCCTTTATAATTTGGTGCCAGCTTCTTGTTCAATCCCGGTGTATTTTGTTTATTTAAAATATATACTAGGTCGTTGATTTTGTATTTATGTGTAATTATTTTGTTATCGTAATAGGATTTTGATTTGGTCTTTGATTCGATTAAGTTGTCTCTAGCTATCTTTTGTGTGTAGTTTAATTTCTGTTTCAAATTTACGATGTAGTCGTCATAAGAATAATTAAGTGTTGGCTCCTGTGTTAAGCTACTGGGTAAGTATGGTTTATTACCGAAAAGGGTTTCATATGGTGTGAAGCCGGTCGATTTGTGAACATGTGTATTGTAAGCCATCATTGCAAACATTATCAGTTCGTCCCAGTCTGATTGTTTTTGATTTATGTAGTGTTTTAAATAGTCCTTTAGGGTTAGGTGTGACCTTTCCAGTGCACCGTTCGTCTGGGGGTGGTAAGGAGATGATAGTACGTGTCTTGTGTTAAATAGTCTGGTCAGTTCCTTGATTAGTTTTGAGGTGAAGTCGGTCCCTTGGTCAGTCAGTATTGTTTTAGGGATTCCGAATAAGGTCGTAAATTTTGCCAATTCTGCGGCTATGGTTTGCGCTTCGTGATTTTGAAGAGGTACGGCGTATGAGAATTTAGTAAGGTCGTCTTGCATGGTCAAAATGTAGCGGTTATTATTTTGGGTCTGCGGCAAAGGTCCTACAATGTCGAGTGCTAGTCTTTCGAAAGGTTTACCAGATGTGGACGTAATTACCATTGGGGCCTTCGACGGTCGGAAATTGGTCTTGTTGACCTGACAAGACGGGCATTGCTTAATATACTTTTTTATGTCCCTTTTCATGGTGTCCCATCTGTAAAATTCTTTGATCCGCTTGTAGGTTCTAAGAAAACCCGAATGACCTGCTAATTTTGAGTCATGGTTCTCTTGGAGGATTTTAGCTATTTCGTTGTCCGACTTAGGGGTTGTCCGTTCGTTTTCTAATATTAGAGGTACAATGTCGGTATCCTTGAAAATGTAATATATTATTTCACCGAGCATTTCCTTCTTTATATTTTTGTTATTAATGGTTGCATCATGAATATATAGAGTTCCGGAATATTGATTTTCTTGCAGATGATTATTTAAAGATTGTAATGAGTAAAATATGTCTTTATATTCTAATTTATCGAAGTTAAAAACTTTTCCAATGCAAATGTATGTGGTTTTAGAATCTTTGACGAGTTTAATAGACGAATATAGTTCGTCGGGCTCCTTGATTTTGGACATATCGTATTCTTTTCTGATTGTTTCAGAGAGCAGATTGTTATCGTCCAAGTCTTTCGAATAGAATAAAACGTTTGGGAAGTATTGAAATTTGTCGCAAGGCATGGATTTTATTTTCGGAATATCGAGATTTTTATAATGGAATTGAATGAAGTTGTCGAAGGAATGATTATTTTGAACTATGTTTATTATTGGAAACCGGGATAATGCATCAGCGTTTGAATTAAGCTTTCCTGCTTTATAAACTATTTTATAATTGTGGTCTTCTAATTTCAGACGCCAACGTACTAATCGACTTCCTGGATCCTTGCAATTAAATAACCAGGTTAACGGTTTATGGTCTGTCACTATCGTGAATTGTCTACCGTATAGATAGGGCCTGAAATGTCTGACGCTCCATACGATAGCAAGGAGTTCTTTTTCCGTGGTGCTATAGTTTTGTTCACTTTTATTTAATGTACGAGAAGCGTACGCGATAGGGAGGTCTTTTCCGATCGGACCTTGACTCAATACAGAACCTATTGCATAATTAGAAGCATCCGTGGTGAGGATAAACTCTTGATTGAAATCCGGATACTGGAGGATCGGTTGTGTAGTTAATGTAAGTCTGAATTTGTCGAAGGATTCAGTTTGTTCCGAGGTCCATTCGAAAGGCATATCCTTTTTAAGAAGAATAGTGAGGGGTTTGGCTATTTTCGCGAAGTCCTTTATGAATCTTCGGTAATAACCGACGAGGCCTAAGAAAACTTTAATATCCTTTTGATTTTTAGGAGTAGGGAATTTTGCTATTGCGTTGGTTTTGTCTGGATTGGGCTGTACGCCGTTGCCAGAAATTATGTGGCCTAAATATGCCACCTCTTGCCGCATAAATTCGCATTTTTCCGGTTGCAGTTTTAGATTATTGTCCCGGAGGCGATTAAAAATGGCTATTAATTTAGCGGAGTGTTCCTCGATTGATGGTGCGTAAATAACTATATCGTCGAGATAGACAAAACATTGCAGTCCTTGTAAACCCGTTAGGATGGAATTCATCAGCCTTTGGAATGTCGCAGGAGCGTTCTTAAGTCCAAAAGGCATTCTTGTAAATTCGTAATGACCTGAGGGCGTAGAGAAAGCTGTTTTCTGTTTATCTGAGTCGCGCATTGGGATTTGGTGGAATCCAGAAGCTAAATCGAGGGTTGTAAAATATTTCGAATGTCCTAATTGGTCTAATATGTCTTCAATGTTAGGTAAAGGGTATGCATCGCCGACCGTTACATCGTTTAATCGTCTGTAATCGATTACGACTCTCCATTTTCGTTCTCCGGAAGAATCTAACTTTTTAGGAACGATCCACAAGGGAGAGGACCATGGAGAAACCGAATTTCGTATGATCCCTTGTTTGAGCATTTTATCTATTTGTTTATTGACTTCGACTTTATGAATTTCGGGGTATCTGTACGATTTTGTGTAAACGGGGGTCGGATCGTTTACGTTTATTTCATGTTCTATAGCGTCCGTCGTGGTCAAAGTATCGTCTGAGAAGTGGAATATATCGATATACTTTTTACAAATTTTTAGAACTGAGTCTTTTTCTTCGGAATTTAAATGTTCGAGTCTTAGATTTTTATTCAATAAAGATTCTCGGTTTAGCAGAGGTTTACTTTGACCGTTTGGTAGAAGCATTACGATGCTTTGTGGGACTTGTTCTAAATATACTGAAATAGGTTTTACTTGTTGGTCAATTATTCGAGTGTTCAGAATCGTAGCGTAAGCTTTATTGTTTCGATTTACGGTTGTTATTGCTTTCGATAGGTAGACGCCTTTCTGTAATTCTAGATCTGGAATGATGCCTTCTTTGATTTCTGGGTTTCGCACTTCGATTTCGACAAGCGTTTCGGAGCGAGCCTTTAAATTTATGAGGTTTACCTCGAGAATTTCGGAATTTTGATTATTTAATTGAATCGCGATCGGTACTGATTTAAGGGTTAACGTGCGCGATTGATAGTTTATTGTCGCGGATTCCCTTTCTAAAAAGTCTTTTCCTAATAAGCCGTCAAATGGGACGTTTGTCGCTTGGTTTAGGATATAGAATTTAATGTTAATAGTCGTCTCGTGTACCTGGATTGGGATATTGCAACTACCTACTGTTTCTACAGGGGTGTTATGACTAAGACCGTGCAATATTAATTTATCTTTAGAATCGAAATATGTATCTGGATGCAATTTGCAGGCTTTAATCAAAGAGACGTTTGCGCCTGTATCTATTAGAAATTTGAAGTTACTATTTATGTTTTTTGAATAGCGTGAACATGTCAAGATGTAGTCTAAATTATTGTTAGAAATAGATACGTTTAATTCTCGAACATTGTTAGTCGAGAAATTTGGTCCGCCAGCGTGGTATCCGTCGCTGGGGACTCTTGGCAGTTTAAATGAACCGTAGAATTTTCCGTCCGAGGAGGGCCATTGTTAGGCGGCTGCTGCCTACGATTATTATTGAATTGTCGTTTCCTACACTCGGCTATTAAGTGACCTTCATTTTTGCAATAGTTGCAGAATTTCGGTTGATTTATACTATGTCTTGAATTAGATTGATTTGGAGTTTGATCTGAATTTTGTGCTTGTTGCCGTGGATATTGCGTGGCTTGGTTCCGATAAAGAGGCCGAATTTGGCTAGGTGTTTGGACATGGTGAATAACCCTATTACGACTAGGTTGATTTGACCTGCATTGGGACGTTTCGTGGTTTGATCTCCCACAAATAGCACAAGATCTTTGTCTGCTATTTCGATGCATATTTAACGCGCGTTCTTCCGCTATCGCGGCGGTGTAAGCAGAATTTAAATTTTCAAAGTCTTTCCATCGGAGCATTTGGGAAATTTGCGGACTACTGTGATACACAAATCGGTTTAACGTTGTTTCTTCTACTGATCTTTTCTTTCCCGGTATCTCTAAGGGGTCGGTTGAATATTGCTGTATCGCGCCAAATGCTCTAGACGACAAAGTGAGGAGTCTTTGATAAAAATTGCATATACTTTCCGAGTGAAACTGTTTACTATTATTTAATTCTTCCATTATCTGGCAATAATGTTTTTTATCTTGATAGAGTCTTTTGAGTTGCTCCTTTAGCTCTGACCAATTGTGAAAATTTTGTAATGCTAACTGTTCCTTAGCGTTTCCGGAAATTTTTGAGAGAATGAAATAGAGTAGCGGAGTCTTTTGTCTTGGTGATGCGAGTTCGTCGGCGTTATTACAGTTGGCTATAAACTGTCCGAGCTCGAATCGGTTACCGGAGAATTCTTTGGGGATTAGACTGCATAAGAACTGAATCGGGAAATCGGGTGAGGAATTTGATGAATCTAACATATTATCGGGTGAATTGGGTTGAGACATGGTATTAGGATGTTGAGTTGAGTATAAGGCGATTACAAAGCAACGAAACCTGAGACTGTACTTGCCGAATACCGGTGAAGTTGTTGAACGTCCTGCTGGTTGACTTCCGTTGCCGTGTAGATACTCTTGCACTCGTAGAACTTCGGGGTTGACACTTTTGATTTGCCGTCACAAAGGATAAGAATCCACTGGCGAAGAACACTTTGAATAAAGTTTGTTTATTCTTGCACCGTTGACGGTCCTACCGACTGCGCCAATTTTTGTGTCGTGAACCCGTGAAATGAAGTTACTCAGAGTTACGAAGTATATATATATAGTCTTTATTTAATAGTTTCGAAGTGGATGGTTTGACTGTTCGGTTTATTCTGTCATTTCGGAGTCGCTTAAGGAAAAATGTAAACTATTGCTATAGAAGGAGTGGGAATAAGAGATCGTAGTGGTGGTTGATAGGGGTGGAAGTGGAACTGGAAGGAGATTTCGGATTTTTGGGGAAGGAGGTACTTTATGGTTTTAGGGGCCTTGAAGAGGTGCGTGAGTTTTCGGAGAAAGTTTGGTATCGTAAAATAAAAGGACTGGGATTAGGACGGGGGGTAATTCTAGCCAGATTATTGCGGGTTTAACATTTTTGGCACATGTTCCGTGCACGTGTAGGTTCGGGGGTCCAGGTATCTAACAGTTTGTTCAAGATATTTTATTAATTTGTCGAGACAAAAACGAAAAAGGTTCTCAAAACTGTGGTTCTCTCTATCATTGTTATTGTTCCTCTTCTTTCCTTTATTACTATTGTTATCATTCTTTTCCTTTTAATATGTAAGAATACTGCGATGCATATAGAACATAAGATATAATACTACAAGAAAATAAAAGGAAGCTACATTTCTTTAAAACCAAAACTTACTTTTCATGTCTGTGTTGAACAGATTCCTTTCCGCCGATTTTCGAAATTCCAATGCAATAATACAATACTCCCCAGAGTATCCTAAAGCCGAGCACTGTTTAAACATGAAAATAAACGTCTTTTTTCGTATCGTAAGGTCCAAGGACCGTCCAGATCTGCCCCTCGATAAACGAAACTAGTTCAAATTATACATGTTAGATAACTCTAAGCAGAACAACACGACTAAACGGAACTTCATTGTCAGCATTAACCTGACAGCTATTCTATGCTGTACGACCTAAAGTTCCGATATTTTATCCCGGTGCTTGCGAAATCGTGGCACATCACTTTAATTCGATCCCGATGCTATGTATCAAACTGCCGCGAGTAGAATAATAAATTCACCGTGGGTCATATTTGTTCGTGACCGTCCATGAGAATTTGGTTCCCGGCCAATCCCTGAAGGATCGTTCCAGCTACATATTACTAAACGTCGATCTGCGTTCAAGATGGTATTCGTATAATCGAGAAAGAGCCTCGATAATCCGGAGGACTTGCCGTGCGTATAGGATTAATGCAACAAACCACCTGCGCTGATCAATGATAGTTAATGAATGATTTCTATTTGGTAACGTTATTACATAATTCCGTGTCGGTGTAACCTTATGCGTTTTCAATCTGAATTCATGTTAATAAATATTAATCTCCTAATTAATTGCAATGCCCACTTATTAATTCTTGCATAATAGAGATCTTTTTCCCGAAGCAAAGCTACGAATAAACAACTTCGTAGAATGTAATTTGAATGGCAAAGCGACTCAATACATTTGTTCAAACAAAAATGCAGGCTCGATGGGGAATTTAACAATCGTGCACAAGTTTATCATTCGATTTTATCTTTAATTTTACGGATACGACCCAATTTGTAAACAACAATAATATAGACAATTGTAGTTGTAATTGTTAATACTTGTTTGTTAAAGAAAAAATATAATGCCATTATCAATTCGAACAAACTAATTTCCAAATTCAATGTCAGAATACATAATTGCACTGGAGTTGTAAGTATCGTAGATGCTAAACGGAAATGATAGTTCGTTTTATTCAACGATTGTACAAAATTTGTGAACGCAAATTGCACGTCGTATCAATAAATGGGTTGTATTCGCGGAATTATTAGCTCTACTCGATTAATAGCCCGGTTCATTGCAGTCGAGTCTCATTTAGCACAAAATTGTCATTAAACTAATGCAGTATACCGTGACAAGTTACAAACTGCCATGGAAGACATTAATACTCGTATTTAAATTAAGAAATACATTTTGACAGCAACTTTTAATCACTGTTCACCTGACATGTAACAAGTATGGAAAATGAATTTTCACATCTATTGTATGTATCTCCTTTCTGGAAAAAATTTTCCATTCAACTTGGCTGTTTGAATAAATTCATACATCGTCCTCGTGAATTGTATGTAACAAGCTTTAAAGAACCTTTTTTTCAAACTTCTCCAGACGCGCACCACAGAAAAAAACCAATGTTCGTATCAGAATGAATTAAAATGAAATAAGAATCGTTTGCCTGTTCTGATATATGTATATACCTCTGAATGCAACGTGTTGCTTTAAAAAAGAAAAAGAACGAGGAAAAAAAATTTGTAGTATAACATAAATCTAATTCACATCAATTTTTGATAAACAAATTTGCCACGCCTATTTTTTTTCTCAAACAATATTACATAATAAACATATTTTCCGTAAACTCTACCTTTCCTCGTCTTACTTACAATTAGTACAAATGCAATAAAAAATTTTGTTCCTTCTGCGAACTCCCGCGGCATAAATGCTGTCTAAAACAGCATAATGAAGGCTAGGCAAAGATATTTTCATTCAACTATCGTTGATCAGATATAGCGAGAGGCCGCATCGGCGTTTAAAATGGCCAGTAATGCACTCTGTACAAGACATACTGTATACTTTTCAGAGTTTCATATTGGTCATATGTACTGCAATCGACGCGGCGCATCGAAAAATATTTGTGCTGCACTTGAAAAAGCTGTTGCGCGTACTCACACGTGCATTCGATAATTTTGATAATTTTTTACTTACGGGCGAAGCTGTTTCAATAAGATATTTGTAATCATAGACATTTGTTACAATGCAATTAGAATAGTTGAATGAAAGAAAAATCCAGAATTCTCGGCATGAAACACTAGGAATGCTACGAATGCTACAAATACATCAATATTAAATTGTGCCCTATTTTTAATTCACCAGATATTTCTAACGAATTATCCCTTATTCAAAAGTTCGAATAATATATCGTCAGAAACAAATTCTAAGTATATTATTCGCAAAAGAATACAACGCGGGTATATCGAGTTTACTGTGACCATTATTTTTCCTTTTTCAGAGGAATTGCTTTGCTTCATCTCGTAAAGGTCTCGCATAAATTTTCAACGTTCGGCGTACACGCAGCAAGTAGCAGAGAAAATGTTAATTTTTCCGTGTAGGTATAAAAATGTTCAAAACTGAACGCACGATCATATTACGCTAACAAAGAATAAAACACTTTTCATTTCTATTCCAACAGAATTTAATTCCATGTTTTTAATGAACTTCTGCTAACGTCTCAATATTTGGACTAACGCTCAGCGTCACTCCATTTACATAATCACATACAATAGAACGAATATAAGCGATAATGTAACACAAAGGAGTGAGCAAACTAGTTATATGTACAATACGTTGTAATATATCTCAATTTTCTTATTCGAACGCAAATTCTATTTAACTACTGTTTAGTAGTTACGCCTATGTGGCGATCGAAAGCAATACAAATCACATTACAAAAATAATCCCTATTATTCAAACTGCTTTGTCCCCCGACGAAGTTTCATTCTATTAATGTGATCGTATAATTTTTGCCGTGAAAGGGGGAAAATTATTCACAATACACTTAATCGCAAATGTGTTAAGAATATGGGGACACCGCGAATCACAATCGCAAATCGACAAACCACACCTGCACCAGCCTCGAATCACGAGCTGTAAATCGCGGATTACTGCGAAACAGCTAAGATTAACTTCGCCACGCTATTGCGAAACCGGAAAATGGCCATTAAGATCGTCGAACGATCCGCAGAAGCGGCCACCGTCGTCGTTGAAAATGGTTAATCGGGCGTGATTGATCGTTTTGAAGCCGAAAAACCATTGTACGTACTTATCAATTACTGTCTGTTGCAGACCTGACATTTCTACACGTGGATTTTAACGTTTTCTTGAGGGGAACCTACCATCGTTTCGATAATCGATAAACCGTGTCTTGGAAAAGCATGGATTTAATGGTAACCGGTTAACAAATATTGGTTGCAAATAAACTCCAGAAAAACGTTTTCGTTGGGAGGTTGGGATTATTTAAGCTTTTAATAAAAATACGAAAAGTTATTTCTATTCGGTGTTAGTTTTAATTATAATATAATTAATTAATTATTCGAACGATAGTTTATTCATTAATATGGACGTAATCGAGTATTAGTGTAAACCTTGATGCCGTTACAATCATTCGAAATAAATTTCACTGCACTGCTCGTTAGTTCAATGCAGGGAATGAATGTAGCAACAATAAGGTTCTAATATATTTGACGTTAACCCTCTTTGATACCAATTAAAGCGACAAAGTGGAATAGGTGCTACATTACTAATGCAATAGAGTCAATTAAATTCCGATTAAGAGACACCTTCTAAAGAATAACAGTGATTTATGGTCTCCTGCCAAAAAGCAATCAAATCAACAGCTCGGATTAATTGGAGATTGCTTTAAGAGATAACAGTTTTATTTTATTTTAAACTGTTATTGTTGACTGAGAGACATTATCGTGATTACAATCTGTATATGATCCGAGGAATATACCTGCGAATTCGATTAGTTTTATTTTATTATTCAATAAAAAGGGAGTGGTGAATGATATTCTACAATATATTATACACGTATAAGCAGAAAAATGATTTCACAAAATAATTTATCCATTATTTAATTTACTAATTAAGTGGCAATCGATACATTTCTGATACTAAATCCATTATTACAAATTTTGTACAAAAACTTAACAGAATCGCGCACAGTATTATAATTCATAGCACTCTTTTATCGTAATAGTTACTCAATAAAAAAATTTGTAAGAGTAAAATAAATAATTGCTAATTAACTCTAAAACGAGGATACAACGCACAAGTATCCAAGCTTTGAACCTAATTGATAGAAATGCCGAGATAAACCGCTCCCTAATTAAGACGAACACTGTCATAATAATCTATTACATCCACACGGCAGTCAACTTTAGTTCACCGCAAGGTGAAAAAGTTATTGTTCCAAGACATTACTGAAACAAGTCATGCTCGCACGAGTAATCCTTTCCTAATTCCTACTTAGTTCCCTCTAATTGTCCGCAGTCTCACGTTTCTCCAAATCCGAAACACAAGCAGACGTGCAATCTCTGCCCCAGAATCGTATGGCGTTACGGCAACGCTAAAAAAAACTTGTCACGCCATGGAAGAGTTTACTTTAAGACGTTCTCACTCTGCTACTCTACTCCCGTTTGCACCTGCATGTATGTCTCTACTTTGGTATCGCGAGAGGACAGCCAAGCTGTCTAACGCAATTTTGCTGCGAACCTTGTGATAGTCTCTCCCTTTCAACCCCTTGCACCACATGTGCACATACAGAGACGCATACACCTATAGACAGACACAAGACTCCAACCTCCTTTTTCTCACCTGCAACCCCTTCTGTTAGCCTCGTAATTTTCTCTTTCTTCAACGACTTCGTCCATCGCATTCCTTCGCCGGCCCTGAATACTTCAGGACACGGAGGAGGGCGAGGAAAGTCAGTCCCGTGATGTCACGGAGCCTAGGGTCACGCGTTGAAATTCAGGTCGGCTCACCCCTTTATCAACCACCCCTCCAGATATACCGTCCTTGTCCCTATAGTCCCGTCTCGCCTCTTCTTTTTAACCCTTACATTTTCTCCACTTCACATGTACTCGAACGTTCCTCATAAGCGCCAAGGAGAAGAAAAAGAGACGGAGAAACTCTTTTTCGTCCTCCCTTTCCTGTGTTCTCCGAACTTTGTCGCTACGTTTATCTTGCACGATGGGCTGCGTGACACGGTTGTCGATACTGATGTTTGCTTTTCCCGTTCTTTCTTCTTTATCTTACAATTAGAGTTGGTAATGTTATCGAGATACCGTGTTCCTATGTGAATTTCGAGGGTGAGTTCTCAGGATAGAAAAATTTCTTTGTGTCGCAACAGATTCCTAATTAAACATTCACTGGTTACGTTCGATCAAAGTGGAATGTAAAATGTAACAATTGTTACAATCATATCTATCAATTATTAGATTGCAATTAAAAGTAACGCGAATCTTAAATAATACAACACAACTAACTGTTACCATGATTTAATCAAATGAATAAATGCTATAATATTCCTCAAGCAACTTTTTCGAACCCACAGCACCGCCGCGCCGATCGGGTCAATTGTTAGAATATTCGAGGTACAGGAACGGCCGAGGCGGGCCATGTGCATTTCGTAGATGCATGCTGTCCTTGTCTAGCGTAGCTGGTCCTTGGTAAAAACCCTAAAATGGTTAAAGAGGGCCATGGTGACGTAGGCGTCCTCACGACCGACGCTTTTGCCAAAGGAAGGCATTCTTGTATAGACTACGGTCGAGAGAGCACAGTTTTAATAAACGGAATACTTTGTTAATATATATACGCCTACGCAATTATTCTAATATCTAATCGAGACTTCGATTCGAGTATTAGGCCATTCTTACAAAATCAGAAGTGGGATTACCAATTGTTTAGTGCACATTGTGACGATATACATATAGTATACTCGCGTGCTACGTGCATAAACAATTATTGAGTGCCGTGTACAGACAATTGAGTAATTGTTGTCGAGCTACAGACTGTGCAGTTCGTGCTGAGTTTAGTTTATTGAAACCGAGTGAATAATTAGTAATAGTGACTCACTAATCGTTTGAACTGACACCTTGGTGCGATATTTTGTGCAATTTTGAACAATACGAGTCGTGATTCGATCAGCCGTGAGGATCGGCCGATGGAAGGAACGAGCCGTGATACAGCGGAGTCGCGACTTGGGAAATTGCAAAAGAAGATGGATGAACGAGTGATCACAGCAACTAGAACCGCAATGGGAAGCGAATTATCATTCACTTGCTTTAATTGTGGGAAGATGGGCCACAAAGCGAGGGAGTGCACAGAACCGAGGATTCGACGCAGCTTTTGCAAACAGTCGGGACATAGGTGAGAAAATTGTCCGCAGAAAGAGGTAAATATGAAGATACCATATTTAAAGGATTTGCCGGACGATCGGTACTGAAAAATCAAATGGAGCCGGTTACGGTTGAAGTATAGAAAATAACTGCAAACGTTAATTCATTTATTATACTGGGCGAATATATGGCTTGACGAACGCGCCAGTTGGTTTCTACGGGGGTATGCAAAAGATTTGTCGACCCTTGAAACAGACGACAGCCATTCCTTAGACGATATAGTATTACCGTCGAATACTGTAGAAGAGGGCATAGGAAAACTACGGACTGTTTTGGAGGCTCTTCGAACACATGGGCTGACACTTAGACTCGAGAAGTGTTCTTTCTTTAGAAAAAAATATTGAATACTTGGGTCGTGAAATAAGTGAGCATGGGGTAGAGCCAGGTCAACGGAAAATCGACGCGGTCGAAAATGTAAAGCAGGCAGGTCAATTTTTGGGACTGGGACACGCAGGTCAAAAAGTGTCGAGCGCCATAAAACAGTATGCACAATAGAATTGTTACCGTAACGCCAATGAGAACATTGATCGGTTGGAATATGAAAAACCATACGAGAAGAAATAGATCGATTGGACCTAGCAGCGTCGACAGGAGATATGAGCGAGCATATCTCTGAAGAGCAGGAAAAAGCAGAAGGAATCACGGATGAGTAGGTGCTGAACCAGGTAACCAGCGAACCTGAGATGGGAAGTAGCCGGAAGCTGCTACCGAAATTTGAAGTACCATGCCGGATTCGAGCGGTGGTGCCGAACGACCACTACGATGCGGAAGATTTGAGAGAAGACTCGAAACGATTGAGAACAATCGTTGCAGCCGATGGGATCAAACGATGGATCACGATCCAGGGAGATGCCCAGGATGAATAGCATCGTTTCGATATCCTTTTCTTAATGTATATTTTGTTTTAGGTCCAGAAAGTAAATGTTGCGCATTATTTCACCTCTATGTTCTGTCCACAGAAAGGAAAAGTTGGACAGAAGCCGAAAGCATAAGGCCAAGGCGAGGTGTGAGAGAGGGGGAATAAGCGGTGCAAAGGGACGTTGCCCGACGGCCAGGCAAATTCCACCAAGGGGAAGCAAAGGCTTCTAGACGACAGTGGACGATGACGACAACAGTCGCCCATCCACCAGGGTGCCTCTACGGGTACTACCTCAGAGGGGAAGGACGCAACGAGCGTCGTGACACGGTGGCTGTCGTTAGTGCTGAGCATAGGTACATGGTACCTTAGGCATGGTGCTGAGCATAGGTACATGGTACCTTAGGCATGGTGCTGAGCATAGGTACATGGTACCTTAGGCATGGTGCTGAGCATAGGTACAGGGTACCTTAGGCATGGTGCTGAGCATAGGTACATGGTACCTTAGGCATGGTGCTGAGCATAGGTACATGGTACCTTAGGCATGGTGCTAAGTATAGGTACGACGGTACCTTAGGCATGGTGCTGAGCATAGGTACAACGGTACCTTAGGCATGGGCCGAGCATAGGTACGACGGTACCTTAGGCGATGACCACTGATAAAAACTACGGCATGCTATCGATAGTTGGCCCCGAACCAGAAGGACACAACGGTGTCTCAGGCAGGGCAGTGGCAACTGATAGATGTAATTGTTTCATCAGGGGGTTGTCACTAAACCAGAAGGACACAACGGTGTCTCAGGCAGGGCGTGGCAACCCGAGAAATGCAAAGGCATTACCTCAGGTCAACACCAACCCAGACGGACACAACGGTGTCTCAAGCAGGGAGGTGGAAGATACGACGGTATCTGGGGTGGGCCGTGACCGGTACGACGGTGTCGTGTTGCGCCACCAGTACTAATATGACATTAGAATTTCAGGAAATAAATGTGAAGTCTGAGGACAGACCTGACGTCAGTATGGCCGAATGTTAGAATATTCGAGGTACAGGAACGGCCGAGGCGGGCCATGTGCATTTCGTAGATGCATGCTGTCCTTGTCTAGCGTAGCTGGTCCTTGGTAAAAACCTTAAAATGGTTAAAGAGGGCCATGGTGACGTAGGCGTCCTCACGACCGACGCTTTTGCCAAAGGAAGGCATTCTTGTATAGACTACGGTCGAGAGAGCACAGTTTTAATAAACGGAATACTTTGTTAATATATATACGCCTACGCAATTATTCTAATATCTAATCGAGACTTCGATTCGAGTATTAGGCCATTCTTACACAATACCTACTCATTATTACTGCCTATTTTTAAACATTTTAAACTTTAGCCTTTCCAAAACGGACAAATAGTGTCCAGGCTTTTTTAAAATATTACAAACTACAGGCCTGATCAATTATTCACAGCATATTCACTGTACGTACGCGACCTACAACACTCGATACAACTATCGAATGCCACGAATAGAGACACCGTTTCGCAAGCGTTGAGATTGAGAAACTTAATTACGATGAAAATAGATGCGTCGCGCGTGCATCGTGATGTTGTTATCGTGTTACAATAGGCGCATTCGTGTTCGCGGACGATATTTTAGTTTCGAACGCCGAGATGTTTTCGAAATACATAAGCAGAATTTAACTCCTATGCCAAGATAATTAACGCGGTCTGGCAGACTCACTTTTCGTTCCCGACTCATATTTCGTCGCGGGTACGAGATCGTGTTAATGTTTTTCATATCGTCGCAGAATTCCAAGCAACAGGCCGTTTACAACCGTGCAAAATCTGTCATTTACGAGCGGCGAAAACGTGCCGCTTCGACGCGTCGCGACGTGCTGAATTTCGACAGCTGCTCACGCCATTGGTATTAATTTCGTCATTGATCTGATTCGACGATATTAATACTCGGTGCAGTACGTAAAAATGTTTACACGCTGTACGTACAGAGTGTCTCTCAATTATCTCCAGGCAAACCGTGGCGATTTATTCTTTAGATAAAAATAAGAAAAATGTATAAAGTTCTCGTAGGCAAGATGAATAGAGATTTTCTTAAACAATGTTCTGCAATTTATTTACAGGTATATAGTAATAATTAATTATTGTAAATTTTTCTATATAAACTAAGTAATTGTAAGTTGGAATTTATGTACTTCTCTGTACTTGCTCAGTAAATCAGCTTTAAAATGTTTTTTAACATCCGTTAATCAATTAAAGCAATCAATAAATTAAATAATTAAAGAAAATACGTTATTACGTATTTTATGGGTATATAATATACATATATTTGCTTAGTAGAGCAATTTGTCTTTTTAGTAGAATTTGCCAAAACATTCTTCTGCTCGTGTTTTTCCTTAAAAAGTGAACCACCGCAATTTGTCGCACAGCACGGTGTAGATTGTATTGTACATCGGGAAGTGCGTCGGCTGTATAAATTCATGTAACGTTAGAGTTGCATAAACAATAAGTAGAGACACTCGCATCGGGACGCAACATCTGTGGCTGTCTTTCAGTGATTGCTCGCTTCCAAGCACACCTGCGATTCTATGAAGACCAGCTGAGGCGTCTTTGAGACTAGGTGTAATTGTAGACATGTTGCTTTCGAAAGTGTGACAGTTTAGTTTGAAGATACATTTCTCTTCCCTGGCGAAACGATTAGACGACGATAAATGTTATTTAACTAACGGACCCAAGGACAGTTTTCAAGCCGCACATGTTTAGGTAAAAAATTTCTCGGAAAGAATTCAGGAAATTACGGTGAACTTCGATCAGTCTTTGGACATTCCAGAATTTATTGGATCAGACCTGAATTGTCCCGTATGTGTCGCGCAATTCCGAATACACATTTTAACAAAGCATGTCGCAAGCATCAAGAAGTTGCACAGACCAAGATGTCAATGAACCAAGAGTAGGGAGACAAAACGTAGATACATGCGTCAATAACAAAGGAAAGTAGAACGAAATAGGTACAAACATTCGAGCAGTACTAACAGTTATATTACGGTAGAACGTCGATTAACCGGCTCCTGATTAGCCGCGGTCCCAATCTATCAGGCTATCGAGCTTGCTAATAATATAATTTATAATTGTATTTTGCGACTCTAAAATTGATTATCAAGAACCTTATGCAAAATCCTGCTTTGTTTCTGCTAATCTGGTACCTATCAAAGGGTTAAGAAGATGAGACAAATAATTTCAGAGCAATCGTAAATGTATATACTTAATTGCACTCACTTGAAAATCGTTTGAATGGTCGTTGGAATAGAAAAAGTGATTTTGACAACCCTATTTCATACTACTACTTCGGTGACTCTATTTTTTGATACGAGCAACGAATAAAACACGTTATCGCAGTTGCGAAACGAAACCAATCCGCAATAAAGATATAGACGAGTGCTGGTAGTGGATTGAAGTTTGAAACGTACCCAAGATTAGGCGATTTATGGTGTATGAAATTGCGTGAAGTAGCACGATGATTGTTTTTGATTTCGAACGAGAGCAATGTGTTTGGGCGAATTTCATTTAATATATGACTGCTTATTTTCTTTTAATAATTATGGTATAGAAATATATACGGGGAAATAGTATTTAGGGGAATTGTAGAATAAAAATTAGTCTGCCATTTCTATCTAATCTACCTATGTACTTCGTATCATAGAATTTACAAATTGATTTTGAATTGCATACATATCAAGTACATATGAAGTGTATATGAAAATGAGCTTGCAAGTGTTTTCTTAGGAAACTAACAAACTAATTTTGATTGATCGTATAACAACAACAACAACAGCAATAATAATTATAATAATATGAGTAACTGTGCGTTATTTGTTGGTGAATTTCGACTAAATATAAAATTTAAAATACTATTCCATCTCTGTCTTCCGAACATGTAGAATTCTTCCATTTTATCAAATAATTTCGTCATTTATATCAATTCCATAATAATTTTCGTTATCAACGTTGCCGGCTTAAGGGACACTGCAATTTCCTGAAAGTTTCATTCGTTTCAGACCAACTCTGCATTTTAATAAAAGAACAAGAGTTTCAAATTTATCGATCTATGTAATTTCATTCTATCGCCAATTTCGTTTTTCACTAAATATTTTTCTATCATCCACAATCCACAGAATGCATTAGAGACTGGCTTCTCACTTATGCCAGCTGGTCGAAACAAGCTGAAAAGCGATCCAATATTTGCCTTCGCTAACTTCATCCGAGACTTCTTTAACAACAACTTCATATGAAACTAACTTCTCACCATAACTTTCTCAATAAATTCCAATTTCCGAGTTCTCATTTACCCGACGGGCTTCTTTCCCGGCCCCTTCGACCCTACATGCCGATTTTGTACGGCGCAGAACGGAAAATGGTTGGAAAACGACACGTGTGTCTTGGGGAAACTAGGAAGGAGAATATAATTTATATTATAACATTTTTGTCGTGAAACTTGACAATACTAGTTGGCTTTGTACTGTACATAATTTTCTAGTGTTTGATTTTATATGTGGATAACAGCTGACACTTGACTTACTTGTTTTTGATCATATTAATAAAATATCATTCTACATTAAATATTGTACATGATGTTAGTCCGGAAAGCTGCTATTGTGGTTTATTTCTATGTAGAATACAATGAAATAAGTATAACAGACGAGGGTGGATAATATCTGGGTGTTCAACTACAAATTGACGAAAATCTACGGGTGTTACACTCAAAGGGTTAAAATCTTGCTTGATAACACAGTGTCACACCCCTGGTCGAAATTACAGGGCAAATGCAGCGCACAATTAAAGGGGAGTGAAACTATTCCACTAATCTGAATTTCGAATGACAAGGGGGGGGGTAGAAAAATTCTTTCTCATAAAATATAAGGTTTAAAATATTGTATTTAAGCCTTATACAGAAATTTTGGCCAAGTCTGCTAGAATTCGAGCGAAGAATAATAGTACTCCTTTATCATTTATTAATGTATCATTCAAACGATTGCATAGGAGGGAAATAATATGTATTAATATAGAAATTAGCCAATACCTAATTGCATGCGATTTTAAATGATGATTTAATTGTGTTGCAAATAGCCAGGTTTTCAGTACATAAATAAATTGGTAAAATGGGTTTTCACAAACGTTCATACGGATGCAGATCGAATCCTGGCCATTGTTCAAGGATAATGTGAACTCTCATTATCTCTGTAAATTTTGCTCTAACGCGTGGTCAGCCTGTTTAAGGATAAGCGTTGCGTATTTGCATAACTAAAACGGTGGACGATTCTATTGAAAAGATTCTGAATTAGCGCAGTACAAAGCAAGTCACTTTGCTCTTATTTCATTAGTCGTGAAAGCTTTTCATGGTTACTCAATGTATTAAATGAAAGTGAAAGCAATTGAAATCCTAGTTTCCCTGCAATCACCTGTATTATACATCGATGTATTACATTTTAAAAATCCATACCATAAAAGGAGTGTCATATCAGATTTTGTTCACAATGGAACGTAATGAGAAACGTAAATAGCAACGGAAGTCCTTTGCAAACGTATTATACTATCAGGCTTAACAAGTATATGTATCGAAAACGAGCATCTATGTTGCGAACGACCATGTAAACCCGAGGGGAACTGAAATGCAATTTGAATCATATATATTATAAATTTTATTTCACTGGAATACGTTTATATTGCGTCCAATTTGTACGAAAATGCAAGGCTCATTTCATTTTATTCTATTCGATGCGTATAACTCGTGTATCAAATATGAAACGCATCATCGAGTTTCACAAAACAATTTCATATATAAAATTGCAATGCGAATATTCCCCATACAAATTGCAGTTCCTGCTTTTTGCCTTCAAGCTGTTTATAATAGCAAAATCTGACGATAGGATAGAATATATGATAGAACTGCAAATAATCAAAGGGAATATTTTTTTAGAAGCAGTTTTAGTACTGTTAATATATTTCCATGGAAGTGTGCCAATTATCGTGCTCCAAATAAATTTAATTAATTTTATCATTTTTCTGTAAAGCTTCGTCAATTTTCTTTAAATTATTTTCTCCATATATGTATATCTTCATTCTTTGTACACAAAAATTTACGACATATATTGTTATAATATTATTTCTTTGAAGATAATCAAAGTTACTAACTATGCAAGTTTTGTTTCAGTGAAGCGAAGATTAAATTACGCTTAAAACTTTGCAATGATATTAAAGATTTCCGAATCGCGTCTTTCGTAATCGCACTTGAACAATGAATAAATAAATATTACGCAGGATAAGATACGAAGACACATAATAAATAACAAAGATAAGAATTGACGATAGTTAACTATTAAGCTTACTAGCGAAAAAATTGAACAAAAGAAGCAGCTCTGTATCACAATTTTTCAATTTTAAGACATTGCATATTAATAATAAATGAAAGTGCTGCTGAACGAAATTAATTTTCATACAATTCTACGAATTCACGATAGAAACGTGAACACGCTATACTAAACTAACACATTTTAAATGTCATATATGTTAGAATATTCGAGGTACAGGAACGGCCGAGGCGGGCCATGTGCATTTCGTAGATGCATGCTGTCCTTGTCTAGCGTAGCTGGTCCTTGGGAAAAAACCCTAAAATGGTTAAAGAGGGCCATGGTGACGTAGGCGTCCTCACGACCGACGCTTTTGCCAAAGGAAGGCATTCTTGTATAGACTACGGTCGAGAGAGCACAGTTTTAATAAACGGAATACTTTGTTAATATATATACGCCTACGCAATTATTCTAATATCTAATCGAGACTTCGATTCGAGTATTAGGCCATTCTTACATATACATTATACATGTATACATATATCTGTAATTCTTTCGTTTTTCTCAAGGAATGGGATTCTTCTCCATTGTAATAATCACAATAGCGCACTATTGTACTAAATTACCATCTAGAAATCTTACGCTGCCTCTCATCTTTAGAACATGGTACACTGTGTGTAAGAGCCGTGTAAACGAATCCACTTTGTGCAATTATCATATCGTGGCCGGCGAGTACATTAAGTACACGTCGTCAAAGCGTCATGTTTCAGATTGTATTTTCGCAATTGATTGTATGTCCGTACATTTTCTTTTTCTCGCGAGTACGACGCAACCTTTTGATTTATCGGACACACGGTTTATACAAACGGTTATTGTTACACGTGTCTTAGAAAAACTATTTTCATTTTCATCTTACAGTTTTCCTTCGCGACACCTCAATGGATGTCCTTTGCGTATTCTTTTTTTTTATATCGAAACTAGAGAAACTATAATGCCACTTTGAAACATGAATTTTTATTCCAGTTTGGAAGCATGTATGTAGCTCAAAGTTATGTTCTTTTTGACTAATTGAAATGCTTGAGGACAAGTTTGCTATTTAAGGCATTCCATAGTACGTTTCGAACCGTAAAAAGAAGTTTGCAACGAGAAATCGCGACTAATTTCTTTCCCAAATTTTTCACAAACTGAAGTACATTGACAACGTTACTCGCCGTTTCTAATTATACTTTGTTTACACGAGAAACATGCTGACGACACATCACCGGACCAGACATGCAGCCGTCAGAACAAAAACTTTTCATATGTGTATTTTAGCCAGCAAGAGAATTTGTGAACGATGACACGTTTCGTTGAAATTCCTTCGACAGAAACGAGTGAAATTTCTAATGATAAGTAACGATTTCTGCATCACGTTCTTGCACCGTTTATTTTCAAACCGAGTGTCAATGCCTTGATTATAAAGATGGTCAAACTCAGACTTTGCGGAGCAACTGGATTTTCGATTAAATTTTAATCACATTGATTTATGCGGCGACAATTCTGTGAAGTTTCCAATTATTTAATAACAATTGTGATAACGATTGCACTTCTTTTACCATTTTATCAAAGCAATGATTTTAAATGTTCAATAAAATGGGAAGACTTCTCATAATGATCGCCAATGCTAATTATTATTATTATGATACTACTATCTGTAATGCATGCAAATTTATACATATACACATCCGCTCAAAAGTATGTGGACACTTCCTTAATTCTTATAACTACCTGAAAAAAAGTTATGATATCTTTGGTAAATATGATTACCTTGTATGAATTCTAGTTCGTATAGTGTTAGACAACATATTTTAACAATAATTTATTAAATATCTCACCGATAATGATAGAAAATAATTATATCTTCTTTTCATCTACATATCCGTCGCGTACTTTTATGAACGCGTTTACTAGTACTATCAAAATACATTACATACATATTCATAATAGAATTTACCAACAAATATTGTTTAATAATAGAAATATACATTAAATATCACAAATTTCATGAACACGGTATGTAATTGTCCACATACTTTTGTGCGGCAGTGTACATACAGTGAAATATAAAAAAGAAGCAGGGCAGTACATAATTTGAGCCGTCTTCTGTAGCGAATAGTATAAATTGCAGTATGAAATTAAGATTTCACATTAAATTTTTATTGTTCTCTCTTTATTGAAATCCATTTTTCCTGTCTGACAGAAATATCTTTGTCAAAATATCCTTTTCTGTATAAAACGGGAATGAGAAGACAAAAATTATGTTCCCGAGAACGTGGGAAGGAACAAATACATAGCTTCCTTTATTGTAGTATTGTTACTTTCGGTTCATATTTTTGTCTCCGAATTTTTTATCTGCTTTACGTAATAACTAAGAACATTGTGCGAAGAATACATTGTTCCCTTGTTGTTATCTGTTGTGTTCTTTTTTTTCATAAACACAATACACGAATTTCTAAAAACAGAAGACAGAAAGAGGAGTCCTTTCGTTTGATTTTTTGTAGGTAATATGATGTTTTCGTGTACGATGGTAGTATGACTTAAAAAAGATAATCACATCTGCACAGTGACGAACAAAAACAAAGTAATACTAAACACCACGGCAAACTATTTTGAATAAAAGAAAAAAAAAATAGATAAAAGGTTGAAAATTCTCTAGAATGCTTTGTTGCACATGTGTCAAAATTTTCATTAGATCCATTGTTTTCGATTTTAATTAAGGGGGAAACAATTCAACAAAATAAATAATAATATTAAATACCTTTCAGTAAATTTTACGTATTGCATATATTTGTCCTAAGTTCACTCTTTCAATTATAACATGTATTATATTAATCGAAGACCAGTTGATTAAAGAAAAATGAGATAAAGAAGACATAAAAAACAGAAGTGAAAAATTAAGAATGCTCCAGAGAATACTACACCGACGCCGCAGACAACTTTTACCCGACCGTTATTGAATAGACCGGTAGCACTCGAAGCTAACGCTATTATTCGGCAACTGCTTCCCCGAAATTGTTGAAAGAAACTTTTCGTGAATGGACGCAAGGGTGAACAAAGTAGGTATGTGAAAGTCTCAATCAGCTATGAATATGTTATGCCACGATGTCAATTGCGATGGTAAAAACTTCGCCTATCCTTCGAAGTTTCCAATGAGGTGCCCTCGCTGAGATATGGAAAAAACTTAGAGATATGATAATAAACTGGGTTGCACAGTGTTTCCAATTTTTAATGCGAGACATTTGAAGTTTTAATTAAAAAAAGTATGCACAATACTGAGTACAAATACTTAAAACATATTTACCAAATAACATACATAAGTATGCATTTACTTGCAAAAAGAAATGATTGTGCTCAAGTGTCGAACACTTTGCGAGGAACGTGCACAACTAGAAACTTATTATTTCTTACACGATTAAAGAACATTTTCGCCGTAAATTTGCTCTTAGAAATTACCAAAAAAAAAAAGAAGCATTCTGAACACTCGGTAAAGAAACTATGTATTTAGTTTCTCGGAATTTTCGCTAGGGCGACACCACAAGCACGCGTGAAACACTCGAGAGTGGAGTAGATGCGTTTGTTTTCTTGTTTCTGTCGAGAATAGTCGACCATGGAATTCGAGCGAGCCTCGTGAGGGAAACGTGTTTAGCGAGATTGTTTTCGTTCCACTCGCGTTATGACGACCAGTTTTCATTTTTCGTGTTGAACGATGAAAATCATTTCCCACTTCGTAGTGAGAACAGAGAGGTGACTATGGAAGGGGTAGGCGAGGCATTCCGAGCGTGTGTCATATGAATATAAAAAAAAATAAGAGAAATGCCAGAGCTAAAGATCTCATAAATGATCTCGTAAACAGCACTGCTGTTATGCCTGGCTAGTAACTAGTAAGCCAGTTTGTGCGCTCTGTCGCCTCGATTTACAGTCGTACTCTGTTCCCTGGGTTGCATCGTAGCTGGTGTTCGTATATACAGGGTGCTCTCCGAAGAGTAAAGAAAAAACCTGTCTACTGTGGGGAGGATTTTAAGTCGCAAGTTGCTGGGGCGTTATGATCCTGAATCGATAGTTAAAAGAAAATGAATTTAATGAGATTTGCAAATTATTATAGGCCTTTCGCAAATTAAGTGCATCGTTGCTTACAAACAATTAATCTTGCAGCCAGGTTGTTCTTTCTTTTTTCTTTTTGTGCCGAGTACAATACGATCATAGGACATTTATGTGTGTCGACGCAAACTCGTCCTTAGAATCGAGTGGAATATTTTTCCCCGTCCATCATAGATCACCCTGTATGCACGCTGGTGGCATAGTGCGCCGTGCATTGGCGTCGATCCATCGAAAAACTAATGCAACGTCTCGGACACGGACCAGCGAGCGTCACGAACGTTCAGTGTCGCATTTATGCGCCACGAAAATACACATGGCTGTCTGCGGATGTAGTTGCGACTTGCAGCGTGTTAGATGTTTCACGGTTATTCGAGCACCTAATTGCATAACGGCCGTGGCGTCTAACAGGTCGACGAAACGTAAGTTCTATCGCGCCAGACCTATCGTTGTCGTCGTGCCCCGTCGTGAATGATTTAACTGCGCCGGCGGCATTCCGGATGATGTTGCACTTTGACGGTCGGTTATACATATTACCGTCGATCGCTCGCCGCTTAAATGATTTTCATGTAAATAACGAGGTTGTGGAGCGTTGTGTACTGCTGGAAGAACCGATATATGTAATACGATCGTAAAATCTGTCAAACGGGGGGAAACATGTTTTCCGGTGTCAGAAAATTCATTTGATAGTTCGAGGGGTACGAGTAGCTCGAGACTTATTCAGAGTTGTACACTGTCAACTTGGAAATGTACGTTTTACGGGCAAAGTGTATTAGATGCTGGCGAGGTGATTCCTGGTAAGAAAGAAAGCTAAGTGAGAAGATTTAGCCGGTGGATAACACTGGAGTGCGGATGTACATAACTGTTGTGTCGTTAAAAGGTGTCGCTATTAGAGGGTTCAGTTTATGACCACATTGGTTCGGTTCCTCCGACTGTAGACGCGGGGGCTCTAGTTCCATTCGATTGTTGAAGGCTGACGCCCATGAACGATAGGGTGGTAAGGAGCCTGTAGAATGGAGAGTCTAGACGTAATGAATACGATAGAATCACACAATGGGTGAAATGTATTTTTCAGACAGGAAGTAAGAAGTTACTTGTTTTATTTTGAAACTCAGAAACGGTATAGTATTTTAGTTGTAGCGGATCTAGATGAGAGTATGTATCTTGAAACGATTCTTAGTTTGAATCAATCAAAGGGAGACTATAATTTAATATACCGCATACGTACTTTACTATTCATGATGGTTTTTATTCATTTGTTTTAAAGCAATACTCAATCATTTTTATACGACTCTTTCTAACCTTAGATTAATGCAGAACAAAAACATGCAATGTTAAATCGTTGAAAAACGTTCCAGGTACTTGTTCCTCCCTAATGCACTCGTCACCACGCTTTATAATCGAACGAAGTTTTCATTTCGCATACACGGCTTACTATTTCTATGATTTCTTACTATTGGCCGTACTCATGCTTATTATGCTACACCCTGTATATTGTTCAATGAACGTCCCATCCAAGCGAACCTATGCAAGTACTTGTCTCGAACCAATGTTCGAATAGGCGGTTAATGCCATGAGAACTCCATTCACCTGGGAGAGTGGAACGAGCGAAACGTAACCTGACGAGGGAAAATGTAGAAAATCTCAACGGTCACGAATCTTTTATGCGACAAATCGAAGAATCACGTTGCACGTCACGCAACGACCATTGCGGAATCCGTAGTCCGGATATTTTCGTCGGAGTGGCTTGAACTCTGACTGATTGTGAGTGGGAACGGGAACGGGAACGGGAACGGGAACGGGAACGGGAACGGTGGTCCCATGAATCGGGTCGGAAGCGAAGAAACTTCACCAGAAGTCCCCCGCGACAAATTCTAAACTTTATAGAGCCCGAGATTTGTTGACTCGCACTATTTAAAGAATAAGTGGAACAGCGTGCATCGAGACGAGTAACTTCCAGTTGCTCCTTCAGCTTTTCACTAGGTTGCCGTGATCCGCGTTCTATATAAATTCCACGACTATTACGCGCTCTCAACGAATAGTATGCTCCCTTTGGATGCTTGTTCGAAAGTGTATTATGTATACAGAAGGAAACGGGAGAGCAGCAGATCTTTTTTATCAACTGGAAGCCGAATGCTTGAACGAATTGTGGTTCACGTTAGGCAAAGAATGGGAAGCACATGAGTGGTGAACAGTGGCATGCAAATTAACAGTAATTTAATAAACTATTTATTATTGGGGGGGGGGGGGGGGGAGATGACGACGAACGACGGGCACGCTAGACAGTTCGGCTATTAGCAAAAAAAAGAAAATGGAATTAAGGCTAAACATATTTTACAATTAATGTAGTTAATTCAGTTCGTTATACGATTTACCAATATATTTGTATTTTATCCAGAGTATCATTAGTTTTAATAATTTATACGTAAAATAAAAAAATATGGCTGTGTGAGTTAAAATGTGTGAGGAAATTACATAATTGATTACATTCTAGTTATTATAGAAAATTCTCCTGTTTTCTTTCACTAGTTTGCTGAGATTTATTTTTGCTTTACGCCCGTGTATAGTAAATTCTGCAAGTTTTATACGCCCTTCCTGATCACTGTGTACCGGGTTTTTCCGTTAAGAGGCCCACTCAAATATAGGCGCATCTGGGCCTACAGTTGGATTTTGTTTTCCAAATACATACATAGAAGCCCGTGGGCCTTTATTTGGGGGACAAATAATAACGCGCTTTCTCGTAACGTATATCGGCGCTCTGCGCGTGGTGCCAGATATCGTCGGCCCGAGATGTCATTGCAATAGATGTTGTTGGAATATTTGGAAACATACTGTTATATTGTTGCAATATTTAAAATTAAAATAACCTTTCATTAATCAAATAAATATTTTTCCAAATAAACCTATTTCCGTTAAGAAGGCTTCTATTTAGGGACAATATGAGAACCTTAAAAATGCAAAAACCAAATACAAGCCCATGCGCTTCCTCACGGAAAAACCCGGTAAGGTTAAGAAGCTACTTTGAAAGTATTACAGAAAGAAGCGAAGAAGGAGGGAAAGTAACTTTTATCGATTTAGAATCGAACGTCTTAATCTATTAGCATTTTGTATAGCCTGTTACGTATGGAGAATATTTTCCATACGTCGCTCTCAACGCGTTTTCGAGCTCGCGTCTGTGAAGGGAAAACGCCTTAAAATTCTTTCGGTTATCGTAACGAAATAAAGAGGATAAGTGCGACCAGCTGCATCATGACCGAGACGGGAGTGGTCCGACTAAGACTCCTAAATTGCCTTATATGGAAAGTTCTAGTGCGTTCCCGCGCATTTTAGGACTATATAAACCCTTTGGATTCTACCCTCGTTGGTTCAGAGTTACACAGTCACGCGTAGAGTCGCGTCGTGTCACGCTCGTAGAGAGTCAGTTACATCAAGTGAGATTGGGCTTAGTGCACCTTTCGAATCATAGATTAACCCGTTAGAATCCGCTAGGCCGGTTGAAGTTCTTTCGGTATATGTACTCTAATAGCGGCTCTCAGACCCCGCATCGCCAGTGCGTCAACACCGTGCAAATACTTAGGTAACTTACACATTTTATATTATTTCATCGCGACAGAAACATTAGTATTTATACTGATACTCAGAATATAAACTTTAATACGTTCACTTATAAATCGAGTAGATTCGTTCTATCTTACCCCGTAATCCTTGCATACTAGTAACAACGTACCCACCGATACAACTTTACCGCTCGAGTTGTATCACATACTAATTTAAAGTTACGAGGCAAATAAACATTTCCTGCGACTACCTGATCGCACATCAGGTTCGTTCGCACTTCTTTATCCAAACAAGCAAACTATTCCAACCTGGTGGCTCGCCGGTTTCGCATCGGGTTCGTACTCGCTTAGAATAATCCTAGCGGCTCCCCGATTTCGCATCAGGTTCGTCCGCGCACCTAACTAACAAACTGATAACCACATTCCTGCGTAATATACCCCTCGCCGGCCTCTCGTGCTGCCACACAGCCCAGCTCGTAACAAAACTGTCGATGGAAGTTTCTTCTTGTGAACTATATTTAAAAAATGACTACGTTTATTGGAGATTCGACAGTTATATAAATGCGAATCTTTTGTACGCGACCCGAAGTTCCAAGTTATTTGGAAATGATATACGGGAACACGAGAAGACATTCAACTTACGATAAAAGACTATAAAGAAGGAACAAGTTGGTCGAAATATAATATTGATAAAGGTTATTCGCTTCGATACGGATTGTTCTACTAATGGAGCTATAAATATTTTCTGCTGGACACGAATAATGGAGATGCAAATATTTCATAAGTGGCAGTGACTAGAATCAAGATTTGAACTTTATATTCAATTCAAGATAGAATATTGTTACGAGCCGAGGACAAAGAGGCGCGGCTACAGACCCGAGGTTCGGTTGTTGAAGAGTTTGTTAGTTAACGGACGAACCAGTGCCTATTTGATTATCGCGAGCCACAGGAATTGTTAATAAGTCGATACACTTTGAGCGGTTAAAGTGTATCTATTTTGTGGGACGTTACTGCAAAATGATTGGTACAGGAAATGAATTATTGTAATGTGCTTATGTTCAAGTAATAAAAAGTCTATATCCTCTATTCTTTGGTTTCACTTTTCGCTACGTACAGACTGTCGCGGAACTAAGTATCCACCTTTCTCAATCTCCACGGATACGAATACAATTTAAGTTCAAAGTCGCCTAACAGTACATTGATAGCCCAAAAGGGACTAAAGGTTTTAGTCTAAAACCCGATCTCGCTGGGCATCAGTATGGCTAGTTGGCACCCTCATGGTACGAAGCTAGTGGATTCCATACTGAGCCCCGAGAGTAGATCTCGTGCTCTTTTTATACGCGAAAAGTCGGTCTAAAAAGATGCTGGGGGCACAGAATCTTCCAAGGAAGGCCTCGGATTTAAGTGATCTTTTGGGCCGATTTTCAAAGGCAACGCCTCCTTTCCACCACCGCGCGTCTTGGCCCTGCGATCGCCAATCGGCTCGAAGCTCCTCAGGCGCGTAGCATTAGAACCGCGCGGGTCGCATTAGGGCGACACTCGTATCAATAGGATTCCACATCGTCCCATGTCCCATGGACCCATGGTTCATATGCTACGCGCCTGAGGAGCTTCGAGCCGCTAGGCGATCGCGGGGGCCAAGACGTGCGACGGGGGAAAGGAGGCGTTTGCTCTCAAAATCGGCCCAAAAGATCACTTAAATCCGAGGCCTGTTCCAAGGGAATCCAAAGGTTTTTCTTAAGGAGGCTGCGTCATTGCGTTATCGCGGAAGGGGTGGTTCGACTGCATGCACTCTCGAGTACCAAATAAGGACATAACGAACGGTAGGAAACGGAGGCTTCCTACGTAACAATATAAAAATTAATGGCGAACTTTAACTCTGCGATATTATAATGTATTTTTTTAGTTCTATTATCAATATTTTTCGTGCTCCAGTTAATTACTTTAAGAAGTTCCGCTTTTATAATAGATTGATTTATGTGTATCTGCACTGAAAGAAAATGCTATTGTAAATGTAATTTGCATAAATTACTGAAAATTCGTTACCCTTTAGAAATGAATAAATACCTATTACTCTACGAAAAATAAAATTTCATTGATTTTTAATTTCAATGAATAAATTCTGCACTGGCAAAAATTGGTATCGATAATTGGACCAAGATAAAGGAAAACGAGACATAACGACACTCGTAATGATTAAGTAAGGTTCCAAAACTATAAATGACGCAGACATATTCAAAGAATATTAACTTGTTAACTCGTTCATATTGTCAACCAGTAATTGTACTCGATTATACGGTTAGAATTGATCACGATAAGTTACCTTGTGTTATCTTTCGCAAAAACCACAATTAAAAATTACGGTCACGAAAAACATAGCTACACCTACAATTAAGCATATCTAGGTAAATCAATTATTATGTTCTGAATATTGCCCAATTAAAAAAATTGCTTTTTCTAGTTAAAGGTTTCCTCATATTACGGAGCATTAAACCACCTAACAGAAATAACAGTGCAAGATCATAAAATCATAAAATAATCTCAACCATAAAGATCTTGAACAATAAACAATCATTTGAGTTCATTATTATTCTACTTATATGTCAACGCTTAATTTCAAAAGTATCCTCTAATTATAAATAATTACTATAGAAAAATATTATAGGTAAAAAACTAAAAATTTAATAATTATACAATACTCTATGGAAAAAAAATCCCGAAGGATATAATAGATAGCTCGCAAAAGTGAACCTTTTAATGAAAGATAGCCTCCTAACACGTTACTCATAAATTCCAACGTTTTTTTCACGCCGCGGCCCTTTTGCGGCGAGAATCGATGAGCGTTTTCGATTATCACTCAATCGTTGTCACGAATACGAAGAACGTAGGTCGATTGAAATTCCATTGCGGCCTATTCTAAGTTTCTCAAGCATTTCGAAAGTAAACGAGCGATTAATACGTATACATAATATTCTTAATTTGTCGTTGCGTGAGCAAGACCAAGGCTTTACCAACCGTGTCACACTGTCCGATATAAATACTTGAAAACTCATTTAGTTTTTCCACAGAATATAAGATTGCTGGATGAATTGATACCATCCACCTTTCGATGCTTATACTAAGAGCTTCCACGTTCATCGATTACTAGACGATTAAACAGCTTAATTACTCGGCGTGGATAATAATTAATGCTTGGCAGTCAGCTAGCTAGAAGTGAGTGCATTAAACTTCTGCCGATAAATCTGGATAAAAAGGAAATTTTCTTTCAACACTTTTAACGATTATGTATTTATTTGATATTTTTGATTACCGCATATTACGGTGTTGTGGTATTGCAATATTAGTGCAGTAATATTATAAATAATCAAGTATTCCTATTAATAGTTAATATTTGTTCGCAACCTCAGTATTTAAGTACGTAGATATTATTTGTTAAATACAAACAGTTATAGAATTAGTCGAAGCACATTGCTTTTTTTTTTATTTATAATTAATTCTTAATAATTCAGCGACAGTTCCATGTTGTTTTTTGCTATCTTAATAATTTTAGCCTCGTCGAGTTAGCCCGATCGATTACAATCGACTGTGAAGATTATCGCGATTGACATTTTTCTAGATCGAAAAGCAACCGGACACACTTGGCGAAATTATTTCCAATAACGAGGCCGGCTAATTCGATGCAAATTGGCAGCGTTGCTTAACAATTCATGCACGAATTGAGTTTCGTTATTTCGACCTCGATCGAGAGGAACGTATTTGCCTGTGCGACGTCGTTGATTGAGATGGAATTCGAGTACGGCGCACGCACAACACTCGTTTATTTTCTAGTCGAGGCACGTTTCATAGATCCAATAAGTGATTGACCCGATTTTTACTGTTCGGTCACAACAGTCGCTTTCGAACCGTGACCACTTGACCACTTTCTGTCGCTGAAGGTAAACTATCTTCGGATCGCGGGGCAAAAGATCTTGCAAAGATTTGGAGAATACAAACGGGAACTATCGATGACTGTATCGGATATGAAGTCTGGCATAAAAATCTGCATACAGCTGTTAAACTTAAAATATTATAGATTCATACATTTAAAAAATTTGATCTGATTAAAAATATTTTCCATAGCGGCGTAGTCTTGATTGTATTCGTTTCACATTGATCAAGTTTAATTTTGGAGTAGCCTTTGTCACTTTATTAGCCGGAAAGAATTTTCAGTTAGGTATATACATAATCGAAATAGTCCAAGCAAAGTTGGTTTTAAATGACGAATAAATATTGCACGCTTTGAAATATTTGGAATCCAGTTTCATGTAACTTACCTTCGAGATTATACAATACATTCTGTATGTCATATACGGAACGTTGAATATATTTTACATACAATATATTTCACGTGAGTGACGTTTCACTGACGACGAAATGAATATTGTATCTTAAGCTTAAGCGAAGTAAAATTTTGTTTCTTTGACCATTGCGAAATGTTCTATCCTGATTTTCTGTCATCCTGGAAAGTGGAGTAAAACTTTTTGCGACCTCCGTTGTCCCTCTTTTTCCTTTTTATCCTTATCCTATTCTTATCAACCATACATTGCCTTCTTCAAATAGAGCCAGAGCCAGAGCCCGAGTCAAGGAGTAGGCATTTATTGCAAGATATATTCCATTCCCATTTTAATATGTAAATTATGTAACGTTTTTATAGGAAATGAAACGTGTTTCATTATTATTGTTATTATTACGTTTATTAGTAAAGATGATATTATATTCTTTAGCACGAAGTAGAGAAATATTCATAATTATGTACAATTGAAAATCATTGTACAATGTAGAAATGGTTAAAAAGAGCCTCGAATTCAATGAATTAGCGTACAATGGATTGCAGCAAGAATTGCCTGCCAGGTTTTCACCACACGAAGGGAAGTGAAATACGAAAGCAAATTAGAAAAGACGTTGTCTGCGTGAATATCTGTTGGGTGTAATAGGGAAGTGGTCGTTTATATTATAATTAACGTCGTTAGGAAGCTATCGTCTTGTTGGCGATCACCTTTTACAGTTCGATTCAACTCGCCGTAATAAATCTTGGGCATGGAAAAATTCAAATGGAAGAAAATATGCATTATCGAACTACAAGCACTGGAAAGATTTCATAAACTGAATAGAATGCATCGTAACTGATTTACGATAATTATTGATAAGGACCCTAGTTAACCACTAATGAGAAGATATATTGAAATAGTGACATTTTCCAATGAAGGAAGTTAAAGGTTTCGCTAAAAATAACTTGTCTAATTTCAGTTGCAATTTCAGATGAACAATAAGCTGCATGCAGATTCCAATACCAATGTTACGAGCCGAGGGCAAAGGGGCGCGGCTGCGGAGCCGAGGATCGGTTGTTTTATGGAGTTTGTTAGTTAACGGACGAGCCAGTGCCTATTTGATCAACGGGTGCCACAGGATTGTTAGTTATGTAACCTCGTAACTTATTAAAAATCGATACGCCTTGAGCGGTTAAGGTGTATCTATTTTGGTGGGATATTACTGCTAATGACTGGCAGAGGAAAATGAATTGTGGTAATGCGTTTTATAATAAAAAATCTATACTCTCTATTTCTTTGGTCTTCTCTATTCGTAAGTTTCCAGATTATGTCGCGGAACTAAAATCCACCTTCTTCAATTTTTACGGATACAAATGTGTATAATGTAGGTTCAAAGATGCCTAACAGTATATTAAAATATTGTATGGAAAAACGTATGTAAATTGCTTAAAAGGGACTAAAACCCGATCTCGCTGAGCTAAAGTATGAATTTAGTCGATACTGACGTACACGAAGCTAGATTATTCAATAGTGAGCCGCCGAGAGTAGATTTCGGGCCCTTTTCATACCCGGAAGATCAGTCTACAAAGATGGTGAGGGCACAGAATCCTCCAAGGGAGCCCAAAAGTTACCCTCAAGGGTTCCCCTCATCGCGCCATCGCGCCATCGCGGAAGTGGTAGACTCGACTGCATGTACTCCCGATTACCAAATAAGGTCATAATAGAAGAAACGAAGGAAACAATGCTTTCTACGTAACACCAATGCTAGAATGACGAATATGCAATTGATAGTTTGTTAAATTTTCATGAAGTTTAAACAGAATTTGGTTCATATGCATCTTGTTTTCCTTTGTTAATCTAATAATAAAGTTACAGTGTATTTTAACATAAATTATTAGTTTGAAGGAACACATATTGTATTACTGATTTATTCGGGGTGTTTACACTAACAATAAGTGCATTACCTTTCCATGGAAAAATGGAAGATAAGAATTGTGGAGAATAATACTTGTGCGTAGGATTAATAAATTTTGTAACTTTTCATCAAATTAACCATACCCAGTTAATTTTGGTCCGGTCCCTTTTTCTTTGGTTCCCACAATCTTTTCCATAATTCAGAATAAAATACATATAGGTACTTGCAAAAATTTTAAATAATAATACCATTTTTTACAATTGGAAATTTTGCACAATTTTCATTGAAAAAAAAAATGTATAAAGTGAAATAAATACGGATGTGTGTACAGTACATCTATTATCCATTTCACATTAAGGACCATCGATTAAGTCTACCGAAACGAGAAGATAAATTGGATAACATGTACTTTCTTTCCAATTTCGTTCGGATCCCACAAATTCCCTAGCTCTTCCTTCAAATGTCCTACATACCTAAATCCCAGGGTACGCTACACTTCCGGTGTTAGGTAAACCCCAACTAAGCCCTGCCACTTACGCCGATAATACCACCTGTATATTTTAAAAAGATTGTACACCCATTTTCGAAACACGGTCCACATACACCTTATTTAATCAACCTCGTAGGAAGGAACTTATATACTCGATGGGTATATAAGTATACCGACAACCTGTGGTTTTATATTTGCTTATTATTTTCAATAGAGGAACGTGTTTTCTGTGGTAATTTTATTATTGCTTATTTATGTAGACTACAGTTCTTCATTAGTAATGAACCTATTTTGATTCTTGAATATTTTTAAAGATATCCTTATATCTGTATTTCCCTAAAAAAAATCCCAAACACGTTCATCGGTGTTTCGGTGAATCCGAATAAAATGGCTTGCACCTTTACTCGAATAACTGTCTCGCGAGGAAGTTTCTTTCGTATACCATTCTTTTCAGCAAAATTGCGTTGAATGTGTTGGATGACTAACCCTTGAGTCACCGATAAGATGCAATGACCGCGGATTCTACCCTAGTCGGAGTCAATATTATTCACTAATTGTAAGGTAGAAGTCATCGATACCAAGGGCCAGACTTCGCGTTGGCTAAGGTGACTCAACTAGGGCTAAGGTCAGCCTTTCCCCCTAAACATCATGATATACATATATAGTAGCGGAATATCAAATGTATTCAGAATATATCTTGGACACGACGCATACCATCACTCTGTCGCGCAAACTCGTCACGGTATTCTTATATAAACCCCCTTTGCAAAAGTAATTGATGCACACGATTTCGTTTACCCCGGAATCCAACAAATGAACGAAATTATCTCGATGGGTCGGCCTTTGTTATCGAGTGTGTGAACCGTCTTGTCGATGTTCCTTAAAGTTCCCTCTTTCTCTTATTGTCTGTGTGTCCCTTCTGCTATTTCTATTTCGATTGTTGCAAGTTCGAGGCGCAGAGAAGATTACATTATTTTCGAGGGTAGGTCAGGCACAGTAGTTGCGATAACCGTATTATCGTCCCGTCTCATAAACTTGTTTTACGTAGTTTACGAACACGCGAGACTTAACTACCGTGTACCAAGTGCTCCGTGGTATACATAATGATCAGAATATTTTGCGGAACTTCTGTATCGTTGATTATCATGATTTACAGGAGAAATCATATTGCCTGCACGTGATACTGATCGATGCGCGTCGGGCACGCGTTACGGTTCGAAATCGAAAACAAATTTATGATAACAAGTGTACCTTCGCTGCAGAAAGCAAACGAATGTTTATGAACAACTAATAATAAAAGATATATCGAAAGTGCGCCTTTGAATACCGTAGCAAGAACGCTCGAAGTATGTTTGTTATTACAAATTGTGCAATCGATTTGTAGTATATATTTTATATTTACTTGGCGATTAAACTCGTAACTCGAGCAAGTATGCCAAGTGTTTAAGTGCTTCTGAATGTCTGAAATATTTCAAACCTGCACGGGCATTGCTTTTCCATGGGGACGAATGTGACGAAAGGATTATAGAAATATTAACTGTAATGTTAAGATAGGAGTATGTACTAAGCATATTGAAACGAAGGCAGAGTTCAATAACGTCGTTAGATAGCTCGTGAATCTATCACTGCAGCGAGTAATGTTATTCCTCTTCGAGGTTAGAATCAAAGTGCGATGTTCGCAAGAAATGCATGCAACATTCAAACGCGTTCTTTTCTCCTCCTAATTTTCTTGACAAATATGCGTATCCAGGTTTGGATTTACATATACGCGAAGAAAAGCTAAAGATAGGAGTATCGTCGATTTTCCAGCTACGTACTACTTTTCTTTATTTATTTTCTAATATAACTTTTAGTACAATATAATTTAATACCTTTAGTGTTACTTGAAAGAGGAAAACGTGTTTTATAGAGGATGCATAACTGGACAGCTCGGTAAAATCATATTCGTGAAACGCTTCGTTATTGATTTATTGTCCTATTTTATTATTGTAAAATTACTTACGAAAGAATAATTCTTTCAGGATGGATATTCAGATCCATAGCAGATTCCTCTTTCTAGATAGTGTAATATAATTGCATACAATTTCAAGCATCTACTATAGTAGTAATCGGATAAGGCAAAGTAAAATGGAAATTCTTCAATAAATACTTCACTCTGTATAAACAGACGAAGGTAATAAACGAGTAACAAATCGCTTCTACTATAGAAACTGTACAGATGGAAGCCTTTCTCGAACCTTCCAGAGAAATACGAAATACAATTGTTCTGTTTCAAGCTCAATTTCGCTGGAACGCGTATATGCCGATCATCTACGTTAGGATCACGACAAGAGATTTGGAAATAAAAAAAAGAAAGATTTTATAAAATAAAGAAGTTTTTCTTATACAGTAATGGTAGATATATTTTGGTGGCATTCTAATTTTTAGTGCAAATATTGCATTCGAATATTTAAATCAATGAAAAGAGAAGCTGCGCTATTATATGTAACATTTATTTTTCATTTTTTACTCATTTTACGTAAATGGTATATATCAGAATAGTAAATATATTTATATAGGCCAGTCCGCAATGTTAAATAGCATTGACCGATTTAAAAAAACGTGCCTTCGACAAATGTTCTGATAGCATCTAAATAGTGATTCAAGAGAAACAGAATCAGGATATTTAATTAAGTTGAAACAGTAGTGTGTTGAAGTTCGCTAATACTTGGACATTTTCTCACATTTTCCAACTGTATGTAAAATTAACGGCCAATACAGTCCAATTATTACCTCGTAATACAATTACCATCACCTTATAACTATATTACTTATAGAGCAATGCCTATTGGATAGAATTTAAAGTCAAAGTGTCTAATACAAAAAGGAAAGAAAGAAGAAAACAGTAATACAGGAATACAGTAGCTGTCTTAAATCACTGACACCCTAATCACCTTTCGCAGGTATCTCATTCAGTTATACATTTGCACACCTGTCCAAAGCTTCACTTTTACCAAGTACAATATAATATCATAGCATACCTATGATACCGCCCATCACGGCACGTACGTGTCAATATATGGCTCGCGTGCTGCGTTACCACCCTTACGTCATAAACGAGCGAGTACGCCTCTGTACAGGGACGAATTTACGCCGAGCCTGTAAATCGAGGCTTTCCTTTCTTTCCCCATTCGCACCTTATCCGTAGCTCTGCGTGGCGAAGTTTACACCCCAGCGAGTCTAGGTCAGGAACGACGATGACGACAGCTACCAACGTTTGACCTTAAGGTCTAATTTTAAAATTCTCACAGGCAAGAGAGGATGAGAGACAAGGAATGAGAATGAGAGAAATAGAGCCCAGTGGAAGAGATGCAACATGAGGAACGGATGTACCTCGTTACGTTAAACAACAAATATCATCTTTACTTATCAAACGGGACCGATATCGAGAGGGACGTGTTTTGAAGCAACATATCTTATTCGATAAGACGAGAATAGGAAACGATCGACCGTGGCTACCGTTAAATTTCTAAATCTCTGGACGATGTTTAACCTGTCCTTTCTGTCTACTTTTATTTTTGGTCGTCGGTGCAATGAGCCTCTGTTTCGTTGTATCGGCCCGACGAGTATTTTTACGAACACTGGCTTCTTTCCATCGAACGTTTCGTAATTCGAATTCGAGTCGCGGTCAACTAAAATTCGAGGCACGCTTCTCAATTTCTATGTTTACGTAACGCATAAACGGAGCGAGGGTGCGTTTTACCGCACACGGTATCCTCGGGCTGACACGAAACTTGCGTTAAACGCCGATTGAACCGATTATGTTAGTCTATTATTTCGTCTTCTTTCTATCGTTTTTTTTTCAGCAGTGGCATGCAAAGTCGAGGATGATGCTTTATGTTTGCTGAAAATTAATGAAACGGATGTAGGTCCTCCGTAAATTTAAAATTAACGATTTGTAATGTATAGAGTAGAATAACGTTCAAAATGAACTTAATGGCAGAATTAATTTTTTGGAGTATCGCAGTTTATGGGATTGCACAAACCAATGGATTCGAAGAAATTTTCAGCCAAAGATGTAAACATGTAACTTCCATATTGTATATTTTATTATAATACTATATTGAATAAATTCTATTCCACTTTTTAGCGTTCATTTAAGATGCACTCTGCACAGTAACATAGATAGGGGCATCCAATTTGCAATTTTTACTCAACAATTCAAATATCGGGGGTA
Source organism: Nomada lathburiana (assembly GCA_963667235.1). NCBI lineage: Eukaryota > Metazoa > Arthropoda > Insecta > Hymenoptera > Apidae > Nomada > Nomada lathburiana. The sequence continues at coordinate 1,902,877 of OY763897.1, read as the reverse complement.
AAGCGTTTGGACGGAGTTCAGAATTTCGAGCGTAGATCGTGGAAATCCAGATAATTGTCGGCAAAAAACGAGAGAGGACGAGGTTAAATGCGGCAATGCTTGCATCTAGGGCGTTCCTTAAATGAAACATGGAGTCGAGACGCGAGCCAGGATCGAATTGGCAAGGGGTTGCTGCGTTTGCAAAATAAAGTGGCTATTATGTCGGCGCGATTCGAATGTAGAGGCTATGGCGAGGTTTTGAAAGAGAAGTTTGACATTTTTACAGATATTGCGCACGATTGAGTCATTCATTGTTAAAATTATCGACGGCGATATAAATGCAAGTCTCCAGAATCTCCGATCCATTTTCAGGTGTTCAAAGTGCTTTTAACAAAATATTTCAAGCGGGAAATCTCTGTGCGGCCTGATATTGCTTGAACTTTGGCTGGTCGTAATGGGAAAAGAAATGAAATACCAGTAACAAATAAACATACATTTCTGTTCTGCGTTAGTCAATGATAGCTTGAGGGAGCGGAGAAAACCAATTGGCTTTAAGAATAATATTTTCATATCCATTAACTTATTATTTAAGATTTCATTTAAGAAAGATAGTCAAGATATATATATATATAATTGACAGATCGTGCACAATCAAATCAGAGATTATTCGTGAGGGTCCCTGGTCCGACTTTAATTAGATAATACCACAGTATGTACTATAAAGTTCAACAATGCTGCCTCATGAAGGGGGGCAGTACAATATAGTAAACGACCACTGTTCGTTATTACTTATTATCCCAGGTAATTTAGCCATCTAAACCAAAGACATTTCCCCGCCACAGCTTATTACATCAACCACTCTTAACCACGACTAATTACTCCTTCCTCAAAACCAAGAGTACCGTACTAAACACACCTTCCAACCCTCTGCCCTACCACCACATAAATAACCACACTTAGTTTTCCAAACTCATTTCCACAAAATACCAAGCACTGCATACAGTGTTCTTCAAACCCATGCGATCACAACTGGCAGAAGAAAGAGCTACGGAATTATATACGTGGATGGTAAAATTGTCCTCACCTCCTGCGTTTCAACGGCCTCTTTAACATGATCCGCGATCTCAGCCGCTTTCAACCCTGCCTCGATTGGGGCCACCTGCGAGTGCCGCCTTGTCTGGGCATCGGTGGTCAGCTCCTGGTAGCAGGATTCTCCGGACCCACGTCTGCTTCCAGCGATACACATGGCTCGCCGAAGCAGACCCGCGACGAAGGTGCACAGGCCGCATTGCATGCCCGAGGCACTTCCACGGCTGGATAATGAGCCGCCATTGGTCCGTCGACGGGTCCGAGTCCCGCGGGAACTACCGTCACGTGTTTGGGACGCCAGTTTTTCTGCCTTCTTCTTCTCCTTCTTCTTGTTCTTCTGGCACCCTTCTTTTATCTAGCCGAACTCTACTTTGCACTTTTCACTTTCACCTTCAATTTCTTTACTCTGCTTTGGTCACTGTATAATTATGCTTTATGGTATCTTCGATTTTCCAGTCTTCTGTTTGTTTGGTTGCGCCCTTTGAGGTATATTATTATTGTTTCGAACGTTATCTAGGTGTGCGTGATGATATTTTTGGTTGCTTAATTTGGCGAGGTGTATCGTACGTTTTTTAAATTTCTTTAATATTTTTCTCCTTTGTGGACGTTTGGCTTGGTATGTTTTCTCTACCGATTTAATTCCTTTTGCCCTGGATTCTTTTCGTTTCAGGAGCAGTTTCCGCTCCCTTCGAGGTACTATTTGCAATTCCCTTGCGGACTGAATTCTATCCTGCCTTCTTATGCAGCAATGGGTTCAAGCTTTTTTATGGTCTTTGATTTTACTAACACTTTCTTCCTATTTCTTTTCTTTTCTTTTTTTGCTAGCTCGATTCTATCGAATCCCTTTCCTTTAGTCTACAAAATTACAGGTTTCTATATTTCTAAGGTACACTGTCTCGATCGAAAATTCTATCCAGTCGATGTCACGCGTTTTCAATCCCAGCTCCTTCGCACTGCACTTCAGTTCCCTCTACACTTTCTGTTGTTTTATATCTGCTGCTATCCGAAGTTACAATTTTTCGAATTTCAATTCTACCGACTGCAATCAACGTTATATGTATTCTTCCTCTCCCTGAACTTCATTCCTCCAATTCTATCCAAACACCATCGGATGTTCAGGATAACCAGTTTCCCAATGTTCCACCAGTTCCACTCCTTTCCTCGCTACTTTTCGCGTTTCAGTCTTCCCAATTCCTCCTGCAATTCCTTTATTTATACAACCCTCTCTCTCACACTCTCTGTCTCTCTAACCACCACGCTAGGCGTTCGTTACATCAATTTCCCATCTACCTTTCTCCTCTATCGTCCAAGCCTTCCCTTGTCCATCCAGTTCTTCTCACAACATTCTTCGAGCTCCAATTTCTCCGTGGATTCAACCAACCCAACAATTCATCCAAATCGTTCTCACAGTTACCTCCAATCGATCGGTTCAACAATTCCTTGGTTCAACAGTTCCCCGATTATCTCTCACGTTCGAACGTCTTATCCCAGACACCATGATGCTTCATCCTGTTGTTAAGATCGTTGATTGATCGCGCGGCCGCACGTTTTCGATCGATTCCGTATTGCATACGACGACACAGACGAGCGTCCCTTCCGGCCACAATGAACCGGTACCGCATATCACCTGCACGAGGAGGAAAGAATATCGGAAAAGGGTCTCCACGGATCTCGAGGTCGAGGGAGGAGTTCCGGCTGCCGTGTCTCTCGTAGAACTTATCGATTGGTCGCGAAGTTACGAATCCGATAGGGTCTAACAACACCCTGGACCTACGATGGAGCACAGTCGACGGGACGCGAAGACCGAGACGTTGAGAAACGTTGAGAAACGTTGAACGCAGCACACACAGGGCACCCAGGTCAAATGGAAGACACGCGACTATGTACTTGTACCGTGTTATTTAACTCGAATAAGTTTTGTCATTCCTTCAGAAGGGTTTCAAGGGAATTTTAATTTACCATTTTTTGTGGAGCACTGTTGGTGTTTCGTGGTGTTGTTTTTGCGTTAACGTGTGCGTGGATAAGTGTAAAATAGGTTGATGATAGAAGTGATATAGAGAAAGGATGAAATTTAAATTAATGGGTTCCATGTGGACCTAGGATGGAGGGCAAAATATGGTTCAGTTTTGGAAATGTAGGGAGATACAAATTTTGGCATGTCTGGGGTAATATTCTGAGCGATTGTTTTTCGATGAATCGATAGACGAATCGGTTGAAGGTACTGTTTCTCTGGCGACGTGTCGGTGTTTGCGCGAGCCTAGTAGCGAATTTCTATTGCTTCTCTATTGCTACAAAATTCTGTGTCACTCGAAATTACTTGATCTGGGATTGCATTTTCATTGCATCGTATGTACTATAGGAGTACAATACATACTGAAATAAGAACGAAGAGCAGCTGCAGCTGTTGTTAGATTTAAAAAATGCGAGTATCACTTTTTTCATTGGAATATTACACATGTGGTATGAATTTGAATGAATTTCAAAGTAAATGTATTGTAGAAATCATTGTTTAGCCTGTTTTGAAAACAGCAATACAAAATTTTAACCGAGAAAATACGTGTGCAACATTATCCTAATATATTCTTTGGAAGATCATCGAGCGTTCAATACTGACTCTTAACATTACAGTATCGTCACAATTATTGAACAAATACGAAAATACATCTACGAATTGTTAACATTAAAACTTGTTATTTTGGAATAAAGATTCAAATTTTTATTTATGCAATAATGCAAGATAAAGTATACAGGGGGTGATCAAATTATTGGAGCCACGGCTTACATTGGATAACTTTTTATTTACAACCGTCTATAAACTTGGAAGAAATTAATGGATATAATTAGGCACGTGACTTTAATAATTTCATCACCCACTGTATATCAATAATATTAACAATATCGAAACATCGATATTAAATACTGAACGTGTGAAAGCACCTCTAACAACAATCATTAATTTTCATAATAAACGAAAATGCACATTTTTGGAGTCGCACTTCGCCACTGCTGATACACTGTTAAATAGTGAAGTTACACCAATTAATCGGTCAGTTTTCAGTGAAATTTAACAATCGTAATGAAATTAACGAAAATAGTATCGCTTGGAACGCGCACGTGCTTTACATGTCGACGAAGCACGAAATCACGATCGTGACTTTCTCCCACGTTGTCGATATTCTTCGCAACGTACGTCGCTAATGGCACGGGGCGTCTGATACGTCAGGTAAACAAGGAAATCCTCCCCCTAACCCTTACCGATAAGATACGAGAGTCCGTAGCAAGAATGCCCGGGAAGAGAAATAAAAATGGGCAAGAACAAAGGCCGAACTCTTTGTTCCCTTTGACCTCGATTTTTCAGCGAGACTTTTTCAGCTTACGGAGCAGCAATTATAACCGTGTGGCGAGAGTGCGCTCTCAAAGAGCGACGGGAAGAAAGAGGTAAAGGAGAAAGAAAACAGCGAGGAAAGAGATTGGAAAAGAGGAGAATACGGTTCCGTGTGTGCTCGTTTCCGCGATTCCTATCGCTCGAACGTCTTGTCGGTAACGTATGGTTTAATCTCATAACGAGATGGGCAGAGATTCGTTAATGTAGGTATCCAGAACACCCGGATATACTAGTAACATTCCATACACTGTACGCTTTGAAGAGGGACAACTATTCTCCACTGAACGAATATACATCCGATAAACAGATATTCTCGTAATCACGCCAAACTAACCCCCAAAAGCACAAAAAAAACAACGAAAATGCAACATCAACAAAACTTCCTTCCCGGTAGATACAACCCAATTTCCGTTGTCGCATACATCGTCGCGAAATTCCATCACTGATGCTAAAAGAAGATGCGCGATATATGTGGGTGTCCATCGATGTCGCAGGGTACCGGCGTGGGAGAAATGATATCCAGGATGCGATACCTTTAGCGGAGCATATAGGAGCTGGCTGTCGTCGCGGCGGAGTTCCTAACTAGTACGCGAGAGAACGACAGGGTAACGCCCGCGCACAGATATCGTAGCTGGTTCCGCACCGGGACGAGCCTAGGAGCTCCATAACCGCGTGTTACGGGTTGGCCCCCGGGCCCCGAGGCCCGGTGCCTACGAGGGCTCGAGCACGAAGGGGCTTTTCTTAATAGGTCCTCCGTCGTACACGTTTCCGTACGGGACAAATGTGTCAATAAAAAAAAAAGGGAGAGAAAGATCCCCTCCCCCCAAAACGAGAAGAGTTCGAGGCCGGGGAGCGCTTTGTCGTTATCACCGACTATGCACGCCGGCCGGCCGCTGTGCATGCACTGAGCAACTGTCTTCGAGCGACGGACGCTCAGCCGATGTACGAGCTCGGCTATACTCGTCGAACTCCGACGTAGCTCGGCCAACTTCGTCGCCCTGCCACGCTTCCCGGTCCGACTGTTCGAAACGCGTATCGCTCGCCACCAACTAGCATAGCGAGAGCTACTGTCACTACGCGTCGAGCTCGCGTAGCGAATAGATGATGGGGAGAGTTTCTGCTATCGGTTCCTCAGTACACTGATCCTATACGTTGTTTCTCTGTATGGAAAAGAGAGAGAGGGAAGCCGGTCGTACGCCACGAGAAGAGATCAATAACGGATCCCTCCCTCTTTTCGTCGCGCGTACGCGGCGACGTAGCCGCCACGTATTTACACACGCACGTCATGCGACGTCTTTTGTTCCACCCCCTCGTGGGGCCTCGCGGACCCTGCGCCGGAGGAGGATTTTGTGGTCGCGTAAGACGCGTGCATAAGATGGCCCCCTTTATTGATCCCTTACAGATTTTAGTCGGGACGGGTAATGGGGTTGCTGTAGGTGTGCTGCTGGGATCGTTCTAAGAACGGAAGTTACATCTGTGCGTTTAGAGCGTTGCGGTTGGATGGAAGATGGTAATGGGGTAGATTGGAGGCTGTGGGGGAAAATTGGATGAATGATTGAGGCCGAAAACTAGGTCCTTTTGGGCTTGTAGATTTGTAGATTTGGGGGAGTTTAAGTGGGTAGATATTGCCGGTGTAACTTGATGGAAATTGGAAACGGGTTTTTTTTTTGTAAATGGATCTGTTACGATAATGGCTTGTGCCTTGAAAGTTCAGGATGTCAGTAACCAAAGCGTTTCTAAGCCTTACTTAGGCTGCTTTTAACACTAGAACTACCAAGCAAGTCAAACTGACTTGTTTCAGATTTTGTGCCCTAAAATTATTAATATATAGGCATCGTTGTAGCAATTTACTATGACTTTTAATATGACAGAATGACAATTGTATATCTCTATAAAATGTTCATTCGACGACATTCGTGTTCTTAATCTGTCTAACGTATGCTATCTAAATGGTTCCGAAATCTATCGGTAGTTGTAGTGTTAAAAGCTACTACCATTTCTATCACAGAAAAGAGCTAGCCTGAACATGTCTGTAGGTTTACTAATATTCTTTTGTTTCTTTATGCATACTGTACTACTGTACAATCGATTTCGTTTACACTTGATCCTAATAATTATTTGAAAAGAGCTGATTGAAAGGCGGCTGTCTTATTTACTGATAGTGTAGATTGTAGATAGTATAGTTATTGAAATGTAGAAAGCGGATTTTGAAACACCCCCAAAAGTTCGTTTCTCGTAAACATTGTAATTCATTAATATGAAATTTATAATTTTACTGCAGGCAACTTTATTTTGATTGCTAAATATATTTATAGCTACACACCACCAAATGAAAGCATCTTTATTCATTTCTATGCTACACCTATAACAGATTCATATACAAGCGCATAATGCATAACATAACAATATACAATTTTAACGTTGGTATACATTACGATCTTCTTTCTGCATCCTGAAATACCGCACGTACTGGCGCAATTAATATTCAAATCGCATACGATGTTTTAGCGTCATTGCGACAAACATTAAGCAAATTACCCTGCGGTAGATCGTAAAACAAGTAAAATTCAACGAGCATGATCAAAATTCGTTTACCGGTGAGTTACAGCAAAAGAAAAGAGAGGAAACAAAGTACGATTGAAACGCGTTGTTTATTGTGCTAAGCAGAATTATAGTAATACGCAAAATACGATTTTGTTTTTATTTATAATACGGAAGATTTGATTTCTGCCAAATACAAAAGAAACTCGATGGATTTATGTTATACATGGGAAACATTGTGCCGACTGGGCCAAGTTGGACTTCTAGTGATATCACCGCCTATATCTGCATTTTACACCGATACCAGAAACGACCAAATGAAAAATCGATAAATGTTTCCGATTCTACATATGCGATTCATTAGATAAGGTGTGCACAGTATCGAAAATATGAATGCACTCGTGACTGCTCGACGAATACGATATAGGCGCACATTTTATTTCACGAAATAATCATACACCTACATAGATTAAAAACGAGGTACACCACGTCAATACGTGACTGGCTTCGTTTTCAGTAAAGCCATATATGCTATTACAGCGGGTAAGCCCAGTATAAGAGTTTAACAATAATCTCCCAATGAAAAATATCGGTAAATACCCTTTATCTCTCTGTTTCACGAGAATGGTGTATGTTACTGTTATTTCCGTGCAAGACTTTTTGTATTATGTACTAACATGTAGTAAGTCAAGTATGTAAGTATTACGGGTCAACGAGGTAAGTACGGATTCTTTTATGAGGAGGCTCATGTTTTCGAGAAACTTTGATACCAATTTACTGCTAGTAAAGGAGAATTATATGTTGCATTTCGTTTTCAGCACGATAGTTTATGATTATGATTCCTTTATTACGTTTCTATATGGAAGTCAAATTATTTGGCTGAGTGATTCGTTGATCTGAGAAATGAATAAGGATATTTCATAGTTGAAATAGAGATAAGGAAGAATGTCGAAACTATTGAACGAATCTTAATAAACAAATATGGTTGTTATACAGATGGGGAATCAACCAAATCCTACGATATTACGTAAAACATAGAGATTCCTAAAATTTACTAATTCAGAAAACTCATCTAATCGTGAGACATGGAACGAATACGACAATATTTTTGAATACTTTACAGAGGAACATCCCGAACTGTCCGCCTCCGATTTTGATGAAGCTTGGTGGATATATTAAGCAGGTGAACATAAGGGACGCGTATTTATTTTTATAGCGGACTAATCGCAAATTTAGGGGGTGAAATCACTCCTTGAAAAAACATTTAAACGCAATAAAGCGATGCAAGTTTGTCTATACTTTTTTAAAATAATTCCCGGCGTTCTTGTGATATTTCACGATAAAGAGTATTCTGAACTTTTTGAAGGGGTAATTTCACCCCGTAAACTTCCGATTGGGCCGCTATAAAAAATACGTGTCCCTTATTTTCACCTGCTTAATATATCCACCAAGTTTCGTCAAAATCCGAGACGGACAGTTCGGTATGTTTTCTTGTTACATTAATTACTATTTCAATATTTAGATTAATTTTCAATCTGTTTAATATAGAAAGGTCTATAATACAAGATATGGAAATGAACAATTAATTTTCCAGTCACGAAACCTCGTACCACAAATTACAAGCCAAAAGACAGCAAGGCAGATAATTTCCTCCCCTGTTGCCGAAGAATGCCAATATTAACCAGCGTTTGTAGGGTGCTACGGTCAATATTAGCCGCAATATTCTCTAAGAACCACTACTGGTAGTGTAATAAATGTATTCAAACAAATATGTTAAGGGCAGCAAAATAAAGCCCAATTGCAATTTTCATTGGACAACACTTATGCTCTAACATACGCAAAAATAGCGATCAACACGTGTGTGCCAATCAGAAGGCTTTCGCACATCCTATATCTGTTTAAAAACGAACAATTAAACAGCACGCATTGATCTTTCCATATCTGGAATGATTCTAAAAAATATAAAGAATAATTGCAAATTTTTTTCAAAAATAATCTATACATCTTAATACATGTGTTACACAAAGTTTCAATGAAACTTCATCAATCCTCAATAAGTTCTCAACTATTTCGGATTTTCCTTAAACACAGTTACAACGTATTTCCACCTTCCCGTACCTCTCCATCAAACGTAAGAGGACTCGGTGCATCATCAAAAGAAGAAAATATTCCCAGCACATTTTTCGTGTATATACCTCAAGGCAGGGAATAAACAATTCTAGACGTTGAAAAGTGTTCATTTTATCGAGGTAAGGACACGTATGTGTGTATCGTCAGTTCCCATAATCGTGACCCTGAAAGTGCACGTAGAAGAATGTGCGCGATTCCAAGGTGAGATACCCGCTGGGGCAATTGCGGATAAAAGAAAATAACGCTGTTTTCAGTGAACCCTCTTCTCCTGTGCACCCCGACAATCCCGAAGGGAGCACACCGGGTTGCATTATCGCGGGATTGTCCTTGCTGCTATGAAAAGACTTGACCTGTATTCTCTTCTACGTGAAACCTGGCCAGCGCCATAGAAACCTCGTTTTCCTTTTTCCATCGTTCAAGCTTTTCTTTCGCGGCTCGTTTTCGCGAGACACTCTACCTACTTACCTACCTAGCTATGTACCTAGTTATGTACCTCTTCGCAACGAGAAGTCGTCACGATTCTTGAATACGTTTGTAACGAACGTGAAAAGACCTGGGATAATCGATTGGAGGAAGGAATTTAGGTAATAACTCACTCTTAGCGAGGAGCATCTGCGCCTGGACGGGATTCCGCCTTCTAGCGGTTGCCGTGACGGTTTTTGGAGATGGATCGATACTATTTGAACAAAGTAGGGCGGGGGCTGCGTGCTTCAACTTTTTCGAAATGGTGTTATATAAATATACGGGGTGAGCCTAGTCTAACTGGGCCGACTATGACTGGGCTATACAGGTACAGTGGGTGATCAAATTATTACAGTCGTCTGCATAAATTGACGGTTTCACATTCAAACAAACAATTCTTTTTCACAATTATGCAAGCCAAGTGTAATTTTTCCTTCTGTATTTTTAATGCACAATTGTTAATTAAACATTGTCTAAAGCAAAAATCTTGATACTGCGACTTTATGTCTACGCAAATATGGAAAACGTAATTGCCGATAGAACAAGGAACCCTAAAGGAAAATTCATATTCACGAATGTAGTAGCCAGTAGCGTGAACGGGGTCTTTTAACATATTATATTATATGAACCATTGAATCGAGTGAAATTCAAGCAGCTAGCAACTACATACACTTGTTTGATAGAAATCGCAGCGAATTCCAACAGTACAGTGACTTTCGTAACAACAGAATAGGGCAGGTATAGTCGTGAAACGTTTCACGCAATGGCTTTGGAACTTTGAAACAGAACGTTCGCATATTTAGGAATTCACCTAAGCGTTTCCAAATATAGAATCAACGCGAACGGGCACAAGTACGTATCTATTACCTTAATAGAAATACACGTACTATTTTTCTCTTTTCTCTGTCAAGGTGTCCGCGGCTTATAGTTTACGATAGAAACGGTATACGTAATCGAAGAGGTTCTTCAATTCTCTTCGAACGTGTAAGTGAAACTTGCAGTTTGGCGCCCGCGAAAAACTTACCGCTACCATCGACAATTTTGATTTCCGACAGTCCAATACCTACATTAAACAGATTGTCATACGAATTTCATTAAACCTTGTGCAAAATCGTTTCTTTCGATTGTCTTGGTAAATACTCACTTTGGATAATACTTGGAGCAAACTAGAAATGAAGAAAATATCTTTTTCTTATAGAATCAATTAATATTTATTATAAGTAGATAATAAAATAAAACAGCTCTGTCTACCAGTGTTATAAAAAGAAGAATGTTAAAATAGAATACGTGAATGAAACATCGTTTATTATAAATGATGCAAAAAATATTACAAGGTCCCAAAACGTATATGTATTCACTCAAGAAAGTTCGACATCTCATGTCGCTGTGTAAGTTAGAAATAATTGACTGATTACGGAAGTGTATGCAAAATTTTTCTCAAATATATTGCTTATTTTGTATATTTTGCGCAGTACTATATCCAGTAGGTACACTCGCGATTATCTCCAGTCTTTGGCATTTGAACCTATATACGCTAAATGTCCTGTCTGACTCTGAATACTCTGTACACATTTCCTACTTATTAATGCTGCTCACAATAGTATTAAGCTATTGAAATGTAGGCTGGTCAAGTAAGGAGAAACCAGCAATACGTGATCGTCGTATTGCGAACGCTAACGCTGGGTTAAAATCCAATATTCTTATCTACTTTCATTGACAATGATATAAAAACTACAGCTGTACCAATTACTTCTTCAGCCACTTCTTCAAATACAATCAAGCGTTATAATTTCGAAGGGATGCACTTCACTATAGAACTTGGGCATCAGAAATTCCAAACGCATATTATTCATCCTATACACTAGAAATTGCTTAATCATCAATTTTATCGAATAATATATACCACTCATCTAGATTTAAAACTATCACCAGTATCAATTCAACCCTGCATAATAATTCAATTCAAAATTGTTTTGTAAAGAACAAAAAAGAATCGTCATAATACCCACTAAATGATACATCCAACGTTTCCATAATTTTGCCTCGTAATTAGACCTCTTTCGCAGTCAGCGTCACAATTGAACCACGAGGAACAAAAACGAGAAATAAAAGGGAAAACGGAATGAGACGAGATGAACAGATAACTGAGAACCTCTGTTCGTTTGGTGGGTTGGCTTGAACTGCTTGTCGGTCGTTGACCTCACAACTGCAACCACCCCATCTCAGTCTCCCTCGTATAGGTTCTATAGAACTATTCTATCTGTCTCTCCTCCGCGCCGTATCTATCGGTCTTCCTGTCTGGTTACTCATTACGACTCTTTCCGCTTCCTTGCTCGTTTGCTCATCTTTTTTCTACTGCTACCCTTCGGACAGGGGCGGATTAATTTCTTTGCGCCGGGGAAGAATGCGCGACAGAGTGGTTGTCACGGACAGCGCGGGAGAGTGTCTGTCAATTTTTGTTACGATGCAAAAATATGATGTTATTAAACGACCGTGCTTTCAATTGTATTATTATTATACGATTCATTGTCTGTTGGCAATTTTTTAATTAGCAGTTGCCAGTATGTATCGATTTTTCAATTTATGTTGGAAATGGAATGATCCAAAATGAATATATAATGTCATCATAATCTACGTTCTTCTTGACAAGGTCAAACTTCTTAATTAGTTTTTTAATTTTCATCCTGGCGAAGTGAACACAGCGGGACATTTTTGTGAAAATTAAGTGTTCTTAGTGAATGAAGATGGCATGCTGTACTGTTTCGTATATTGTCTTGCTTCACTTTGTTCCATCGCAAATTAGAAGAATATAATATAAAGAAAATATATATTAATATAGCACCTTTATGGCAGTAATTCTCCCAAGGCTGCCTCGCACCTTTAATCATCTCCCTCCGTTTACGATTTCCTTTTTTTTTCAAATTATACGTATACAATTTTTCATATATACTTTTTCATTCAAATGATATGCAGAGCTTTATTTTATTTTCTTTATATTCTGCCCTGTTACGTGTTTTTTTTTAGCTTCTAAGAAAATATCGTCGATGTTCTACAATGGTGTGCGATTCCCATTATTATCAAACCGATCATCTTATCCAAACTCTGCCCTTCTCTTTTCTCTGCGTCTGCAACGATAACTCAGATAGAATGATGTGCAATTTGTTTCGAGAAGGATTGTGTGACTGTCGAATTCAGCAGTGGAACCACCCACAGCTATCGCATAGTTATTCCTCCCCGAGGATCTATCTCGCAAAACGCAAAATGAACAACTGATTCGTGTAATTTGGATTGACGAACGTAAATAACCAGATTTCCAAATATTGGACATGGCAAAAAGTTTTTTTTACCGGTTGGAACGGATGATACTTCTTGTAAAGTTCCGTTAGATCTCTCTATCTGATATGACGTGTATAAGTGCTGTAACTTCGCCAGTTATACGATTGAGAAAGAACCCTTTTACCACGGAATTTTGTACGTATCAGATGTGAAAAAATGTGAAAGTAATACCTCTCAATATTTGGAGAGGGATGTGTATCCATTCAAGTATTAGCAGTGAACGAGCTTCTTCTAGATAATCTAACTTCGAGTATTGGATTGCGGGTGGAGGGATAGAGTTCAATTTTTAGGAATATACGGGGTTTCGCGTGGCAGGAGTGTGGATTTGCGTGTGAGATTTGGGGGGGGGGGGGGGGGGGGGTTTATGAGGAAGAATGAAGAAAAATCATAAAGAGTCAGTATTGGGGATAGGGTCTTATCGTTAGAGTGAAAGTTATACAGGAAGAAGTTTTGCAGAGAGCCGCGAGAGATATGTAATATATATTATAAGAGACCTTATTGATCTAAACGGTTGAAAAAAATAAAACGGAAAAATCAAATACTTGGTTTTAATAGATTAAATGGAATAGAATTTTATCATTTTATTATACTTATATATAACTTAAGAATATTGCGTGCAAAAATAAACAAAGGAATGTAAATAAAAAATATATAACACTGTCCATAATCTTAAATTTCCCCCTCCAAAAATATTATTTGCCGTTTCATAAAGATGCTCTATATTAAACTGCACTTTTTTTTAAGACAAGATGGTCGATGTTTAAGGTCGCCGTTCATTTCGACAGCCGGAAGTGGGAAAAGATATTTCAGTTCACGTATTTCTGGCACACTTATTATAAATAGACAAATATAATATACGGACTACAACTGACATTTTTCCAATCTGACTTATAGCTTCAATGGTAGCTTCATTCGCGAGTCCCAGCATTACATTTTTCAAACCCGAGAACATACTCTTCAATAAGAGAGGCAGATCAAGTTTCACGGGGAAACCGATCATTATTGCAATCAATCATTGGTATAAAGTTACCTCGAAGCGTATGATGCACATCGGAAACACTCGAAATTTCATTAATAAAATACACAACAAGTATAGGGGGTAGATGAGTTGGAATAAATATTAAAGAAAAGCGATCGATTTTTTTCAACGTGATGATATTTTACACATCCGGTCAAATTGTGTTAGGAATCTGTAGGAGTTTCCTCAAAATGCTTTCAATACAATATCGAAAATGAAACATACACGAAACATATCAGGTCACACCAAATAGGATTTTTTTCTTTTATCTATTCCACAAGTGCTACTGAACAAGTTTGTTTGTTTCGTTATATATATTAATCGTCAATATATTTCACTCCAGTTCTTCAATTAAATTTATAATTTACTTTGATACTTTTCAGTTCCTATTCGATCGAGCACTTCTATTTCAGTATTGTTTACTTATATTACTTACAATATGATATGCAAAGAGACATGTACAAAAATTAACGAACATTTAAAAAAATTAAATACGAAAAATATATAACAAAAGTTCGGAATGTTTCCCACTAATAATAATTGCCACTTTCATTTCTTTCATATTGCGTTTTTTTTAAATCTAGCGAGAGATGTTATTATTTCCACAGCCATATTTTTTGCCTTTGCCAATATCCTACATCAATTCGTATTTTTAACCGCACAAAGTGTACGTTTAATTCGTTCCATACTCGAGCAAACGAATGATTGGGCAGTTCTTTCACCCTGGACGTGTTTTTACGCTAAACGCTGGGTGATTCGCAAAAGAGAGCCTTCCTTTCTCATCTTTAGTAGAAACACGTTTAGCAAAGGTATCCACGTGCGAAACGAATCATGTGAGGAACATCTATCTATGTACGATCAAGGAATCCATAATCATCTGGCTTTTCTTTATTACATATCAGTAAATCAATTATACAGGAAATGCCGCAAGCTTCCATGGCGAACTTTATCCTCGTGCTTTTCAGACTAAAAATAACGTAATGACAACCAAATAATGGCCCCCCGAATGTTTCATCGAAAGACCACGGCAAAACATGACTTTCATTTTATGTCCTCTTAAGGGAGATTACGAAAGAAACAGTTTTATTCCAGGCTAATACTCGTTCGATATTAATTAATTAAGTGTATAAAGCTATCACTGCACTTAACCAAATTAGTCGAAATTGAGACGAAATTCGGTCTAAAGTGAACTTAATATCGCATCGATATTTAGCTTTTATCGATAGCGGCAAATCACACTTCATAATGCAAATATAGGTTGCAAAGCGTTTTCCACATTGCTACGTTATAGTATCAATTTTGAATTCAACATTTACAGGTCCACATATGTACATGTCTAGAACAAACGGATAAACTGAGAAAATTAATGAAACCGACTTATCGCCGGAGTTACAATAAACCCGATTTATTTGTTCACTCAAAAATATCAAATATAAAACTTCGGCACAAATGATTAACTATAATAAAACGGTATACGTCAAAAAATTCGATTAAAACCCATCCAAAAGAGAATCAATATCTCCGTAATAATAACAAACCTATATTGAAACATCGAAACCCGCTATTCATAATAAAGCCACAAATAAAATTCTACAACTGAAGCCGTATTAACTAAGTCACGAACAAAATAATTAACGGAACACGATACAATCATTTCTAAACCAGTTACACAACGAGCCCCCCTTCCACCGATAAATCGTACAACTCTTCCGGACAATTTTCCCGACCGACCCCATCGCATGTTCGCATACCCTACAACCTACGTCATTTAACCACCGCAAAATACATTTAAACCCAACCCGATATCCTTCAGGGTTGTTCTCCAAAACTAAACTCCGTTACCATGAAGCTGTATAACGCTTGATTAAGCGGTGTGTCGCCTGAACGCTGGTGTGTAACGCTATTAATAGTTTCGGTGGAGGGTTAAGTTCGCCCAGGTGGCGAACGAAAAACGAAAGAGAAAAATATATAAACATAGCCCCGGTAGCCCCGGAAACGCGACCACGCAGGCTGGATTTGCCAACCGTGGAGCTGGTCGAGCGACAGGGGTGGTCCGCCATGGCCGGGCCACGCGGATGCACGAGGAAAAGGTGCTCCTGGGGGTGAGTTGCGCGCGCATTACTTCCGCTAGCTGGCTCCAGGGGCCCGGATCCATCGAGCCTTACGAGCTCATTATACCCCGTTATATACTCCACACGTACATCTGGACTGATTTCGTACGTATTCTCCTCGTCTTCTGTGTCACGGATGGCCAATTCATATTGTCTCGGGGATCGGTCGGGGGAAACATTTGGGGAGATCTGAATTTGTTGCACCTAATGTATTGGATGAAACGATATTTAACCGTTGCAAGGAAAATTGGGTCAATACGATTGGAAGAATCGAGGGGAAAATATTCGTTATTTCATTTATTAATGCAACGTTCGAGATATTCCGTGGAATGGGGAAGAATCAATTAGTACCGAATCGCCTTGCAAACGGCTTCACTTTTTAAAGGTTGCATTGTGTTGCGGTTATTTTTTTTTTTTTTCTTTGTCGCGGTATTTGTCCCAGATACTTAAAACGCGATCGGATGAGATGGATTTCAATTGTAGATATTGCTAACGGATATTTGATTATCAATTTTAGCATGTCGGAAGATTTCAAAGAAGCAATAAGTAGAAGGTTTATTCGGGTTCTAGATTCAGGTAGCGATTTTAAATGCGATACTACAATTGCATCGTCGGGCGATTAAGGGTTAAGAGAGCCTTGGGGAGTTCAATGGAGATTTTTATATTAACTGCTATCTTCATGGAAGACTCGGTCATTTTTGCCGGAATTAATTTAACACTAGGTTTACGGACAAGTGTGAACACTTATTTTTACTGACTTCCCTTCGATTAACAATAGCCAATGAAAATGCGCGTTTTCTTTAAAGAATTAATTCACTTAATTTCGAAATGAAATGTAATTAATTTACTTATATAATACTCACGTATCTTCACTAAGCTTTGTTAATCGTGGTACACTTGCAACTTTCGTGTTTATTTATTTATTTGCAATAGTAAAGGCGACACGTACCGTGCAACATATTTGAATTAGGTTGAGTGCCCACCGAAATACACGAGGCTTCAGATTTCCACTGGTATGTAATTTAACACTGCCGAATTTCCAAAATCTCCTTACGACATCGTCCCATGATTTATCCCCGAAGCTAAATCAAGGTTGCCTCCTAGAAGTCGGTGAATGACTTCTTGTTCAGGTTTCCCTGCGAAAGTATTTTGCCGACTATACCGGACCTTGCACAAGTACTCGAAGCAAGGGTAAAAAGAGCTGCGCCAGTTTGAAAAGGCACGGTGCCAGAAATCACTGGTGTAGGATGAAAATCGATTGCAGAACGGAGAAAGATAAGCGCAGTTTCAACGAATGTCTATGAAATCGTGTGAAGTATCGCGATACTACTTTTTTTTAGATGAAAGCTTTCGATAGTCAAGAATGCTAAGGGTGGGACAAGTTCAGCACGAAGGGAAAAATTTATACATGTTAGCGTTAGCGTATTTGTAAGGGAAGAAATAGGATCGGGTGGTGAAGTACTATGCACCCTGTGTATAATTTATGATGGGAACGCGGTCCTACGTGTGGTCAAAGAGTGTTTTGGGAATCGTCAAGGAACATATTGCATATTGCATATTTTAAAAGTGTATGAATGGGACCAGACATCCTATCGGCAGGGGGTGGTTGCGACCACTCTGGGTGTTCCAACTATCGGGTGTCGAGGGATTGTTTATTAGAGAGAAGAGTATTGCTAAAGAATAGGGACTCTGCCCCTGGAGAATCTGGCCACGGAGTGGGGAAGGCGACGCATTTCAGAAAGAGGACTGCGATTAACCCCATGGCACTTACCCCAGAACCTTTGTTAGTGTTACTCGAATTTACAGTATCGTTTGAATTTCTTAAATTAATTTCGACGTCGTGACTCTTGTATTCAAATATTAATACATTTGTGTACGAATAAAATCATGGAAAAAGATTGTTCCCTTCCTAAGTGTAATATATCGAGTTGCAATATAAAGAATCACACATAGTGACCCGTGCTGAAGCAATAATCGTAAAAGTATTTTATATTCAAGCTGTAATAAATTTTGTATAAGAATAAAATCAGATACATTAACCTACAGTGAAAGAGCAATTCTAAAATACATAAGCAACATATTTGTTTGCAACAAAATACCATCAACTACGATAGTATATGACAGTACGGAATAAATACATTTCGAGCATACTTCGGCATCTTTCTGAACGTCCAAAAATTGACCAGAAGGAATAACACAACGAAGCACGCAACGCTCTTCAATATTCCCGATTCCACTACTCGCCCAGTTGACATATCAACCCCCACGGGTCATTTAGTCGAGCAAGTGTCGTTTCTTCGAGCGTCGCCGAGACATTGGTACACGCAATCGAGATATTCGCCCGTCGAAACAGTAAATCGGGAAAGAAGTAGAACACAGTCGTAGAGTCGGTGGCAGATAAAGAAGAATCCAAGGCAAAGGGGAGGATCGACAACGGCCTCTTTACCCTACCATGCTGTCTTTATTGATGTATATCCTTCCTTTCCGCGCAAAATGTCTCCCGTACAGTTTCTCTGTTCCTCGTCGGAGACCCAGGCAACCTTCCTGTTGGCTTTGGCATTTCCTTCAGCCGGCGATACGTCGCTTTCAGAGAACAGTTTCCACGCCCCTCTTAATTTGTGCAACGTTACCTTTAGAAAGGAGAGACATCGAGCTCCTGATAGCATTCTCGAGATTCCATCGATCCAGGTGTAAACGGTCTCGAAAGTTGATGGTACGAGGTGCCATTTGAAACATTAACAGAGTGACGTAGAGACGTTCATCAGTTGTTTCAAGATTTTGATTCTCTCCGACTGTTCTAATTTGACGGGCATACAACTACGCCATAGGCATTTGTTTTGCCAGGTAATATGTATGTGTATAGTTAATCATGTGCGTACAGGTGCTTGAGTGGAAGCAGCTTTGTTCGTAGGTGCGTCAGGGTCTTGTCGCTCAAATGTTCCGGCGAAGATTCATAAGGAAGATTATAATAAAATTTTTAAGGAGCATCGATTGAAGACCTTTGGCATTTCCAAGGCTGAAAGCATATTGAAATGGACGCCATGTTTTATACATTAATCCAGTAATTGGGCGTGAAAAAGGCTTTCCATAACACCTATTATATAATAATTCATCAACGACGATTTCCAGTGCCAATACATTCGATGCCAAACTTTGGTCGCTTCAAAACAAAGCGAAACGAAATTTATACGTCGTTCTGTAGGGAATCGATGAAATTTGTGCACGCTACAAATACAGTTTCATGGCACAATGGAGTCTAAAGAGCGGTTGAAGCGTAAAAATGATTTCCGAGAAATATGAGCTGTATCTCTTTATTTTAGCTCGTGAGATTTTTTAACGAGCCCCGTATAATAAAGGGAAATAGGGCGATGCGGGGGTGGGACGACTTTGATAAGTTTCCGTTGCACCTAAACAGCGACGTTTATCTGTTGGTTTATTTCTTGATCGTGTCGCGCGAGGTCTTGAGATTGGTCCAAATCGACGGTAATCTGTGTCGAAAGGCCTGTCTGTCGTTAAATTGGGCAATAAATTAAAAATGGTGCACAACGGGGGCAATGGCGCGTATCTGATAATAAGATAGAGGAATGTGACGTTGCTCGTGGGCATGTTAGTATCTTTTGTGATGTAAAGATCATTGAGATCATCGTGTGGAACGCGCAAAGAAGATGTACGACGAGTTTTGACATTGTGACATTTTGATTGCGACAATTGGACGGCATTCAGCTTGCCGCGAGAATCCGTGTGAAGGATGAATTAATTCGGCCCATGTTGTTTTGATGCATGAAAGAACGAAAATATTTGGCTCCATGCAGTCGGAGATTTGCATCATTAAGTAGCGAGTTTGCTGAAGGCGTTCTGTGTGTCGCTTATTAAATAAGCGCAGGTGGCATTGGTGAAGCAAATTGTTAGAAAATCCGAGGGTTGAGAGCGCCCAGTATGCCCATCTGGGAAATATCACCGAGAGGCCGATACGCGAGCGTGAACGGCATACATTTGGGGGTGCCGTAAAGCAGGCCCCTGAACGTCCTACGTCGTGGGCCCGACGACCCCGCCTTGGGGGGCGCCCATGACGCAGCGTCGGGGGCACTCTATGGAACGCCAGCGTCGAGAACGTACGGATAGCGATCCGTAGAATATTTTACCATTAGCGCATAGTACGAATAAATAAGCGTATAAACACTACTGGGTAATTCTACCCTAAAATTAGTCTTACAGTATATACAGTACATATATAATATTTGTTATTTCATTTATTAAATTCTCTTCGCTGAAGTGGTTAAAAGATAAAGCAATTCATAGATAAAACTATTAAGGAAACAGTTTTTCTACGGAATATCTGAATGGTAATGCAAAAATTTTAATACTAACTACAATGTATATTAATCCAAGAAATCTGAGGAAGCTGAAAAACAAACTTAATAAGAAATATTGTTTCAAGTGCAAATTGTCAGAATTCGAGAAGCCAAATGTTTAGGACGAAGGACAGTCAATCTCTGTGTGTCATGCAAACTTAAACTAACAATAACAAAATAATTCAGCAAACGCTACAGCACAAGTAAGCTTGCTGCGATAAAAAATAATACACACAGCCTTTATATCGTCCAATTTATTACGCTTAACACCGGCCGAGCGCGTGTCTAGCATTTTGCCAAATGAAACAAAATATCAATTACGCTTTCACAATTGCGAGCACACTGTACTTTATTGCACGCGAGGTCGCAGGTTTCTCTATCTTCCGTTTCATCAATGGTCTTTAATATTTTAATGCTTCTTTTTTTGATCAATTAGCTGTTGTTAATTGACCGCAGGGCAAATGATGCGTCTCGTTAAACGAAAATTCCGATGAAGATACGAATGCTTGAACATTATGCGAAGTAATCAAAGTTCATGTTATGTGGAAATAGAGACGGGATCTGTAGTGGGATTAATTGCAAGAACACCAAGGCAAATAAATAAAATGTTTTTCCGGTAATAATGGTAGTGTATTGAAAATTATGATCAATTAATGTCAATCGAGGAAGTTAAAGTGCTATTAATAGTGCAAGTAGCATGTTAAATTTACCTAAACCGTTTCTTAGTTGTGAGTCAACGCGATTAATCACAGAATACAAGCCGGTTACTAAAGGCAAGGGCTAATCCCTGTATACTATTAATAATGGAAGTAACATATTTATGGATTTGAATTCTTACCGGATATTCCACGATCGTGAATCGTCAGAATTACTCGAAAAGCATACACAAGATAAAACTAAACTGTGGAACAACTACGAATAATAAAATTAGAACCCTCGTTGAAAAATATATTAATGAATTGAATTGTACTACAACATTCTTCAATAGCGAACTAAGAAGAAGAAAAAGAAAACCGAGTAATATATTTTAATGACCAATCAAATAGTAACATTAAACTCAAACAAAAGTAAACATAACCGAAGAAATATATTTGATGCGGGAAAGAAATTCTTCTGAAGCAATATCTTTACATAACGCAAATTAATCCGGAAAAAAATACTGTAATCGAATTATTAATTGAACTTGTTCCCAATCCTAATTAATTTGAACTCAACACTTTGATACTTTTAATTACTAAAACAGCAATGAAATCTGTAAGAAAATCCGAGGGTTCGGAGCACGTAAAGCAGGCCCTTGAACGTCCTACGTCGTGGGCCCGACGACCCCGTCTTTGGGGGCGCCCATGATGCAGCGTCGGGGGCACTCTATGGAACGCCAGCGTCGAGAACGTACGGATAGCGATCCGTAGAATATTGTATCATTAGCGAGTAGTACGAATAAATACTTGTTTAATCATCACTGGGTAATTCTACCCTAAAATTAGTCTTATAAATCGTACAAATGATTCCAACGAGTAACAATATAGAAGCGGCATGGCATTTTGTTAATGAAAATGACTATAAAACACGATACAAATCAAATGGAAACTAGGACCACTACTAATAAAAATAATATCGTGAGGCGTGAGAAACGGCGATGTTACCAGGTGTAGGTGAGGAACACAAGTCAAAAATAGTTGTTCGCGATCCAACACGCTGGACGCTTTTAGACGGCCGCGCTAAACTTAGATTGTTTTCGGAACAAACGGGTTAAGAGGGTCCGAGCAAGAGTGCGTGACACACCAGAAACGCCTTGAAAGACCACGATTCAAGACCCATTCGATTAACCGGTGAATTTAAACCGCCCATAAATGTTGACGCCGATGAATCAGGTCTCTTTCTCGTCACTCGGAATCGAGTTACTTTTTCGAATGTTTCTTGGTCGGGATTCACTTATAATTTGAGAAGCTTTTATTACTTGTTTATGTAGTACACTGTGGTGAAAATGTGTTATGTTAATTTCTTTATAAGAGTTCATCGAATTTCAAAACGTTCTATGTTTTATATTTATGAGAATAGATATTCGTGTCAGTTAGTAAAGTATTTGCGGTGAGACGAATGCCTTTTTTCGATTAATATAATTTTTAGGATGGATTATAGGATAAATTATACCTGTAGAGGAATATGGTGTCAATTGTAATCTGGATAATTAATTGCAACTAAATTATTGCGGCTAAAGTTATTTATAATTCTTAATATGTATGTACATATATAAAAGTGTAATAAAGGCATTATTATAATTGCTTTTCAATTTAATTACGAATAGCGATCTTCCATAAATGTATTAGGATGTTATCTTGTATCCACCACGCAATTTTTTTAGTCAATACCGTTCTCGGGCAGACAGCTAAAATAATTAACTTTCCTCTTATTACTTCTTTCTAAATAATATTCTCTATAATTAATTGTTTTAATAATTTAAGAAGAAAACTGAATTAAAAAGTTGTGACCTTACAAAGTAACCATTTCCTACAATTAATGTAACCTAAAATTTAGGTAATTCATTAGATAAATGATAACAGGAACTTTCAAAATAGAATTTGTTACATCTGGATCCATCAGAAATTCTAATTATGGTATCTTAAACTTCTATCGCAGTTCGGACAACAACAATTAGACTATAAAATAACAAGTAGACTACAAAATAGAGCTGGACCAAGTGAAATTACGCTTATTAAAGTCCATATTACAATCCCTAATCTTTGTATCAAATTGCTAACAATAATAATGGTAAGTATACTACAAAGTCTCTCTAGCTCTGACATCAGAATGCTGAACCGATCGGCAAACTCTATAATTTTGTTCAAACAAAAAGCTAAACATTTATTACTATCATTTCCACGAATACTAATTTCATATAAAAATCCGATTACTATGTAACATTTTCTCTTCTCGGTCACACAATTCCAGTGCGGACCATTTTATTGTACTTTCTAACGCGAGTGAAATAATTACTTTTATATTTAAATCGAGAATGTCATACTTGCAATAAATCGTCCGTGTATTCGAAAATTAATTTGTTTCCCAGGCACGAAAATGGAAGCGTTAAACGTAATCCTACGGCAGAAGTGAAAATCCAAACTGCGGTGACGAAAATTTGTCGAAAAATTTAAATAAAACAGCATCAAATGTCCCATAAAGCGCAGTGACACGACGGAAAGAGAAACTATGTTGACAAAAATTCAAATTGCACTCTATGCAATTCCTGCCAAAAGTGTAACATGTCGTAACACGGAAATTCTAGCCATAACGGTCAGCAAAGCCGGTTCGACATCGAATGTAGAGAAAAGCAGCGACACGCAAGAAACAAGCGCGAATGTCCTCGTTCGTTAGTTCACGTCCAGTATGACGTCAGTCTGACAGGTAATAATGTTAAGTAATATTTACTAACAGGCAGGACCGACCTCGGGGTCTCTGAGGAGGCCACGAATCATTTCTAAGGGTGCTCTCTCTCTTCCTCTCCCTTTTTCTCTTTCACTCTCATCGAGGGCGCAGCCACCATCAACTAAATTACCCGCGAGAACACAGCCTGATGTCTCTTTCTTTCTTTTAATCTCTTTCTTCCTCTCTCGCTCTTTTTTTCCACGCACAAAGGAGCAGCAAGAATTTTGGCGTGTACACAGAGTTGGTTCTACATCGTTTCTGAATCTGTCGTAATGCGGCGAATTTATATCGACAGGCTGTTCGACTTATGTCCGAGATAGTCCAGAACTTGGTGCATACGTCGGATGTATGTATGTATTGAAATGACACGAAGTATAGGTGTAATAATAATTGGGTTTCGTTGCGTTCGCATATCGTGAAAGAATATTGTTTGCACGATTGTAATGCTTCGTATGGATGCACCTCGGTTTCATTGAAAATGAAACGTTTCCTCGGTCGACCACGCGTCAAGATATCATAATTCTACTCTTTCTACCGTTAAATTCAAATTCGCGTTACGATTCGGTTTCACGAGGGCCCGTCTGCATATAAAGTTGAAAGTCGGCAGTAAAGTTTATTGCCCGATGAAACGACGTACAAGTCGACATTTTCCTCCCCTCTGCACATTTCTACGCAACCCGTTACGTATCCGTTTGTCGGAGAAGCAACAGAAATTACATTGCACATGAATCTTCGAACAGTATACCCTTATATTATTGCAGTAATCGTATTACGATGGAATAAATCAAATATTTTACGATATAAATTAACGAAATTGTGCTTCGAAAATAGGTAAAATTTGAAGCATCTCCAGACCAGGCAACGAAACATTGCCAAACAAGATATTTAAGCATTTTTCTTTCGCGCATATTGTTTTTCTTTAATATATTGTGCGAAAGGAAATAAAGTATGGTGTACGGAAACTTTTTGGAGCTACTATATAAGCTTCTATAATATTTCACAATTTAATGAAAAGTTCGCAATTTCGCAGTATGTCTGGTATATCGCGTTCCCGTAGCACATTTTGAGTAATGAGAATATATTGCACGAAATGATTATTCCAAACCTTTCAATTATAGGTACATAGATATATTTAAACCAGAAACAGGTATACACAAGCTGTTAAACGAACGTGGCGATAATGTCGATTGTCAGCACAAATGGTATCCTACTGATTCGCACCCTCCTTTCTTTTTTCTTTACTCCGTCACCCTTTATTTCTTTTACGGCTATGTAACACCATGAATTCCAATATACTCGTTGTACGGCACTCCTGCGGTTTCTTTACGGGGTGGCGTGCCGCAAAGTCTAAAAATGCATTAGCAGCAAATGGTATCGTCGCGTAAACTTATTTGGAACACCTACTGCGTGGCTCCCACACTGAATCTGGACAAATGTTTCTTTCGTGAACATGTCCCGTCGATTTCAGGCTAAATGGAAAGTACAATTTCACGACAGCGTGGGATAAACACAAGAGTGTCATCGTTTCGTTGCTAAATATACCGAGGGTGTATTGCATAAAATGTGTTGGTAAAAGTACATGGTACGGAGGAATACAGCGTGCAAAATTTGCGTAAGTTCGAATGTGCGGTAAGTTTAAAAACAAAGGGTCCACAAATTTGTGACGATACATCCACGGTTGGTTTATATAACTCATAAGCCATGTTTAACAAATATTTTAATACGATTATGAAAAATATTATTATTGAATATTTCTAATATCGCAGCAAAGAGATTTTGAGTCCTATTTGAATTAGATATATTCTACTCTTCTAGGCGAGTATTATAACTCTATAAAAGATCCTTCTTTAACTTGTATCGAATATCGAGTACGAAATGATATCTTCATAGTTTTTGAAATACATATACATACATATAGAGAAATTTTAATGTACACCATCTGCACACTCTGTTTATGTACGTATGTACATTTTATTGGGAGTTATTACTCTGCGTAACTAGTTTCATGTAGCCAATTTCTCAGCGGAACGTGAGAAATACAGGTGTACAACAGAGCGACACAGGTTTAGTTAAGTTGTGAGATTCTATTAAGTGCGGTACTCTTAAGTTTCCCTTGTATACGATTAAATATGATTAAATATTTCATCGTCATTATTTTTTTTTCTTAAATCATAAGAAATATTTCGCCACAATTGAAGGTAATGTCGCCTGCAAGAATGTTTGCAGGGATTCACCGACCATAATTGTACATATGCGTCTAACGCTTGTCACCTATTTAAGGTATCG
Organism: Nomada lathburiana; assembly: GCA_963667235.1. NCBI lineage: Eukaryota > Metazoa > Arthropoda > Insecta > Hymenoptera > Apidae > Nomada > Nomada lathburiana. The sequence continues at coordinate 1,876,765 of OY763897.1, read as the reverse complement.
GATCTTATATTACGGATCACTTAGCACAGTTGATTACCTGTTCAATTAAAACGTGTGGTCGATGATCAATGAACCGTGGCATGAACATGGGTACCTTAAATAAGTGAGAACCGTAAACTGTATATAGGTACCTGATGACCTGATGAAACTTTGTAACTCAAGACACGGGGTATGAGCATCCATTAAAACATGTCTCCTTAACTATTCTAAAATTTTCGAAGATATTAGTATTTCATAATCTAGCTAAATAATGTAGTCTAATTTTATGTGAATATATTTATAGATATAGTTGAAAACCTTCTGCTTGTCTATATATGTATGTACATGACTCAAACGTAATAATTTTCTCTAAATTATTGTACAGTTTGTTTGCGTTCTCAATAATGAAAGCGCATCGTAAGCGCAAAAAAGCTAGAATGTCCCAGTAAAACGTTCACAACGCAGTCACCATTAAATACAAAACTTGCAACATCGCAGACACATTCTACCAAGTTGACACGAAATAAATGACCAATTGGCAGGTGTAAAAAAATTACTACTCGATCGCCAGGAAGAAGGCTAACATCAAAGCTTCATATACATATACATTTTAACGAAACGACAGTAGCCCAAGTACAAGCTACGTTGCAGGATTCGTTGAAACATTTTGTTTAACGGATCACGACGGAAAGATGGTACTTTCCCATTTCCGCCTGATCTCATGATTTACCATCAGAGGCGCCATCTTGAAAGCACTTTAAACCAATTTATTAACTTAGCTTTAAAATGCCTGGTTGAGCGTTCGGATCGACCACGACGGGAGAAGAAACGACACCCAAAAGGGCGGCGGCTCCGAACAAATTAAAGGGAAGTCCTTCGTTGTGGAAACAGGTATTTCTCCTTCACCTCTTTTCCGTTGCATCTTGATTAAACAATCCTACGGCATTCTTGGCCGGGTTTGTTTCGATATTACCCTTCGAGATTATATTCGAACTATTTTTGCTATTCCTATGACACGCTGCCTGTTGTCCTTCTTTTGTCGATAATGAACGCATTCCTTGGTCAGAGCAGTGAGAATATACAAACGGGGGTAACCGTTTGTTATGTTTAATAGAATGAATGATATTCCTAACCAGGTCTTCTTGGGAAATTGGAATACGATATTTAAAAATCTTCATTAAGCTTAATTAAAACAGGACTACTGATATTTTTGCTTTAATTTTTAATCTATGGATAAATTATTCAGGGAACTCAGGGAACAGGCGTAGCACGTTTCAATGTTTGTTTCTTTTTAAATCGGGTGCATTTTAACATCGGTTAGGCAATTGTACAAGAGGTAAGACATTTCGGGACGTCAAACGGTGGAACTGAAATGTTGAGAAAGCAATTCGAGAGTTATATTCACGACAGGATGAAACTGCGTCCTGCAACTCCTTTCAACGGAATCTCAATTTTAGAAATAGACTTTAATCATTATCCCATCGTGCTAAGGCGACGGGAGCACTTTCGCGTCACCAGCTAACTAATGCAATTTTCACTTTTCGAGTGCAAACAATTTTGAGAGATAACTTCGACTGACGGATGAAAACAAAATTTGCAGCAAAACTAACACAACCATTGAAATTACCTGTATAAAACAGTCTCCGAATTGTTGCAGAAATTATGAACTTCCCAGGACTGAATATAATGCCAATATATTTGAAGAGAAACTTTCACAATAAAGTCCAATAAAGGAATTAGTTTCATAAGCGCCGACAAAGTTCGCTCAAATGACAGAAACCGAGAAAACAATGGCACGTGGTATAAAGTTAAAAAAATGAAGGAAGTAATCAATAAGAAGAGGTGGTTGCCAATGTAAATTGATGGTACGATGCAAGTGATTGTTAGGAAAATGTATTATTCGTCTCTTCCGTTCTTTATTGGCGCATGTACCGCAAATTCTATTTAGATAAAACCGGTGACAAGTATTACGGGGCTTTGCTCACCCGTCCTTTTGAATGAAACTTCCTGTGAACAGTAAATCGATGAAAAGAGGATAGAACAACGCGGCACTGTTTCGTGTGCACGGACATAGGCTCGAATTTAAAAATCTACGACAAAGAAAACGGGACAGCAGCGGAATAGAGATTTCTTAAACAGTGCAGCTAGGCTACAAGAAACAAAAGCTACATACACTGTTCCAACAATGACACGGATGCTAGATATCTCAATCTTCTTTCTGCATGCCGTGCACTTCGAAGATTAAATCGTTTTAGAATCGTAGAATTCCTTATTACACACTGTTCCTTCTGGACTTCGTGAAATGGAAATTTCAGTTGATATTAGAATTATTAACCCTTTGCACTTCTTTGTCGAGTGTGACTCGACATCAGTTTTTCTCACAGGAGCTCCTATGTCGAGTCACACTCCACAAAGGAGTGCAAAGGGTTAATATAGTAAACATAATAGTAAAAATTGTTAAATACAAAAGTTGCAGGGTATCTGGGGGGACATCCTGCGGAATACATGTACATGACTTTTGTTATAAGTGGAGTCGTTTAGGAGATTTGCAGATCAACTTTGTTTTTTTAAATGGGCTGTCCTATCTTTTTGCGGCAGTTCAAAAGAGCATTAATATCCAAGTAAAAAAGTATTAAACGTTGTTTGTCCTAAAGCTAATAATTAACGAGATAGGAACGTTCGTTGATATTTATTTAAAAATGAATTCCAAAAACAATAACAGCACTAAATATCCAAAAAGTTCCTTTCAGTTCGTTTCATAGTTTTGAAATAACCTGTATTAGTATCTCAAACAGTGTACATATAATACAGGGAACGAGGTTCAAAAATACTTTTAAGTCTCGAGTATTCCCAGCGAACTAGTTTACGATTAGATAGCTGAATAGTTGTGTATTATAACATTAGATAGGAAATAAACCAGGTGAATGTTTTGTACGAATTATGCTCGTGCGTCACAATAATAAATGAAAGGAAAATCATTTCGTCCTTGTCTAATAAACAACACGGTGTGTTTACGCTAATGTAAACGCACTCCTCGAACTGTTTTGTCTTCCAAATGGATATATATTTTAAAGGTGTTTTAGCAAATTTAAATTATCGCATTCACAGTAAGCTTTCAGCACTATGTTTCTTGTACAATTCAGCATTTAATCTTCTTTTGTTTTTCACAACTCTCCGAATAGAAGTAAATTATAAGTTCAAAGCAACAATTTCATCAATCTCGATTTTATCTTACTGTAATATTATTTTACTTGTTTTATTTTAATATTTTAAAACTCAGAACTCATTACAAAATACGGAGTCCGAGGAACATAGACACATATAATTATTGAATAACGAATATTGTTCTTTCCTTTTGATGTAACATTTTCACGGCGCAATAACATTATAATCGTTTAGCGATAACTTCTAATAATTAATTGTTGTAACGTTTACAAGGTATGCCATGGTGGAATTGAATTCGCAAACAGATGTTCGCTAAATTACAAGGATCCAGTACCGTAGTATTATGCAAAAATACGGCCATTCTATTATTAAAGTAGTTGTATATTTCTTCGTTCATTTTCATTGCTACAAAGCACAACAGTTTTATTCTGGACTTATTTGGAAGAACAGTGCTTTGTATGAACTGAACAAACGCAATTAATTTTAATTGCCATGCAATTTAACTTTATTATTAAAATGCATTACTTCATACCCTTACTGAAATTTTCAAATACTGTATACATTTTAATCTATTTATACATTGATAGATATTGCTAATGCTCCATTATTGTTGTTGAATTGTTACTAACAGTCTCATAAAGTTGTAAAAGGCACATGAAATACTATTCGAAACAATAATTTGATCTGAAAAAACTGTTAATTACATTTATCTGACCAATGTGTCGCTAATGGGACAACCAGCAGCGGCTATGCGTATATTATAAATAGTTAAACACAAGGAAGTATTTATTGATCCATATAATGAAAAATAAAGGGGGCAGAAGAACGTGTGAACGAACCATAAAGGCGGGAAAGACAGGACTATTACACACGCTTTTGTCGACAGAGCCTTTTCAAACCTACTAAACTGTTACATAAATACGATCACTATAAATGACTAAAAAGTAAATAGTAAAAATAAATAAGTAGAAGACCCACTTCTTTAGATTTCGTTAATGACCCAAAAAAGTAAAATCATGTATCTAATCCAATTTCAATAAAAGAATTCATTTTAATCTACTTTTACTTTTACACAATCTAATCCTACGATCTGATTTTATTTACGCTCTATGAATACTGTACCTTTAACTTATTTCTTATTTCCTTCTTTCTTCCTAATATACTAAAAAAGTCCAACACCTTGCTCAAATTTTACGAATTAATGTCATACAAAGTAATCTCTCAATTTTGTCCTGTTCAAACTGACGAAACAGATACATAACTTTGTAAAATGTTTACGAAACAAACTTTCTCGCGAAAGCATGTGCATACAAATGTATTACATTACTTCGTGAACGTAATACGCGTTTAATTACCAGCATCCACAACATCCTCCAACTTTGTACACTAATTAATTATTTTTCTACGATAACCGATTAGAGGACTAGAAATATGCAAGAAAGCTGACGAAAGTTTAATCAGTTATACTAGGTACAGCTATAAAATATCAACCGTGAACAATAATCACCTTCAAATAACTGGTTCATAGCAACTATTTGAATCATCGTTCAAAGGATTGGCACGTATTCTGCTCGGTAGTGCGTAGTCAATTTTTTCGCAAACTCCTACAAATGCATTTACGCTTACGATGCACCTTGTATGCGCCTTGCTGTATACATATGTATGTATAACGCGTGCCCTAAGTTTTCTTCAAACGTAACAATTCAACCGTAGGGATTCCACGTTTGTAAAAATATAAAACATTTCTTTTTGTTGCAGTTATTCATGATAATATTCGGAAGCTATAATTTTGTATATATGTTTATAATAACGTCAAAGCTTTCGCTGTATTTTTCGTGTTATCGTGGCCTACTGATCCGCGAAATTTTGCTTCAAAGGCAGAGTTTATAGTATATTTGCGAAGCGATTGAAATTTGATATTTTACGTATTGTGCGGTTATTGTAGCTTTTTGTACTTAACTGGTGAAATGAACGTTGAAATTTTAACTCACGATGAAACTATCAGAATACCTAAATGTTTCATAAAAATTGGAAAACAGTTATTCTATATACATATATCTATTATTGTATGGATAATTATTTCGATCTGGAAGTAAAGAATTGCAGGTTATTCGTATGAGGAGTGAATTTCAGTTTGCAGTAAGCTACAATGACCGTGCTGTATGGTTATATTCATGGTAAGGCTTATCTGATTAGTGGATCATTTGATAAGACTTTCGACCCTCATTTTTCTATAATTCGTCTATTGTCATGGTTTCGACAATTTTAAACGATAACGAGTGACGGATCATTCTTTACACTGCAAGTACAATACTATTGTGGAATTGGCGGTGTGGAATTGACTCGCGGAACCTGCCGCCGAATGGCTACTGACAAGTGTTTTGTTTGACGCGTGTCTGTGAGAGAGAGAGAGAACGAATGCGTGTGTGCGAGAGAGAAAGAATGCGCGGAGGAGAGCGTTTTTTCAAATGTAAAGCAGATTGCGGAGAGGCGTGAAAGAGATCGGATAGAAACGTGTACGAGACCAGGGCGCAATAGAGACCTTTGTCTAATAAAGAATATAGAAAATATAGAAAATCCTACACTACCATTGAGCAAAAGTGTTGAATTTATTGTAAAATTATTTATTAATAGCATTAGTATAATTCAAAAATATATATTCGATATATTGCATTTAATTATCGTAATAATAAAACAATACGTGATTAATAAAAAATGATACACACTTGACTGTCAAAAAAATGTTGATATATTATGTTCTATTTCATATTGCCGCAAGCGGAAGTCAAATATTACTGACTAATATTTCTATCTAAATCGAGAAATCAATGGCAATCTCTATTTCTGGTTTAAGTCCTGAACGTACAGTTCTATTTTGTGTAAGTAATATAATAATAGATGTATTGGCAAAAATATATGTCTGCAGCAGATATTATAATTGAAAATATTTCCTACTTTTGCATTACATTCAGTTTTCTTTTTTCTACGTAATTACCGTAATTAGAACTAACTTTCCAACTCAGTTATGGAAATCGAGTACCGTGTTCGACCAAAGTATACCACTCGTGCTTCTCTCCGAACTCGCTACGAAGTCATGTTCAACCCCACGCAAGCCACAGGGAACATAGTCCGTAGTGGCCACGGAGTACGCCCGCGTATGTCTTGTGTTGGATTCCGGGGTTTAGTATCTTAAGAAAATAACTGTTTCTTACTTTTAAAACTAAACTTTAATTAACGAAATCCTACAATTTACTTTAAAAGACTTGGACGATGATAGTTCTTAGTGTTAGTTCGAAACTCTTCTTTATCGTGACTCTTCCGAAGACGTTGGAAGTCAAAAAGCCGTCCACCAACCTAGGCATGTCCTTTTTAAGGAGTTTTGGAAATGGGCGTGCGAGGTAGTGGAAATGGAAAGGGCTTCGATAGGAAAGTTAGGGCTTTGGCGTATGACTTTGTGTTTATGACTATACCTGGTCAAGTGCATTGCGCCATGCGCGAAAGTGCAGGCAGATGGAAAATAGGAGGTAGGACGGTTAGCTATTGCTCATCGTAATTATCTTGTACTATTGCAGTCAAAAATATTTATTCTCGTAGAGCGGTATCCAACACTTGTTCACGAATCGTGCCTCACGAAACAGTGTGCAAAGCGTAAAAAAATTCCACAACCTGTTTTATCTACAAAAAAAAAGACAGACAGAAAAATATACACTGTTGAAAACAATTAGAGGATCACATTTTGCAGCCGTTGTTCCCGTCAACGCGACACACAATTCCTGGAATTTTTCCAATGACACCTATAAAACCGTGTGCACGTAAAGCCATCCTTTGTCTCTAAAAAGAAAATTCCAGAACTTATATGCCGCGTTGACGGGGACAACGCTTGCAATATGTGATCCTCTAATTGTTTGGAGCAGTATGATACAACTCTTGTGTATTCTGCCACGAAATCAATACGAATATGTCAACAAATATGTGTAAACATATATGTACATCGTACAGCTGAGGGTAACAATTCGCTGGACCTCATCCGGCGAATGTGTTCTCCATACTTATCGAGACTAAGTAAGCAGCAATCAAGGCAATCGAAAACGTTCATCGAACCCGGAGGCATCGTCGCGCACGCGATCGAAGCAAATATGTACTCTCTACTGCATACAAGTCTGTAAGCGACGCGTGTACATGCATACGTACACGTGTACAAGGGTGTGTGCACACGCAGCCTGCTGTGCGAACACATCCCTCTAATTCGGCTGCGGTCCTACTAGAATAAAGAAAGGAGATTTCGAATGGTAGCGGTAGTGGTGGTGGTGGTAGTGGCAGTGGCAGCGCGGTTTTTCGACTGATAAACGTGACACGTCGTGCGTACTCGTGCGTATTCGTACTGCGACTCACCGGGTAGGGAGAGATCTCGTCGTGTAGGACCACCCAACGACGAGCATCGCGTCGGCCCCCAAAAGACAAGCACGTGGAGTACGGTATCATGGTGACAACGGCGACAAGAAGGGGGCGTACAATCCGCTCGAACCTTGTCACCGAGGAACGTCGTTACTAATCGTCGTCCGTGCCGTGGTCACCGTTTTGTCCACGGGTTTCAACACGTTTCCGGTGTGCAGGTTTGACGTTTAGCGGCGCTCGTAATGATACACGCGCCGCACCAACGAACAACCGACCGCGTTAGAGAACCCCACGATGGAAAACAATGAGAGGCGACCGGCTAGCCAAGGACCACGAGACTCGAGCATAACGAAGGAATCGCGGCAGTTGATTGGACGACAGCGGAACTACCGCCGTCTGTCGACCATTGCGCGCAACCGCGTCCGGGAGATCAATGAGACTCGTACCGAAGAAGACACTCGCCTAGGAGTAGCCGAACGTTTACGATCGTGTGCGAGCTTCGCCGAAGAGAGCGTTGCTTATGAACTGTGTGTGCTGTACATACCGTGTATGTACATATGCATATGTACTCGATACAGGGTAACGTTTAGATTTGACAATAGACAATTTTCTATGTCGACAACTTGTATCGAGATAAGGTACAAAGATGTATTCTATTAAGTCGTCCCATAAGTTCGTGCCGCTTTTTGTTTTGCTATTTAAATGAATGTATGAAATATACCTTTAAAGTTTATGAAAAAACGTAATCACTCTCTCGTTCCATAACTTCTTCCCATCTTTTTGGTCAAGTCATTGTACTGTCACTATAAAATTTCTGTTGTTTTCCGTTAAAATACTTTTCAATGTTTGTTTCTAGGGACTCGACATTATCAAATTTTGTACCTGCTAAAAAATGTTGCATTGACCGGAATAATTGGTAATCCGATGGAGCAATATCTGGAGAATATGGCGGGTGTAATAAAATTTGCCAACCAAATTCACGTAATTTTTTTTGCACATTTTGTGCCACATGTGGTCTTGCATTATCGTATTGAAAAACCACATTGTACCGATTCACGAATTTTGGTCGTTTCACTCTCATTGCAACTTTCAATTTATCCATCTGAGCACAGTATTTGCCTTTGGTTAGTTAATTGTTTATTGTATTAAGCAGTTAATTGTTTGGTTGGCTGGAAGAAACTCCAAATACAAAATTCCTTACCAAAGTATAAACGCATCCGCGGCCCGATGGGACGACTTAATACATTAAAAACTAGACGGTATTGAATGTGTATACATATGTATACATATAATACATGTCAGTACTTCAGGAGGTAAATTTGCACAGTAAAATAAGTAAAAAACGTGCACTTAGCATTGCCTGAGTTCCGCACTTGCTGGAAAATACTAAGTACATGTTCTTTGAATAGTCTCAAATTCATTTTGTATCCATTCTTGTAAATTGTGCAAATTATTCACTTGCGTTTTATGTACAATAAATGTTGAATTATCCCAAGTCGTACTAAGGCGTGCAATAGCGTGTGTTGAGGAAATAGGCGGGCACTTCGAGCATTACCTTTAACCATTCACAACTCGGAAACTAAGTTATGTACATGTAGTAGACAGGACATACATATCATCATATGATGTTTTTTTGCTTATGTAAGCGTGTACATGTGCCTCCTGAAGTATTGACATGCATTTATGAACCACCCTGAATGTAATGCATGGTAAGTTTCATAAGTATTCATACACACTCTCACGATCTATGATACAAAAAATTGGTTGAAATCGAATGTTTAAATGTACCTTAAAAATCATATATTTTTGTTACTTATTACTCAATTTAGTTACAATTTCGTCTGAATAAACTCTATATACATATGTATGTATCCATTTGTGGTTAAAAAATTGCTCAGGAAACCTCAGGCCCGTCACTCAATTTCAAACAATTTCTTTTATTGACAGTGAGGGTATCGAACATTTATCGGCAATTCACCGATGATAACATCGTGTCGTTGCAATTGGTACGAGTGCATTTCTTGCCGGCTATGTCAATAACATCTAAATTATTGAGCTCTCTGATTAGGTGGTCGATGAACGTTTAATGAGACCGATTAATCGGGCGGCATATAATGAGTAAACAATCTATTCTTATGGTCGCGAAAGTATTCGACTCGTTCGAGTTCCTTCACAGTCGCAAGCTTTAAATAGATCGGAGGGGTAATGGTGCCTGCGATATTTATTCCACCCTACAAAATGAGAAAAAATACGTGCAAATCAGGCGTTTTAATGTATTGCTGTTAGTACATCCATCGTTGAACCAAAGTGCATATTTCATAATGCTTGCAAATTCTAAAGCTGACTTTGGTAAACGTCAAGCAGAAATGCATGTGCAGGTGCCAAGGTGCTGGCGTAAATTTAGCAGTATCGCGTGCAACCGTTGCATTTTTGCAGGGATAATTGATTTGACCTAAGGAATCGTCAGTACTGCTATTAAAATATCCAACATACATTGATCAATATTAAATGCGCATTTAAACCACAAACGTGTCAATCTTTATAAATAGAATAATGAATTGCTTCAATTATTCTTACTAATTATTTTCACCGTTAGTCGTTCTATATACACGATTCCTCTAACGCGTTCGGCTTTACAGCTTTAAATACACCAAAAATTCGGCCACACAGTTCGCGTCAAAATTAGATGAGAATTCAAAGGGTGAAAGACGGGCTCTTTGTGCGTGTGAAACCAAAGGAGCGTAAAATATTTATCGCTGAAACATAATAGGAGTACTATTTGTAACAATAAAAAGGGAGAGTGCGCCCATTTGAAATTGATTATTATTCCGATAGATAAATCATATTATTTTTAAATTGAAAGTAATTTTCCCTATACAAGGCTAATGAATAATAATAATAATAATAGCTGTACCGTTCACTTTGATATATTTGCGTTAAAACACTTTCCAATATTTATATATCAACAGATTTCGTGCACAAATTGTTTCTATTAATAATATGGATGAAAATTGAGTTGGAAAAGAAGCATTTTTAATTGAAATGCCAACGATAAAAAAAACGATTAAAGGTGTAAACGCGTAACGCGAAATTGGAAGGTGCGTGCGCCACTTGTAAATATAATGACCAAGCTGTCGGTACTATGTACCTATAAGTCGCCGCAAGAAGGATTACGCACACAATTCCCGCAGTGACGTTCGAATTGCGTCACTGATAAAAAAATCACACATTCTTTGTGACACGAAGGTGGATGACGAAACGTTAACCCGGAGGGTCAAACAATCGAGATAGAAAAATGTGAGAAAGGTAGATTGAAAAAGAGAGCATAGTAGGAGATGGACAAGAAATAAATATCGAGACTCGAAAAGGGTTTGCAATTTTAAACATTAAGGATGCAAAGGGTCTGTTAAGGCGTCAAGGAAGAAAAAAAAGGCAAGAGGATAATGAGAAATAGATGTAACTTGATAAGATTCAAGAAGATGCAGCTGATTAAATAGACGAAGTAGATGAAGGAAAAGGTTGACAAATAGAGAGCAAGTTACGTACATAACAAAGAAGATATTCGCGAGAAACGAGAATTCAAGCAAAGACGAGATTGCACACAGAAGGAAAATGTAGAGATTAGTTTAAGATAACAGTAATAATGCAGGAAGAAATTACAGGAAGATAAAAGGAAAAAAGGGGAAAATTAACGAACAAAGTAAAATGTCATTAGAAAATAGATACACCATGAAACACAAATAATAAAAAGGGAGATCTAGGAGTAAGAATGAATGAGAAAAGTAAATAAATAATTAAAATAAAAAAACCATCATAGAAGATGAGAAAAAGGTAGAGATGAATTAGATGAAAGAAGCAAAGGGGAAGGGTGAAATGCGTGAATATATGGAGAGACAAAGAATATAGGAGTGAATTTCATCATTTAATTTTAGCACTATCGCGTGCAGCCGATGGCTGCCGCAGGGGTATGTCATGGCCCAGGGAGTCGCTTGCAATATCGATCCCAACTTCACGCACCTGAAGCGCACCTTCTCTCCCATGTGAACGGAGGCTCGTCACCGTTCCCGTTATATTCAAGCCTCTCCCGTCGACTACCTGTCCGATCATCATTTTTCTTCATCTTATTTTACCGAACAAAATTAACACCTTCTCATCTGATTTCAAAATTAAACCGACCAGTGCGTATATAACACAGGTAACCGTTTAAAAGTGTATTCTTGTCTCGACGGAAAATTTTTTAAATTATTCGTTGGTACTTAAAAAAAAAAAAGAAAATTGTCGAATGGATAAATGGATAAACTTTTGCAAGTGTACTCCTCAGATGTGTTAAATAATAATAAACCGAATATCAAGCAGCTATCCCCAGTAGTTTCTAAGAGGAACGAGTTTAATGTTTTTTGCATAATTGCGACGTCTAATAAACTATCCTCTATAAACGTCTATAAATCGAGAGATTTTCCGAATTTTTATAGACTTATTTTCATGGTCCCAAGCTATTACAAATTGTAAAAATGGAGTTTCATGGCCCCCTGTATTACGATATACCTTTAAAAAAAATCGAACAACTCATTCTTATCTGAGCCAAGTACGCTAAGTACCGTCATAAAAACAAGTTTCCACAACTATCATAAAATGCCACAAATATTAACTGTTTATCCTATTAAACGTGGAGAAGGAGTTAAATTGCTTTAACACTTAAATTGTCTGTACTTATTTAGAATAATTAGATCGTATTCATTCCACCTGCTTTATTTTCAATATCATTTCTAATAGAAATATCCATTATATCACGTGTCGAATGAGAGAATGTGCAGTTACTGTACGTAATTATTATTTGAAAATTGCAAGTGTACGGGATTAAACTAGGCCTGTGCATTACAGCCTTTAGCCCCCATTTGTAATAGTCATTAAGTTAAGAGAGCTACCGCTGAGACATTTCTATTGGGGAATTCCGTACGCCGGCAATAGCGTCCCAGGAGGTTGTACAGGTTCTCCAGAATGATTCTCGTGGATTCTTCAGTGAGAGCTTAAGTTCGAAATGTATTATATGGAAACGGGCGACTGGATTAAAGGAAATGGACAGGCTTTTATTCTTATGGATCGAAATCAATCCGTATCATCAATATCAGGTATTTTCGTGTTGAAACTTGTAATGGTCTTGTAGTTATTGTATCTTAGAAGAAACTGTAGGGCTTTATAATTTTTAATAGATGTATGTATATTAGTATGTAAGTACATACGCAAGCAATATACTTCCGAACATAAGGAGGACAATAAGACTTAACTAATAATAAGATTGAATTTCCTATACAAAAAATCATAACGAACCTTGAAATTAAATATAATTCAATTCTTCCCTAGTATATGTTATACTTCTCTCTCTTGAAACCTATTCAGCATAACAATTTTCGTTTAATAAAGAACAATAACATTTTCAACTGGTGGCAGTTGGAAGTGTTTAATAATATTAGCAGTCATTAACTGTAATTTTATTGTAGTTTTATGTGTTACTAGAAAGGAGTTACTATATAAATGATTACGAATCATTGGAAGCCAATATACACTTTAATTTACGTGTTGCCTTTTGGAAAAATTCTTTGAAAAATATTGTTATTCTATTTCTCAATCGAGCAAAATAAATGAGCAAAGTTAATGTTAGCTCCAGGATTACCTAACGTTTGCACATATGATAGATTGTACATGTTAAATAGAAACGTTCCCCCAGAGCCAAACGTATCCTGAACATTATTCAATGTGCATAACACAAAGGCTGCAAAACGAACTGTCTTCCTTCTATCATAAATTACACCTGACGTTACATTCCGCACAAATATTTAGTTATCACGAGATCTATGAATCGATTGTATAGGGAAACAATTGCGTTTTATTGGCATCCATTTTATATCTCATGGTAGCGATTGTTTGATTCATTGCCCTTGAGCATTTAACGAACGACATTACATATGTCTTTTACCAATGAAGTAGATAGAATTGTACATATATAATATTGAATTATCATTTATTTCGTATCGGATGTAATCCAATAAATTGCAAAATTATATACATATTTAAATATTAATATTAAATATTAATTGTGCAATTTGGTCGATCAGATTTGATATTTCTCCTTGATACTTTTCGTTTGTAAATACATATTATAGTTATCGACAATGAAATTCGTGTTGCTATTGTTTACAATGACTAAAGTTGATTAACGATACGTACACTACTGTAGAACTCCATTTCGGTTGGTTCAACGTCGAGAAGTTTGATAAATAATTAAGAACGAACAAACGCACTTACTTGGAGGAACGACGCGATGATTTCTTCCGAAATAGTAACTCCACCGCGACGTGCGAGAGTCTTCCGGGGAACTATAATATCCAAAGCTAGTCTCGGTAGTTCCAACATGGTATTAAATATCCCACTCTATTACCAATCTATTTTCTTCGAACTAAAATTATAAAGGATCAAATAATAATTAACATGGCGTAGATGTTGAACATCGATATTATTGATTGTTCTCGATGAATACGAGTTCAATTGGCAAAATTTGTTGCAAAATGTTTCCTGTTCTTATTTATGAGAAAATAAATGCATACAATAACACTGTTCAACACGGGTCTGGTTTTGTAACCTTCAATATTTGCGTTTCTTGTAGACTTTAATGTACTGAATACGAATCTGTAATCCGTTTCTCTCCAGAACGTATCATTTTTTAAAAAATCAGTTTTTAAAAAAATTGCAAATTTTCAACTTTGGAAGTGTTTTGTACTTTTGCGGTAATAGTTAGTCAGTTGCGATTGGTGCCAAATGATTCTTTGAAGTTTCGCGAATAAAATGATACAATTATTAATTAGATTACATTTAATATTAATAATATTAATAATATTAAAGCGAAATAGTTTGGCAAAACACGTGGCGGCGGCAGTGGTGCTCTATGACGGCGGCTCCCCGCTTATCGCTCGGCGTACCGGAATCACTAGACACGCAGTACTTCTGCTGTGAGTGTCACTGTTGCCGCCGCGTGTTTTACCAAACTATTTCGCTTGTATATTGAATACAAAAATGATTTTGTAATTTCTGTCGATGATTTCCTTTGTAGAAAGGTCTGCTCTATCGCGTAAAATAGTTAGATTTTCTCCTGGACCCTTAGGTTTTGAAATAAATTGAAAGATATCAGCAAAAATGGGTGCATTTTCGGTGTCCTTTTCACTTTGATCATTATTTAAACATATTTCAATATTTATAATCTAATAACTAATTACACCATTTTATTCGTGAAACTTCATAGAATCATTTGGCACCCAGCGCAACTGAATAACTATTACCGCCAAAGTACAACACACTTCCAAAGTTGAAAATTTGCGATTTTTTTCGATATTGATCTTTTAAAAAATGGTACGTTCTGGAGAAAAACGGATTGCAGGTTCGTATTCAGAACATTAAAGTGTATAAGAAACGTCTATTGAAGGTTACAAAATCAAAAAAAAGTTGAAATTTGTCGAACAGTGTAATGGGTACCATAACCTCACTCTGACCTCTCTCTTTATGTATGTAAGTTATTGTCAACAACTCATATCGTGATTAGGCAGATAGTTCAATAATATAATTTTATACTAAAGTTATGCTGGTATATTTAATATAAATATAAATATTGTTCGACAATTCCGTGTCAGAATATAAAGTGGTTAAGAAGTATATTTGCAGTATTCCAAATACTTAATATTATTGTTATTATTATTATTATTACAACGCTAATGAACATTCGTGAAATATTACGATACTTGCAGCATTCTTTACGCGAAAAAATATGCTGGAAATATCGAAATGAAAACATATATTCGGTATTTAAAATACATAATACGTACCTTTAATTTTTTAAATTCAAATGTTGATAAAAACACATAAACAAATTCTTCCGAACTACAAGGGTTGAGATATAGGTGTCACTACACTTTTGGCGCCGAACAGTTTCAAATTTATTACCGGGTACCAGACCAAAACAATAACTTGAGGATAAACTTGAAATGAAGCATTCCAACCTATTTTTGTCATTACTTTTTACACGCGTATACTTTCATCGATCTTCTGAAGATTAATCTGTCTGCCAAGCCTACGTAGCCTTGACCTTGATATTGTATATTAATCCGTATAAAGATTAAATCGAAAATAAACTTAATTCATCCTTTTCTGTTGAGCTGCCCAATATAAGTAACAAGCTGCATAACAATTTACACTCACACATTAGAATTAACACACTGATATTAATAATGTCGACAGTGATGCTACATACGTTAAGTGGTAGTAGCCTAGTCTGACCTTGACCTAATAAATTTTGTTCTTACTTAGTTCACATTTTACCGAACTATGCTCCGACTGCATTACGATTAATTTAAGATCTAGGTAGGTTAATAGTAGAACGGAGAAGTGTAGTAATTCGTATACCTCGTACAGAGTGCACCACCTACATATGACAAATTTTAATGCTCACAACTTTACCAATTTCAATTCCTACCGTAGTGAGCGTTAAGTTCATTTTCTATAATCTGTTGGCAACTTTGTCACAGACGAGACTTACGATTAGACAGCTCATCCAATGTATTTTTTCGGCCCGAATTTTTTGTTACCTTAGACACAGGCGAGATATAGTAATAGACAAGACATCCAATGTAGTTTTTCGGCCCGAATTCCTGGGTACCTGAGATACCCATACCATTTCTGCGTCACTCGCAACGTTACCAACAGATTATAGAAAACGATGCGAAAATTAAATAGTTTTATAGAATTCTTTTGTTCTTTGCCACAATGAAAGGCGGCAAAGGATATCACACAGTTAATGTTAATTAAAAATATTAAAAAGACACATTATAACAATTTTCTTATTTCAATTATAGTTTTACATTATTTTTTTACATTATTTTCCTGTAAATGGCAATGAATGATGTAGCACTACTTACAAAATTGAACTGACAGATGTATATTTTTTTAACGCACAAACAATAAAATTGCCACAATGAAAAAGTTGTGACGATAATTGTATACTACAATTATTACTTATATAGTTACTATACAAATTCTTTAATTATCTTTTTCATTGGGTCAGTTTTATTGTTAATGAAAGACGCAATTTTTAATTTATATTCAACTAATAGTTATAACGAAGTAACTCATTCAGTAATATAAGAACATTTCTGCGATAAAAGAGCACGATAAAACAAAGAAACATCAGAATGATGTAAAAACGTAAAGAAAGAGAAGAATAAATCCCACAGGTTGTTCTACCTGCATTTCTGAGAAAGTTGAATATTGCTAAAGTGAACAAAGGGATTCAATGGGTGACAGTGGCCAGATGGCTCTATGATTGGGGGTCCGAGGTAACTAACAGGATCATGGTATCCAGATGCGTTAAAATAGAAAAGAAATTTAACGGAAAGTAGGAGACAAAAATTACTTTTTCGAAAGTAACTTCATAAATATAACGGTCTAGCTTACATCCATTCTTTACAACATTCATACTTTTTGGTTTTGTGCATTTCAAATAGTCAGCGAATATCACAACCATTTATTTATCCTCGATGAACACCGATCTCGGCATATTTTTAAAATCGTTAAGAATAAATCACTGTATAATATTCGTTACTTTTTCTGTATTTAAAAACGTAATGTGTAGTAGCCAAATTTGGTAGATTCTGTAGACATTTCCATTTAAACTTTAGTCATTATTTGCGTATATTTTCTTTTAAAGAATCAGTTTTCGCAATATCCTGGATGCGTTGCGCTAATAATTTCTACTAATCATTATTAGTAGTTTATATATGTAGTTTTATATGCATAATTATATATGTATAAGGCATACGCAAAAGATTCATATATACATATTTTTAAAAATGAAATTTTATACACATAGCAGTATGCAAAAGTGATAGGTAAACATTGAATCGTTTTTGGATATTTATTTTCTTATGGATTCTCTAATTTTCTAAAGATATTCCCACAATGAGCATATTACTTTAAATGTATTTGTATATATTTTTTACATCAATTCATTCTTTTGTAGGTATGTTAATATTTAACAGGATATCTCAAACTCTTTATTTTAAATTTAACTTGTTCGCGATATTTAAAAGAATTGATCTATGGACTAAAAAATAAATGATCCTATTTTTAAAAAGTACGCTATACGCTACACATGCAATTCATCACCGATGTGATTTCGACTCGAGCCGAACCGAAGTGCATCGCGCGACCAGGGGCCGTAGCTCAATTTTTCTACCGAAACGTTGACCGAGAAATAGCTTTCCTCATTTCCTCCAATCCATTCACATATATTCACACAATCGCATGAGTCCTGTCCCCAAACTACTTCAGTAAATAATAATGCTTCAACTGATCACTGTTCACGAGCAGAGGACGCTCAAATCAGTGTCGGATTTCTGAGTCGATATGGCAGTCACGCTGGGCCACGAAAGTCCATAAGCTGATTTCTCTATTTTTATGTCTCGTCTGTGGTGTTACGTTATCGCGTTGTTGCGTATCTATTGGTGGGATATGGGGAGTTTATGCAGGTTCGGTTGCCCGTGGAGCGCTGAACCGCTCTGCTTGTGAAGAGGCGCGAAAGAAACAAACACAAGTTGTAGAGTTTAGAAAGAACGACTGTTTATTCTATTATTCAGCGTAAGAGATACTGATAGTTCAAGAAATAAAGAAGTTCTCTTGAATGTGTCTTCTTCTTGTTTCCATTACGGCTCTGGTTCTTCTTCTTGAGTTCCTGTTTTCCCCCTCTCCTTCGGTAGCGGCCAATGAGGTTGAGTCTTGTTGGGCCTTGGGTCGCCCTTGGGCGCGTGGAGGTGGCAACATTTTCGTTTTCCGGTACGGACGAAGGGATGTGCGCGCAAAGGGGAGAAATGGGAAAAACCCGGTAAACGCGTGAAAGTCGCATGGTAACGGTAAATGGGGAGTCATGGAAAAAACCTGGAAGAAAACGCTAAAAAGTCGAAGAGTCTTACAGCGTTTTCTAAGAATACGCGTACATTAATTAACTGATGTATAAATCGGGGTAGTCCATATGTTCATCTGACTTTGAATTTCGCTCCCGAGTTCCCATCGCTATCGATAAGTGCGACTTTATTGTCGATCCGTGATTCGATGTTACTAGACATTAAGCCTGGCTAACGCGATAGCGTAACAGCGTTAACCAGGCTTAATATCTAGTAACATCGAATCAACGATCGACGATATAACTGTAACTATCGATAGCGATAATAACTTAGGAGCGAAATTCGAAGTCGGATGAACATACGCGATAAATAAGGCTACATATTGTTTAGTACAAGTCGTAGGTAGTCGAATAAATAGGAAAGCCAGAGCATTCGGATCTTAGAACACTTCGCTTGGAAGATTCTAAAGGCTGTTTTATTACAGAACATAAAGAATTAAGTGTATAGAATAACGTACGACCTCCGGAGTTAGTCGGACCCCACGATACCCTGTGCTGGTCGCCACATGTTCGGCCGCTGAACAAAAGGGATCCTTCAACAGCCCCTTGACTCCTTGGCGCGCTTCCTCTGACTTTCGCGCGTTTTCCCGGGGTTTTCCGCATTTCCCCCTAACGAAGCGTTGCAACCTCCACGCGCCCAAGGACGAATAGAAACCCAAGGAGACCCAACCCCATTGGCCGAGGACAATTTGGAAGGAGGACCAAGGAAGGCGTACTGGAAAGAAGAAGCCTCGCTAAACAGTTCAACTTAAGCCTTGAATAGATTAAGATAAACTCTCACCGGAGATCAACGTTAGCCTTGAACAGAGCTACTTCGGCAAATTACTTGTACAAATCAATGCTATTTCTTGAGATAATCAGCATCTTTTAACTCGAGCAGTGAAACATAAATCTTTATAAAAGTATTAGTTGTCTTTGAATATTCCGCGCTTCTCCACAAGCAGAGCGGTTCAGCGCTCCACGGGCAACCAAACCTGCACAAATTCCCCATATCTCACCAATAGGTACGCAACAGGGTAGATCTCTACTCTGTTTAGAAATCCCGTGGATGAGCACCCTTCTTTCCTCTCTGGTAATATCACAGCCTTCTCTAGTACTAGCCGTGCTGAAGGTAAAAATGGCAACGCAGCGGGAGTCCGGGTGTGATATATATGTCAATATACCTAGCCCAACCCACCCGACCGGACTCTCAGTTTCTCCATACCGGCCTCTCACTTTCCCGCTTATTTTTCGAATGTTTGCACATCAATCTGTACTTATTGTCAGTAGAAACTTTTTAAAATATAAAAGTAAGTGCAGTAATGCAGGGAAGTTTCATTTATTAACTATGTAGGTCTTAATCTTTGTGTATAGCACATTTATTTAATAAAAGCTATTGTGCATTCAATATATTTCAATTTAGTGTTAATTATTGGAAAACTAGATTATGAGGAAGTTTGATAATGTGTAATACACAGTTCAGTTTAATAAAAGAATACTTTATTATATTGTAAAGGGAAGGTACGTCCTTATTCAAAGGAGAAACTCTATCGAATGAATTTAGAATAGAAGGGTCAAGCATTCGGACCCTATGGGTCCCTTTTAACATAAAACCTCGTATAATCGGTGGCATTCTATTCCACAATACATTCCCAGAACTTATAAGAGATAATTTTTGTTTAACTAGGCTTTATTCAATAGATAAAACCAACATTAATAACATTTTAATAGTATCATAACTAATTTTTTACAAGTTCATATTTATTATATACATACACAATTTTTGAAAAATTCACAAGTTTCATACTATATTTATTAGTTAATAATGCCACAGTGTTATGTTTCCAATTGTAATGGAATAATATTAATGATCTTCATAATCTTCCTGCCGATGTAAATGGATTTTCAAAAATTTTCAATACCGAATATTTATCCACGTGTGTTGTAGATGATTATATTAATATTTATATATCCGGTTATGGGTCCCATTCCGTTGCTAAAAAATTAAATTGTAATATATGTAAATAATTGATTTTGGGAGGATAAAGGTACAACTATAAATACTGTACATTTTGATCACTTACAACGAGGTGGTCTTTCCATTCCCACAGAAGAAGTAATAACCTTATTTACTCATATATGTGCAACAATGAAAGCCATAATAAATGGTACCAATTTGGAATCAGATTTTCTAAAATCTGAAAATCATAAGCACATTTTATGTAAATTAACATATATTAATATTCAATCAAATGCACATCATTTAGCTTTTTCTGATACATGCATTTGTGGTGAAGATTTTATAATTACCTGCACAACCTTTCCCTTCCAACTTATCCAAACTCTTTCCGTGCTCACTTAACCTCTTTGACTTCGTATCAATAATTTTGTCTATTTCAGGTTTCTATTAACTTATATATCACTCCATTCATTTTCAAATGTTGCGTTTTAGTTCAAAGATGATTCTATTTCGCTTCATACTTACATTTTCTTAAAACCACTGTAAAATATTTCCAATTTTATGTATCACATCACCAAACCATTCCGAGAGTCCACAAAATGTATACCACATTTATAACTATTAGTATACTTTAATATCACTTCTACTTACCATAGTTATAATATTTATATATTACTCAGACATAATTAATAAAGAATTGTGTACTTTAACATAATTTTCTATGAGAAAATGCGTTAATTGTAATCCCAAGTACAAGACTCCCATTACTGAAAATAGGACTCCCGATCGGTAAACACGCGGTGTTGCCACGTTGTTCAGCACGGCTAGTACTAGAGTAGGCTGTGGTGTTACGCTATCGCGTGAACCGAGCCTTAATGTTCCTGACTGGCAAATGAGCGATCACCAATGGAAACTGTATTGGAAGTTAGGAAACTACACATATTTAATTATAAAATGTTTATTTAATTTTAAAGGCGCTCTACCAACCAGTCTGGAAGGCTTCCCCTTCCCCCCCCCTTTCATGACGGGTTATTCCCCTGAAATTTCCGAGCCATGGAATTCTCTAGAAGGCCTCATTAGCACGCAAAAACACAACATTGTATCTGTATCGCTACACCGAGGAATCGTTACCAAGCGTCAGATTTTAAACAACGTGCACCTGGTTCTCGAAGGTTCCGTTGCCACGCACGGCACTACATTGTATTGTTACTGGACCGCTGCGTCACTTCTGACCGCCTAGGCCGCTTACAATGTCAACCACAATTGTAACGAATAAATTAAAGACGGGATTTCGAAATCGGCCGCATGTACATATGTCATATTGTTAAAATACGTCATTATAATCGTCTAAACAACGACTATTAGAAATCGAAGGAACAAGAAGCCCGAGGATTCGAACGCCTAAAACATTTGTTTGGATTACCCTGAACGCTATCTATTGCAGATCATAATAATCTAGTTATGTCCAAAATGCACACGCGCCATGCCTGAAACGAAAATGCTTTCGTTCCGTTGGCGCGCTTTCTCTGGCTTTCGCACGTCTCTTCGATTTCCCCTTAAGCGCGCGAAACCCCGACGGCCTCGCAAAGGCAGAAACGTTACCACCTCCACTCGCCCAGGAACGAGCCAAAACCTTACAAAACTCTGCCCAATTGGACCAGGGAAAACAAGAGAACAATCAAGGACTTCGAGGAGAGGAACCGGAGCCGAAAAGGAAAGAAGAAAAGCCCTCGCTGATCAGAACTTCGTTATTTCTCGAACGAGCAGTATCTCTTACGCTGAATAATAGAATAAACAGTTATCTTTTCTAAACTCTACAATTTGTGTTTGATTCTTCCGCGCCTCTTCACAAGCAGAGCGGTTCAGCGCTCCACGGGCAACCGAACCTGCATAAACTCCCTATATCCCACCAATAGATACGCAACAGTGGTAATATTAAACGCGTTGAAAATTTTTACGCTTCACTTCGGTTGGCAATGCCACGGCCATCTCTAGTACAGGCCGGAACATAGTAGATCTGGCAACGCTGTCATCAGTCCTACGAGAAGCCGTTCGCGTTGTGTCATTATTGTGTTGTGTGGACATAATATGGATTTATTTTAATTTATAAATGTCTAAATGTAATTTATATGTGTAGTGTATAAGTGTAATTGTTTGAGTATAATAAATAATATATTAGTGTGTTGGTAAGATAACCTTCAATTCCTATTAGACAACTTTTTAGTATTTGCATTGAAACCCTTTGCGCTCCGCAGATTTCGCTGCCGGGAGTACCAGCAGGTCCGACCATATTTAGCGCTTCGCAGTTTCTTTTCCGTACGGGATTTAAAGTCAATATATGGATATTCAAACACACAAAATTTGTTGAAACTGATTTGTTGTATTTAATACTACTTATAATACATAAAAACATAAATTTTTATTGTCTGTAATTTTCCAAAGTCTGGTATTTTACAAAGCAATCACCGATATAAAGTCCTGGCTTTCGCGTACAAGTATCACAGTACGTGCGTGTTTCTTGCCGTTTTCCTGTCGGAAAATACTGCACAGTCTTTTTTGGTTCCTGAACGAAGTATATGAAGCTGATTATGTATTTAATCTAATGTCTACGTTCAACAATGATGTTGATGGTTTCACTGTAGATGGTGTTTGGTGTCAGAAATTTTGTACTAACTCATAGACACTAACATTTCACAAAATTTAAGTGTGTTAAAGGCCTTATCTGTAAGTTGATTCAAACATTTCAATCTGTCATCGGGAGGATAGTTTTCTTTCATCATCGCTAGCCCCATTTGCTGTGCCGCTCGCCAGTCGATCATGGATGACATCATGGCACCAGGCTGGCGGCACAGACTTCTACGACGATTTGCGAATGCCGCCACTGTGGCGCATGAACCACAGAGGGTTAATAAATATGAAATCGCAATGAATCAGTACGACCTAGGAAGAAGGTCATGTTTATTTTATATATCTTGTTATGTTGCTTTTAAGATGTCTACAAAAACTAATTGTTCATCTCATTTGTCACTTCTATTATCCTCTGATTATTGTGTAAATGATAAATATTTCCAAGAAATACCCAGGGGTGGCTTAAAAGTCCCCTCAGAAGTTCTTATCTTAATAGGAAAGCACATGTTTTGCTTAATGAATATATTAATTTCAGATACAGAAACACTTTTTCTGTCTGTACCAAACCAAAGAAATGTATTGACAAGTTTAGGACATTGCAGTATTTTGCAAGGATGTGATATGGTATGTGTTATTAAAAAACTTTGTGGCTGTAGGATGCAAACTGTGAAAGCAATCAAAAATGTGTTGCAACATTTTTCTAATATACGAGGACAGTCTGAAAAGTTCTCGGCCTGGCACAGCTTCACCAGCTTCGTCCAAGAGGCTTCAACAGTGCTGAGGCTGCTTTTTAACAACAGCATGGAGGCCAACAAAGTACTGAGAACCACACTTAATAAGTAGCTTGATCCGCCTTTGTTCCCAGGCACTTTGTTGAAAAAAAAGGATATATTAAAGGGGTTCAGCTTAAAATACCCCATTGAAGATCAGTTACACGCTGCAAGCAGTCCTTGCAAAATCATACATGCCAAAGGACTAAACAGAAGGTTTGTGGATCCCACTACGAAAGAAGTCTCCTCGATTTCCTACGAGACTGCCCTAATAACCTTCGAAGGATCAACCCCTCCAGCAAAAATGGTGGGGTTCAACTCTATGGAATGCTAAACAGACCAATAGAGCCTTACATAAAAAGAGTAAGAACGTGTAAAAAATGTGGCAAGTACGGTCACAAGCAAACAAAATGCTGGGGGAAGCAACCTGCCTCACCTGTGGACAGGACAAAAGCCCAGAACACACCTGCCCCCCAGGAAACAACTGCATCCACGGCCAAAGCAGCCACTCCACATTCTCTGCCAACTGTCCACAAATGACGTACCAAAAGGAAGTTAACACCATTCTTGCTTGCAATAACATCAGCATTTATGAGGCCTGTGCTCAAGCAAAGCACAACATTGTCCATAACCCAACTACCAATACACAAAATATAAGCAGGCGCCTACAGGGCGCATTGCAACAGGAATTTCCCTGTCTCCCAGAATGCGCAATGGAAAGCGAATACAAACTCCACGTTATTGATCGTGTTTCCAACCACAATAACCAAAAAGAAAACACTGGAATACAAGCAGTCTCAAAACATATGCAAGATCATCCTCAACGACAAGATCCGGATTACCCAAAGGCAAAAGCCGTTCATACACACCAGCTTCTGATACAACCACGTAACGAATAAAACCAACTGCGTAACAAGCAACACCAACTATGGACAGTATAATTTTACGACACAACAAAATACAGATGCAAACCTTCTCTCAAGGTAAACAACAAGTACCAACCATCTAAAGTAAGTCACATATCCAATTAAGGACAACAAGCATAAAGCTCCCAATGGGAAGCAAGAACTTATTAAAAGCCTAAGACGTCGAGGGTGGCAACTCCCCCTTTGCATGGACATGTTTCTAGAAACTCCGCGAATCTGAGAACTGCGTATGATTGGCGGATTCCTAGAACAGTGTACTACTTTCATTTAGGATAAGTAGGACACGTGACACATAAGTATTAAGATATAATATAATAATATAGAACTCACACATATGAGCTGCGTATAAGGCGATAAACGCTAATAGATAACCAAAGACTACCAAAGTGCAATACAAATAATGACAGGTCAAGATTTGCATAAGCGCCACTAGATAGCGCAATATCACTAGATATTGTAGCGATGCCAATAGTGTAATTCAGAAAACCCTAGATTATATTAGATTCTATATATTTTATGTTCCATGTTAAAAATAGGATAAATAGCGGGAAGATCCGACGCTTACGCTCAATTGTGTTTAAGCGTCGGGAAATCTTAGCTAGCAAAATCAGTGATACAAATAAAGTTATAAAGCCTGTTGAGTATCTATTGATGGGATATGGGGAGTTTAGGCCGGTTCGGTTGCCCGTGGAGCGCTGAACCGCTCTGCTTGTAGAGAAGCGCGGATGAATCAAACACAAGTTGTTAAGTTTTAAAAAGAACGACTATTTATTCGTTAAATCAGTCTTAAATGGACTGGTTCCAGTGAGATATAAAGAAGTTCTGCTCAGCGAGGCTTTTCTTCTTCCCTTTTCGGCTCTGGTTCCCCTTCCCGGGCTCCTTGCTCCTCCCTTTTGCTTTCGTCTTGTCCAATGAGGTTGGGTCTCCTTGGGTTTCTATCGGTCCTTGGGCGCGTGGAATGCTACGCGGGAAAGCTAAGGAAAACGCGCGAAGGTCAGAGATAGCGCGCTGAAGAGTCGAGTGGCTCTTGAAAGGTCCCCTTGTTCAGCGGTAGAACATCTGGCGGCCGGAATACGATATCGCGGTGTCCGACAACCTCCGGAGGTCGTACATGTTTCAATAAACTTTAGCCAATTGTTTATGGTCCGTAATAAATAACCTTTAGAAACTTCCAAGTGAAGTGTTCTAAGATCTGTACTGTAAATAATGTACAGCTTTATTTATCGTGTATCCCCATCCGGTTTCGAATTTCGCTCCTAAGTTATTATCGCTATCGATAGTTATAATTATATTGCCGACTGTTGATTCGATATCACTAGATATTAAGGCCTGCTAACGCGATAGCGTAACAGTTGCGTATCCATTGGTGGGATATGGGGAGTTTGTGTAGGTTCGGTTGCCTGTGGAGCGCTGACCGCTCTGCTTGCGGAGAAGCGCGGAATATTCAAAGACAACTTAAATTTCTAACAAAGAGTTACGTTTATTCACTGCTCGAGTTAAAAGATACTGTTTATTTCAAGAAATCGTGTCGATTTGTACAAGGAATTTGCCGAAGTAGCTCTGTTCGAGGCTAACGTTGGTCTCCGGTTAGAGTTTATATTAATCTATGTTGTTGCGTATCTATTGGTGGGATATGGGGAGTTTATGCAGGTTCGGTTGCCCGTGGAGCGCTGAACCGCTCTGCTTGTGAAGAGGCGCGAAAGAAACAAACACAAGTTGTAGAGTTTAGAAAGAACGACTGTTTATTCTATTATTCAGCGTAAGAGGTACTGATAGTTCAAGAAATAGAGAAGTTCTCCTGAATGTGGCTTCTTCTTCTTTCTATTACGGCTCTGGTTCTTCTTCTTGAGTTCCTGTTTTCCCCCTCTCCTTTGGTAGCGGCCAATGAGGTTGAGTCTCGTTGGGCCTTGGGTCGCCCTCGGGCGCGTGGAGGTGGCAACATTTTCGCTTTCCGGTACGGACGAAGGGATGTGCGCGCAAAGGGGAGAAATGGGAAAAACCCGGTAAACGCGTGAAAGTCGCATGGTAACGGTAAATGGGGAGCCATGGAAAAAACCTGGAAGAAAACGCTAAAAAGTCGAAGAGTCCTACAGCGTTTTCTAAGAATACGCGTACATTAATTAACTGATGTATAAATCGGGGTAGTCCATATGTTCATCTGACTTTGAATTTCGCTCCCGAGTTCTTATCGCTATCGATAAGTGCGACTTTATTGTCGATCCGTGATTCGATGTTACTAGACATTAAGCCTGGCTAACGCGATAGCGTAACACAATATTTCTACAATACAAGTTGTATGCATTTCAAATCGTAAAAGTCATTCACAAATTAATATTTTATATTTATATTACACATAGATCTTTAAAAACTTTTATTCAAAATCGAATTACCAATCAAACCGTCCGGTATGCCATTGTTTGCTTGAGCTAATATTAAATATCCCTCTCGGCGAGCTATCTTATTGTATTCTACTTCACGGGTAAAATGTGCGTCCAAGGCTGTGTCATTATATGTTAGTAGTGATGTGGAACTACGAAAGTAGAAATATGACGGAAAGGAATTTGTTTATTAATACATTACTTCTAAGTTTTGCAATAATATTTAGTGTCATATCACAATGTTCCTCAGTTTTGTCAGACAAACGATTATGCTACAATCGTGACTGTTCCGGTAATTGAAGCCATACTTTCTCTTCAATACGTATCTAACTTAAAATCTCTTGAAGTTCTCGCAGATTATTTAACGACGTATTTTTTCTCGTAGAGCCGGTTTCGTTAGCCAGAACGACGATTAGGTATGCACCAAGTGAACCAGGATTATTGGCGTTTGACACGAATGTATTAGTCAAAGTTTATAGCAAAGAAGCAGGTAACAGACTTGACTTGTGGGGTGTTGAGGTGAGATTTATTAAATTTAAATTCTATTATTCTTGCGTGCACTCTGCATCGTATTTCGTATGCTTTGTATCTTTATATTTCATTTCGTAATAGGATCGAAATTAACATGCGAGGATTGTTCAAAATTGATATTGGTAAAGACGGTATAGAAAGATTATTTCTTTGCATTTATTTAAAAAAGATCCATATATTAATTTCAGATAAATGGTAAACTTGGGTATGCCCCCAAAGCATTTCTGAAAGAATATAAAATTCTACGTAAAACATTGCAGCATGTAGTGTCTACTAATTTGTCAGATGCAAATAATACTGCTTCTAATGATAAACATAAGCCAGAGGACAATGAGCAGAATATAAAAGTTGATGGTAAAGATCTTGAGGTCAAACCTGTGAATAACTTGAATTCAGAATCTACTAAAGTACGGGCGCATAAGGAAATTGATGCTACTCCAACTTTTCAAGTTATAGATGGAACAAAATTTCATTTTAATCAGGATGTGCCTTCTGTACAAACACCTTCTGTATCAGAAGCAGTAAAACCAATGGTAGTGCCAAATAAACATGGTATAGCCGATGATTCAACAATTAATGGTAAAATTGAATCAAATATTTTTATAGACAAGGACAAAGTATCGGAGCATGCGTCTGTAAATAAATTAGAAAATGAGAAAGGAAGGGTACCCGACAAGGTTGATATTAATGATTTTGTGAGCAATTTTGAAGAAAAATTAGACCTGCCAGAAGTGACTGGTGTGCAAATTCCACCATTGAATAACAGCTCAACTTCTGATAAAATACAACCTAAAACAGAGAATAGAAAAACTGATTCCATTCCTGATGAACAAAGAGACCAACACTTGAAACAAAATATTGCTAGTAATATTTCAAACACAGTTACATCTGATGAGAATAAGCAAGCATTAGATATTGAAGACAAGACAGCAGTTCCAATACGTAAGCAAGATACTGTTAGCATCAGTGACACAAGTGCACATAGTAATACCGTCTCAAATTTACAAACAAGAAAAAGTACAGATAAAGTAGGTGCAAATGATGCCAAATCTTCTGCAAATGAATCCATAGTTGTTGATGACAGTACAAAACCAAATGTACAAATTGCAGGAAGTTCAATCAAACTTGATACCAAAGGGCTTGAACCTTCAGAAAATGAAACGGCTATAACGACTAGCAACAGTAAAGTAGATGCCCAAAGTGCAGAAAGTTCAGAGAATGTTGAGGACAAAGGTATCGAAACTTCAGACAGTGGCACAAAAATCACAGGTAGTAACGCTAAGCTAGATTTACAAAGTGCAGAAAGTTCTGGCCAACTTTTACTGAACGAGACTAGATCTTCAGAAAATGAAACACTTGTTACAACTAGCAATATCAAAGCAGATGCCAAAAGTGCAGAAAGTTCAGCAAATGTTGAGCAGGAAGGTGTCCAACCTTCAGACAGTGGCACAAAAATCGCAGCTAGTGATGCTAAGCCAGATTTACAAAGTACAGAAAGTTCTGATCAACTTTTACTGAACGAGATTCAATCTTCAGAAAATGAAACACTTGCAACGACTAACAATATTAAAGCAGATGCCAAAAGTGCAGAAGGTTTAGAGAATGTTGAGGAAAAAGGTTTCCAACCTTCAGACAGTGGCACAAAAATCGCAGCTAGTGACGCGGAGCCAGATTTACAAAGTGCAAAAAATTCTGATCAACTTTTACTGAACGAGACACGATCTTCAGAAAATGAAACACTTGTAACAACTAGCAATATTAAAGCAGATGCCAAAAGTGCAGAAGGTTTAGAGAATGTTGAGAAAAAAGGTGTCCAACCTTCAGACAGTGGCACAAAAATCACAGCTAGTGATGCTAAGCCAGATTTACAAAGTACAGAAAGTTCTGATCAACTTTTACTGAACGAGATTCAATCTTCAGAAAATGAAACACTTGCAACGACTAACAATATTAAAGCAGATGCCAAAAGTGCAGAAGGTTTAGAGAATGTTGAGGAAAAGGGTTTCCAACCTTCAGACAGTGGCTTAAAAATCGCAGTTAGTGATGCTAAGCCAGATTTACAAAGTGGGCAAAGTCCTGATCAACTTTTGCTGAAAGAGTCTCAATCTTTGCAAAATGAAGCAGTTGCAACAACTGGCAACACCATGGTAGACACACATAGTGTAAGAAGTTCAGAAGAAATTGTTTCAAAGGATAAGCGAAGCTTAGAAAGTATTAGCACTGATACAGAAGCTGCCCCAAATTTACAAAATACCAAAGCAGTTACAACTAATAACGCTGAATTTGGTGGGCAGAGCACAGAAAGCATTACAAAAGATGCGAACAGAGATACTAAATCAGAATCAGGAGATGCAGTAAATACTGATAATATTGATGCACAGGACTCTCAATTTGCAAAAACCATTGGGGCTGATACAAAAGAACTCTCATCAATTGAAAATTTTACGCAATTAGAAACAGAGCAAAACGAATCGGAAAAAGAAGGTGAAAGCAAAAGTGCAGAAGATTTAAGTAAATATAATAGTAATGGGTTCATTTCACCTTTGTTTTTTCAATTAAATGCAAGGAATGAAGCACCCGTCACAATACCCTCTGATAGTATAGAAAAATCCATTCAGAGTTCAGAGACTATTAGTGAACTTGATACAAAATATGTAAAGTCTGACTCGAATATCGAGAACATTGCATCAGTAACAGACACAGCAATAGACACTGAATCAGACCTAAATATTGAGGATACTGTATCTCTAGAAGCAGGCTCATTAGAAAAGACTATCGACGAAGTACACGGTATAGTAAAGAAATTTAATTTAATTTTATAATATTTATTAATTGATCTGTTAAATTAATTTGTGTTAAAATTTTGTTAGATTCCACTCCTCATATATGTACAGTTGATACTGAATGTCCTCTAGGAAATAGTATTCAAAACGATTTTCCACATCACGTAGGTTTAAATTATTTAAACAAATATGCTATATATACAGGTTGTAAGTTTACTATATTGTACTTATCATTTTGTTCGATATTCCAGGAAGAATTTTCCGAAGCGAGTGAAAACGCTATAATGGATGGAATACAACTAGACAACAACTATTGGATCACATTAACGTATTTAAGTGTTACTGCTATTGCAACGATCATATTTTTCTTAGGCTACTATAGTATTGAGGTATGCACTGTTTTTGTCATTAAATATTCTGAATACGTGAGATTCGAACGATCTTGTATAAATTAACAAGAAAAGAGTTCTTGCATTTATTTAAACCATATAATCTGTACTATTTTTGTATGTTTTTTTCAGAATATGAGGAGGGATAGACAACTTATAGCTAGAATCAACAAACTTGAAAAAGATTTACTTATTTCAGAAGCAGAATGTATAATGATGAACGAAAATCTGAACTCAACCAAGGAAAAGGTAACATAATTAAAAAATTGTAATGTTTCTAGTATTCCATTATACTTTTTCTTTTTGCTTCTGTTATTATAAAACATATTTTAGTTGAAACGCATGGAAGATGAATCGTTTGGTTCTGATGAAATGGTACTTTCCTTAAGGGCCGACTTAGAAGCATCACAGGTAAAATATTATAATCTATATTAACATACTTAAAATACATTATGCATATTCCTGAATATCACACTAATGCAATATTTTTAATAGTGTGTAAAAACTGAATTAGAAGATCAAGTTGCCTTGTTAGAAAAAGATCTAGAAAGTGCTACCGAGGCTGGCTTAGAATTAGAGAAAATGTTGCGGGAAGTTCTGTCATCAAATAATGAAGTTAATCCGTTAGCTCAATCAATAGAGGATCTTCAAACGAGGCTAAATGCTCAACAAGCTGCAAACGAATCTTTAACAAATACTCTTGCTCTTAAAACTCAAGAGGTACGTGCATAAATTTAATTTTAATTTTAAATATGAAAAGAAGCATATTTTTAATTGCATGTTGTTCATAATCGTAGGCATTCGTACACTATTTCGAACTATTGATAATAGGCTACAGTTAAATACCTTGCGCTTCATGTGTAAACAATTTTAATGCTATATATATGTATTTTTAGAATGAATCATTATTAGCAGAACTTGCACCTCTTAAAAATAAATACGAGAAGCTTGAGGTTGAATTCTCTCGAGTTACGGAAAGTTTAAAGCTTGAAGTAAATAATCAGAACAGTATCGTGCAAATATTGAACGATAAGGTTCAGCAATTAGAAATGCAAACCAAGGAAGTATGTGCAGTTTCGATTATTATTAATCATACTTAAACAGCGTGTATTATATCCATTTTTCATGCATATATTTGTTTACAGATTTCTACTCAAAAAGTAACCTTACAGAGAGAACTGAAAGGTAAAGAAGTAGAAGTAAAAGATCTCCTAGAAGTCATTGGTAAATTGAAATCAAATAATTTGGATTTGGACAAGTTATACGATGTATCACATATTAAGGCTGAGGCAACGGCTTTACGCGAAGAAAGAAATGAATTAAAAATACGATTAGCTGAGGTCGAAGGAGCCCACAATTTACTAGATGGTATATTTAAAAATTGTACTTTTACTAACGGTTATATTAAATGTATTGGACATAATATTTTGTATTATAGAACACGTGAAAGTTATCAAACAAGAAATAGTTACCTTAGACGAACAATGTAAAACGGCAGAAAGAGAAAAGAAGGATGCGGAAACACGACTGGAAGTACTGACCAATTTTTTCGAAGAGAAAGAGGCCCAACGTCAAAAGTATTCGTTGAATTATTTCTTTAATTGTAGTTTTGTGTTGATATAATGAATACGATAAATTGCTATTCCATGTTATTATAGGGAAGAAGCTATTTGGTTGCAACAGCAGGGTGAAGTTGTATCTACTGTAGAACGAATACAAGCGATGCAAAATGAGATTCAAAATTACAGGTGCGCGTTAATTTACGACATAATACAAGTTTCAAAGGTAATTTTGTTGTTATCGTGATATCTAAAATTTGAATCACATTTTAGACAACAAACAGAAATGTTGAAACGCGAAATATTGGACCAAGAAAGAGAATACAAAAATCAAATGTCTCTCCTTGAAACCAAGGCACACGAGCAATGGGTATGAATACCTTAAATATCTTTAAATATCTTTATCTTCTGAACACCGTTTTAAAATTACGATGAAATCTTATCTTAAGCTAATAGCTCGTCAAGTTGAGCGGCGTTTAGAGGAGTACAAAGTGGAAGCAGGACAATTACGTAATCGTCTTACACTAATAGAGAAAAATATTAACGATGCAGACTCAGAAGCAAAACTACATCGTAAGTATCTATATTGTGAAATAATTTATATTTATATATGTTCAACGTTTATATCAATATTGCCGTAGCAATCGCTATATAATTTTTAACACATACAATTATTTTAAGGTACAAGTACTTAATTCATATTTTAGTAAAGTAAACGTAACTGATCGATTGTAGTGTTCGTAGAAGTCATCATAGCTGTAGATATTAGCTTCTCTAATAAATTATCAAACGAGTCTGCTCATAAAACTCGTATGAAGAATAGAATTGTATAGAAACACTTAGGTCCATTTACAGTCGGTGCGGATATACAAAAACAAAAAATAACAGTCATATACGGCACATCAGGATGCTCTAATCTAGAAAATTGTATTTTCTCAACCTGATTTTCAAACAGGGCTGGAAGCAAATGGGGAGATGACGACATCACCTCCATTATTCAAAGGAGCAGAACCATCCAGTTCCCCCATAATGTTTTCTAGTTCCACGAACGTTCCACCACTACCACCACCTTCCTATTTACATTCACTTTTTCCTCATTACTTACCACCCCCATTGCCAAACACATCCGGAGTACCACCCTACGAAGTTAGCCAACGACCACCACCATTGGGTGCACGATTATCCTCGCCTCCACCGATGCCTCCGTTACATCCTCCTGCTTCTAGTAGGTACGACAACGCAAGTTCCCCGCCACCAATGTCCCCACATTTACTTCCACCTTTCAATCCAAGATCACCTCCGCCTCTGTTTAGTAGTGATATGCATCCACATCCTCCACCACATCCTGGCTCGTTATTACCACCATCCCTTGGAGCGCCGCATTTATGGGGGGAAGAATCACTGCCGCCTCCACGCAATTCTGGTTTCCATCCATCACAACGACAACGAGTTCGAAATCACAAAGGTTTGTGTACAAGATGACAAGTGACTGCAAGAAACTGGCACACCCATTGATAGTCGACCTCATTTTTTCATCGAAATGCTACTTTTTCGTATGGTTTTTACATTTTTCTGCCGTTATTATTTCATCCTTTCTTCTTCTTCTTTGTGCATGCAAGGACGCAAGCGATTCTCTAAAGTGAGACAATTTTGGAGTACTATGGAAGGAAATAATTGCAAATAAATGCAATGTAATAGCAGGTTGAACGTTTCGAGATTGATTTTTGATCTTTTTGATAAAATGTCGAAATCGAAGCACATTCTGAATTTTTACTTAATCGTATGCCTCATATTGATTTTCTTTAATGAGTTCATGTAATATGCTGGTGTTATTGTTAAAATATCATTTACACTTTAGAACACAAGTTCGTGATTTGATTTCGAAATTTGTAACAGTAATACTTTCTCCAATGTTCATTTTTAACTAGCACTTTTTTATTTTTTTCTGATGCATTTGCGTTCTCTCAGTTACTTTGTTCGTACTCGTAATAGCAAACAATCGAGAATCAGTTTAACACACGCCAATCACAATTTCTTGTTGATTTCAGGTTCCTTGCATTCTTCGGGAGAATCATTGGATAATTCACATCATAGCAAAGTTTAAGTTTCCTATTTTGTTATAAAATATCTTCGTTAATTTGTTACTGTAGTAACGGGGTATGCAATTGCAAAAAGAAACTTGATTAAACAAGTAACAGTGATGCAGGATAGATTAATGTTAATAGAAACGAGTCCATTTATTATTTGGTGAAATACAAAATGGTGAAATTATACATTTTGATGTAGTATTTGTCAACTGTGATAAACGCGCAGTTAGCTCGCTACAATATATCTATCAAATGGCATCGCTGTTAAATCAAAAATGAAAAAAAAAGGAAAAAACTAATGAATTGTATATATATATATTCTATGGGGATATACTGAAACATAGAGAGCAAACTGTAAAAATGTTCCTTTATATAGTTATATATAATTCTCTGTTCAACCTTCAAACTTGTATGTCTCTTCGTAAGCTATTCTCAAATGGGAAGTAAATTGTAATATGAATGTAGATTAAATAGAATTGTTATATAAGGTTTTAAAAATTTGAAATATATTGTAATTTATTATTACGTAGCGTTTCATAATTCAACACGGAAACTCACTTCCCCTTTGTGTACGTATATGTATTCACTGAAAATTACCAAGCATTGAAAATTATACGTTTATTACCCATATCTTTCTTTATACATTTTATAAACAACAATGTAGCCCGATGTCTACATTAGTGTACCTTTTAATAATTAATACTTACAGTATTCACAATTCAACAAAGAGGTTGAGGAATGCAATGAATATATTGTTCTTTTATAGCTAGTGAGTCATACTTTTATAAAAATTCGTCTCGCTCTTCGATCATCTTATATCACAAATAATGGATATGGATGGTCAACTACAAAGTTGCGTAAAGAAATATGCACAGTAACAATACAATTATTTATGCCAGAAACACTACAAAAAATATAAAGAAAAATATAAGGACCGCGAATATTTTTATCATCAACCACCTGTTATTAGTTACAGATTGGAAATATTTTAAAATTTCTGTATGTGCCGCATCCACGTTTAATTCCGTGTCTTCTATATTGCTATCTATCCTGAAAGTTCACAAAATCCTTTATCATAAAACTTACGAATACATATGAATTGACGAGCATTTCGTCCCGGTGTATCTCTAAGTAAAGCCGACTGGAGAATTTTTTTGAAAATTCGTGGTTTTTGAAAATTAGATACAAATTTTATATTTACCTCTCCACCATTTCCTCTTGCTCCTTAACCATGTGCGCTAATTGTTGAAAAATTCCACCAAGTTCAACTATAGTAGATTCTATGCTTTGCATCGTTTCAGCTCTTGACTGAACATATGCATCCTATTGAACAAAAATTGTACAAATTTTTTTTAGAGCTAATCAAATTAATCTTAATATTACTGTGTTATTTTCGTAACACGCTAACTCGGTTTAACGCAGATAACAAAGGTTCAAATCGATAGATCGATCGATCCGGCAGTTAACAGCGTTAATGCATTTTGTACAGCTTACAGTGTCATCGTGAATAGCTTGTTGCAATGTTAACTGTCCCATTGCTGGTTCCAGATCAATAGCTACAGACGATGGTGAGTCTTGTTCTTGGAGTAACAATGATCCTTGTCTTCCAGCAACACTTGGAGGTAACATAGTAGATACAGAACCCTGAGAAAACTGCTGTCTTCTACTCTGCTCTTCCCTCATATTCTACACATTTTAAAGGGGATATTAATGAAATGCCTGGCCACATTTTCCTTTTCGTACATACCTCCGATCTCACTTCTAGTACACTCTTAAAGTGATTGGACATATTTGCCAGTTTTGATTGCAAGGCCATAACAATTGAAGACGAGTGTGAAGCCATATGATGACTTTGAGCTGCACCATATCCTTCTCGTTGCATTTTACTAAGCTCTTGTAGCTTTCCTATTTGGTGATTCAAGCTTTTCAAATCTGTCTTTATGATATTTGTTAATTCTTCTATTTCCATCTGTCTGTCGTTAAATATAGACTTCCTTTTTGCCACTAAAACAATAATTGAATAAATAAGAAACATTCTTTTACAATAAAATGTATAGTCTTTATATGCTATGTTACGTATATCAAACAATAAATTGATATCATCAGTGAAAATGTAACCCCCATTTAACTGTTTTGCTACGAGTGCCCTGCCCGCCGACACGCTCCCTCTGAAAGAAACGTAGGGACAGGAGCGTATACACAGCTTGCGGATAGTTGTCAGCGATCGATTTTAAAGCTCATTCCTACACAAGTCGTTTGACAATGCTTCTTGGAAGGGAAACAAGTGGATATTCATAATCTCTTAATATGAAAAACATTTGAACATCAAAACTGCACGTCTATTAATAGGGATCAATTTGGCAGTGCTGTCTTTGTGTCTACTAGTGTACGAACCACTCCGTATAATCAATCAAAATCTAAATAAACAATAAAACAACGTTAAGTATCGTTCGCAGTCTTACATAAAGCAAGCTTTTCTAGCTTCGTATACGTGCTCGCTATATTCTTTCCAATAGTTTTAGCAATCATCATGAAGTTCGAGTAGCTTTGTAACTGGCGTGCACGACGAGGATTTTGCATAACCGCAGCTCGTGCCACGGTTCTGCTCTGCATCGTCCGGATTGCGTTGACGAATTCATTGGTCCTGTCGCGCGACGTCATTGTCGCTGGTGCGATGTCCGCTTGCTTTCTTTCGTTCTCCGTTAAATCGTACCCCTCACTTTCATGGTTATATTGCTGGCTTATAGCACTGCCCCGCCAGGGACTGTTTGAGGTTGTGATCACGAAATCATGGTCTACCTCGGAACCTACGTGCCGTCTACGTGCTGGCATCGCATTCTAAGTTTCCTTACGTGCTCACGCTTTTATAGCCTCAAAATGACAATAAATTGTCGCCCATTTATCTAGAGCACTTTCTGTTAAACGTATCAACAGATTGAAACGGACACGTCCACATGACAGCTGTATTCCGTACGATGATTTTTCACTGCATCAGGCATCAAGCTGCGCAATTGCTGAAACAAAATGTTACTAGGGAACGTCACGCGTAAGTGGTGGAGATTGTGCTACCTGTTCAATCTAAATATCGCGCGCTATTGAAAAAACGTAATCGGTGGTATTTGCGGGAAATATTTATGTATTTGAAAATACGGATTTAGGACTGAACGGTGACACTATGAATGAATGTTATTTTAGCAATTTTTTTGGCTAATGGTAATGAAAATTGTATGATAATTATTCTTTGTCTGGCATTAATAAATTATCCCCAATTGTTTTTTAAACATTCAAGAAAAGAGAACGAAGACGTTTACTAATAATTTATAATTATATGTTATTTTGTCCAATGAGTCGCATTTGATTTATAAATATTTGACGAAAGAATCAAAAATGTTCTCTTCCTGGCTTTCACAGGAAAACTCTAATATAGTAATAATAGTAGAATTTTATGCACGGCTTAAAAAGAAGACTTGGAATAAAATCTAATTTTATATCTTTTCAATGTTGTTTTAAATCTAAACAGTAGACGAGATTTTTTACTTGAATCTCTTTCTTTCGTACACCATGTTAAAATAATACGGATTTCCATTGAATTAATACACAACCCCAATACTTTCATGAAACCGATAGAATATAGCGGCGCAAGGAAATAACAACGATTTAATGCTAACAATGTTTATTTATTATGTTAAAATTTGTTGCCATTAAAAAATCGCATTTACAGGAAACAATTCACCATATCCCGAGCTGTTTATTATTATTTCTGGTATCGTAAAAAAATAGACTCTATTATCATTTACGTTGGTCCCTCTTCAGTCGAAAGCTGAGTGAAGTACAATAATATTGCATTTCGAAATTGTTCATTATTAATTGCTCCTTGAACCAGTAACTACGATTATACCTATACGCAATGGTTTGCAAATGCATTGTTCAAAATTTCTTAGTACAACTAAAATACTATATATGTATAGTTAAAGAAAGGGGAAAAGGAATCCGGAAGTAGCAAAGGAGAGTAATCAGTATTATGTTGTTAAAAAAAAAGAAATAGATCACAAAAAAGATGTTCTTGTTCCCTTTAAAAATTTCTCATCCTCGAATAATCTTAAATAGTATACAACCTGTAATATAGTCTCACTACTACTGGTAGTTCTTGTAGGATCACCATATATGATAGTAGTACAATATAATTCTTCTTCAAACGTCTAAACGTTACAATAACTGCCTTCGGTTTCTAAATACAAAGGAGGTGTTGCTAAAGTAATACATACAATATAGATATTTATATAGGTATACAGTATCTCTATTCATCTACGATAATCGACGCTTTATTGTCTCGCGATAGTTTACAGAGTTTCCTGAACAAACAGGTTCGTCAGCATGAACCCGAAAGAGCGCCGCGGACGGAAATTCTTTCACATTATTCTATAATATATTTATTGAATCACTTTATAACATATCCATCCATATTCTGTTAGAATGTAATTAGAATTACGTATATTATATTACCATTCAAATGTTTTGACCAACATTTATATCATACCTCGGTTTATCGGTACACAATTACATATCGTTCATAAATTTCATTAATTACTTCGTATCAGAATAAATACTTTATTCAGAAAACAGGGGAAATATTGTAAAAACATTTCATCGTTGATTGCAAAATACAATCCAAGGACTACAAACTTTCGAATGGCGAATGGCTTTCGGCGTTTTACGTAAAATACAATACGATGAGTTATCAAATTTTCGCGGAAAATTGATAACAAAAAATAGAACATTCTTTCGGATTCATTCGATCTGACGCTGTTCTTTTGAATTTATCAACTGCTTCAAGCAGTTAGATTGTCCTCTTGGTTCTTCGATATCTCGTTATCGAATTCCTCGACGGTTTCCACGCTTCTTGTAGCCGTGGTGTTTTCGTTTTTGCTCGCAGTGGTTGGAGTACTAGTGGACGTAGAAGTGGACATAGTGGTGATCGCTTCCGTTTCTTCACTCTCTTCACTCACAGCCTGTACGCCCGTATCATTCTGAGGATTCACGTCGATTATGCGAACGCGAATCAGAGTGCCGTGTAGGTCGTCACCGTCCATATAGGTCGTCTCGTTGATGGTCACCTTGTGTCCATCGATGATCTAAAATGGTAATGAGAAATCAATTGTTTTGCGTAATATCCAATTTTGTTCATATACACAGTACTCGACAAAATTGTATCAACTTTATCGTAATAATCTTTGAAGATCGATTCCTATAACATTTTATGTATTAACTGAGAAAAAAGGATATGAATTTCCTAAAACGTTGTACTGTCCTTTCCAATACTGTATAAAAATGATATGAAAATTTACTTATTATGACTGAAGTCATCGTTTCATACAGCTTACTTTATATTATCAGAGTTTCCTTTAAGGGTTCATTTTCCATTATGTAAAGTTTCTTTTATTTAGTAATAAAAAGAAAGTCATTACTCTTGAAGAAATCTATTCAGAAAATAACGAAACTCAAGAAAATAGAATTTTTAATAAAGCAACGAAAGGTTGCTACGTGGTAAGAACATAACCAGGGAAAATACATTTCACTATGCTAAGGCCAATATTACGTAGAAGTAACGAAGGGTTAATTAAAGGGAGAAATTTGTCAGGTGTGTGAAGTGATTAGCCGAACAAGGTAGCCGGAAATGATCGTAGCATTCCCACGTGACTCACCTTGGTGACAGAGGTAGTGTTTGCTCCCTCGGGAAGCTTGCCCCAGGTTGTGCCACCCTGTTCGATGACATGCGATAAAATGCCAGCCATCTGATCCCTCAAGCGTTTCATTTGGTCTGAAAAGAGGTCGTAGACCGATTAAAAACGAGAAGTCGACGTAAACGCACATTGTTTGTCGCTGCGTGTGCTTCTCGAGAAAATACGAATCATAGAAAAGGGCAAGAATCGTAGATGAATCTTTAAAATTGACAAAATATTCCTACCGATGATGGATTTTTCAAATTCACCCAAAAAGTGTTGTCAAAATTATTGTCGAATTGTACACGAATGGTTCCAAAAAAGAAGAAACGATAATAAACGGATTTAAAAAGGGCGAGTATTATAGAAAGGTAAACAGGTATTTCTAGATTAAAGAACAAAATTGTAGTGTTTAAGTTCTAATTTCAATTTCTTTAATTTTTAAAGTCCGACATGCATTGTAATTGTTGGAACGTAATTACAATTAATGGAACAGGTTAGTGGATTTGAAAAAGTGCGAAATTTTTCTCTGACATTCATTTATCACTTTGAAACTATATTTTCAGGAAGTCAGCACGCGTTTGTTGTTAGAATTGGTAGAGTAAAGTCTACAACAGACAGCTGGAATATTTTACGAGAATGAAACAAATTTTATTTTAAGCCAAAGGTTTCGTTTATTGCTCAAGTAAGAATATGCCAGTTGCCAGTTACTTTTTATGTAGAAATATTATGATTTGACTTTTCGTCTTCTGTTTTGAAGTTTCAAAGAAACTTTTTTTTTATCTTCAAAGTACGTCTGTTTTGCATTGCATGTCGTGTGTGCGAATGATTGAGATCCCAATTTTTGTTTCGGCTTGGTTCAGAACATGTTAGAACAATCGAGATCATCCGAGAAATGCAATATTTTGTTACTTTGAAGACTGATTTTAGATTCTTTATAACCATTTGAATATAAGATTCTGTCATTTTAAAGGAGGTCACGGTTTTTTATAGAATGTAGGAAAAGATAAAAAATGAAATAAAAAATGTTCTATTCTATATTGCTAATAGTTGACAAGCAACAAATTTTTATTAATATACAGAATTGTGCACGTAAAATTAAAAATATGTGTAAGTATTAAATGCATAAATTATTCCGAATGCAGTATAATACAGCATGTATGTACACAGTGGTATGCATTTAAATGTATCAAAATATAATTTCTGTGAATATTTTATATTGCCTAACCAGTGTAAGGTGTGTAGGCAAATAATATTGTAAATATAATGGATTGTACTAGTTGTAAATTACATGCAGGTAAGTACAATATGCGAGTATAAACGTTACGGTTCTCGATGTTTACCG
Source organism: Nomada lathburiana (assembly GCA_963667235.1). NCBI lineage: Eukaryota > Metazoa > Arthropoda > Insecta > Hymenoptera > Apidae > Nomada > Nomada lathburiana. The sequence continues at coordinate 1,835,172 of OY763897.1, read as the reverse complement.
AAACTGAAATGTTTACATTTCAGAATTTCCTACGTAATCATTCAAGATTTACATATCGTGGATTTCGTAATATTACATGGAGTGAAATATTTTTATCTCGATTCCACGAGTACGTATCGAACTTGACCCCGTTTTCACTAAATTGTTTTTTAATATTGTACGATTCACATGATTCATTCAGGTGGATTAATTTTAACCGTGATACTTAACGTGCAAATAACAAGGTAAACGGTTTCACGATGATGGAAGTTATAAAAACGGTTCCAAAAGCAGTTATTGAAGTCGAAAAGGAAAAATAGAAAGAACGGAGGAAACCGGATATCTATTTTTTCCATATTTTAATACGAAATATCATATTTGAACCAGATAGTTTGTCTTCGAAACGTCAATTAAGTTCAACGTAAATTCTAGTGTTAACTATTCATATATTTTCACTTTGAATATTAAAAATATGTTCTACTGATAGCGGTGTTTAATTAATAATCTTTGATACGTGGTATCAAAGTAACCGTAATCATTCAGTGAATAATAGAAGCCAGTAATAATGGATTTAATAAAAAGTACTCATTATAAATATTAACATTATCTTAATTTTTGAACGACAGTGGAATTGAACAATAAGTACGCCCATGCTACTTCTAAACGACACGCGTATAATACACTGGCCCGAGAAAATCGACTATAACTCAAGAAAGAATATTTACAGGTGTATGAAGACCAAGTTACTAGTAGTGAGACTGGCGCAAATATAGAAGCTGTAATTATTTCTATAGACTGTTGTTAAATGAAATTATTCGTTTAACCGCTTTATCAGTCGCGGAATAACGTTTCAATAATATCACAGGCTATCTGATCTTTGTATGTCAAACTCAAGGATGTCCTAGCTACTACGATATTGCCACGCCAAATATATGTATACATAGGGGCACTTAAAGACTACCCAATTCACCTGGTTTAATGGAAACCGTGCAAATAAACAAGTTGTAAAAGTTTATTGTGTAATGATTGCAATATCGTCTACTTATCGATTTGTATAATAATAATAATAATAATAGTAATAATGAGCATGGTGATGATAACAGCAATACTATTTATAATACGATCAGCACGTTTTGGTAAAATTAAATACAAATAGGTACAAAGAAATATGTTAATTGTAATAACATTTTATAGAAGAAATAGTCAGTTTTCATAATAATTGTTATTAACATTTAAAAATGGTTTATTATACAAAAATCGACACAATTCTAATTGAACTGATTTTGGATAAAATAAAAGAAATCACGTATACATAAATGTTCAATTTGGACAAACGCCTATATTGATTATTATAACTGTTTTGTCAAATATATGCACCCTGAAACTCAAAGTGAAACCATTTGCTCCAGCATTTGTGACACACTGTACTAGCAATAGCGTTTTGATTTTTGTGGCTATACATATACTGAACGTTTATGAATGTGTGCACGTGCAAGAATGTTAAAAAATCCAATAATAGTCTTATTGATTAATAATATTCGTGTTACAGTAATAATTACGTTACAGAAATACAATTTGGTTGCGAGATATAAAATGTTTTGTAAAATGTCTGAATGTATTCATAGCACAATAATGATTTTTGAAAACAAACAATAATATATATTTAATTTCTTGCATTTTCTGGAGAATTTGCAGGAACAAATTCAACATTTTACAACATATTTACAAACGTGTACACTCTTTCGAATTTTGTTTGTGAATTTTGAACGGGACTCCAGATTATTACAGTGTACCATAGACTCGTGGTACGCAATGCAGAACAAACAGAACGTGTGAGGAACAATAAAGTTCACCTCCAGTCTGTAAGGTATGATGTAGACCAGGTGACACGAGTGGACAAGCGTTACAAATCATCTTGGACTGGTGCAGTCCCATAGAGATTATTAAGGACTCGTAGAACGCAATAAAGATTAACTCGGGATCGTTGAAATTCGACAAAGGCAACCAGTAAATCGTGGAACTTGGTGTGCATCGTATTGCACCTACGAAACGCAAATTAGAGCCCCTATTGCACAGGTAATGTTTGGTACGAATGATTTGGAGAATACATATACGCATGATAAAACACTATTATGGATTATTAATAGCACTTATTTATTTGAACAACAAATCTTTATCAATTTCATTGCATCGTTTTATGAGGCATAAGAAACTATTTCATTGTTTATTACAACATTTCTTTACATCTATTATAAATTGAGAGAAATAAAAATTAAGTTTCTAACATGGTTTTCCAATAGTAGTGATCAAATCTAATGAGATTGTCTTTAAAATGCCACAATGCAGACCCTTTATAAGTTGAATAGATTGTGGGACAGTTCGTACAAGTCAACTATGTCAAATCGCGAACTGTAGAATCTAGATAGATTGATCAGATACTCGTAGAACTTGTGAGTCACAGAAATTGAAGACATTGTTTGACGAATCACTCGAATCTGGTGAGCCTTGTGCACCTAATCTGACTTCAGTTTCTCCCTGTTAGCTGAGAAGAGGGTTGCGTAAATTTATTTCTATGCAAAGTGATAATGCTATATGTATAAATGAAAATCACAATTGCACTCAACCAAACAGAAGGTGCCACAATTGTATTACATGAATTCAGGATAATCTGCGTTAATATTAAATCACTAAGGTCTACAGTATTGTCGATAATATTTGATTAATGTAGGCATTTAATTTAAATAAAATGAATTAAAGTAAGATCCAATAAATTGAAAGAACTTTGGCTATCTTAAAACAAGGATATTTATACCTTCATTTGAAAAGGTCTGCATTTGGATTCGTGAATGTCTACGAGGGCATCTTTTTTTATACTTTCTGATTTTAATTTATCGAACCAATAAAGAATAGTAAAAGGTATATTAAATTCGTATAAGAAGTGTTATCTTTAACTATTATTCGTAATTCACATCCATACACTATTTATTGTCATAAAATAAAACAGTAGAGAAACCATCGACTGTGTTGTATTTGTTTAACCTCGAGGTTTAAATTCATATAAGTGCCTACATATAATAAGTGTTACATCCTTCCTATTATATTTAACCACGGAAATTTGTCCAATTTTGCAAGATCGAGAAATGGCTCGTTTTATATGCAGCGACTTGATACTATGGCATTCTGAGAATTCCAGTTATTCGGACAATATTTTAAGGGTCCAATGTAGTTTCTATCGGATTACATGCCAGTATCGAGTTCAAAATGGTATGTATCGAATTTTGCCATTTCAAGTAAAGCTGTGCTAGGTTTTATGGACTCTCTGTGTGGCATGTTCTACGAGTTAGAGAGCATTCATATTATATTCCACGAAATCACAGAAGTTTGTACGAGATCTCAGGCTTTCAAGGTAGTCTGACACCCCTTGCTTTGTACATAGAATGGCCCTCTTATTCTTTTAATCGTCCCAGTAATGGAATTTAATTTTTTTCATTGATCACCAATTTAACGGGTATATTTCTTAAATGAATTATTATTCCTTCGTACTAATTGCTGGGTATTGTACGATGTTTTTATTTTTTTTTTTAATTTGATTTTTCGTTGGTGCATCTGGTGCACTTTAATTTTATTCATTTAAATATACAGAATCGTTAGTTATCAATAAAGATGAAGGGAATGTGACTCGTTTTCTCATTCTAAACGACAGATATGTCTTCTGTATTATATGTATAAAGACTGACATTTCAACTGACCGTTTGTATCTTGACAATGTAACAATAATTTATGCTCAAATTGCGGCCACGGATGTATGTGCATACTCGATAGCCAAGTCGATAAATTTCGCATATTTTATTACGTTTCAACTGGAAAAGAAAATAAGCGATCATGTCGGTTGGTTATTACTACACGAAATCTCAATTAGAATACACGCTATACTCGAGACTATTGTTCGACAATGTGCCCGCTTAAATAGAAAAATCTATAAATCGATAAGGAAACAGAAATGTTATCAGTCGTAGAAATATATATATATATATATGATATATTAGTAATATATATATCATAAACATGACGTGGTAGTTCCTTGCCAAAAAATACAAAGACATTTCATAATTGCTTGCAATTATTTTCCCAGCCAGAGATTGGATACAATTATCTGCCGTTCCATTTCCTAATGGCCCGTACATCAGTTAATTTCGTTAAATGTATCAAAGACAGAGATACAGTTTCTTGTCGTGTATTCTTGAGATTTCTAACGTGGTAGATTGAGTTTCTCCGAGATGAAATGAGAAATAATACTTTTCCTACTTCTTTTGTTTGTTAACTGGACAAATAATTCGAAACGTATTGTTTCTATTTCACGTAAGGGGAAATGTTTAGTGGTCTCACGAGAGTCAATATCTATTGTGAAATTGTTGAAATTCTTTGGAAGAACAAGAAGTATTTTTCAATAGGAAAATAACAAATGAAATAAAGCCCCTTTCGTTCTTTTTTGTCTAGAACTGTATTTTTAAGTTATGCTTCATTTCAAAAACCGGAATACTGGGATATTTTCGGCTATTACAATAACTTCCCTTAAATGGGAATTTATTCTCGCCTTAATGAGCGGCGATCCAACATCAACGATATTACGGTAATTTCCTCGATAATCGATTTAGCGTTGCTCCACGACCCTGCCTGTGACCGCGATTTCACTTTTCCGTACGGACAGTCACGAGTGCAATAACGCTTTATCGGAGTTGCGTATAATCGTAGAGAACTACCGACGATTCAACCATTAACATATTTCGAAAAATGTTGAAACTCACCGATAAGACCGTACCGCGGCAACAACATGAACGAGGAATCGGCCAGTGTTAAACTTAATTAACAAAAAGAAGAGACAAGGAAAAGTGGTAGGTGACCGAAGTCTAACTAAGCTCTCTTTATTTAGTATTTTGCAGTTAATACTTTTTGATTACATATGTATCTGTTACAATTTTTTTTCCACAACCAATTTTTGTTCTTTAATTGGTTGTTGTTTAACTATGTAGTAAAATAAGCGATATAATTGCAGTTCTGTTTTTCATTCAATACTCCATGTCTGATTTAATGTCAATGTCTAATGGCTATGAATTTGTTTATGGTTCACTCGTTCGTTCATATTAATCGTTGCATTATTGAGCGTTGTTTATTGTAGTGCAAATTATCATTAATGGTTACTGTGTACGGGCATGGTATTTTGTTTTCGGTTTCGGTTGATATAAAATTATTTTCTGTCATCTTTGTGGTGTTCACTTGGTGAAATTCAAAAATTAAGTTGGAAGATACATACATATAATAAGATACAGTTAGCTTTTTCATTTCTGACTAGCTAGACTTCTTTTGTCCCAAATATTTCATTCTTCGAAAGAAATCGTTATATTCCAATTAGAGAAAAATTACAGTAGTATGCACAATAATGTTAGTACAGCAATGAGATTCCACAAATTATTTGATAATTACATACTCTCATTGCGCACAATATTAAAATACTTCCATTAAACAAAATATGTGATAATATTTCAAAATAATTATATTCCTAAACTTGTTCAGTATTTCCGAATTATGATCAATTTGCACACAATACCATTTCAATTCTCCCTATTCTTATCAATACACAACTGTGTTTTCAATCGAATGAAGTACAATGCACCACAATTCATTAAATTGAATACCTTGCCTCGAGATGCCAATACTACGAACACGATATGCTACGTTTACGGTGTAAATTATAATTAACTTGATAAGCCATAAGTTTGAATCTATCTAATGGACTGCTACAAATCTCCACAATAAAAGGAAAAACAAAATCCATTATCGATCAGCTAATTATACCTCCGTATAAGCAACGATTCTGCGGATAGCTTAATAATTTCACCTTGGTCGACGGGAGAGCTACATCGAATTATGTAAGAACAAGCGAAGGGTATCCAAAAACCGGTAAAACGAGACCCTGACACCGCTTTCAGGATCCTTAAACCTTGCACGTTGCAACATCTGAAAGAAGACGCATTCTACCCTGAACCATTTTCAGTCGACGGTCGATCTTTTCTGCATAAAATTTGCCGCCACCATAATTCTCGTCGAGTTAGTTTTAATCTTGCAACAGTGATAAATATGATTTTGTAACGAATGAATGAATTAATGTTTTACGCGCAACCGTGCGCACGAAATTCACATATGCGATTGAAGCTGTTATTATTTTTGACACTATTTTCCCCCAAAGAAAGAAAAAAAAGAGGGAATATTGTCGCTGCATGATATAAAAGATTGTCGCAAATTTGAATTCGCCTTGCGAACGTTCTCGCAATCCCCACATTCAATATCCTCGAAACGCGGGAAATCGAAGCGTCGAAATCATATCGTACTGCAATTTAACCGAATCGTCAGAGGAAGCAACAAATTAAAAAGAAAAACGACTAAAAATACAGCGAACGTGGTAATAAATCTTGGAGAATTTCGCATGCAGCGTTCCGTACAGCATGCGCGATTCAGGGAACCAGTTCCGCTAATCGAAACGAATGGGCCCGGTTAGTGGACACGCTCAAAAGTGGTGTTTCGAAGGCATCGAATTATTCGGTTGCCGGCGACAGTTCCGATTCGACCGGATTCTCCTCTTCGATCGTTCGAATTTCGCGGCCCTGTTCAACGCCAACAAAATGCTTCATTGCCGCGTATAAAATCCGACATTTCCATATTACCATTCCGGGTATTCCGGCATTGTACAATCGAATTCGTTTGTCAAATATGACACGTGGCACAGGCGATCATAAGTGAGGCTCCGTGAACGGGATTTCTGGATGCAATGAATGCAATGAATGTAGAGTTGCAGGCTTTTTTTCGTGCCTTTCGAATAATGCTCACGCATGAACGGGCAGGATATTGACATAAACACCAGTTCTCACGGTATCATTTCCCATCTTCGTTGCGTCCCTCCTATCTCCCATTTCTGTTATCGTTAACATCCTCCTTTGTAATTATCGTGGAAATAATTCGGCTTAAAAGTTTGTTTCACATACGTTCGCGTTGCGTTCTCCACTTTGGTCATTTTCAACTGATCACTGTTACAACACAGTTTCCATTCCCTCCCAGTGCAAGTTATGAATTGGTTCTTCCATTTACGCCCAGTTCAGCTATTAATATAAACCCTTTTCCCCTTAATCGGGGATTCTTCATAAAGAAGAAGAAGAACGAGAGCAATAATTTCAAATAATTGCAACGCATCATTCATTCCCCATAATAAGAATATTTTCACCGTCACCACCGTCAACCTTTTCACTCGAACCCATTAGTAATCTCCGAACAATTATACCCCGAGCACATTGGCAGCACACGCTTCCGCTTACCACCCTACTTTTCATCCCTACAACTTGGAAATGAAACAATATTTACCAAAAACATTTTCCCCACTCTATTCCATCATAGCAAAGCAGCGTTCTCTTGCTCTTCAGAAACACCCCGTACATCTCGACTCCTCTCTATTTCTCCTTCCTCTGCACAGTTTCTCTTTTCGGGCGTAAATTTTCTCCCCTCTTTAACCACGACTCCGCTTCCACACTCCAGCAGGGCAACTTTTAATCCCGAAGACTCTTTCTTCCACTCTGGCTGACAGCGGATACGTAACGTGGATCTGAATAACGACTCATCGAGCCGTGCAATCGACGATTACCGAAAATTGCTGCACATTCACCGCCTGCCTCTCGTCTAATGAATTACAACAATCGGCCCGAGCAATTATTCCACACTTATTCGTTCGTTTTTATCTCACCGTACCGTTTCTGCACCTTTGCGCAGACACCGACGCAGAAATCGCTGGAGGCCTTTCGGCGGTGAAAGTGATCGTCAGTCGAATAAACTTCGTTTACGATGACCGACCTTGGAGCGACGGAGCCGACCTTTGAAAACAGAATCGCGAGTGGTTCTGCATTTTGCAAGGTTTACGCAACCAGCAGGATACAGATAATCGTCGGTTTCTACCTCGGCGAACTCGTTGTTGGCGATGCAGTCTTTTCTGTTGCATCGGAATCATCAGGCTCTTCTTGCAATCGGGACAAATGACGAGGTTTTCTGTCACGAAACGCGTGATAACCGGAACGCGAATACCAAGAAGAAATCTTTTTTCTTCAGTTTATGTTTTCTTTGCTTTGTATAATTTATTGCCACAGAGAGAGTTTGAATGCGGATTATGTGCAATTTCGGTTTTTAGGAATGATCAAGTACAGTGATTCATTTGAATGGCATTTAACTTGTAATGTATAGTATAGTATAGTATAGTATAAATGGAGTTTAATTTGTATTAATTACAATTCTATATAATTGGAATGGTTATGAGGGTTGTCGTAGTTTTCTCGGAGACTACAGTTGTTTGATGTGGCTGCTTTTATGCTCCTCCTTAATTTTGGATAGGAGAAGAAAACAGTGTTGGATTCCGGGGTAAACGAAACCGTGTGCAACAATTAATTTTGCAAAGAGGTTTTATATAAGTTTTATACATATAAGTGACGAGTTTGCGCGACAGAGTGATGGTATGCCTCGTGTCCAAAACTATTCTGTCTACAATTGATATTCCGCTACTATATATATTATGATGTTTAGGGGGAAATCTGACCTTAGCCCTTGTTGTGTCGCCTTAGCCAACGCTTTGGAGTCTGGGCTTTGCCAGTAGTCATATCGCTGACTACCACGTTAGTGAATAATATTGACTCTGCCTAGGCCAGGCTCCGCGGGCCTTACATCTTATCGGTGACTCAAGGGGCTGGTCATCCAAAGACAGTATACAAATGTGTGTCAGGATTAATATATAAAAACCTAGCAGAGGGTTGGTGAACAAATTTCGCCCATTGTGCCCTGCGCAGTCTATTTTATTTAAAAAAAAAAAGTAACAGCTGCGCTTTGCTTTACATTTTTACATTGTACATAAAAGATATTTAACGAATCGGGCGAGCGCGTTTGACAAAAGTAAGATAATTTTAAATTGAAAAATTGGAGAGGCACTGGTGAAATATTTACAGGGCATTAAATATAGAATCGAGGCAACGGAAATTCCTCTCTATAATTTCTAGCATGTTCGTTTCGCAAATTTAACTCCACTTTTGAAATTGTTGAAATTCGAATAACAAAGGAAGTGCATAGCACATATGAAAGGCAAAGTAAGTTACGTACGTGATACATAGAAGAATAAGAGCGACGAATTAATACGAAGATCAGGTAATATCCAAAAAAGATTTAATGTTTATATTTATTGAATGATAAAATTGGCATTCCCCAATCTTAAGTTAAAAATTAAACTTTCTCTTTCTATTCCTATATCTATATCTTTCAATCATTTGGTTATCGCTGTGATACGATATTCAATCATTATAATATCAAGTATGTAATTGACAAAAAATATTCAAGTGAAAGAAATAAATGAAAAATTATCGAATGCAATTTTAATCATTGTATATTTATGAAAATATTGTGAAACATTTGGCCATCGTTCAGTTTCGAAAAACCGGATATAGAGCATAATAATCAAACTGTTGGAGGAAAATTATCGTGAAAAATGAATGATTCACTGCGATCGGGCAATTAATCATTCACCAAGGCGGAGATGCTTGCAATGCTCTTCCTCTTACAATTAGTTAGTTTCACAAAATTAGCTAACATCTTTCTTACTCAGTGTCCAATATATTGCAAGATTCTATAAATTCTCCATCCTCCACGATCGTAAAATATTCACGAAACGACATTAAGGCCCGTGACTAACGTGTTGAAAATAATAATGAATACTTTAGAGTGTCTTGAAAATCAGGCAGCAGTTCGAAACAGTTCTGCATTACAATTGGATTGTGTTCACGTAACAGCGTTTACTTTCGTCTCATAACTGTTACCGTTTATTTATTCATTTTTTTGATAGAATCTCCCAAGCAATATCTCCCGAGAAAATAATTACAAAAATCGTTTTTCCTCTTTGTCCTTTCAAAGCTAGCGTTGGAATTCCTCTTAGTTAAAAAGAAAATATATACATGTAAAAAATGCAATTTGGGACGGGTCTTTAATTCCGCAGCCGCCAGTGCCGAATGAAATATTTCGAGAAAGGGAAAGAATTTCATTTGTCGAGGAAACTGGTCGACGTGCAAGAATTCCTGGGAAATATTTTTCCTACGTTTCTCCGTAGACAATATTATTCACTCGAATCATTTTCATCGAGCATCAGTCAGTCTACAATATTAAGTGGACTATACCCCTTTACCCACGACGACCTTTACCCACTGCACTCGTAGATCAAACGATGGAATATTATTTACCAGCTTGGATTTATCTGTTTCACGTTGCTCATCGTGCACAAGATGCGTCGAAAATATAGAAGCATAGATATTATGCAGTTACAACTGTTTTCTCCTTGTTGATGCAGAATCTAGTAAAGTTAATACGATTTCAGATAACCACTTTACTGGCGAGCGGCTTCGTTCCTGATACATAAATATTATATTTCTCATTCTTGAACACGTGTACCTTATTACTTCATAATAAAGCGTATAATTAATGCAGTTTCTTGCCGTGTGATACACTTTTCCTTTCCCTGATTTTCACAGTGTACCTCGGCTATGCATCGAGAGTATTGCAGTATTCATTTAATAAAAGCTTGGAATATTTAACATCTTCTGATTTATGTCGGTTAGTAATATTTTACATTTCGTAACTCGTATAATTAATTATCAAATGACTGTAATATTAGAAAGAAAAATGCTATGCACCCAATATGCTGCAGAAAATATTTCTTTCGTGAACTACTGTATATTTGAATGCGCTTCGCATATGTAAGAGACATGCATGTTTTTTAGAACGGCGGCCACGCTTAAACGCCGCTTCATTGCGAATTCCACGCGATAATGTCATCAATCTTCTCTGTGATTCTTCTTCGTTGTTACTTTCTTCTCCCCATATGCCATCTTTATTTTCGTTCTACCCTTCCATCTTCTCTCGTTTTCATTCCACGTTTCTACCGATCCGTTTCCCACCGTACACCATATCCTTTCTTTTAGAAAACCGTTTGAAAAGCCGCGCAGATATATTCATGAAATTGCCCGAGGAATGCGAGCGGATGAAGCAGAAGCGCATGGAGCCAGAAACGAATTATGGATGCCCGTCTCGAAGACTATAAAATCAATTTTCTGTTCGAAGCGAAAGAAGGTAGGGGGCGAAATGCAAAAAGGGGGAGGGGAGAAAACGAAAGAAAACAAAAGTTGCACGGCGGAAAGAAAAGAACGGGAGGTTCCGCAGTTTCCGCGATGCTGCAGTAATCACGACCAGCTAATTAGGACGGTAATTTCTGCTAATTGCTTTCATTAGTATAGCCCGAACCACCGTCTTCTTTATCGCCGATATAATTCTATAATTACATCGATTTCACGTCATCATGTTTTACAACTGTGCCTCCCGTGTCAATTGGCCAACTTCGAGTTACAGTTGGGGCTGCCATGAAACCGAACTTCGATATTCTCCTGTGTTAGATGGATTGCCGTTTTTAGTAGAAATTAGTTAACTTTTAGTCACGCTCTAGCGAACCGGCAGCAAAATTGCTTCATTTTTGGATAAGAAAGCAACAATTTCGTGAGCCACTATGGCGAAGCGGTTAACGTGAATGATAAGACAGCAACAAGAAACTTTGATGGAACTTTAAGCGCGGGTTAACTAAAACGATTCAGATTTTGGATATTTGATATCTTGTTCGACAAGCTGTAAAAACCGTGTGCAAATTTTGTATGTTATTTGGGGATCTCGTACAAAATTCCCTCATTCTTTGTCGTCGACATCAGATACAGAATACAGTAATTTTATATTGTCGCTTTATTGCGACTTAAGAATTAAGAATTATAGGAGATCTAATTACGCAGAGTAGAATAAACAGCTTTTACAGGTGTTGCTACAATGTTATTTCAAGTCCTTGGACGAAGGGAACGTTTGTTTATGCTCATACATTCTGAAGTAACTTTGCTGCTTAATGTAGAAGCAATTTTTAAACTGTTACGTTATTCTGAAAAGTAACTTGGAAACTTTTGCAATATTTCCTCACGAAGGTAACTTTGGGACTGCTATAATATTTCACGTTCAAGAATAGTTTCAACATTGAGCGCAAAAGTGACTTTGGAAACTCGTTGCGTTGTTCGAAATTTGTATCAATTAATGGACTTAATCGTGATTAAAACATCGGGGATTTCAGATATCGAGAATAATTGAATTCACTGCGTACTATAGCTTTACAAATTTCAGCAAAATGCATGTAACATATTCGTAAATAATTTTCAAACTAATTTGACGATACGTTTCCTCCCCATAGCACGCAAAATTATGGGTAGCACTAGGGACACTGTAAATTAACATTAAATGTACCGACCATTGAATTAATTCTTTTGTATTAAAGTTCAAAGAGTCACAATACAGCTGTATACATTTCCATGGGCATTATAGTAAGGGACCCTACAATACACGTCGCATTAAAAGTAACAGTTTGAAAATATAAAATAATTACATTTCCAATGCGCAATTAATCATCGTTAACCTCCGTTATCTAGTTTTCGCGTCGTCAGCGAACGGTTTTCCTTGGACGTTATCGTAAAACGACGATAAAACGTTTTCACGCGGACGTATGCACATTTGCGCACGTGAGTCGCAATAAAGCGTCGGAAATTCGAGAAATTTCGACGACGGACGTCGATACTTCCACGATTGCACACAAACGAAACGCGTATATCACCGCGGGAAACGACAATCGGTCTACTGTATACACGCCGATTGCGCCCCGGTATTATGGGAGCAACGGGGCTACCGGAAGTTACGTTTGACAAACCGCATGTAAGCGGAACATGGACAGGGCCGCTCGCGAATCCGTGTAATTTTATGTTTGTGCTTGTTGAACCGCGATCGCGTTTCTGTGGTGGCCTAAGCGGCACGCGTGTGGTCATTCCGATCGCGCGGCTGCGAGTCTATTTAGGTGATTCTATGCTACGTCGCCCGAAACAGATTTCATTCGCGACAGCAACCTGACCCGTGCTGGCACGTGCACGAATTTCTTTTCACGATGTTTAACGGTTGCCTCGCGACTTTATTTCTCTGCTCTAAATCGAGAAACTTAAAGGCCAACCTTCTCGTACCGATATTTAATCAATGATCTTTGCTTCCTTAATGTCCATGGACCTCGGAAATGAGAAAATGAATAAAGTTTAACAACAAACGTAACTGTAACGGACAGTCAAAGTTGGAAGTTTTAAAGATAGCATTTTTCATGGGAAAATTTGCTTGTCTTCTTTAAGATGCCCCTACGATTCTTTTTAATATTTTTTTTCCAAATCTTTTTTTTATCAAAAGTGTATCTTCAGTTTACAATGTAATGTATTAAAAATGTTACAGTGCAATATCTTTCAAGTCCCAAAAGGTCCCACCATCTAACAAAGTGGAATATTTCCAACACACTCTCCCCTATTTATTTCGGCAAGAATTAGTTCCTACTTCGCCCTACTTCACAAATTATTATTGTTTAAAGCCGTTCGCGTCGCTGCGCGTATGCGTGCATAGTTGCATTCATCGTCGGAACCCCGCGACACTTTAAAAAAAAAAGGCTATTAAATAAACATAAAGTATATTACATTATACACCATTCAAATTGTAAAGTGACAATTTGTTAAATAAAAAAAAGTTATACATTCAAAATGATTACGTGTTAATATTCTGCACACCAAATTTCACTCCGATATCTTCAATGGTTTAGAATTTAGAAGTTATACCAAAATGTCATTAAATTTCTCGATTCAGACCACTGTGAGTGGGCCAGACTGAAAATTAAGTAGGCACCACTTCATATTTTACAGATTGCATCATTTATTGATTCTAATTGAAGGTTATAGGTAATATTACTACACGATACTCATCTAAACTTGAGATAAACAAATTAATTCGTTTATTTATTTTAAAAATGTATGACAACATAGCGTTAAAACTTATTGCTCAGAAACAGCGTTACTTTTGACTATGTCATAAATCAGACAACTAAAAGGAAAAAATGTTGCAGTATAAGGATTAATAGGTTAATTTAAATAACTTTGGCTACAAATAACTATCATATACGATTGCTTTTGGCCATCGATATACATTATCGATTACGAAAGTTTCGTTATGATTATAACTGTTAGGGCCCCTGGTCATTTTACCCATCTCGCACCTACTTTTGTTGCAAGAAAAACATCAATTTCCCAAAGGGACGGATGCGGACGGATGTAAATAATTGAATTTTGTGAACACGAATCTACCTAGAATTATGAGATATGCTTCAACTTGCAAACAAACGCAAACAATATTTGTTATTTGGAAAAATTTGAAATCGATATCAAAAATTATAATTTGGTAGCAAGATGTGGTAACCAGGTAAATGTTTATGATTTTCATTATAAGAAGAAGGGTAACTAAAACCATTCCAATAAAAATTGAACTGCTAACTACCTTTTGGAAACGTAAGTATAGAAAATATATTGTAGAACACTTTCGAGAGTTTAAGACAATGTTTGGCTGATTACGAGAGAAATGTGGATTAAATTCATCTTTGACTACATATTTTCAGTATAATAATAGTAGAATCAAGTATTTCTCTGTATTGAGAAAGTGCATAATCTCGACGATTCGTAACAGTCAAATAGACACTTCAATATTACTGGTGTGGCCCGATGCGTGAGGGGCTTGACACAGATTTACATTTTCCAATTAATGAACAAAAGAGAACGGCGCGTTACCCTACACTGTAAGAAGAATTTTCTTTTGTTCGTTAGTTGGAAGATACAAAGCTGTATCGAGCCTTCCTACGTATCAGTCCTTCCCAGCCTCTCCCTATTTCAAGCAATACAGTTAAGGATATCATTTTCTCGAGAAAGATACACAGTACAGATATGATATTATCGTCTGAAACTATTTTTCTTTCACTTACCTTGTATGCTGCTGTACCATCCGTCCATGAAGTTCGGTCTGACCAACGTGGGCCAATTCCATGATGGATTCTCATCGCTTTCGTCAAAGTCCAATCGTGGAAGTCCAAGCGGCAAGATCAGACGTTCTCTGTCTTCTGGTGGTAGCACAAGAAGGGTGTCCACATCACTCTTCTCATCGCTGTCGCTGTCACGAGCACCTATATGCGAAATAATACAATCATATACTTTGCCATTACGTTCACGAACCAATTGATCAGATGTTTAAAGATTGCCCCCCTTGTTACACTGACGTTCGTGTGTACTCCAATTTTCTGTCCAATTGCATTACTTCTTTTCCTAAATTGATCTATTGCATAACGTAATTGAGGGACAATTTATTCGTATGACCTTAGATTCGTATAGAAAACAAAATTGTATGGGTTTGTTAAGCATTAGTAACTTTGGACAGTAGGTTCCCGGAGATTGTACGGACGTGTGTACGATGCAAGATGTGCAATATTCAAGTACTTCAATAACTGTACGTGTTATTACGTTACATAAGTTGACGTGTCCTTTTGATTGCTTCTTAAACTGGTTTTTAAAGAAACGAGTAACATAGAAAGTTTTAAGGAAGCGAATGTGAACAGAGTGGTGGCACGAGCGTATGGAATTATATTCGTGAAGTTGTCTTCGTGCAAGTAAACAAATTTGGATTTGTTTCATTTAATCGTATTATTTCCGGTACAAACTGCACAGCATAGATACAAAATAGGTTACATGAACGGCATAAAGTTCTGCATACGTTCAGACTAATAATATTTTTTTATTCTCAGTTTAACAGTAAAAGATCTTGTTGCCTAAGAGAAATATATATTTTCCTCCACGGGAGAATCTCTATGATTGATATAATCAATTAATATAAAATCACAAGTCGCAATTCAAATTATACCGCTTTGAATTTAAATTATTGTAAGAATCAAATAATAACCGAACACCGATAAAACCCTAAATCGCTAAAAAAGTTTCAAGTGCGCTATTTGAAAAAACAAACAAACAAATAATACTGGCGAATGGGATCTTACAATTATTCTTATTCTTGTCATTCTGTCGCGTGATGCTTTCAAACGCCATGCGACACTTAAGAGCTGTACAAGCTCTACAAGGAATTCGACGAAGTGATTTATCGTCGAGCCCCTTTTAGTGCTATACCACTGAATCCGCGACCGACTTCACTGTCAAACAGGAAATGCTGGATACTGTACTTCTCTGTAGAGAGTTTGTCACGCATGGACAAACTCAATCGGCAATCGATAAGCAGAGTACGTCGGCAGGCAAAGATTAAAAAAGGAAAGGAAAAATAAAAGAGAAGAGGACGATCGAAAAAAGGAGGGAAAAAAGATAGGAAAAGGGAGGAGAAATGCAGTGACCACGTGACATCTCATTTGCAAAGTGTCAAGTCAAAGCGTTTCGTGTATCTCGTGGTGCACGACTATCATTTTGGAATGATCGATCGAGGTTCCCTTTAAACACGCTGTCGTTTGTATATCAAACGATCTACCGAGCAATGTTGCATCTTTCACCTCAAAGAATCTCGAATTCCTCACAGGTGTTATACGAGACGAAGTGCAAAACAAACGGGGCAACTTTTCCGGTACAGAAGCTGTGCATGTTGAGGGAGACTTGTGTCCAATGGATATTGATCCTCGCGATTTTTGAAGGAAATAAACCAGAGGTGCCTTACTCCTCCTTTCTCTTATTTGTAATGAACAATTTATTCACCAGAACAAGTTATTTTATATTCTACAGAATAATCACAAAAACGTAAATAAAGTGTGGATTACAATCTCAACTTTGAGGGCTTTTTTCATTCAGCTTTTTGGGACTTGAGATGAAATTTGATCAAAGTTTAATGAAAATTCTTCTGTGGCAAATCATGGGTGGGTTGCAAACTGTGGCACCTTGTTACGTATTTTTCTATAAAATGATTTTCCTGTTCCGTGTATACAATGTTTTAACGGGATTTAATTTTAATTTGTAGAGGGTTGAAAGTAGAGGTAAAGGTACGCTGCGCCGAAGAAATTGAGCGCATGGGATTTGAAAGACGTCGACAGGATGTTCATTAGAATTTTATAGAGGAGAATCGAGAAGCGTTAAGGATGTTTCTGTGATGGTCTTTGTTTTTGAACATAGGATATTATACTGTTTATATGCCCCAAGGTGCTTTTGAACCAAGCTTTTGCACGAGATTATTCTCGATTTTGTTCGTATGATAACACGATTCTGAAGATTTATCTCGTTGTAAGCTTTTGATAATAAGTGTAAAAGATAAATCTATAATTGTATCCTCCAAAGAATAATATGGTTGAACCATTCTTTTGTGACGATATTTAAAGTAATTTTTCAGTAAATGTTGTACAGACAATTTCTGTAATGAGCGCACGAAAGTATAACTTGTTTTTTTCTTATTAATATAAGAAAATTATAATTAACAATGTCAAACAAATTTATACACGAGCTTTACGTTATAACACTTTTGCTCTTTTTCATTCTTCTAAACATTTCTTTTTTCACGCGCGATTCAGCTTTACTGCTACTCACAATTTCTGAATGTTTCGAATACTTAAGTATACACGTACTATAACATTTTGTAGAATACAATTTCTAAAATCCTAATAGTTTCCTATATTAATCGTGAGACACGAGTCGAGCGTGTAAAAAGGGAGAAATTGAACAAAGTAATCTCTACTTGCAGATAAACATTCGCCAGCACTCACGGAAGTGTTTCTCCGCGACAACAATTTCAGTAAAATAAGAATTTTCTACTTGTGCTACTATCTTTACCAACGGATGAAACAACCATGCTAATCCTCTCAAAACGCTAAGCCAAGCAAGTTTTTGCCCGTCTAAAAAGATCACCGCCGTTAGCACGAATATGTAACGTATATAAAACGTAGGGAAATAGGGGAAAAAGGAAAGAAAGATAGAAAGAGTGAGAATTACATAAGCGGGGAATATTCTTCCGACCCAGTTGAAGGTTTTCATCGAACGCTCCTGGCGATTATCCAATTTGCTCGTCATCAATTTATATTGACGCACGTAGAAACGTAGGCGTCAATTTGAGGCAATCTAATTTCTACCTCGGAACCCTACTCCGTGTGGAAGTTATCGTGAGGTCTATCATAGCTCGAGGAAATCCGCGGCCATGACTTTTGGTGAAGAAAAATCGGTGAGATTGTCGCCGTGAGATGAAATGTTTTGACAGAAGACGGCAAGATACTACCCCTTATTGAATTCCACCCTCGGGGAATTCTATACCACGGGGGGGAGACAAATTTAGTATTACTCCGTATACATATCTTCTTTCCTTAAAAGTACACACACTCACTTTTACAGCCAAATGCATCGACCTCACACGCGTTGTTATATTGTAGTAATATTACAGTGTACATAATACATTATATGCATAAATATTATACTAATAATATTCGAATGTAAACAACATTTAAAATACAGGATGCTATACCATTGAAAACCAATTTGAAGTAAAGTAAAACAGAATTTCCGTAAGATAATAGGAGTTTTTCCGATGCTCTTTCTAATGTCCTGCTATGACAACTTTTAAATGTTTGGTAAGGCTAATGGGTGTTGCTTTTACCCTGGGATAAAGGGAGTAGTTTTTTATTATTGTAAAAACCGTTGACGTGGTATATTATGTGGGTCAAGTAATTTTTTACCATCCTTGCAGAGATAATACTTGTACTCGTGTTAATTTTTGTAATCGTTAGTTGTACTTTGGAAGTAGTTATGCAACGTCTGTTGCCGTCAATGATTTTTGATGTCCAATTATTTTTAAGTCTATCAGTGCTCTCATCTTGCACACTTAATAGAAAGTAACAAAATTCAGTTCACTGAAATTCTCATAATATTAATCGAACGATCTGCACTGTCCATTTCTATTCAGCTATTCAGTGATTCGAAATTAACTTAATAAAAACTGATAGTAATTAACATTACTTCGATATGTACTTAAATCAACCATCTTTCTGTGTAACTTCAAGTGCCTGATGGTTTCAAACTTGCGGTCGTTAGGGTATATCAGTTATTCGAACGATACAAGAATAAGTTGTTTTTATCGTGCGCTAATTAAACGTCGATGTCTTATTTATACAAAATTAAAGAAAAAAACACTGACATCCCACATAATTTATCATTAATTCTCTATGGAACTAATTACCACCATCATTATTTATTTCCAAGCTGTCATTATCGGACTCTTATATTCACAAGCATAAAATTGACACGAAACACAAGCAGGCGCGAAAGAAATTCTACAAGGACAAAAATGCTGTTTGCCCAGCATTAATTCAATACTCTTTCGAAGCTGATGCAGCAACAGCCTCAAAATTATCACCGGTCATTAAAATTAATTTGCAAGACTACAGCGTTCGCAGGGGCGCGTAAAAGCGACCAAAGTTCGCCAGCTTCGCTGAACTTCCGCAATAAGCAGTTTATCGCCAACCCTTTACAGGGAGAAACGCTTAACCAGTAAATCTGCACGCCTGCCCCGAATATTACAAACTATACGCGATGGACCCCCAGCTCTTCGACATTTTCTCGTGACCCTTGCTCTTTCACTCGCGTTTTTCCCGGTTACACACGTGTCCCGTGATTCCCTTGAGAAATCTGAACCGGATCGATTCATCGAACGTGAGTCCCGACTTCTCTTCTCCTTCTTCTTTTTTGTTTCCCTTTGCTCTCCACTCGCTTTCTCAAGTGGCATTAGGCAGCTTTAATGCAATGCCTGCGAAAAGGGAAACAGGATGCAGAGGTACGGCGAGTAGGTGCCGAGTGCCATTGACTGCAGAATAAAATAGACGGTGGTATTTCCAGCGCGGTTCCACGTTGGTAACATTTCGTTTCTTTTCCATGAGGTTCGTGCCTCGAGCGAAAATTGATATTTCCCATACTTTTTTGAGAGGGAGGGGGGGGGGGGGTTGCTTGATTTTCTTCTTGCTCATTTCCTTCGCATTTTTGTTTGTTTGTTTTTTTGCCTCCCTGTTGTTTGCAAAGGGACCGCATCAATGAAAACCGTTGAAACATCGTTCGAATTGCTGTTACGAGGGTCGTTCTGGTTTTCTAGTGCTATAGTTATTTGTAGGAAACCGTGGAAAAGGTCGCTTGATTTCTGGTTGCGCCGAAACTGGTGCGTCAAGATGAAAGATTTTTATGCGGTTCGCCATCTTCAATGGTGTTCTTTTCTCTGGAGCTTACACGACTTGTCAACTTTCCAATTACACATGCATATTTATGTGACTGAACGCACAGACTCTGCTGGGTGAATTTGTAACCAGTCCTTTTTTAAAGTCAACTTTAAACGTTCTTATGCAAGAACGCTTAAACCAGTATATTTTGCGAAATGTCCATCGCGCAGTTATATTTCTTCTTTGCCCCAAAAAATTAATTTTTGTTTTATTCTAATTGTAAGTGTTCTTGTACAGCCCGTGTTTTTTCGATTATGCAACCGACAAAAACAAAAATTCTAAAACACATAATATTATCGTGCTTTAACAGCCTTGATAAGAGCCTTGACATAAGTAATAATAAATTTTGTTTTCCATACACTTCCACATTACAATAATTATTTTCCTTTCACATTTCGGATCCCCTCACAATAATACAATCGAAAATATCTGAAATCCATGCAACCCATTTTAACCAATCCTTTTACTAATACTTCGATTCAACCTCCAAAATCCCCTACGATCCCTTAATACCCACAGCACCACGAAGTTGCAGATCTACAGTAAACAATAATATATATGTATAGAAGGATAGAGGATAGAAATTTCATTGATGTTTGCGACGATTTGATGAATTTTATTAAGAATGGTTAAGTGGTGTAATTGGAAAGATGCTTATCAATTCGGCCGTTTGAACTTGAACAATCTGGGCACTGGGGTTTGATTACAGTAATTACGGGCTAAGCATAGGCGCACAGTTCAGTAGTTAAACCGTATATAACGGACACACACTCACATAGCAACGATATAGCTGCTCGATGACAGCAGCCTAGGACAATATTAGGATGAACCTCTTAGTGTGCACTACATAGCTATAGCCATTGACACAACCACTTGAATTAATAGCCGGCAATTAAGCGGATGATCATACTTCCCATCCTGTGCACATAAAAAGATGATTCTGATATCCACGCAACGAGATTCAACAAGTTTTCCATTGATTTCAGAAGTGAAATGTTTCTGTTTTGTCAACTTTGCGAACTCAAGCCACTGGTTACACAATTTGTCGTGTCTTTGAATTGAAAATAAATTTATTTTCAGTCACGAGTCACCTTATTATGTCGCTCATTCGTAGATCTGGACTGAGAATTTATTCTAGCAAAATGAAGCTGATGTTTTTGGTTTTTGGTTTTCAGTATTAATATTATTTTTCTAAGGAAACTTTTGTTTTTTAACGTTTCTGTTTCAGTGCACACAATTCGTGAAAATAGTTCCGACTTCTTCCATCGGAACGGCCCAAAGCTGTGAACTATGATATTATATTATCCAAGTAACGATTCTAATATCTTCGCTTGTCAGTCATAATTCATTGCCATACACGATTCGTATTATTCTGCGCGCAAAAATGATTATTTTACCATCTACTCTCGTCCGTTGTATATTCTATGCCACATAAACGATTGTAACGCAAGTTTTGGGACTTCACCACATATGCACTTCCTTTGATGAATGTTTGACGAAGTTTCATAGAGTTACAGTTGGTCTTATAGAGAACGTACGTTTCGACGAAGGGATGAAGTCGATTCAGCGTGTAAAGACGCGGAATGTCATCGGGTATAACGATGGGCCATTATTATGTGTGTGAGCGCACAGGTATGTCTATTGAATTTATACAGCAGTGCATCAAGTCGTGGCAATTGCCAACTGCAGGAAATCGTAGAGTGCAACGAACGGTACAGAACAGACTTTATGGAAATCGATGAGAATAGATAATGATAATAAGTAGACTTCGTATTATTTGAAGTACTTCACCACGTTTTTTCTTCTATCAATTTATCGACAGCTTTATCGAATCGAATCGTATTTCTTTAGACGTTTGCCACAGACAAGTTAGTTGAAAGCATCGAAATGATTGGATATTCTTTTGAGTCAAGTTCGTGATAGTAGTGTTTGGCTTTGTATCATTTTCCACATTTCATGAAAGCCTATATTCCATAATTTTATTTCGTTTTGTTGAAAATAATTGATTAGAATCGGTATTAACTTGTCAGTAATGTTTCACTCGCAACAAAATTTGTTATGCAATGGAATGGTCCAAGAAATTATAATTATCATATCGATGAAAAATACAAATCTTTGCAAGATATTAATATTATACTTAATATTTAATAAACGAACGTCTTAAAAAATCGAATTCAGAATATATTTTGAACGTTAAAATAATATTATACCAATTTCCAGATAACAGTACTATCTCCGAAACACAAGATTTCAATTATCTCATTGACTTTTATACCCAGAAAGCGAAATTTAACTGGGAAGCGACTTAATCTGAATGAAACTCAACATTTAAAGTGCGATGTGCTGTTGCGGTGTCCCCAAAAGGAGTATTTAGATACCTCGTGTTTTAGACATTGTGCAATGTCGTAGAATCCCAGCACATCGCCCAAACCGAAACACTATAAGTGTAATTGTTTCTTATGCAATAAATGTTGCGGTGCGACAGTGAGTAATGAATTTTTCTTAATAATCCCGCTCAGTTGGAATCATTTTCCATTACATTACACGCCAAACATTGTTCAATAAAACTTCTCGACTTAGTTCATTTAATCATTTAATTATTTACGAGTACTTAATAGTACATACCGAATTGTTATTATTACTATTATCATTACTTTCATGATATAATCGCATTCATCTTCATTTGAATAATCGTTCACAATCAGTCTTCTTATCTGATTAATAATAAAATTCCAATCTAATAATAATACAATACTATTGCGCACTGATTATCAATTAATTTCGTATCATTTAAATATCATGCAACGAAATCTTCTTTCCCGGTTGTTAAGTATTAGTAAAAAAACAATAAAATCACGATTGATTAAATTAGAATAATTGCGCCCGTAGAAAGAAAAAAAAATTGACGATGGTCGCAAGCGTATGCGTGATTTCATGTATAGATAAGTCGTGCGTAATAAGATAAGTCGTTCAAATAGTCACGTAACGATGGTTCTGTGTTGAGGAAAAATAAAGGGAAAACAATCAGTAACGCACGCGTCTAGCGGACGAATGAGAATACGCAGTGAACAGGTATCTATGATCAAAGACGACGGGATAGCCTTCTCGACATACTCGAGGAAACAAGTTTTCCGTAATCGTGTGTGATTCATAGCACACATGACCTACGTGTGTAAATCTTGTCCGGCGACGTTTACCATCCACCTAGAACTTTGCTCGGCTTCCTGACCATATTGCATACCGGTTGCAGCACGAACATTTTTTGAAACACGCGCAATGACCATAGCACTAGCGTTAGCTATGCGTTCCAGTTTTCAGTACAACGACTTATACGTGTGCGTACTTATGTACATAGGTGTTAGTCTGGACAAAATACGATTATTTTAATCGGCTACTGAAATTGTTATACAAAATTGCTGCATCATCATGGGAATAGACATTTTTATTCAACCGTATTGCTACGAAATTTTGTTAAGGTCCTTTTTTATTACTTAGCTATGGATATTTCGAGATTTATGAACTTCGGTAACGTTAGAGAAGTACTCTTTTTTTTTTTTGATATTGTGCGGATCAGAACAAAATGGAGAAGAGTAATTTGCTTCGAGTTAAGAAAAGCGAAATACGATTGTATATTCCCGGCGTTCAATATTTTTGAATAAAATCAATTGTTAGTCGATGTCGGGCTGAAAGCAACAAATTGTTACACTGCGGATTTGCAATTCGGAAACATAATAGCAATGGCGCACTTAGGCGAGCCAATTTTTAAATATTCATAAGCTTCTTTAGGATGCATAAATTCTTCGTTGTACCGTGGACACCAGTAAATTTCGCCCTTAAAAGTGCGAACCTTATTGTCTTTACTTTAAAACTTTAAAAATAACGTTATGCAGGATATGTCTATTATGCATTGAAAATTGAAACTTCAATGACTGATACAGTTCATAAAAAAGTTTCAAACGATTTTAGCGAAGTATGTCGCACTTTACAATATAAACAATATTTTATAACAGATTTTACCCGCTGCATTAGGTTTGTGTACTTCCTAGTTTAAGTACTGTACTTATTCTAGTAAAAATACATAATCATCCTCGTATTGATGCCCAATAATAAACGAATTAAATGAACCATAATATTAGAAACTTATTAACAATTATTCAGCGTGAATATATTTTCTTTATATTTTTGCAAAGAATTTCCACGTACCCGCTAATTCCTCAATATAATTCTTAGCATACTCACTTTCACATATTTTTTCCCGTTGTTCAATTTTTACAACGTGCGGACAATTTCTCGAGGGACAACCAAGAATTGTTAAATCTTCAAAAACGGTCCAGCAAACATTCTCATTTAAATCGTAATTCAAATAGCTTAAACTATTCTCGCGAATTAATATATCTTTAAACCTCAGTGCCCCCCCCCCCCCCCCCTCCACCAACCCGAAAAGAAAAATGATAAAACAGCGGCTACTAACGTGCAGAAAATCGCGGGTCGCAAACAGGTAACCGAAAGAAAAAAAAATTACATTCTCGCTAGGAGAGCGTGCACCGCAAGGGATCTGCAGAGAAAAATATGAAATCCCTGTGAGGTACGTGGTTGAACCGTTTTCATCCCGGCGTTGCATCCGTTGCAAAGTTCTACTTTCTATCGGAGTGGGAGCAAGGTACAGGTTGACAAGTCGGAGGGAAGAGGAAAAGTAGGTGGAAACAAAGCGGGAGATAGAAAGAAGGAAAAAGAGGAGGAAGGGTAAAGGTTGAGGTGAAAACGGCGCCGACAATGCGCCCCGGCATTATGAAACTTGAAATCGAAATAACGCGTACAAGTGCAGGTACCAGGAGTACGTGCTTGCTGACAGAGACATATATTGTATAATAACTTGCTAGTGCTTGTATGTAACGTAATGCTTTAGACTTTTAGACTTTAGAGGGCTCGTTAATTATGACTAAAACAAAAGGAATGGCGAAATGCAACGTTGTGTCATGTTTGTGCTTTTTCGTAGAGGAATTGTTGAGGATGGTCTCGTGAACGCTTGGAAAATTTGACGAATTAAATTTTCGCGATGGTCATGGAGCGTTTGCATAGAGTGGCATTTGTTTGTTTTGTTTTTATCGGTATGGATTGAAGAGATGTTTGATATTATTAACTTGTCGTGTCATTTTATAGTAAGACACAAAACTAGCAAAGAAAAATTGTGTAAATGATTGTTATTCAAATTTGACGGGAACAGTAGCAGTAAATGATCCTTTTAATTATATCAATGTTTTTACTAACTATAAATAAAATGTTTTTGGCGGTTCTTTAAATGGAATTCTTTATTTTTCGACAATCTGATGAAAGGAAATTCTGCGAGATTAATTATGTGTCATTTTGATCTGATAGTGAATATATTTTAATACCGAGATAATACATATTTTGTAAAAAAATACCAATGGCAAATCAATTCATTTATGTAAACGTGACCAGGTATAATATGCATAAGTTTGAATATAAATTTTTAGCACGTCTCCATTTTTAACTGCATTCTGCAATACCAGATAAAATAAGAGAATAGAAAGTTTTCTTAGAAATTAGAAGCACATTTACGCGCCTTAGTGTGGACCATATGAAATGATATTTCACAACGTATGCTATGGGATTACTATAATATGTGGATTGTAGAACAGGTACGTTAACAGTGAAACAGTAATTATGAAGAAGGTACGATTTAAGTGACGTAAGTTGGAATAACTAGTATGTAGTTACGTTAAGAACACTCTAGACTGAATAATCTTCTTGGATTTTTCTCCACTTGAGTATACAGAGATATACATGTGTATGCGTATATTCAGAAACATTCGTAAACGAAGTATATAACCATCGTATAGACGACGCTAGAATTAAAAGTTTTATTTGGACCGACATTTATTCAAACAAGCAATACCAGTATGAAAAATGATTGAGAAAACTTCACAGAGCTAATTATGCACACAGTCTTGTATAACAACTTTATCTAGTTGACTTTCTATCACTTATTTGAAACGTACGTGACCCTCGTTATTTAAAGCATAGGTAAACTGGTCCAACTGCATCAGTTATTTCCATTACTGAATTTTTAAAGTCGCCGATAAATCAACTTTTCTACTTACGCTACGGCAATTTGGTTCTAGATTTGAAATAAATTTGTTATCGACAACTATAGTATAGCTTTCGAGCAGATGTTGTTCGATTGTACCACGCAGATAATTTATTTAGAACAATTCAATTTGAATCATATTAGAAATGAATGTATATACCTGCGTTCAATAAAAGAGCTGCGAGAGTTACCGTACCCATCTACTTGTTCAACAATTCCCAACTAATCAAGAAATAGCCCTGTCACTACCGGGGAAATAAATTACTCAAATTATAGAAGACAATCGTTGAAGTCGATGAAAACCCTACAATTTCAGTTGCACCACCAAAATGTTAATTATCTATTATTTACCCCGTCAATTCGAAGCTATCCCCAATGCACAGCACCTTTCTTTCGCAACCTGTCGATCATCACGAAACCCTATTAAGTCTCCTGCAAGCGAAGAACGCATAAGAGCCAGGAAAATGAAAATTCTTTCCTCCGTAAACTGCAGAAAACAATTATCCGAGTGCAGCGGGATTCCCTCAGGACACAATACCTCCGTATGATCACATCCCTGATGGGCATTAAACGCGTGCACGGTTACTACTACTACTACTACTACTACTACTACTACTACTACTACTACACACACACACACACACACACATTCAACGCATCAAACGCTTCCATGCATATTGCATTTTGTCAGCGCAGTGCGAGTAATAAAGAAGGATCGTCATAATGAAATTCGTATTCAGTTATGCATGTATGTATACGTGACGCACAGTAGGAAGTGCATACGCGCCTTGACTCGCTCCAAAGGATATACGGTTGACCGTGAGAGGACATCTCCCGGCCTCGTTACGCTCGTTAGCCTTGCCAAGTCCCGAGGAAGCACAAGAAGCTGCATACGTATGTATATGCGTGTATGTACACTGCATAGGCGCACACGTGTACCCGTGTATGCATTAGATCGGTGGAAAGTGCACGGTATGCAACGCGAGGAAACGAGTTTTCTAAGATGATTCGCCACGATCCGCGACGAAGTCCTTCAACGTGTGCACACTTCCGCTAGAGGCCTGTCGATAATTGGAAGTCGTTCCACTTCTTTGCCTCTGCCAACTCTCATCTTGGAATGCGAACGACTCGGTGCAAGCCGACACGTTCGAGGAGGTATGCATGGACGACCGTGGTGTAATACACCGGGAAACGGTACAATGAACTTCTGCGTAATCGCACAGAGATATGCTGCTTTAGAAGGGAGACTGCGATACGGGGAAGATCATCGATTCGTGATTAACACATTGCCGACCGTATGCTTTATTTGCGACATGCTGTTGTGAAAAATTGAACGCTGTCGAAGTTGTAATTGAAACCCCGGAAATACAGGAAGATAGTTAATGTTTCAACCAAACGTGTACTGTTCAATTTTAACAACTATACTGAAATAACGATTTATATAATTCTGTAATTTAATACATTTATTTAAAGAACGTATGATTTCTTATTCCCCCTTAAAATTATTTAAATGATACTTTGTTCCTTATTTATGGTATGTATTATGACCCGCCAAATTGAATATGGAGAAATAATTGAGTAAGGGAGAATGGTGAAATGGAAAGAAGAGAACGCTAGGAGGAAGAATTCGTTGACTTTATAGGCATTTTATGGCGAGAGATCGGGCAATGATGATGAAAGAACAGGGAGTGATAGAAAGGGGATACGGTGATTGGATTCAAAAAAAGGGATGCAAAAAAGAATTCGATTGACCTGATTCAGAAGTTTCATACGAATGCCACTGTCAATACAAAGAAATAAGAGATTTTCATTCACATAGAATCAATAAATTCAAATAATTTCAATATTTTTAATAACTGAATAATTCTAAGATGAAAACAAATATTCAAATCAAAAGGAAAGCAAAAGAAAGAGAAAAACATCAGAAAAGGAAGGAGGCCAATTCGTTTCAAGAATCTCAATTCGATAACGTATATGTAGATATTACACCCAAAGGTATCAACCGAACGAAAGCAAGGGCTATAGGAATACTAAAAAGCAAACTATATTGGACTGGAATATTCTACGTTGCAAATTCCAGCACGACTGGGTATAGCTATATGTATATGTAATCAGTTTCTTTTCTGCAACATTGTGATACTGTTGCTCATTCTACTTACGCCAACAAAAATAAAATACTTGCGTTAAAAAGTGCACTGAAAATCAACAGAACTTATAAATATATACATTAAGATAGATTTTTCATTTCATATTATTATCTATTTATATCTATAAATTTTTAACAATTGTCAAGACACTTAGTACGTTTACTCCCCTACCCGTTCAAAATAAAATCAGACACGCGGTTTTTACAAGACTGAATTACAACACTACAATGCCGTCATTTTAAACGAAAGAAATATACACTTGATTAACTTTAATGATCATAATCCATCGGTGACGCCACGCGATTTATAAACAAATTTTGAGAGTTTGCTTCAAGAGAAGAAAGTGTGGTAATAAAGGGATCAACAAAGAAGGGAAAGGAATGCGCACAATATTGATTAAACGCAGAGGTCGCAAAGTATAAAGTCGTTAAGCAATATTACCGTATCATATTCCATTGCATTCACCGGGCACGCGAATTGAATTTTAAAAATTCACCACGAACCTGATACGCGATTACACGCCATTGTAAGCTAAACCGATCCGCATAATTTGTTAAACGACCAATGCATCGATTTAATCCGACCCTTGATTCACGTCCAATAGACGCATTCCGTCGTAATTTTCCACACGCTGGAACATATACAATACATCAGGAACATCTGATTAAGAAAACATCGGCTATAGTACGAGATTCCTTATTAGTTTCCGGCTCGCCTTGCGCACGTCTTGAGGTTATATAATAGGATTGCTCGGACAACAAGCTTCGCGACGAAGAAAAAATGGAAAAATAAGTGAAAAAAAGACGGCTGTGCTCATTCGTAGATACATATATGCAAACTTCGTGACTGGAAAGCCGCAAAATGATTGAGCAAGTCCAAGCATAAAGAGTACTTATTTGTGCACTTGAGCTTTGAGTGCATCGCTGTTGAGCTATGCCGACCTCCAGAAGTGGAATTTGAAGAATACTTGCGTTAATGAGCAGAAACGATGTATGTAAGTGAGATACGAGATTGACCTGTCATTGGGAAATTAATTTTCATCAAAGGTGGATGGACAAACGAACAATGGAAAGACGGTGATTATCGTTCTAATGGATAATAAATAGTTATTTCAAACGTAATATTGTATAATTTTGGTTAAATCACTGTATTGAATATAAAGTGTTGCTAATTTTTGCTATATTTTTATCGAGTTCGCGGTTAAATAGTAACGGGTACGACGTTTTTAGGAAGCACCGTATTATTCACTCGGTCATTTTTTTATTTTAATCACTATTGAAGTTACTACTATTTGGTAAATTATTTAGCACTTCCCTTCGGTGCTAATAAGTCAATGAAGCTTTAGTTTCTGGCTTATGGAGTTATACAAGCTGTTGGGTAAATCAAGTGAATATGTACGGAGACTCCAATCTTACAAGCTTGTGTTAATTCTCTATCGGCTACGAGATTCATCAGGTCATCAAACATTTCCAGTTTTCGCATTAATGAGTAACTGACAAATGGCTTTCCACGTTGCCCTCGTTTAATGCGAAAGTCGTGAAGGTATTGTAATATTGCAAATTACGCCAGACCACCTATATGATTCCTAAGCTTTAATGGAACAATTTACCATTAAATTTTCCTAATCTATGAACGGAGGCAAATTTGATCAAGTACAAGACAATAATACATAACGTTCTCTACCGCACTTATTATTTCATCATCAAATAATCTCGTGGCTTTATAAAAAAAATCATCCTTTTAATTAATAGCCTTCACAATTTCTAAAAAAAAACACACATGCAAACCCACAAATGTGTCTGCAAAAATAAATGACAAAGTTGAAAATGGGCAATATTTTCCCAAAGACAAATAAAGTATAAAAATTTAAAAACAACCACTTGAGCCTACAAGCAACAAAAAAAAAAAAGAAAAAGAGCAACCTAATACCAGAAATGGAATAAATTACTGCGTACCAAGTAGCTGTACGACGATGTATTACTTCGCAACGACAATCAGTTCGTCTTCCTTGACTTCATCCGCGTCTTACTTGGACTGTTAAGTACACGATATACTGGGAACTGTTAATTGCATACCGTTATCACTCAAAGCCGCGCGGCGTTCACGTGAACGTGTTTAAAGAGTACCCTCGCTCGTCGAGAAACATTTCTTAGAACATAGATAATGATACATCATTTAAAATTGACTCGAGTCGATCTCTTCTTTTGTGAAGAAGAAGAAGAAGAAGAATTTCCGTCGGAGTATTCGATGACACCGAATACGGCAGAACTATATGTATAATTGAGAGGAATTTCAATCGAGCAATCTGATAGAAGAAACAACAGGGAGAAAAGAGAAAGATAATAAAGGGACTTGGATTATGGTTCCAAATCAATTTTCAACTAACCAATTTAATTTCGATTTTAGCGTGCGATATGCACTCGACTATTCATAATTACTCGATAGTTAGCGACCACAGGGGTCGAAGTTTATGGCTTCACAACTCGCCGATAATTGGATTGTCTGTCGACTAACTGAACACTTCCATAATTCTTTGTGCGTGGTGTAAAATCGTAATGGCGATTGCGCTCTGTGTATCGTGGCATTTCTTTAAGAAAAATGTTGCGTTAACTTTGTCGACGTGATAGGTGGACTACCGTTTTCCATATTCTTTTTTACTATTGCCAATGTTAACGAAATTTGACCACTATTAAGAAACAAATATTTTTGAATGATCGCTGCCTGAGACTATATTTTCTTCTTATTATTTTTCTATTTCCCATGATCTTTAAATTTGTACTCTACAAAAGATGAAAGTGTTTACATTTTCCAATTTCTTACTTTTTGCATTACCACATTTATACATGCAAGGTAGATTAGTCGCAGGTTGTATGTTACTGATTATTATTGCATTTCAATGCGTTTCAGATATGCCAGCAACGTTTTACGAGGCAAAAATGTAGATTCTTTATTTATTATTTATTATTTATTATTATAAATGGCCTTTCAAGGCTTATACGTTTTTGGTTGGTGTCCGCTTATATATCTTATTACCATTTTTAACTTATAGCTAGATCTTATCCTAATCTTTAGCCTGCACTTCCATTACATTCACTCACAACTCCATCCATACATCCATTCAAAAAAATGTAGATTGTTATTCGGACTAATTAACAAGGTTGGCATGCTTGTACTCGTAATTACCACTTTCTTCCCAAGTGGATTCCATATAGTGTTTTTGCAGGCAGTTATTTATAACGGCAGGTAAAAATAAGTTGGGTTGTTTTTATCGACAGCACTGTTTAACCAATCGTTTTCACGGAGGTGTTATCCTGTCTTACCTGGTGAGAATCGAAGCGTTAATACGAGAAGTTTCGCGTGAAAAGTTTCATGAAATTACATTAAGCTGGAAAGTTTTCACGCTTTATTAAGACCTTGTTAGGACGAACAGAACGTTTTAAAGATACTTTCGTTCTTTCCCTATCACTTCATCCTTTCCTCATTCCTCTATAAAACAAGTAATATTCGCGTTTTCGCGACCGTTTAATGCCATATTATAGCGCTGTTTACGATGCATGTAGAGAACGGAATTGAAGCACACTACCATATAAGCTTTAATATATAGCGTTAATCATTCACAATTACTTTACAAATTATCAAATATTTGACATTCCTTTTATGCTTCTATAGTTTCAAGAGACAATCGAAATTGAAAATACATTGTTTACTTTTATATTAAATTATCTACTGTGCGGTGGTTTTCCCATTTTTAATTGATGGCAGAAATACTAACAAATTGTTGGTTCTAATAATACTACTGTATACGCGGAGCAAATGAACAGCAAGAAGAATTGAAAATCTAAAGAATTCGCCTTTTTCTCTATTTCTTACAACCCGAGAGTTTTCGCAACTATATCATTTTCTGGTATAAGTATAGATCGAATTTCAAAAAGGTGTATTGCCCCCACTGCTTGGACTTAAATGTAACTTGCACGTACATAGCTGCAAAATGGAACGAATGGAAGTTCAATCCTAACACGTTCTTTCTAGCGATACATCGCAAGTTATCTGGAACACAAGGCACAGGCACTTTGCAGATGTAAGTATCTCATGTCCCGTTGAGTACAGAGTATTGTCCTCGCCCAGTTTACGGAATTATAAAGCCTTCGCTGTGTTTTCAAACTGCCGCCTTGCTTTCTATACACCATCGGTCGCCTTCTTTCTCCATCAAGTATAATAAATCTTTCTTGCTTAACAGGGAAGATTCATTAAAGTAGCACAAAGCGAAAATAAGTTTGCGATTTAACCCCGCCAAGCAGTTAAACGCAGATCCAATTTAATTGAAAGTACTCAATTAACGGAAATAATTTGTGGAAATCTACGTAGCGCAATTTTGCAGCTTGTTTAAAGAGTAACGAAGCTAAAAAACAAAAACTTCGACTATTATGCTGGAATGTCACTGCGTATCGATTGCACACCGACAACTTTCTACCGAATGTATGTATACATACATATACCTACTTCAATGATTTTCCGAATCACCTCAGAAATCCAGTTTTACTACGGAATAAAGTATAATTACAAAATAAAAAGCGGCCATTAGACTTTACCGGTTAGATACGAACCAGACTAAGTTACTTCAAGAGGGGTTAAGGAATAAAAGAAAAACTGGCCTTTAAAATAAACTCCATGTTCAACTTTCTCCTGCCAGACGCAGCAACCAATTGTAGCAATCTAATAATACCATCCGAGAGTCATCCCAACAACCTCCCCCAATCCCCGTTACACTGCTACACAGGTGACAGCATGAATTATATGAAAAATACGACTACATCCAGATCCGTTCCTGACGGGGGTACAAAAGATGCCCCCGCACCTGGGCGGCCAGACCCAGGGACGGATGGAGACCATTTAGTATATGTAAAACTTGTACTAATATTAAATTAACAGGGGCGGCGGTATTGTTTTTGCACCTGGGCGGCCAACGACCCAGGAACGGCCCTGACTACATCTTATCGCTTCTATCGAGCAGTGTGGACGGCGACCAACGCCTGATCCGCGAGTTCCCGTAATAATCATAAAGTCTATCGTTGATAACGTGGCTGATGAACGCACGCTAAATTGACCCCCCTGGAGAGACCGGTGCAGGGCGGGCGGTGTTAAAGTCGTAGCAAGGGGCAGCCGGCAAACGGATGCGACGATCATCAGCGGGAAAAAAGCACGCCAACCAGGCAAAGTGCTAGGGATGTACCCCTTTTTTTCATTTAAATTACTCGAAGGCAGTAGTGCCGCGAAGCGGCCAGCATACCTAATGGCCGCATATTCTACGCTGCCAGTGCCACTCAAGGCGAGCCGAACACACTACTACGTGAACGGTTAGTTGGTCTGTTCACGACAGGAAAATAATACGAGCCGCCCATAATCCGTAGTTGGGCATCGTCTATAGTCTATGGATATACCACGTATACAGGGGCACTGTCTTCGGGGTAGGTACTGCTATACCAGAGCAGACCACCCCAGTCGTTTATAAATACGAGTAGAAGCAGGGGGCGATCTGTGGCTATGCGAGGATATTTTATGAGTGTTTTGTCTTGGAGGTGTTTTAAACCCGATACATGGGTGGATTTCGTTCTAAATGAAGTATGTTGTGAAATCCATATGAAATTAGGGGGGGGGG
This sequence comes from Nomada lathburiana, assembly GCA_963667235.1. NCBI lineage: Eukaryota > Metazoa > Arthropoda > Insecta > Hymenoptera > Apidae > Nomada > Nomada lathburiana. Next base: position 1,801,066 of record OY763897.1, on the reverse strand, counting down.
GGGGGGGTTAGTCACCATTTTGGCGGTTTAGAATTTGTTTAGAAGATACAGACTTTCAAAGTTTGCAATTTTTACCATTTCTGCGAAAACAGGCTTCACTTACGAATTTTTTATCTCAGCAACTGTTTGTCCGATTGAGTTACTCTTTCTTTTGGTTTTATTCAGGAAGGATTGCGCTATTATAAAATAACTTTTTCGACCTCGATAATTAACTTTATAATGTCGAAAAATGTAAACAAATTCTTTTTTTGCGTTTTATTCGATGATGGGCCACGAGTGACTTAAATTTTGACAAACATATGGTCATATTCCTTGAAGTTTCCTCTTCAAAATGAGACCTTCAGAAGGATGGAGAATTGAAAAGTAGGCGAGTCGGTTGTTTATACCGTTGGTCTCAAAGCATTACCAGCATTACTAAATACATGTATGTACTTTGTGTTACTGTAGACCGTCTCGCGCGCAAGACTATATTTTAACCCTTGTATCGCGTTCTGGTGTATGTGTCTCGAATCTGTATTTATACATTAGTGCAACTTGTTTTATTTAAATCTTTCAAATTTTAGACTTTTGAGTCTTGGACGAAGTCCACGGGAATGTTGCTTCGCCAGTTTTTAAATTTTCATTCAGAACTTTTATATAAAAAAGTTATACTATAAAATCGGGGGCGGAATTCATAGATCCGAGCACAATAGGAGGATGCAAAGAGCTATGAACATTTATGGGGGAACACTGTCCTTTTTCGAATGACACCGTAATAAGTGGCCACGTTTTCCTGAAGGGGCCGCAAAAAGTGTCGACAGAGGGTGCCCAATATGAAACCGGTTTTAGGGAGAAAATATGATACATTCAATTGATAAGGCATTTGGATCGATGAAGCTACAAGCATTTTGGAGTTTGAGAAAGATTGTTGTTGTGACTGTCAAGTGGAAGTATAGGTGATGAACAAGTTCACCTTCGAGCTTTTTTTCTAAGGATATGGTTTGCCTAATTCTTACGCTGTAGCGTGCTGACTACCTGAAAATATTTATATATAGAGCAAAGGCTTACCTAATTAAGAAAAAACTCTGTTGCAATTTACATAACACTTTGATGGCTAATAGCGGAACACATTATGTATTTCGAAACTGTTAGTATCATTCTTATTTCATAATATATGTCTACATCTTTTTCTTAATATTTAGGTATGCATTTCTTTTAAATTAAAGGCAGTATAGTACTATTTACTTGTCGTTCAGTATATAATGTACGCACAATGGAGACTATTTCGTTAAGTCTATTTCGTCCGTCGTAACAATAGGAACAGGATTGGTACCTATTCGGTGACCAACGCAAAAGGGACGCAATTGACTGGAGTTGTTCGAGGACGTTGGAAGAGGTGAACTTGACTGAGAATTGAATAGCCCAGGTAGAGAGCTTGAGTAGCTTAAATCGTGAGAGTTAGACTGGCTGAGTTTGGTCTGGCTAATTGATAGACGAGATGGGATAGTATTTCAATATACATATTGTAATTCGCGACGAAAAGTGTAAAAATAGAAATACGCAATGCTTGGTGCATCGAATGTATGTATGCTAAGCTCGTTTTCTTTTTGACAAAATTTTATGCTACATTTCACAGAATAATTAAATCACTCGTTCAAATAATTACTATTAATAACTCAGGTATGAGTTTTCCTAATTACCCGAATATTCAGTGCTGGAAAGACTTCGATTTAAGACCTACGTTAGTCAATACAAACGTTATAGGAAAATTATTCCACATATAATAAATATTATACAATACAGTAATGGATTTAACATAAGCTTTTGAAACCCTAAAATGACGAACGCTGAGAACCAACCATCCACGTTCATATACAGTGTCCACCTGAAATATCTTCATCATTTTAAACAACACGCGAACATATTTCGAATTAAATTTATAGGAGTTAAAGCAATTAATAATATAGTAATAGCAGTTTTTTGTCCTACACTTTGACATTTGCCCTAAAACTTGCCGCTGTTTAAAATAACGAAGATATCTCAGGTGTACAGAGTTCGTGTGGCACACAATATACACTATATTTCCTATTCAAAGCAACTTTACAACCCGCCAGCAAAATCTTCATACATCTCCCTTCCCAGCCAACCATCCATCGCATCGCACACCCATTGCTATCGCATGAAGCGAGATAATTCTTAACAATCAATTGTTTACAAATTTCCAGCCCGAAGATGGGATGGATTATAGATCATGCTACCCGCATTCATCGAATGTGACAGTTAAATTAAAATTCAACACAACACGGCTGTCTCGGGCCATATTCTTGTCATTGTACTACACTTCGACGGCAAGTTATTAAGCCAGTACACAGATAGGCAAGCAAATGTACCTGCGTAGGGTAATACGAACACAAAATAAACGAGGCAGCTGAGCGTGATACGAGACACCGCCTAGGAAACGTAAATGTTCATTTACGTTTGGGATGAACACGTGAATACGTGTGCACAGATAGAGGAAGAAGTGGACGTGGAACACCGACGGCGCAAAAAGAAGGGCAATAACGATCCACAGATTCGATACGCTGAATAAACTAATTAACGATCGAACGACGTCGGAAGTAATTAGTCGCGTATCCTATTCGCAACATAATTAAGCGCAGGCTAGAGCTCTGGTCCCTTTTGTGCGAATTAATTTGTATTTCCGCGCGACTCGGGATCGGCAAATAAACATCGCCAGAATGAATTTCGGCGTACGAATGTCGTTTCTTATTATAATAGCGGGCAGGCGAAATGTTGAGTTGGATTTCATCAATTAATTAGTACAGACGACTTATTGGGGCTACTCCGGTTTGCTGGGAGGAAAGAGGATCAAATTATTTGTAATTCTTCGGTACAATCAAAGTGGAAAAGTTGGCTGCATTGAACGTAATAACAGCAATCACAATTATTTTCCTAGTTATTTTCTTGGAAGAAAGAGGTTAATATTTATGTGACTTATTTATGGCAGAAACGTCAGTAGTATTAATACATATACTTAAGTGCAGGGGGAAGTAACAATTTATTTAACTTTTTTCATTTTGAACCTACACGAGCAAAGGAATTTATCGTTATAAATTGATTCGGAGTAAAAATTATAAGCTTAAGAGAAGCGAATGTACTCGACTGCTTTACTACTTAGCGTTACGGATATCGCACTTTAAACTATTCAAGGTAGTAGTTGTCGATGGAAATGTGGATAAAAGAAGAAGTTATTTCTGCAGTCGTTAAGAAATATACTCGCTGAATAGCTCTCGAAAAATAAATCTTTAATTACCATGATATAGCAGGCTAGGTCTGCTGTTATAATGTGCGCTTTTAGTGGCACATTCGAGATACAAAAAATCGCTGTATTTTACTTTTTTGTCAGCAGTAATTGTGTAGTATCGTTCAAAGGTGCAAAGTATGAAATAATACTAAAGGAAATATTGACTATAAATCGTTACGTACTTTGCACGATGTTAAATGGATTTTTGCAAACATCAATGGTTTGTAGTATTGTAAAAATTCCCATGTATAATTATATTGAATTAGTGTCAGCTATTATCCATTATGGAAAAAATTAACAATATTAAAGGAATAATTACAAATCTTCTGATGTAAATCCATACTCTAAATATAAGGATTATTTCCGAATGGGCAAGGCAATGTTATCCAAAATGGGAGCCAAAGGGCGAACTCGGTTAAATATCTGAAAACTTTTTTTCGCAAGAAAGTTCATTGTATACAAACGGCGACACGATATGCCATTATATTGTTTGACCCACAATACTTATCGTGCCAATATTCGCGTGTGTGTTCAATGTTATCAGCCTGGATAACGGTCATTCCGTTTCAGGGCTTGCGTAATTTTATCGTACAATAAGAACACTTTGATTTTGCAAAATGCAAGGCAGGTACACAGAGCAGCTTTACCAGGAGGTAAAATATTTATATAAACTTCGTTAGTGCTAATTTGTAGACTATGCGAATTGAATTTTTTTTCCACTTTTTTAAATGTATTGTCTCTGATATTAGCTAACTTTTTTTCTAAATCTCTATTTAAAAATATTATGTGTACCCACTTTGCAGGGATTAATCTCGTATCAGAAATGATGTATAAGATCAATTTAATTCCATATTTATTAATAATGAATGGTACTAAACTAATTCAAATATATGCAAGAGATCGCTAAACTGACTTAAATACAAAAAGGTTTACATTATTATCGGCATAAGGAAATTAAAAGTAAGAACGAAATATCTTCCAGTTCCAAGTATAATTCATCAGAGAAATAATCACTTTCTCGTATAGTACTAAATAATTGATATATTATGAAATTTATTGCAATACAATAATTACGCTTATAGGGTTGCAGTTATACTATAGAAATGGAATGTGTGGATTGATAAGTTAGCGTGCAATGATGTAATCGGTCTGCAAATGTATGCCGGGTCTCAATAATGTGAAGCGATCACGTTTTCCAGTCACTTCCGGTGAATCATCGAAAAACCACATCAAAAATGTGCTAACAATCAGGGGTAATAAACGTATGCGTTCACATTGTTACAATTAGATACAATCCGATATGACTCATAAATCATATGGAACATTGTATAAATCGTAAAAAATAGATTTGGTTACAAATGTATTTGAAGCACTCAGATATTTGGGTCAAATCAGAATGACTCAATCTCGTTTACGAATTGTACTTCAGCAACAGTTTACAATCTCGTGGGTTATGCTGCGTGAAGAAATTAAATAGAAAAAAAATTCATGTATTTTTTTGATGTCAGATTGATGCTGCATCCGTAACAAGACACACGTACGACATTGTCTTATCTTAAATTATTTCAAAATTTAATGACTTTTATTATTTTTCCTGCCTTTCAACACAAACGTCGACCACAATGGAATAAATATTCGCGGAATAATGCCGGTAACGGGACGCGACAAGATGACTCAGGTGACACGAAACTTGGTTCAAAACTACAACTGAAATAAACTTTTCTTCGATAGAAATTCATCCGAACAATTATCTTCGGAATGAAATGGTGGGTACCAATTAAACGAGTTCCCCCGTTCTCCTGTGCTTGCAAAAACGACGCCGGTACTAATTAGCAAAGTCCATGCTCCAAGTGAATTTCATACTAGAATCCACGACTCTGGATGCTTCACCAACTATGTCCTCTGTCCTCTGCCTCATAAACGATCCAAGTGCTTTGAACATGCCACTCACTAATTTCTTCCTGCGGCATCAATGCCTGCCTTTCGTGGACACGTCGAGAAATAAGCAACTTTTCTATAACACGGTTAATTCGTGTCCACTATATTGTTTGCACCATGTTTTAGTACAATGTTTTGTAATTTTTATATTTTGTTGTATCGAAACTTTGCATTACAACAGTGTTATATCGCAATTCCGTATGTTCTGAAAGCACCGAGGGCTGCTTGTATTTGAATACTGCTTATTTCCGCGTGTGTCGTAATTCGATCACAAAATTGCAACGGGGGGAAAATATAGTGTCGCAATGGATAAATTGCCATGGTAAACACGAAGTCACGACCAACGATTTGAATACGTGTTGCAAAGTAATCGGCTTAAAAAACGGGAACCGGGGGGGAAACTATGGAGGCAACTTATCTTAATCACTCGTTTCAATTATATTTTTAAGCGGTTTTTAATTTCAGAGAAATCCACGACAGAATTCAATTTTTCTTGAATTTCGGGCCTATTTAAATCGATACTTGGAAACGATCGACCTTGGTGTAATCGTTGCTGTGGAATTCATTGTGCCTGGTACACTTGTGCTGATTTTGCAAATTATTTAACACGACTAAATATTTAATCAGACAAGGTGTGCACATCTACTATGTTGCTCAATACAGTCGGATGATTTTAACGTTCACAAAAAAAGGGGAAACAAAAGTAAACGAAATATTTCCTCGATAAATGTAACAATTTTTATAACCTTCATAATATTACATAAATTCATGTAATATTTATCAAATTAAAATATTATCGACTGAACTGAAAACCGCTTTCAAATATTCCAAGTAACAAGCAATTAAAACTTATTAACGTGAAACAATTTCTGGAACAGATGTTTCTAATTTAAATCATCTCCATGTGGACAGCCAATTACTCCATTTATAATGCTACGTCTATATTAATATTTTCATCCTTCGTACACTATTCCGGGGCGAATAATTCAAATCTTGTATTAAAAGAATCTTTCTTCCTTCGAAAAGAATCGCGCGTATGGTCAGACCGCGTTTTAAAATGCAACGTTTCATAGAATTTGGAGCGCACTTTAATTTATACGACATATTAAGACGCAACGTGCAAATTATACCGCAGTGGAAATAAAGCAGGCATATGCCAATTGGCAATATTCCCGCCCCATCTTTTACTAACGATGAGAAAGGGGAAACGAGTATCTGTTGTATACGGCCATGGCGCGAATAACTTTTCGCATAAAGCTGCATAAAACAACCTCTGGCCGGCATGGTTCTTGATTTGCCAAGTTTTATAGTAAATTAAAGGCACTATTCCGGCACGAAAATGCTCGATATGAGAAAAGTTAAGCCCATTTATAAGTACACACACGCCTATGCAGTATCAACTTAAATACATACTCCAGAAAGTAAAGGTGGAAAGTTGTAAGGCGCAGAAAATTCGTCTTCTTCTATACAAATAAGTCTATCTTCCTTTGATAGACTTTGATTGCATCATTGTCTTCGTCTATAGTTATTATCCGGAACGTTTCTAGAAACTACTGAAAACGCTATATATGTATGTATGTACTCGTATTCGATAAATATACCGTGTCGAACACGTCATTGGTAGCAAGGAAAACATTCCTTTCAATCAGCTCACAATGAACTTGTTTTGATATTTCGGGAAGTAAGCGATCTGTTCTGACCAAAGGTTTGCTTTCAGGTCCCGAGAGAGTACGATTGTTATGATGATTCATACTTTGTACCCAACCCGTTTCGTTCTGTAAGTTATTGGTATATATTCCACGCGTCATGTCTACCTTGAAAATCCATACGAAGTTAGTCAAAGTGCGCACCAACGATTTTAATATTGTTAATTTTGTAGTTTCGAACATTGCTACCAATAAAAAAAACCAAACAGAAAAAGAGGGAAATTGCGATCTAAACATTGCACGTTCGGTACATGTTCGACAAACGTACTGATTAAGGAACGCGACTTTTCAAGCATCGTGTACCCCCGGATATTTCGCCCCTGCACGTATACTCAGTACACGCATGCTCCATTCGCAGCTGCATTTATTCAGCTGTCACGCGACAAGATCACGAATATGACCTTAGCAATTCCAAGGAATAAGGAACTCTGCCGGGGTTCCGGCTTTCTATGCACTTGCTCGTTTTTTTCTAGAGAATAATCGGATCGTTTGAAAGCGCGGTGTACGCGGAACCAAAAATTCGTCGTTGATTTTCGTCAGGCACGGGGTAGGGAGACAAACAACGATGACGATCGAACGTCGAACGTGACCGATTCATCTGTCAGTGTAATTGGTCTCGAACAAAATTGTCCCTGCATACACCCGTACACTGTGCCAAACCTCTTGCCTCATTTTTCATCGAGGAAAAAAGGAGCCCAGCACTTCCGTTCGTTCGGTTTAAACGCATAGAACCGTGCATGTACTCACCGGGGAAGCTGTGCGTGGTTGCGACAAAACACGCCGCAACGAGTAGAACGACACCAAGGGTTTTCATGCTCTCGTTTGTGCTGTCCGTTGAAAAAATACGCTCCGGTAAAGTCTCTACGACGATGATTCGATTAGTACTGACGGGTTCGGCCTCTTGCGAACGGGACTGTCACAGAACTCGCGAGGGGATCAAGGTCACTCGCTGAACCAGCTTACTGAAACTCGCTGACGCTTTGCGCTACGACTTTTGTCTCGCGCCAGTCTATATGCGACCATTCGCCCGCCACTCGACCAATCGTCGCGAGCCTCGTTGTGGTCACGTGAGTTTCCGGTCACATGATTTCACGGCGCGATGCTTGACTCACGGCGCAGTTTTTCCCGGTATGTACTACTAATATCGTGCCGCGTCGCGTCGCTGCGACGTTCAACAAATTCACGCAGAATTATCAGTTACCACTTCTTCGGCAATGAATTTCGTATTGAATTACTTCTTGATAGATACATTGATACAGTAATTGAATCGTCGGCACTGTAAGTACGATGGACAGATCCATTCACTTTTCTTCGAACTGCACGCCCGTGTTGTTACGTCGATGACTAGTTACAGATGCAAAGGAACGAGAACGGGAAACGATGAATGGTTTGGAAAAGACATAACAGTCGACCATAGCCGCGTTATTTGTTCTTGAAAATAGTACTTATGCATCATACGTCTAGCCTTTATGGCGCAAGCGCACCTGGACTGGAATTGAGCGGGGATTACTGTAACAATGGAAGTCTATAGCTGCTATTTGAATTACAGGGTTACTGTTTCCGTGTACCGGGGTTAGATTAAGGTCTTATGTACGTACGAGATCTGTTAGTCTTTCTTTGCAATCCATTTTCGGCTTTACTGTACCAGATCCATTATATTTGGTATACCCGATTTTAATTGAATTGAATTCTTGTGAAATATTACTTCTTTTAAACTAGATGGAAATAAAACGCATCATTTATCTATCTCATGAATTGTATAGCAACTATTTCTTTCGATAAGTATGCTTATAAGCTGCTGCATTTGTTTTAATATATTTATGCGAATTAGATATTTAATAAAACTGTTATATTCCGAGAGTACCTGTAAGTTATTTTTTTACCATTCCTCCAGAACCAAATAAATTTCCTAGAAAGTACTGTCAAAGAATATAAAATGTAGCTTCCTATATTATCATTGTTGTAATTTAACTGATAGCGTTTTATTCTGAAGTCAGTTCTGTGCGGTACTGGAGCAACTATTAACCAGTGCGTAATCACAGTGTATGTTGCTGATTCCACTAGAATGGAACGGCGCACGTAATTCATTTCACCGCTTCCGTCTTCAAATGATTTTAGAAAATTCAGCAAGTGTGCTTGCATCCTGCTTCGATGCTTCCTATGTCGGTAATTTATCAATTATTTCGCGTCGTATTTATGACGGATTATATACAGTGTTCCCGATATTAGCTGTTAAATAACCTTGCACACCGCTGGTGATAATTAATTCTATTTTTGTTAAATAATATATTAACGACGTCTCCTTTCGAGAAAACTGACTACGTTGAATGACTTTAAGCGACAATCAGTTTCCCGTCGGTTCAAAGGCGATCTGTGTTTTTTTTCTCGCTGTATGCACCGGCATATGTCGTGTTTCAAAGCTGTAGATTAATGAATGCTGCATGTTCGTTAATTATCGCTTCATTATAAAGTAAAAAGAGCTGTGGAAAAATTGCAGTTCGACAAAGACTGAGCATTTTTATAAGACTAGCCGAAAATTTTCAGGAAGAAATTGCATAAATTATTCGATAGTAGTCGCCACAATATTTCTCCAATAATCACAGACGTACCGCTCCATTATGCAATAGATTTTCCGCAATCTCGCCACTTGCTTTAAATTACTGCTTGTAATGTTCAACATAACACTAAAAATGGTGAAAACTTTTAGAAACCGATCAATTAAAATGAGACGTAATACTACATTAGTGTACAACAGGTGCAACCGATACTTCTATATGGCTGTAACAGAGGGATAACTATACATGCAAATGCAGCGTATAATAATTACTTGCAATCGTCGTAGCAACTAATAGTACGCGTTTATCATCCTTTCTATCGAACCAACTGCAAGTGTGTTACTCTAGGAATACTCTCGATATAGTGAGAAAATTTCATACGTTTAAAAGCATGCACGTATTGCTCTCAATTGAATAGAAAGAAGATTGTTCAATCCTAGACGAAGAGTTTATCGATGGAACCGCGCAGTTCGTTCTAATTAATGACACAATCCAATGGGTCAGTGATCTTTCGGGCGCACGTTAAGCGATTATACTGCTATGGAATACAAATGGAGGCTTTCTTCAAGCGCTTCTATGTGTTCGTGTGCTACACCGAGTTTAAAATATTTTAAGAATTGTTTAAATTATGTGAAAGATGTCACGAGTCACACTGTATATTAAACATGTCACGTTTCATATTGTGATAATTACTTAAATTACTTAAATACCATTTTTTCGTTGCATACCATACATATACATAAACATATTGTATATATCCCAGATTGTTAGGAAGACGCGTATATTAATTTGGAGCAATTGGTATAAATTGCCAATACGAAGCGAACTTAAAACTGAGAAAGGAAAACGTATGTGACTACACGTTGGAAAGTAAGAATTGCGAGGAAAAGCAGCACCACCAATCCTTTGATATTCTGTAATAACACGGGCACAATTTACTTCACCAGTTTCGTGGTGTTTCTCTGCAATGGTTCGTTGAAGGCATGAAACTCGAGTGTGGAATAAATCGAACGATCATCAGTTGGCGTAGATTTATTTCGTTGCGAAAACTAGGCGCCGGCGTTAATTCGGTGTCCCGTAAACAACGTGGCTTGCGTTCCAAATGTACGAGGATTTCCGGTACTTTATCGAACACCATAAAGTCGCATGTTACGACAGTGTGCGTTGATATCATGATCTTGGTCGGGCGAATGACTTTCCCGTATGGTCTTGCTTCTACGAAAGCGGTTTCGTTCATTTTTCTATTTCTTTTCGACGTATCTGCTCCATGCAAACATTTGTCCAACGGTTTTATCAGTCGGACACTTTGCAAAAATGAAGTCGGGAAGATACGATTATCTTTGGAATGACCAGACGACACTGATCGTGATATTATAATTACGTATACATTTTTAACTGAGATGCGTTATGTTCGAGATTGTCGAAATGCTTCTGTCAAATACGGCTTTGTTGTGGATGATTTTAATAAAAACGTAATGCAATGTTAATTTATACTGCGTACCATTACGAAACATGTAATTAGTATCCATAGATACAAATTTCCAGGAAATTTCTTAAAACTGGGCACTGTTGTGAATTATTTGTCACTCTCGTTACCATCCAAAGTTTCGTTCACCTCATTTTTTTCTTTCATACCTTTCCACTGTATTCTTACTTCGTTACATTATTTTAAACGTATGAAGCGTGCACGTGAATGTTACAGATATAACACTCAGACCAACAGCAATTTTAATTAACAGCCAATAAAATAATTGCTATTTCAATTTACGGCAGTTAAGTGAAATTGATACTACTGTGCCGCAACTTGCAATAAAGCTCGACTAGACCTCTTCCATTTTATGTGCATGCACATAAGATCCACTTCTCTTTCATGAACAGAGTCGTTAACTCAAAGAACATCTGTGTATATAGTCCTTGTAAAGTTGGATTTCCTTATCGTTCGAATAATTGCGAGTGGAACGATATATACATACATATATGTACAAATACGAGATAAACGTCTAACGGTCTTACAATCACGATACTTGGTGGAATAAGGGAGGTTGGGGAACGAGTTTCGTTGTTCAAGGTACATTTTCGCAGGATTAGTCTCGCTCCGACTCGACGTTGAATTTATTCGCTTGACTCAAGACTTCCATTGAGTTCCCTCGGTTCAACCAAATAGTTACACGCAATATCGTACATACATACGTAGCCTTAGCATTTGTATTGTTCGTAAAATGTATAACGTTAACTCGATACGACCCGATTCAAGGCTTCTTCTAAAAGGAAACGCGATTATCTCATAGAGGGAACATGACTGTGAAGTGAAACCTATGTAAGATACGAGCCAACGATGTAACTTTAATTCTCCATAGATTTACTGAATTTTTATAAAGTTTTTCCTCTTTAAGAGGTACTAAAAAAATATTCGTAACACTTTGATCAACAAGCAATGCCCCTGCGAAAGTCCTTTTTTTCAAAGTGTAACTCATTTTCAGTAGTTCCAAAAAGGCGTTGAATCTGCGCTGTAGATAATTGCTTTACGTTTATACAAATACACGCATATATGCATATGTGAGATATTCACTTTGACGAGTATTTAAACATAAAATCATGTTTTAAAAGACGGATTTCCACAATTATGGTATACAAAAATTGTGTAGAGAGATCACAGCAATGGGTTTTTTACCTTTATATTGTTGGACGTTTATAAAGGAAAAGCAGGTACAAGATTGTCCTTGAACATGAAACTCACGGTATATATCTCTTCTTTTTACGAATGTTCATCTATTCAAAAGTATAGTGTGGTTTATCTGCGATGGTTTATGCGCATAATTTTTATACACCCTGTATATAAAATAAGTGTCTCCAGAACGTAATCTTACAACGACATTTGTTTCCTTATTAAAAAGACGGTGCAAGGTATATTTGAAGAATTCGTTGAACAGATATTCCGCAAATAATGCGTCGACAGGCTGCTCCTCATTATCGGTTAATCGTGCAATGACAATAAGTGTGCTTTCCAGAGACTGGTACCGGCGCAATTATACGACGCAAATGTTGAGTCATCACAGGTAGAAATATCGCACTTATTTTGTTCGCATATACACATATATTTTCTCCTTGGTCAAATACGGTCTATGTACCTGCATGTGGTGACGTGTCCAGAGGATTCGATACTTCAACAACGTGATTTGCACACGGAAAAGAACGATACAATGCAACGTAAAAGTTTCAACAAGATTCTTTTGACTCGTGGTTAGCTTTTATTTCTCTTTCGAGTCATGCAGTTGCTGGAGATAACTGAAGCTCAAGGATTTCCTTGATTGATTAATCGAGACTAAAGATTATTTTTCAGAGTTCGAGAATTATTATTATTATCGTTGAAATAATACCAGGTGCATCAAAAAATAAATATCGTTGCTATAACCTTGGGTAGCTTTATTTTATAAAAATTGAGGAGCACCCAATAAGGGTGCAATTATATTTTCGGTTGCGTAGATATTGAAATTCTTTTATTTACAATGATCAGTGCATTGAAATATCTTGGTACCACATTTCCAGATTTCTATTATTAATGGATATATTAACTGAGACACCAACTTAACAGTAAGATAATTTTTTTTTTAAGTCGCTTAATGAGAAGACTATTTTGATACAATATTGCCGCCTTGTTTGCATTAAAATGAAGATGAATATCTTCTTAAACAACCTGTAGTTGTTCCATTTATTAATTTACAATAACACATATGATAAATATGCGTGCTGTTTACTCGGGCTAAGTATACATTGATGTTTTATTGTTTACGCTTTATCAAGTAGACGTGACCGTTCGACTTTTGCTCATCCGCTAGATGCTAATTTGGAAAAGTATTTTTCAACTTGTACTGACTATGTGGACGACAATGGGTTGCATGATAACGCGTACATTCTACGCTATTGAATGACTTAACAATTCTTGCATACTACTGGCGAAAAATAATTGTTAAACTGTTATCAGATTATTCTTAGATCTGTGGAAGCAACATCGTTTACAGAATATTCTATTTGATAGACATATAATGATTTACAGATTCTGTTACACTTATTATTCTTTTTATTTTAAGAACAGTTGAGAACAGATCTTTATATTTGAGACGTAACATTTAAACGTTGCGATTGTTATATAACATACGTATGAAAATGACAAAAATAAAAACTTTGATCAAAATTAAATCGTACAACCTTACACCTGCTTAGTATGATTTTTCACGAGTCGGCTATCTTTCACGTTTTACGTACAACTAATCGGTCTCTAAAATTACCTACACGAAGATATGCAGACGTCACAATCTGTGTTAAGGTCAGGCGAACGAAAAGTGGAACGAATATTCCTTCGTCATTCTTCAAGCCCTATATGCACGAAGATATCTGCAAACTACCACCTCTCCGACCCATTAAAAGAAAAAAAAGATAATACACGATGTACATATAATAGTCACGAGTATCTGGTTTTGCAAAGAACGCATTTCTAAATTCCATTTTATTTCCCACGAAACGATTGTCCAACATGCGTAGCGAAAAAAAGGAAAAAAAAATTTCTGTACAAGGATTCAAATTCAGGCCTTACCCAGTGACCCGCCCGTGACTAGCGGAGCCAGGCACAGTTTATAGATTACCTGGCGAACGCAGAACCCGTTGCTATAGCTAGAATGCCGTTTTCCACCTGTGTGCCACCTTCCGTCAGCTCGCAGGAACTTCTTATGGTCCGCATCAAACGCTTGGAGTCGATCACGCTCAGTCACACGGTGAACTTCCCCTGTCCTCGCGTAAAGGACCATCCTAAAATGGAAAAACTCTCAATCTGGAGCATACCTGAAAACACTCGACGAAGAACTCACTCTTCTGCCGGATGAACCTGATAACAAATTCCCCCTCTCCCTAGAAACTGTCTATCTATATCATCATCCCACTTAAAGGAAGAGAGGAAAAAGGAAAAGAAAAACGATTCCATCTAAACGGGACAAACGTGAAGTAAAGAAGTTTCGAGGACACGAGAGAGGCCAAAGGGGATGTCTGAATGGGTGGTGCCTGCTCGTGTCGAGGTCGCGACAGCCAGGTGAACGCTGGCTCCATTCTTGATCGTGTTATCAGTCATGCGAGCGACGAAGACCAATGTCTATTGTATCGTCTAGCAAATTACAAGAAAGGCGGCGAGCTGATCGACTCGTACAATCTAGGTGGCCAAGCGGAGGTGGAGAAGTTGATCAGAGAACAGTTTGGGATCTTGATGTACGCGGATGGCAAGGGCCAGGTGATCAATCGTGCAGAGTACCTGCGTTGGAAATTCCGAGATTCGGAGCAGGTCGTTCTACCGATAGAGGCCTCTTTGTCGCAGTTCGATCCTTTGGCCCAATGGAACGATCACGAGGCATGCTGGCAGATGCAATATAGAGGATCTTTAGGAGAGACTCTGCTACATGTGCTGATTATATGCGATACCAGGATGCATACACGTGTGGCGCGTATCCTGCTGAAATGTTTTCCACGATTGGCCATCGACGTTGTCGAGGGCGAGGAATATCTGGGCGCCAGTGCGCTTCATCTAGCGATCGCGTACAACAATAATGAACTGGTCCAAGATCTGGTGGAGGCGGGCGCGATCATTTCACAGAGGGCGACAGGCAGCTTTTTCCTGCCCAGGGACCAGCAACGAATGAATCCAGCCAAGACTACGGATTACGAGGGATTAGCCTATCTGGGGGAGTATCCTCTAGCATGGGCCGCGTGCTGCGCGAACGAGAGCGTTTACAACTTATTGCTGGATTCTGGCGCGGATCCCGACGAGCAGGACTCTTTTGGGAACATGATACTGCATATGGTGGTTGTTTGCGACAAATTGGTACGTATTTGAGAATTTCATACTTTTGTGGCACCGCCGTTTGATTTTAGTAATATTGGTAACAGCAATTTTTTTTTTTTATTGAAACGCCATGCTAGGCGAAAAGTGAAAGGTGTAAGGATATTAGAGTAGAATCGGACGATGAAAGTATTGCGTGCTTAAGAGAGAAAAACCATTAGAAATTAATGCCCTTGTCCGGTGCATACGTACGGTATAACTAATTCTTGATTTGATCATTGAAATTATGAATTTATTTTCGGGAACTGTTGAAAGTTATGTTCTTGTTGACGTATGCAAATTATTAATGTAGAAATGGAAGGAATTGTAGAACGACCAAACGAAGTTCTGGCGCTCCGATTGTTAAAAACTCTGGATAATTGTTTTATGCAGATGAGGAATATTTAAATTAGATTTTTTTTCGAGGAAAAAATCTTGCATAAAGTTATACCATACTATAATGAATTTTCGTTTTGCTTTTATTCGAACACAGATTTTCTCTTCGATTCGTAACTTTCAGTAGCACTTGGTATTGCCTAGCAGAATAATTGTTATTTTACGATTTGAAAAGAACGTTTTTGTACATACCGATGAAGCAATTGGAGTAAAACTTGCGCAATGAGTAAAGTTCACGTGAAATTGTTGTTCTTGTGTATATATAAGGTCAATTATCAAAATGATAATTTGTTTAAACAAGATTCGGCTTATGACTGTCAGTGTTTCTCTATTTTGTTTACTGATATATCTTTGGAATGATGATAAAAGAATGATAAAAGCAAGTTTAGTAAAATGTTAGATTATCAGTGCAATCATAGAATTGCTTCTGAATAAGAGATAGATATTTGGTAAGAAAAAAAATAGTACGCAGCTTATTTTATTCTGAATCTTGTAGGAAAATCCAGATACGAAGTAGTGCACGTTTTCCTTGCAGTAAATCAGTATAGCGCAGGACAATGTGAAATTTGCAGTATACATAGTCCTTAAAGCAAGCATTTTATTTAGCTGACTTTAAAGGTAGAACGGTCCTATTTTGAAACAAATCTCTGATACTCCCATCTAAATTAAAAACCTATTCAACTAATACCGAGGTATTTAATAATAATGTTCACTGCAGACTTCAATGAATAACTCTTTTTGTTCCTATACAAGAAATAAATTAAAGATTCGCACAAACAATCGGCGGGAACACCATCCGGGCTTAAATTAAGAAAAACAGGAAACAAAAAATATCCTTTGAAGCAAAACAAACGAATGACCCAAATGGTCGATTTTTCTCCGACCATCGAGAGATTTCCGCTAAATCCAGTACAAAAGCTTGGCTGTATAACGCAGGACATGTTCGGATATGCCCTACGCCATCCGAAGCTTCCTGCTCGCAATGGAATCGCGAATGCCGCCGGACTGACCCCATTGACCCTCGCCTGCCAGCTAGGTCGCGCAGAGGTCTTTCGGGAGATGTTGGAACTGTCTGCACGAGAATTCTGGCGCTACAGTAATATCACCTGCTCGGCGTACCCCCTGAATGCACTCGACACGCTGTTACCCGACGGCAGAACAAGTACGTCGTAATGCTAATCGAATTACACGCCTTCGAGAATCGTCGTCCGGGGTTCGTCGTTCACAGGCCACGCCAAAGTGCCCACTCACCTTGTGACGTACCTTCGCATAATTGTCAAGACTCAAGGCCGAATTATCCTTAGATATATTGTAGATTGTAGACGGTTATCCTTTTCGGTTGGAAAAATAATCACGATAGTAACGTGCTATTGTCCCTAGCGTTCTCTGAATTCCGATCGGCGACACTCGATTGATTCAATCGCGACGAACGCTGGGGTTTTGTTAATAGAATTAGAAAGTAACAATAACTTCGCTAGGTATTAGTATAGTTTTAATGAGATTTAGTCGACTCGTAGTTTCGACCACATACGCTGTCAAATAATATACAAACATTTGCTAATATTTCATAGCCACCTCGAAAACAGCTGTTGAAATATTACCATAATTTCTTGCCTTCTTGTCACGGTAGTACGGATTTTTTCAGTAATCCAATTTATTGCTGCACCGCTTCACTACCGTCAGGTATACACCTAGAAGCAACGCTTCGAATCGAAGTCAGGGAAGGATATATATCCCAACTATTTTTCAAATATCACTGGAACGAGTCGGAACGATCCGAGAACAGTCACCGCAATCAAACATTTCATACTTACACACTCGAGCAACCAGCAATCATATTCTTCTTACCGTATTGAACGCGAGTACAATCGCCCCGTCCTTTAATTTCCATGAAATTCGTCCTCGATAGAGAGGCACAGCTCTCGCAGACATGTCCCGTCGCCTTGCCGCGATCTGCATTTAAAGAGCCTGGCAATCGAACGTCTGCCAAATTGTATCGAAGTTTCCTGCAGGCCTCTCGAGCCCCTACATCCCACCGACTCACCCTCAACTCGTGTAAAGTGGATGTATCCACGATCGACGAGTTTTCTAGACGTTTACGTGATTCATGGGCGGCGCGGAACAGGGAACCGCGCATTCAGATGTACAGACGGAGAACAAGGATGCCGTTAGAAGATTGTGCAACGACGGAAAGCCCGTTCCAACCTTGCGGAAGGGTTGTCGAGGGGTAAGAAGGAAGACAAGGGAAAGCGGGTCGTTGCAGGATGCAATTACGGCCATTTAACGAAGTTTCGAGATTAGCCGCGGACGCGGAGTTGGGTGCTCGCGTTTCATTTAGTTTCGGAATCCATTATCCTTTCGCCCCATCCCCCTTCGTCGTTCCCTGTTCCATCGTTTTCTGGCCATGCCCGTCTTTGCCACCGCGCCACGGCGTGAATGTCATCCGATGGGTTCGCCGATAGCCGAGTCGAGGTGAACCCGGTTGACGGGGGTTGAAGTTGAGTGAAAGTGAGACGAAGAGGCTGAACGCGTTGTAGGTATATCAGCGGGTTGAACTTTCGGCTTGCAACCCCTTCTATGGGTACGCTTAATTACTCTAAGCCAAGGCCAGCCAGACGGGGCCCGTCAGTTGGTTGGAGGACCGCCACGTCTGGCTAATCGAAGTTCAGCCTCGGCTATCTTCGTTTTCTCTCCCTTCGCTTCTATGTTTCTTCCGCGTTTCTGATGAAACTTTCTATTTGGTGGACCACTGTGGTTTGCGCCACTGGTCCACGTGGGGCAGAACGCCAATTTAGGAGTGCAAAAGTCTTCTTTTATGAAATACGTTTGATATCCGCCGTATCCGCGCTAATTTTTCTATACACAATAAGAAGGGGGTGTATAGTTTTTGTTTTATACAATTTGGCCGCAGCCAACTGCGATTGCGAAAGTTATTCCATTTTCGATGGAACAGTTCGATGCCGAGAACGTTCGCGCCGATGCGACCTACGGTAAACTCCCGATGATCGGGCCCCGCTATTTTTATTCACGTGCAAACAATTGACTAGAAGAACAATGACTAACATATTCCGTCATTACATACTTTTTGTCACGTTCGTCATTGTTTAAATACTGTTTCTCTTACTAATTTTATTCTTTATGCATACCAAATTTTTGTGTACTGGATTCCGTACGTCTTTCCCTCTAGGATGTATATTTTGTGCGTTATGAATATATTTATACGTTCATTTTTGTTCAGTAACTGCCTAGAAATGATAACTGATACATGTTGTCGGGTTAAACGAAAAACAATGGATTTGAGAAATGACAGTGTCGTTTTTAGCTCCTACGGACATTTATGTTGATATTGAAAATAGCGTCAATGGCCTATTCCGTGTTCCGTTTTTCGACTTTTGCACTTCTACATTGACGTTTTACTCCCGGTGTGCGGCGCCTGCGAAAAGGAAAAGTGCAAACATCGATCACGTTTTCTTTTTCAGTGGACGTCGTATTAGAATTTGATTATCGCGAAGAAATTGTTGATTAGCTAATTAATATTTGTTATGGATAAATGATTCCTTATTTCTTTGCCTTCGCGAATAATTAACTGTCTCTCGATTTGCTTTATGGTCGAAACCAAAAGCGACAAAAAAAACCTGTAATTGACTGGTATAGAATTATTATTATTCCGAATGAACTCAGGTACGCTTTGATGCTGCGATTCGTCGGGTCATCTGAGTTGCACCTCGAATATCCACGAGGCAACAATCGAGCCAGTTGTGCGTAGGTACATATGTACATATTTCGCGTTGGGAATAAACTGCACTGCAAGCTTTATCCGACACCAGTTTTATTATTGTCTTTCTTCGCAAAAGGCGGACGGTAGAATAGTGATGGTGAAAGGTGATGGTGAAATATACTAAATTGATGAAATTTCTGACGCCCCTTTGTCGTCACCGAATGGCCCGACATGAAAATCCATCGGGCGTGTGCGTTTACCAGGGCAGAGGTTTCCTGATATAATCTGCTGCTCTATTACATCACCAGCGATCGACTTTTGATGTTCTCTGATGGAATTAAGCTCGGAAAGATAGCTTAAATCGATTACTGGGAACACGGTCGACCGCCTCTGCTAAAACGTTGATAATTATCCGAGCGCAGCACTTAGGAATGATTATCAGCGATAGCAGTGTAATCGAGTCGTTATTCAAGTTCGGTTCAACGTCCGTTTTTGCTGGGCTGGCCATCCGGTCAGCAGCCGATCTCAGAGATGACCATCGGCTAGAAGGGAATAGAGGAAGAGAGAAAGGTGTGCTGTCGAGGGAAAACTTCTCGAAGGTCTGTGCAGGAGTTAGATATAATTACGAGTTGCGGTAACGACCATGTACCATGGAGCAAGTTCGTCGTATGTGCGAAGTTCGGTTTTCCCAGTACGACAGTCTGCTGGTGTATCGTGGAAAATTGTACAGCAGATGAATGGAACTGCTGCGTGTTGTTTCCGTGTGGTGTAAATGTTGATTTCTATATGTGCTTGATAATTATATTTTATACATACATATTTTTTCGTGGCTTTATTGCGTGTAAACCGTGAGAGAAGTTCAAATATATTGAATGAGTCTAGAGTGCTAGGACCTGGCTCTGACACGTAAACTCGGGATCACGAATATGGAGGTCACTGGAATTCGGATCTATTTGGACAGAGATTCAGATCCTGGTTCCTCCCAATCAGTCGTACTACCATGTGCTCACAGAAACACATAGATACCCGGTAGTATCAAAATCATGAGTTCAATTGACCCGCGACCCACAAATTCTCTCCCTGATTCTATGCGCTCTCCGGTCGGCAATTCATTTTTATTGAACTTGTTGTACATTATTTTGGTGTCCATAAATATACATTTGTTCGTTTCTGTAGCCTCGATCTGTTTCTTCTGCGCGTTCGAAATACAATTGAAATAGCTCGAAGCTTTCGCCGGCACATAATCATCGCTGTATTGAATACAACGTCGATCGAATCGCGTGTACTCATAACTGAATTGAAGTTCTCATGATGCACACGAATGTGACTGATAATATTAATACGCGCGTATTACCCGCAAGCCGCTAAATATTTGATCATTCGAGTTCGATGGTCGAAGCACGATATAATTTCGACGAATTACCGGGATTAATTCGGTCGTTTTTTGGGAAGTTCTGGTCATCGATTCGAACGGTATCGAAGACGGAATCGAATGGAGAGTTTCGGGGCGATTCGACGGGAACGCGGATATTCGTTGCAATTTTGCTTCCACATCTGAAATTCAATTTCCAAGCCAAAAGCTGTCGGGGGAAGTTCCCATCAATGGTGTCGCTGTACCTGAGAGCGAATATGAGAAGAATGGAGATTGACAAGAGGCGCGGCGAGCGTTAAAGCGTTTCCTTGAAAATATCCAGCGAAGCTACGAACTCTCTGACGCTTTAAGCCACCGTGAAAGCAGCTTTGTCTGGGTCCGCGACTGATTAAAGAGTGTGACAAGGTGTACGTACGGCAGATCGGAGGCACACTCATTTTGATGAAACTTTGTACGTACCTGGAGAACCGATAAATATTGCGAACGTATTTTACTCATTCAGACACGTACTCTTTTTTTGCGACTTAGAAATTTGTGTGCAGGGGACGCGATTATCTTCTAAAAGCCAATGCTGAAAATGGGCGAACGTTGAAAGTCGTTAGGATTGAAAAGTTCTTTGATAATGCGATTCTGCGCGTTCAAAGGGATCAGAAATGAATGGCCATTTATCCGGGAGGCGATGGGAATGGTGTAAAAAATACGATCAATTACAATAATATGTCCATGATTATATCTCATTTAGTTGGAACTGCTCACTTTTGTTCTCATCTTTTTGAGATGGTGGTAAAACACTCAGTCACATAATCGTGACGAGAATTATTTATCAACATTGTAGTAGCTCATTTAATAAAAATAAAATCATCAGAAAATAATTGAAAACAAAAGAAATCTTTTATTGAACAGTCACTCAATGAACTCAATAGAAATTGATAAACAACAAAAGCATTATTCCTTTCGCAGCAAGATATCAGCAAAGAGATCTTACAAAGCAGTCCGATATTGTTCTATCAATATCATTGATCGATACGTAAAGTCGAGCTACACAAAACGCATAGAATGGAGCGCGGAAGATTTGGCGAGTCGACAACTATTGAACAACGGCCAATGAACTTTTAACCGTGCCATCCGTATTGATTATCGAATTTTGTTCAGGTGACTTCTCCGTGAAATATTAAGCGCTCGTCGTCTGTAACTTTTGCAAAGTTTTGAGAGTGCATCGATCGGATTTATTTCGCCTGACCGAAATGCAACGTCAAATTCTTCGAGCTACTGTGCCGTAGTCGTGATCGTATCTCCTTCACGTCACGTCGATTTCGTTTACCCGCTGTATACAATTAGGAAAGCTGAGAATATCATAGACGTGTATCTTTTTGTCGTTATCCGTTATCCGCAATATTTCTACGATCTTTCTTAGTAGCTTCGAATCGAATTCTGATAATCGCAACGAGCTTCATTCCACAAATCAGAATGATTTAAACTCACTCTCGACTTCAAATACAACGCAATGTGTGCAACGTGGAATTTCCTATATACCGAGTTAACTTTTTAATAGTAGAGTTAGTATTTTTAATCGCGACTCATAAACAGTCACATCGACGTATCAGCGAATCACCGGTAAACAAATTCGAAGTTTCAAAAACAATTCTAAAAAAAAAAAAAATTCGCTCCTTAAACAGTTAACACAGTTCAATGCAAAGAACACTATCCATCCTTGTGCAGCTAATAGAACAGCGAGGTTCACTATCTGAATGTGGTTCGTAGGCCCAGCGCGAAAATGCAAATCGTTCATCGAACAAACATTAGCTAGTTTTCGATGCTAGAACGTGACAACGTCGAATGACAGATTAACGATTCGGTGGAATCCTTTCACGGTCCACGGCAGCGGAAAAGCAGCGTGAACTTTTATCTTTGCATGCAAGAAAGTTCGGCACCGCACGTGGCGCGGTTACAGAAAAAGCCACCATGCATCGGTTCCGCTTCCACCACTGTGGCGAAATTTGTGCGTCTAATATATATGGCTGGTAATGTAAAACCCATAATTATCGCGGCGTAGAGAGAACCCTAAAGTGATGTTCCATTAACCGCAAATGGTCCTCTCCGAATTTCTATTTCAGACTGGAACTCCGCGCTATTTATCATTCTGAACGGTACGAAGGAGGAGCACTTGGACATGCTGGACGGTGGTATTATTCAGCGATTACTCGAGGAAAAATGGAAGACCTTCGCTCGGGTAAGTGCGTCCACGTGACGATATTCTCGCTAGCACCACCTTTCCGGGCATTTTTCACTGATTCAAGCTAGACCAGTTCTCCACAGCTTGGGGACGCAATGGTATCCATTAAACAGTTCCGCTTGAAACTTCGCGACAGTTGCTCGTTTAAGGAACGTAATTGATATATCGCTATGTTACATGGCTGGTAGATGGGTAATATCTTTTCTCTTGGATAGATTTAAAGGGTATACTATGGTAAAGTGTTTTATCTCGTAAGATGTCGTTTCTGAGTCGCATCTTTGGTATAATTGTTGCATTTCTTAAAATTAATAGGAATGTGTATCGATATTCGAGAAAAGGAAAAATTCATATGTCTCGCGCCACTTTTTCACGAGTTCCCGATCTTTCGGATAGTGGTTAGCTTCTCCAAACGAACGCTGGCATTTCAAAATAGCTCCTAGTTAAGTAACGCAATATAATATTTTAATAAATTTTCTTTCTTGAATGATAAGCTTTCTTCGCTGTACCCGATGCAATGTGCAATATAAAAGTTATTCGTATCATTATGATCTACGTATAATTTTCAACGTATTTCATTCATTCAGTACCAAATTCTCAATCGAACGTCAATCTCTAATGATAATCAGACATGCATATCATGCAGACATGCGGAAATTTTCAAGTCTCGCATGCGTGTGCATTTCAAATTATTCCAGTGATTATAGAGTGACGTCGAGTAGACTTGGAGTGACTTGGAAACGATTGTCATTCGCGTGCTCGACGACCGGACGATCGAGTGGCAATGACAGGGTTTTCCAGGTACGTTGAATACGCGACCGATTTATTTCGATCTGCAGAGGCACGCGGCGTTCGCGATGATATCGATAATCCCTGAATGATCTCGGGGAACGACGAGGGCTCGTCGACGTCGGACTGATTGCGGTCATAATCACGTGTCCAATGGCCCTTCGTGTCTCGAAAGGGTTAATGGACGGACGTTTCCAAATCGCTCGTACATTTATTTCGTATTCGGGTGACAATGCTTTTCAAGTTCGAGATTCGTCCTAATCGTGGTTCCTGTGATCATTATGATTGCAACAATGAACGTGTTCTATGTTTTTTCATACTTTTGTTCTTATCTTTTTAATGCAATTATGAACGCGGTTGGAAGCTTTGGTATATTTAATGTTATAAGTTTGTAAGTCATCATTTAATTGCCCGTTTTAGCGTCTGTTTGAGAAACGAATCTCGAATTTTAGTCAAATTATTTTTATCACGATATATGTATATGTAGTTACGGAATTGCAAAAGTTGAACATTATTATTTAGCGAAACGTTCAGATTGTTACGTTGTTTAAAAGTAAGATACTGTTTGTTTGCTGATTATTGATCGTAGTATTTGCTGTAATTGAGAGGGCGAGTCTTGTTAAATAGTGAAATTCTGGAAGGAAGGTTGAGATTTGAAACTTTATCTGTGAGCCATTCTTTTCATTTAATTTATACTACTTCTATTGCTTCGTCCTGTGTGCACATTGCTATATTTAATTGCAGTTGTAATTTAATATGCCCAAGAAGCTAAATGTTTTCAGCAGTTTGATAATACGAAATTGTATATTACAAAAGGAATTTTAATATATAATACGATCTGATCATATAGATTATAGATTATTTTCTCTAACATACAAATGAAGTATACGCGGTCTTGCAGTATTTACTTTGAGCATCGTGCTTGTTACGCAATACGATGAAATAACAATGAATAATATATTAACCTTATACTTACGCTATACATAAATAAGTAAGCACATAGATAGAACGAGTCTCGCTAACTCTATTGCATAAAGTTTCTTCACATAGCCTATTCACGGAACCGATATTACATACTATCTTTTTCGTCCCTGTAAGAAAAGAACTATGTATCGATGGAAAATGCATATTTCAAACAGCTCTTAAACAAATCGAGCAAGCAACGTTGAATGAAAGTTTACTTCTTTATCCACGAATATATCAATCATTTTATACGTTTATACGTATTATTATTCTGCTCATTTCACTGCTACGCGAAAGAACTTTTAAATGGAATATACACAACGCTATCAGACCGTGAATGCGTAGATTTTTACAAAAGATTTGATATTTGAACGAAGTCGGCCACATTTTCCGCGTCGACAATGAAAAGAATTACACCGTAACCATCGGCTCGTGTATCATTTCGACAATTGTTTTCGCTGAATAGGTAAAAATATTTTTCCAGTTAATAAGTGTATCGAAAATTTTATCCCCGAACATTACAAGATATATTTTCAAGATTTCCAAGCTGATTCGAAATTTTCCCTTTCTAAAACAAACAAAGAACGAAGTTAATTGTCTCGTCGTCAAGAGTACACGAGAAACTTGTAAGGAGTTAATGGAACATTCTGTATTAGTCTGGCAGAGCATTACAATGGTTACGGCATCCATGACATATCCCACTTATAGTGCTAATCGCGACCACGTTTAAACCACATACAAGCATTAAATGGCCAATTATGCTATGATATTGTACACAGACATTAGCTTGGTTGTAGTGCAATTAATCACGAAGCATATTGGACGGTAACACGTCGTTAGGATAACTTTACGAACGATAGCGTATACACTACGATACTTGGAACAATTGGAAGCGCCTTATTGCAATACGTACTTATTTCAAGGGACGCAAATGTCGTTTTGGTAATACATTTTCTAGTATTGATACTTTGTGTGTACAGTCTTGTAGTACTAAAATAGAAAACGATATTATAATAGATTAATATAAATGTAATTCTAAAGAATTTTTGCGTTTTTCAATGAATAATACATAGAAGTACATACATTCCTACGTTCTTAAAAGCAACATAAATATTCCAAATCTGATACCTACTTCATA
This sequence comes from Nomada lathburiana, assembly GCA_963667235.1. NCBI lineage: Eukaryota > Metazoa > Arthropoda > Insecta > Hymenoptera > Apidae > Nomada > Nomada lathburiana. Next base: position 1,775,118 of record OY763897.1, on the reverse strand, counting down.
AATTAACAATCCAGTGTCTGCACTGTTTTCGCTAAATAATAAAAGCAAATCGACAGCAAACACTCCGCGCTCCAATACCAAATATCATTTACCCTAAATTACACTCTATGCACTGAAGTCGTCTCACTACGTAAACCGTAAACTATCGATTGCGCACCGTTAAAAATAACTTTGCCACACTTTCCCCGTTATCACGCGTTCAACGTGAAAACCGAACGTCAACCATCAGATCCTATACCCCTTCAATTATTTTTCCTGCACTGTTCTTGTATATCGCCCGTGCTATTTCTCAGCCAAGTGACGTTTAAATAAATACCACCGTTTGCCACCTGAAAGTTGCAGTTCTTGAAACGATTGATCATCCTGGTGTTTCACCTAACGTCGCTCTCGCTGGCCGTCTACCTGCGCCCGTCCAACGGTGAAACCATAATCCTGAAATGGCCGGAAGAAATCACGGAAGCCGGTCGCACGGTATCAGAGTGCATCACCGTGATTGGCGTGCTGGGTTATATTCTGATCCAACTAGGCGGCGAGATCGTCAACATCGGTCTTCTGTCGTTCCTGAAGCAGCTGGTATGCATAGCGATCTTGTTTCCTGGTTGCATTCATCCTTCGCCGCGTGTACCGACGGTCGAACCGTGAAAGTTACGAGATCGTGAAACGCCCCCGTTGCGTTGTTTCGTGGTCCAAGCGTGGTATCGATATCTCGCTTGCACAGCCGGACGAGGGCAATTTCGAATCTTTCGAATCGCGCCACTGCTATCGGAGGTTGAGCAAACCACCAGTGAGCTGTAACGGGTCACGAGCATAGTATAGCGAAGGAACGAGCTATTTCTTCGTAAAATCGACATGCTGGCGGGTACGATCGACATTCTTTGTTTGGTTTGGCTCGTGGAATGTGTACGAGGTTCTGATTCGTTGGTCGCGGGTAATATTATGCTGAGGGCTGCTCTTTGGATTGACGTTCGGTGTGCGGGGAGTACTGGATGGTTTTGGGTCTTTTGTATTGGGGATATGCAATTTGGAATATCGTGATCGTTACTACATTTTGCTTGTTCCTTTTAAATGTCTGTCGATGATGTTTTAAATACAGTAGTCGAGCGTTAGACTAATCACTTCTCTGACTCCAAACTTTATTTTCGTGTATTAAAATATTACGGACAATTAAAGAAGAAGTAAGTCTATAAATAAACAGATTTGATAAAAGATGGTGTCTTTGGAAAAGCACGAATGAACATCTTCGAAATTAATCCTTTCGTCCTTTACAGAAGCACCGGTAATTAACACTTCTGAAGTCAAATTGAAGGAGAATTTCGTTCGCATCGCGTTTAATCGAACTCAAGAAATTAGTATCGTTTATCCAGGTGAACATCATTCGCAAATTAATTTCTCAATAATTATCGAATTACTCGTCAATCGTGTTACCCATTGGTCATTCCTGTAAGAGGGAATACGTAATTCGTAATTAGCCAAGCTCGATCGATAGCGCAGACATCGAGTGTACGATATAATTAGGACGACGTCACGTGTGCACGTGTATCGCGAATTATTAATCGCGATGACGAATCAACGTCAGTGAGAGATTGTTGTGAAACACCTCGGTGGACACTCTTCATTCTAAATCCAGTGTACATGACAATTTTAAATATCCTACACTTCGTGTCAATCTTATGGAATATTTTGACGAAGTACGTGAAAAAAGTGGGGCATTCAATGGCGAATCAAGGACTAACACTGACGAATTGCACTTTACTCCAGTTCAGATGTGAATTTTTACTCAGCACCGAGAACGATAATTATTTTTGAGAAAGCACAAAAATTCGCGTACGCGAGTTTCATGGAAGAGAGTATTACATGCCCATAGTTGGATCCAGAATTTAGGAAAGAAATTATCCAAGGTTTTTGCCCAATGTATTTATAATTAGGCGCATGCATAGAGCGAAGAGATTGTCCGCCGTTTGGTTGACGACGCAACGCGTTGCCACGTACCGAAATTCCGTGGCTTATATCGATTCCTCTGCGGGAGACCGTAAAGCGTATAAGAATGCATGCTACCTTTGACGTTTCACCTGCACATTTACCTTACAGAGTCACGAGCCCGCCAAACTCATATTCGTAATCAGCAACCTACTCATACTCGCCTGTATTCCGTATCGTCTTGCTGGTAACAGGCATGCGGAAGATGCGATACTTGTCGTTGCAGTACCTGGTTCTTGGTTTCTCCTCATGTTCTTCGCTGGGTGAGTGATATTCAGTACTTTTAATACGTGTTGGATTGTTATGCTTTTGATTTGTGGTATGCGTGTTTCATGATTTTTATAGTTTAATTGAGTAAACTTTGCTATGTGTTATTGGGGATTAAGTACTGGTGATTGTGTATTAACTGTTAGTAATAACAATAATCGTAATGGTACATTGGAATATTTTTATATGAATTTATTATACGATTAGTATTATCAGTAGCATTATTATTATTTTCTTCATACGAATAATACAATACAATGTTACACTAATAATGTTGAGATGCGTTAATTAGTAAGTAGTAATTGGTGAATATTAGAAGCTTATATTCCCTACATATTATTTAAATATTTTATAAACGATAAATCTTTGCTCATAATAACGTAAGAAAACGTAACACAACGTTCCTGTTGCTTGTTGTAGAAACTAGCTCAATGGCTGTATCAGCGTTTCATTAATGACCTGAGTAATGGCTAGGTGTATTACATTAAAGATACGACCTCCTATACCTACGTCGTACGCATATATTTGTTGCATTCTTATTTGCATGTTACCTAAAACTGATTACATCGTACCGACTAAACTTGTAAACTGCTGAATTAATGTTTGCCACGTTAAAAATTGCTGCGCGTAAGTATTACTGATACATACATACAACTTTTCATACTCATCGAAAACTGAACTTTCCTAATACCAAAAGAGAACAATGGCCTACGAGATATTATATCAAATTAAAAAAGAATAACAAACGAACGCAAATTCAATACAGTTTAATAAAGCTAATAAAATTGGTATTTAGTTTTATTTTTATACAATAATGCTTGCAATTTATTTAAGGCTTGTATAAATTTCGAATAATTGTAAATTTACATCACTATAATATACAATACCAAACAATTTTTCGATTGTAAAAAGCGTCGTATACGAACTAACAAATTTCACGAAGCATTCATTCAATGATCGACAGGACAATCTCTGTACTCAACATCTCAACGGGCTTTCGACAAATTTTGCAACTTGCGCCATGTAGAAATTTTCATACCATTCCAATTCATACACGGTTAAGTACATACACCTATTCCCGCACGCATTTTCGGTTCCAGCATATTATTTCATCACTTGTTGCCCCAGTCGCGCATCTACTTAGGATCGCATGACAGAGGCAGTGATTGAGACGTATCGAGACAGTGTGCGGTACCCCATAAACACGGTGGATCATTCTATTCAGAATGTGAACGATATACATAGTTGGTATCTCATTACATTTTCCTTGCATCTTCTTGTCCATTGCAGACTATACGTTTTTCACATTCTTTTCATCCATTCTGCGTCATAAACAGAACGGTTTATGGAATGGTGTTCTAAACAACGTTTTATTTTTGTAATATTTACGTGTAGGCTCCTTTTTTTTTTATTGGATAAGCCTGTCTCTTAGATAATTACAATAAAAGCGTATTAATGTACATTTTACAATATATGTATGTTTAGATTATCACGCTTGTTGGTTTTCGTAAGTATTCTGAACACGGTCCTGTATGGCACAGTGCGTTAATATTTCATTGCCTCCTTATTACAGCTGCACAACATATTTGCAACAATTTAACCGGTTGGATTTGTCGATGAGTGTTTACAGACGCGGTTTCATTTAGCTCAGATTTACGCTGTGCTTCGTTAATGGAACGTGAATTGTTGGCGGCATCAATTTTTTGTTAATTATGCAGGAACTAACGATAATGTTGAATAGGAGGAATGCCGTTGAAATTCCGTTGTTGGCTTGTAAGCTGACGACGGAAATATTCATGAAGAATCATAACAGAATGCTCGATAAGTGTTATGTGCTCTAGTCATGCAACATCGGTTACTCTTATTATTCAAAAGATCCACATACTATATTTTATTATCTTTTACACCTTTGTGCGCCTTGTACACCTTTGTGTAGAATAATGTATTCGACATCCTTGTACTTAATGTAACCATATGTATGGCAAATTTAAACGTTTGACTGATAGCAAAATACTTTTCTTGTTACTAATGATCGGAAATATTCCGTAAAATATTGAACAGCTTACTGGATATCTTCAAAATGAAGTGAGAGATACATAAGTATCGTAAATAAATTTCTACAAACGCATACACATGTATATGTGTATGTACATGTAGCAATTGGTACGTCGCACAGTGGGTCGAAACTGAAAAATACTAGGCATACCTAAAAAAAAATGTTGTATTTCTGTATTCTTATGTTAATTTGTTCCATATTTTTCTCATAATCAGTCGAACATTGTCTTAACCTCCCGAAAGTGGTCTACAATATTTTGTATATTTACGTTACCAGAAAGTAGTTAGCGGTTCAATTTTCAGTGAAATGGTTTTAGTTACCTTTCTTCTTATATTGAAAATGATAAACATTTACATGGTCACTACTTTGCTACCAAATTATCATTCTTTATATTAATTTTACATTTTTGTAAATAACAAAAATTGTTTGCATTTGTTTGTAAATTCACGTATATCTCATCATTCTAGATAGATCCAGGTTTGTAAAATTTAATTATTTGCATCCGTCCGCAACCGTCCCTTTGAGAAATTGATGTTTTTCTTGCAACAAAATGACATTGGCAAATCCACTCCTGAATTTAACGATTATCTATCGTTCGCTAGCCAATAGCTACAATCCAGTGCATCTAAACTATACTATGTATATGTGTAAATATACATGCTTGCCTTATGAGTCGATTAACAATTTGTTTTTTGTTGAGAGTTGCAACGCGAATTTCAGAATGATCCGTTAGGTCAGGTTTATGACATGGCCAAAAGGAACGCTATTTTTTAGGAATAGTTTTTGACGCTATATTGTTATACATATGTAAACTGAAACAGAGAAAACATAACAGAAAACATAAAGCCATGTATTTTTGTTTTTTTATTAATTTGTTTATTTCAAGTTTAGATGCGTATCGTGTAGGAATATTATCTATAACCTTGAATTAGAATCGATAAATGATGGAATACGTGAAATTTTGAAGTATGCCTAGTATTTCTCAGTTTCGACACACTGTGCGCCTTCACTCTGTTGTACAAGGAAACATATCTGAATCAAATAGGAAACTTTTACTTCCACCACTTTATGTGTCATCATATACGAGACAGGCTACAAGTGATAAAATATAATGAGCCGTCTATTTTAAAAGTGACCGAAGTCCATTTATATTTAAATTGAGATATTTAGGAGTTTGCGTTTCAAAAAAATTAAAAATATACGTATAGGATACCAATGTGTCACACTACTTAAGTGTATCTAGGAGAGTTAAATTTACAATTCCTATTAAAATAATAGCAATTATTAAGTGAATAATATGTGTTTTCTTATCACAAATGGGTTTATGCCATTTTCAAAATTAACAACTAGATTTGTTATAAAATTTGAAAGAGCCCACGTCCATTTGACATAATTTAAAATGCTTCAAATTGAAGAAACCATACTCAATTTATTTTATATTTCTTTGCAACACTTCAGAAACACACAATTTATGCAATTCAGGAAATCTTCTAACTATATAAATTAAATAACTATACATATAATATTTTTGTTTTTCTGAAAATGTGTAATTTACTAACCCAAACAGCTTAATAAACATTATTTAAAAAGTAAGACGGTTTTGGCCGTCATAGACGAACTTAAACCACTTTGAAAAGACAAATTTTTATCATTGCGTTAGTTAGCTAATTTTCTGTTAACAAAACTTTAGTGAGTTGGTATATATTGGCTGTAAATTGTTTAAAAAGGAAAAAATCACGGAGAATTGTAACTATTATAAATTCTACATGGGATTTTGTTGAAAAATGGACTTAGGCCACTATCAAAATAAACGGCTCATTTATCGTATAAAAACGAAAAAGCATACGAATAACGAAGAAAGTGTCGTCTGTGTACTTACAATTACTACAATAGAATTACCCCGGCGCGGCGGGTCCAAGAATATCTCCGTCACAGGGCAATAATTAAGACAAAATAAAAACTTTTCTACGATGCACACGATTTTCCTGCGAATGGAGCAGAAGAAAGGCATTTATAATCTTCTGGATGATAGCTCTTCCAGATTTCGAACCTCCTTTCGCGTGATTTACGACGAGATAATGCCGGCTATTTCGCATTACCATACACACGCCTCTCTTGGCAATCGTTTTTACCCGTCGACGCCGCGTCCTTTTCGCGGCCACTTTCCTGCAGGTATTACTGCAGAACTTTCAACTCCTGTTCCTCTTCCTCTAACCCCCTTTTTCTTCAGACCAGTAGACGAGACGATGACGAAAACGACTCCAATGACTTTATTTTTCGGCTCTTTTCTACACAGCTTCCAGGCAACCCGTCGAAGTACGTTCTTTGACTCGCTGGGCGTCGTCGTCACTTTGACGAACGTCTGCAGCCACCGTTCGAGTTTCTGGTTGTCGAAAAAGAACGGGCCGCCCCATTGCAACGAGAAAATGCATCTCGTTTCCGGACATCGTACTTTGAACCGCGGTATCGAATAATTACGGATAAATATCGTTGCGCTGTGAGACGAGGGTTTATTTCTTTTTACACGAGAGAGTGCGTTGTTAAGGATTTGCCGAAAGTAGTTTCGTAGTTTTTGGTTTTTGATTTTGGTCGAAGTAATCTTCGAGTAGAATCGATTTCTGTGCGACTTGTTTTCTTTTATATTTGCAGCTTATGTTAAATAATAATTGATTCCAATTAATTCTCACTGATCTACGAATACTGTATATTCTTATATGTATGTCTGTAGAAATGACAGGTGACTAAAGATATACATTTGTTCGTCGCTTACAATTAGTCAGTCGTAGGAAACTACCAAAACGTTTCTAATATTTAGAAACAATCTATCAAGAAAATAGTTTCGCAATGCCCTCAATAATTTCCCACTTGCAAATATAAACAAGCCGAAGAGTATAAACAGTACGGCCTGCAATTTTCTGAAATACGGCACGCTATCGCCGATAGAAAAATTAAAATTACTCTCCCACTGTTTATAATGACAAGTATTGTATCAGAAGTGTTCACGTAATTTTCCATAATGAAGGTTGAAACAGTGGCGGAGCATTATTGTCTGCATACCGCATCTGGAGCGTATTTTCTTTATTGAAGCAATATTACGTAAAAGCGTCTGCATTCCGGTGTGTAATTACTGTCCATCAGGCCGCCCTTTTGTCTCCGGCTTGCCGTTTAAGTACACGTATAGGGGGCGTAATTCCTCAAAGGCTTTCGAACGCCCGCCACCAGATTTCTTGTCCTCTATAACTGCTGCCGTTGACTTGGCATTAAGCCACCGTTGCGCCTGAGATTAATTTCGCACGAAATTTAACTGCAGATCGATGCAGTCTCCTTCACCTGTAAATGCTTTATTCAACGCCACTTCCGCTCACGATTCTTCTCCCGCTCTCATTATTCATCGAGATATTACTTCAATTTGTTCCAGTTTCTATTTCGGTTTCTATTACCAATTTAATCATCTATGCTGATATGCAAGAATTTTTTCCCCTCATATAAACTGATTACGATCGGCAATTCTTCCCGGACAGATAGTACAGTATGTAATGTTGAATTGAAATTTGTTTCATTGCAATAGAATGAAACGAAATTTGTATGGAGTTTACTATTGTCTACGTCTACATCGTTGATATCGGTTAATGCGGATTCGTGACTTACGACTTCAAATGAAGCAATGAATATAATTTTATTTCTCTTTCGAACGCGAGACGCGTAGATCTTTGCGCTGAAAAGCATAGAATTCTGCTTGTCAAAAAAGCGCAATTGCACTTTGCAACTGCACGATTGCTGGTTCGCCATCGATAAAAAGTTTGCGAACTTCTCCCTTTTTCCTCGCGCAGTGCAGTACCTCCTTTTTGCTGAAACACCGAGTCTTATGGTAACTTGTATTCCCACATATGCAGTTACATCTCTCAGGCCAGAAATCATATATTCTACACCTCCTTAAGGTATTTTTCAACTATTTCTTTCCTTCTTCCATTATCTCTAATTTGAACGCGTATAATAAGTAGGAAGTGTAAATAATTTACAATCATCCATCGTACTTTGATACTATTTAAATTGTCAGCATTTCGAATTATATCCCAGCAATTCCTTCTGCTCAAATATCACGAAACTTTCTGAATAATAATGCTGCACGAAGTGGGACACTCCATTTCTAACTCACCTCTATTCCTACTTTGGAATCTTGCATAATCCCCGTACGAAAAAGAGAAGAAAAGAAAAATTAGAAGACACGTGGATAATCATAAAAGATTATATAAAATTTTCTATTACGTAACAAGCAAGTATTTCAGATTCGGTGGCACGAAAGCGTCGTGCCTAGACTTCTAATTATAGGTACATGAAGCGAACATAATTGTGGCTCATCTACCCTCGAGATGCTAACCCGCATAGTTTAGATTCACATGCCTAACGAGGTATAATCCTTAGAGGGGAAATGCAAGAGAGACATAGAGAGTTGTGCCAAGTATGAATCGAATGTCTACCATCCAAGACCTTAATGCAGATTTGTCGGCTATAGTTGCACCGACATAAGCTCTGCCCAGTTATTGGTGAAATTAAACCGATTCTCCATGCGGGCTTTCCCTTGCATGGTCTGACGCGAAATCGATCTGCCAGATTAGATACCTTGTAGTCCCATTTCGACGGCATTACTGTTGAACGATTATTTTTAGGTGTTTTAAAACTTCAATTGAATAAAACTCTAGTTCACTCTAGAGACATATGGAAACGTCAGAGATCCGATTAATCGGCTTCAGTTTGTTCGTTTTATTTTGAATTCGGTGAGTTCTATTGTATTTATGAAAGAGGACAGTGAAATTCTAGGTGCAGTTTCAACGTTAATTTTGAACTTTGAAAAACGCAATAAGCATTCCAAATTTAACCATGATTATAGGTGTATGGAGAAAAGATCTTTCCGAAATTCATTAGGCAAATTCAAACATGTTTTATGGCAAGAATATTAGTTGCGCTTATTATACCTCGGTTAGCATTGTTTAAGTAATTCTTCAATTATTTATCCCTTATAGAATATTCTGGAATGGCAAAATTATACTCGAAATTGCAGAGTAGAGCAGCACGCTTTCTCCAGAATCTGCGTCACGTTGTAAGAGCACCTAGCGTATCAAATGCTTAGCAATCCTCCGGAATTACCGCGCACTATCATAAACGGCACGAAATGTTTGAATTTTGCGTCAAAATCCCATCTTTTCGTATTACGCATAGATGTTGTACCAACTTCAGTTATACAGCTTCGACATTCTGCTTTTTCAGGACGAGAATATTCTGGTCTAACTGATCGAAAATTTGATTTAAAATTTTCGTCATTTACATGTCATCTGAATTAGAGGTGAAGCAGTGTTTCTTCCATCGCTCGCATAAGCGGTGAAACCGAAGTAGAAATTGAATTTGATCATCAAATACTAGTCATGCGTTTTTCTTTAAGTTTGTCTTATGCGATAAATTCAGTTATATAGGTTAAAATGAACGGTTTGAAGTATTAAAATTTTGGATTTTAATGTTTCGAAATATCTATTGGTCATGCTTGTTACTATTCGTCAATGAGTAAACAAATTGTTCATTATTTTCTTAAATATCCACAATTATTTGTCGTACATTTTACAAACCGGCACATTATCCATGTATTTTCTGTAATGGCTCGAAAGAAGAGTGAATACCTTTAATCGCAGACATTAAAAGTTTCCAATAATTAATTAAGCTCATAATTTTTCCCAGCAGTATAATTAACATGTTCTTTGCCACATGGTGCAACCGATACGAACCACGTTATCGAGACTATCAATTTCTTTTATACCAGATGCATTACAATATCTATATGTGTTTAACACTCACTTACAATTAGTAAGGAAAAACAAAAAACAGAAAAATGGATTGCAAAATTCCCTATTCTATGATAATTATGAAACCATTCGACGAATCCAAAGGAGTGCAGAAATGAACAGAAATCGAACGTAGCATAATAATAAATAATACAGAAATGGATATAAATCGTGGATAACGGACGTGGAACATAAAACCGAGACAGCAAGTCGAGGTAAATTCTCGCAAAACATCGTTCTTCAAAATGTTGTTACCACGGTGGACCAACCAATAATTGTCATCGCTCCCGTCCACTCGTGAATTTTGGAAAATCATTCCTAGTTTATTCAAGCTCGATTACAGTGAATATCACCGTCGTTGGAAAGGGAAACGTTGCTAACGATGCGAGATCTGCAGTTGAAAACAAAAGGGAATAGAATAAAATGGGGAAGGGAGGGATGAAAGTAAAAACGATGAAATAAAACCTAGTTGACGTCGAGTCATGTAGCTAACCTCTGGTTTCTGAAACGGGCGTTTCTCTAGCCACGGTGTTCTTTTCCTCTTGGTCCTTTCTTTGTCGCTTATAATCACCTCTATCGTTCTCCTGTTTTTTCCTACGTGAATACACGGCCGATGGAGAAGTTCGAGACCATCCCTTAATCGTCTTAGAGCGGACTGCTTTATGGATATTCGATAACTTCTCTCTGATGGTTCTTATTTGGAAGTTACGATGCTGGAATATGTAATATATCAACAAGTTTTCCCCCAATTTTTAAGAATATGGTGCACTTAGCCTATCTGTGCACTCTTGTATCTGTGTCGACAGTATATTCTTCTTTTACTGCGTTGTTTGTTACTTCTATATTTGATACTTGGATAGCTTCTTCGTTATGCCACGGTACAAAATCGTTACAATTTTTATTTGTTGATAAACCAAGAAATGTTACAAACTACCTATTATACAGGTTCAAAATCTTTATGCAACCACTCCCAAATTTATTTCTCACCTCTAATCAACGAAACTTTCACACTTTTCACCTTGCATCTTCATTTCATTATTTTCCATTACGACTCTGCGACTTTCCTTGAACTTAACCCCCTGAGAAAAATTGAAGATTTATTACTGCTGGTGACCCTTGACAGGATAAGGGTCATCGATCGGTTAAAGGAAGCTAGGAGGGACCGAACAGTCGTTTTGCTTAGAGACAGCTAGATCGATAACTCTTCCACTTTGTCATTACACCATTGACTTCATTTAATTCCCCCTTTCACCGTTACAATCTAACTTCTCCACCCAGTGCATGCATCAAAGTATCGGGCAAATGAAAAGGAAAGAAAATTAAGGCTACTCGTAATAACCCTCGGGCCTATTTCTTATTTAGAATCAAATTTACAATCAACTGGGTACTAAAATCATTACATTGCACTGGTCTATTACAATTATTAGTAAACATTTACGAATTGTCTAACAAATATTCCATATACTTTTTCAGGCATTATATCATTTTACAATATCATAATATAATAGTTTGCAAACATTATATTATATTACGTTGTAATACACTTTCCTCGTTCCGTCATCTTTCTTTCTCAGTTTAAAATCTTATAACAATCCGGCATCGAAAAACGTCGATTGAAAAGTCAATGATCGCAACACCTAACTGCGAAAACCTGCCAAACGACAATAGCTTATTCCAGTGTATTAACTATTAGAGAGGCCAATGATGGCAATGATATAAAAGAACGCAACAATAGATACCGTAGAAAAAAAGTTGTGGGATATTCTGGCTTGAAAATTAAAAGTGTTCCATTCTATCGTCCGTCTGGTTATGGCACGAAAATCGATTTCTGCAAGCGTTCGGTTCAGGAAACGCCGACCATTGTCCTCTCTCGTCCGCGATTTTGGCTTGAATTACGCGCCGCTTCAATTTCATTGAACGCCGATCGCGCTGGTAAATCGGATAATCAACGACCAACGAAAGAGGTAACAGTGACGGTCGATCGTCAACAGGATAGCGCTGGTAATAGGAGTAACTTCATCCCTCTTCGCTGCGTTTCGTTCTGAACTTGTCCCAAGCCAACCCCTGATGACCTGTAAACTGATAACACAGCCGGAAGTTACACTGTGATCTGTTTTATATTACCCATCATACCGCCGTACCTGTCGCGACGCCAAAACATGCTTGAATATTAAAGGTAAGGATAAAACGTTGCTTACGATTACGATTAAATGGATAAATGGATTTTTTCTTTTTTCGACGATGTTGTTCATAAATTCGAGTTCGCCTGACGTTTCTGTAAACATGTTGAAATGTTATATAAATGATGTTTTATACGCGGATAGGCGGAGTTGGTGTAACAAGTTCGCTGTGTTGAAGGAGGTGATTTGGAAACGTGTATAAGGATTGTATTATGCATTCGATAGGTCGCGATGATAGATCAAGATATTTCGAGTTTGAAAAGTAAACATCACGAATAGAAGTGTGACGTGCTGTGCTACGAATTATTCTTGCTCTGCACGGTTCTAGTCTGTGCTATTCATGTCGACGAGGACAAAATACTTTTTTCCAGCAGTTAGGAAGGATGGTATATAATTCAGTGACCTCGTTACTACACTTCAATCGTTTAATATTCGTATCTTTAATCTAATGTACTGTAATCAATTCTCACGTAAATTTAACTCTCGTGACGAATTCGCGTATCGACATTTAACGAACATATTTAATAAATACAACTTCAACGATTTCGTTTACTTATTTACAATTCGGATCCCATTCGTATCACGAACAATTCTGTATATTATTCTTGTGCTTTTATTCAGGCTTATCCTTTAATTAGCATGTAATTTCTAATTAATCTCGTATTCGAATTTCACTTTTTTCCTTCGCGGGAATTTAACGAAGTACCAGTAGTCCGAAGATCAATGACTTCACAATCACGTCGCGCATTCAGGAATCAAACGCCATTCATTGCCTTCCTGTCTACAAGCTAACGTTAACCACGTTCACTGCACGGTTAAATTCACTGACAGTAGATACAGAAGGATCGATAAGTGACGCGCAACGCACGGATACCACTGAAAGGAACACGATACTTCGTCGATATTATAATAATAGTGACGCTTCATCCCTATTAAAGTTGCGCATCGCTAAAGAGCGAAAGTTTGCTTAATGCGGAGCAAGTAGAATAGAAGTTAATGGAACTTATTGGAATAATATAACATTTTATCGAGGAAAATCATGAATTTATATACATCACTTTAATTAAACTCAAATTTGTTATTTTATGCAGAAAATTGGCCTGCGAAATACAAAATAATGTATTTTATAAAGTTATGTACGATATTTAGACTTTGAACGTGTTGCAATTAAGCTGGTTTCTGGAAGCAGTAGAACAATGTTCTCGTTTCAGTTCGTATTGACAATAAATAAATAAAAATATTAATGCCTACTTGTAAGGGCTACTTTTCAACTTTAGTCCGACGATGACACTGTGGTATGAAAAAAAGTATGGCTAATTAGGAAAACGGATTCTTTTAACGGAGCGCTCCAGAAATAGGCTGCTCCAAGATATTTTAGCATCAATAACTGTAAAATAAAAATCACAATCACATGTACTGGAGTTTGTTGTATTTCACTTATGTCACTGCGATATTACCAATTTATTGGAAACAATTCTATTGTAAAATAATCGCCCCTTAGAAAACAATAATTCCACGTTCTACGAAGCGAGGGCAGACATGGTTGAGTAATACTACTTAAACCAATACCGTTCCTGAATTTAAACACTACCTTGTCCCACATTATACAAAATCAACGAAAATCGAACATGTAATATATCTCAGTTGAAACCACAATAAATATAATTGATCGGGCACAAAAATTTAGCGATAAACATATATTAACAAACAATTTCGTATCCACAGAACCATGCGAACAATTACATTTTTCACACACATAATGTTTCCAATTCCGAACCAGCATACGTGCAATAGACTTTTATTACAATCGCTTCACACAATGTTGAAACACTATGACACACGCTTAAACAATCATACTTAACAAAATTAAAAGCGTATTCAATTCAGTGTTCCGTATACAGTCAAAAAGCATACGCACCACGATGTGTACAGAGTAGCAGAATGTTTGGGGTTGCAAGGTTAAACATTTGACGTTGGTTTTTCACGACGACACCGCGTTGCGATCGATCGTCCAGAGCCCAGAGTATGTATTATCTCGCAAAACGACTACACCAGCAACTCGATTTCTCTCTTTCTCTGCCCCCTCCCCCCCTCTCTCTCACTATTCCTATCCATGCAGAGAGAAATCGCGATGAAATCTGTGCGCACGAATGATAACAGCACGGTGTCTGATCGTCGACGCGTTTTAATGCGTCATTATCGCACGAGCATTGTATCATTTGATTGTTCTAACAGCGCTATCCGACTGACCGGTCCATTCGTCACCATGGTCTACAGTATGATAACCGGCGACATGTTGACCTTCGGGTTAATCTACATAGTGGTGTTGTTTGGTTTCTGCCAGTCGTTCTACTTTTTGTACAAAGGCTTTCCGGGGGTGAAATCGTCCCTCTACAGCTCATATCACTCGACCTGGATGGCACTGTTTCAGATAACCCTCGGCGATTATAACGTAAGCCTACCCTTTCGCTATAAATCAACGCTTTATTGCCGCGGTTATTTCAACTATCGCTTGTGTACAGCACGCGCAATAATTTCATTTCGTCACAGCCGGCAATGTGCGTGCAAAGGGTGCGGTTCGTTATTAAAAATATGTCAGTGGATTTATATGTATTTGGGAATGTTTGGGAAAAATTCGAGGTCTGTTTAAATGGAATTCAAGAGAATCGTGTAACGCATGCCCGAGTGAACGAATCAAGGGGAATGATCGCGTGTAAACTTTTTCACTTGAGCATGCATTCGAACTGACGTACTTGATTTTACCTGCCTCAGTATTGGGTCGGAACGGTATCCTTTGGCATGCTGCACACGTGCACGCGTGTATGCACACGCACAGCTTTCTTTCTTTATTTCTTCGACAAATTTTGCAAGTCGTGGTATGCTTGAAAGCGACGTTAGGCCAATATGCTTTATATTATTCCATTTTGACCGATTTCATAAATTATGCATTTCTTCATAGCGAGTTACATATGGAGGCCAATCAGAAGCCAATCAGTGTAAGTCTTCCCGGAACAAAAACCACTGTATTGTTAAAACTTTCAGTTGATGAATCAATGAAGCCACTATTTTCATACGCAAGCAATAGATGACGGTACTAACATGGTCATGGTTTTCCAATTAATTTGTGAAAACCTTATTTATCTCGGTTTGAATGCTAAAGGACTTGCACTGATGGGCTCCTGAACCCTCCATATGTTTGCTGCTTTCCTCGACAATCAAGAAAATGTTCAATTTATCAAGATCAAACCAATTTCAGCAAGATGACGTTTTTCACTTCCCTAACATTCACTCTGCGGCACAGTGTGAATTACGCCACAGACGAATCCCTCCCGTTCCAAAAAGATGCCGATTCGAAACCGCCAGACACTATCCAGTCATCCTCGAAGCGGACAACTTCCAATCAAATTGCCACGATATTAACAAAAGTTTCGAGAAAAAAGGCTCCCTTATTCCATGGCGGGTATTGAAAGTAAAAATTCATTTTTAACGTAACATCCGTGGCTTCTTGCAATTCCCGGTGCGTGTAACGCGAGAAAATGAAAAGCACAGGCCGCATCGATATATCGCGAAGCGCGTTGGTAAAAAAAAGGACAAAAATTGGCCAGCCCAGCGGCGCGGTTGCGAGCGTTTCAATTAATCGAATTTCACCGATGAAATATCAAGACAATTTGAAACGCGTGCACTGTAGCCGCGGCTAATTGAATTATATTCAATACGAAACGGCGCCTACGAGCCACGAAGAGTAACGCGTTTTCAAATTTCGTCCCTTAAAATTATTAACGCCACATAGGTATCCTTGCAGGAATTTATGTATCCAATAACAATTAAGCATTATTTTATTCCCATTCAATCATTTTCTGCCCAACGTATACTTAAATATATCAATACCTGTCTGTAGTTCTAGTGTTAATGAATCTGTTAAACAAGCAGAAGTATTAGTGGGAATATTATTTCTTGCATAGTCTTTTTGCCAAGAGTTCACTCGATGATTTGATGAGGTTATTGGTTATTAAAGTTTAAGATAAGTTGTATAGGAACGGGTCGTTTGAATTTTTGTACTTTCTTGTAGTTTAAGGTAATGGAAGGTTGTCCTGTTTAATTATTTTTAAATTCCACGATACAGGCATATCCCTTGGGTCAAAGAATTTTGTGATTCATTACAAAATTACAAAATTCTACACATTTAGTTGCAAAACCCTCAGATCCAGTATCAACAACAGTCCGATATAATGGTGCTTGGCACACTCTAAAACAAAGTGTGGCAAAATTCGAATCCTAGAGAACGCTGCGCCACTAAACACATTTCGTTCACAGTTGTTTGAGTTGAAATTCCGTGTCGCTTGATACATCGTTGAACAACATTCCCGTGCCGGTAAATGTTCCGGCGAAACGGTTCCCCTTTCTTTTTTCATCCATGGATCGCCACGACACGCATGAATCTTGAAATTCAATCACAGTTTGCCTGTCCTCGTTCTCCCGGGCGGCATTACATTTTTTCACTCTGTTTCCCCGTTTGTTTTCTCGTTTTTTCATTTAATTTAATCTCTTTTTTATTCCTTTTTTTTAGCGAGACTAAATTAAAGATTTAACATTGCACTGTACGCACCGCTAGCCGGCTTTATAAAGCACACGGTGTCCAGTAAAAATCGCTCGTCGTTTTCACAGTTCGTCGAATTAAACACGCGGGGCCAAACGGGGAACGGCCGGATTTCCGTTAGAAGATCTACGCCCGGGCACATTTATGCCGATGACACGATTATTTTTATCGATCGTTTGCATCGCGGCGCGATTTCGCTGGTTGCAAACGAGTATATTTCAAAAAGTATTACGGATAAAGAGGAAAATTGATTGTTCGTTTTAGTACGCGGACCTCAGCTACACGACCTACCCCAATTTGTCGAAGATGGTGTTCGCCATATTCATGGTGTTGGTCCCAATACTGCTGCTGAACATGCTGATTGCCATGATGGGCAACACTTACGCGCACGTGATCGAGCAAAGCGAGAAGGAGTGGGTGAAGCAAGTAAATATTTGCAGCGCGATATAATTAACCGAGTAATTTTGTGGATGAACGTGTTTCAATGTTTGCCATCGTTTAGATGGCATGGGTGGTGGTAAGATAGAATAAAATCATGGGTTACAGGGATGGAATATAGTACCGGGAGTCGAATAGTAAATTTCTGTTTTAGGAGGAAATATTTCTGTTTTAATGATTCGATAAATAATTATGGCGTTTAGGAATACAGTTACTTCGGATTTAATAAAATACTTTCTGTACTGTTTACTCGACGAGGTTGACGAACTATTTCTGCAACTGTGCCTTTCCTTTAATTCAAATAGAAATTATTATCAATGCAGCTTCGTCGTCAGATTAAATTGATAAGTAATAATGGAATTATGGGAAGAGCAATTCTAAAAATTGTAGAATTTATAAATTTAATACATTTTACATACTTTCGGCTAAAACATTTAGCAATATTTTACGCTTCGCCAAGATTTATTCGATGCATATATACATATATATGTGACAGTCTACGTTCAGCATGTCGAAATACAGAGTTGAAGATTTTCACCGGTTACAGTGGGCAAAAATCGTGGTATCCCTGGAACGAGCAGTATCGCAAAAAGACGCACAGAACTATTTGCAAGAGTACAGTATTAAACTGGGACCTGGAGATGACCCGAACAATCCAGCGTCAGAACAGCGTGGAGTTCTGGTTATTAAAAGTAAATCGAAAACGAAGGCAAAGCAACGGAAAGGTGCTGTTGCTAATTGGAAGGTAATTAATTTTCATCTCTCCTTTGCCGTCTTCGACCTTGGAAATATTTCATTCCGATCGATTCATAATGAACATCGGTTAATTCGGAACAATTTTTTATCGCGTATCACAGCACGTTGGAATATTATACATATTTATAGAGTACCTGCGGCTGATCAGTTGATGATCAAATATTATGCATTTTTCAATGATGTTATTTGAATGAGAGTGAATAATTATTTACTTCTTCTTCGAAACTCTAAACCATTTTGTCTACCACTTTGAAGAATTATCACAATATTTGATCCTTATAGAAATTAGAATAATAATACATTGAAATTAATTGAGATTACACTTATCTTCATTACCTATTATTTCTCTATTAACTGTAAGCTTATGGAACGTAAATTTGAATAGTGCAACTATAGTATATTAAAAATATATTAACCTATATTAAATTATTATAAGTATATTAAAAAACGTTTCCTTTTTGTACACCATTAAGCATTGTTCATTGCTGCATTTCGTGTTTACAGCGCGTGGGTAAGGTGACGATAAACGAGTTAAGAAAACGTGGCATGACAGGAGAGGAATTGCGGCGCATTATGTGGGGTCGTGCATCTTTTTCTACACCCGTTAGAGTAAGGTAATTACAACTTCAACGAAATCCAAGCGTTTGCCATTAAAAAAGAGGAATAATAAAATAATAAAATTTCCCTCGGAGTGAATCATTTTTTCGCTAAAAGTGTAAGCATATCAAATATAGTATATGTATTGTATATTCTATGTAGGTACATATGTGCGTAAGAGAATAAGACCTAGTCGGCCTTGGACTCGTGCTAGTTAATGTACACGGTTCGACAATTACGGCCCTCAATATTATCGCGAATCAATGCTTTGCATTCGACACAGACAATATTAGGTGTGTGACACGAAACTTTGATCACATGCGGTGTGATATTAACGACCACTAAATTTGACAGAACCATCACGATGAAACCAGCTGACACGGCAAACTACGTTAAAGATACTGCAATCCATACCGGCACCCGTTAGTAATTTTCATATGAAAGGAGACGAGTTTCGAAAGCTAGGAAGTGTGAAGATCGTAGAAGGCTAAATAAAGACATTGAGATGTTTATTAATTATATGTGGGATATAATATTGGGCGATTTTGAAAATATTTTAAATTGGAAAGATGGCAATAAACTGATAATTAATACCAATAACCTGTTACTGATAGAATAGTATACAATACTATTAGTCAACTATTGTATTGATTTCGAATGTCAGTTGTCCAGTATTTTACAAATATGTGTTTTCCACGAAAATGGCAAGGTTTCACGTATTACGTACTTAAATGGGAAACACATTTTTTATTTATAATATTTGATCTGTTCTGAAACAAAAGATCTATTCGTCCATGAACTAAGTGAACATAAATTTCCAATCGTCGACCTCGTACGAATGATTCAGAACCGCTATGACGTGTCGCGTTGACGCTTTTTGCCACTGGTTAATTGTTTCGCTCTCGACTTGTGATGCACACTTTCAGCAACATTTATATACTTAATGGTCTAAGAACTTTGTTCGATATTTAAAATAACCTCGACAAAATAAAGACTGATTCACTGTATTTATTAACATTTTTAAAAATATAATATTATACATTAAATATTTTGCGTTATAATAAATTAAACATTTTGCAATAATGGTGTAACACTGTTGCAGTCCTACCTTTAGACAATAGTCGTTAGTCTCTGATACAATAATTATCCCTCCATGCTGTTACCTTTACCACTTTTAAATAATATTACAAGATACATGTTCCCTCCCTGTACACTGTACATAACTGTGCATGACTATATATGCTGTTTAGTTCCTAACAAGAAATCTTATGAAAACTAAAACATTTCTTCGTACATCTTACAAATAGTTAAAAATCAAAAGAATTGCTACTTGAAATAAATTGAAAGGAAGTCACAGTATTTACTTACAAGTTTACACCAATATTACCAATAATACAGAACAAAGATTGCTGGCCGAAGTTTGTTTAACGATAAATAAAACTTTCAAATAAACAAATTTGCGAATAAAGTTGTGGGGCACATAAAATAAAATGAATTACAATTTTTCGACTATAAATAACATTATAATAAAAGAGTTTCATTACTGTCTAGCCCCAAAGCTGCGGAACCACAAGTCTCAGCAGTGACTGCTGGTTTTGGGGATGCATTGACCGCGGCGTTAGACGTGATGGCGTTCACACACGATCTCGACTTATCCACTGCCACCGGTGGAATTCCGATCAATATCGACGCGAAGCAAACGAAATCGAAGGATACCAGTAACGACCAAACGAAATCGACGTCAAATAATCAGGAGAAAGTGTCGACGAACGTTCAATCGTTGCAGATACCGTGTACAGAAACTATTGGTATGCAAGCAAACGATCGTAGCGACCTTAACAAGAAATTGAGCGAGCCTGTAGACGTTCAAGAGATGAATACGAGAAACACTAGTCGTAAGTATAATAGATAACACAATGAAATACAAATTTGAAATTAAATCTACAATACTGACGATGAGAGCTGGTAAATGAAGTGGGATTAGTTCTGTTATTAGATATTGAATCTAAAGAGTTTTTTTTACTTAAGGTATCTTAATATTTGAATGGTGACACCGTTATTTAATAACGTGAGATTGATCAGCAGCAGAATTGCAATTATCTTTAATTTCAAATGATCTCTTTAAACTGCGACAACACTCATCATTTAATCTTTCTGTCAAGCACGAACGTTAATTATAAATATGTTACTAAATATATAGTAAGTACAAACATTTGTATTCAATATAAACATTTTATGAAGTACAAGCAAACCGTGAGGAGCAATTGAAAGATCCCGTTCTAACAATTGCACGGTTCCACAATGAAATTTTCGAACGAAATAAAACGTCATCGCTGGTCTCGGTTAACGTTTCGTAAAAGTGTATACCAAATATTTTTCAGCAGAATTCGATGCTATTTTCGTTGTACTTGATCCTGCTCCCGTTCACCAGCGACAAAACAAAATGTCACCGTTTCAGGCATTGCACCGCTGCGCAACAAGCATTTCCCATTTTTGGCCCGAAAATAATTCACATTCGTCAGGATTTCACGCAGCTTTGCCAACTTTTATTACGACGCCGTTGTGTGTGTGCAGGACGTTAATAAAACTTGGAAACAACTCTGCGCATTAAAATAATGAAAGCTAGTCTATTTGCACCGGCAGAAGCTCTGTCGTAGCCAGAAACGAGCGAGACATTTTCATTTAGAATCGAACCCGAGCATCGGGGTACGATGTGAATGTCATAAAATAGCGATTACACCCATCTTTGTTGCCCATCAATATTGAAGCGAATAAATTTTAATGGCGAAACGGACGGAAATTTCACCAGCCGTACGAGTTACTGGAATTCGTCTCGGTTATTTTTTGCTTAACAGCAAAAAATCGTCAATAACGATGTGATTTGTATTTGAATATTTTTTTATTAATATAGATTTTAGATCAGAAAGTAGAACATTGAGGTTCGTCATCTAAAAATATAAAATAGCTTTACATTTACCGATGATGTTGATATTATTGTTTAAGTGACGAATTTTCACGTTTTAAAACTTAATTAAAGGCGATAGTAATGTTTCAAAAATTAATGTGGATGCTGAGTATAATAATTTTATATTTTTATTACGACAGTCTAAGATGAGTGAGAGCCTGATATAATGGTCTAGCTTTATTACGCGTTAGGTTAATTGAAAAGTTCTTTGGGGATCTTTTGATTATTTATTCAAAAATTTTGTCTAAATTATAGCTGCTTTCATTCCTAGCTCCACGTTTGTTGCAATAAATGAATATACCAGCATATCTATAGCATATCATATCTTATAACGAATGGGTCAGAAATAGCGGGCCGTAAAGTAAATACGGAGTAAAGAAAGCAGTATTTTTGCATAAAACGCAGATAAGAACACCCGCATATATGGTGTAAGGTGAGCGTAATTTTTAGTGATAAGGATGTACAAGCGAAAATGTTTAACAAAACATGAGAAATCATCTGACAAAGGTATTAAGAAAGCTATTGTACTCTAGTATTCAGAAATCCCGTACTCGTAACAGAAAAATCGAGAAACAATGGGGTTTGATTGAAAATATAATAAAAATCGTATTTTATATTTTGTCATATTTTGAAAATAATTGCCGGCTATTTAACTTGACCGAGTCATCTTTTTCACCCAATAAAACTAAATTCTTTTCGTAATTAAAAGATGTATTAATACGTTGTAGTATGAATCCAAACATTTTTATTTTCATTTCCTTCGAATGCATTTTTTTTCAAACGAAGACTATCCTTTGCAAATGGAGAAGAAAGATTTAATTATTATAGCAACTTCGACTAAAGAGTTCGACATTTTACGGAGTTCGAATATATCTCTCGGGAAAAGCAGAATTATTTCGTTTGATATATTTGTAAATTTAACAAGCTCCGTTTTACGACACAGTGATATTCCAAAAATCTCAGAATATACATGTTTGTCCCAGATTCGAACGTAGCCGAGGATTTTCAGGATCCGCTTTTGGAGTTAGTGATTGCTTCTGAAAATACGAGCGATCGTGAAACGTTACTGAAAATAGCGCAACGCGCTGCCGCCGACTTCGATACGCCGATTAGTTCGAAGGTAAATCTTCAAATTTTCGAGCAATTCACGATGACCAAGATTCCTATAGAAGAACAAACCACAGTTAAAAAGAAACAATATTTTGCTGAATCCAGCGACAACGATTTTGCTGGTAATTATGAGCTATGTTTGTCATTTATCTTTACTGCTTACTTTAACAGTGATAATTTATTCAGAATTACACTTCGCATTATTGTGCCGTATTTTATAAATAAGAATATCAAACATTTCGTTTCAAAATTCTTGCCTTTCCATTTTGGTTCTCAATGATATTTTATATTTTACATGCGACTACGTGTATGTATTGTTGTTTGAGAATAAAAGACTTTTCGTTCTAATTTTATGTGCCATTTCACGACATGGACGTACACATGTAGCAAACCTATATAGTGAATTGTTTTCTCAAACCTATATAATGTAATATTCATTAGACGATGTTTTATTAAACTTTATTGCAAAGGAGAATATTTCTTATACCAATTACGAAGAAGATAAAAACATTTTGACGCTGTCCGAGACATGACAGAATTATTTTTGCTATCAAAAATAGTAATAACAATTCAGTACAACTTTTTTCTATTGTGGGTTGATTAAAAGGGGAAAGAAAGAAAGTAATTGATAGCGATAGCTGAGAGTTTTGCCTGTGAACGTTATGCCTCACATTGAATTGAAGAAAATTGATCGTCTTATCGCAGGCGACAACCTGTTCGGAACCGAGGCCCGTCTACGTAGAATACGATCAGCGAACAACAGATTTATCACGACACGGAGACGGTCACGGCACGTCGACGACGACCTGTCATCGACGTCTTCCGCATCCGTCGACGGAAATCCTCGATATCAGCCGTTGTTCAATGGACCCGAGGAGAGCTCATTGAACCGTCGAATTGAAAGTCGGGACCCTATCGAGGCAATTAAATCGCAAGTCAAACAGAACGAACCATGTGATTCGTCGAAGACAAAGATTCAAAAACGTCGGCCCAAGACTGCTAAAAACAGGTATATACGTTTATAACGTTTCGGGAAACGATCTTCTTCAATATTTTGGCGTTTAATTATGATTAATTATATCTCATTTTAAATATAATTGGTAATAATTAAGTAGAAGTAGAATATTGTCTTGCTATTTAAAATGACCAAAGTGAAAGCTTTAGATATTCGTTACATGCCTGTCGTAATTACTTTATCTTCCGTTTCTGCTTGATCGATGCCACTTTAACGAAGGATTATTAATACACTATCGTCTTCATATAATTGCACAATCAATGAAAACAATCTTAAAAGAGCAACACTCTGAAATAAGAAATTCACCAAATACTTTCCTTATTCCCCCCTCATAAAAACTCTGAACTATAGAACTCACTTCCATTTTTCTATCCACCAAAATGCCATTAGTATTTCTGTAACTCTTAGTAAACCGTTCTTATACGTACCTTCACCATACATTAATCCTGCGACCGCCGCCTACACAAATTCTCCATGTCGCACCATACGTCAAGCCACATGCAACAAAACATATACCTGCGCATACAACGACGACAATTTTAACCAGTGACAGAAGAGGTACGTAAATGGAAATTGGTAACCGGGATTTCTACGTGTCTAAATGAAATTTCACCGAGCTATCGCGAAAGTCATAGAAAACATACAATTTCCTGGCACAGCCTAGGAAACTAATTACAACATAATAGTCGAGTTACAATGTTCCGTGGCGTTCGTGGTGAGTCGCAACGCGATACAGGAATACAAAGGCACGTACAATGAGGTTGAAAACACCAGAGGCACGAGGCAACAGTATCAACAATCGATTCGTGTGCCGACATGCCGAGACTCGGGGAACACGCAATATTGGAACATAGATTTCCTATTTAGATTTGTCGAATGTTTCCTTCCACTATTTTCCGTATAAAGTCGGGCAAGTTCCACAGTCACGTGCAGCCTCTCATCTATATCCCCACTCGTGGACGGAATTAAGAATGTGTTTCGTACAACTTTGACCAGAAAATTGATATGCACACTGGCGTTTCAAAGTTTCGAGGACTTTACGATATTGAGAGAAATCACCTGTCTTTGTATAATATAAGAGCAATTGTTTTATTGTGAATATTGATTCTTATTTGAGCTATTCACTTGCCAAAGTGATTGAACTCCACCAAACAAAAAGCAGTTTCTATACCTTTTTTTATAGAATTTTCTACGTAGTTTAAATGTAGCATGTGAAATTTATTCTTCTGGCTTCTGAAGTAAATTTATTCAAAATCAGTTGTAACACAAAGGTTTGACGTTTACTGGTGTTGATTATGAAGGAAATTTATTTGTGAATATAAAAAGTTGAGCATCAATCAAGTGCACTGCAGTGCATGTAGTACAATTTTTAATTGTTCCAAAAGTGGAGTTAGCTGCTTTAACCTGTGAATTTGTTTAGCGCATATTAATACAATTGAATTTTATCTCGTATAATCGTGATTCTAATGTAATATACAATAATATAATATAATGAGATATTAGTCGCTTAATCATAAATATGTCACTCGATTTTTATCCCAGATCCAAAACAGACTGTCATACCAGACAGGGATACCTAACGAAATGATTAATCATATTCGAAGTAAATAATGTAAACCGACGTTATTCCATTTCCAAACTTGCTGATACAATGCAACATTAACCGCATTTACATATTGTATTCGGCAGAGATGGTTTCAATGAAATGTCAACGTACCAGTAATTATTTCATAGAACTTGAGAGGATAATAATCTATTAATCCCTTCATGAATAATACTTTTTCAAATGAACGCCATCGGACAATGAAATCGGGTCATAAGCGTATGTAGTTGTTCGATAAACAGTATTGGATATCACATGTGAGACGTATTTCTGGGGAAGGAACGAATTCTAAATCGATTTAAATACTCCGACAAATTACTAACACGTGTTTGAGTTCAGTGCAACTAAATGTCATGCACAAGATAAATTAACACTCCAAACTACCAAGCCCGTCATAATGACGGGTTTCACGTTTCAAAATTATTAACGCATAGGTATTGTTGGAGCAATTTATGTTGACTTTTAATTAAACAGAATGACAATTGAGCCGCGCATTAGCCAAATCGATTAACTCCACCTTCTGAACTCTTGTAAACTTTATTTAAATTTTAGTTAATTCCCATAGGACCTTCACCTTCAATTCCACTTCTCACCAATAATCCCAACCAAAATCCAAACTTTCCAATACAAAAAGTTAATGATTCCCAAAACCATATCCTATCAATTGTCTTCCATAGTGAAATAAGTAAATCGCCATATCCTAGATCTCACCCCACGACATCTACTAAAAGCGATATTGGCGGCCAGGTGACCGCGATCGTAGTTCGATCGACTGTTCGTTTAATGGTGGCTGGTCTTCGCGATGAATGCGCAGGGTATCGCCTAAGGAAACGGAGGAAGTTGTCCCGAGGAGGAGGGAATCGATTGAGCGGAATAAAACGGTTTCACCATCTACGTCGCCCACGGATCCGCTCGAGCCATGGAGCACACGCGGCATTAAGGACATGAACACCATATTGGCATGGGAGGAGAACGCGCCGGACAGTCCTTAGGGGAACTTTATAATATCACGCGCCATGTACAATACATCACGGTATACGGTTGGGACCTCGGAAGATGGCAGACGGCTCTTATTGGCGCCAGTGCAGCGGATCAACCTTCGCGTGCATAGATATAAAGACGACACACGTGAAAGCAAACTGTGAAGCCTTGAAAAACAGTCCAAAATATTAGATACGTATTTCTATTTTTGTTTTCAACTGCGGTAAGTCAAGTTTAACTCTTATGTTAGCAATCAAAATTTTCACGTTTGTTTGGTAACCGAGATACCCGGTTTATATGGGTTATAATTATTATAAATTACAACTCTTATATGGGTATCCGGGTACCCCGATTACAAAACAAGCGTATAAATATGTTTAAAGCATTAAGACTTCAAAATTTGCGAACCGATTTTATTTTCAAAGCGTATGTCGACGCAAAAACATCTAAAAAATGGGGATCCAGAGGGGTTTTGCGATGTTTGCGCTGGAGCATACAAAATTCTTGCAGGAAATATGGAATGGGTACCCGGGTATCCGGTTGCTAATATAAGGGTTAAAGTTGAACGCCTAAAGTGCTATATTGTACACGGTTTGCGATTTTTCATTAATTTTAGCAGTTTCATTCGAAACATTCAAAACCATGTGATTTTGATCCAACACATTTTGTTCTGTCTCAAACGGTTTACGAAACTATTTCTAACCCCATTTTCAGTCAGTTTCACTGCGGCCCTTGATTTAATCTTTACAGATTTACGAAAACTATTGTATAGTAAATATTGACACTATTTTGTCTGTGAATGGAAGTTCTTTGTTTCGTTGTTACTTGAGAATTTGAAATAATATCAGCGGGGACGCGTTATTACAGTGCTGCCCTATTAATCGAATTAATAGCTTTGAGAACAAAAATTAGTATTATGTATATAAGACATACAAAGTATATTAGCATTATTTAAATATTAATGTAAAATATTTTGACCTGATTGGGGAGTCAACAATTGTTTTCTCGAGTACGATTATTACTTCTTATCTATCGCAATATAAATATGATACTTTACCCTTTACACTGATAAAAAATATATATATATATATATATAGGTATATGGGCAGAATATAGCAGGTTTAATCAGACGATGCCCATTCATTGTCTGATTATGAAAAAATATATATAGGCAATGGCGGAACTTTACTCGTAAGGAAAAGAAATTGGAGTACGGGGCACAGTTTCGAAAGTGACTCATTTAATGATACTCGCAGAAATATTGTGCAATAAAATAATCGATAACGATTCATAATCGGTATTTTGACGCACAGAATTTATGAATTGAAAAAAGGGCTTGAAACTCCGCTTAAAGTTATTGGTGCAATGGCTATTGTGCCGTGTAAAATATGGTAACGAATATGGATCTGTAACTGGATATTATTTAGACGATGATTGTATATTTATTTATAGGCTGAACAGAGTGAAATTAGTAAAAACTTGGGTCGAAAAATTGTGTGTGCCAAATGAAATGATCGTTCAAACTGGTGCGTATAAACGAAAAACGAAAAGAATTTCGCTCGCAATAGAATACTTTAAGTGTTAGCTATAACAATTGACAACAGTGAATTGGCGGTAAATTAAATTATTCTTTAATACATGAAGATAATTGCAGAATAATTGGAACTTGCATCGTAACGTTATTAATACACGGAGAAATTAGCAATATGAAGCTAAATACGTCGCTAATTTATGCGCAATTATAACTTTGCTGGGTCTTTTGTGATCCGCAAATAGGATTTTGAAGGAAAGTTAGATGCAACGAGAAATTGTTGCATTCGTGCGCATACATCTTTAAATACTACATTTATATGATTAGAAAGAAACGACTAGAAAAAGTATTGTTCTGTGAAAACAATTGAAATTATTGTGCAAAGTTACATTAAAAAATATTTCTCTATCAAAATGGATGTTTGGGAAATAAATAAAATGATATCAACTTGATCCTTTAATAATCGAGTGTATTCTGCTTTTTTCTAACGACGACGCGTCGACGAGAAATTGTTCAGTGGAAGTTCGGTGGACAATTCGCAAAAGTTCAACTTCAATAACATAAATTAATATACCATTATCAGGGCAAATGCAATATTGGTGGAGGTATTGATCCATATATTGCATCATGTACAAATTTCACGACTGGCCGTTAACTGTCTGCTATGCGTAATGTATAATGCACGATCAATAATCACACTTTTAATTTTGCACGAGGTTTGATTTGTGACAGTTCGCGACTATATCGATTACGTAACTACAGTTACCATAGTATGATCGAAGTAAATGGAACTTTTGCGTTCTGTATGTGCCTGAAGTCTTATGGGGACCAAATGACATATGTATATACACACAAGGAGAAAAATTTAAAATAAATGCCACGAATTCTGCTCAAGCAACTACACTTGTTTATTGTTCTTTCTTAATTTTTAGAAATATACCTACTGCGATTGTTCAGCCATCCAGACGCTCAACGCTTACTATTAAAATTATAATGCAATATAATATGTACGCGAATGCGATTCAACCCTTTTCCTCGCCCTTCCTGACCCCTGTCCTTTCTTTTTCTCGCACACAGAAACGAGAGCAAGAAGTATCGGTGGAAATAAAAGATTTCGGGTTGCCTGTTTCTCGTCGAAGTATTCTTTTGTTCTTATCCCGCTGTTATCATACCGACGAGACCGCGAATAAGAGCGAAGAATAGGGCCGAGATACGAACGCCGGCCGACTTGGAAAACTTTTCGCCTCCCTCGCGTATTGAAACAGTAATGATATGGGAACAAGTCGACGGGATAACGAAATGAAAACACGTGCTAGAGCATCCGAGAATCGTTCAACTTGCCGTGGAGTTGCGTTGCTGCCGTTTACGCGTTATACACTCTCCGTCTGGGGAACGATACGGATGGCGTGTACCGGAACTTCCGGCGTATGCTCGAAATAAAAATCAGCCGGGGGATAATTGGCCACGCGAACCCTCGTAAATACGCAAATTATGTATGTCGCTGCTGGCGGATGGGAAATGTTTTTGAAAGTTTCAACGATGTTACGGGACGACACTTTCTCGGGGGATGTTTCTTGCGATGATTAACGAAAGTGGCTGATCTGAACGATAACGAAATTCGAAAAGTAATTCATTGCGACGTGTAATTTGGAAATGATAGGACCGAGTGGAAGAATTTGTCGGATTTGGGTGCGATCGTTTATAGATGTATCTTAACCGTCGGGGTTTCATAATACCAAACTATACAATTGTATTGTAAGAAATCTCAGTGCACTTCTTATATTTACTGTGAAACGTGTTGTCACATTTTTATATGCTTATATGTTCCCGGTATTTTAGTTTATTATCTATGTATTTATATATTACTCATTTATTTACTTATCATTATAGCAGGTAATTCGTGAGTAGTTATTATACAGAATAAAGGGGAATTTGTGTACGGTATAATTCGTTTGCACAGATAACACACAATGGTAACTACCACTGATGCTTTCCTTTGCAGAACGGTCTGTTCTATCGCGCGGCATTGTTAGATTTTCTCCTGGACTCTTAGTTCTTGAAATAAATTGAAAAATATCAGCCAAAATGTGTACATTTTCGGTGTTCTTTTCACTTGATCATTATTTAAGCATCCACAGAATCATTTGGCACCAAGCACAGCTGAATCACTATTGCCGTAAAAGCACAAAACACTTGCAAGGTGGTAAATTTTTGATTTTTAAAGAAATTGATTTTTTCACAAACAGTACGTTCCGGAGAAAAACGGTTTCCAGATTCGTATTCAGCTCATTAAAATCTACAAGAAACGCCCATTGAAGGTTACGAAATCAGGCCCGTGTTGAACAGTGTATGTAATGCCATTATTAGGAGAGACAAAAATGGTCAGAACATTTGCCCCGATCAATTAATATTTATTCACTATATTTGTTTCATAAATATAACGTTATACAATTGTAATAAATGCGGCGGAGAAATGTGTCGCGATAATTCGCAACAATCAGGTGTAATTTACAAGAACGTGTCACACTCGGCGAACGCATAGAACGTATAAAATAAACCATCACGCTCGTGAATCTCGGTTCACACGAGCGGAAGTGCCTATCGAGAAGTCTGCTCGAACTTTGTCATTCCCTTTGGTTTGTTCTACTCCCTCGCTCTTTAACGAACAAACACCGTTTCCGGCAGGAAAAATATTATCATCCGTCGCGTCGCGCGGCCCGGCTTGTCACTGTTTCATTGGAAAATCGATTCGGAAAACATCGCTTCGGGGTGAAGGTAGCGGCGAGATTATCCGGACAGCAGTGAAACGCAAAAGATAAAATGTCGCGGCGAATTTTCGACTGTTGAAATGCACGACGAAAACCGGCGGAATGACAGGTCGTATCTCGTTCTGCTTCTTATTGTTCTTAACGGGCTGCTGTGATTGCTTGCTACCGCGAACAATATCGCCGGTTCGACTACGTCGCAACGGAAATGCTTACTGTCGTATTTGCGCCAATCACACGATGTGCCGGTTCCCGGTACGTATGTCATTTTATTTTCTATTTGTTACGGGCTTGAATAGTTGCATCAGGCTTATTTGTCAAAACCAAGACGAACAGCAGCGGAGATTTTAGCCACTTATTTTTGAATTGTTTCAATTTATGTTATAGTATATCATATTATGGGGTGGTGCGATAAGATACTGTTATAATGTATTATAATGTAACCGGAGTTATAATTTTTTATTTATGGACTATCGGTTACGGCAGACGGTCATCGATAAACTGTTTCATTAAGCCGGCCGTATTAAGCCATTCTGTATGACCTGGATGAATTTGCCAATTTAATTAGCCGATATCTCCAGTCAGCAATTATTAACGAAGATCATGCCTTATTAATCGTCCCCCGTTCACTTTTCACTGAACTTTAATCGAGTTCGGAGTTTAGGGGAGTTTAATTTTGGGTAATAATTCTGCAATTCATTTAATTCATTTAGGGCGAATACGAATTATTGGTATAATACCTCGCGAGTAATTATATTACACGTAAAATCACAAAATTTCAACGGAATCGGAAGAACTTGCAACTCCTTGCAAATATTATTCTAATTTGAAATATTTAACCCGAATCCTCGCAAAATTTGGTGATACCAGTTGAGTGCACAGAAGCCTTACTTTCCTATCAATCAGCCAAAACCATTACAATTTACTATACACTCGTTTACATAAAAAGTAATGCAGAGCCGCGATAAATCGTATGAAAAATCGATGCCCATCAAATCAGTCATTATTCTTATCCTGTAACCGAATCAACTTTTCGTCAATTGCTAGCAATCGTTAGTTATACCTCTTCGGTATCGACCTTCGCCATTTTCTCGAGCGAAAATTATCGATATTTTTGATTCGATCGGGGAAGGGCGAGGAACGGGCACACGTGGAAAGGGATTTCCCGATAATAAACGCGAAAACGGTCGGTGCCCGCGAATCCAGAATATAAATATCCATCAGACGTGCGAATTTGTGCAACAGGAAATTCGGGACGATGACACCGCTCGTTATTGTCGACCCAGAGTGTCACGCGTACAATGCGTCTATTCTCAGCGTACATTTCCAGGCCGGAGGATCGTGGTGTCCCGGGAAGAATAGCGCGAGCTCGTTCAGGCCGAGATTTCATAGGAAATGTGAATTCTTGAGACGAACGTTAATTCGCGGTGTCAGATATGGGTCTGCGCCGGATAAATGGTCGTGCACACCACTTTCTACTGACGAAAGTGACAAACTGTAAAAATGATAAGGCTTCTCTTGTGGAATTTGGTTGGGGGCGATGAGTGAAGAGATGTCGTACTTTCTTTTTTTTTCTTGAGGGATATTTAAAGGGTAGCTATTTGATTTCACTGATAAGTATATTATCCATGGCTGTTTTTTTTTATTGTCAAAGTAATTAACAGCGTGTGCATATTAACGACGTAATAATATACGGATGGCGTATTTTCGAAAATATCGTACAGTATTGCAATTTGTTAGGTACGATGAAAATTGAATGGCATGTATGTCGTATTGGCTATATATGTATAAAATATAGCAAGCTAGTGTTTTACATTATTCGCTTTGTCAAATAGACAAAAGATTGAGTATGAAAAATTCTTTTTTTTTTCTTTTCAAAGTTTATCGATATAATCGGAGCGTAGCTTGCTTGTAAAACTTGTATTTTTGTTCTCTTTAAAAGCCATTTGTGTAAAATGAAAACTACTACTGTATTCCGATTATTTTTCCTCTCTTATTACACTTTATAATTAGAAACAACAGATCTGTGGTGTAAACACAATTTCTGGTTTGTTTATGCTAAAACAACACGCGTTCTCCAAACGTTAAATTAAGTTCATACGAATAACGTAATCGATATTTGAAATCACATCTTCGAAAAGGGATGCGTTCAAGTATTTTTTACAATAGGTATATTAAAATCGGAAAACGTGGAGCAATATGAAAATATTTTAGGAATCGTATTTTGCTTTCTTTTTACAGTACAATCTAATAATCTAATATGTAAATTTTAATAATTAATATTAATTATAATTCTTAAATGTTTAAATAGAATATATGCAGCGTGGAAATTAATTTATATTGGAACTGAGTTACATGATTATTGCATTATTTTTACTTAATCGCCTTTAGAGTAAATTACTAACTCGTATATGTATACGTACATATATTTCACGTGCAGTTTTCAATAAAATCCGACAGCGAATTCCAATGCTGACCAGTCCCAGTAGAATTGCCACAGGCTTGGATTTATGAACCGCGAAAACAACGATGTCAAGAACACGATATATTGAAAATACACTCGCGGCAAAGGGTAGACATTACATTAACGATGACTATCGGCGTGTGCGTGTGCGTGAAACTGCAGGCTATGAAATTTGGAATGACGACGCTGCTCGTTAGCGACATTTCTACCAATCGCATTGATCTCTATTTTCGTTTGTTTGTTGAACGTTTCTTCTAATTCCATATATCTGCAGGTCTTTTGAACATTTTCTACACCAATGTGAGACACACGTATATGCATTTTATTTTGATGCGATGCGTCTCTCGAGTGTATGGTGCATTTGTGCAAATACAAAGACAAAATATTTCATATATCATAGGACAGCATTACTGAAACTCATGCATGATATTATACTTTTACAGAGATTCATTTTATTTCTGTATATTTAAAGAATCCAAATTTAACGGGCTAGCTGGGATATCAATTAGCACGATTTATACGATCTGCCCGAATTACATTATTAGTTTAAACTTTTTAAATCAAAGTTTGAAGGTATAGATGGATTACGAACGTGGCCACTTACTTTTACCAATGATTACAATCGCAAAGCCAACCCCTGAATATCGCACACAGTTATGCAATCAGTTAACTCGTTGTACAAGTAGTATTATAAATGGGGTGAAAGCAATAGAACATATGCCAGTGCAATAACTTTGTAGGGGCAGCTAAACATAGTTTCGTTGGAGAGGAATACATATAAATATTAAGAATTCATGCAGAATATTGTAACATTTATCTGACAACAACTAGAACGCAAAATCAATTATTATAACAGGTAATGTAAAACGAATAGCGCCGTAAATATAATAATCGGACGTCGAGGTAAAGGGTATTCGACAAGAGAAATCGGAAATATGAAATCATATAAAGTCTGTGAAATAAATTTATAAACATCCGATATGAAAATAAAACCTTCCAAAGCATATGTATATTCGAATTAAAGGGAGATATGGTTAAAAAAACATTTAAAAAAGAAATGGACGGGTACAATATGAATGTATGAAGTCGGGATTCCCGATAGCGTGATCAGTTTGCTGTGAACGCTTTTTTCTCTCCTTTACACTCGATCAACGTTAATGGTAGTGGCAGGTGAGAAGAAACCTTTCGATTAAATGCCATTAGGTCGATCGTTGTCTGTCGTTATCGCTAATTTCTCTTTAATCCTAGCATTCGTGTAGGTCTTAAAATTCTCTGTGATTTTCGGTTCAGTTACTTTCTAAATTTCATGGTACTGCTATGGTGAACGCGTTCGCAGTACATAATCTGTTTTATTTCGACTATTTGAAATACTGTTATGTGACTTTCAATTAAAATATAATGTTAGGTAATTTGCGTATATTTTAGAGGTTTACAGACAATTATTGTATTTATATTTTATGAGATTCGATTGGAAACTATATGTATGTGTGTTGATACTTTGAATGAAATTCTTTCCCATTGCACACGGATTCAGAATTAATTCCTTCACTGACTTTCACGGTTCTAACTAATTTCGTAAATTAACCATGAATTAAAGATTCTTCTGCAATATTAATTGCAATTTTATTGAAGCGGCACCGAATCGTTTCAATTTCGGATTTTATTATCGCAATAGACTTTTGTACGTTTAAAAGAATAATTTAACCAAATTCATCGTTATATCATAAATAAGTCAAATTGATATACATATTGCTTCAAATATATAGCATCTTGTAAAAGTGCCTAATAATAATAATAATAATTAATATTTTCGCGACATCTCGGTCTCATTGTCAGTGAAATGGTATCTTCTTTGCTGAAATTCATATTACACGAGGCAAGGTAAGATTGACCGCTTATATTCAATTAAATGTTCATTTCAGCAAAAATATAGTCACCATCAAACTGAATGAAAAGAAATGTTTAAACATTAAACATTTCTTAAGTAAGTAAAGTAGGAAATATTTGAAAAATTCAATTGAATCCAACATTCTTACACATATTCCTGGTTCTCCTTTCCGCAATAAATTATTTACAAGTCTTTCAGGAGTCTCGCTTCTACATATATTCCTATTTTCTATCGCTGCATTTGATCGTAAATGAGATATCTTCGAGTAACTATCATAAACAAATTCATGCATATTTGATGCATTTCTTGGTAATTAATAATTCTACTAAGGTATAACTGATTAAAGATACATACATTACTCAGGACCGAACGGTTGGAATGCGTACTTCAACAAACTTCACAGAGAAACGAGCAACTTATATTTCTCTCTGGCTCGTATAACATATAATATAACGAACATAGTCGAACGAGTTTGAAAACTACTTAATTGGTACTTGAACATCGATCCATGTAGAGTGTCGTACAATTCGTACGAGCAAACCAATCGTATAAAGACGAAGAATAACGACATTGAACGCATACAGAGAGGATTTCATTGCCTGTTTCTAAAAAAAAAATATATATATAGTACACCTATGAACCTATAATAGACACGAAAAAGGTGCTACTTCCTCCGTTGCACATCAAAGCGAATTCGATGAAGCAGCGCGTCAAAGCACTGCCTAAAGAAATTGCCTGCTTCGAGTACCTTACCACTAAATTCGATAGCACTTCGTATGAAAAGCTTAAAGGGGCTATTTTTATTGAGTACGAAATTCAGAAGTCGATGACGACAGAAGCTTGAATCGATATAAAAAAAAACCACTGACGGCAAGACTTTATTTCGTTAAACTGGAGGAGATTTGTTAAACTGGAGATTTCATAATGTGAACGTTAATAACACGCTGACAAATTATCTTCTGTTGAAAAATCATCAACGAAATTAATCATTTATGTTTTAAAGTATGGTTAAGCTTAAACGGAGTACCATTTATGTTGCTTAGCTCGTTAAGAATCTCAATTTCCATGAGAAATAAAGATTCGGTTTTACTCGGACAAATCTTCAATTTCCTAATAATAGGTTGTTAATAAAAATCCTCACCAGCCGAGCATTCCGTTTTTCATTTTTGCAGTACGACACGGACGGTTCCAGGTGTATGAAACTCGAGCATGCTGACATGGACAAAAATGATATCGATACGATACTCCATTGGCACAACGATTATCGCAATACTGTGGCGAACGGAGATGAACAAAGAGGAAATCCAGGCCCTCAACGCCCTGCGAAATGTATGATGGAGTTGGTACGATCCAATCAGACTCAGTTGAATTTATTAATACTTATTACCAAGACCTAACTCGTCGCAGTTAGCGACAGAAGCTTATTCAAATTTCAAATGATTGAATTCTTCGACAGAGACACGTTTTTCACCATGAACTAGTAATCATATTCTTAATTTATGTTATGGTCATCTGAAGTTTCCGTTTCGACGTTGTGTTGGCACTGAACTTACTGCGACTGAATAATTTTGGTTGAAAATTTCTTGTTGGTGGCGCATTTCGAAATTCCGTACAAAGAGTTAACAAATAACCTAGATACAATGATATCAAGCAAACTCGACACACCAAGAAAAACCAAAACAAAATTATCGTTCATACGATCTCTATACGAAATTGACATTATTACAATTTTTATTATGTCACAAGTAGTATATTTATAAATACATATAGACGCATATAATATTCGGATGCAGTATCAAAGACAGAGACAAAGCGTTTAATCATTTGTACCTGAAATTGATGATGTGATTTGGTTCAGCAGAGCTGGGATGACGAACTCGCTTATATCGCGAGACGATGGGCTGTGCAGTGCAACCTTTTCGAGAAAGATGAGTGCCGAGACGTTGGCAAGTAACTTCTACCGATATATCCCGTATTTCAATCCCCTTAGTCGTCCCTATCATTTTTCAAAATCTACCTGTACACGTTCGAAGGCGAAATTGTTCCGCCTGCAGTACGATCGATTCGTGATTCCGCTTTTTCGTCCGTTTTTTTTTTTCTCCCTTTTCTTGTTTACGCACGGATCTATCCCTTTCTTTTGCCGTTTAGTTTGGTTTCATTTCGATTAGTAATTTCAAACCGCAGATACGATAGCCGAGCTTGTGACAAAGTTCATTTGTTTTATTGCGCCTTGCTGCGCCGATTGCTCTTCGGTGCTTGGTTTCATTTTAACGAGAAAGAAAGGATTATCGATGTTGGAATAATTTCTAGAGAATATGAATTATTCGGTATGAACCTTCTGTTAATTCAAGTCTTTGAATGTTATCACCATCTTTGTAACAAGCATATATTTAAATATATTTAATTCGGGATAGCCATTTCTACATAATACATTCTATTTATTCCAATTTTCATTTCCAAAATACTTCTCTACCTTCTGATTCGTAGAAAACAGTCTACTTGTAACCAAATCTCGATCCCAATTAAACGCACCAGAAAAAACTTCCTGTTTTATTTACTGCCGTTCCTCCATTTCGCTTTTAAAACGAACCATCAATAACCCATTGGAATCCTCGAAATCCTACAACCGGTGTATTTCTAGTTTCGCAAAAACGAATGTTATTTGTAATAAACTAAACGAGAAAGTAATTGATCGTTTCGTTAAACAATCCAGCTTTAGTATTCGATGCATCCCGATGGGGAAAAAAATAAAATCAATCAATCTGACTTATTTACCCTGATTGTGTGTAAAGCAATATAGCAATCGTTGAACAATCCTTGCGGATTTCTGTGGCAGAACGATTTGGTGTGTGGCAGAACGTGCAAGTCCTTAATATGAACACCGTTGGAAACGCGACGTCCACCGCGAGAACTTCTCTTCATATTCAATTATGGTACGATGAGGTAGAAGACTTCGATTCCGCGGAATCTGGGTAAGCTCACTGGCTATTCTTCCTTATGGTTTTAAAACTACATCATTTGTTGCACTCGTTGTATTCCTTTTTCATTGTTAGGGTACGAGCCTACTATTTGTTATTTCTCTTCCTTCTTTAATGTACAGTTGCGCGCGGAAGAAATAATAAAGACGCGGAGTTGCAGACGTTTGGAAATTGATGATTTTTTTTAATTTAATTAGTCCAGATTCGTTTCAGAAATTTTCAATACCTCTACTGCTATTATTTGAGTGAAGAATGAATGTGAATCGTGAACATTGATAAATGGTAGTGTACGTAAATGTGAAGTGTCCTCAAATCAAATTGTTTATTTTAAGGCAGCAGAAAGGCAGCCTAATTTGGTTTGCAAATAATTTTTCAAATGTTTCTTGTATTTCTGTCAATTTAATTGGCGGATCGAAGAGAGACATATTTCACGTATATAAAATGAGAATTTGTAAACAACAAAATATGACTAAGTTTGAAAATAAATTGCAAGGCCATTTTACATTTGTTCGGAGTTATTATCCCCTTTATAATTGGAACTAAATTCTATCGTCGGAAAGAATCTTCGCTTCTTTCCTTCTCTATCTCTTCGACTACACGTGTGCGAGGTCAAAGTGCTGAAATAGTATGTAGTTCGGAATTATTGATACCGTGTGATTGAGGATCTTATTG
Source organism: Nomada lathburiana (assembly GCA_963667235.1). Taxonomy (NCBI): domain Eukaryota; kingdom Metazoa; phylum Arthropoda; class Insecta; order Hymenoptera; family Apidae; genus Nomada; species Nomada lathburiana. The sequence continues at coordinate 1,736,447 of OY763897.1, read as the reverse complement.
GTCCCAGAGGAATGGACAACGTACATACGACTAATAATACATTTAATTTCACCATAATTCATATACCAATTTAGAATTATCTTGAATTCTTTAAATCGAGCAAACTTAAATTAATAATTATCAAGTAATATAAATATATTGGTTTCAATTGAAAAGGAAACTTCATAGCAGGCATTTCATATAATATAATGAATATAATGAATCGTGGTACCGATTATCATTGCGAAATAATTTTTGAAACGCATCTACTATTCATACTATTAAGTCATTTGCACATACATATTAAGGGAGGTTCAATGCAACCAGTCAAATAAATATGTACAGATCGAGCGTAAATCAGAAAATTTGAAAACAATTTGACAGAAGTATAAACGAAACTGTCGATTTTCGTCAATACCGTAATGATGCAGCTTTTTATCATAATATAAATTATATTTTTGCATTAACGATGTGCCGGAACACACGAGGAAACAATAGATAGGGCGAGTTCAAAGCATGTTAAGGGACAGAGAGTTTTCCAGTGCATGTGAATATACATGATGTATTCATCTGAACGTGGGCATAAAAGTAGGGAGAAAATCCACGCGTACTGTCACTCTGTGTAGCGTGCAATAGACTAACAATAAGTTGAATTGATCGAAACGACACTTATGTACCAAGGCTTTCGCTTTGAGAATGAAACTGGTCGATCCGTCGTATGTAGACACTGCTAACTCGGCTTTGAATCTAGCAGAACGTTTACATTGCCTCTTTCTCTACCTACCCAGGCGACTTTTTTTTAACTTTTCACTCTGTCTCGTGATGTTCCACTCAACTGTCAACAAGGATCGAATCCCCTTGTTTCCATTCCTGCTTATATTTTGCTTGCAGTAATCTTTGCTCTTTGAAATTAAACAGCACTTTCAATTCACCCTAGTTCCATACAGTGTACATCTCCCATTCATATTAATTCAGATATGTATATATATACAAGAAAATATGATTTCGTTACAATATATTGCACATCCTCATTCGGTACAAGTAAAAGCTGTAACATTTTCCACGATACTTCGTTCCAAAAGAAATTGCATCGCACCGAACAGTTCCATTCAAATGATTTTTGCGGTGATATACTCGACATCTGTGTTCAGTAAATCTTACCTAACTTTTCCAACTAATTTACCAAAGTACTTTACACTTGCACCCTTACACCCTATACCGCCCATTATGAATTCAGACTCCCAAGTTAAATTCACACAATAATCTATTTAAAATATCTTCAATCGTGAAAGTAAATGAAATAATAACGGTTGACATACAAACAGGAATAGAGGTAAAAAGCTTCGATCTTTCTCGAGTGGAACACCACGAGGGAGAGAGAGAGGGAAAAGCTAAAGGGTTACCATCCACTTTTTTTCAGATTCGTGAACTTCATCGCGCGAAGAAGCCTGTCCTACATACCGTTTGCGTCGTCGACGATTAACCAGGTCGGTTGCGGTCGTGCGATTTACATCGTCAGACCCGACAAACCGTCATCGACGGCGACGACGACGACGACGACAAATATGCCCATAATTGGCCGCACAATGCCCGTGAAACCCGGGGATCGCGTGGAGGTTCTCGTGTGCAATTACGGACCCCTAGATTGGAACGAGGCGAGGGAACTCTACGAAGACGGCGCTCCAGCTCCTTGTCCACGAGGGACCATGCGTAGTCCTCGGTATCAGGCGCTCTGTCGTAAGTGCTGAAACGGTGTTCTCGACGCAACGGAACAAACGCGATTTGCCGTCACTTCCTCTCGCGACAACGGTCGTTAAGACTGTGGTCGATTGACCTGGTAGAACCAAAAACACTAAAGGCGATTACTTTTATATCGTTTACTTGTAACGATTGGGACTTATAAACGAAAAGGCAAGTACCAATGAAACGAAGGTAATTCCATATAAAATGTAATCCAGAAGTAAACGTTTCGAGGATTGTTCGCTCTAGTAGGCTCATTAATATGAGAAACTACATTTTCCCAATCATAATCTGGCCCATCACGAGTCTCTGGTCATTTCCACAATGGTGAGAATTATTATTATTATTTCTGCAGAATAATTTCTGAAGAAGTCCTTGATAGGAGGCATCTCCAGCTTAGTAATTTAGTAATCTATAGAATAAATTCCTAACTACATCCACTTTAATAGTTTGTTGATTTTAATAATATTACGTAGTTGATTAACAAATTGGTTAGTAGATGGAGTCAATAGGTGACCGTGCGGTCATCCACTAAAATGCATTATATTTCAAAATGCGCCATGTTCTTTACTTCCAAAGAAAATTTTATGCAAAATGGATATACAGTAATTAGTAAATAAATTTGTATAGTACATGCCAGTAATTGTCCACGCTGGTCAACTTCTAGAAATAATCGGAATGACAAGATTCAATACTTGACCCTAGTGTCAATTATGTTTATGAAGGTTCAGGTAACAAAAATGAGACATTTATTAAATAAAAAAGTCAATGACTATTGAAGTAGTGAAAGGTTCAGTCAAAAAAAGTTAAGAGTTTGGGAGTTTCTTAGCGTTCCAAAACCATTTGAAACATAGTCATTTTGGCGGAAGAGGAAAGTGATTATTATTTTGTTTATTTTCGTCCCATTTTTGACGGCTATCGGCCACTGTGCGACGCACAGTGGGGAAGAACGGCAATTTAGGAGTGCAAAAGTCGAAACACAAAACTCGGACTAGGCGTTTAATTTTATATGCAAGATGTTCGTAGCAGCTAAAAACGGAATTTTTATTTCTTAGATCTATTGTTGTTACGCGTGGCAAGGGATGCAAGCGTTAAGAATTAAAGATAGCTTAAAAATGAAGAATATGATTTTCACCTGCTATCTAATGCTCAGGACCATAATGGTAAATCTATTTGCAGGAACTGCATCAACAAGGATTAGGAATGTGTAAAAATCAAAAGAAATTTTTTTGGGAAATTTTTAAATAATTGTTTTCAAGAAAGTTTCAATGAACCAATTTTCTACTCGTTGTTTTATGAAATACTTTCGATATCCGCCCGTATCCGCGCTAATTTTTATATACACATTAAGAATGGAATGTATACTTTATGCTGTATAACATTTGGCTGCGGGCAGCTGCAGGTGCAAAAGTTATTACATTTTTTATGGAATAGTACGATGCCGAGAACGTTTGCGCTGATGCGGCCTACGATAGACGGTACACGATCGGGTCAGTCTTTTTCATTTATGAACATGTATAATTTACAGAAATCAAATTTACAATAAAAACAATAACAATATATATATAATAACAAAATAATATTTACATCATAATTAATACTAAAAATATTAATGACATATAAAATAAATTTAATCTTGTACGAAAGGAAAAAATATTAAATTACCAAATAATTACCTCGATAGGTTTATGACAGGGTCATAAACAAAAAGAATTTATTTAATACACGCCACGTTATTCATTAATGGATTTACTTCTATGTAGTATACTTCGTGCGCCCGCAGCCAAATTTTATACAGCATAAAGTATACATCCCATTCTTAATGTGTATATAAAAATTAGCGCGGATACGGGCGGATATCGAAAGTATTTCATAAAGAAAGACTTTTGCACACCTAAATTGCCGTTTTACCCCACTGTGCGACGTGGGGATCGTTTTCAGCGTGTGGTCGAACGGCTTGTCTCGTGGGAGACTGTCTTCAAGGTGTTCTGCGTATTGCAGAACGTCCAAACTTAATGATACGTTTCTCTTCCTTCTTTTTCATCGTTTGGGACAGGCTGACAGTAGACGTTGTTAAAAATAAATTTCTTCACGGTCAATGGAGGATTCGACGCGAGTTTAGTAATTCGATGGATCTGTCGCTCTTTTGTAATTGAGAATAGAAGCAGCAAGCATAAAAAGGTGTATAGCTGTGATTGTATTTTTCTTTTGAATGGGACGGCATGATTTTGCTGAGGGAAATTGGTACTGGACTTACTCTGTTTTTGTAGGTGTAAGGCAGATTGTAAAAAAATATATTTTGTTATATACATATATAGGTACATTCGAGGAGACATTATAAAATTATATATAACCCTTTTTTGTATGTATAAAAAAATTCAATCTGAGCGATATTAACAAAATTGTAATTTTACCGCGATTCCACGAAACACCTTTTCATTGTGGGCAAAATTATATTTGGCAAATACTGTGTAATATGTTTTCTGACAAATCAGAGGACAGCAATACAGTAAATTCATATGCTTCAAAGAGTAAAAATTCGTTCGGTACATATTGCTAGAGCTATTTATTTCATTCTTTGAAATACAATTATCGATTGTTGTAATTGTTTTTACTTCAGGTTTGCCATCCATCAAAATAAATCAGTAGTTCTATTTTATTATTTTAATTGGTGCGAAAGAATTGCCGCCGGGGGTTATCGTCGCATCGATGTATTATTACTTTGTCTCATAATTTACACGCACATAACTTCGACAAAAAGTCCTCGAAATTCTACAGACGAGTATAACGTGGAAAATACGTTCAAGCATTACCGAATACATCAAATGCCATCAACTATTGTAATCATGCGATTCCATTCAGCTGCAACTTTCGTAACATCCATAATTCTAGTTAATCACAGAACTTACACGAGACCCGTTTCTTGCACTTGTCCTACGAATCCAGCGCAGGAAATGATTAATCGGGCTGAACGGTTTGTCATTCAAGTGAAATGTCGGAAACGCCGGTCAAAGTTTAATTAATATCGAGATATATTGATTCATTAAAGCGGCCGAACGGTGACAGATGTTATCAAATCACCATTTGCTCGGTCAACATAATTCTTTGGCTGTCAATACACGTCTACTGTTTGTAAGCTAAAAAGAAGCATTAGTACGGCGAATGAATCAATTACAGCCACGAGAAGTTAGCGTTGTTTTCGTCGGCCGATCTATGATATTTTCTTTTCATGAATATTTTTCTCTGGTCGTGTTTACGACGATTTGTTCGTCGACAGCAGGGCAGTCGCGATGAAGGGCAGGAAAATGTTTCCCACGAAACGAATCGAATTATTTCGCATTAATTATCCTTTCTACAACGTCCAACGTTAGGTGAAGTCGGCGGAAGTGAGAAACATTTTGTTTCCTCGCGTCGAAGAGAAAACGTGTCGCGTTTGTTAAATAAACAGGGGCAACGGGGACTAATTGAGATACCTTCGAGGAAAACGTGGTAGACTATGGTACGCTATTAATGTCCCTCCTTGTCGGCGAAATTGCGCACGAATTTCAGTTATATATCCAATTTATACCGACTCGTTAAAGTTTTCCACGAGATAGCGGCACTCGCAGAGAGGAAGGATGGCATGAAAAGGAATAAGAAAAAAATGATTGCCCCTATTAGGAAAGTTTCAGAAGGAGCAGTCGCGAGAGTTGCATCATAAAATTCAACAGAAGTATGATAAAAGAAATAATCGAACGGTGAACAACGGCGCATACCTGACTAAGCCGACAGTACATCTTGTTCAGCTGGTGTTATTATGGCTAGCACGCCTGACGACACCCGATCGCCCACTCACTGTTACGTCACTGAAATGTTGCCTGATGTAGTGCTATCAGTGAGGCGTATCCTCCAGGTAAATTGTTCACCTGCCGTTTCTGTATCGATTTAATTCACCAAAAGAATATAGAAGTAACTAGAATCTCCCCCTTAGGTGGCGGTTCAAAAGAGTTTTAACCCTTTGACTGCGAATTGTTTTACTTTCAAAAAGTCAACAGGAAACTACAGGATGAAGATAAGACGAAAGTGTGCAACAAAATTTTGTCACTCGAAGCTTTGTGTTTTATAAAATCGATAGTAAATATTTTTTGCTAGCCGTGCGCTTGAAAAACTCTGAGCCTGTATATACGCCCAGAAAATTTTGCACACTGTCAGTACAGGATCCTTAATGTTTTACTAAAGCAATATATAGCATTGGACGTATGTATTATTACATTATATTGGGCACGTTATTATTCGATACGTTTCTGATCATGATTACACCAACGCACTTAGGCATTGTCAGCCATAGCCATGCTAAATATCACTTTGCACTATGCTGATGAGTCTTCATCGAAACCCACCGTAGTCAAAGGGTTAATCGACGGAAGAAAACGTCGAAAGTAACCGATGATATATTGATACATAAAAAAAATCGTGTTCGCTTGTACAATAATATGAACATTAGTCCAACCACCATCGATCGCGCTGTTGACCTTGACAGAAACCCTTCACGACAAAACAAATCCACCTCATTCACTTCGAAACCCAACTGTACCTACAAGCAGCGCCACGTGTCGCACCGCGACATTATTAATCGTCGTTCATCTTTTCATTACAGTGAACCACTGTGTTTATACCCCCAGTCAACGGATCGCCTCATTAGCGTCAATAACGAGGGAACAGCCTGACGATTGGGCATGTGTGTGTCGACGTAACAGCGGTTTCCACTCGCTCAGTTTGTCGGCTCATTACTTTTTGCCAGCCCTAAGGATTTGATCGCGCAATTAAACGATCGTGACGGGGCACGGTCGTGGGTGAGGGAAAAATAAAAGGGGATCGGACTTTTCCCAGCGATAATTGAAAGAGACTGGCCAGAAAGAAAAGAATCGAGCGAGACGGTTGTTGAATATTTCAGCGAGGATCGGGGCGAGAATTTCGTGGATGAAAGGAGTGTCCTGGGTAGGGAACGTGTCGTGGATTTCGTTTCGCTGAGAAGAACGGGAAAGTAACTGTTCCGCCTTATTATTTCTTTTCTTCTTAATATCCCGCCATGGGAACGTTTGTTGCTATAAACATTTGTCGAGTGAATTGTCGCGGAACAGCGTTGTTTAATCAGTTTGAATAGTTTTTTGGCGGGTGGCGGAGGATAGGGTGGGACTGGAGTATACATGTGAATGTAATTCGTGCTTTATTCTGAGTTGCGTGAAGAAGGTTGATGTTGGAGGTTGTAGTTTAGTATTTAGGGAGCGGAAATAATTTGTGTAATATGTTTAATTGTCATCACGTTGCCGTTGCGATGGAAAAAAGATGTATGCTATAATAATAATGATTAAGATTAATTAAGCGTTAATTAATGAAGATGTAACGATCGTGTAATTTTAGCCCGTCTTACAATAATTGCCACATGTCCCAGCTATCGTCGGCGCATATGTTTTGTAATGTGCGATTAATTTAATTTACTGTTCAATGCCGTTAGGGAATTTATAGTTGTACAATTTTTTTTCGCATAGAAGCATATGTTTATGTTAAATACTATGTACTATGTACTTGATGCAACTGTGTAAGACAAGACAGACTATATTAAATTGGTTCTCAAAGGACGAAGAATTATTATATAATTTTACTTACTTCTATCCATCTATATCTGCATTTTTTGATCGATTAATTTGATCGTGAAATCATACAAAATCATATTTCGATAGAAATTGTATTCGCCTGTAAAATTTTCTGTTCGTCGTATCATAGGTGCCCAGTTTGTTTTTAACTTAACCAGAAGATTTTACCGTTTCAAACATCGAGTAAAACGGTAGCTACCTCTGAAGAAACAGAAAGTTCATATCATAAGCAATAAACGGACAACGAAATGATTTAATATGCAAGTCAATCGGTCTCTCTCCATCTCCCTTTCTCTCTCCCACATTCTCACACTCGACTTCCAATTTAGCATGAACATCGTAAGCTAGGAGACGGAGATCATTTCGAGAAAGAAGGAGGGTACAGCGAGTTCTCATTAAATTATTCCGCGACGTTTCAAGCGATAAGTAATATTAGTCCGATCTTCGTTTCTCGTGACATTAAACAATTTCACAGCTTGATTTTTCGTGACCTCAGAAATCTTGGGACGTCCCCTACCACCGTTAGCCACATCTTCTTTTTCTTTATTTTAGTCCACGCGTAGAATGTAAAAACATATTTTCGTTGCCGCGGGAAACTCGAGAAGGTTAATTTATATATTAGCATAGTAGTAATACCTTGTAATGCTGATTGTGAATAAACAATACATAATCTTCTTCTCCCCCATATTCCATGTGTCTCTATAGAAAATGATTAATTGTTCTTGCAAAAAAATAGAAATAATACCACAGTACCCATACAAATATCATTCAAAGATATGAAACAATATTGAAACTTGAATAAAGATACTAATTATGTACAACCACAGAAACCCTTCAGTCCAATGTTTTCAATCGTCACGAGATATATATTTTTCCAGAATGAATTATATTTGAAAAATGAGTTACTGTCACCCGAAGAAAATATTTGAGCATCGCACGGAGCACAAACGTTAAACTAAATATTACTTATTTTCACCGAATTGCTGATACAGTGTACGTTAAACGTTGCCTGGATACAAAGTAGCTGGCGACCATGTGCAATTACGCTGCCTTAATTGGAAACGTCAAGTGTTTGCGCATCTCTACAGAATTATTGTTTACCCAGTGAATTAGTTCCCACCCCGTCCTCTATGTTTCTTCTTAGCGACGGGGGCGAAAAAATATTGAAAGGTTGAGAGAAAATCGAGCTCTGGAGAGCGCGTGCGATCAACCGTTCTACGTAAAATCGTGCAAGATTTCACGTGGTGGTTTCGTAAACCCTGATTAGAGACCATTAGGGCAAGAACAATAGAAACGTTAGGGACGAGGGGAAAATGTCGTTTAGCCAACAATGTGCCTTAACTCAAGATATAAATCTAATTTAATTAACGGACATCAGGAAATTGAATAGAAACATAATTTGGTACACTGAAAAAAAATAATTAACATCGTTTCAGCTACTTGGATCATTTATCATTGTTCTGTCTAGTTGTCATTTGTATTTCTTCTTTTTTGTGTAGCAGGGGAGACTTGAAAGGACTGATACAGTTTTATATTTACCAACTAATAAAGACATTCGTATGATGTAGTACAGAGAGTGTACAAATATACGAGAAATTTACAGGAGCTCTTAATAAATTGTATGGCGAAAAGAATGACGGAATATTGTGTAAAAAATTTAAGTGTGATGCAATATATAAAAATTTTCGAAATAAAAGTATATCAGTTACTTTCAGTAGGGAAATCAAACGAAGGTAACAAGGTTTCGAAAAATGTGAAACATAAAATTAGACCGATGCGTCACTGTAATTTTAATTCAAAACGATTCACGCAATTTCCAAGTTGCATTTACTTAAATGTGCAATAAGACTTTCTACTCCAGTGAGAAAAAAAGATATCGTTTATAGTATCAAACACGTACGACGTAACACGTAACAGTTTATATATACGCGAGAAATGACCCCGGAGGAACTCTCATAACCATTCTCTTGTCAGGTTCAGAACACCAGTGCCATCGCGTTGCAGGTTACTGTTATATGTATCTAAACACATTCACATATAAAATATTTCTATTGTGCCAGAAATAGCAGGATCCCAGCATTAAATAACATTATAGTTGCCGGAATGTTCAAGGGCTAGAAACGTGTTTGGAGAATAGAAAAATAATAAAGAAGAATGGCATCTTTCTCTTTAAAAGCATAGTTATTCTATTCCTTACCTTATAGTCAACCTTTTAGTTAAAACGCCAGTTTGTCAGCAAGAAAGACTAATATAAAGTATTGCAGATGTAATTCTCAATCATCCATTGTTTATTTACCTTCGAAATCTTTGGCAAGACTTTATTTAGCAATTATACAATAATTTCAGTGCAAGTTTTAAATATTTAGAGACCAGTAAATGCATAGCTACCATGATTACGTTTACTATGCTGTATTACTACTTGATACAAAAAATATACACTAACAAGGTATCTTCGGTAACCCGAAAAGTTTAATTTGATTGCAATGTTGCTGGTTTATAAAGAATCACAATAAAAATATGTATCAGGTGAATTATTTTCCGTCTTCTGTTCAATACTTCAGGGTGAAATTATCCCTACTTTTCTGTATACAGTAAAGTCTCCATGTAAGCGAAAGCCTCGGGACTGAACGTTCGCTTATATCGGATACTTCCTACATTGTTTGAAATTTGCCGACAGCGTTGAACGTAGAAAAGTACAGGGAGTGAAGAAAAAGGACCGAGCAGCTTTTCCTTTTTTTTTCTCTAGCTCTCCTTTTCTGCGGTCGAAACTTATTACCGTCAATTCTTACCGTTATTACCGTTAATATAGTCCAAATTATATCGTGTTTGGTGTCATTTTAATCAGAAAAATGTCAGCTATGCTACGTAAAAGTTTCATAAGAAAAGGATGAGAAATAGCAAAATTTCATCCTCGAGTTAGTATTAGTTCACCGATATACCCGATCCAGGATCACGTGACACTAATTGACAATCGAACTTCGCGACGTCACAAGGGCTAAACCCCCCCCCCCCCCCCCCCCCCCCAATAGTGGGGATAAACTCTTCATTTATATGGGATACCACATTTTTGCTTATATGGAGACCATACTGTATCTCGAAAACCATAGTGTATGTAGTTGGGTTCTCGCACGACACCGCCTGGCCTCGCCTTTCAGTTTTTACCTGATTAAAATATGCCCCAATTAATTAGGGGAAGGAACGGTGACGAATAGACCAGAGGATTCGGTGTAATTATAAACATTAACACAGATTAACCTGAATGCATGGATCGCGTTAAGAAAGACTAAAGCCATATGAGCTAATTAGAACAACGCTCCATTCATAGTAACGCGACACGTGTGATAGTAGATCCTTGCAAAACGATTTAGCATACGCGAAACGTACGAAAGCTAACAAAAGTTGTATTATATTTCGAAGAACAATTTCGAATTAGTATTGCACAATTACAAAATCGTGCAAGGAATCTTCGATTCGCAGGCATCCTATACAAACAATCCAGTAGCTGGCAACGAGAAAGAAGAACATCTCTAAGCCCGATAGAGTCGACCCTGCACTCGTAGAATGTGATCAGGAAAATCCCAGGCACGTAGAACGCCCGTAAGGAAATCCCAAAGTCAAGGTATTCAATGCAGATGAAAACAAATATGTAAAGCGTCTCAGAAACGATTCCGGATTTATTTATGAATAATGAAATGGAATACAGGGTATTCGAGATCCTACGAAGTCCTCGGCTCTCCAAAATTCATAAAGGGAGAGCAAGAGAGACACCAAACACTAGACTAGGAAGATAGAGAGAGCAAATGAGAAACCTAGGATGCTCAGAAGCAAGAAAGGTCCCAATATCCGCAATTCTCCGGAGACCCTGAGGTCCCCTATAACTTATGCACCATAAGACACTGAAAAATCTGGGTACTCCAATGAGTTTGAGGACCTTCAAGAGTCTTATAAGCCACGGTCACTTCCGGCATTCGTGAACCATACGAGATCCCAGAAATCCCCTGTCGCCATGATTTTACATACATATATACGTTCGATACCTTTGGAAGCTCCAAAGACTCCAAAATAAATTGCATTGCATGGCCGAAAATATTGATGTACTTGACTTCTTCTTGTCTTTTATTGCTTTTTAAAACTAGCGTATTATATGACGTTTTCTTTTGTATATGAGCCGTTTATTTTGAAAGTGGCCTAAGTCTAATTTTTCAAAATAATCCAGTTAGCATTTACAATAGTTACAATACTACGCGATTTTTTCATGTTTAAACAATTTACAGCCAATATATTCAAATTCACTGAAATTTTGTTAACAGAAAATTAGCTAACTAACGAAATAATAAAAATTTTTCGTTTTAAAATGGCTTATGTTAATTTATGACGGCCAAAACCGTCTTACTTTTTAAATAATGTTTATTAAGCTGTTTGGGTTAGTAAATTACACATTTTCAGAAAAACAAAAGCATTATATAGTTATGTAATTTATTGTATATTGTATTGTTAGAAGATTTTCTGAATTACATAAATTGTGTTTTTGAAGTGTTATAAAGAAATATAAAATAAATTGAGTATTGTTTTTTCAATTTGAAGTATTCTAAATTACGTCCAATGGACTCAGGCTCCTTCAAATTTTATAAGAAAACTAGTTGTTAATTTTGAAAATGGCTTAATTCCATTTGTGGTAAGAAAACACATATTATTCGCTTAATAATTGCTTTTATTTTAACAGGTATTGTAAATTTAACTCTCCTAGATACACTTAAGCAGTCTGACACAATGGTATCCTATACGTATATTTTTAATTTTTTTGAAACGCTAGCTCTTAAATATCTCAATTTAAAAATAAATGAACTTGGGTCACTTTCAAAATAGACTGTCCATATAAGATTTTCGTTGTTACACGTTGAACATGATATTAAAAATACTGAATAGTCGATAATACTAATTTTACTGTTAACGAGACAAAATGAAATAATTCGTAATTCTTGATTCGAAAAAAAACATTATTTATCACACTATGATATTTTTGTTTCTGGGTAATTCTATGGATTCGTATAAATTATCGTCATTCATATTGAATTATAGGACTTTGGATAAGACCCGCCTCGACCCTGGAATTTCTTCGAAAATTTGACAAACTCAAGGCAACCGTGATAGTACGAATTGTCTTGCAATTCGATATTCATGTTTCACAGTTTCACAGAGCCAAGGTTGCTTATATCAAGTTCTGCAACTTCCAAGTTATCAGCATGAACTTCTCCGCAGCTAGAGCCGCAGGTTTTGTGTCTTTCCGGCGCAGGGATGTAATATCGTGTGTGATGAGTGACGGAATCATATTACGAAACAAATAAAGTTAATTTAAGTATAATTAAAGCTGCCCTTCCGATTTTCTTCTTTTACTTCTTTTCTTTTGTGCCACAGTGAAGGGACTTCATAGATTAAACTAATTTTCCTAATTTAGCCAGCAAAGAACCTGCAGGAACTGTAATAATAAAAAAATGATTCAGAACGTGTGACTTTATGTTTCTGCATTCGCGTTACTGCATTACCACCTCACTTGCCAGTAATCTATACATTGAAACAAACTAAAAACCCACTATATTTCGATGGTGAATAATAATATTATATATATTATATTACAATCCCTGAAACATGTGCACGCAATGTCATCCATGAAGCAACAAAATTTCAAACGCAGCAGCGTAACGAATAATTTTGCAAACGTGTTGAAAACAATTGAATAAATAGAGACAGTGTCGTAAACCGCGTAACAAAGGTATCAGAAGTTAATAACGAATCGATTTTTCCTGGCATCGGGGTCTGGAGAGTGCTGCAGACGTTTCGAGCACCGAAATAGACGAGCTCCACTCCAGCTTGTCGATAGCCACGCTACGAAACTCTCGTGTTCTTCGTAACCGTAACAGAAACATATTGGTGGTGCCCAGAGGAGCATTAATCGATAAGGGTTTAGATATTTCGATTTATAAGAATCGCAAGAACGACCACGTTGAATCGAACTGAAATCGATGAAACAGTTTTGCAGCCGGTCTGCTCGTCGACTTAGCCCCTACCCCTTACGCCCCCAACCCCCAAACACGCGGTATTACGACTATTTCCCCTGCAGTTGTTTCTCTTGCTTGATCAGTTCCAGCACGCCGTTCCTCATCTCGATGACTACTTCTCGTTCGGTCAGACCCAGTCGTCGTTTGTTACTGATGTCATAGACGCCACCTTCGCTCTCGCTGTGCTCACCCCTGGTGCCTCTTACCTGTATATTTCATTTTGTATTTATATATACATATATTTACATTTACATTTTTTCGCAATTTATTTATTACTTATATTATTGGTTAAATTGAATGCATGGATTCATGTTGAAATTCATAGTCTGTTGTAAAGCTTGGAGGATGTTTGGAAAAAATGTTTCATTTCGATTTAATCCCTGAGGCGTTAGTTTTTTTTCATTCTATGAAATAACATTTTCATTCACAAATTACACTTCAATCGGTACTCCCTTTTTGATATTTATTTTTTGACGTGGATTGTGCGAGCTAATGCTGTACGAGATATTTTTTGAAAGGCTGTTGGACTATAGTGTTTCACGAGAATTCGATTTTGCTTGTACATAGTGTTATTTGCCCTGTCGATACTACGTGAAAGTAATAAAAGTGGCATTATCTTGAGTGTTAAGTTCCACTTGTGATTAGCAGTAATTGTGTACCAACTGTTTAGATTAATTTATTGAACTCGTGTTACTCCTACTGCTCCCATTAACCAGCAACATGTGCAACACTACTATTCGTGTCCTCATGGGATATTACACCTGCCTAATAAATCTAGTAATCCGTGTGTTTATCTATCTGTCTACCTGAATACCTATGTTATGGAGGGCCTGCCCCAATTTGTTCCGAAATTTTGAACTGCACTTGAAACACTTCAAATAAATGTGTATTTAAGGTAGATAATTAAATAACGATGTTTCGGTTGATTAATTTATCCGCAAAGCAATTATTGGCCATTCATAATAAATTATTCCATCCACGTTATTTCAATAAGTTTTCATTATGCTGCGCCGCATACAATTTATGTGAATAATTTGATGAAAATTATTTGGCAGACTTTTGAATAATGATACACCTAGTGTGAACGAATAATGATAATAATTATTAATTTAGCAATATTAATTTGCTCAGAAACCTGTCATTGTGAAAGAAAATTCATATTGAACAAACAAAGATAATAAGAACAATATAGATAGTTAATAAGCAGCATGAAATTGTCTACAAAATAATAAAAGCATTTCGGATAGTAAATTTATTAGTAAGAACCATTAATTGTATAATAATAAATAAAAAAATGCCCTCTCGATTGTATTTCTAAGGTGATAAGGTAATAATAAACTTTTCGAAACAAAATTTCTCGTGACACCAGTAGAGCTGGAACTAATAAGTCAGACAAATTAAATCCATCGAAAGCGGTATCAAAAGAATAATCGAAATTGCAAACTACCCAACTGTTAACGTAAATAATTAATAATACATTTGTCCCGTGCAGTTGCCTTTATATTTCGAGATAAAAATGAAAATTTGATACCCAATGGTTAGATGACAGTTTTCAATGAGAAAATCAATGAATCTGGAATATTACATTCTTGGATTCCATATACAGGGTGCTCCACTTAACTGGTAACGGTGACATCTATCTAGCTCTGTTCGTGCGGTTCAGCTAACGATATCCGATTCTTTCAGATTAACTTTTTCACATTCTGTTGCATGGAATCATATCGTGTCGTGGGTCATTGCATTCGTCTCAGCATTTGATATTATAATATGAATACAAAAGTAGAATCCCATTGAAAAAAATGAACTTTGCTTTGATATCTCTTCCACCTCTACACCTACCGACAAATTATTTATACCACCTAATGTATCCATTCGTCCCAAACAATTATTGTATGAACATTCTTTTGATAACTTTAATCTCTCGTCCGATATTCCATCGTTTCCAGTTAAACGGAACACCCTGTATACATATCGGATTATAAATGTGACGGTCTCAGGAGAATATTCATAATATCGATAGACTTAATGGCTTAATAGCTTTCCTATATTATGTGGGCATACATTTATACATATATCTACATATATCTGTATAGTGGATTTTTTAGTTATAAACTTCCTCGACATTACAATCATATAGATATAAACAATTGAATCGTTTATGTCATGTATTATTGAATAAGCATTTTAAAGTCATACATTTTACGTACTGACATGCTTCTGTTAGCAGCTGGCATTAATAAACAATTGAATTGTTCATTAAATAATTATAATTTGATCACACAGAGATATATTTTTCGTCAATTTGATGGCTACAATTAATTACCATAATTTAATAACAAAAATATATCTGATATAACGTAATATGAAAACATTTCAATTTGTAATGAGTCAAATATCTGAAATCACTTCAACTCTTATTGAATTCTTATTAGATTTTGACAATTAGGAAATACTTATTGTATTAAATAGCACTGTGTGAATGAACGGGCAACTATATTAATTTCCATTGAAATCGAATTTTTATCGTCTTCAAAAGTGACGTTACGCACTTTGCTTACTACACATTTCGATCAATATTTGACGCAAAGTGTCAACTTGTATGTATACACTGTCCCATTTAATCCAACTATGTATTGTTGCCTGTAGAATAGCAGTGATATTGAATAACACCGTTCTAATCGGGGACAAGTAGAATAAAAATGTAATCATCAAGGCAAGCGTCATAAATAAATATCTGTTATTACAATATCGTATGATCTTTTTACAGATCTCCGTATATTAATATTTCATAAATTTTTTCCCTGGAAACACCGAAGGTCTAGTGCAAATATTTTCCTCGCAAGCAGGATATTCATAACTCGTTGTTTACAGATCTCCGTTCGCAACTATGGTTTATATTGTATACACTTGCAATTTGTATAACCACCATCGTTGTATTCGTACAATGCCACTAAAGATATAAATATTTCCCCCGAACGATTAACATTGATTTCAACGCGATACATGTTGCGTTTTGCTTCATTAAATTTTCACCGATAATTACGCGAAGCTAGAAATTGTGGCTTCATTTATTTACTTACGACTAACAGCTTGAATCCCACGAATGTTTTGCAACGTTACCTAATTTTTCTTTCAAGCATAACAACTCATTCAAAATAGCTTAGATTTTCAATGCGTTGTTGAAGCAAAGCATAGTATTCTATGAAAAACAACGCGTTTTCATAAAATTTCATTAAAGGCGAACGTACCAAGGATATTGACATATAACTATTTAGTTTAAAATATTCGAGTTTTTAAAGCCGTACCAAGTCACCAGATAATTTAGGAGAACATTTTAAACAACCTGAAAACTATAAATCCCGCAGTCATTAAAAATGAAAGAGAAAGCAATATCAACCAATAATGCTTTAACACTTATACCGAAACAAGTAACAAAACTAGCTGACAATAAATAGAAGAAAATCTTCACCGCCATATCCTCCTTTCCGTCGCAAAAAGAAAACGGAAAACAAAATTTCAACTTTCGCAACTACAATAAAAATCCTGGAATTTATTTTAGGAAAGTAAATTTGCAGTCTCACCTGAAGATTGTACATGCCCGCGATTTCTTCGAATTTCGCATAATCCGCGCTCAATTTCGGCAAGCGGATATGAACCGAAGCCCTGATCGTCGTCCCCAAGTTGGTCGGACAGAAAGTGAGAAAACCAAAGCGTCGGTGACGTGAAAATTTCAGCATCCTCTCGACTTCAGTAACCGCTGTAACAAGCCTCTTGTACACGGATGACAGGTTTCCACCCATTTCCATCGATATCAGACGCATGTGATCCTCCTCGTTGCACCAGACGAGAAAAGTTTTTGCCTCGTTAAAAAATATTCCTCTTCCTGTGAAATTCGATAGCGAACGTTTGAGAGAACGTAGAGAGGTACTTTTTTTCGTTTCAAGTTATACAGGCTGCGTACTGATATTCTATTTAGGGATTCCATTCAGACTTTATTGAAACTGAACACCAGTCGATGATTTCATTACCCCTTTTTTTTGTATGTTGTATGTTGGTGGTTGTAAATATGCTGAGAGTAACGATTAAATGATAAGTTCCCTCTGTGAATAACTATATTGTCTTTCTCTGTATTGTTTCAAGTTTATCAGGAGTATAAACGATGAAAAATTCATTATAGAAATTTTTAATCAATTTCGCGAGCTTTGAACTTTGAAAATAATTCGCATTTGTTTATCATCGCTTTATTTGCGAAATACCTCTATTATAAAGTTTTCTTTACCCCTTTCTATCTACCTTGTTCCAATGAAGCACACAGAATAAATCCTATGTCGATTTAAAGATAATCGAAGGTGGTTTGGTTACTGTGTACCGCGTTGCATTTCCATTTGGCTGCGTCAAAACGAGATTGAATTATTAATGCTCCATTCTGGTGCTGTGCACACGCGAGCATGTTTACAAGAAACGGCACAAGGAAACGAAGTCACTGTACGGGGAATGGGAAATTTTCTTCCTCCCCGAACCTTTTATCCATGCTCTTACGTTCAAGTGTTCCAATAGTGAAAATGGAAATTCGATACGTGCGCCATCAGCTATGAAATTGAAACGTTGCTCTTTACTTTTCGCATGTGAGCAATGATTTTTTCAAAGGGCTGCCGTGAAACAGCAATAAATTTCACGTTTCTATAGGGGCGTGAACGAATTTTGTCTTATCTTTCCTTTATTGCAACTGTGCCAATGTGACTAGTGTAAACTCGATAAGTTGTGGTAAATTTCCGGATGGATTTCATTGGTGCGAATGCGTTACACCGAATTCGAAATTTATGACATTGGTTGTATTATAGGCAGCTCCAATAATATCGATAACCATTAACAATTCTGTCGATAAAGGGTCAATAATCCCGCCATCGATATTCTTTAATAGTACGAGTAGAATATGTGAAGCATTATGCATGGTGATTTTATGAATAAGTTACATCACTACTTTTCTGTGTAATTAAATTTGAATTCTGCCATTCACGTGCTCGCGAATCTAATAATTGTGTCTTTTAAAGAAAACGGGCAGCAGGATCAATAGAATTAGCAAGCGCGAAGAGAATATGAATATGATATGATATGTACAGATGGTAGGTATCACGAGGAGAAGTTAATTTATTTGCACGAAATTTGAGACCGGATAGGAGATTCTACTAATTTCGATGCGATAATTAGATCTATCAGTCATAATTTATAATACATGGTGGAAAGAAATTGAAGCCGTACGATAATGTTTATATAAGTGTAGGAACCGAAGAAAAAGGAAGGGACGGGTATCGACCCGAGATCTTCTGGTGGTAGGCACTGACCAGTACCACTACGCCACGGTCCACAGTTGGCCAAATGCCCGATCTAGGTGGAAAAATTCACGTAACGAAACAGATGTATCATCATTTATTCTTGTTAACGAATGATGAAAGTTTACTGACACTAATAATGGTCATAATAATTAATTTAGCAATTATATATATGCATGGAAATCGACATCTGGAGACTCTATTCTTGATCACAACGCAATCGTACATTTACTTTCGTTGCAATGAAAATTATACGAGAGCAATTAGTAACATTCTTTAAACTTCTATGCATCATGGACTATATTAGCATAAGTGAACGTTCACACAGCAATACACAAAATTTTTAAATAATGCCTTTTTCAATAATTTTTAGATGTTTTTAAAATGCATTTTTTTTATGCCGTTTAGCTTACTTTAATAGCGTAGGACTAAAAGGTACCGCACAGTACCACTTTGAAACTTGTATGGATCTTAAGTTTGAACTATGTAGAACTAATTGTAGTCAAATTTAGCGGCGAATATCTGCGATCCTGACTGTCGTATTGCTTTAAAGTTTTTGTAAATTTCGAGACATGTACATTTCGAAAAAATATGAGGCTAAAACTTTGTAAAAGTAAAGTATAATGGTTATACTTTAATACAGAATAAACAATGTATCTATAGATTGTTCTTACGAAATTTTATATATTTTATATTTTATATATGTAGTAGTGTAATTGTATCCGAAAGTGTGTGAGTCTGCTGAGAGAATGCGTGTGTGCGACGGTATGGGCCGATACCAGGCGAGGCTCGACGAAGGAGCCCGAGACAAAAAGACAAAGGAAGGAAAAATGAGAGTATGGCGTAGGCTACGGATGCGAGAGGGCGATTGATTATACCACTAAATATATTTCGATTTAAGGTTTCATTTTTACTTTACGTTGGTTTACTTTATTTACAATCCCACATTTGGGGGCTCGTCCGGGATCGGAATAGATAAACGAACGGAAGTGAAAGTGATTGAAAACGGAAGAGTCTACCGGATTGTTCGCGATATTTGCGTAGCAGCCAAGTTCAAAAAAGTTGACTTGTGTTCATGTGGTAGGTTGACCGCGTGTGGACAAGGTTAAAGTGGATCAGTTGTGCGGAAGCAAATAAAGTTGATAAAAAGGTAGACTGTAAGTTGAAAGTAGAAAGGATGAGTCGCAAAGATACGAGGGACGCGACACAGCACGTGGAGGACGGAGGAAATGCCATGGACGAAGTCGAAGACGAAATGGATAGAACGATAGTACGTGTGGAAACGAACGAAAAAAGCAAATTGACGGAAGACGAAATAGACAAGATGAAAGTGAAAGAGTTAAGAGCGGCACTAGAGAAGTTAAACCTACAAACGACTGGTAAAAAAGTAGAATTGAGAGATCGATTGAAAACGTTCTTGCGGAAAGAAAATGAGGACGACGATACCGAAGAGGAAGAAACGGAGGACGAGGAAGACGAGGACGAGGAGGACGAGGACGAGGAGGAAGAAGACAATGTAGCGTCGACTCGAAGGAACGCTCGTGCGAGCGAATTCACGATTAAAGATGTGGAAGAGAGTTTGTCACACTTCACGGGCGACGATCAGATGTCCATTAAAAAATGGGTAAGCGATTTCGAAGATATGGGTAAGCTGCTCAATTGGAATAGTTTACAAAAATTTATATACGGTAAACGAATGTTGCGCGGTTCGGCTAAACAATTTATCGCATCCGAAAGAGGCGTGGTGTCATGGGACACTCTAAAGAAAAAATTGAAGCACGAATTTAAGAGTGAAATTAGTAGTGCAACAGTGCACTCTCAGTTATACAAACGTAAGAGACGTCCGAATGAAAGCGGGCGACAATATGTGTACGCTATGCTTGAGATAGCGGCAACAGGCAAAGTTGAAGACAAAGCGATTGTAGAGTACATCATCGACGGCATTGTCGATGATGAATGCAATAAAACGGTTTTATATCAATCGAGGACGATACAAGAGCTGAAACGAAATTTAGATGTGTACGACCGCATGAAAGAAAAAATAGGACATCGGAGGAGCGGCAAGAAGAGGGAAGAGGTACGAGACAAGAGAACGCCGACAGGGGGTAAGACGATGAGAAAGATGCATTGCTACTCCTGTGGCTCGCAAGAACACGAGCTACCGAATTGCCCCGATCGCGATAAGGGTCCAAAGTGCTGTAATTGCAATGAATTCGGTCACATATCGACGAAGTGTAAAAAACCAACGGACAAGAAGGCACCGACAGACAAGAAAATACAGAATGTTAACTGTATTACGACATCGAAGACATTGAAAGAGGTTCAAGTTGGACAAGTGAAATGTGGAGCACTAATAGACACAGGCAGTGACATTAGTTTAATACGTAGGAGCAAGTATGAAGAAATTGGAATCTCCGGATTGAAGACAAATGTGATGTGTTTTACCGGTGCAGGTAATGCGACGGTTCGAGTGTTGGGGTCGTTTGAAGGGGATGTCAGTGTTAACGGTGATAAATACAACGTTGAGCTATATGTAGTACCGATAGACGCTATTCCGTACGATTTAATTCTAGGATTAGATTTTTTAAGAAACGTAGAAGTGTGCATGAGTAAAGGTAAAATAGTAAGCGTACAGAAAATAACCGACGGCGTGAATGAAAATGTAATGGAACAAGATACCGTTGTTGATCTGAGGGGTGATGATTGTAAAGTGAGTGATGAATTGAAGCGTATTTGTTATATCGAAGAAAACGAATTAGAAATTAAGAAACCATTTGAGGACCGTTTGGAGAAGCTGGTTAGCGAATATAAGCCAGCGGAAAATGTTAAGACCGAGGTCGAAACTACGATTAGATTAATTGATGATACACCCGTTACTGTAAGACCGCGTCGATTAGCGCCTAAAGAAAAAGAAATATTAGACAAACAAATAACGGAATGGTTGGACAAAGGTGTCATTCGTCCAAGCATGAGTGAGTGGACTAGTCAGGTGGTTATTGTACCAAAAGCAGATAAGTCCTCAAGGGTATGCATTGATTTTCGGGGTGTTAATAAAAAGATTAGAAAGGACCATTTTCCAATGCCTTTAATAGAAGACCGGATAGACGAATTAAGAGACGCTCGAGTGTTTTCCGTAATTGATTTGCAGAATGGATTTTTACATGTTCCAGTAGCAGAGAGTAGTAAAAAATACACGTCATTCGTCACGTCGGATGGCCAATATGAATTTAATAAAACACCATTCGGGTTAAGCATCAGTCCGACTAGTTTCCTAAGATTTATCGCGGAAGTATTTAAAGAGTTGATCCAACGTAAAATAGTTTTCTCGTACGTTGATGATCTGATTATACCAGGCAGCGATGACGAAGACGCGTTCAATAGGCTTAAACAAACGTTAAAAATAGCGAGCGAAACGGACTATGTATAAATTGGAAAAAGTGTCAATTTTTGAAAGCAAGAGTTGAGTTTTTGGGTTTCATAATAGAAAATGGACAGGTGTATCCAGGTCAAAATAAAACACGAGCAGTACAGTATTTTCCGAAACCAACATGTATAAAAGAAGTGCAGAGCTTTTTAGGTTTAACTGGCTATTTTAGAAAATTTGTACAAGACTATGCTCGTATAGCGCAACCGTTGTCGAATTTGATTAAGCGAGATGTGAAATTTATCTGGAGCGATGAGCAGGAATGCGCGTTTATAACGTTGAAAAGGATATTGTCAACCAAACCAGTTTTACGAATCTATGACCCAACCGCAGTTACCGAATTGCACACGGACGCGAGTAAAGAAGGGTACGGTGCAATTCTGTTGCAAAAACGAAGTGATGAGAAAATGTTCCATCCTGTATACTATTATAGTAGGAAAACCTCGGATACTGAGAAACGGTATCACTCATACGAGTTGGAGGTGTTAGCCGTTATTAATGCGATAAAGAAGCTACGAGTGTATTTACTAGGAATTAAGTTTAATTTAATTACAGATTGTGACGCGTTTAAAAGGACTCTGACGAAAAAAGATTTATCGGCAAAGGTGGCACGCTGGGCATTAATGCTCGAAGATTTTGAATACAAAGTGGAACATAGGTCAGGTAGTAAGCTGAGACATGTAGATGCTCTCAGTCGATTACCCGTTTTAGTAATAGAAAATACATTAATTGCGACCATAAAGGCAAGGCAACAAAGTGACGAGAGACTGCGAGTTATTCGTCAGGTTTTAGATAAGGAACCGTATGAAGACTACGTGATCGAGGATAATATTTTAAAGAAATATCAAAACGGCAAAAATGTTGTGGTTGTCCCAAAATGTTTGCAATTTGAGATAATGAAAAGAGCACACGAGAATGGTCATTTTGGTCTGAGAAAAATGAGAGAGACTATCGAGCAGGATTATTACAAACATGTAGATAAAGTTCAGAGGTGTCTAAATAGTACCTTTCACCGAAGCGTTGGAAGATCGCCGTTCGAGGTGTTGCTGGGAGTAAAAATGCGGCAACGAGAAGATCTGGAAATATCGTCTTTGATTGAACAGGAAGCTGTTCAGATATTCAACGAATCACGCGAAGAATTAAGATTATTAGCCAAGCGGGACATATTAAAAATCCAAGAGGAAAACAGAAAACAATATAACAAAAAGCGTAAGAAGACGACTCAGCATCGGGAAGGAGACCTTGTGTTTATCAAGAGAACTCAGTTCGGAGCGGGACTGAAGATTCAACCAAAATTCCTTGGGCCATATCGGGTATCTAAGGTAAAACGGAATGACCGATATGACGTTATTCGAATAGGGGAAGGGGAAGGACCCCGGATGACCAGCACATCAGCTGATCATATGAAACCCTACCGTCAGCTGGAAGATCCTTTATCTTCGGGGACCGAAGATTAGTCAGGAAAGGCCGAGTGTAGTAGTGTAATTGTATCCGAAAGTGTGTGAGTCTGAGAGAATGCGTGTGTGCGACGGTATGGGCCGATACCAGGCGAGGCTCGACGAAGGAGCCCGAGACAAAAAGACAAAGGAAGGAAAAATGAGAGTATGGCGTAGGCTACGGATGCGAGAGGGCGATTGATTATACCACTAAATATATTTCGATTTAAGGTTTCATTTTTACTTTACGTTGGTTTACTTTATTTACAATCCCACATATATTATATATTTTATACGAAAAACGGGCCCTTCGGCGTGACGATACCGCGCCCATACGGCACATATCTTGAAACACCCTGTATATACACTAATTATGTACTAATTACATTATGTTTTCGTATTATGTGTTAATTTAATTTATATTTTATTCTGTGTTCTTTATAAAATTAAAATAATTAAACTTAAAAAAATTAAAATAAATTATAAATTAAAAATCCTGTATTTATTTTTTAACACTAAAAACACTAGGAAACCAGGTTCCAAGTTTAAAAATAAAATTTCATCAGCTTATGAACATCGTAAAACGATTTATGAATTTTATCCACCTAAATTGGCCGTTTGACCCACTGTTCTTCGATGGAGGCGCCCGATCTCTCATAAGTATGAAATATTTTTGGCTCGTCGGTCGTCTCTTTTTAATAAGTGTGAAAATATAACATATATTTAATCTGTTTTATGCACGTTATGCACGTTAAATTTAATGGATCGATTAAAAGGGTAATCGATTATAAAATAGCTCAAAAACAGCTGACATTTTATTCTGTATTATATCATTTACCCCGTTCAAAATCCTTATACCTACAATGTATTTGTCATATTATATTTACCGTTCCACGTGCTCCCCAATATTCTTTTTAAAACCTTTTAAATTCTACTCCTATCCTTGCACGCGCCATAATATTTCTCGAAAGTATTTCCTCAAACTTTATCTTGCACGAGGCTTGTAATTAAATATCCATCAGGGAAGGAGGAAATTAAAATGCTCTAAAACAATTATGCTAATGAGGACCGATAGACGAACGCCAGAATATTAGCCGTCGGTGTACTATACGCTGCGACGCCAACAGTTTATAGCGGTATAATGAGCAATCATGAAAACGGGAAACGTAATTAAATGGCAATAAGCATGCGTTGACAAAGTGTTCACGATAAGATGAAGAAATCCTTTTGCTAAGATCTGAAAACCTCCCCTCGAGTGACTCGCTCCTCCCTTGTACATGCCCAAAATCTCTTTAATATCCCTTAACCCTTTCGAGACATTTAATCTCGGCAGCAAAGAGATTTCCCAAGGCCATCGTGATGAAAATCGCTAATGCAAATTCACTTAATCACACGGCCCTCAGTTGCCTTTCTGGCAAACTACGAGCCACAAGGCGGCCATTGCTCGGTACGTACAAATAACCTTTGACATAGGGAAAAATTACAATAGTATCGAATTGCAATTGGGAATTGTGCATCTTTTGAACCTTGGATTCGATTATTCAATTGTAATGCGACCTTTGCGAGCTGAGAGAACATTTCAATTTTGCAATTCAGATATGAGAGGATTCTTAGCAATAATAAAGTTTCAATTTTATAAGGGTAGTTAAAGGGTAGCTATTCAACCAGTTTGATAATGCATACTATTTTCAATAAATTTCGTCGCAACCGTTTTACCTATTCAACTAATCTATTTTTATAGCCACATTGAAAATTGGGCCGGAAACAACCGGAAGCCATGGAACCATTTCCACACGAATAAGAGAACTGCGGTGAAAATCAACAAGCAGGTGGACAGGTCGTGACACTCGTCAAGCCTCCATTTTGGTAACACGTCCACCGTCGAGTTCACTCTAATCCCTGAAACTTTTGGCTTAATCTTCGTTTAAACTTGAACCGCTCAATTTCGAGCGTTCGGCTTACCCCGGATTAATGTTTTCAAACGAGCTGAAGGAACTTTTGGCATTGTAATTGAATGTTTTACGCGGGAAAAGATAACTCTTAATCTTAGGCAGAAGGGATGGTGAAATTTGCCTCGAAAGGTCAATTAAACGATTATAGCCCCGACGCTACGAGAGTTATTCTAACGTGAACAAAAATTTCTATTCTACACCTATTTTACTTCAACTATCATCGTGGTGTTTTATTTTCGAATCTTTGCCCTGGTTTACAAATGAAATTTCTGTTATTACATTTTACATTTGACAAACCACAGGTTTTTATTCATTTATTTCGAATTTTCAGGGATCAAAGAATCATACTCTGATTTATAAAAACGAGAAAAGAATAAACAATACTGCTATACTTTTACGAATAACAAAAATATTGGTAACGCCATTTATACGTGTTTTCAAAGCGTCTGCGTAAATTGTTTGCGCACAAACATCTGTAACAAATGTTTGGATAACATTTCAAAAATGTAACTGCATTCGTTCATGGATAGACGGTTTGAAAAGAGAATTACGAGAGGAAAAATTTGCTCGACCACGAACAAAACGTTGAACAGCCGAGGAGAACGAAGATGCTTGAGAGTAATTTGGAGTTTGAAGCTGACTTTCAGCAAAGATTAAGTAAGTCGCTTCTTGCGCGATTGTGAGTTACTTCAAATTCGCGATTGAGTTTGAAGTGCAGCATACGAGGCGAACAGCAACGGATAGAACGCTTGCATTGCAATTGCAATTATCTTTCATTCTTAGAAAGTAAGATGAAAATGGATAAAAGCGGACAAAGACCTATAGAATATTGTCAATATTTTACGTACGCTTGTAGTTATTTTAATTTTGTTTTCAGAATTATTATTCGATACCTAGAAAATTGTATAAAGCATCATCACAGTATACATATTTACATCGCCTCGAATAATAATATTCGCCAATATTATTTGTCAAATAGCTTTTATTCCTTATCTAAATGTTGCAATTTAACACCCAAATGCTATCAACAATTTGTAATAACTGAATTAACATTCTAGATACATACCTATGAAAAATACATCCCAAAGCCAATTCCCCAATTACAATAATTACAATAATTACAATTATTACAGTTTATGGCAATTTTTTTTTATATATCCATCTTCCATGCATTACTTACAAAACTGATTAATTTATTAACAGTGATCTAAAAACGAAGGTACCGATTTAACCACGAAGAAGAATCCCCGAACACAATTTCATCGTTCATCGAAATATCCTTGCAAAATGTTACTGCTTCGACAGGAGTTATTTCAATATTATGTATCACGCGGATATTCGAGACATTTTCTACCCAATTATGAAACGCTGAAACAGAGAAGCGAAAATGCCACACCCTCGCCAGCAGTCCTCGAGCAATGTACATTTCGACGCAGTGAATTTCGCAGATTCTCACTTAACGAACACACGCCTCGAAGTTTCTGTCTCAAGGTAGCACAACAGCACAATAGTCTCATAGCTCGTTTCTTCACGGAGACACATCAGTCGCTCCGATCTACCCCTCTGACAATGAGTATACCATATATATTAATACACACCAATCTCTCGACTCGCGCGACAATCAATAAATCAACAAGTAAATTCACTGCTCGCGTATTCTTATTTCGAACTAGTCCTGAGTTATGATATAGGTGTACGCGATTGTGAAGCGCCGGTACACATTGACTGAACAATTTGTGGACGAAACCTGACTTGTACCGTAGGATTTTATATACTTTTAAAACGATGAAGATATATTGGAATTTGCCGACGTCACACCGATTTCCAGCTAGCCAGACGATAAAAGCTAGTTTTTATCGAAAATTCCAGGCAGTAAAATAAATCGTGCTGGGCAATAAAGGAACAAGCTTTATGAATAACAGTGATGTAATACAATTGAGCGAGCGGATTTAAATGTCCATTAAAGGCTATAGCCGGATAAGGCGGTAAAATGTGCCCCTAAACCAAATTCGACTTGCGAGCTGCCATTCGAAAGCTTATCAAGAAAAACCAATTTGTACCAAGTTTCAACCGTGTAACTCGACTGGGAGGGTAGTTACAGCGAAAAAACTAAACTGCAGTTTTTGCTCAATATCTCCCATTTTAATGCATAAAAAGTTTTGAAAAAAATCTGAGACATTTCAATTATGGGAGCACATATTGTGGAAGTTTTTCAGATTTTTAAATTGGAAACCCGAGCTGCAAAAAATAAAAAACGTTAAAAAATGCTGAAAAATGCCGATTTTGTATTGAAGGAGTCGCGGACTTACAAATTTTTTTTTGTAGGTACATCTTATTTACAACTACTACTCTCAATTCTTTCAGATTTTTAAATTACGTGCGCCGCAGTTAAAAAAATTAAAAACCGAATTTTGCAACGCTTTTTGCTTGTCAAAATAACTTATACGGCGAACTTTCGTCTATTTCGGCACCTCGCAAGTTGAATTTGGTTTAGGGCCACATTTCATCCCCTTATCCGGCTATAGCCTTTATCCGAGCTCAAATCTCGCGAATGAAAGTAATGTCCAATTACATCATTTCTTATCCAGCCGTCGTGTCCCATAAGTAGTCGAAAAAGTCGCGACGCCAAATAGAATTGAAATAACAATTTTGGCAACACCGCGCCACTGATTTCGAAAGAGTTCGACCTTCCCGAGTGAAATGGATATTGCCGATAGACAAAGTAATCATCGCGCTATCGGCAGCGTCAAAACATCGATGCAAAATGATCGATTATAGTAATTAACGTAAAGAAACAAAGTGGTTCGATAATTCCCTGCCAATATCCATCCGGAGTGCAAAACTTGTCACGCTAACGATCTAATTATGAAGAACCGAGTACGGCGCAGCTGGCAAGATGCTGAAATAAAATGAAGTGCAACGAGTGTATCGGCCTCATTAATCCACGTCGCGTGGAGTCTGAACATCGTCGAATCGTTTCTCGAAGGTGGCAGTCGCCGCAACAAGATTCGATTGGACGACAGGGGGGGGGATAGAAGGGGATGCGGAGAAATCCATGGTACGATAAATTTCGAACAGTTTTAAAGGGTATCCCGATCGATCTGTTCAAGCTTGAAGAAAGTTAGCAACAGTATAGTGGTAGGGTGAGAACGATCATTACTCACCTGATGGCCAGAATCTATTGGCGTTCGCCGCCTCTAAAAATCGATCGCCCTCCTTGAACAGAAAGTGATCGTCTATCAATTGTTGTTGGGTCACTTTGTCCATCGAGATGAGACTGTGATACGTTCCCTGTAGTTCGCCTGTCAACGACGCCAACGCTCCCTGTACCTGGAAACGAGAAACGAGCAAATATGAAAAACAAATAGACGAATGAATGAGTGAATAAAAAAGAAAAAGGGATAGAGGCAAGCGTAAGAGATTGACGACGTAAACAAATTAGAAGGGGCACTTGAAGCAGCTTTTGCCGGCGAATTTACGCAGGTACTCGTTCCCGCCTAGGTTCGTCCGCGCGACAATGAAACGGATAAAACCTGCTGTTAGGAAAAAAGAACTGCCCGCCTTAACGAGACGAACCGATTTTCCAGCGTGCACGCGAGCCACGCGATGTACAGAAATCGGCAGAGGATTTTCTTCCATTGCGTTCGTTTCACTGTATTCCGCTTCTTTCGACTCCCGCTGCTTCGTATGTATATTATTATTTTTCTCATTAATACATTCGTTCGTTCGATGGTTGATACGTTGGCAAAACAGACGAATTATACATTGCCAATCGAAAGGTTTTTGGTGCAGTTGCTTTGCTGTTGATTGGGGAAGCGATGTTACGTTCGGAGTGTGTTTGAAGAGGAGTATTTATATTGATGCTTTTAGTGTACTGATGGGAAATTGAATTTCTGCATGAAACTGGGTAAATAGCGGTTGAAAATTTAGTATTATTTTCATAAGAGGGTCCGTTTGTAATTCGGGTTGGGAAAATCGATTATGTGCGATGAATTTGCGTTTTATGTTGCGTTATTACTAGGCATTGTATTTTGAACCGGTCTCTTTTGTGGGCGACATTGTATAAATTACGTGTTTGCTTACGGATACGATGTAATTAAATGTTGGTTTTATTTCATTGCTTACAGCAGAATACATTCAATACCAAGTATTTCGTTGTTTAATTGTGTGCAACTGAAATTTACCAATTTATTAAGCTAGTATAAAAGCGTGTCAGTAGTGTTATCAGAGATTATTCTGTGCAGAAATTGAAGAATATGGCTGTCTTATATGTATATTATTAAAATTTTGGATATTGGGATTGTAATTTATCAGAATGGTAATTAACACTAGAACTACCAAGTCTTGCTTCAGAATTATTAATATGTATATAGGTATCGTTGTAGCAATTTATCATGAGTTTTAATAAGACAGACTGACAATTATACATCTCTATTTAATGCCTATTCAACGACTTTCGTGTTCATAATCTCTGTAAGGTATGCGATTTGAATAGTACCAAAATCTATCGGTAGTTCCAGTATTAATAGATGTGGAAACTTATATTAAAGTTTTCAATGTCTGTCAAATATGAATGCGATATGAAAATGGAGGACTAAAATGAAAAGGTTAATCGAACCAACCGATTAAGTTTAAGTTGTCCAGAAATGAACAGTATCTAAAAAGGATTCATCAGCGATAAGTTTAATTAAATAAAGAAAATCTACGAATTGGTTACTAGTTGTTACTAATCGATACTCTCTAACCTACATCAACGAAACTCTCGTAAAGAAGCTTATGATCCAACTTAGACTTCTAAACTTACACGTTTCGAAATCATAACTATGCATTACAATATTGTAATATTTAATACTTAAAGGGGCACTACGTTCTAAAGTACATTACCAATCCAAACAAGAATCTAAACCTTGCTTAACGACACTCCCGGTTACACCCACGCCATCATTAAAACTATTCCCTTATTCCCACAATTCGTAAATATTTCCTCCCTGCGTATTTCATTACACATCTGTGTCTCTACAGTCTCTGGCACTTTTCATTAACAATTGGTTTCCCCTTTCCAATTCCAGCACCGATCTCCAAGAACTCCATATCCTACAAGGAAACCGCTACTACAGTTCCCCCAAAGGAAAAGCAAAGATAAGAAAAAATGCTACATTTTTCATTGAATGTAAAAAAGCATTACAGTAACAACGCGAACATTACAATCTCAATTCCCAAATTCAATAATCTCTTCCCAGCATTACAAATCAATTCATTAAATTTTGCCCATCTCGATC
The DNA here is from genome assembly GCA_963667235.1 of Nomada lathburiana. Lineage (NCBI taxonomy): Eukaryota > Metazoa > Arthropoda > Insecta > Hymenoptera > Apidae > Nomada > Nomada lathburiana. The sequence goes on along the minus strand of OY763897.1, from coordinate 1,705,618 downwards.
TCGCAATATTCTCCAAATACAGGTATATAAGTCCTAGATCCTTTATTCATATCCTCATACCTAAGAAGGAAAAAAAATAGCCAGCCGAAGAATCGACTCTATCACCAGCCCCATACAAAACAAGAATCCAAAGACCTCCCTTTCAACGACCACGCGGACGTTAAAACCCACAGATCTCTGTTCGTATTACAATAGATCTTTCGACCATCCCATACCTTTTTCTCCAGCTCTTCATAGTGAGCCTTAGTCATGGTGGGATTTAAAGGATATCCGTTGACCGACCTGGCGCAACGAATCCTCGTCGAGATCACAAACTCTCTACCGGGATCCAGATCACCCAACTCCTCGGGATTTCCCCAGTCCAGTTTCGGATGAACGTCACTCGACGTGAAATTACCATGATACTCCTCTATCACCGGGTCGAATAAACCAGCGAACACGTCATAGGCGTGTTGATCAGGGGCGTACAGGCCAACGTGTGAATCTGGGTTTTTTAAGCCCGATTGGATCACGTCCATCAGGGTGGAACCGTTGTTGGTTATGCGAGCCTTCAGCGTGGTAAACACCTGCTGCGTTAAATATTTCTTCAGCAACGATTCGCTGCTAATATTCGCGAAGTCCGCGTAGGCAGCTTCCAGAGCTTTCACTCGCTCGTCGTTCGGGCTCAAGAAACCCGGTTTTGCTTTCTTCTCGCAAGCGCATAGACGTTTGTCGCACATTTTGCATAGCGTTCGTGTACACCTCGTATTCGTTAATTAATTCGGTTAGTTTGTCTTGCTGCAGAGAGCGGATGGTAAGATGTCCGCCTTGGATCCTGAAAATGGGTTGGACAAATTATTGTAAGGAGAGGGAGATGTTCTATTTTGTAACGCGCTTTATGGCCACGCTAGTAGTTTTGGGATACAATGGTGACGAAAGTTTCAGAACGATAAATTGGCTATGAGATACGTAGAACAACTTTCAAATGTTTCTGTAATAATAATATGTTCTGTACCATTTGATTCTGGACTGTATTTTATTTATTGCAACTAAGGGACAACATATTTTACATACGAGGAACCTTTTTCGGTTTGCTAGGATAATGGACAGTGAATAGCACCGTTGCATTTTTAATAAATAATACATTCGTTGACAATTGTTTTGTTCGATTCAGGTTTTCCTCTTTACTGTACGTCGCATAGTGGGGTGTTTGGCCCGAAAAAGCGGACAAAAGTTAATTTTCAAAGTTTCGCGAAAGACAACATATTTTGCTGTCTGAGATAATTGAATATGTGAGGAACAATGTATCAATTTTTGTTTTCTTCTTTATGAACTCAGGGAGCAGCATTTTTCTTCGAAAGTTAGCAGATTTGATGGCACCCGTTTCTTTCTTATTCTCTAAAACATCGTTGCTTATTAGCGATTTATGAATCCTTTAAGGAGTGTGTGTAAATTCTGCCATTATGGAAGCTTTTTCGGGCCAAATACCCCACTGACTCGTCGCACGGATGAGGAGTTCGAAAGGACGACTATCTTGTGATCTAATTTTCCCTCGCGCTGTCTCAAATTAAAACTGTTAATCATTTTACACCGTGGATATTGTGGATACTTGTATAAATAAATCAAACAGATCGTAATCGAATAAAACGTAGATACGTTCCTGAACTAATCAAATTTCTCTCTCCACTTTTCCAAATAACTTGCACGAAATCTTTCAACTATCACGCAATATATTCTTGATGTACCCACCAGCATATTATCATCAATAATTTCATTAAAAGGACTCCAGTCTACAATAGACAGCAAATTCCTATACATAATGTCGCCGGCAACGATCTAAACTCGTTACGCTAGCATACACGTATAGCCCATTTAACCCTTTCACTACGAATGGCGTGTACCAGTAAATTGTTCGCTAGAAATTGAAATTGAAATCGTAATTGCAACTATTTATATAAATTATACCTCTGGTGATTAAACAGACTATCTAATTGTGTTAATTATAAAGTATTAACACTAGAACGACCGACAGATTTTGGTGCCATTTAGATAGCATACGTTACACAAATTAAGAACAGGAATAGAGATATATAATTGTCATTCTGTCTTCTTAAAAGTTATCACGAATTGGTACAACGGTATGTAATGTATTAATAATCTTAAAGCGAAAAACCTGAAACAAGTCAGTTCGACAGTGTTAATAAAAACTGCTCTGATTTGTACATCAAGGACATTTTTGTTCTTCTAGATACCGGAACGAGAGAACATATATATACAGTAAAACATTAATTATTTTCAGTGTCCCCGAAAAATTCTGTTGAAAAGAACATCGACAGGAACTGAACACCGCGTGTCAAGAAGCACACGAAAAGAAATTGTCTCCTCTGTTTAATCTTCGCCTGAACCATCATTGAACTCGACGTTCTTCCAAGATACGGTTCCGTCTCGACTCAAAATCGTTATCATCCCCGGCCCTCGAGTCGCTGATTATTCCGTTCTCTAACCTTTCGCTGGTGGCGAACGTCGTCTGGACGTCTCTATCGTTTTCTCCCCGCGCTGGCGTTCACCCTCTTCCCAGGCGTACGACGTTCGCGGAGCATCCCCCGGAGCGTCGAGTTTTAATTACACGTATTTTTTGTGCGAGCCGCACTCGAGGCTCGCGGTATGCACCAGAAGGGCCCTACACGACGGCGACGCGAATATTCTGAATTTTGACGGACGCTCGACGCTTCTGGCATAGCCATCTCGACGCCGAGCGACCGCGAAATCTCGTTTCTCGCTCGTCGCGAAAAAGTATCGAGCAGCAACCCCTTCCCGCTGCCCCCTTCGCCCATGGAACGTAAGTTCTTTTGGCAGGCGCGAATATTTCGGGCGGGGTAACATTATCGATTGGATATTTACGAATTGATATGCCGATTGTGCGTGATTCGTTTGTAAGTGTGGCTGTGGAGGTATCGACGATGAAAAGGGAACATTTGTTGTATGGGAATTGTGATTCACGAAGTTATTGATTAAAGATTTGTGGAGCCTCGTTTGTTTGATGGTGGACGTCAGAGGATATTCTACTTTTCTTAAGAAATACAGTTGCGATTATTTTTTTTTATCTGTTTCCTCCATTCAGAATTTATGATTTGCTGATAAGCAAGTGAAACAACGGGGTTTCATTTTAATTTTGTGCGTTGTTACAATGCGATGGAGTGTAATGTTACGGCAAACAGTTTCTAATTTTATTCTAATTAGTTTCGCGGCAGCTATGTCTCGTGAGCCGAAAAAGAAACGTCCTCGTTACACAGAACGCCCGATGCACAATAATCTCCATGCGTTGAACATTTTTTGAAAAGAATGAGTACGCGACCGTAATTAAGGAGCATGCGTGAGCGTGGTCGCTGCATGAATGAAATGAAAAAGAAACATCACGTGCGTGGTTTATTTTCTACACAGCTGGAGAATGGTATATATCACGAGGTTATCATAAGTAATCCATACTGTAAATCCTTTGGTTAATAAAGCCACATATAAAGACAGGTATATTCATGTGTTACAAAAGCCCAGTACTGCAGCATTCCTCTAATTGCATCGCTCAAGACCAATTTCGATCTCTCAGCCATAAAATCGTAAATGCGTTCAACTTCACAAAGGAGTAAATTGATTGTTCACGCAAGTTGAAAATGATTTATTTTGATACACGAAGCACAGTAAGCTGGATAAATGTGTTGTACTCAAAGGCATTTAATTTTGAAACTCCCATGAAATCTGATGATGAACTGAAATCAAATTTCGGTCATTGGGCAGAATAATTTTTCACCGCCCTCCAATCTGATTAAATGCCAGTTATATTTTAATAGAACAATATCAGTGATATTTTTGAGCTCCGCGCAATACGCACTTGCAATTTTCATTGTAGAAATAATTAATGTGCCATTCCTTCGTACGCGTAACGATTAGTTTACAAACGTGTCGATCACGAGCTACATTTCATTTCAAAAGTCAGACAAGCTTCGATACATCCACTATCGCTAATTTCAGTTCCACCTTGAATACTCAAGCAGAGACTTACAAAGTACAGATAGAGTTTGACAAAAAAACAAAAGAATTATTTTCAAATAATTTATTTGTTTGCTTTCAAGGGAATATCTACAACTCTTCGTACGGTATCCCCGCAGAAAATATTTTTCCACGAATAACGTGCGAGTTTATCCATCGCAGCATCGAAACGTATTGTCCAAATTGGAAATCAGAAGGGGAAAACGACAATGACCGGTTACGTGCACCCAAGTTTTGGCCATTTTTGTATTCCCACGCTGCCTCCGACAGCTTTTTATTTATGGCGTTTCGAATTTGTTTTCAATTTCGTTCAACGAATCGCACTTCCGACATCGCCATTCTGGTCGCGGACAACCGTGAAATCCCGTTTCCGGTGTGCTGACGGTGTGTTGCGAAAATATTTAACTATCTCCATTGGCCGCGACTCTTTTCGGAGGGAATTAAACGTAACACAGAGAGAAACAAGCGTGTGCCTGCATGGAGCGTGTTTCCATGGTTGTGTTTAATGTTACTGGCTCACAAAACGACGAACGTCTTTTCTGACAGTGCAATTTGTTTTACACAACTGAATTCACGAGTTCATATTAATATTATTATTATTATAATGCAATAAAATTATTTATAAATTGTGGTAAATTTATTGCTGGTTTCCTTGAGCAAATATTTCTTGAATATCTGCACAAGTTCAAAATCAAATTACTTTTTACAATTATATGCATTCGACATATTCTTGTCGAATCACTTCCACAACAAATCTCTCATTTTAATTGCAATTTTTTCACTGACGCGTCCCTTAAAAGATTTAAGGTGGGTCAAATTTAAATCTGCTCGCAGCAATAGAATTATATTCGTACCACGGTCCCGTTTATTGTTATTAAATTTACCGACGCACAATAATGCGCGCGTATATTTCAACAAAAATTCGGGGCATATTTCAAACGAAACAAACAATTGTTCACAGATCCTCGTCCACAATGGCGCAAATATCGTATCTACCGGAGCCTTACATTCACCGAACTTCGTCCATCGTTTATCACAACAGGCATAAACCTTTCCACCTAGCCACGTCTATACACACACCTCGCCATTCGGGACATATCGATCTGACGATAAGATGCAAGACGGAAGGGAGCTAGACAAAAGCGAAATTCAGTGTCGGTACGTAACCCTGCAAGCGCAGCTTGCGGAAATTCGAAGGGCTAACTGCCGATGAAACGTTTCGCTTGAAGAACTTCGACTTTTTCCATTCCCCGGCCCGTCCCCCCTCCCCTTCATCCGTTAACATTTTCAATTTGCGCCACAATTTACAGAGATGTCTTTTACAGGGATGCACTGTGCTCCGTGCCGCGACCCGATATCCTGACTCCTCGTTCGGACATCCGAACGCAAGCCAACAGAATAGTCATGAATATAACCGAGGATGCCCGACGAGGAGAATTCGCTCGAAAAAATATTTATTTATTCGCGTAAATTGAAGTTGTTGTCTTCAAAGTAATCCCCTTGGATTCAATACATTTTGGCCAGCTTGTCATCCAGCCATTGAAATATTTCTGACATGCACTTTCTTCTGTGGCGCACAGTGGGCGGTAGCGATTTTCATTTGATCCCGTCAATGGTTTCAAAACGTTGATCCCTCGTCGTGTTCTTCGTTCGCGGGAACAAAAAATAATCGCAGGGAGTCATTTCAGGTGAATATGGGTGCTATGGTATCGGTAACGTCTTATTCTTTTTCGAGAAATTCTTTGCACCGGCATTTATGAAATCGCGCGTTAAACAATTAACTGTAGCATGTAACCCGGGCAACAAATATCGATTAAATTTGGCACAGATGTCAAAATTACTATTCTAATGTTAATGCATATAATGTGAAATATAAGTGTAGAAAGAAATATTTGCAGCAAATAAGGAACGCGTATTAAGGAAATACGCGTTCTCCAAATAAATTGATAAAATATTAATGGTTAGCCCTGTACAACACAACACTTGGGATCCTATAAATAAAAACGTATAGTGCCAAACCATGTTCCGCTGGACTGCCACGATATCTAAACAAAACTAAAAGGCACGAAATCTGTAACATATTCTGTAAAAATATCATTAATTAAATAAATAGTTTTCAAGAAATGTCTCCAAAATAATCATCGTCTTGGGAATCATTGAAAAGGAAAAAAACTTTTTGCAAAAAAATGGAACTGAAAACTAATAATTATTTATTCGTCCGATAATAAAAGTCGCACACTGTTCTTGCATTGAATATAACGCGTTTTCTATATCTTTCCCATCACTTCCCATTAATTTATATCTCCTTAGAAAGTGACACATTTTTCAACCCCGATGACTTCCAAAAGTCGCCTATTTTTAACATTGTCCACGTCAATGCCCACGATCAGTCTGCGTACGAATCAAATGCATAAGGAAATGTACACGCCATTATTGTTGGTGGGGAATAGAAAGTAGAGTACCCTGTTCCTATTTTTCACGCATATATCGAGAAGGAAAGGGCGAATGGGGACGGACAGTTGAAATGAGAGCAGATCTATCGAATCCACGAGCATGTGAAAGCCACGATTACTGAATAAGATAATGTCGTTACTGTAGTACGTTCTTGGCGTGGACCACGACGAATTATCATCGCCGCTGGCGACATTATTTGAATATGTCCTATCAATTGGAACCATGTCGGCGTGCACTGTTATCATTATCCACGATCGATCGCTATACAGAATGTTTCGAAAATAAGAAAGCAGAAGACTCTGCGAGCGGGCTCTAATAGCGCAATAATAAATAAATATATGAATATCATTTTCCCCCCAAAAATTATAATAATATATACCTGCTGTATTTTAAATGTTGGCATTTTATTCTTCGATGCGTTAAAAAGAATACACAAATCAGACTGATCTACCCTTTTACTTCCAAGGATTTAAAAAAAACTTCTCAAAGGTTTTACATCTTTTATCGTGCACGGCCAAGTTTCTACGTTGAAATACCTATGATATTCGGTCATCTCATAAATCATGCCATAACCCATCCCTTTCTACCTAAGCATTGATGTCTTATTTATGAAAAACATACAGGCGGTTCGATCTAACGGTGTATTTTATTATGTGACAAGAATTGTTGCTAATAAATTGGTGAATACACTTTTACCTAATGCTATATTTAGTATTGCACGTTCTTTACTACCGTACAATGCAAACGATATATTAGAAGAAGTAGCAATAAGAAATTCTGAAATTCCTCGTCTCATAGGAAAGTTCGTCATCTTATTGGGCGAACACCCCGTGTATCGAAGGAATTCACGGCAATCGAGAGGGACGGGGCGCGCCAACCATTTTCTGTCAAACGATCTGCCAAAGCTGTCAGTTCTTTCGACTCGCGTGGCCCGTTCAAATTCACGTGATGTCCGTGACAATCGCGACAAATTATCGGCTTCACAGAGCAAAAACTCGATGTCATGGAAAGCGCAAGATTGTACAGATATTACAGGGCTCACAATTCAGGGCCTCGCTGGCTGGTTAATAGAAAATTCCTTCCCCTTAACAATGAACGAGAATGTTGAACGTATTTAAATATTATTATTAATATTGTGTTTGTTGTTGTCTTTTTCTTGCCGTCTTAGGTGTATCAATTTCTGCTGATGGACTTGAAACTGAGGCACGCGTTTAATTTGGGCCCGCACTGCGGAATCGTCACGTTTCTTACCTGGATCATGTTGTTGATTATCGTTGTCTGTTCACTTACGGTGAGTCCTGATTTATACGATTTTTTGCAATAAAGGAAAATTTGGCCCAGTGCTGTTGCACGCAAAATATGGCATCGTTAAAGCAACGTATTGTACAGGTGAGGAAATTTACGACAGAGTGAATGCGTAACAATTTTAATCTGCACACAGTCCCTTCGTTTATTGCATTTCTTCTGGCCTGGTTTCTTCTAGTCGCCTTACGCAATACCAATTAGATAACTGATAAGCGATTTCTGTGAAACGCATCGTACGTTGCTCGATTTGAAACAAGAAGAAAGAAAATAACTTAACACTCGTTCGAAAGTAGGCAAATTGGTTTAGTCTCTGATTATTTTTTTTCTTCTGCAAGTTTTATTTCTTCAAACATTTCTCTAGACAGCAGGGGTACAGAGGAATCATCGTAACGGGGTTAAGATTCTGTTGTGCCGAATCGTGTCGCGTCGAATGGTTGACAATTTAACGCACAGTTGCACAGTTAATTGTTCTGGTAATTTGTGGTCAGCTAGTTCACCGAAGCGAATGAAAAGCAGACTGATCGATTACAGTTGTGAATGTAACGTCGATGAGGTGTTTCGCAATTAAGATTGCCCGTTTGCATCGTTAGCTTTCTTCTCCGTTCGCGTTCCTTCTTCGCAGAACGGTCTGATTAGAGGAAAGATTGGAAATTTTCACCGACGTTGAACGGCGAGAAAGGTTAATTTGATCGAGCACGAAGTTGCGAGTATGTCGAGCGTGTACGACTTTATTTACCTTTCTCTTCATCGGATTCAACGTACACTTCAGCTTGAAATCAGCTTTACGATTTATCTCTTATTTATCACACATTAATATTATGTTACCATTATCGTTAGATTTAAGATTGAAATTTCCATGGACATTTTTCGCATCGTTATTTTTATTAACATGACGTTTTATTATTGACATAAATCATATTTCCAATGAAATATGCACAAGGAGCAACTGTTGGAAAATAAGTATTCTGCGACTAACAATTCCAGCTATCAATCTTTAACATTGTTTTCACTGGGATATCGTATAACTTGCGAATTATTTGCATCAAATTGTACTTTGGATGGTACACTAGAGAATGGAGTGATTCTCCGTGAAAAAAGGTAATGAAAATGTGATATTAATATATTTCAATTCGAGACATCATTTTCGAATATTCTATTAATCCATCGTACGTAGATTCGAAGCACTATACTCGACGGTTCTCGTGTCTGAAAAAGTTACATAACGTTTACCAGGCATAACATTAAACTGAACATATAAATTAGTAATAGTTCGTCACTTTGTAACAATTCTATTATTTTAGAAGAAACGGTAATCTTACAATCGCAGACACTACGAAGAGTTCTTCGTCGCAGAATTCGATGCTGTAATAAGCAATAAAGAAAGCCAGTAAAAGGATTTGATTAACTTCGTGTTAAATATATCGTTAACTGTCACAATTAATATAACTTCGGTTAATCGCGAAAGCGTAGAAAACTTAATATACCAAAAATGACTATATAAAATTACGCTTCTATTCATTTGCATGCCCCGATCGTCGACTCAGGGTGCAACAATGACTGCTTCGACAAAAAAGGAATTCTCAGAGCTGCAAAAGGAGTCAGACAAGGTAACGTCCGTGTAGATATCGTCGGTTAATATCGACGAAATACCAGCAATTATGCTTTAATTTGCAGAAATTCCCACGGAAGAAAAGCGTGGCGGACGTCAGACCGATCTACAATTGCATTCATAATCATGTAAGTTGATTTCAACTTACTGATTACGTTGATTTTCTGTGGTTTCATCCTCGAATAACTCGGTAGATTTGAACAGCACCCAAACAACAATACCGTTTCAATAAACAGCAAATTGTTCTCTGACTTCCAGCTGCAGCAGACCGAAGTGTTTCAGGCGAAGGCGAAGAAAATGGTGGGTTAGATTTTCGAATAAATTCTACCTCTATTACAGTCAATTCAACGAAACTTAAATTCTGTGTGTTTCGACAGCTGTGCAAGGAACGTCTGGAATTAGAAATCTTGAGTAGCAGACTCAACTGCATCAAAAAATTGTTAAAATCTGAGGTAATATTTATTGGACCAACTTACAACAAGCTGCGACTTTTAATTGTTATCAGTACGGCCTGCACGAAACGTCTCACTGTTGTGTTCATTTATCTCAAACCGTTTCTTCTTTTTCTTTTTTCCTATTTTTTTTTTGATTAATTGTACTTTATCTGATCGTTGATCATTTTACTTTTTTAATATGGCTGTTGAGATCTTGTAGTAGATCTCGTACTAAATTCGAGAATGCCGTGTGTAGGTATTAATGATACAAGGGAAAAGATAAGCTTCGTATTATTTGCTGCACACGTATGCATGGGTGTGTCTGCACATATGTATAATCCGAAACAATGCGAGGGGTGCATTGCCTCATTTATTTCAAGCTACCGCATAATTAATATGATTTGCCAGGGAAAAAGCTTCAAATTCATTATTCAATTTATTAGTATACCACCTAATATAATACATTTAATTAAAGTCTCTTCGCCAATAACAATAAGAGACGCATAATAGGAAGGGGGGAAGTTTCCCTTTTATTTCATCCATTAATACAAGAAAAAGGTGTGAGCCGCATAATATCGAGGAAGAATGTGACCCACTTGTGTCGACTGAATACTTAAATGACTATCTGACTTTCGCGTATGAGATGGTATTCAACGTATTTTTAAAAATATCCCACGCGGTCTATAAACTTTGAACTTTGCCCAGTGCATCGTATCACTATGATTTTTAGATGTAGTCAGGTGCTGACAAATATATATACCGCAAACCAATTGACCCATGCAAAAATAGAATCAGGCTACACTTTCGGTCTATGTATATCTCGAACTTTTACTGCTGTGACCTATCGTTAACGATTACTTTTCCTTTGAACAGCCGAGCATGTTACAGGTTTTCGACGAAATCGTAGATAAAGTCAAGCGAGCAGTAAAGTACCTGATACTGATGACCCCTCTGTACTTGTAAAGGGTTGCAAGTGTGTGCTTACGTACTTTGCGTTTCAGAATGTTCCATAATCATTAATTTCAGTATATTACTTTGGTGAGCAGATAATAGCGTGGTAAACTTATTTACGATAAATCAGTCTTCACCCACTCATTTTATATGTATATGTATATACATATATGCATAAATGATTTTCTGTTAATTATCAAACAGAAGCATTAACAATTGCTAAATTATAATAAGTTAACGAGAAGATAATTGCCGACTAAATAATTTCATATCACTTATTAGTTTTTATACACCTTCAATTTTTCTTTATATTTTTATACAAAATAATATTTTCCTCGAGATTTAATCTTTTCAAATTTTGATCTCATTTCCACCAATGTGGAAGCACACCTTCCGCCACAAGAACTTTCTCAATTTGTATCTTGTTCCGAAGACTCCAAGTCTTCAACACCTATCCCCCTTAAGCCATTCTTCGGGAGTCTTTTTCATCACATTATATACTTCCCTGTCCGAACAATGGAATTCTTTTGAAAATTACACCAGCTTCCGCCGTGCCGTTCATCACATCTTTAACAAAGCGATGACCACGCTAATAGACAGAATATATCATGCAGATAAGGCGTATGATGTTCATTCAGCCGTCGCGTGACAACTTAACTCGCTATTCAACCACGTTGGTGGCAGGTTAAACGGAATTCGTCGCAAGAAAACGAACGCCAACCAGCAGAGTGCGGAGAAGCGGAGATTTCGTAACGCGATAATACGCGTGGCGTACGAGCGTGGAGCTCTGGCTGCTTGAAATTGTATTAAAACAATTAAAAGCTAACCCACCCTCCGTCGACGCGCGACGAAAGCGTTTTTCGTCTTGTTAATTAGGACGAACTCACGGGAGTTCGCTTGCTCTCTGATATATATCGCGCGAACTTCAAGTATATTTCGCCAGCGGCTGTTAAAAGTGCACGGAACTTTTCTCTCCGTGTTGGACGACGTTGTTGCGATCATGATTGCATTTTATGTGACAAAGATGACTCGACGGTGAAACGAACGGCGGGACATGGAAATTGTAGGAGCTGCGGAAATTACATCCACTTTGATGTCGCGTTATACAATTTCACGAGGTATTTGTCGGACAGTAGAGAATTTTGTTGCTAGCTTCGTTTGAATTCTGCGGCCACTTTGAGCTCGATAATAATTATACTTTCGTTCTGCGTATCGTTGCCGAGATATCGCAGAAAAATGATCCAACTGTGATATAGTTTAACTACGAGTATTATGCATACTACTTTCCCTATTTTTTGTGGAATTGGAAGAAAAACGTTAGCAAGCTTTGCAATCTTTTTTTCGTCCGTCGACGTGTAATATTTGGTCCTGGCGTTTTGAAGTGAAAACAGGATTGTTCAACGATATGTATTCCTGTATGCATGTTTCAGGCGCAGACTGAATGGCGGCGAGGCAGGTTGCGAAAAGTGTATTATCGTCCCATTAACACCGCCTAAGTTGGCTTAACAATGTAATTAACCAAATACAAATGCCGGCCAATAGAGAACGTACAAATTGCATCGACTTATTACGCGCGGACGCATTACGAATTCGTGATTCCAAACTTTCACAGCGTCTCCCCGCGAGGAATGAATCTAGGAACTCCTCTTTTATGTACATTTAACACGAATGTGAATTCTCTCGTATTGTGAGACCCTTATACGGTACAACGGAATGTGGAAATAAAATAATTGCACCGTAAATTTTATAGAAGCTATTTAGTATCGTAGTCTATATTGGTATTGTCAGCGTTCGCAGTTGTAAATAATAAATTATTACATTTGATGAATATACTTTCTTGTAAAAAAAAATATATACCTATAGTACTTATGTTAGCTCAGCATTGTTTCATCCACATGTTTCTCCATTGTCCATCATAAAATTCGAAAACGAAATTGTCAAATCTTTGATCAGCATTGTATATGCAGGTCGTCGTAAGTCTCGCCGAATGAACTTCTATGTTTACTCGTTTGCATAATTCATTCCCAGATTTGACGTATGTAGTAATAGGGACAATAGAACAACAAGAGACGGTAACCCGACAGCAATATCTCATTGTTGTCCTTGTGTGCATAACTCCTCGGCTCGACTATCTTTTGAGACACAATGTCGTTGTGTGCTGTTGATTAATCAAACCGAATAATCTGGTCGAACTGCATTCAAATTATACACCACTAACTGTTGCCCCTCGTTCTCCTACGTGTACAACAAATTCAGCCGTCCTACTTTGATGATTAATGATTAATGATGCAGTAGAGACGGACTGGTAGACAAATGCTGCGGTCAATGGAAAAGCTTGCTTACGAATTTAATCACCTCGAATAGTTCGCTGATTCTGTTTCAGTTCATTTCATTCATTATATTTTATATGTTTCGTGAGTATTGGTGGATCTTAAAATAATTTGCCACGTTCGATGATTTCTATCGATTTAAAATAATGTAAATGTTAGAATACTCGAAGTAGATTAAAATCGATTTAATTGCTGTTTAGGTACACTACTAGCAAGTTTCTATTTAATATTATTACTTAATAGAAATTATCTCGTATAATAAGAACTATTTTATATTTTCCGCTAAATCACATCAATATCCACTGTTGCCTTTAAATATATATGCCACACTGCAACTTCGTATTATTTATTCATTACCTTAAAAATTCTATTTTTCTATTTTTATGCAAGTGTCAGTTAAGGAATTTCCTCTGAAATTAACTACCATTCACTGTCAAATTCAATTTAAATATGTACATCAATTCAGTTGTGCAATATGAGGAAAAATCAATGTTTCGAATAGAAGAAAGAGAGCGCTGGAATCAAAACGAGAAGCAAATCGGTTGAAGCTCCAAATCATCCTGCGGTATTCTCAAAAATAAAATTTCGGACGAAAAGCAAACTGAGACAGAAATCCAGCGCAATTTTCTAAAAAAATTAAAACTTGTAAGAAGAAAGTATTGTATTTGAAAATTCATCGTAACTTATCCGAAACTAAAGCTTCGCAATGTTTGTCATTTATTTTGATAGTCATTTTAAAACTGCAACGAAAATATTAGTCGAAAGGACATACTTCTGGCAATTGAAATATTTGCAGTAATAATTACGCGCGGACGATATTTTGCGTAAGTTCGATACTATTTCAATTCTGTTCTTAATTAATTGTCTCGAGTTAATTATAGGTGTTTCTTACTACTGAAACTGGAACACTGCAATCGGAGTAATTTTCCACGCATGTATCCATCGTTCCAGTGTATAAATCTAGGTACGTATATCGTAGTCCATCCATCTTACACAGGTGTTTGATGCAACCGCAATTGCCAATCACGCGTGTTGATATATCGTATTATTGAATAACTCAGACGTGCAGCCACTTCGGGCTAATTTCTAATTGTATCCTATGCATTGCTGATGCATACCCCGCATACCGTTCAAGATTTTGATTCACCATTAATTAAATCGTAAATCAAGACGGTAAATATAATTAAATAACACATTTTTATTGATTCTTGTCAAAATGATAAAAATACTAATTATATTACTAGCTTCAAGATAATTTACAAATGTTTAGAAAAATTATAGGAATTCCATTTAGAGCAACTTCTATAAGCAAACATTTAGCAATACTTGGAAAACTCACTTAAAATATAGACCAGCTTGTACATAATTCTGTACAGCCACGAGCAACGTTGTTAACACCGATGTCTACCTCCGAAATTATTAATCAAACTTATGAGCCATTTATTTTGACAATGGCCTAGGTCCATTTTTCAAATCCAGTTAGCATTTACAATAGCTACAATTCTACAATATGTTCAAATTCACTGAAATTTTGTTAACAGAAAATTAGCTAACGGAATGATAAAAATTTGTTTTTTGAAAATGGCTTAAGTTCGATCATGGCCGCCAAAACCGTCTCACTTTTTAAATCATGTTTATTAAGCTGTTTGGGTTAGTAAACTGCACATTTTCAGAAAAACAAAACCATTATACAGTTATGTAATTTTTATAGTTAGACGATTTCCTTAAGTGCATAAATTGTGTTTTTCAAGTGCTGCAAAGAAATTTAAAATAAATTGAGTATTGTTTTTTTCAATTTGAAGCATTCTAAATTATGTCGAATGGACTTGGGGTCTTTAAAATTTTATAAGAGATCTAGTTGTTAATTTTGAAAAGAGCTTAACTCCATTTGTGGCAAGAAAACAGATATTATTCGCTTAATAATTGCTATTATTTTAATAGGTATTGTACATTTAACTCTCCTAGATAGACTTAAGCAGTGTGACAGATTGGTATGCTATACGTATATTTTTAATTGTTTTGAAACGCAAACTCTTAAATATTTCAATTTAAATATAAATGGACTTAGGTCACGTTAAAAATAGACGGTTCATATACCACTCCCAGCTGATTCTATTACACAAATAAGACAAATAAGATATAATCCTGCATCTTAAACAACAACAACAACAACAACAACAACAACAACAAGAACAGCCCTCCAATTAGTGTCGACAATAACATATCCTGCCAGTTGAACCAAATCCGTACTTCAATCCAATTACACCCGCCGAACAGCAGCGACCCCTTTAGCCCCGCTGAGCTTTCACAATTCAACATAATCATCCCAAAACAGGCATCCTAATCGCCCACTACGCTCACCCCTTCCTCCATTTCTTCGCCTATCCTGTCCACTTCAATAGCCACCCCCTTACTCTCACGATACAATTAACACTTCTCGTCAAGCCTTCAACCCTTACTCCCGACACTCCGACGAATCTCCTTAATCATCCATACACAAAAACGACCCTCGTTCTCCGCAGAAAAAGAAAAAGGAAACGTTAATCGTTCGGAGGAGCAGTGGGAAATGCAAGAAGCCCGCGAGGACTATCGCCGAGGCGTAAAATGATTTACGTATGGGAGAGCGCGCGTGTGTGTATGCGCGCGGGTAAGTTTCCTCGTGTTACGCGACGACCGCGGGTCGAGATTTCGCTTCTGCGCGCGCGTCGTTCCTCCGGGTGCCTCTTTCTTTTTGCACCCCTTGGAACTAGTCGTGGAATGCAGATGTCGCTGCTAGTGCCATCGAAATCCTAACTCTCAGCCCTACACCCTTCGTCCTCCCAAACCCTCCAGCCGGTCGTGCAGGCCAGTGTCGTCGTCTATTTCCATTCAGCCCCTTCGGCCACCCCCTCACGCTCGCTGTCGTTCGACCGCCCCTGGCGTAGAAATTGAACCACGGCTACGTGGTGCACGAGAACAGGGTCTTTGCTCCCGTTTAATATTTCAACCAGTCCATTGGCTGCCTTGAGCATCGACATGCGCGCCTTGCCTTCGACTTGCCGCCGTCAACGTTCTCCTTACGTCAAAGCCCCGACGCTCGAAATCCCCCAAGATGATAATCCACTTAACGGGCACGAAATAAGTCGTGATCGTGTAAGCACTGGATGTCGATGCACGGGAATGCCAAAAGGACAAAAAAACAATCGATCGGTCCAATGCGTTGCACGCGTTGGTCAGCCCGTCCGTCGCGTATTGGTTTTACACAACGAAACCGGAAGAGCTGGTCTCTCCTCGATACTTCGCCTGGAAAATATATTGTACATGGTGCATACATATTTTCGTTCCGATCGAACACACGGATTATCGGGGCCAACGATAACGTGCACCGGCGCATGTAATATACACACAGGAGGCAAACGCGTTCTTCCCCCCCCTTCCGTGACCGGACTTCCTCCTTTTCATTATTTTTCACCTTTCTTTTTCCATTTTTTTGTGCTTCTTTCCGTTTCCTCCGCGGTCCGTCCCCGAATCTTTTCGGAACTCTGGTGCGTCGAATTCGTTTCGGGACACTGTTTCGGGATAATTTTCTTGGATACAACGGTTCGGTTCAAGGGGTAGGAAATACTGTTTCTCTTTTTAATGAATTGCTTTGGGATCGATCAGCCTTTGCGAGAAGGTTATATATTTGATTTCGAGAAATTTTTATTCTGTGCGCATTCCCGTGCTGCGAGGTAGCAGTCACCGATTTTGATAAAACTTTGATATAATGTAGTTCTCACGAATATAGTCGTCACATATGTTTTTTATCGACAATCGTCAACATTTAGGGGGAAAAAATCGCCCTCGCGGCTGCGTCGCTGTTTGGGGTGGTAAATCATTTTGATCGTGGGGTAGGTATGAACGGTAAAATTTCATTTGTTCCTCAACAGGGAATTTCGTGGCTGTCCAAACAGATTTCAAATAGTTCAATTCTCTAAGTACTATATTAAAATACTGTTACGATTTTATTAAGTCTTATTTGCGACATGTTTGCGGATTTTTTCAAACAGTAATCCAAACTTCCAGTCCACATATTCTTCAGATATTGCACACCTTTCTAAAATGGAAACGCTTTTACGAACAACAGAACATCGTAAACTCCTTTCTGTAGCTTTTTAGTATCATAAGTCCGTTCCTCGATAAAAGTGGAACTGGAATACTGTTATCGTAGTAGATAAATCTTAATCCTTTAACAACGTATGAGACATACCGGCGCTTTGTCTAAAAAATGTTCCTTACTTTTTATGTTCAAAAGTAGCAGTACTTACTATAAAAAATAACCTGGTATTTAATAAGTAGCTTTTTCATGGTACACTTTGAAGCACACCGTACGTAAGTCAATATTGCTATCAGGATAAATAGTAAATAAAAGTGTTCCACATAGGTGTGAGCGTCTTGCTGACCGAACTAAATTCTTAAAGGGTGAACAGAGTTTATTTTCGAGGAAAACGTTAAATTTCAACGAAATCCTTACGTGGCAAAGTGAACTTTACGGAATCGAAGCCAAATTTAAGGGAATTTCAAATGTGAATTTCCCTTTAGAAACAAGGTCCCCTTCATCTTCAATTTGTATATTTTTCACTTACAGTTTTCTGACTGTTCTTTTTTTTTCTTTCACAAGGTGTGTCTACCTGTTTGTCTGTTTTCTTTTCTACACTCCAAGTGTTTCTCCAACGAGAAAATATACGAAGAGACATTGTCTAAGAAGATTATTCCGTTCGGACAGGGAATAACTCGGAGCGGAAGAAATTTTGTATATCCCTGAGTCTTTCAAAAGTTGAGACACCGTGCGAAGCTCGCAGAGGATTATTATATTAACCGCCATAAATTTTTCTTGGCCTTAGCGTTTCCAACGAAATCTTTCCGTTTCCCAAAGAGCTTTCTGTCTTTCCCTTTTTTCTTCATCTTCTCTTCAGTGTCCTCGACACGAAGATAGTCGCGAAGCTTCTCCTTTTATCATCGAGAGTGTTTGCCGTCATCGAAGAGTGGCGTTTTAAAACGAATCGCTGTCTTTGGCGATCTTCTTTGTTGGCGATACCAGAGAATTCTCGTCGAGTGAAAATATTACTGTTGCAGGAAACGACCCGACAATGTTGCCTTGTGTCATCGACTCATTGCAGGGGTTAATAGTTTATGTCGGGTACGACATATTCTTGGCGATTCATTTTTTATTATATTGCGAATTTAAATATTTATACTGTTCGTTTCAGATCATTTTTTAATCATTCACAAGAAGCCTGTTAAATTCCTTAATATTTCGTTACATATTATGTGCAACAAATATTACAATCATTTGATTACTTGTCAATGAATATTCTAATATCCTGTTACCTTTTTATAATTACATTTATTTGATGCAGTCATTTAATTCGCCCCCTGTAAGGAAGACAGTATTTTTATCAATTTGTACTGTATTCAGTATTAGAAACCATTAATGTATCCAGTACAAAGTTTATACAAATTATATGTACATATATTTATTTAATTAAAATATTCTTATACGATGTACATACATTGATTAGTTCGTTCCAGCAACGGCCGATGAAACGAGGAAATCGCCCGTTTCTTTGATGCGTCATTATTTCCCGAGCTATAATATCGATAAGACTGACATTACATCAATCATAGAATATTCCTATACATCATTGACAACAAGCCCCCAACTGTTCCTGCCAATGACGACGCAAACTTCCCCCATATTTTTCTTTTCCCCGTATCCTACATCTCTCATGGATAGAATACTGTCAATATTTCATATTACTATTATTTAATAATGCTCATCAAGCGTACAATTTAATTCTTAATCACCATTCAAATAAAATAAGTATAGGTATGTACACCACGTCGATACTCAACGAATCTGATACGCAGTTTATTATTAAAGCATTCACTGTACTTTTACGTACACCTTTTGTGTACTATCGTGTTTGAAGAAACGATGCGTTGATTAAAGCTATTATGCTATGTTACGTTACGAAATATTCTAATTTAACAGAATTAATACATTTTACGTGTATACACTATTGTCCGAATAACACGAACATTATTGAAGAAATATCCAAATATCAAATTATTTATTTATTTATTTATTGCATAACCAGCATTAATATTCATCCATTTCACTCAGCCTTCCGACGATATCTAATCATCTACTTATTTATCCAATTCAGATCTCTGTTCTAATAATGCAGACTTATTTTTAAAGCGGAATTAACCGAAGACACACTTTTGTCGCCCCGCTGAAGAACACCGTTGCAAATGAAATCGTAACACTGATATAAATTTCATTTTCCTTTTCGCCCGGCAAATATAAAAAGACTTAACCATAAGGTGGAATCATAATTATGACGAATAATCGTCGTATTTTCCAGCAGGATGATTCGAATCACACATGTCGTTAAATAGTAACACGAAATCTATAAGCAGAACCGCTTAATTAACACTTAATTGCGACACCGAAGAAACAATCGGTTAATTTATTTAATTTATGTGCATACATTTCATGCCCGTACCCGTGGCGAACCACAAGTTCGATCTTCAGAAATTACCAACGAACGACCGCTTTTATTGCGGCTTTTTTCCCTCCCCATATCGCTTGATCGCACCTTGAAACACGCAGCCAGAGAAGAGGTAATTCGGAATTAAATGGACGCGTGATCGATTGAAGTTCAAACACGTTTTTCTTTGAAACAAAAGTTCGCATAGAAAACACAGTCCGCTCTTTCGATCCATTATTCTTCTGTCGTTGCCTACTTGTTCGACCACCGATTTTCTGCCCACCCAGTAAAGTTATTTCCCTCTCAGGCTAGGCTACAATTCAACCCTGCGACCAGGGACGTGGCTTCAGTTAAAAAAAAAAAGAAAAAATCCAGGCCACCACTGTGTATCTTGAAACTTGGTGTGGAGGAATAAGAAACGGAAAAAGTGGACGATAAAAGAAAATACGCCTTTGGTAGGCTCGGTTGGAATCGTTGGTGCGCCTTGCGAAACGCGTCGTTTTACTGATACAAATGAGAGAAATATTTTATAGGGGAGCAGAATACCCTACCTGGTAGTATAAAGGGTGGTCGAAAACTTTTGCCAATATTCGAGAAAGTTTCTTGAATATTTGTTGCGGCAAAAGTGTGATAATCGAAACTTTTTATGCTATCGATAACTTTTTTGTAAATCTTCGTTAAATTGTAAATAATATTATTATTTTGTATGTCAACGAGTTGTATGGTAATTTTAGTGAAGAGCACTTGGTTTTTAAGAAAATCTTGAAGCAGCCCGAATTACTGCTAATAATTATTAGTATTAAAATTACCTATAATGACAATAATAATAATAACAATGATACAAATTTAATAAAACCGTCATCACTATTGAGATTAAAAAGTAAAGTTTAAAATAACGGCCACAAGTTTGTTTCGAGTTTTCTTTTTAATACTATTAGTTTTCCAACAAAATTACCGCCACTAATATTACGTATCGCAGAGCAGCGTATTTCCCACAACCAGTATATTAAAATATCCATTTAAATATATTATAAGGATATAATTAGGGTAATATAATAACAAAAAATATCTCATTACAGTAAACTATTTGTAGACCTCTTTAAACTGGCACACTAGTAACAAACCGCGATTCATGAACTTTCTACAGAATTCTTATTTTTTTGTTTCACTAAATCAGCAATCAAACCACTCCAAATCATTTGTCACAACTAATCGATGTCTTTCAACTACAGAAAACAACACTCACATCGAAAATCTACATGAACAACAAACTAACGGCCACCCACTATGACGCTAAAACCTACTCAAAAGTTTCAACTTCTCAAAGTTGCTACAGATTTTCGCAATTCTCCAAACAACAAGTCCATTAGGGACAGACGTGACACTGTTCATCCTCGCCGCCACGACAGATATTACTCTAAATGCTCAGAAACCCAGCAGCGTGCCAACAGATACTTTTGTGTCCTTTTTGCATTACATTTTATATAAGATAGGATTTAACTGGCGATACACCTAGACAAGAAATAATTTATCGTGTAAAAATAAGGAACGAATATTAGATAGAATTTTTTTAATACGTGACTTTCTTCTTGACGGAAATTGAACTTATAATTTTACACCCATCCATGACTTATTTTGTTTCTGATACAATGTATGCAAATTATGTATAAAATCATATTATTTTTATGTTGCGAGTGATATCAGTATGCTCAGGCCACTGATAGAAATTATTTATCAAATCATGGAAAACCCTTCTGCTTTCCTTTTGCAGTTCATCGATTACTGTGTGCGTATGTACCAGCAATTTGTATAATAAAGAAGTGAAATGAACGATAGTATTAATAATTGGAATAGTACAAGGCCTGAAACCACTTACTATCGACCGTAGCCGAGAAGTCTGTTTAAATTCTCATAATATCACGCGTGGTTTTGTTTTATTCGTTCAAATTTTTTAGGGTAGCATCAGAAATACCAGCTCGTTCCCGTATAAATCGCCTGTTACAGGGACACGAAGGCGGGGAATGGAATTTTAAAGAAGGCGCTAAAGAAGATCCTGATAGCTACTTCGTACGCATTCACTCTTAATTTTTAAGCAAAATATGGATATTATGCTTTTGCACCTGTTTTCACGCGCCGTATTTGATGAAAATCGTAACATAAATTTGGTGCAGATATACAATGTATAGTGGTGATAAGGTACGGTTTACAGCAAATATTAAATAAGTATTGTGGGATTGGAAATACTGCGTGACTGTTTAGAATGACTCCGAGGGGTGAAAGGTATGTATTTGGAGCTGAGTACTTGAGAGGATCGTGTGAACGGAAGGTACAGCGCCCAAGGATTCGGGTGGACGCGACTGACTCTCGCCAAGGAATGTCTGCAGTGTGTATCCTGAATGACTGGGAGCAAATGAGGAATAGAATGAGAGAGAAAACTAAGAGTGAAAGAATACATAGAGTGCATGATGCGTGCGCGAGGCAGAGAGTTTAGGGAGACTTAGAGGGGAGCTGATTTATTGTGAGTATCGTGAGAATTGTCGTGTGTCGACGTTTTATATTAATAAAGTTACTGTTTAATTGAAGGAAACTGAAGTCCTCTAGAACCTGCCCTCTATTCCAATATGCATGAGGTTTACAGAATATAACTTCTACAGTATTTTTGATGGTCTGAAATAAGATGATATTGAAGATTGAATCGAATTATTTCATTGGATCGATCATTTAATCTCCCATTTATCTCATTTATCTCCTATTTATCTCCCATTATATGGATGCCAGATAATTTCCTCTTTCGAAGAACATGTGTTTTTAATTTAATCATACGTAGAATTGCCTTATATTTTCATCTGTTCGGAGAGATTCAATTTCTATGGAATATTTTTCTGATCCATTTATATACGTTTCGGATAGAGCTAACATTTTCCAGTACATTTTTTTGTGGAATTCATTACCCATGTCATATATCCGTCACAAAAAATTAACAAATTTCCATGAATGCATATTTAACCATTGTTACAAAAATCCTCCGTTCTACAAACTATCGAGTCCTAGCAGAGTAATGAAATGAAATCAAAGGCATCCATTTCGGTCGTTTATCAAAACAATTGTTCACTCCCTCAAAAAACTAAAAATTCCACAAAAAGTAAAATTGTAAAAAATGTTGAAGAAAGGAAAGCTACAATTGAATTTCAAATGCCAGTGCAATATTAAACTTTCAGCCAGTGAATATTTTAAGGCATTTCCGCGATATGTTCTCTTTCAGATAAAAAAAAAAAAATATTGACGAAACACAACGGAAGTACAGTCTTTTAGTAATCAAGAGTTTCAAATCATATAATACATTTTTTCAAACCATATAATAAATCTCGTGCCTTTTAAAGCGTGACACGTTTCAGCGGTCGAATATTTCGTTTGAAAGCTCTCTCTCTCTGTTCAATCCCAGGCAAATTGTATTGGAATATAGACCAAAAATAATAGAATTATGCCAGAACGAGGCCATTTCGTCTTTTTCTCAAAATCCAACTGTAGAATGTATGGATATTACGTTTCCACGATAACGTTCTATTCGAAATGAAATCAATTTTCAACGGGTCAAGAACATTTGTGTCAATTAACAATTAATAAAGAAAACGAGTTAATAGTGAATGGATAAAAGTAAATTATACACTGAATTTCGATTGATACTTATTAATACGACCTTTTATTAATATGATATTTTAATGATTATCGCCATCTATTCTTAACAAACAAACAATGGATGCTAATAAATATTTCCCCCAATTCCCCCACTTATATATTAATTCACTCACAGTTAACGTAAATCTCCTTCCCATAACGCTCCACGCAGTACACTACAGTTATACAAAGTTCATAAAGTGCACAAACTTACGACTCAATCCAATGGATTACTCAACGTCCCTATCGATTCCTTATAAAAAAAAAACGTTCTCCTTCGCACCCCGAACTCCATTAACCCATAAAAATTTCACCAATGATTCCCTCGCGCACTGTCTGCACGTGCATCAATCACAATGTTCAAAGAGCGAAATCCCGAACAGTGTCGGTCCCTTTAAACGCGCGGAATGATCCCCGAGAAAGAGAGAAGAACCCATCTCATTCGACGGAAATAAGAAATCCTTTCGCCAGTATCGACGACGTCGTAAACACACGGGGAGAATCAATTTCCCCACGAGCGGCTGCTGTAAAATCCACGGGAGAAGTTTGATTCGATAAATATCTTGACTGGATCGGAAGGCAAAGCAGCCTGCCCCCCTTCTATATAGTAGCTCCGTCGCTTTTACATATCCAGAGAGCGCAGGGAAATTCCGTTCTAGAAAAATTCCGTGCCCATAAAGGGGGACCGTAAAGTCGCTATCAACAAAAAAAAAAAAAGGAATAAATAATAAAGTTGAAGAGAAGAATAAAGACGCAGAGCAACGAAGAAGAAAACAAATGCAGGAGTGGAAAAGAAGAAGGAAAATTATGTTTGGTGTATACGTAATCACGTTTAAGCACACCGCTCTACGAACTACTAAATATTTCCCCAGGGAATGATATTGGCCTGCCATCTACGCTCCCCCTCGCCTTACAAACCCCTCGCGGCTTATGATGACCCGTGGCTACAGTAAATAGAAGCTTTTTGCTCGCCGCATGATTAAGAAGGTTGTCTCGTGGCCACAGATCATCCACGAAATATCGTCGCTCACCGGTTACCATTGATATCTAATAAATTGTACGGGCTATTGGTTCCGTTGGTACGTTGAAATAAACAGCCAGCGCGGGGCCACGACATTTCTGGACAATTGGCCGGTTAAGGCAGACCTTGCACGATCAATAATACTGTCAGTAACGATAAATACTGAAAATGATACTGATCGTGTGTTATTGATATTAATGGATCGCCGTTGAGTATTAATGCTGATTTATTGACGATATTATTCAGCCATAATAGCGATTCGCCAATATTTACGCGCGTTAACTGTCTGGAATAGAATCACTTATCAATTTTATTAGAACACTAATTGTTAGGAGTACCTTTATTTGGTTTTAAACGTATGCTCGTGCGTGTTCCGTTGATCTATATCGCAGATCCCCATCATTATCTGTTGCTTTAAGACAGAATCATTGAGAAACGATCAACTGTATTTGAACGATGTATGGCAAGCGATATTGGTTGACGATTTTAACCACTATGATCTGGCAAATGCAGCACGCTTGACGAAATGGTTATTTTATTATAATAGTTAATGTATTTTACAAAAATACACACTTACAAGGAAGATTCAGAAACGTATAAAACTTTGCATGCAAGTAAAGTATGTCATCCGTAATACAATCTTATTTTCCGTTCGTGCCATAATTCGGATTTTAGGGGTGAAATCAGCCCTTGAAACAAATTCAGATTGTACTTTTTTGTGAAATATCTTAAGAACGCTGAGAGATACTTTTAAAAAGTGTAAACAAAACTTGCATTGCTTTATTGCGTTTGCAAAACTGCGTAAACAATTTTTTTGAAACAACTATCATTTTTTTCATTTTTCTTTTTCTATGGATTGTTGATCTGAATTTTATTTCAAGGGCTGATTTCACCCCTTAAAACCGAAATATGTTACGAACGGAAAATAGAACCGCACAAGCGTCCATCATAACTCTTGTCCTGCCATTGCAGTGCCATTTTTATTACCGTGTACCAGTAAACACCCACAATAAACTAAGAATCACAGAAGCTGGCTAAATGGCATCCATAAAAAATACATACGTAATTACGTATACACTCATCCAACGCATTCGCACCTTCGTCTCCAAGTATCAAGCGAGTATATGACCCCGATCTCTTTCCAATTCCACACAAAACCACATCGACTATGCCACACAATTCTGTCGTCTCCCTCAATTATCCAAGAAGTCCCGTATCCAGCCAATGACAAATGTCCAGCCGAGGCGAACAGTAGCTATATAGGTACCTACATGGAAAATCTACGGGGGACGAAACCGTAATAGAAGCGTAAGAATGAAGAATGGAGGGAGAAGTGGACGAAAAGGGCTGAAAAACATCGAGCAGATGCTGCAGCACGCGGCGTCTACGCAGCCATCGGGAGATGAGAATAGAAGGGTGGCGATGAGACGACGGGACGCTGGCCGACAAGCAGCTCCTGAAAAATGCCCCTAAAGCGTGACTACCCTTCACCAACCCTCCATCCACCCTCCGTCGTCTCTTTTTCCTCGCCGCTACTGCCGTTGCTCCCGTAGATAGAGGGGAGCATTCGAAACGAATGGACCACACGTGCGCTCAGCTCTCCCTTTTTTTCTCTTCTTTCCTCTTCTTCTTCTTCTTCTTCTTCTTCTTCCCTTCATCCTTCCGTTCTTCCTTTACTCGTTTAACACCCTCGTGGCTTGCGTTCGTGTCCCCGTTGCCGCCGTCGCTAACCTCCAGCGACCCCTCGATCCATCAGACCACCCCTCCCGCTCTAGCATTCCTCTATATCGGTGATTTCGGACTCGCAAGACAGTCAAAGTTGCGAAACTCCCATGGCGGCGTGATTTACGCGTGTCACGGAGTATCGTACGCCACGTGCGGTGGACGTACGCCGTTTCACTTTCTCATTCGGCCGAAAAGAACTTCGGAATCGCGGCCATTCACGAAGAGTAACGCTCGTCAGGGACCAGACTGTGGCCCAGAACGATCGTAAACTAACAATCATCCACGGTTAGGAAAATCGCTTTTGCGAGCTTCGACGTTTTACTTGACGATTTCTCGGGGCGGGGGAATTGTCGAGGTGGTGAGGAGAGAAATATCGTCGCTGCGATCGGCGGGATGGATTGTTTCGCGGGTGGAAGGATGGAGGTAGTGGAAGGGTTAAGGATGATCCATGACGGTGATTCATTGGTACGGAAGGATTTTTAGTTGGACAACAGATATCGCGTATGTACAGGGTGGACCGCGTAACGTGATCACCTTAGATCATTCTAATGTTAATGAGTTGATTGCAAAAATTGTTTACCTGATATAATAATGTGATTTAATGAAAGCTTTGAGATGATTGTAACAAATTATCGACTCTTTTTTTTTTGCGTAGTCTGCCAGGTCACCTTCAGCTTTTTTTGGGGGTAATCAAATTATTATAATCATTTTACATTGATTATAATATTTGTACATAGGTAGCAGATTTCCTGAATTGCATAGATTGTGTTTTTGAAGTATTGCAAAGAAATATAAAATGAATTGAGTATTTTTTTTCAATTTGAACCATTTCAAATTATGTCGAATGGACTTGGGCTCTTTCAAATTTTATAACAAATCTAGTTGTTAGTTTTGAAAATGGCTTAGCTCCATTTGTGGTACGAAAACACATATTATCCACTTAATAATTGCTATTATTTTAATAGGAATTGTAAGTTTGACTCTTTTAGATACACTTAATATATGTACATTTTTAATTTTTTTGAAACGCAAATTCTTAATTATCCCAATTTAAATATAAATGGACTTAGGTCACTTTCAAAATAGACGGCTCATATATTGATATTCTATTGCATTGTTTTGTGATGATTTAATTTTTGTCGAGATTTTTTTGCCCATTAAAGGGATGCTTCATAGAATGTTAAGTTTGTACCTTCTTCCTGGGACAAATGATAATAGAACGTCGTACATTAGCAACCGTTATTATCTAAAGAAAAATGCTGGAGAAACCTGGGAAGTTAATTAGGTTCTCTGACTATTGGAGAATATTTTAAATGCAATACTTTGCAATTAACCCTCCGACAGCGGTGACTCGGGCCGCGAACGTGGAGTCATTTTGACTCACACCGATATTTCACTACCACATATTTCCGAGCCCCCAAACCCTCACCGATATTGTACTAACCAAGGACGGTTGCTCGTCCCTAGACCCTCATGTATTCTATTCGCTTTGCGTTCAGGTATGTTTTTCTTTACTACGTATAGGAAAACGTATAAGGAAAAATAATAATTTTGTGAATTGTAATAAACATATTGATTATAAATTTGTATTGCTACATGGAATACATTTTGTAATTTATTCGATGATTCTTCAGAATTGTAGGGGTCTTCCGGAAAATCACCAAAAAGGACTTGCTCCTTTGCTCGTAACACAGACATTGCGTTAATAAAAACAACAAAGAAATAACAACAAAAAAGTTTCTTTGGCAACGTATAAGACTCAAGTAAAACGGAAAACTGTAAAGGAATTCGAAGAGAGGTTCGCTCAAGTCGCTGGTCGTCGCAAGAATAATCCCTCTCTGCACATTTGTTTCCATTCACCCAACCGAGTTCAGGGTTTTTCCAATTTTGGGGTACTGCTAAAAAGGACCGCTCGCGCCTAACACAAACAGCTCCGTCACTGTGTGCGTATCGGTCTCCAAACCAGTGACTCCGGCATCGCTGTCGGAGGGTTAAATATGACTCTACTTTAAAAATTTGTTTGCTAAATTTCCAAGAAAGGCAACGAGAACAAAAATACCTGTGTATTCATTTCACCATGACTTGCAACTCTATAATTCATTAACTGGTAGTACGTAATAGAACACTCTGAATTAATATACGTGAGATTTTGCAGGGTGGAAATGATAAGTATACAAGATAATGATACACTAACAAATTTTTATGAACATTCAACACTTCCTCTATTCCAAAGTCTAATTGTGAGTTAAAAATATTTTATTATTCTGAATGAAGACAAAGGCAATTTATGTATTATACATAGAGTACTTGGATAGTCGTTTTAATCGTTTAGTATTATTATTCCTGCGTTAACAGTCGCCCTTCGCAGAGTTATGTATCAGTTCGAATGGAATCATTGTTCTAAGCTTAGAAGCATGACTCATATGAACAAACGTGCTTCCAACTTCGTAGTTTCTGTGCAAATTTTTATGGTAAAACTTTGCTACTCTTACTTACAAAAGAAAAGCGAAGTGCAGTGCAGTTGAACAAGGAAACTTATGTACTGTGCCACGATTGAAGGGTATTACGAACCGGAGCATAGTAAATGTTATGTTATATGTACATATATATATATGTACATATATACAGGGTGTCCCACCTAACACTTTTCACGATTTTTCAAGTACTTGCGATAATCTGACAAAAAATATCGCTACGTTAGTTCTTATCCCATCGAGTACCTGCTATCAATAATTATAAATTTAACGATACTTATGTGCGGGTCTGTTTATACTTGCAAACTACTCGATTATTAATATATTTCGTTTCTATGAAACTGACCGTAAAGAGTTATTTTAAATCATTAAAAGGCATTTCCTTTTATAGTTAACAGGGTTTTAGTTTTAGTTTCTTGCTGAATAAAATAACTCCCTAAATTATTCTAATAAGAACCGGAAAAGTTTGAAGATTAAGAGCAGAAGAATGCTGACCGGCATTTATTTTCGAAGGAAAATGAAAACTATTAATATAAAAAATATAATATAAATTAAAACGTTTCAGGTTTTATACATATATGCATTATGATTTCTCATTTATAATTTCCGGACACATTTCACTGTATCTCAATTATTTATTGACCACTGAAATGAATTTGATACGAAATATCCAGTACATTTTAACATTTTATTATGAATTATTAAATCCGTCCAAGCAGAAGTCAAATTCGTTTATTTTATAGCACATTCATAATTCTGTACAGATCGTTCGCTGAATGCCGCTTAAAATTCAACAATAATTCATAATTCGGAACGAGCACATCCGAAGCTAATTGTAAGAGCACTTAAAACGAGAATAGAAGTCGACGAATTTATTTTCCTACCGAGTCGTTTGTTATAATTTCATTAACGCTCAACCATTTGTTATCCAGCACAGAATGAAACATTTACCCGGAGTTAGTGGGACCATGGCCGATTTAATTATATAAACAATACTGCAAAATGTAAACGTACTAATTGCAAAGCGGAAAGGTACGAGTGAAGTAATGGCCAAGTCGACCGTGGACTTCTCTCTTAAAATACAGTAGCTTACAACTTCGTAGAAAGAACTGGAAAGTTGTTTTACACGTTATCCGGCAAAAACTTGCCTTCTGTTCTCGCCGTTCTGTCGGCGAAATGAAAATGAACCGGGTATCCCCGGTTATTTCTGTCATCAGGCCGCGATATCCTCTGGTTTTTACGCAGTTTCGTTTGCAACAGTGCGGCTTTTATCATTATTAACCGCGGAATTGATCAACGAATGTTTGCAATCCAAGAAACCGAGATTCAGAAATGTTAAAAGTAGAATGAATTCGAACGTAAGTTTTCCTTTGGGAACGAAATGTCCAAAAGTGCCGGCATCGAATTGTCTCAGTGATTTTTCTTCAAATTCGACTATGTACAGGACAATGCACAAGGACAAAACGTAAAACTTCTAAGCACAGATACTGAATTTCCGTTGTGCCTGAAAAAATATGAATACATATCTCCGCCATGCATAATAAAAGTGACAAGACTCATTGATATGAATGAACAGAAAAATGGCAGCCAATTAACTCTCTAACGCACTCTAAGTAAGGAAAAAAAATACAAACGCTACTCGCATAGAGAATTACGGAAAAGTTTCCATAAAGGTGAAGCTAAGTGTATCCCTCGAATATCTATAATCCGATCCTGAACCTAAGAAGATCTACAAATTACGTCTAGACCCGAGCAAAGCTGATTCGTGTCGCATATTTTTCGTTGGTCGAAACACAGCGCAGTGAAACAGAAACGAGCGGGCAAAGGAGAAAAGATCGGCGGTAAGAAGATCGGCACGCCAAACTAGCAATAATTCAACTTGGAAATCCGCGACGATTCTTTCTGACACGTATAAATCGTCTTCGACTGTAGCAGGTCCCTCTCGACAGGCGGCGAAACAAAAAGAAAGCTCAGAGGGAACTAACGTGGCTGCACACCAGCCACAACCTGTGGAAACTCGTACGTTCGAAAGTTTAGCCACGATAAGTGCCGGATGATTTATTCATCTCACGACGCTGCAGCAACCGGTACAAATTACGCATCCCGTTCAGAAAACCTACCCCCTACGTGACAGTAATTCATACGTCTGCATTAACCTAACGTAACGCTCCCTTCCGCGTAGGGTCTGGAGGGTGCGAGGCCCTTAACAAAAACGATATGTATTCCGATTCTTTCGGCTGTGCCGTCACGTTTTTTCCCGCGCGGAACGTGCGAAAGAGAGAAGCTTCTAGACAAATGACAGGCCGAATTGTGAAGGTAGAAGCGTAAGTCTGGGGTTAATTAGAGAATTAGTTGCTCGAGGCGGATAAAGCAGGATTTAATAGTTGTAGGAACGAGTTTGGCTGCCGCACAATAGTAATGAGAATATATAGCGTACCTTTGAAATACACAAGATTACCTTGATATATCAAATAGAAATAGAAAACATCAAAATGGACATATTCATGCGTGCGACGAACCCCGTCGAACACAATTTCATTTATTTAAATCATCTTAACATAAAGTCAATGATAACCAAGTTATTTCAGATCGTAATTCTTATTGACTCGTCCTGTAAAGTGCTGGTTATAAGTATTAGGGCAAGTAATTTTGTTTTACTACAAAGTATGTACTATGTAACTAAACAACTTTATTAGTCAATTACGACAATAATCGACACATGTCTCTTTGGCATTGATTATAAATTGATGAATAAAGACAACTTGAAATTTTCGTCAATTAAAATTTGTTGCATTTTCTTTACGTATACCAAATATAATCAATTCGTATATTACGAGGGAGAGCAGGCTTCGCGTTTTTCTTTTATCAATTCGAGATAACCCAACGGAACTGTTTCAACGGGATTTCACCGACTGGATTTCAATCGACTAATCGAGCATACCGAAATTCAGTCACTTAGAAATTGATGAGAGAGATTGACTGCTACGATCGACGCGCACTGATTCAATTTTGATTGCTACCGGATCGCAGTGACACACGCTGCTGACAGGGTGGCAATCTTTCGTACAAAAGTTCGTCAAAATTGCACCAGAATGTTCCATTGGTATTATTGATAAAATATAAAGCGTACGATAAAACGCGAGGAAAAGATCCAAAGATAAATTACACGTAAAATAAAATTACTGTGAGTGGAATTTCAGTTGAAGTTTTCTCCAATCCGTGGGCTGCATACAGAAATTTCACGTTTCTATCTATAACACTGAACTGCCGAAATGCAGTCAATTGCAGTCTTCAACTGCGGAAATTATTACTAAATATTAAATACTACGAAGACTATGTATACGCAGCCATTGATTTATTACTACAATAAAAGTCTGCCCGCATGACCAATCAATTCACCCAACTCGAATGCCACTGAAAATGTCTGGGACCTGCTCGGATCCTTCGATCACTCGCATTATTCGATTGAGAAATTTGGCAAAATATTGAGTACACGAAAGATATGGTAACAAGGTGTATACAGAGCACACGAGAAAATAGCTGCTGTGATCGGGACAAGAGGGAGAAATAAAATATTAACACTTTTGATAGTGAAACTAAAAACTTCCTTGCCAAAGTTCGCCCAGGCCTTTCAACTTTACCGAGAACATGAAAAATATTGACAATCTTGAATGCACGTAATTCCATCGCCAGGAGTTGTATTTTTGTCATCTCGTTTCTAATGTTCAACAGTGATTCCTACTGTGTTGAGGACTTTTCGACAAACCTCGATCGATCGCCGAACGCTGACAAATAAATCATGCTGCCTGAAGGAGTGAAGTTTCGTTTTACAACGTTGTTTCGCAATAACTCCGTGTACACACGAAAGGGATACCTTTTCCGTCAGATTCAGAGAAAACATGGTCCACCGCAAGACCCTGACCCCTTCGTGTCAGCCATCACTCAAGAGAATTTTTGATTAAAGTTTAATTTGCAGGAATAGCTTGGTCCTGTCGCGGTTTAAAATGAATTTTCTCATCTTTCCCCCGCCGTGGACGTTAACCCCTCTTCCACAGGCTTATCATCCTCGCTTCTGGACAACCAGGAATGACGTTTGCAAGTGTCACGGATTCCTTTGCATTCGCGATCTTTACAATTTCTTGTCCCAGAGCAAACCAAATTTATCACAAATATTTCTGGAAAGAATAGCATGTTTTTCGACGGTAAGAAGGAACCAGAAAATGTGACATTATTATTGAATTGTACCAAATATGAATAGAACAAGATAATGAGTGAAATACTTATACATTGAGATAGAGGAGTCTGTTCTTCTTAGTGAGAGATACCTAATGTTTGTTAGAATAATGTTATTTCCAATGTTTTTATTTCCACTTTTTTCTCCACCTTGTGACGTTTGATGTATTATTTGTGTGAATAATATTCACATCGTGGGACTAGGCCACTTCTACAACAAATGTGTACATATGTAAGTATCGGTATGTCAGAAATAATATGATTATTTCGATAAGTTTGTTAGATTTACTAAGAGAATGCTCATTCGATGGAGGTTCTGGGGTAAGTGCCATGGGGTTCATCACAGTCCTCTTACCAAAAGGCATAGCCTTCCCCACTCCGTGGCCAGATCCTCCAGGAAGTACTTATTCTTTAGCAATGTGACGTCAGGTCGCGTGCCATATTTAAACTCTTTCTCTCTCTCTCTCTTTTCTATATAATAAACAATCCCTCGAGACTCGATAGTTGGAAGACCCAGAGTGGTCGCCAGCCACCGTCTGCCGACAGGATGTTTGGTTCCATTCATTCACTTCCAAGACGTGCAATAACTTAGTCAATCCTAGGACATTCCCAAAAACCTCTTCGGCCACGCGTAGGACTGCGTCCCCATGATAAATTATCCACAGGGTGCGTAGCACTTCGCCACCCGATCCTATTCCTTTCTTCAAAAATACGCTGTCGCTAACAGGTATTCACAGGATCCACGTCGTATGTGAAGAACGTGGAAACGAAACTACGATTTCACGTGTGACGCTGACGGTACTTTATTTCTTCGCAAAGCTGCGTGGCCAGAGCATGTTGCTGACATTCGACAGTCATAAAGTTTTACACGAAACAGTGTAAACAGTGTAGCTGTGCGGAAAAGTGACGGTTCCGAACACACCATCTGTAAACTGATACGTCCAAAAAGATTAAATACTATACACGCTGTTGATCCAACTTTGACAAATGTGTATATACAAAACTTCGGTATAAATCAAACAAGCACATTTTTCATATCGGCTACTGCTATATTGCCTTTTATTACGTTACAACCTTTTTTCGGATACTGGACTTTTCCGCCTGCCTTTTCTTCAATGCACCCGATACAATTTTTTTATATTTATTACTTTTCCTCCTGTACCTTTGAATTTTAATGTTCGATATTTATAGTTACGTATTTTCATTTAATTAACATTTTTGGACAGGCATGATTTTCATACTGAATTATCATTTTCGTTTGAATACAAAGTATGTAATGACAATGATGAATTTTTGTGATATTAAATACGCAGATCTTCGTGGCGTGCATATATTAAAACATGTGCCTCGTACTAGACGTGAAGGTAACGCATTTAATGTTACATTCTCTCGCTGTCTACAATTTAATGTTACAAATTAATTCGTTTGCTTTTGTGTTTGATGAATGCAGGGGAATAATGTTTAGAGGAAGTATCCAAACAGAAAATGTTATACTTGCTGTTTTAATTGCAGTAAACAAGTTCACCTTAAATATTCGATTATACGAACTTTTTCTATAAACTTTACGTTTACAAGCACTAAGATAATACTAAGTTAACAATTTCTATGTAACAACTGTTAGAATATTCGAGGTACAGGAACGGCCGAGGCGGGCCATGTGCATTTCGTAGATGCATGCTGTCCTTGTCTAGCGTAGCTGGTCCTTGGTAAAAACCCTAAAATGGTTAAAGAGGGCCATGGTGACGTAGGCGTCCTCACGACCGACGCTTTTGCCAAAGGAAGGCATTCTTGTATAGACTACGGTCGAGAGAGCACAGTTTTAATAAACGGAATACTTTGTTAATATATATACGCCTACGCAATTATTCTAATATCTAATCGAGACTTCGATTTGAGTATTAGGCCATTCTTACAAAATCAGAAGTGGGATTACCAATTGTTTAGTGCACATTGTGACGATATACATATAGTATACTCGCGTGCTACGTGCATAAACAATTATTGAGTGCCGTGTACAGACAATTGAGTAATTGTTGTCGAGCTACAGACTGTGCAGTTCGTGTTGAGTTTAGTTTATTGAAACCGAGTGAATAATTAGTAATAGTGACTTACTAATCGTTTGAACTGACACCTTGGTGCGATATTTTGTGCAATTTTGAACAATACGAGTCGTGATTCGATCAGCCGTGAGGATCGGCCGATGGAAGGAACGAGCCGTGATACAACGGTGTCGCGACTTGGGAAATTGCAAAAGAAGATGGATGAACGAGTGATCACAGCAACTAGAACCGCAATGGGAAGCGAATTATCATTCACTTGCTTTAACTGTGGAAAGATGGGCCACAAAGCGAGGGAGTGCACAGAATCGAGGATTCGACGCAGCTTTTGCAAACAGCCGGGACATAGGTGAGAAAATTGTCCGCAGAAAGAGGTAAATATGAAGATACCATATTTAAAGGATTTGCCGGACGATCGGTACTGAAAAATCAAATGGAGCCGGTTACGGTTGAAGTCTAGAAAATAACTGCAAACGTTTATTCATTTATTATACTGGGCGAATGTATGGCTTGACGAACGCGCCAGTTGGTTTCTACGGGGGTATGCAAAAGATTTGTCGACCCTTGAAACAGACAACAGCCATTCCTTAGACGATATAGTATTACCGTCGAATACTGTAGAAGAGGGCATAGGAAAACTACGGACTGTTTTGGAGGCTCTTCGAACACATGGGCTGACACTTAGACTCGAGAAGTGTTCTTTCTTTAGAAAAAAATATTGAATACTTGGGTCGTGAAATAAGTGAGCATGGGGTAGAGCCAGGTCAACGGAAAATCGACGCGGTCGAAAATGTAAAGCAGGCAGGTCAATTCTTGGGACTGGGACACGCAGGTCAAAAAGTGTCGAGTGCCATAAAACAGTATGCACAATAGAATTGTTACCGTAACGCCAATGAGAACATTGATCGGTTGGAATATGAAAAACCATACGAGAAGAAATAGATCGATTGGACCTAGCAGCGTCGACAGGAGATATGAGCGAGCATATCTCTGAAGAGTAGAAAAAAAAACAGAAGGAACCACGGATGAGTAGGTGCTGAAACAGGTAACCAGCGAACCTGCGATGGAAGTAGCCGGAAGCTGCTACCGAAATTTAAAGGACCATTCTGGATTCGAGCGGTGATGCCGAACGACCACTACGATGTGGAAGATTCGAGAGAAGGCTCGAAACGATTGAGAACAATCGTTGCAGCCGATGGGATCAAACGATGGATCACGATCCAGGGAGATGCCCAGGATGCATAGCATCGTTTCGATATCCTTTTCTTAATGTATATTTTGTTTTAGGTCCAGGAATTAAATGTTGCGCATTATTTCACCTCTATGTTCTGTCCACAGAAAGGAAAAGTTGGACAGAAGCCGAAAGCATAAGGCCAAGGCGAGGTGTGAGAGAGGGGGAATAAGCGGTGCAAAGGGACGTTGCCCGACGGCCAGGCAAATTCCACCAAGGGGAAGCAAAGGCTTCTAGACGACAGTGGACGATGACGACAACAGTCGCCCATCCACCAGGGTGCCTCTACGGGTACTACCTCAGAGGGGAAGGACGCAACGAGCGTCGTGACACGGTGGCTGTCGTTAGTGCTGAGCATAGGTACATGGTACCTTAGGCATGGTGCTGAGCATAGGTACATGGTACCTTAGGCATGGTGCTGAGCATAGGTACATGGTACCTTAGGCATGGTGCTGAGCATAGGTACATGGTACCTTAGGCATGGTGCTGAGCATAGGTACATGGTACCTTAGGCATGGTGCTGAGCATAGGTACATGGTACCTTAGGCATGGTGCTGAGCATAGGTACATAGTACCTTAGGCATGGTGCTAAGTATAGGTACGACGGTACCTTAGGCATGGTGCTGAGCATAGGTACAACGGTACCTTAGGCATGGGCCGAGCATAGGTACGACGGTACCTTAGGCGATGACCACTGATAAAAACTACGGCATGCTATCGATAGTTGGCCCCGAACCAGAAGGACACAACGGTGTCTCAGGCAGGGCAGTGGCAACTGATAGATGTAATTGTTTCATCAGGGGGTTGTCACTAAACCAGAAGGACACAACGGTGTCTCAGGCAGGGCGTGGCAACCCGAGAAATGCAAAGGCATTACCTCAGGTCAACACCAACCCAGACGGACACAACGGTGTCTCAAGCAGGGAGGTGGAAGATACGACGGTATCTGGGGTGGGCCGTGACCGGTACGACGGTGTCGTGTTGCGCCACCAGTACTAATATGACATTAGAATTTCAGGAAATAAATGTAAAGTCTGAGGACAGACCTGACGTCAGTATGGCCGAATGTTAGAATATTCGAGGTACAGGAACGGCCGAGGCGGGCCATGTGCATTTCGTAGATGCATGCTGTCCTTGTCTAGCGTAGCTGGTCCTTGGTAAAAACCCTAAAATGGTTAAAGAGGGCCATGGTGACGTAGGCGTCCTCACGACCGACGCTTTTGCCAAAGGAAGGCATTCTTGTATAGACTACGGTCGAGAGAGCACAGTTTTAATAAACGGAATACTTTGTTAATATATATACGCCTACGCAATTATTCTAATATCTAATCGAGACTTCGATTTGAGTATTAGGCCATTCTTACACAACGAATATCCTAAGACAACTAAACATTAGTAAAGGATTACTTTCATTGTCGTATTTCTGAATTACATTGCACTTCTCAAGATAAATAAGCATACTCTATTCAAAGCAATTGCGGTGAGCTTAAAGTAACCTCGCATAAATAAAACTAATTGTCATGGTTCTAGTTCTAGTATATTTCATTTCAAACATATACATATGTATATACAGAATGACGAAGAAGAAGAGAAATCTGACTGTCTCATTTCACGTCGTTCCACGTAATAACAATTTCATGCGTC
This sequence comes from Nomada lathburiana, assembly GCA_963667235.1. Classification (NCBI taxonomy): domain Eukaryota; kingdom Metazoa; phylum Arthropoda; class Insecta; order Hymenoptera; family Apidae; genus Nomada; species Nomada lathburiana. Next base: position 1,667,937 of record OY763897.1, on the reverse strand, counting down.
ATTTACTATCGCATTCCTAGCGCATCCCCGATGTACGTATACTATACCTGACGAACAAACATTTCAATGAAACATCATTCTTTTTTTAACAACGTCAAAAAAAAGGTACAACAATTCAGCCACAACTCCAATCGTTCGTCGAAATATAAATATATTTTTTTCTTGCGTAAAAATATATACATATAGTATTACAAAATATATTCGTACACAAAAAGAAAACGTGTACCCATATAGCACACCATGAAATCCCATTCCCCATCGAAAATACTAGAATACCAGATCCTCGAACGTAATCAAAAAGAGGGTCGTTCCTTGCATCCTAAACCACGGAAAACAATTTCGACGGGAAGAAAATTACCCTCAAAAGACACCCAGATAAACCCAGCAGTGATCCTCCAATCACGTCCGGCTTCCCACGTTCGCCAGCAAACGCATCGACGTAACAGAACGTAGTTCCCACGGGCGGATAACTTTTAAGCGGCCCGAACAAGTCCGTAAGCAGAATGTATAAAGAAGCTGGATCGCGTAAGGCGGAGAAATCGCGCGTATACGTAACTTGCACAGTTTGTTCGAGAAACTCGTTCCAACGCGGACGACTCATTTCTTCGTGTACGACGCACGAGGAGAACGATAGGCTCTGCGGATCCGAAACGAATTTTTCTTCGGCGTGTTGGAGAATTCAGCGTCCGTTTAAATTGGCCGACGCGACGGCGGAAAGTTTGAACGATACGATGCTCCGGGTAACTAAGGAAACAAGAGATTCGAACGAAAGCCCAGCGCGACGAGCCGTGACAGCTTTTGAAATTGAAGAGGGGCCGGGTAATTCGTCGATTCATTAAAATGGCCAGTGCGCGTACAAACGTCGCTGCGAATGGTCTTTTCAGGAATTTCGTTTTTATCCTGCTGCTTGAAAGAGAAATGTCGCTTATTGATGCGTTTATGTGGACGGGGCGTGGTTCTGTGACTTTTTGTACACGTTTCGTAAGTAGCGGTGGATTGGACGAAGAAGAAGAAGACAATGCAATTAAGGGTGCAACGCTGGGCGAGCGTATTATCTTGTCGTCCGGATTTGAATAGAATGGTTTGAATGCTGTGGACGCCTTGCTTTTGCGCCGCAATGTTTATATTTACTTGGACGATGATCAATTTGTTCTTTTACTCATTAAATTTTTTAATGCGGCATTGTATGGAGTTTCTGGTTGAGGGATGGTCTAGTTAAAAAATTAATACGCGAGTTCGAATTGTTTCAAGTGGCAAATAGTATTTGAATGGTAAAATAATATTAGCGTTCTCTAATTGCTTTTAGTATTAGCCTAATTGCGAATAAGAAGCTTCTGTCCAGCAAAGTTTATTAAAAGTTAGTGTAGAATATTTTCCAATTGCTTATTACTGTGTAATGTGATATTGATGAAACATTTTTATTCAAAAACGCGTATTCAAAAATGAAACAGCAATATAATTTCAAATGGAAAATACGCCAGTGATAACATTATAATCAATCTTCAAGAGCGGATAATACCTAACTTCTGAGTCACTCTGTACCTTTTTATTCTTGCTACTCTATTTCGTTGGCTTGACGACGAATCGGAGGAAAAGATTTGCAGTACCCGTGATTCATAATACACGTCGAACGAGATGTTGACGGTCCCCTTTCTGAGAACTTGAATTAATTAAAATGAATCGTGACAGGATAAATGAACCACCCTTGAAGGGAGATTGAAGCATGATCGTAGACTCGATAGAGCGACAAGGACCACATTGGCGACAGCTTTTAAAGCCTGTTTCGTGGAGATTAATCAATACGACGGGCATGAATTTCATTTCCGCATCTTGAGCCTCGAGAAGTAGACACGCGGTTGAAGAAAAACAAAGACAGTTCGTAAGCCGCATCGAGTAAAGAACAGTCTGCCCAAGAAGACTCTTGACTGTTAACAGTGCCACGTCTAGCCTGTTCAATGGGCTTCGAACGGTTTCGACGAGTTTGAGAGTTGTCTGTTGTTCAGATCCGACAACCATTACAGACGTGCTAAAGTTGCAAATTGTTTCATACTTTCCCTTCAATTTCCTTTCGTTTTCGTTTTTCTTCAATTACTAATCTTAACTAATCATTCTTAAGTTTCATTATACAATGATAATAATTATCTCCCTGTTTACCAATGGGAAAGGAGTAAAGTATTGATATAACGTTAATTTTTATAGTAAGTAGAATTAATCCTCGCTCTGGCCAATCATTTTTAATGATTTCAATTATTTCTTAGACGCATGAAGCATGGGTGATTTAAATTTGCAACATGTATCTGTGATGTTATTTTGTTTTGTCGATTCGCATTATTTTGGCGCATAATTAGCCAGCAGGATGAAATTCTTCTGTATTCTAATTGGTAAAATCATAAAATAATTATCAATGAACAATATATTTAATTTATTGTCTTCCTATTTGTAAGTTGTATTTGTTGTATTTACTGTAAGTTGAAAATATAATGTTGCATAAAATACTTTATGCGTGCCTCATTTTCAAGAGTAATGAATAACATTATCGATTCTAATTTTTTTTTCTATATTCAATTTATTTATTACAACTACATTTCACTAGCCACCAATTTTATTGTTTAACGGGATGAAAAATATATCAAGATAAAAAACGGTGCACAACACGATTTCACTGTAACAATAAACAGTGGACAATGTTATATTTCGTAGCTTTACAGAACGAGCTTGATATACCTTTGAATATACACCCTGTGAACGTGTCTACATTAATTACTTTTAATCAAACAGAGGTATTTTTATGTTGATTTAAAATTGGCATTGTGATGTATATTGAAATACACACGTTTCGAAATAAGGCAACAGGAAATATTTTCTCTTACGAAATATGATTTCAAGCACAAACGATTGTACATATGACAGTAAAAATTTGCGTTTAAAACGTTTGACAATAAAAATGTATCCATTCGCATCAAATAATAATAAGAATAATAATAGCCTGTCAATTTGCCAGCAAACAAATTTTATTCATCGAGCTATTTTTATACACAGCTGCATTACTTAAAACAGAAAAACTATTTTTAGACACTGTTTCAATTAAACATCTCCATATACGTAATATTATATGCACATAGGTAGTTAAAACATTATGTTAATTAATACACGCGCAACATTATGAATAATTTGTTCAATGTCCATTTTGTACTTAATTAGCTGAAACTACCCAGCATTCGCTTGGCTTCTTACATCTAGGATAAAATGACATAAAAGGGGATGATAATTTCTTGAAATTCTATTGGCTGTTAAATAAATTCCGTTTGCTATTGTACTTCTAGCAATTACATCATAGTGTGATATTTTTTTAATTAATTGTCGTTTTTATTAATTATTGCGCAATGCCTGCTTACTTATGCTTCATTACACAACGCTTACTTGTATAATGATGTATTAATCTTGAAATATCACAAAGTATCAAGGGGATGAAATGATGAAGAGAGGGTGAGCCAGCTATTCAACCTTCGTTGTAACCTATATTTACCACGGAGTCCTAGAGAATACCTACATCAAAGTAATATCAAAATCACACGAAATATTAAAAAATTGAGTCAACAAACAAATAGCTATTCCACTTTACACTGATTAAAGGAAAATTCACGTAATCATCATACTTGGTCATAATGAAAACCATTGGGATAATTGGGCCAAATTCGTAATTAAAAAGAAGAAGAAATTAGGATATTTAATTCTCTTATCACCAAAAATTCCGTAGTATTTAATTCGTAAAAATACCTCCCTCCGATGTGCTTACACAATAGTGGATTCAATAAACGGTGGTAGAAACAAGGCTCTGGCAATGTAGTGAAAAGGAACGTTCCACGGCAATTGTATAAAACGTGGCGGGCTTATTCGCACGCAACAATTATCATACTTAACTGGTGTGTAGCTTTTACCTTGTTTTCCACGGATCACGGTCAATTCGCTTTCACATTTTCCTTCGAGAAGACTGCGCCATTCTAATGTACCGCATCTGTTAATCATAACGGCGTTTGTCGAAAGATACAGACCCCCTGGACGCATTGAAACAAGGGAAACAAGGTACTAGTTACAAACTTTTCCGCTAACTTCCGCTAAATTTCACCGTCCGTGTTCACGAACGGCAAAGAAAATGGAAAGTCGTCGAGAACATTGTTATCGGCTGAATGAATACCCATCGATGAAGAGTCAAAAGAAAAACGCAGCAATAAAATTACACGCATGAAACGCGAAACAGAGATCGTTTCCCGATTTTCTATATACTAAACGATATACAGTGAGAAAATTGTTAAAGTACAATCTGTTAACGCACAAGTTAAAGAAACCCAATATGCAAGCATTCTTTAATAAATCAAAAAACCTGGAACCATCGAAAGACTATTAATTAACACAAACTTGAATCTAATTTTCCTCGAACCAACGACCAATATCCATCATGCAGTGCGCACATTGTTTTTAGTTTTGACAAAGAAAAATTATGAACCGTAAGTTCGAGCGTAAATATGAAATATAAAATTCTGACATTAGCGGGGCACAGCTACAAAATAATTAATTCTGTAGTACTTACAGGATGAAGAATAAATATTACATTTCTTCTCATCCATTAGAGAACATCCTCCGTCTAATATTAATATCACGAATATTAATATAAGCGTTTATACGTGACCTTACATAAGGTGTAAAAAGCCAAATTGTCGTTCAAACTGTCTCACAATGAAAAACCTGAATGGTAAAATAAATAATAGCATTCTGTCGACAAAAGCTCCCGCGTACTTTGTTAAGCAATTATTATTATTAATTTATACAACGTATATATAGAGTGTCTCTTAACTCGTGAAGTATCCGGAAAGGGGGGGGGGGGTAGCTGATGTCATTCTGAACAACTTTTTCCTTGACCAAAATATTGTTCGAAGCTTCGTTTTTGAGTTATTAACGAAAAACACTGGCCAATAAGAGCGCCCGTATAGGCACAACTGCGCGCGGTCGCGATCGTGTGCATCGAGGGGCAACGTACGGCAAATATTATATCGTCTTAAATTAAGAATAATGTGTAATTATTCGTTATTCATGAAGAACAATTTAATTAACAAGTCGTTTAATAACTGTTCCATACATTTATTCCTTATCCGAAACGAATAAAGTGTTTTATTACTTATGAAAAAAGTGTTTGGATAACTAATGCTAGAAAAAGGTAGTTGAATAAACTTACCCATTCGTCCACGAATTTACCTGCTTCGACGGAAGTGAGTCCTTGGCACTTGGTCATTGTACCGACCCTGACCTATCTTAACAATATTATGCCACGAAACGCGCGGCCCGGCGATCGATGCAGATCTGATTCGCACTTGTTCCTCCACACGCACACGACACGCACGTTAACGAACGTAGGCCTCATTGTAGTGGAAACGGGCATGGCGCGTCGAAGGTCTTCTCGTGACGAACCGATCACGTCGCCCGCAGAACACGGTATCAAGGGCCAATTTCTGGTTTCCACGTTTAGTGGAGAATCGGCGACAGAAACCGATCACACAGGGCGGAACCGGTCCTTGATGCCGTCTTATATGTATATATATAACGTATAAAATGTATGAATATATATATGTATAAAATGTATGGATAAAAATCCAAAATTAGCCATTTATCGCTCTTGGAGATTAAAATCACTCATGTCAAGCCATATTAAAAACTAGAACAGCAATGTTGGTCTCCGTGGAATCGAATATAATAGTCCCAAAGGGTTCATTTCTTGGCGGTGGTTGAATACCACCCTTTTGGAGAAGCACGACGAAATTAAAAAAAGAATGTCTGGCACACTGTCAAGGGAGTACCACCCATGGGTAATTGAGCGAAACAAATTCGACGCAACACCGCGGTACCCGTCGAGTTACCGCAACCCACCGCGGAAAAGAGTGCTAGCACGCAAGTAGAAACAATGATCGCCTGTTACGAGACATGAATGAATCACCTTTGTCCATCGACACGTCCAAATGCGTGGGCAAAATTAAAATTTGCATGTACATGGTATACTATTGGTATATATTATAATAAAATCACTTCAGAAAGTGAACAATGTAAAATTTAATTTTAAATAATTAAATAATGTTTATATGACATTTATTACGATGTGAAACAAAGCTCCGTTTTCAATTTAAAGTTTTTTTTTGTTAATTTTGGAATTATTATAACTGCAAGATTATGTACTGCACACATCCTTTAATTAAAGTCGTAATATAGAGGAACTAAACAACAAATAAAAAGAATTATATTTTATACAGGTATTTATTATTGGTTACTGAATTACTGAATTACTGAATTACTTATTACTGAAGTCCTATCAAAAAAGTAAGAAATAAATTAATAACAAAACAATCATAAAACAGTAACTAAAATATCACAAATAATTTACAAAAAAAAGGCACTTTATCAATACACGTGGGACACTGTTACGAAGCTGTTGAAAGAAATGTCACAATGGAAGGCGATAAACAAATGACGATAATTGTTCAGATGTTACCAATAAAATCTACATTTCAAGATTTAAAAAATGAGACAAAATTTTTTTAAATTTTTTCCACGTTTTTGAACTTTTTCGCCACTGTGCGTCGCACGAGAACATGCCAGTATTCTTTTAATCCTTGCGTTTCCTGCCTTGAAATGGAAGCAAGAATAGCGTCCTTCGTTATTAGTAAAATACGCGGCTCTGTCGATGAGTTAGTAAAACTTCCCAAGCGAAATGAATTTCGATTGCACCGTTAGGTGTAAGTTAACAAGAGAGAAAGTAAGCTCTCTATGTAGGACTACATTTCGTGCGATATTAATGGGTTTCAGTTCTAGTAAATATATATAGTATTCGTTCAGAAATGGCAGAACTGTGTATAAATTATGTGAATTTGGAAAGTGTTTTGAGATTGGGATACATATACACATATGCTTTCAGGATTATTGATTCGCATTACGGTAATAGAATCATTAATTATTTTAAACGTTCTACGGCACTTTTCACTTTGAGTGAAACACTTTCAATAATGTTTTCAACCAAAATTTCCAAGTATTCTAAATTAGAAATTAAAATAAAAATTAAGCAAAGGTACATTTGAATTACGTTGGTCAGTTTTCAATGAACTTTATGCCACTAAAAAAGGTTAATATATATATTTACTAAATATTATTTAGTACAAAACTGTCTCAAAAAGTCTCCCCATAGCTATTCTAGAAAAATGATTGATTATTCATTTTTGCGACTCACAATCAACGTATCTTACAATAATTCCACAATTTGAAACCCTATTCATTCCGGAGTTGTTTAATTAAATTCTTAGCCCCGTGGATACCAGTACACACCTGCAGCACCGAAATTTCTTTATCTGGTATGTTTCTTTCTTTCCTTTTTTTCAGTACAATTCCAATATCGGGTGTGGGTTTTGTAGCTATCGAGATTGAATTTCTTGAAAACAACTTGGTGGTGCTTTTCTTGCCATATTTGATAAACCATTTTATTCAGTCGCTTTATTAATAAAGTTGCTGTCAACAGGGGTTTGCAATTCGAGCTCAGAATACGAACTTTGCAACGTTTAACGCGGAAAATCGATAAATACGGTTTGTACTAAAAATATAATCCTTAGTTTTTCAGACACGCGAGGTTGTTCGAATAATTATTGAATAATGAACGATACAAAAAGCCACCGTCCACGACGCATACGTTTTAAAGCGGCTCTACTTTGATAATCTGGGTTAAAGCAGAAAACGTGCGACATGTAATAAAACGATGCAAGAATGTAAGTAGATCCCTAGAATTCACCCAAATTTCTCGAAACATTAAATAAGTACACACTTACGTGTATGCAGAACTACTCGAGATCTAAAAATAATCTGCTGTGATTTATAAATTTCATATTGAAATACTGGACGAGGATCTGACAAGTGTCTATTTTAAATGAATTTCATCGAAAAGAATTTGGGTAACAAATTAAATAGAGATCAGGAAGTCGAAAGAATTGAACCGTCTATTTTGAAAGTGACCTAAGTCCATTTATATTTAAATTTAGATATTTAATAGATTGCGTTTAAAAAAAATTAAAAATATACGTATAGGATACCAACCAATATGTCACTCGGCTTAAGTGTATCGAGGAGAATTAAATTTACAATTCCTATTAAAATAATAGCAATTATTAAGCGAATAATATGTGCTTTCTTACCACAAATGGAGTCAAGCCATTTTCAAAATTAACAACCAGATTTGTTATAAAATTTGAAAGAGCCCAAGTCCATTCGACATTATTTAAAATGCTTCAAATTGAAAGAAACAATACTCAATTTGTTTTATTTTTCTTTGCAACACTTCAAAAACACAATTTATGCAATTCAGGAAATCTACTAACTATATAATGTTTTTGTTTTTCTGTGTAATGTGTAATTTACAAACCCAAACAGCTTAATAAACATTATTTAAAAAGTAAGGCGGTTTTGGCTGTCATAGACGAACTTAAACCACTTTGAAAAGAAAAATTTTTATCATTTCGTTAGTTATCTAATTTTCTGTTAACAAAATTTCAACGAATTTGAACTTATTGACTGTAAATTGCTTAAAAATGAAAAAATCACGTAGTACTGTAACTATTATAAATGCTAACTGGATTTTTTTGAAAAATCGACGTAGGTCACATTCAAAATAAGCGGCTCAATTATTGTAACTGAAACTTGCAGAAATTACTTCACTTAAATAGAAGCTCTTCGCAATTTGCAAACTTGTCTCTCAAGCTTCGCGTTTATTTAAAAGTCTCCTCGCGAATCAACTGCCGCAATGTCGACCACAAATTCCCCACACAGAAGAGCCCTTGCAAAACGCTATATCCTGTTCGCCGCAATCGAAAGCAACGTGGGCATCAATTAAACACCCGCTACAACCATCAGCAATGCTGCCCCATCCACGCTGGAGGGGATTCGCAAAACCTACGATACGATCCACGCAAGGGACAGCGATTCGCAGAAAAAAATAGAATGGAGGAATCAGCAAACGCAAGAGTAAAACGGGCAACAAAAAAGTGGAGGACGAAATCGAGATAGTTGTCAGCTCGTCGACGATAGCAGTCGGATGCATTATGAGGCCTCGATGTGATATTTTCAGGCCGTCGCTGAATTCGCATTTTCCAGCCGAAAAATGATGCGTCGCATCCACGGATGTGGAACCCCAACCCCGACAACTCCAGCCATATCTGTTTGTTCTCCGTCCGCGTGTGTGTATACACATACGTAAGTAGTTACGTGTATGCTCATCGGGTATTTACGCTTGCCCAAAGTGGTGCCCGCGTCCGTCTACCATCGCTGCATCGTGCAGCTCCATATTTGCCAAGCATCTTCATTCTTGCCGCAACCGTGTATGTATTCGTGTTCAAAGACACGAGGCCAGTGCGTGCTCGCGAACGCGTACGCTTTTCCATTCGAGCACGAACGCACTAGAGTGTCCATCGACGTCATATGAGACAGGAATTTCCATCGTCGATTGCGAGTCTCTCTCTCTATATATATATATGTGTGTGACTCTTTCCCTAGCGTAGAGGGGTGCTAGGGAACAGACGGAGGGCGAGACGATCGAAGAATAGCGGAGACGCGCTGGAAATAATGGGCGAAGGAGAAAAGAGCGTGTGAAGAGGGTTGCGCTAGAGAGAGAGAGGGGGAGCAAGTGGGAAGTCCATTCGCGCCTGCTTCATTAACGGGAGGCAAGGGCATCGTGGTTGAAGGAGATTGGAAGGAAGGTCAACTGAAAAAAGAAGAGAGAGGAAGAAAAATGGAAGAAGGACAGGCCTCGAGGGGTGAAAAAGAAACGGCCAAGTCGTGACGGTCAAGTCGTGTTTCAGCTTAGCCGGCCGAGGCGAGGATTAGGGCGGTGATAAACCGCGAGAACGTGGGCAGAGAGGGCTGACGATTTGGTGGAAATCTTCGGCACCCCGGCATTTTTTTCGCGACGTTTTCTGTTGTTTTTTTTGGAGGACGGATGAATGGTGGAGATTTACTGCATCGCCTCCGATAACGGGGGACGGGATGAATAATAATGACGAAGGGTGAGAAACGTTCAATGTGTACACGGTGGGCGATTAAATTATTACAGCGAGGGTTACGAGGATGTATATTCTGTTTGTGTTTGCGGTGGAGATGAATTAAGAGTGTCGATGTCTTTTTGTATTGGGTAATTTTTCATCAACAATTATTGTCCATTTTATTTTCCGCGAAAAATTAAACTTAGCTTGCGTAATTGTAAAAAAATGATTACTTTAATGTGAAATCGTCAATTTAGGCCGGCTTGTACTCGATAATAGTTAAATCACCCACTGTACATACGTCTGTATATTGGTTTAACTAAACGTTTAATTACTGTACGATGTTGAAAAAGAAACAGAGACACGTACATATGTGTCGTTTGTTGGAATTTATTGATGTTTCAATTCGCAGGGTGGTGGATGATGACGCGAGTAAGGTACACACAGGTGCAGTGGAAGTGGGTGTCTCTTATTCAAAGGTAGGATGACTTCCGGCACGTTTCAATTGTAGCATCTCTTACGGACTCCTGGTACCTAGGATTTCTTGAAATTTATTTTAGCAAGCAAACAGGCAAAGTGTGTTAATTGTGTGCAAAGTAATGTACGCGAGTATTATTTGTAAATGAAATTTAGAAACTGCAACTAATATGTGTCACTATAAAGTACATAAGTGTATAACAATTTTCATGTAAACATGTATGTATGAACAATTTTTAAATAGTACTACTAGTTATGCATCATAATAAATCTTGAACAAATGAAAATTTGGAGAACCCTTTCTTCAAATTAGTACAAAAGTATTTCGTACATTGTGAACATACACCAACATCGATTTATGATTTGTACTATATATGTTCTTTTCTAAGAAAAGATCCCAACCGAAAGCACCAGGAGAATGAGAATAATTTTGTACCTATAGTATAAGAAACAGAGTAGCAGGATGAAGAAAATTGGCTTTCCTCGGTAACACTGAAATTCCAACTCTTATAACTGGAACTTAATTGAGGAAATATTCAAAATGCAAACACGCATGTATGTAGCTAATTACACATGAAACGTTGTCTGTATATGCATGTAGCATTCCGTATTTTTGTACATGTTTGATTCATTTAGACGCAACGATACAATCGACTTTTTGTCATTGTACGACGTCCATCGCTACGTCTTAATTTTATTTATATTTTATTATGTGTTATTTATTAAATTAAAATAATTAAATTAAAATAAATTAAAAATTCCGTATTTAACGTACGTATGTAATTTATTCTTTTACATTAAAAACACTATAAAACCATGTCCCAAGATTAAAAATAAAATTTAATCGTATTATGAACATCGTAGAGCGATTTCTGAATTTTTTCCACCTAGATTGGGCATTTGGCCCAGTGTGCACAGTGGGGTAATTGCCTCGGAAAGCTGGCCAAAAATCAAAATTTTATTTTTGTCCAAAATGAATAATACTTGGCTCATTTGTTCCTAAGTATGTATACAAGTGAACTGCAGCATTTTTCATTCGAGAACCGCACTATGTAGCAGTAAATTGAGGTTCGAAAGTCACCAGTTTTCGGGCTCGTAGAAAATTTCAAGAAACATACCTTACGGAAGTGACAATTTTACATGTGTAATGTTAAGAAATGCAATCAAAATGTATATAGGATGCAGAGGAAGATATGTAAAGCAATTCTGTAACATTTTTTATCTACTTTCTTGTGTGGTCTTGACAATATTTTTCTCTTGGGAAACCAAATATATCTATAATATTCAATTACTTTTATTCGTCAAAAAACACCTCTCTGATTCTTTGTTATTTTATTGCTTAGACACTGCTTTATATAATTCGTAAAGAATTAGGTGCCAACTAGTGCCATAAATACATATTTTTAAACAGTTTAGTTGCAAGTTTCAAGTGAGCGCTTGAGGATTATCAGAAGCGTCAGTATTGTCAGAATAATTAATGTAATCCCAATTATTAATGTTGGTGGAATAACCCTTAGCGGACAAATGCCGCCATATTCGCGACATTATAAATATTCGAGGAAATGCGCTCGTTCATTAAGGGTCATTATCGTCAGAAGAAATGTGTTTGAACCGAGTGCTTGAGATTATGGTTTGAACGAAAGGTGCAAGGTGCCACTGCGAACAGTTGTATTTGGAGAGTTCAGTTTCGAGATTTTGACCAATAAAGACAAGTTTTAATATAACTGCAGTCTTACTACTCTAAATAATCTCTACATTATATTAAATAAACAATTTTTTAACAAAAAGAAAGTATTTGTTATCTTCAAATTATTTAAAAATATGTTGTACTATCATAAAATGTAATCAAATGTTAAAGTACTTCAAAATGTATCGACTAATAAGCTAAAATATTTTTGGCCAGCTCTTCGGTGCCCATGCCCCTCTGTGCGACGCCTTGGAAGTAAAGTTTTTTGCGATTCGCGACCCATGTATCCCCATAAACGTTCCCTTAACTCAAGGTCATAGAAATTGGTCATTTTCGCACGTTAGATCCACTCTTTAAAGCAAGCATCCTCCTGATGGAACACGAAATTACCTGAGAAAGTCAAATTCAAACGTCGCCTGGCCTCAGATTATCCTTCAATTTATTCAGGCATGTACGTATGTAAGTATGTATGTGTACGCGCTAATTTATGTCTCTCTGGGATGGGCGAATTAACGGCATCGTTCTTTGCCATAAATCTTTGCGGCTTAATGAAACTTTCACTCTGCTTAATTACGTGCTGAAATTTTCTGCTACCCTTTTGTTTTTGTACCAGAAACTTGGCCCTGATTTCATCGTCGTCCACGGGACAAAGTAAAACACGTGAAATTTTCTTCTCTGACCAGATGTTACACGTCGTTTGCGAAACTCTATATTCCACAGAAAATGAGTAACTTCCAGCGTTCTATTTTTCTTTCCTCTTCTTTCTTTTTATCCGATTTATACTTTCTTTTCTCCTTTGAACAAAGGACTGGTTTTACAGTTTGGCACCGCGAATTTTGTTCAAGATCGTAAACATCGGTGTACCGTCGACAGTTTTTCACTAACCCCAAAGGTTTTTCAAATGGTTCCCCGCGCTTGGTTGAGTTTTTGACGTTGCATTAGCCGCCCGTTTCTATGAGAAGCTTTTTTTCTACCATGCGCACAATAGCTCGTTCTTCGTGAATGGTGTACTTCTTCGGACAATGTGCTGGCTGTTTGTTTTGGGCCACCTTTTCCTCCACATATTCAGAGGGTTCTTTTCTGTTTTTTCAGAGATCATTGTCACCCCTTCATTTTATAATATGAGTACGACTCAACAACTTTGATCTGATTGATTAATCGAGTGCCCGTTTGCATGCTTGTGATTTCTTCATTCACGTGGACGTTATACCATGTTCTGTCAAAGAAGTTTCGTATTTTATGGTGTTGGAGACACTCGATCAGATGTTTCGATATTTAAAGAATTATTAGTAGGCAACAGATAGATATAGCGACGCCAAATATTATTAATACATTACTGGATCTATATTGTGTAATTGTACTATATTTATATTTATAATAAAGATCATACACAAATCGTCAGTGACTTTTGTGGGCTTGGAAATACTGCGTGACTGTTTAGAATGATTCCGATGGGTGAAAGATATCTGTTTGGGCCTGAGTACTTAGAAGATCGTGTGAACGGAGGGTATAGCGACCCAAGGATTCGGGTGAACGCGACTGACTGTCGCCAAGAAATGTCTGCAGTGTGTATCCTAAATGAGAGAGTAACTAGGAGGAGAGTATCGAAGAGGGTAGAGAGAATCGTAGGCAGAATAGTTTGGAGAGTTAAGGAGAGTCGTATAGAGAGTATTGTGAGAATCGTGTGCGAGTCGTTGTTTGTTAGAGAATTGTCGTGTGTCGACGTTTTATATTAATAAAGTTAGTTAATAGTTGAAGGAAAGTGAAGTCTCACTACCCTACCTGTCCTTTATTCCAAACTAAGTGAAGTTTACAGAAAATAACTTCTACACTTTTATAATATTAAACTTTTCAATTTTTCAGCCCTTAAAAGGATCATGTAATTTAAAATTCGAATATATTATATTGCACTAAATTACGTAGTATGCCTTTGCAACACCTTATAGCAATTTGAATTGTAATCTTTGTTGTTTTATTATATCATAGAGTCCATGACACAGACTATATGAAATTTTAATCTACAAGTGAAAGTACGTCTATAACTTAAATGAATATCCTGTTCTATTCCATTTTGGAATCGTTTAGAATCCATTCGAAAAGCGTCTGTAAGCGAGTCGAGGAAATGAAAGCTTCACTATTAAAACAATCTGCGTACATCTAAATAAAGCAAAGGTTCGCAAAGCCAGGATTCGCATACGTTTGGGATATGCATCAATCCAACTTGAAATCAATAGCTCAGTATGAGAACACTGTCGATCGTTGTCCAGGATGAAAAAGAATTTGCAATGGGCAAACAATCGAGACGACACTTCGTGCTGGTCTAATCGAGTAGTCGAACATGTCCCAGCCATCACTCTGTCCTCGGACATAAACTTAAACAGTCCATATAATTTGTTGAATTGATCATTTTTCAAAATGTCGTATGGTACAATATTAAACAATCGACCGTTAATCGCTTGCAAAATGTATAATTTTAATTATATTAATATGGGTAATGCATTTATACTACGAGGGCAGACTGAAAAGTTCTCGGCTTCATTCATTTCGAAGCAATCATTAATTTTGCATACAGGTAGTATTTTTATTATTAGTAGAAATTTATGTGAAGTACTAAATTTAGTGAATATATAAAATTAGTCGGGTACTCTTCTAATACCGCGAGCATGATGAATCTATCTAAGGAAGCCAATAATTTTGATGGATTGAGCAATGAACCAAGCTTAAATAGCCTAGCGTTAATTGTTAAATTTAGGCAATTAATAATGAAGCGAAAAACTTTATAACCGGAGTATTACCTATAAATAACATCTTTGAAGTCAGCAGATTAAAAGACCTACGTGTTAAATGGGGCATGGGAAGAAAATGTGTTCACTAAAAAGCGTACATTGAAGCAGTAAAAATGATCTCAAAGACTTATAAGTTATTTAGCAATAAAATCTTGATATTAATATCACCTTGGCGCAACATTAAAATCAAAACACTTTGAAGAAAACATTTTTCTGCGGTCTCGAATTAATATATGCAATCGATAACGTATGTAGAGTCAACACAGCTTCCCATTACTTCCATTTAAACATCGTCGAATCCAAACGACCGAATGTTACAAATTTCTTCGTGGAAATCAATCGTTGCTAGGCCATAGCTTTGAAGAGAACTAGACACATTTCGATCCACGTCTGTCACAGTAAACGCGACGTTTTGAATCAAAATAGAACATTTCCTGATATTGAAAGCAATATCGCATGGATGGTATCAATTTCTTTTTTCCCCTGCCTTCGTCCAATTTTTTTTTTTTTTGCTTCGTTCCGTCGCCAAAAATAGGAATGATCGTCGAGCAGTAGAGCGAATAGGGTGGTGCCAATCACAGTATTGTTGTGATAACACGATTTTTCGTTAGGAAGCTTGGAAACTCACATTCTTCGTCCCCATAAGCTCTCTCACCATTTCCAACCAGATTTCGAACAGATGTGCTTCTGCTAGTTCGACAGGTTGACGATTCTAATCTACCTCTTTACCTAGGAATTATTTAAATATTCAACACATTTTGGTCTTATTATCTCCGAC
Organism: Nomada lathburiana; assembly: GCA_963667235.1. Taxonomy (NCBI): domain Eukaryota; kingdom Metazoa; phylum Arthropoda; class Insecta; order Hymenoptera; family Apidae; genus Nomada; species Nomada lathburiana. The sequence goes on along the minus strand of OY763897.1, from coordinate 1,652,151 downwards.
GTATTTCTTGATTATTGCTGTAAATCTAAACAAGAAACACTAATAAAACCTAATCAAACTAATGGAACACATCGTGGATAAAATATTTCTTCCCTTGCCTGCACTTTGATTCTCCCTGTAGAAGACGCGGCCAATATTGAGGAACAATCTACTTGAAAATGTCTGTGTGTAAGTAGAAAACGTAAAGGTAGAAAGCTATTGCGGCTACCGGGAAAAGGTAAATCTGAAATATCGATATGGGTGTCGATGTTTATTACGAAACTACGAATGGAAATTTGCACTCTCAAATTCAGTACACCCTGAGTTAAACTGTTCTCTTCGAAATTGGATTTCGATCTTTTTCATATTTCAAACAAAGATTGTGAAATACAGTTCGCGTTAAAATATTGCCAAGCCACTACATAAATTATTAAAAAAAACGGTAACTGATACAATTATTGTTATCATTCACCATTCAATTATCATGTTTTCATGATACAAAATAAAGTTCGTATTAATGTTAATATTAATATTTGAAAAATTCTCACGCATGCTCCAAGAAAAATAAAACTCATATTTTCATACCAGAATTGCTGCAGTAAAAGTAAGAACCTTCCCAGCAATTGGTACTAGAAAAAAAAATATTCAGTGTCCGTTTCCTATGATTTTTATCTCACCTGAAGGAAGTTATACATAATACGTTCCTCATCCCTTGTACAGCCAGTTTACTTCATACTTTACGAGATCTCTTTCTTGCAAAGTATTATACGTGGCAGATAATATCGAACCACGTTTATTCGTCTTCGTCGCTCGGCCACCACTTTATAACTTATATCATACGAGACGTTTATTCGAACGTAATCGTAATGTTCGCATTACATATCGACCAGTGTAACAGTATTATAGCGGAGTGATATATTACTATTCGATACAGAATAAAAGTTATCCTCTATTGTCCGTTCTCCTTGGATTCAAGATGATACTACAGTTTATCCGGTAACTGTATCTTTAAAAAGCGTTACGACTCTTGCCTTATTCTTCCAAGCGAATTTTAGTTCAGCTACGCCGCGGTTGAAATCGCGCAATATTAAGTGAACTTCCGGCGAAAGCAGTTGAAGAAGTTAGAAAAAAGCTCGCCACGTGTTCTCCCAGCGATACCAACGTCGAAATGAAGAAAAATAAAAACGGCCGCGCAAAGAAATAACAAAAATTCCTAAAGCTCTCCTCGAGTTTCATAGAAACCGAGTTTCATATTAATTATGACGCACTGTTGGCGAAAAGAATTTCCTTCAAACGTTGGATATTTAAACTTTCATAATTTCGTAAGAGACCAAAGATTCTACACTTTGCTCGATAATAATTGAACGTATTTCGTTTATTTATACTTAATAAAATAGCGTAGCACTGGCAAACTTTTACAACCGCTTCATCAATTCCTTTGAATAATAAAATCAGTTTCATCGTTTAACTATAATAAGCGATTCCTTTGAACCATGTTCCTGTTCGAAGCAATCATAATCTCGCACAGGGGTGTACTGGTACACAAGAGACCTTGCAGAAAGGTCAACTGAATTAATTACAAGCTGTTACTAACGAACAGTGTTCCTATCGAGTATTACCTATATCTGGATATTATACGAAAACAGTTTGATTATTGTACCTACTTCAAAAATGACCGTCTTTCACGCGTACAAGCCAAAGTACTTTGACGATCGAGATCAGAATTGTACCATGTTAAAGGTGTTACGTCTACAATAAAAGACATCTCGACAGATATATTCCGAATTGAAATTTTACTCAGCTGCCTGTCGCAGTCATTCAAGCTTCGTCGTAATTTCTCACTTTACACCAAACATGACTGATCGTTCTGACGTTCGCCGACCTGCCGTTTATAAAATGTTGCTCGCAATAATGATAGATTGGAGCTTCTTCTCCTCCACGTGTGTCACAATCCTGGCGATTCTGCGTCGTTTTTCGTTTTGCTTTCAAAAACGCGACACTTGTTCACCTCGTGCCCGCCTGTACACGTGAATCAACGTTGCGAAAGTTCACCAGCCCTCGCCATTCTCACCTGCTCATCGATTATCGCTTCATGAAATATTAATATCCCTCCGTCAAACGTTTGGAATGAACGATTGAATCCTTGCTTTTATTGCTCTCCGCGATGTCGCGATGCAATTTTATACGGTTAGCAGATTACAAAAGGCTCTCGCACGGTGTAATATGAATTTTTAGAACATAATCTCGAACGTCTTGCTCTTTTCTTGACGTACCCCTTAAAACGCTTCCGTATTTCCAAACTATTTTTATTTCCTTCACGAGTATCCGTCTGGTCTGGTATTAACGTTCTGCTTTACTGCCCGTTAAACACTGTCGGTTTTAAGGCGCATGCTACGTTTCCATTAAAAATCCATACGCTCGTGTATGACGTATGGAGTCTGCATTCGAACAAAGTTTCCACAATAATGGAAATTAAACAAATTTGACGCAACGTTTTACACCTGCTTCGAAACTGCGATCGCCGTTTTAATGTTTAACAAACCGGATACCGCGAGAGGCCCAAAGGTGTGTTCCAAATATTCCAGGACAAATTCAACACAAATTGTTATTCGTTACAGCGACGATTATAAATGACTTCTAAATAACGTTGGGTGTTATTTTTTTATTAAAAAGTTTTTAATAGACAAAAGTGGTTTTAACAAGATTTCTCTTAAAAAGAATGTATATTCTTCTGTTGGATTGGCGAATAGATATAAACAATTTTTGTATGCAATTAGTTTACACGTGACGTGATGTAAGAAGGGTTGAATATCATTGTGGTAGATCATTAAATTTGCTCTTAATTGTTATTCATTCGTAATACTCCACTTACACGGTCGAAGAAAACAAAAAGGAAAAAAATGTGAAAGTCTTTATAAAATTGAGGTGCGTTGAATGAGAAACACACAAAAAGGTTTATTTTTGATCGAAAAGAATTTTATTTCGACAACTGTCGGTCATAGCACATGATTTACCGTACGTGTGAGTGTGTGAGAGGGCCTTCATCTTCTTCGCGCTCTCTTTCCCTCGCTTGTGATACGTAACCTTTTCTTTCACTTTCTCTCTCTCTCTCTCTCTCTCTCTCTCTCTCTCTCTCTGTCTCAATTTCTCTTTCACTCTTTTTCTCTCTGTTCTATTTATCATGTATACGTTCAAAAAGTGTGTAATCATGGAAATATAGGTACGCCTAGGTTCTCTAAATGGTTCACCTGTACGCGTGTTCATCTCCTCGTTTCACTCTCGTAAAATAAAAGTAATATTTACTGTTTTTTTTTCTTGTTTCTCCTGCTTAGTATTATTCTGCTATCGTGTTACCGCGCTGTAGACGGATTTTCTCTTGCGACACTAAATTACACATTTGTACATCGTTAATAACCCTTAAAACTGTTTTCCTCGTTCTTCTTCTTCTCTTTTTTATTTCCCCCACGGTTCGCACCTTTGCGCTCGCTTCCTTTCTCTCGCTCTCGCGCTCCCTTTGCTCCTTCTCTTTCACGACTTTTGTTCTCCGAGTTCACGTTAAACATTTACAAACTAGGATATTCCTTGCCACCTTTACGAGGTACGCGCGCGAACACACGCACACGCCCACATTACCATGCACACCCTTTATTTGTCTCGCACACCACTTGCAACCACCAAACGGTTTTATTAATTGGCCGTCAACCCATTCCTGAGGATATTATCCTCCGCAACCATCTTTCCTCAACCAGCGAGCTACGATTTTCGATTTGCGTGTCGCGGTTTGATATGCACGTGCCCAAAATTGTACACCCTACCGGAATTTCCGGGAGGGATCGAGGACGAGGTGATAAACGAAGTAACAAACAATGTCGATCGTGAAATTTCGCGAATTTGAAACGTTCCACGAAATCGCCAGTTCGTGTGCTTGAACGCTGTTCCCGCTTTCATTAGCGCGAGAATTATTTCCGTTGTCTTTCGTTTTGTTTTGCGCCATGTTTCGACGATTTAATAAGAGAAGCAAACCGCGTCGGTACAGCTGATAATTCATCCGAGTCGCGTGTTCAAGGTGGTCGTTAAAATGATCGTTAGGCAGTTCATTGTCATTAACGGCTGGCTTACCTTCGCGTTTCGCGAGATACTCGATTGAACGATAAAACCGATCAAGAGGATCGTTTCTGTGAAATAGGGATCGAACGAGAAACGTTGCACGATTATTCGACAGGCACTGACACGCGCACGCCCGTTGTTCGTAAAATTGTATATCACATTAAAAAAACGATTACTTATTAATATTTGATTTCTCTCCGTAAATTGACGCTTTGCCAAACGAGGAGGCACATTCGTGTCCCGCCTCGAATAGCCTTTTCTAAACGATTTCATTGGCAATAATAATGTCTCGCAATTGGTCGATTAGATGAACTGAACGAATCGTTGAAGGAATGATCGTGCACACGAAAGTGAATTATCCCGTGTTTCGGCTAACGATTGGCCGCGTAAAAAATCATACACTCATACGAACGTACTGTATATGGTTTCGCGAGCCTTGTGTAAGCAGATGACGGTGACGCACAAGTACTCGATGATTTGCACGAAACGAAACAGAAAGACAATGCCTGACGTGGTTAATTTAACACGCTTATCGGGCGTGTTCAACGAACAGCTTCGAAACGCATTAAGAACACCTATGCAATCGTCGACTGTGCGTGACAATGTTATCGTACGTTACGGTCATACGTTAGTTTCATGGCAGCAACGTTCCCGGTGTTCTTTATCGTTACATTCCTCCGATTTCCCTCCTACGCACCCATCTACATATGTATATCCGCACAACTCACTCTACTTGATCCAGTCACGTATGTATCCACGTATATTTATATATAATATGTATATGCAAAAGCTATGAAACGCCAAAAAAATAACTTGCTCTTCTCTCTCTCTCTCTCTCTCTCTCTCTCCCTCTCTCTTTCCCCCGTTTCGCTCGTACGTGAAAGAGAACACGCACGCAAGCCATCAGGCGACTCTTGCACACATATACACACACGGTAATCACGTATATTATTCACATATATTACTCTCATTCGATATATTGTTCTTTCATTTCTCGTTCACGTGACATGTTCCGGAATCGATATTAAAAATTATTGCTGAAGATTGTTTAATATAGGAAAAGAAAGCCGACGCGTTTCTTTTGTCTCTTTTTCTCGAGTTAGCGTGATAACGACGAGTAAACGTCAAATACGGGAAACACGAGCGGTGTGTACCTCATCTCTGTAATTAATCGTGATGGAACAATGGGAACACCTGGCGTTTCGCAATTCGCCCAAATACACCCCACGAATTTCGTAGCATCTTGGCACGAGATGGTCGGAACGTGCCTCGCGATTGATAAGACCACGGGACTATTCGACGAATGGTTTTTTCTCATCCCACGAATAAAAAAGAATAAGGAGCAAAGGGGAAAGAAATAGGATATGTGAAAGAAAGACGAACCGAAAGGAGCGTGGGAAATCAGCGAAACATTCCGGGCAACGATGTTTGTAGTTCCTTTCCCCTCGGTAATCATTTTGGCAACGTTTCATATCTATATAATGCATATACGTATGTATGTATGTATGTACGCGCACATACGTATAGGGCATGTTACGGAGAGACGCAAGCCCAGAACAAGAAACAATTGTCCTCTCCTCTTATTATACCATACTACGCGAGACATTGTTTGTACGAAGTAGAATGAGTCTGAATAGACTGTACAATATGAAGGTAGGCAGTTTTTTTTTCACAGAAGACGCCGGTAACGAAGATCAAACCACCGGTAGAGAACTATTACTTATCTCGTGTTGGGAGCAATCAAAGTCTGGGCTGAAGTTCTTTAATAACAGGGGGTGGAAAAGAAAGAATATGGTAGAAAAGACGAGGGTGTAGGGAAAGAGTGGAAATGTACTTTTACGAACTGTTGAACTTTCGAAGGGCTATTTACTTCTCGATAGCTTGAAAAGCATTAAATCGTGTGAATGTTCCTTGGTTTTAACTTCGATTCTCGCTCCTATGTTGCACGGTACAGACTGGAGAAATATAACGTTGGCACGCTAACACTTGCGAGCACACCTTGTCCTCAAGAGCATTCAATTATAACTTTCTTCTCGACGCTCACAGGAACTTTAGTTTCTTCGTTTTTCTCGAAAATAAGCTGATATATACATATAATGTCGGATACTAGCGGAATAATATGGACGATGTTTTTGCGTGGTATTCAATGTTACCATGTTTAATTGTGGAAGCGAATTACCGGTGTAATGTATTAACGATATATCGTTATAACGAGCGATCTAACGACGTAAACTCGCTACCGCAATATCCACCGAGACACGAAACGGCCGCTAATGAAATTTATTGAACTTGTACCTGAACTGAGCCTTGGTCGAAGGAAGACACGAATAAATCGAGTAAGGAAACGTGAAGTAATTAAAGTAGTCACTATTGCATATAGTCATAAAGTAGACACATATATGCTCGATATGCACAAGAATTGCTTAATTATTTCGCCTAATTATCATATTGCATTGCTGTTCCAATACCGACTCGGTATTGGATATGTTCACTTGCGTAGGTGCACTGCAGAAATCTGTCTTGGCGAATAGACAGACAACGTTATGAATATATAGAGCAGTTTTCTTCATTTTACTCGCTATCATCCGGATGTCGAAATTATTATATTTACAAAATATATGTTATGATATGGCTGTCGTAGGATATTGAGTTGAAACTCATTGCGTAATTATTACGCGAGGCGCAATAATTCTCGACGTATTATTTCAAGGTGTAGAGTAGTTTTCTATCGAAAAATAAATGGGAATATCAATTGATTTCAATATTTTTTTAATATATGATTATGTTACGTTTTTATATAAGATTATAAGATTATCTTAGTGTTTACTTTCTAGCTTAAATATTGTCTGAATAATTTTTTCCTTTAATAATTTCGTTCAACAATCGTAATTAACCGTTAAAAAATATATACATAGTCTATATTTGTATTTGTTTAATCTACTCAAGTTTCGCATTAATTAAACATTCGTATATAAAACATTTCCATTGGTTGTCGATTTCCAATGTTATTTATGTTTGAACGTACGTTCGTAAAACTATATACATTAATCACTTCGAACACTTTGTTCAAATGAATTATCTCAGTACCATGTGTTTGCAAAAAACAAGGTAAAATCCAAACTCAAATTACATTTCTACGGAGTTGAATAATTTATTCAAACCGTTTCAAGACAACAATGTTATTGATTACTTTGGTGTGTTTCATTCAAAAGTTACAGCGAACTCGGAACAAACTTTTCAACGAATTTTCAGTGCACTTAAACTAATATAGTTTATACAAAGACATACGTCCAACTGCAAACTTGATTGTTAATGTTGATAACCATTATAATGATTGACACTTTCTGTAATCAATGCAGTTGCATAATAAAGTGGTAGGAACTAATATGGTCGATGGAAAATTGCATTAACAGAATGGATAATCGTTGAATGTTTGCTCGATAAACGTGGAGGACACTTAAGCGGCAAATCAAGTAGTCGATATCGAGATTGAGTCAGACGCGGCCCCTCTTTTTCGTTATTAACTACTTTCCGATGTGGGCGATGCGAGCTCGACCAAGATTTATAACAAAGGAAAATAAGTGTTCAACGATATTGCAATAATAAATTATACTCACACATATATGTATACAAACTTATATTAAGATATAATTATTGTGCAAGTGAAAAAAGTAAACGTGGAATCTTTCTGGTTGGCATACTTATGTAATTCTCGATTATGCGAGTGGCTCGAATTTCATGGAAATTAGTAAAGAAAAATTTGTGCTGTACGAATAAAAGTTGCGGGAGAAGACAAATACTTCTTTTCATCAAACTATTAAAATTCTTCTGCAAACTTTTTTTTTCTTCGTTTATCACTTGACATCGCGTAAGAGAACATGGGAGTGTACATATTTGGATGTTTCATACTTGAATCGTTTGTACGTGAATAGTTATAATTCCTTGTTTCGCGTCAATAGTAAAATAAAAATAAGCGGAATAAAATTCTCCGACGAAGAGGTGTAATATTGCAGCGAACAAATATCTCGAACCGCTTGAAGCATATTATAAATTGAAAATTAACTGCTATAAAAGAGAAACCTCAGAATGTAATTAAGTGGAAAATTGAAGAAGCTCGAATACTATCGTATTTTTATCTCATAATTAATTGTGAAACTTTCTAACATTAATATATCGATGGCAGTACTTTTCCATTACATATTCATCACATTTATCAATACAATATAATACAATAAAATATTTGTATCCAGTTAAAATTTCAACAACAAGAACGTCTATTAAAGAAACCCATCAAATACCGCGGTCGGTGCTCATGTAGTACAGTCGATCGCAACAACAAGAAATGAAAATACCCCGTTTTTAATGGCGCCTGTGAAGAGGCAATACCGCCCTTAACCTCCCCAGAGAATGTAAGGCTTCGAGTAATTGTCTGCGATATCTTTTCGCTACTACTCATTGTCAGACACGGCAGCTTGTCAGCTTTTGTCCCGTTCAAATGATATGGATCGGAATATTGTAGGCAGTAGCATCAGGGGACTTGTATTGTGAATGTTCATTAGCCGTCGCTGTGACCGTGCCCCATTGTGCCCGAGATTTGTACCGGGCACAACCGGGGGAAAATACAAGCGAAGCAGCAACAAAAAATAAATAAATAAAAAAAAACAAAAATTCCCGAACGAATTCTCCCGGGATAGTCTGTTCTATACGTAAACCCTGTACGTTTGAACCCGCCCTATTTCTTTTCCCTTTTTTCCTTCTCCTGTTTATTCGTCCCCTCGAATCTCGACTAGTGTAGATCACGGGCAAAGCATAATTCTATTGTGAAGAAAAATTCCTATTGGGTATAGTCGGTGCGATACGTCAGGAAAAAAAAGACGACGGAGGGAAGCGCTGTTTTTTCGGGTCATATGGACCGGGGTGTATGCACATAGTACATACGTATACTGGATACATTGTGATACAAATCCATGCTTTTCGTTCCGTCAACTTTCCAAAAGCCGTGACGTCGTCGTGCCTGAGAAATTAGTAAACCGTGTCGCTTCCATTTCGTATCGACGTTTCGCATTACGTGATATTTCAGCCATTAAAAATCATAGTACGTCCGGTTAAATCCGATTCGATTGTTCGTTGTCGACATCGCCATCGAGCTGTGCGTTTCATTGTTCGACGATTAACGGAAACGAAATATACCCCGTTCAAGCGTACCGAATTTCGTCAATGAAGAAAAATGTACAAAAATATTCTACTGTGTACAGTAGAAAAGCACGATATGTTTCATGAATTACGGAACACAGTGGATCGATATGTCGTAATATTCGAATGATTTATGATGTTGCTGTAACAAATTACGAACGTGTGATAGAATCCAAAGAGTCCTTGATAATGAATAGCTCGATTGCCCGTTGCAATCGATACTTTTGTTAAAACTATCCTCGTGCGTGGCATATTACTGCATCGCCAATTTTAATATCTTATTTTTCAATTCAATTATGCATCGTACTGACGTTAACGGACACTTTATTCACTGACATTTGCCTGCAATTCAACGGAATCTACGACAAAAAAAAGACTTGCAGCGTAAAGCCAGTCAGAACTGGGAAACAAAGAGGATAATGTCGTTTCGTGTCAATGGTGTATAAAAAGAGCGAGCAAGCGAAAACAATCTGCGGTAAATATCGTTACTTTCAATGCATAGGCGAGCAACCCCTAAATGTCGCGGTGGCGTGACTCGGTCGCAAGAACTTCTTGACCAGTGAAATAATTAACATTTTTCTACATCGTTGCAAAGTGCAGTTGTAAAATGTCAAAAATTATGCTTCCGTTAATAAAGAGTTTAAAATAGAAAGCAGCAGGAAAATAAACGCGTCGCGGCTGGGAATATTGTTGATCGTTAAAGAGGGCCAGGCGAATCGTTAAAGAACGATAATGGCTGTGTGAGCAATGCGAATGACCAAGTGATGACCTGCACGGGTCGTTTCTTGTTCACTTTAAACAATCGAACGCTGGAATTATTCGGGTCTCGTCATCGCCTGTGTACTTTCAAGACGGAAAGGTGAACGAATCCTCTGAAGCCAATAGTCAAGTAGTCGATAAATTCCCTGCCCTATCCAAATTTCACTGCCCGCGTATTTCGCTCGACCGCCACACCGGTGTACACGTTGCACAAAAGCACGGGTCATCGATTCACAGAAATTGCAACGAACGAGACACGAGGATTCGATCGGGACAAAAAGAATCGTATGACTGGATTTCATTGTAAGCGTTGCCCTGGCCCGATTGTCACGTGTTTCCTCTACGATTACCGTAATTTGGCCGAGATACCAGCCGGGAAACAACCAATAAACCCGTGAGCTCGTTCGCCGGCGAATAAAATGACCGCTAGAAACGTGTCCTGTCGTGTTCTCCAGCCTGTACCACGTATTATCGATCCGCGTAGAATATATGATTCGATAGGACCGGCCAGTAGAGTATTTGGCATGGATGGCATTTCTGCCTCCTCTATTTTCCCTTTCTTTCCTTTCCTTTCCTTTCCTTTCCCTTTCTCCCCCTTTTTTCCTTTCTCTTTTCTTATCCCGTCACGAATACGTCGCGAAATCCCGGGATCACGATAAACCAATCGGTTTTTGCAAGCACTGCACCGAGTTGCACCATACCATCTCACCCTCGACCTTCCCGTCGCGCGCGACCACACTGATACACGGTAGCAAATACGCAGTCCACGCATGCACCCACTCACGTATGATGCACCTACTCGCACTGTCTACTCGCACAGATCATATTATCACATATACGTTCATACGTACGTTCAGGCATAGGGATCTCAGAGCACGTACGAACCGCCTGGACAAACACGCATGAAGCACACGAGACACCAAACACACGCTGATAACTGACCGATATTCGCAATTGGCGTTTTGGCTTACCGCTCACCGCCAAGTGTCTAGATCAACGCACACAGACAGACTCACTTACGTAAGACACTAACGCGAGGCATGAGCCGGTCAACCAATCGCAAGTTTCTCGTTTCAGTATTTGAGCAATAGTTTATATTATTCATTTGCAATTGGCTTACAGGCTTCCTGTGCTTACTGTACAGTCTTATGTAATTGATTCTATTGGCTCCGGATTAGTAGAAACGAAAGAAAACAAAGAACGGACAGAGATCAATCGACGACGGATACATTCTGGGAATCGGAATATATTCTTCGATAATTCCATTTGCTTCTTTTTCTTTGGTTCCTTTTATTTATTTATTTATTTATTTTTTAAATTCGTCGAATTTATCGTTCGATATCGTTCAACAGAGGTTTATACACCGCGAAGTGAAAAATATTGTACCCACGGATCGGTGTACGTATCGATATTTGTATCCGGTCACGCACGATATTATTATCAATATAGTAACGCTTGCAAGGGATTTCTCCATTAATCGATATCGAACGTGAATATATTTTGAACGTTTTCTAACGCGTGGCAAAGTAAATCAATTTACCGACCAAGAGATTTGCAACAACGGATCCAGAGGTGTACCCGACGTCATATTTCACGCTCTATCGTTTCCGTGAATTTTCGTCCTGGAACACGAACGTCAATAACCATCCGATGCGACAACATCCGCCGCCTATCGTTATATGACGCGCTATCGTTCGTTATTTCGAATGCGACCGATCGACTCGACACTCGATCTTACCTAGAAACGCCGGAGCGTAACGCGTCCAATAATTCGTTTACGCGTGCGACCGCTTTATATTAAATTAAAAATGATCCGGTCGACGCATCGCTCTGGACGCCCGACGAAAATTTCACTCAATCTCCCGAGCGATCGTTACCGTCATCCATGATGCGGACACGCGATCCAACGTCGGCCGTTTCTCGATCGTATTGCCGTCGTGCTCGCACCATACACGAAATTGTCTAACGTCGTCTAATTACATCCACAAAATTGACTAGAAAATCCACGTGTGTAGTTGTAATTCACGGCAGCCAAACAACACACGGCAATAGAAATTATTCTCTCGCGTAATCAGTCTCTATCTACACGTCGTTCGGAACATGCACTGCAGTCTTCCCGTATTCATTATCTTAAAAGAAACTGCACGTTTAAACGTGAATCTCTGGTATTCCTCTTATACCGCGTATTTTTTTACTTTTCCTTTTTTTTTTCTTTTGTATTCATTTTTCAGCCGTTCTTATAGAAAGTATTACCCGCCAATATTGTAGCGCGAGACCATCGTAAACGACGACGTCCTTTGCCCAGGTCGAATGGTCGTTCGGGGTGGTTGAAACGTCGTAATCCTTTCTTGGGCTACACACGGGGCACAGAAAACGCGAAACGTTCGGAACGTTCGAAACGTTGGAATGTCAATTCGTCGCGAACGGCGTTACTCTTCGGTAGCTGGCAGATGGGTGATTTTATCGACTCTGCCTTGGACAGATTCTTCGTTTTATGTGTTCCGTGCATTAGTCACGACGACACCTCGAACTATTTCATCGACCACTGTACGTAAATCTCGCGACAAGTGGACGTTCGTTTCCACCAGGTCGGCCATTCGAACGACTTCCCATTCTCGTGCCTCCCCCGTTTCTCTAGGTGTATATATCCACGTACGGAATACATCTCGAACCGTTTCATCGATCACACTTTCTCTCTCCCCCCCCTGTCACACTCTCTCTCTCTCTCCCTCGCATTCTCTCTCTCTCTCTCTCTCTCCCTCGCATTCTCTCTCTCTCTCTCTCTCTCGCTCGCTTTGCTCTCGGTCTATATACGTAGGTATGTACGAGTGTGTAACGTGTGTATGTATATATACGCAATCCACGTGACAGGTCGACGTCCGTGTCCATGGGTCATCGCGACTGAGTTCAATATTAAATAAATCGAGCGTTTCCATTTCACTACCGCTCGTCCGGCACTGGACAGGATATCTCTCAGCAATCGGTGTCCTCCTGATGGCGTCTACGAAGCTCCAAGTAACGGTGCCGGGCGTCGCAGTAATGAAGCAGCGGTACCTAGACATCGGTCCCAGTCCCTTCCTGATATCCCTCGTCGGGTGAACTACGCGTCGAGCCAAGAACACGTTTCAACGCCGACACCGGCGGCAGAACCGGAACTCCTTTCTGCCAAACTCTTATCTGCTTCGCGCCGGGCGGAAATTGTTCGACCATAGGCGCCACCGCGGCCAACGCTTCCTTCGAGGGATACGTGCTCATCGGGACCGTCGTTCTGCACGTGTCCCTCCCCTCCCAAATACAACTCGAGTAAAGGATCTTCGCGTCGTCCACCGCTTCCATGCGAGTGTAATCCGCACCGCCGTACGGCGAGATGTCCTCCGTCGAGCCCCGACGCGTGTCCCTGATCAAATCGGGATTGTCGATCGGCATTAACGACGCGGTGGACGAGAAACATGCACCAGGTGCGACCATCGCCGAAGGCTGCTGGCTCTGGTCGTCGAATCGGCCGATCGTCCCGTACTCAGTCTCCGTTTGCAAAGCCGCTGCCTGAGGTCTCTGCACGTAGCTGAGGTTTAAGGACACAGGCGGCTTCGAATCAACCCCGAATGACGTGGTTTCCATCTCCTCGTGCTTTCTACGACTCGTCGACGTCGCGGATGCAGGATTCTCATTGTTTCCGCCTGTACTATCCGCGGACACACCTTCCGCTGCAACTACCGATTTCACGTCCTTCAAGGGCATTCTTCTTAGACGAATAAATAACACGAGGATGATTAACAGTATGAAGAGAATTAACACGACGAGTGCGGCGGATATACCGGCGATTTGACCAGAGCCAAGCGTGGACATGCCAGCGGTTCTGAGGGACACGTGAAGGGTGAAGTTCGCCTCGACACTACCGGCACGATTCTCAGCCACGCAATAAAACTCGCTGGAATCCGCTTCCTGGGCGTTCGTCAGCACCAACGTGCTCCTCTTGCGGAACTGACCCTCCTCGAAGATCAAGATCTTCTGATAACTGCTGAACGCCGAGTGATTGGTCAGCAGCCTTCCGTTCCAATACCACTTCACTTTCGCCGGGGGTATCGCGCTAACGCGACACACGATACTGGCATTTTCGCCTATCGTCGCTTCTGCATAGCGACTGGCTATCAATAGGATCGGCCGACAAGCGAAGTCGTCTATACCGAGGTCCGTGAACGTGCGATTCAATAGCTGTTTCGGTCCGTGGCAGAGCGGCGCCTGGAGAGTTGGAAGATTGTGCTTCACCAGCCACATTTTCATCTCGCGCAGATGACAGTCACAGATCCACGGGTTATCATGGAGCTCTATACTGGTGAGTTTATTTAACGGCTCGAAGGTACCCGGATGCAGAGTCGACAATTGATTGTTACTTAATTTCAAACTCTCGAGCAGTTCTAAACCCCGGAAACCTTTCGCCTCGATTTCAAGCAACTGCGTGTGAGACAGATCCAGCTTCACCAGATTCGGGGTACTCTTGAACGCGTGCGAATGAATCCTTTTCAGAGGATTGCTAGCGAGCACGAGGTCCCTGAGGAACGGTGTGTCCAGGAAACTGGCACTGGGGACTATGTTCAAGTGATTGTGGCTCAGGTCGAGTTCCACCAGATTCGTAAGGCCCGCCAGTGCCTCGCTATCGATTCGGTCGATACGGCACTCGCGTAGGTAGAGACGCTGTAGATTCGTCAAGCGTACACGTACGAAGATGTTGCTCGGCAAGGTCCGAATGTCGTTGCCACTAGCGTCCAACACTTGCGTCTCCGGATCGACCCACTCCGGTATGCTAGTCAGAGCACGATTTACACACTCGACCGTACGCTTCCCGCTCTTCCACTTGCAGGAACACTCGTCGGCGCACTTGTCGCTAGTCACAATGCCGAACAACGTCGTCACGTAGAAAAAGATCACCGAGATTTCCATGACGAACACGTTTATTATTGTCGAATGGTGGTCCGGATATCGATGAATGCTATCCTCCCCGACTTTCCTGCACGAGGACGCCAGCTTCGCCAGACGCATCAATACGCGAGAAATGTTTTCGCTCTCCCCAGAAAATTCTCCAACATCGACGAGCTTGCGCCCATTCTTTTTTTCTTCTCCTTTTCTTTCGCTTTGCCCTTCCGAAATGCTCGAATTCGAGGCAATGACAGGGTGAATTCACTTTCACGCGTTTCCTTCGATTTCGCGCCGCGTTCCTTTCTCGGCCAGTCTATTGTAGAAAAGGACGACCGTCACCTCAGCTATTGTTCCACTGTTCGGGCGAACCCTTCTCTCCGCGTTGCTGCTGCGGCACAGCACAGCTAATTATGCGAACAAGAGGGTCGAGATTAAACGGCCACGGCTCGTCCATTCGTGAATCCTGCTGATTCGATGACACGGCGAGCGTTATTCCGCGACGCAACTCTTCTCGAAATTCCCTTCCCTGGACGATCGCCGGCTGGCTTCTCAATTTTCAACGAACTCGCGAAATCACGAGAACCTCCGCCGTCTCCTTTCCAGGTTGGCCGTTCCGTATTTGTCGGTACTTGTCACACGCGCGCGCCCGCGCACATTGAGATACATACGAGCACGTACGAGTAAGCGTACACCACGAGCGTTCGTCGTTCTTACGTAAACCCGTCGATCAACGTGCACTTCCCGTGAGGCTGACAAGAACTGCCACCACGTCCACCCACAAATCCGAACTGACGACAGTGATAATAACACCCTCGAACGAGCCTCTGCATGTACTTCGTGCCACCACCTTTGTACGACGCGTAGCACACGAACCACCGGATACGCTCGCGAAACAGCCCAAGCTTTCGCCGCGTCCTCGCACTATTCCATACCCGAGGCGTTGTCCGTGCCAAGCTTTCGATCTTCGCGCTACGTTCCCCGTTACCCGTTTTCTTTCCTTTATTTTCTCGTTCGCTCTTCCTCGCCCGGTTCACGTCTCTCTCGTCTTTCTTTTTCTACCCCCATTGAATATCCATTGAACGCGAAAAAAAAACACTCGCACCGATGGCACGGACGCTCGACGTGAAATGAGAGACTACGAAAAGCCCGGCACCGAACCAGAGGGACAGGCTCTGCTCGCGTTCTCTGTCCTCCTTTCGGTACGTCGTTACACACTGCCAGGAGGGAAAGCGCCGACACGAAGTAGGGCGCACCCTTCTTCCACTCTGGCCAGACTTTATACACGGCCTGTACGCACCACCACCGTGATTCCCAGCACCCCTTACGGCGCCTTTCCTCTCCTCCAGAGCTTCATCCGCCAGCATCCTTCACCCCCTCGACCGTGCCGTTGCTTCCCCTTTGGCGAACCACCACCCACCCCGCTCCCCCGCCACTCCCATTGCAGGCGCAGCTCGTGCGCTTTCCCGACCGTTTGGTACAGGGTGGTAGGGATCGTTTCACGTCCCCTACCATAGGACCAGCAACCCCACCTACACTTTCCACCTCTCTAAACGGTGTAACATGGTGGTGCGGGCGCGCGCAGAACTAACCACGGTTCTCTCGGCACTGTCGCTCGTCTTTCTCTAACTTATTCCTATACGTTTTCTCTACCGAGTCTCCTGACCTCTCGCCCCCTCCCTGCGTTCACCCCTATATTCCCCTATATTTCTATCTCGCTTGCTCCCGCACTCACCCTCTCTTTGTTGCGTCTATGTGTTTCACCATCTACCCTCCTAGCTCCCTTTCGGACGTATCGAATGCTACGTCACAGTGGCGAGATATACATAGGTCTATTTCACAAAGCGGTTAAATGCACTGCCAGATTATGGATAGAGAGGGGAGGCACAGAAGGGACAAAACAGGGAAAGAGAAAAGGCTGGTTGCGTTATCGTCTATCGGCCACCGTCGCCACCCCATGCGACCCCCATCCCCCCTCTCTCCCCCTTTAGGTTGTTTTCCTTCTACGATCATAGCTATAGCCCTGGAAAATCACTTTTCCCCCTCATTTCCCTCCCCCTTTCTTTCGTGTATTTCTTCCCTCTCGTACGCGATCTTCGCTGTGGCGTTTATATTCCCAAGAAGTCTGCTCATGCTCTCCGCCCCTAACGTTCCTCCTTCAGACGACGGGATCTCCTTGCCTTCCTGTCATCTCTGGTGGAAATTATACGGAAAATGAAGGTATTCCTTCCTTCGCGAAGGAAAGATAGCTCCGCTCGAAGAACCGAGAGGCGGTAGCAGAGGGGATGCTATATCTGCCTGCAACGAGAGTAGAGGTAACATTGCGACGGAGGATGGCGAGGGACGTCTCTGCGTGTTATATTGCACCGAGATGTCGGACGATGAATTTTCGCCAAAAGGACCTTTTAGAGTTAATTGATCGTCCGAGGCGACGCGGTGCGGCGCGGCGTGCACGTGCCGCCAGTCGTACGCTCGCGCGTAATGCACCCTTAATGGACAGGAAGCTTCAAAGAACTCTCGTATAAAGACGGTTAACCGATATGTTCCTGGAATTTAACCGTACACCCTTTCTTCACGAGCGCAACCCTCGTGGCCCCCTTATCGTTGCCCATTCTCACCCCGAGATTTCTCTTTGGACCATCTATTGATTTGCTATAACGAGGAATCGCGGGGAGACAGATCTATCAAGGAAGGGAGATAGGAAAGTAGAGGAAGTTCCGAGAGAGGGTGGTGAACCGATGGGGAATAGGAGGCAGAGGAGACGCGTCGATTCGAAGTTTCGGCGCGAGTTTCGCGCGTCTATGTCGTCTGCACTCGATGGCACCCCATTGCACAGGCCACTGACGCTGTTTAAGCGATTACTTAAAATCAATAGCGCTCGTTCGGACCGCGCCAACGAGCCGATAGTATAATTCTTATCTGAAACCGTCCCGCGCCGCCTCACCCACCGTCGATTCTCCGCGAACACTTTTCCGGATCGAAACCGGGAACTGAAGGGCCGTAAAAACGCTGGATGTACGCATAGAGAATATTCGACGATCCTCGTCTGCTCCGGACACGTCTGTTGAGAATATGACACGGACAAGAACTGCTGTTTGACAAATAATCTATGGCCGAGAATAAGAAAAGGAACGCGTCACGCAAAGTTTAACTTTGATCATTTTGTTTAATTATTGAATATGCGAAAACCGATTTTCAGCTGCAATATGTGAAACATTAACCGTGTTCGCTTTTTCGAGTGGGTAAGTTCAGTACTGTGTGATTGTTCGTTAGTTATTTCGGTATTAATTGTGTTAACTATTAATTGCTTCGAGTCCTTTCGATTAATAAATTGTGTCATTTTATTTGCTGTTTCAGTCAAAGTGATGTAATGTTTTAGAAACATACCCTTACCCGAGATTTCAATTCAACCATTTAATCGCGTGAAACATTCGTGTGAACCGCGACGCAATAATCTTTCTTTTCAGTCTTCGAATAATAATCGTCATACACTTTTGAATAACACTTTTAAAACGTTGTTTAAACAGCAGTTTCTTGTTGCTTTTGTTTAAGTAAATAAATCCGTAATGGAAAAATACAAATCCCTTCAATTTATACAATTTCCCTATCTCGAAATATCATTCGAGATATTTAACGAATCGAATTTGACCACCGCTAACAATTAAAATGATTCTCACCCCTCCGACAAAAAAGAAATAAACGTTGAACATTACTCTACCTAAATTGCCTTTCACCGAAGTTTCATCAAGATTTTCGTGTACGAGTTCGATATATTCCCCCGAAACACGGATCAATTGACTCATAATTCACCAAACAGATACCATATATATATATGTATATAATTTTTTTTTTCTTTTGGTCTATCGTCCGAACAAACGATCCCCCTCAAATCCAGCGAGTAAATCCGCGATTGATTCCACGTTAAAAATCGTCGATTCTCGCGTGTTTTAATCGCATAACTAAATTCCAAGTTCGAAACAACAAAGCGCTGCAGGATATTTCCACTCGTTCCCTCTATGGACTATCAAATTCTTGGTCAACAATCGGATAACACCCTGCGTCTGCCCATGGCTGTGAAAAAATGGAAACAGATGAAAATGAATATCGCGGGGAAAATCTGCGCGCACATGCACGGCCGCTTAATTGCACATCGAAACACGGAACGCGTACCGTTTGTTACCTGCCGAGAGAGTTCTATCAGGATTTGGCTGGCCCTGCGAATTTTTCAAGCAACCCTCCGGCTACGCGACACGCCTCGACACGCGTGTACTACAAGCGTTAACGCGATTGTTTTGCAGATTTACGACGTGTGCGGCCAGCTCGTGTGCAGGGGACAAGTATGATCGAGGAGCGAAAACTTATCACTGACGGTCATTAATCGCCTGTTACGACACATGTGTCGTGTTATCGTGTTGATAGTAATATTTCACGCCTTTTACCGGTGACATCGGGGTATTCTTTAACGCGCGGGTGTAATTGGTATACACTTCTGAAAACAATTGGCAGATTGCAATGGTTGTGTACTTTCGTGTGGGACCGTGTCCATCATCCGTAACTGAGAATCACGATTATACTATGTGGATAGATGAATGTAATTATAAGGGTGGGATTGTGTTTGCACGGTCGTTTCAATATTTGTCGCTGTTGGCCAGGAATGATATTTCTGTTGCCTATTTCTGTTCGACCAATGACGCGAAAAGAAACCAGCGAGTGACAATGGATCGTTGGATTTGTTTTTCGACCGTTTCGGTATAGTGTCTCTTGGTGTCGTGTGGGCTTTAAGAGTAGGCATTATTATAAAATTAACTGTGGCTTTTTACGTAAAGAAAAGATATAATTCAAACTTAATTGAAATCAGTATTATAACATTGCCACAGCAAACTCAAATATAAAAACGACGATAATTCGGGTTTAGTATAATACGGGACAAAATATTTCTACCATAATAAATTAAATTTTGACTCTTAATCATTATTCTGCTGGTATTCTTTCCTTATTTGAATTTTGTGTTATATTAGTTTTAATAATCGATCAGCGATCAAAGAGTTTCACCAAATTTATAAATTAGTATGCCAAATGTATTTCGTAAATTTTTTTACCTTAGTCTAAAGTATCTATGCATGCAAATTATCTGGATTAAAAAAAGAATTCCAGCGTGCGATTTTTAGAAATTGTTTAGTTGACATCAGCTGATCCACGGTTAAAGTCTTGATAACTTTGTCGGACCACTACTTCTATTATCACCGACACGAACCTTTCAAAAAGTATATTTTCTGCGCAAGTCGCGAACGAATAAAGCATGGAAGCTGATAAAATTAATTTCAACGGTAAACGTAATGCGCCGTCGATTAATTCCAAGCCAACAACGAGCTTTTTGTAATCCACTTAAGCCGCGATATATCTGAATTCATTGGACAAATTGTCCACTTGAGCTATATGTAATTGCAGTACCTGCTTATATGTAATAATACCATCATATATATTTAATCGATACTCAAATATGCCAACGTATTTTTTGTTCCCTTGAGTGATTATCTTAAATAGGATAAATTAAAAGGAAATATACATGTTATACTGAACCGGAAATTTTATTAAGGACCAAATTTGCTTTGCTATTTTGTTCCTTTCGAAAACAAATTCACTGACATGCGTTTCAATTTTATATATATTTTTTCCATCAGATCGGGTTTGTGCTTTTTGAAGAAATGAAAAACAAATAAAAATGGTTCTTTTTCGTAAGCCGGGCACAAACCTATCTTCACAATTGAGAAATAAACAATTTTTTACGTTCCTGGAATAACAGATAATTTTCTCTCCTTTTTTCTTTCTTCGACAACTTTGCTCTCGCACACGACCAATTTCTTTTTTTTTTTACTTTTTCGAACGTACATAAGAACATAGGGAAGGGGTTCAAGTTTACAGAAATGCTTAAAAATTTCAGATACAAAAAACATTCGACCAACACATACGATCATGCAGAGATCATACGATTTCCTGTGATTTTCTTTTCTTTTTTTTTTCGAATTTTTTTTCTTATCATTTTTTGACATTTATGCAAGTCGTGCAATACTATGAAATTGCTTTGCAATGTACGATCACTTGTTGCTTCGCGAATCACGAGATCTTTAAAGTGTACCTATTCGTGCGAGAAACATTAAAAAGCAAGTGCATAATATTGTACGACTTGCATTTACAAGAAGATTCATATTTCCAATTAAATTTGTCAGAGGATAAACCAATTCAGTTTGGACGTGTCACAAAAGTATTTCCTTGCATTGTTCGGATACTATAAGGTTTATAATTTGCAAAATATATATGTTTTTCATCGTGTACCGTCGTTACAGAACATTCAAACGTTCATCATGTATCCATTGATCGGAGAAGTAAAATGAGACTTTGCAAGTGTGAATCACGGTAATTGTTTACTAGATTGAATGTTTGACGGTACTTTCTGCGTTGTAAAGAATTCTTCCATTTTTTTTTTGTTTTTTTTTTGTTTTTTTTTTAAATTATTTCATTCCGACTTATTGGAGATCTTGTCCCAATAAGATGAACAACGAGCTGCTGCAACTACAAAATATTTGTTTCCGAGATTAATTTGCCGACCAAATATGTTTTTCGTCTATTGTGAAAGTGTGTTATTTTATAGTTTGCAGCTCGTACGGCATTGGTATTAAAAACCAATGCAAATTACAGTGAAGGTTGGAGACCTGTTTGTGCAATGCACCATTTTATAGTCTCGACAAGATGTTATATCCTCCACCGTATACGAATTGAATCGTATATTTATTTAAATATAATCGCAACCCCTTCTCGATGGTACTGTAGGGTTGCTATCATCAATCACAAATCCAGATGTTAACACTTCGCTACCAACACAGTGCACTTTCATATTCACAAAGGTGCCATTCTCACACATTATTTCCATATCAAGGGTATTACCTTCTCCAAGACGAGGCATAATAACTTCACTTGGATATATATCTATGCGACAGACATGAGGGAACACTCTCAAGATGGTAAAGAAGTAAATTACTATGAACGTTTTGTACAAGCAATCCATGTAACGCTTCAAAGAAACATACACATATGTATGAACATATATATGTATCCTAAAGATTTTTATAATGATTCGAATTCCATGTACAACATGGAAAGAATGGTGCAACTTTCAAGTTTAAATTACTCATCATAGTTTCGACCTTCCAACGAAACAAATATATAATTCTTTTTCTTTTATTTTCTTTTTCTATAATTCCTTCAGTCTATACGCATAGCATTGCATTCAGCAATTTTTATCACCCAGTTTTCTACTAGAGATTTATAATTTTTATCTCACACGAATATCAGTCTTTCAAAAGAGTCAAGATAAAACACTATAATGACGCTTCAATTTATGATGCAAACCTAAGATCTCGCCAGACAGTTCCTTTTACTTTTACTCCTTTTGCAACAGCTCCGTCTAACGTAAACGTTCAATTAGTTGCAAAATTTACAAATAAACAAGTACGCGCGTGCGCAACGTTTCACGCATTACGAAATGATAGAGATGCATGTAAAATTATTAGGCACAATTCCATGCAGCGTGTGTAGAACGTTTTGTTTTGCTTCTCTTACTTTTTTTTTACATTTTTTCCCCCTCATTGGCACATTCTTGACTCTTTTAAAGATTGATGTAAAATATACCTCACAAAATAGATTCCACGTCGGATCTAATGGTGCTCTAATGATAATTCAGTTAAGACCAAAAAAACACGAAAATCTTTCTAGTCTGTACAACTTGGCCAAAAAAACCGTGACAGAACTTTTACATACGTAACACAAAAAGTCAAATTTTGTGGTGAATATGCAGGGGAGTATTTGTTTTTTCTTTTTACCATTTTGGAACTGACACATCCGAAATACTGTTCGACTTATTGAATTACATGTTCCCGTATCGAGGAAATAATAAAATATGAGAAAAAAAAATGATTACAATATTACATTAGAACGGAATTCATATGCGATTTTACCCAATCAAATATAATATATATATATATATGTATGTATCGAATCGGTGAAAATGTTTCTTTATCTCGCGGTAACATCGCATATGAGGAAAAAAAAACGTAATTATCGATAAAATGATAGAGCCACAGCGTAGAAACACTATCCAAAAGTGTTCCCCTCTAAACTGTTATAAATACAACATTTAAGTAATTATTTCGATTAAATCACTGCCAATTTTTGTAATTATTACTTTTGCTCCTCCCTCTTCGTAACCCATATCCACAACGTGGCAAAATATGTTTTGCACATTGATTTACTATCATTAATTGGCGTCCCTCCGATCATGCCAAGCATCATAATGTCTGATTCTTTGTAACAGTACGATGCGAGCTTTTACAATCAGCTGTTTCGAGATTTCCTACAAACAACGTGTTTACCAAATCACATTCGTCCTCAAACTGGCAAAAAAGTGTAAACTGATTTTTTAACGCCGTTTCACACCGCAGTAGAGTGTGTTTTTACAGACATTTTTCCGATATTGAAACGTCGTATCTATCAAATTATAATTTCTGTTCACACAGAAAAACGGTTTCTAAAGCTTTTCAACGCCATAATACTAAATCACAGCATTTAGTGCTCAGACGGGCGGACACAAGAGAGAATTTTTCTCGTACGTCAGATAATTAATAATTTCACAGAATCATCGTTCTTATGTAGAATAGAATAATATAAAAATTGTTTTGTGCAAAAAGAAAACAAAAAGAGAAGAAAACCCACATTACCCGGTAATATTACAAACATGTTCGTATTTCCAGATGGGTAATGAAAATGAAGAATGGAAAGAGTTTCTCGTTATTTTCCTTTCTGATATGCGTGCAAGTCAGTACCATAGGACTTCTGGTAGCAAGTATTCGTACCTTCTTATGATTGTATTCAAATAGTGTCACCTATACGAAATACTAAATTAAAAAGTCAAAGTTCTTTTTTTTCTTTTTAGAGTGATAAGCATCATTGTATAATAATTAAACTCTATACGCGGCAGTACGTGTGAAACTGTATTGGTTCAAAAAAAAAGCTTAACACTTTGTCTTTTATGGATGTACACGTATAAAAACATCCATCGTGAGTGCATGATGGATATCGGTGATTATGTTTAGTTTCGTGTTCGTAGTTAACGCGATATCTTGTGTGTTTATTACATTTTCTATTCCAACAGTCAAGTTCTTAGTCATAACACGTCTCCCCTCTATCGTTACCCGCCTATCGTTAAAGCAAAATATCCGTCAAACCGATATTATTAGCTTAAAAATGCATTCGAAACCGTTTTTCTTGGGCGTTCGCCTCATTTAAATCTCTCATTGGAATTTTTGTTTGCTTCAAATATGAAATATTCTACTATTGCCTATTAATGTATACGCATTTCGTTCCATAAACCTAGGTCGTCTTGGCTGGTGGTGCACTTATTTTCTGTTTTGTTTCATTGACAGGAGAATATTAACAATGGAAATTTCTTTGAAGCAAAAATTCACACTTTTTTTTGCTTTTTGCACGGTTAACAAGTACACAGATATTTAAAGAGAAGAACCAAGAATTTAAAAGAAGGGATTCCACGACGATGTTCTATTACATTTTGGCAGTTTATCTGTCGCGAAAAGAAAAGTGATATATTATGCTATATTATGTACACTTTTGTTTACCTTCGTAAATTTTCACCTAAAAATGTGTCTCTTAAGAGTAACAAAGAATCTTTGCTACATAATTTTCATTAATCGTACATTAATTGAGAGATTGATCTTGAATTACAGCACGGACACATAAATACTGAATAGAAATCATACATCGAATCCCTAATTTCGAAAAATGCCACCAGCCAGTTATTTATAAAAAATAATTATATAAAACTAGTCAATTTTACAACCTCTGACGTTCAATCACAATTTCCTAAAAAAAATCAGATTAAGTTTTAAAAAACGTCTACTACCGTGTTTACAGAAAGAAAAGATAATCTTGAATTTTTTCGAAAGGTGATTTGAACTTCAGTGTTGTATGACAGCATTGACAGGTAGCAAAATCAAGCCATGATCAAACATTAAGATTGATACAATATTTAGAATTTGTGATCATACATTTAAGGAGAATTTATATGCAAGGTACGGGTGATGCGAAAGTAATGGACAAAATGGATTAATTTACAGTATTCAGATACTTTGACGAACAGCATTCAAGTGATAAGTGTATTTATTCTCGTTATGCTGTTTCATTCTTCGAATCGCAAATCCCATCACGTTTTCCCTCATAGAACGAAAACAACAGAAAAAAGGAAGAAAAAAAAGATCTTGGAAGTATGAAGCCATTGTATAAAAATTTACTATTTAAACGATGGATATCCTCATGTAATATATTTACAGTTGGTGGTAAAATGTAATGATTAATATGTTACTCATGTTACTTGTTTACATGTTGTGCTCTTGATAATGGCTTGACTCTGGCGCGCATTTTAGATTATGTACATTTATATGTATTTATGTACAAAGAATGACTCGCACCGGCATTCGCATCACTTCATTCACTGAGTTCACTGCTTCCATGCTCAGTATGCCTTATTTACAAGTAATTCATGTTTTCGCTGTTTTTCTATGATGTTATAATTGAAATTTTCAATTTTTTTTTCTCTATATAGACCACTTTTTTTTATCTAAATGTTTATAGCACTGTTTTCGTCTTTATACACTGTTAAACACACCAGACAATACTTTTTTTTCAGACTGAAGTAACGTTTCACTCTGCGAGTTCAAAGCATAGCAATGTATGCCTTACATGTACGAGTCACACGATCACCATTTTACACTTTAAACTCTTTGAGCGCATGTAAAACATCATGATGATGTATCGAAACTACTTGGACACGTTACCCTCTTCCATACTATTATTGTCTTCTGGTCTCGCTACGTACAAACTTGGATCAATTACCTTTGGAATAGGTTTAATTTCTGTTCCAAGCTCTTGCTCAATACGATGTAAGTTAAAACGGTCCTCGTATGTGATTAGGTTAATTGCTATACCTAAGTGACCGAATCGTCCTGATCGGCCGATACGATGCAGGTATGTCTCTGCCATTTTTGGAAAGTCAAAATTGATTACGACGTTCACAGCTTGAACGTCAATACCACGAGTAAATAGATCACTGCTCACCTGTGGGCGTAAATCGCAAAATTTAACATTTAATCGCAGGCATTTCTATTAAGAATTATATTTACTTCAGACTTATTATTATTAAATTATTATCATTGCAATAATTTATTTGTATTCTCACCAAGTTTCTGCATAGCCCTGCTCGGAAATCGTGAAACACGCGATTTCGGTGTGCCTGCGCCATTTTCGCGTGTATATAATAACAGCAGTACCCAAGATCCGTTATTTTTTTCGCGAGTAATTCAACGCGTTGCGTTGAATTGCAGAATATTATACTTTGTGTTATTTGTAACTGGAAAATAATAAATAATGGTAAATCGAATTCCATGACAAAATGCTACAATTCATAATCG
Source organism: Nomada lathburiana (assembly GCA_963667235.1). Taxonomy (NCBI): domain Eukaryota; kingdom Metazoa; phylum Arthropoda; class Insecta; order Hymenoptera; family Apidae; genus Nomada; species Nomada lathburiana. Next base: position 1,625,668 of record OY763897.1, on the reverse strand, counting down.
ATGTATGTCAATTCTATGCAAAATTGTATAAAATAAGGAATCGTACCTTGGAGAACAGCGTGTTTAGACAATGAACTTTTTGTCGTTCTTGAACAAAGGCGTAATATTGTGTTACACCTTTCAATGTTAGTTCCTCCATTAAGTTAATCTCATATGGATCTCTTAAGTGTTTCTCCATGAATTGTTTCACTGTTAGAGGAAATGTAGCTGAATACAGCAATATCTGACGTTCATGTGGTAATCTAAATTTATATGAATTAAATGGAAGATTATAGTAACGTAATAATATGTAGGAAATATTGAAAATAAAAAGAAAAGTTCGTTCTAGTTTTTACAACTATTCATTAAAATATACATACCGGGAAATAACATGATCCAACATTCCTTTAAAATCTTGTGACAGAAGCTTATCTGCTTCATCCAAAACTAGAATTTTACAGTGATCCATATTTGCAACATTCTTGTCCATAAGGTCAAGAATCCTCCCTGGCGTTGCTATTATTACTTGCACTAGAAACCAATTGCATCATAAGAGGACTATTTTTAAAATGCAATTGTTAAAATTAGTTCTTATATAAAAGACGACATTTCAGTTGCAAACCTTTCTGATAAATCCTCATAATATCATCCCGTAAATCTGTTCCTCCAGTAGTTACCATTACTTTTATGTCCATGTGTTTGGCGAGTTCGATGCAGATTTGTGATGTTTGAAGAGCTAACTCTCTAGTGGGTACAATTACCAATGCCTGGATAACATCTTTTCGTGGATCAACCTAGAACGATCAATTATTTTTATTAACATTAATGATAAAAAAACACCAAAAGATCCAAAATATTTACTATGTTACGTAAAATAATCAATTATGTGCATACCTGTTCTAGCACTGGAATTGAATAAGCCCCAGTTTTGCCAGTTCCGTTCTTTGCCCGAGCCAAGATATCTTTACCAGACAATGCAATTGGAATGCTGGCTTCTTGAATTGGGGATGGCTTTTCCCAGCCTTTTTCAAAAATGCCCATCAATAATTCTCGCTTTAGGCAAAACTCCTCGAACTCGTTGCCACGAGTATCAGTAACATCCTAGCAATTCACAGTTTCGTAATAATTAATACAGGTGATATATCAATAAAATAAAGCAACTAAATATTCTAATTATATTCTCCAACGTTTACACAGAAACAGAAATACAGAACTTACACTAGTTTTAATTCGTTTGTCCTTTGGTGGAATTTTTAATTTGGCTTTCCAACCCACATCATCCATTTTGTCTATTTCCGATTTGGTATTCAAACCAGAAGTTAAGACATGATTGGAATTTATATGTGTTTCTGTCATCATTTTGGAAATGATGAACTATTATCTATTTCCTGAAATGCAATTTTTCTACATAAATAAATGATCAAATTTCATTAAAAACAATTCAGTCAATATTTTGTAATTTCCAAGTTTCTTTGTTTTTCTTTTAAATGAAGCGATAAATACTGTTGTTCTGTTTACAATTCAAATAAACAATGTATTCATACAACGATAAATAAGAAATAATAATGAGAGATTGGAAAATTAAATTTGTAAGCATAAGACACAAATGAAACAGTTATGTGCCTACAGGACACAAGGCAATATCAGTATAAATGACCTATTGGAAAGAGTACAATAGAATGTAAACATTATTGGTACCCTCATCGGAGCATCACTAGTTTTTATACATTTCAACCTTACAAGGAAGTTTCAGAATTCAATACCGCTGTGGTTGCTGGCAGGCAGTCTTAATAAAAAATTTGAATACCGAAGAATACATTACATTACAGTTAACTTTATTTCACATCGTCTATATATACACATTCATATTAGAGTACATTGTAAATTTTATTATTAATCGCGATTTATTAGTTCATTTATTTAATAAACGCAAGTATTTGTCATTGGAGAAATGAGATTTCGAAAGTTATAACAAAATACTCATGTTGATAAAACAGCCTTTTAGGTCTTGCAATGATTGCAGAATATTTTATAGTCTCTATATTACTCGGTAATTTAAAGAACTTTTAACAAAGTTACAGCAAGTTAACGGTTAATACAAATATGAATAATTTATTGAACACAGTACCGACATTAAGAATGTGCGTAACTGGCATATTTGAAAATTTCCTCCAACGTATATATCGGCAAAATTTTCGTACATCATGTATTCGTACACGTAAAATATAAAAAAATGTATCAATTCTCGTTTTACGTTAATCTATATACCATTTATGTGATACATTCTTAGCATATGAATAATGTCCGGTTTACTCGTCGATTTTAAGACACCCCGGTTACTGCCATCGAGGACATACTAGTGAACCGAATGGAAAACAGAGAATAGACTAAAATCCATCGGTGGCAAAGTCGATTTTTCTCTCTACAGAAGAAGTCGAGAACCTTTCTCGATAAATATACGCGACCGAACGGAAAATGAAAATCTCTAAAACGTGAGATTGTTCGTTTAACGAAGTGTCCGTATCTACAATGCTGCTTACCTTGAAATGGATGGATATCGATGCTGAGCTGAGCACTCGATTAGGAAACAACACGCCAAAATGGCCGTTCCAATGTCAAGTTTTCTTTGCAGTGCTTAATCGCCGCGTTCTTTTTTACGGAGCACTAACACGGTTTACTTGCTGGGAAAACGTATCTCGCGTAATACGCGGCACTATATTACGTTCTTTTCCGTTTGTAATATGAGACTAACGCACTGCGTCAAATGCGAGCGATAATTATTCCTCGTTGAACGTACACGACATGCGCCATGAAAGAGCAAAAGCACTCAGATCAGACACAGTTAAGATGCCGCGCGCACTCTATGTTTAATAACGTCCAATTGCGTGGAAAATGTTAGGGCGCGTTCTTAAATCATTCGAAATTCGCTCGATAAACGTTCACCCGTTTACCGTTACATCGAACATTTCAATTAATCCTGTGATGAATTTCACGTGAAAACTGAAACGAAAAATATACATAATATATAACTTTGTAAATCTCCCTTCTACAGCAACAATTTAATTTCATTACAAAAATGTGGTTAATAGATGAAATTTGAATATGTGAGATTTATTCCCATAACACAATACTATTTTCACGATAAAAAATGCTGTTTCCTCTGATAACAATCATATAATTATCAGCTGCTTAGAAGAGAAGCACATGAATTTGTCTAAAGTTAATCGTCTTCATTGATCGGAATTTACATGAATTTTACGCAAAGTAAATAAACGTAAAATTGAAAGATTGATAAATGTTTGATTTTATAACAATACACAGTATATGCAATTATATTAGAACAATAATACAGCGATGTTTTGAATACGAATTTTACAGTATTAAATAACGAAACACCTTCAATATATTATATTACACATTTCTGTATATAATCATGTATATGTATATTAAAGAAATAATATTTATCCTCTAACTACAATTCTGCTCCCTCCTTTGAGATATTCTATATTTCCTACATGCTTCCGGACAATGTCGTTCTAGATATCGCCTCTGCGAAAACGCTTTGAAGCATTCCCCGCAACGCCACTGCCACTGATGGTGATTCCGTGTCCTTTGATGCGCACGTAAATTTGATCTACAAAACATATAAAAATAGTATATTGTTCTTCAGCTTCCTCAATATAATATAATCGATTCGATTCAATCAAAATAATTTCATAACATATCTAAAAAAAAGAATGATATAGTAAATTAGAAATAGGACGCACAATCGCAAGAATCCATTACTTCCGGTTTTTCCGAGAACTTAATTAAAACTTTCAATACAAATGTAATGCAATGTAATTTACTACGACTGGGTTGTACAGCAATTTATTAATAAAAATAAACGTCGAATGAAAATACGGAGAAAATATGTACCGATCGGCGAACGATTTATGGCAGACTGGGCACTCGAACGGTCGCTCGCCAGTGTGAAGACGCAGATGCCCCTTCAATACCCAAGGACGATCGAAACTTTTGCGGCAATAAGGGCAATAATGCATAGTTTTGTTCCGTTTCCAATTCTGAGGATTTTCCACACCTGATGCTTTTATAGTACCCCCGAAGTATTGATTTTGTGCATCTATCTGCTTCTTAGTCGGAGTCAGATACAATGTTTGCGAAGTCGTTTGACTCTCGTTTCCCTCGAACATCGTATTCAAACTTACTGCCACCTTGATCTCGTTGTTGCACACGTTTACCGGATACTCTATTTTCTTCGCGTTCGGCGGCATCGGTATTTGTACTTTTTCTATCTTTTGCTCATTATTGGAGTCCGCCGTAATCTGATTAACATTAGCCGGAATACTTGCGCCACTCGTGGATATCGTGTTCTCGATTTCGGTGAAATTCTTCATTCCCAAATCTCCATCACCTGCGCCCGCGTCCTTGTTCCAGAACATGTTGTTCTCTTTGTTGAACGTGTACCTTGTTACGATCGGCAATCTCGAGGAGGTCCAAATGTTATTGCACTTGACGGAATTGTCTTTGACCTGACGTTTTCTCTTGGCGTCGATCGACGACGGCAGAGTCCATGGTAATTCTGCTTCTGTTAATACACGAAAAAAAAGATTTCTTTGTTTGTTCTCTTCCCTCTTTCATTTTTCTACAACTTTAAACGAGTTACACGATGAAGTTGTTTCGTTTTCTGTGAACGAGTGGCTGTTCGAAAGAGGCTCTACGACCCGATGTAAAAATGTAATTCACCTCTTTCAACAATAACGGTACGGAGTTGTACGTGGTACGTTATAATTTTGTTTTTTTTTCCATAACCACGCCAACATTTCACTTTCGTCCCTGGGCACACTGTAGCTTACTGTGCAGCGAAGAAATATGTCTTACCTTCGGAAGAATTATCAGTCTTCCTGTACCTTGTCATCGATTTGATCAAGCAACGGGGCATGTTTCCGTGAGAACGAACGGGCACAGCTCGGCAAAAGGAACGAAATACAATAAAGTGTTGACCGTTGCAACAGCGATGCAGCAAACCACTGTCACAGGGTCGACAGGCATTTGTTATCTTCATTGCTCTCTCAGTACTGTAATATCGAAAGATTCACCCATAGCAAAGAAATACATATATGTTTCTCCTTCTATTTTAAGGAATAAAAAATCGGAACGTTTGAAATGATTGAATATTTTCGAAAATTGATCTTCTCGCTGGTTTTGGTTATTTCATTGAAAGAATAATCGCATGCTAAGAGAATAAAGTGAAATATATTTTTTAGAGTATTGAAAAAAGAAATGCGAACTTTGCGTGGATTTACAAACTTTTGGTGGTTTTGTAGCAACGATAACAAAGTAAAATGATTTCGATTTGTTCGCGTAATTTTCACAGAATATTCGTTCGTATTTAATCATAATTATAAAGGTCGAATAAATTTGAATCTATAAGAATAACGCACGAGGGTCGTATCAACGGCTTGTGTACATTTCTTGTGGCATTTGTACATTTATACACAACTGCTCGTATTCCACGAAACTTACGATAATTAATAAATTTCCAAAGAGCGAACAATCAGGTAGAATATATTCTCCTATGTATATTTATGTTGAGTATTGCATTTCTTAACATTTTCAATTGCACATTTGATTCTCCCATAACTATTTCATTTTCACTATTGTTATCAATTTCTTTGACAATTACTTTACGAAAATCGTGGAATTTAAGTGAATGAACATAGGTACTCGACGTACTTTTCATATTCGAACATTCGATCTCGTTCAAAATATGAATAGAAACTATAAACTGAATTTCTGTCTATTGATCTTCAACAGAACCGTTGAATGCCACGTTTGTGTACATATTTATAGGAAGGATTTCTTCTATAATTTCGGTATGATCCTTATTGCGGCCTTTAGTCTCTAGGTAACAGCCGTAGTGATAACAAGGATTCGAGAATTTTAATACAACCCTATAGAAACATCGTTGAAACAGTTTAAATCAAGATATTAAGTTATATATTTATATCTTACCTATGTTGTGAAGAATATATCGTAAGTATATTAAAATATTGTAAGATATTAATTTTTATCAGGGTACTATACTAATTTTTGCCTTAAGAAGAAAGGTGTAAAGGGCAACGAGTATTTCACTTATATTTTCCTAATTTACGTAGACATTTATCTCATACAAATGAATCCTATAAAAACCTTTTAGATAAAATTTCTGTAACAATACATTTACCTCATAGGTATCTCATTTTTACATTTAATTTGCGGTACATAAGTTGTAAATTATTTTGCTTATTCGTTAATCATTAATCGCTATTTATGATTGATTTCTTTCGATGCAGAATCCAACTGTACCCAAATATGTGAAAAATACAATAATGAAAATAAGAGCACAATAATTTATTCTACATAAAGTATATTAACTCCAGACTGATCTTACTCCAAAATTACATAATCGTGGCACATTTATAAATTCCCTACTAACCCTTGGAGTGCTATGGACGAATATATGCGTCCAGCGAAAGCTATCTGTGTGGACTAAGGCTAAATAATTAATGTCCGAAAATAACTTTCTTGTATTATTTAATTTGGCGTACAAGGAATTACAATTATAACTTTATTGCGCCTTGCGTATTCGATCAACATAGTTCACATTAGCAAAAAAGGTATTCCGTCCTCAACGATCGCAACCGCGATTGCTCGTTAGGCGCGTGCCGTCCACACGAATTGCTTTCACCGGGAGTATTCAGCACTCAAAGGTTATGGGTTATGGATAATTTAGGATAACGATATTAACGTAGTTGTAAATAACAGCAAAAATAACTATTGGTTTAATTACGATTTTATATTAGCAAAATAGACAAACCTGTTCTATTTATACTACAAAGAATTTCAAAACTACAGACTCAGTTCCCTTTTCTCAAAAACGCGAACTAATCAACCGATATCCTTACAGATAATGTATCGCAGTTTTTTCATGTTCCTCGTTCTGAACGTCTTTTATTCGAACATCGATGCCACCGGTAAGTTCAATAGCTCATACTTCAATTGGATCTGATAAAAATTCAACCTGGTTATATTGTCATTTTCCTTTTCTTTCTTCCTAATTCAAAGTTATACGCTGCGACCCACCAGAATGGTTCTCGTGTAGCAACCAAAAGTGTATTTCATCCGTCTTTCGATGCGACGGTGAGAATGATTGCGGTGATAATTCCGATGAGCTGGATTGCATTGGATACAAAGTACTGTTCAAAGTTATATTTATCATTAATAAATTATTCATAATAATATGTTTCTTACTAATAATTAAATTCTATGAACTTCCTGAAACATTTATCTAAATATTATGGTACTAAGTAGTACAGTTTATGTGTACCGAATTAAATAATGAAACAATTAAAGGATCTTGAACTATGCACGATGTCGAAGATTTCAAATATCTTAAAATGTTTACTATGTCTCATGAGTTGAATAAAATATTATCCCGCTTAATAACGATTACACAATTTAGATTCATTGCAATTTTCAATTACAAATCTCAATATGATCCTCCAAGATTGAATAACAATATATACTTCATTTGAAATTAACATCGAAATTATTTTCTTCAGCATCTGCTCAACACTTTTCAATGCGCTACAGACGAGTACCAATGTGCCGACAATACTTGCATACCCATTGAAAAGTTTTGCGACGCCAAATCCGATTGTTCCGACGGAAGTGATGAACGCGATGGCTGCGTGAAAGATGTAAAATCGTTCTTAAATATTAATCCCTATATAAGCGGCAGGATAATTCTTCTACCCTTTTCTTTAATAAAATCATTCTCAATGAATTTAGAGGATAATAAGAAAAAGTATGCGAATTATAATGAAGTATCACTAGAGTAATGCATATTCTTTTTATTAGCCAAGAAAACAAATTATAACTATTCCATGGTTGTCTAGACAATTGTGATACATTTACTTGATTTTATTTTATAATTAATATAACATGTCGAAAGTGATATCAAAACCGACAAGTGTGTACTTGTCAGATTTCCACTATGATATTACAATATTGTACTTATTCAGTCGCATACTATATTCCGAATACATTTGACAATCACCCCCTTACGTTCATTACGAAATTTACTGCTAAAATTATGCTGACGCTGACATATATCATCTGCAATAGTTAAAATGTGACACCTTTCGCTGCAACGACGGCCATTGCGTAAGAAACGAATGGGTTTGCGACGGTGTTCCTGATTGTCCTGATAAAAGCGACGAAGAAAAATGCGGTACATATGATAATTATATTTAAGATTATTATTAATATTACTGTTGTTACAGGATATTACATTACTTTTGCAAGTTACAAGCCTGTTATTTTGCAGCAGATAAAACATTATCCATCGAACAATGCAACAACGAGCACGATCGATATCTGTGTAAAAATCAAAGATGCATCTTTTTGAATGCAACCTGCAATGAAAAGAATGATTGCGGCGACAATTCGGATGAAAATGTTGTTGCATGTAAAAAGGGTATGTATCTAGCAAAGATGAACATTCACGAGACATCATTATTTTGATAAATGAAAATGATAAATTGGTGAACGTAATTTTTTGTTTTCAATTCGCATGGATAACGGTAACTATATTTTGATGATTTCAAATTGTAGCCGACTCCGTGTGCGAACAGACGGCAAAATGCGATCACAATTGCAGGAAAACTCCCGAAGGTGCTCAATGTTCGTGTCGATCGGGTTACAAGTTGACGAACAATCGGACATGCGAGGGTAATATATGAAAAAAAAAATTAATAATAATTTATATATAATAGTGCTCAAATATAAAATAAACATTAATTTCTAATTCTTAGTTATAACTTAGCAAAGTTAAAGTTGCCATTAGGAAATTGTTATTTTATATGAATTATTTGATAGATATAAATGAATGTGAAGAATATGGAACATGCGATCAACGATGTGTAAATACTCCTGGTTCTTACATCTGTTCGTGCCATAATGGTTACATCCTGAATGAAGAAAGAAATATATGTAAAGCCGACGGTAATTAAATCTTTATATTACTCCGTGCAGCTATAATTTGCAAATTCAGCTGCTATATATGAGAGATTTGTCATATTATGAAAAGTAATACTATTAAAAGTAGGTATTATCAGAAAACAAGGTAATATTTGAAGACTTGTTTCAAATGCATCGGATATCAATTTTTTGTTAGTTTTCTATCATCTTACAATATCAAGGATTGTATCAATGGTATTCAACAAAAGTCTCATTCATTTAAAAATTGTCACGACTTTTAAACGTTCATTTTTAATCGGTTTTACCTGAATGCTATAAGAAAAAGATATACATATCAACCATTCTGCCTTAACATTGGTAAACCATATCGAACCACTTTTCGTGCCATTTCAAACACCTAAGACTGCATTTAAAAGCCTTCTACAGAATGGGAATGACTAAATTATTCAATGCGGGCAGAAGTATCTATTTCTAATCAAATTGCCATTTACGATCAATCTGCAGGTGGTGAAGCGGAATTGGTGTTTTCAATTAAATCAGAAATCCACGGCTATTACCTGAATTCTCAAGTATATTTTCCTGTAACTCGAAACTTGCAACACGCTGTAGCTGTTTCTTTGGACGCGAATAATGTGTACTGGTCCGACATCGAGAACGGGGATGAAGCAATAATCAAAAGTTTGGAGGACGGTTCGCAGCGCGAAGTTATTGTTACAACTGGTAAATGGAAAACTGCCGTGTTTCTTTTCGTACACTATATTGCAAATTTATCCTGTTAAATATATACATTTGACAGGATAAATAGGTATGCATATAAACAAAAAATATTCGACACTTTTGTAATCTGTCGCGTTTGCACGTTCTTTGAAGATGACACGATTCTTCAATAATCATCTTCAGTTATTATGTACAGTATATAAGCATTTACTTATTTTACAGGTTTAAGCAGCCCCGATGACATAGCAGTGGATTGGATAACAGGCAACATATACTTTGCAGACAGCGGTTATATGCATATTGGAGTTTGCAGCAACGACGGTTCTTATTGCAGCATTATAATTAAAGAGCGAAACGATAAACCAAGAGGTGTTGCTCTGTTACCATCCGCAGGGTAAGTATTTTAAACGCGGCAAATAGATCGAATTTGCGTTTGATTTTGTGCCAATTTATAAACCGTTTCAAATAAAATATCCCCATAGACATATGGAATGAAAGGATTATATTTATAGCGTAATGTACTGGACCGAATGGGGTAAAAATTCGTGCATATTAAAGGCTGGAATGGACGGTAAAAATAGCAGCGTGTTGATCGATCAGGACTTAGAATGGCCAAACAGTTTATCTATCGATTATGCGAGCAATAGATTGTACTGGATAGATAGTAAATTAAGATTAATAGAATCGATACGACTAGATGGTACAGATCGCAGGGTATGTTCCATTTTCCTATAACAATTATTATTAGTGAAGAACTTATAAAATGGTAATACATTGAAAATTATTTTTTCTTTCAACTATTTGTTTCTATATTTTTAGACTATATTAAAAGGTGTTGCAAAGGAACCATTTTCATTGGCAGTATTCGAAAATAAATTGTACTGGAGCGATTGGCTATCCAATACCATACAATCCTGCGATAAATTCACCGGAAAAGATTGGGAAATCTTAGTGAATACGAATAGCACCATTTATGGCATGCACATATATCACTCCGTTTTGAAACCGAAGGTATCCTCTATCTCGTTCCCTTATTTCGTTTACATCATTTTCCCGCCGGATAAAAATTAAAATAAAATCTATATTTCTTGCTAACAGATACCGAATCCGTGCAATTCGAGACCTTGTTCAGAATTGTGTCTACTGAATTCTGAGAATAGTTATACTTGTGCTTGTACCGTGGATAAAGAATTGAATTCTGATAAGCACACCTGTCGGGGTAAATATAATTATTATTATACAATTGAATCAGTTGTTTCAATTTGCAATTCAATCTCTGAATTTTTCATATGTTTCTCAAGATTATATTCTTTATACGAAATTAAAATATTTTAATACTATTTTAATCATTTTCAGCTGTTAAAAAGAAGATGCATCTAGTTGTAGCAGCCGGAAACACGTTCATAGATTATTACCACGAACTACTGGGAAAACCAAAAATGACATCGAAAGTCACGCTGAAACACGTGACTAATGTTGCTTATAATCCTCTTACTGGTATGGTTTTTATAATCGATTATTGACCAACTTCCTATATAACACATCTGGCAAAGAAAATATTTATTTCTCCAAAATGCTATTACTTCGTTTCAGATCATATTCAAACTCCTACGATATTCTGTATTTTTCTTCAACATTTGCGCGCCATGATCTTTATAATATTCCACTGATTTATTGATCTCAACCTCCCCAACCCCCAAACACAAAAATGATAATAATAATAATTTCCATATCTTGAACCAAAAATCGGTACAGGTGGACTACTGGCCAGCGATCAAATGACAGATAACATTTTACATTTTAATGTGCACACCGGTGAGCTGAAGACCATAATGTCTATCGCGAATAAAATACTAGGGGGAATGGATTTCGATTACATCGGGAACAATCTGTATTTGACGGATGTAAAGGAAAAGACCATCGAAGTTTATAACTTGAACAACAACGAGAAAACGATCTTCTACTTCCAGGAAGAGCCTTACGATATCGCACTTGTACCGGAAGAAGGGTAATCATTTTTATAAACGAATACCAATGAATACGTTTATTCGCTTGTTCATATTTAAAAGGGACTGTACAACAGTAAATCGTAAATTTAATTATGAAACACCTTCGAAAACCTTTATGAATCACTCGTATATGATGGTACATTTTCTACAAGATTTTTATTTTGCTTATAACGCTGCAGAATAATGATAGTCGTGTTTCGCGAAGAGAAGAAATATCGCATAGACATGATGAAAATGAACGGCATCGGTTCGAGAATCACAATCGAGGGGAAGAGAACCACGCTATTTGGACCAAAGGTGTCTCTATATTACGATAGAGAGCAAAAACGATTGTTCTGGAGCGATCAAGGTACCGGCCGTATCGGTAGCACAACTATTCCAGGTGTGTATTTTTATCGCCGTAAAGTACATTCGGTTGCAAAAGGTATTCGATCGATAAATCCGAAGTAAACGATTACTTTACCACCGAGTTGAACTTGCTTTGTTCTCATAAATTATTGTCCTTGCCTGGTCATTTTAGAAACTTATTTAATTTCTCGTACGCGCAGTTGCCCAGGTTTACGTGTTTTTAATATTTTTGTAACAATACAAAATTGAATGAAAATTTAAGTACTTAAGCGTATTGAGAAGGAGCATTCGTTTTTCGAATGGTAGGTCTTTCGTGCATGTGACTGAGCGTTTTATGCATACGATTTAAAAGGACGAATGTTAAGAATGGTTTTATTATGTGTTCCTTTAGGTTCTGAAACGTATATTTTCCGTACTGGATTATCGGAACCCGTTAGTCTTGCCATTCTTGGTGACCACGTGTTTTGGACTCAATACAAATCAGATAAGTTATACTGGACCAGCAAAAGTGGCACACAGCAATATCAAAAGAGAATTACATTACGTAAGTCATGTGTATGAAACTTCTAATAATTGAACGCGTATCACAATTGATCAATGAACCACAGGTAGTTGATTAATATAATTAATCGTAATGAATAGGATTAATAAAGAATGTTCTCCTTGCTATTTCGCGAATTTACAAAGAGACACATTTTTATTTTACCTCTTTAAGGATCAGAATTAATTATTACAATACTATCTTTAATGCATTGCACTAAATCATAATACATATTCGGACAGTGCGAGATATACCTACATATGTTACAAATACAGTGTTGTTTCAAAAATTATGGAAAACCATAAGTAGAAAAATAGACTTTGACTGTAATATTTTTAAACAGCCAGCGCACAAAACGAAGGAGATTATGACTTTTATCAGTCACGTATAATAGGTACTCGATGCGAGTACATACATGAAATAAAATTAATTAACTAATCAAATATACGTACCGTCTATGTATAGTTACTTAGGTACTCTAATCAATTAAACTGTAATTCGTATCGAATTTTCAAAGAACGATTAATCTAATTGCATGGCAATTCTCGTTTTACAGAGGTGCCTAAAGATTTAGACGAAATGCAGTTAGTAGCTTTGCACGGAACTTATATAAAACACCATCCATGTCACGAAAACAATGGCAATTGTTCTCACACGTGCCTAGTTTCTAACGCTCAATCACGCGTAAGCTTATAATATTTTCATTAATACATTTTCCCCCGTTGGATCATCTTCATACTTATATCTCCATGCAAATTTTCAGATTTGTGCGTGTCCGCCTGACATGATGCTGGCTGTAGACAATCGAACATGCACTCCCCAAACCGCGTGCAACGCAGGTGAAATAAGATGTGCTGGACACAGTGTATGCATCAAATTATATCAAAGGTATGCCACTACGATTCTACTGAACAAGTTATTTTTGAAGTTGTTCTTGACAATTTTTAAGCTTATGCCGCATTTTAAATCGAATTTGTTTGTTATTTTTCAACATTCTCTTCATTCATCGCGTGTGTTCTTTGTACTTGCATTTTTGTTCATCCGGAAACATTTAAATGTGTATAATAATAATTATTAATACTATAAAAAATACTGGGATGAAAAATTTGTAAAGAATTCTAACGCGAATTGAAAGAATAGAATATACATATAATACAATGCGACCGGTTGCTACTTTTAGAGACATTCAAAATTCACCATAGATTAAAAAATGCACGCGATGTCGTTACAAATGAATATTTAAATGTGTGCGCCGTTTATGTAATGAGTCGCGCCAGTACCTAGCTCTTAACATAAGCCATTTTAAACACTTCACATAAAGTATAACATACTATCTAAATTCTAAAGTAAAGTCTCGATGTAAGCGGAAGCCTCGGGACTGAACATTCGCTTATATCGCATACTTCCTACATTGTTTGAAAATTGCCGACAGCGTTGAACGTAGAAAAGGACAGGGAGTGAAGAAAAAGGTCGGAACTTATTACCGTTAATTAAGGTAGTAAATATAGTCTAAATTATATCGTGTTTGGTGTCATTTTAATCAGAAAAATGTCAGCTATGTCTATGTAAAAGTTTCATAAGAAAAGGATGTAGAAATAGCAAAGTTTCATCGTTGAACTATTATTAGTTCACCGATATATACGATCCAGGATCGCGTTCCACTGATCGCCACGCGAACTTCACGACGTCTCTAGGGGTACACCCCTCAGTGGTGGGGTTAACTCTTCACTTATATCGGATACCACTTTTCCGCTTATATGGAGACCTTACTGTAGTTTCTAGCAGGAGGAACCCAATAATGCTGTGAATTTTTAATTAGCAAACCAATGCTGAAAATTAATGTTCCAACAGAAATGATATATCTATCGTTGTTTATTATCTTAATACATATATGCTTGTAAAGTTTAACGAATTATCTTTTGATCATTTTACGTAAAGTAAAATAGAATATTTGTACACGTGCCATTGAAATTCTTCGTTTTATAACAAACACAGGTGCGATGGTGTACAAGATTGTCCGAATGGAGAAGATGAATCCAGCGTTTGCAAGGAATTGCAATTGTCAAAGTGCGAGAGCCAGGACCAATTTCAATGTAATAACGGCGAGTGCATAAACAAAACGAAACATTGCAATTCACACTACGATTGTGCTGATCGATCGGATGAGGAGGACTGCAATAAAAAGGAATGCGACTCCAGTAAATCAAACCATTTACTAAATATTATTTACAACGTGCTCATTGTCTACAATAACACAAAGCAAACTGTTTGACCATTTACCGTACAAGTTATAAGCGATAATTATATACTGTGTATATAAAGCGAGCGACAATGTGAGCTCAATCGAGGAATTATTTAATGGAACTATTTCATAGTTCGTATATATACATATATATTTGAATCAATAAATTGATATTATTTAAAAACATCGTGTTGTTGTATGCTTGAACATTCGAACACGTGGATTCAGTTGAACGTATCTTAAGTCTAAACAATATTCGCTTGAAATAAAATATATATATTAGCGGTTCAACGTATCATTTCGAATCTGACCGAAGGAAGCGAAGAAACAAATATTAAATGACAACGATTATAATATTTCTCCTTTTCTTTATCTACACTTTTTGCTCTTCTTTTAAGTTCTCGTTCGCCAAGTTCGTTTCTCGTCCAAACGCCGAAAGAAATTCTCCATCGTTTCTCGATTAACTTTATTAAGGCTGCACACGTTTGTTATGGTCTCAGGTCGATTTTCACGCCCAATTTATTCGTCGCGATAAGAAACGTCAAACTCGCGGTTAACGGAACCGAATAATGCTATTGCCGTGAAACATCAACATCGTTAAACGATGTTCGATACAGCGTGCCGGCTAAATAAAGGCAACCACGTTACACAAAAGCAAGTAGCAATCATTCACGGTGACTCTAATATCTTTCAGATGAGTTTCAATGTCACGAGGGGGCATGCATACCGAAGTATTTCGTGTGCAACGGGGAGCATGACTGCTCCGATTCTTCCGATGAAATCAACTGCGGCAAACACACGTGCGATAATGATAGTTTCACGTGCGATTATGGCACGTGCATCCCCAAAACGTGGAAATGCGACGGCGAGGTGAGTTCAGTTAAAATAATGCCTGATTCATTTATCTCTAAATATGAAGGACTGAATTAATTGAAACGACCACGTAGCAGACTTTTTTTTCTTTTGCCTAACTATCATATATACATACATATTGAACCCTTATGTTAGCAACCAAAATGGTGAAGAAGTTCGATGCTTAGTTATTTAAAATATTTTGCATAAATTGGTTTTCACAAAAATTACAAGAATAACATACCAAAATTATTAAAGCAAATATAGAAAAGTGCCCGGTAGCTAGCATAAGTGATATATACATATGTATATAAATTCGAAAATCTTGTCGAATTTAGTTACGATTGAACTTCTTCAATGACGCGTTTATGTATTTCGACTGGAGAAAAATGTATAATGTAGTTAAAATAATAGCAACGATATATGCATAAGGCTAATACAGAGCAGTGTTCTTATTTAATCAAAAAATCGCAGAGGCACCTTACAAAAATGCCGTTGAAAACACCTATACTCCATTAACTCTGTACGTAAAAATGAGAAGAATGTTACAAAACTTTGATGTCCCCCCTTGCAATAATTATTGCAGAATTGAATTTAAATTAAATACGAACTCAGCTAATCTTACGTGTAAATGAAGGTCGACTGCCGAGATCTTTCGGACGAGGGCGAAATGTGTCAAAGAAGGGGATGCTCATCCGAAATGTTCACTTGTTCCAATGGTCGTTGCATTGATTTATTACTGAAGTGCAATGGGATCAATGAGTGCGAAGATAACAGCGATGAACTGTATTGTACAGAAAGCAGTAAGAATAATTATGTTAATTGCACTGACAATGAATATAAATGTTTCAATACCGAGATGTGTCTACCGAAACGAGTAAGGTCAGTAATTTATAATTATATCCAACCGTTTTCTCGTGTGAACCGTCCACAGGTCAAAGTGACTAATATCTGCTTAAAAATTTTTTCAATTTACTATCCAAAGCACTTGGCACTCAATTTAAAATAAATTTCTTTAATAATTGCCCACAGAACTTTGTATAGCAGTCGATTAATAAACAACTCGCATCAGAAGCGAATGCCATTGACTTAATGCACTAAATGAATTTCATCTGTAATAATAAATTCTACAATATATAATTTATAAAAAATTTTAGAAAACAATGTAGAAATGTACCTATATATTTGTCAATTTTCTCCACTTTTTGTTTCGTGGAGTTAATCACTTTGACGTATTGTATATTGTTTGACCTGTTTTATTTGATTAGACGTACAAATTTCGTGAGAACCTCAGTACACTTTCTTGTTAATTTCACAGGTGTAACGGTATTCAGGATTGTCCAAAGAATGATGACGAACGTAATTGCGTTCGATGTCAAAAGGAGGAATACGTTTGTGATAATCAGAAGTGCATCGATAAAAGCTGGGTATGCGATATGGACAATGATTGCGGTGATGGTTCGGACGAAAAAGATTGTGACGGCAGTAAGTCGGCACCGAATAGCATGAACGTAAATTCTAATTGCAAAGAATTCAAGTGCTCGAATGGGCAGTGTCTCCCATTTGATAAGGTGTGCGACGGAAGCTCCGATTGCTTGGACCAGAGTGATGAACATGGAGAATGTGGTAATGTGACATTGTAAAATAAATACTGAGAAATTCTGGTATTGTAATCTATTAATATTAATTTGTAATAATTGGGATTAATAGTTACAATTCTATATTAGCTAAAATAAAAATAATATGTAACTCTTAACACCTAAAAGTTCTTCCAGTATTGCATAAATAGGACGACAATATATCACGAGCCTACATTTTTCTCTCTAATCAAATAATTTTAAAGCATTGAAAGGGAGTATGTAATTACTGTATTCAGGTGAATTTGAAATATTTATACAGCACCCTCGTGTACCCAGAATAATCCTTGCGCAAACATATGCCACAAGACACCAAAAGGTCCAGTTTGTGACTGTAGAAGTGGATATAGGTTGAGCAGAGACATGAAGTCCTGCGAAGACATTAATGAATGCGAAAATAATGCCTGTTCACAACTTTGTTACAACATTAATGGATCCTTCACCTGTTCGTGCAACGAAGGATATGTTATTCGAAATGATAAAACTTCTTGCAAAGTGGCTGGTAGGAAATTGTTGTGTTAATTCCAGCATATGTATTTAATTGCACACTTAATCCATTGGAATTTTATCGCGGCGAACTGTTATCGTAGGTCCACAAATGGAAATAATCGCAGTTATTGGCACGGATATTAGAAAGTTATCACAAAACTTAAATTCGATTGAAGTTATTCATGAAGAATTAAATAACGAAATAAGTGGGATTGACGTTAACACGAGGGAAGGAAGCATTTACTGGAGCAATGGTAAAATTCAATCAAATTAAAATGTTGTTCAATTCGGTAACGATAAGTTATTTTTAACCGATTCACAATTCTTGGGTGCATAGAAAAACAAAACTGCTGCAAACGGAAAGAGGGATAAAGGAATAAAATTGCCCTGTGTTTTGAAAAAAAACAACGTTTATTTTCTCAAAATATAATTACTCGGTTGAAATTAGTATTTTCAAAGTGAACACGTTATTGTTATTGTCTCCAGATATTCTTGGTATGATAAGTAAATTAGACCTGAAAAGGAAGGAACGAAGAACTGTTACCGGCCTTGGCAGACCGGAAGCCCTTGCCGTCGATTGGATTACGAACAATGTATACTTCAATGATAATGACCATTTCAGCGCTATTAAGGTGCTGAATATTCATTGTTCACCCTGCCCTAAAATATTAATATTACACGTGCGCTAAAATTTTTTTGCCAATAATCTCTAGGTGTGCAATTTAGAAGAACAAAAGTGTGCTAAAGTGGTTTCAATTGGAACAAAAAATAGGGCGATGTCCATCGCCGTCGATCCGAGAAATGGGTACGTTATAATTTAATTAAAGTAAATATAAATATTATATACGAATGTGCTAAAAAAAATTAAATAATGTAATGATACAGTAATACTGAACAAATTAATTTAGTATAGAAACTCTAATAGCATAATATTATAGAGAAGTTTTTAATTGTGGAATTTAAATATTTCTTACTTAAAAAGTATACACTATCCATAAAGATACTCGTTTATCAGCAAAGTCGAAAATTTGCCGGGTTTTTAATATTATTAAATGTTGAATATCCAAATAATTTTGCCTTTTTTTTTGCCCCAAGATGGTTATTTTGGAGTCAAACTTTCTGGGTGTTTTATGATAGACCAACAACAGAAATATATCGGTCCAGCATGACGGGTACCAACGAGATAGTAATAGTACACGGAAATATTGGTGTTGCTTTCGCAATGACAATCGATTACATGAGGTCCAAATTATATTGGGCAGATACAGTTTTCAAAACCATTGAATCTTCAGATTTTGACGGCTCTAATCGCGCGTTATTTTTAGAAACACATGTGAGTAACCGCAACTGACTTATGCAAAAAATATATAAATTCAAAATTTTCCTCCACCATTCTCACGTGCCCTACTTTAGGTTCATCAAGCCCTGAGTATTAGTATACACGAAGATTCTTTATTCTGGTTAGTGGGTGCCACTGGGAATATAAAAAAATGCAAATTATACGGAGACAAATCATGTACAACGATTCCCGTTGGTAAATCGAATATCGACAAGTATTTTAGCATTTTACACACAACCAGGCAACCCATTGGTGGGTTGATAAACATTATTTACTACGATCGTAGATTAAACGATATTGAGCATAATATTTAAAATATATAGTAAATTGTTTGTGTCAGTATGAAATTAATGAACATTTCATGTATCCCATTAAACAGTAAAGAACGCTTGCGAGAATCATAAATGCAATTTTATGTGCGTTTTACAAAATAATGCACCTGCTTGTATTTGTCACAATGGATATCCGAAAGATCACAAGAATATTTGCACCCCGGATACGAATGCAAAGATCACATTTGCTTCAAGTACAGTTAGTCGAAAGAATGAGAATATTCAACAACAAAGTGGAACGTTAGCTGGTATAATAATTACAATACTAGTGTGTATCGTAATTGCGACTGCTTACTTTTATTACCAGAAAATGAAACCAAACTTCTCGAAAAAGAATAGCTTGAGGTAAATTAACGAAATATTTCATGTTAGGTACCTATATATAATTAATATTTTCTTTGGTCGTGTCTATGGATGAAGTGTTAATTAATTTTGTTTTAGTTTCAGTATTCAATTTCAGAATCCATCGTACGATCAACATGAGTTCGGAGACACTATCAATTTCATTTCCGGTTTACCACCTGGAGAACATGAATACATAAACCCAGTGACAGAGTTAGAAAAGGTGAAATCCTCACGGCCGGTTACTGTTGCGAAAATTACATTATTTTCAGCTACAAGTAATAACTTATATTTTCTGTACAGAATCAAAGTGAAAGTCTAACGAGTGAAAAAAATGAAAAAGAAAAGCAGGTAATAAAAATTATCAACCTCGATGGATCGGACGATGAGTCCGAAGGTTCCATGTATAAACAGAATATTCGACTGATACAGTAAATATATCGTTAGTAATTTGGTTTTTAAAAATCTGCATGTAGCTGTGCATTATTTGCATAATTTATAAATATTTTATAATATTTAGCACAATTACAGTAATAACAACTACGTATACATTTACACGTAATTAGTACAAATAAAATGATAAATAATTTACAGTTTTTTTTTTAATTTTCCAAACTCCTTACTTGTCCTTCCTTGGCCCTTCTTTAAAGTAGAATAGAATTTAGTAATGAAAGATATTATGGTTCAAAGATAAAATTTATTAACGCCAAGTCACATAAAAATATAATTTCCTGATAATTTGAAATTACATTAACTATATCGAATAAATATTACTTGCGTTAACTAATAAGATAAGGACTATCAATAGCACCAATTCCAGCTGCAATACCACCTTCATTCTCATTTGGTGGTTTTGTTCTCAAAATATGTCCTACCTCTTCGTTATACACAATATTTTTGTCGTCCCTGTAGAAGAACAAATTCATGGTCTTTCAATATAATTCACGAATGATGATTTAATAATGGTATCTTACTGCTTACCCTATAACGACTCCGTAAATACCAAGCTCTGATACAACATCAGAGAAGTGTAAATGATTATCTTCAAATGGCTCATTATGAGCACGCACAACATAATTTGTTTGCACAGGTGGATAGAAACGATCCATTAGTATCCATGCAGTTCTTTCTTCCGACCCTCTCATAGATATCAAATTCGTCTTAATATCTTCATTATAAACATTGTTTCCACCTCCTTCTCTTTGTGGTTTAAGTACATATTTTTTTGGTTCGGATATAGCTTTATCAATTACTGTCTCTGCTTCATCATTCTATTTACATGCAGAAGTAAAACATATCACATCATCGTAATAGCGTATTTGTGCATTTTTTGATATATCATTAGATACGTACAAATTCTAACGAATAAAGCCCGGCAAATACTTCTTGTATTTGTTTTATTGTATTATCATCTTTTACAAATGCACTGAGCACATCAGGATACGCTAATGATTGCTGTACCTAGAAAATATTATGCATTTCGTATACATAATTATTATAAGATTAGCATTGGACCATCCTTTTTAAAACATACCTTTTTAGTGCCAGCTAGATGATAATGAATGGATGGACATTTTATAGCTCGGGAACGTTCAATTAGTAATCTAACATCCCATTCTCGTTCTGTAGCATAAGCCTCGACTTCATAGCCAGAACGGAAATAGACTACAGCAACTTCTAAATCACCACTAAAACATGTTCAGCAATTATGCAACGAATTCTTCTTCTGCAAATATAGATAATAGATTTAAACGAATTAAGGAAATCGCTGACTGTATCTTTATGTTCGATATACATTATGTGTGTCAAGACATTATATACAGTACAAAAAAGAACATGGCAAATACATACATATATCTATATTCAATAAATATCTTTTAGTTAATTACATACACTAATAATTCGTTTTTTGGTCCCAGTTTTGCAACAGATACTAAATCCTTTAAACTTCTCCTAATTACCTTGACATCAGGATTGATTTCATAAATTTCAAATTCGTGGAATCGTTGATCACATATGTTGTGAGTAATATTTTCAATGACAAATAAGATTAAGGCCCTGTAACAAAATTGCATAATAATTATGAATTACATTTTAATATTTCTATTTCACAGTTCTAATTACATACTTTACATTATTATACAATTTCCATGCATGTACTAAGCCTTTGCACAGGCCATTGTTAGGATTATTTTCTGGAATCTAAATATCAGTAAGGATGTAATATTTAACAATATGCAATTACCTAAGAGCAACAGATACCTACATTTTTTATTTTATCGGCATGCCCCAATTCTGACAGAATATATCTAAAAATTTAATTACATCATATTCAATTGGATGAACATTTCTCTGGAGACAAAGTTTTTTTTTATCGAAAACTAACTTGTGATACTTTGAAGTAACAGTAACTATTCCTCCGAAACTACTTGCAATCGTATTTAACTCGACTTGTTTAATCTGACTCTCATGTAACATATAATCCGATCGAAGCAAGCCCAGGCTTAAGCTCTAAAACAGGAATATACATAAAGAACATATCGTTTTTTTTTATTAACACATTGCCATCGGAGCATTTGGAGCTGCACGAAACAAAAAGTTGAAAATGTATACAATAGTATTGACTCGTGGAAAATCTGTAAAGGCATTCTGAAAAGAAATTGGACTATACATAGAGTTTTATAAACTTATTTTCAGACAGATATGAAAAAATCTCAATGATGTCGTATTTCCATGTCATGCGGATTTAAATCAAAAACCTGAACGACTCATATGTGCGTCATCCGATGCCAATCAATGTATTAATTAGAACCAATCTATATCAATTAAGAAAACTAATGGTTTACTTGACTAAATCCTTCCTTATAGACAGTTTTGTATATGTTAAACAATCTTGCTGTGAATGGATCTGCTTCAATTGTGCTGAAATGAATAAAACAATTATTTACCACAAACATTAATAAGGATCTTACTTGTTTGTATTTTCCTTTTGTATACCTTTTCAAACTGTTCGTAAGAAAATTGTGATCGTGCGCTACCTTATGCGTCAGTTCGTTTAATAATACTTGAATGCTTTTTGCTTTCTCAAAACTTATTTTAGGAAAACTGGATGGTAATAAAGTAAATGGTAAAACTTGTACTTGATTTTTGTTGAAAGATGATTTTGATCTCATACTGATCCCTAAAAAATAGGAAAAAATGAATACTTGCAAACTATAGCACAGGCAAATTATTTTATACTTCGAACAATATATATCAATTAGTAAATAGTTGATTTGGAAATTTTTGAAATTATTACCATGCATAAGAGCCCAATCCTTAGCCTTGTCGATAACTCTTTCTAATTCCTCGTTCGAAAGTTGTAAGTTTATACACGGTTGCAAACGTGACACTTGCATTATTACACAAGTTTAATAAAATATATATGGAATTTCAAAGAAGAAGTCTTTGCACCTTAACTATCGTTTACAATGATCGTATAGGTAATAAGTGACTAGCGATTTCTTTATCTTACGGATGTTCATGACTTTACGTATCAACAAAACTTTATAACTATGAACACATACATAAATACATAGTAGTGTGTATGTACTTTGTCGCGTTTTACAGATGGCATATCACGTTCGCAAATAAAAACTGTTTAAGTTTATTTCCTGTATGCCGAATATATTATAATAGATTTGTAAATTAATAAATCGATTAATGTAAAATAATTATATATGAACAAATTTGTTATTTACATAAGATGCCCAAAAGTGTAAGTATAATATTGTCATTATATTTAAGTGGCAAACATTAGACAATTATCGAAACCTTTTGCAAAATTTATTTTAGAAAATTGTTTTTCCATTGATTATATAGAGCAGACTATTAATTTCAATTTTCAAATTTCGAGATTTCATAAAAATATAAGTTGAATTTTGGAGAAGTTTTGCAGAATACACATTATAGCTTCGTATGTAAAGATCACTTTCTTTTTTATGTAACAATTACCAATAGATAAAATATTATTGATAAAATCTAAATAACATTATATAAACTGCTACATTCCGAAAAGCTGCAAACTAACTGTATATTATATTGGTGTAATTTCATGGATTAGTAAATTGATATTTTAATTATTAAATATATATTGTATACGTCTATCAATATATAACATAAGTATTTTCTACTTTTACGTTTTATGGTTAAATCATGATGCATAATTATTTTGAACATATGCGATAACAATATTAGTCATACCACATTTTCCTTCTTTATATATACATATATATGTAATATATACATAACACATCAGAAACAGTAGGTAATACATGGACTAAATATTCAGGAAAATATTGATTAAAAATATATCAAACTTTGCTTTGAGTCTTTCCTAATTTAAATTCGCATTTTATTTAAATTTATTTAGTTTAAATACTGGCCCTGTAGTATTATACACATATAATCATATATACATATTTACACAATATACATATATACACAAGCTGAAAACATAAGTCTCCGAAAAAATAATTTTCATTGTTTATCTAATAAAATTGTACGCGCTTTATTTTGCAAAATATTACTTGCTTATGTATTTAAAACTATAAGTAAGCACCAATAAGTGTAATTTCAATATCGTAAAGTAAAAATTTCGTGCTGTTTCAATTATCTATTTAATGTCCGCCAAGGTATTGCCAACTTCTGAAATAACAACCATCTTCAAAATTCTGTATTCTATGACCGACGCTTGCGCTGTGCCGTTCTTTCTGTGAAAGCACAGTTCTTTCACTCATAAACCTCTGCTTTATAGTATTGTGTACTTTCAAAGCAGTGTGTTAAAAGTATTTATATTTTCTGTGAAATACGTTTTTAAGCGTTACACATTAGTGTGAAACACGTAGCGTCAATTATTCATAGACATTTTGCAAAAAGAAAAATAGGAATAGTTTTATTCGTATTGCTGCTTCATGTTCCATCATGAGTGACTATTCAGCGGTTGCTCCGCCTCAAAATTTTAGCCAAAGTTCCGCTTTTGCCGCAGCATTACAACGTGCGAAACAGGTAGGCAAATAAGCAAAATTAATACACTATAGGTTAATAACTAAATCGAATTCCTGTAAGTAGGCCGCATAACACTTTACATCAGTCGTGAAGACCATACGTCGACTATGATCGTTAATAAACAAATAGCTAAGCATTAGTATTAATAATTATTTTCCTTTAATCTAATAGACTTGTTATTTAACACTTCATTCATTTATTAATAGCAGTGAATAATAAATTTAACAACAATATGCATTACGATATTTCTAATTTTAATAAATAATACATTTACTGTATTCTGTTTACTGCCTTTCAAATGAAATGATTTACATGTACTTATATATGTATGATTATTTATTTATATAAGAAGCGTATCGAGGAACTGCAATTTAATTAGCGAAACAGTTTTTATTCGATAGAAGCTACACCCTTTAATTTTGATTGCAAAGTTAAAAGTGCATATATAAACTATCAATAATCAAAGCATACTTACTGTTTAGATAGCCGCAAAGATCAATCCAGCTGGTGCACAAAATAATCAAGATGCTAAATTAAAGCGTCCCCTTGAAGATGGATCAGGTAATGTTATTTAAATGATATTAATAATTGCGTGTATAAAAAATTCTTCGGAAGAGGGAAATATAGTATTACAAACCATTTTTTCAAGTAAAATAATATAGTTTCATGAAACTAGGTTTATCGTTTTTAGAACCTGAGGCAAAGAAAATGGCATCATTGGTATCAGATCCGTTGATTGGTCTTCGTGGTTCAGCGAGCAGTAATTCAATAGGGGAATCGAGTAATCAAACAGGAAGAGGAGGTCAAGCAGGATCTTCTTCGGGACCACTTGGAAATGTAGGAGGTATTTGTAGTGAAGATATCAGAGTTCCAGATAACATGGTTGGTTTAAGTAAGTATATAAAAAATTAATGTATATATACATATATCTATCTATCTATCTATCTATATATATATATATGCTTCTTATTTCAAAATAATTCATTATATACGACTAAATATATATTCGCACTGTTTTAGAGATTCTAAAAATTCATGTATTACATTAAACGGAATTCTCATATTTTGTCTCGCAATACAATATTTAATGTCCTTCTATAATATGCCTGTTTGAATCTGTAATTAATATTGTTGATACTTACAAGAGTAGATAATGAGAAAGGTTCTCAAATGTTCTATTATATAATTAATAATTATATCTTTACAGTAATCGGCAGAGGCGGAGAACAAATAACAAGATTGCAGAGCGAAACAGGATGTAAAATACAAATGGCATCGGAAAGTGGCGGGCAACCTGAACGTGTTTGCACATTAACTGGCTCACGAGAAGCTGTCAAGTAACTTGTTTTTCCCTTCTTATTTTGTTAATTTTAACTATTTTGTATGCAATGCAATTTTTTTCCAATTTTACAAACTTGTGCGTAGAACAAAGGATTACTTCGTGGTGTTATGTCAAGTGGCACTTGTCGATTACACACATATTGCAAAATATATATTTTTACATCTGTGCATATAGTTGTATGTCCATAGAGCTATATGTGCACACCTATAAATATGTATATTTACATGTATGCGTGTACATGTTTCACGTATAAACACATGTGCGGGAAAACAAAACCTGCTATCCTCCTTTGCAATTGATATATAGGAATTTGATTAGATTACAAATTTATTAAATAACGAATCATCCACCTTAGTTCCACTGTAAAATCTCCTAGAAATACCTGAAAGTATCAACTATTTCATTTTTCACAAAATGGTTTTATAAATTACATTGATGGTGTTATTGTAATATATGATTATAATGCTTTATATGCACTGACTGTACTTGTTAGAAAAATGTGCCACAAGCACAAGTAGTACTGGTGAGATATAGTTTGCGTGTGTCTAGTATACTCCATATGCTATCACTCTCGTGTTAACATGCATTTCTTAAATGTAGGTCACACATGCTTTTGCATATTGAAATTGTCAAATGTTTTACAGAATCTTTATTTAGCTCCTGGATGCGAATAGCGGGCTCATACTTGACATTACATATATGCTTCAGAATATTCTCTCGATGAGAAATTATCACTACGTTGTGGCTTTTAATTTAATCATTTTGTACTTACTAATAGTTTTTTGCTTTCAATAGGATATGGAGAGAAAGAAGGATGGAAGGAGGATAGGATATGCATGGGGACGTGTTAATCGCAACGAGAAGAAAATTGAATTTTTTGATTTATTTAAATCTGCTCATAATTAAGCATACATTTTTAATATGAAATTTTATTTTATTATATACACTTAAGAAATAACTCTTTGTCGAAGAAAAAATTATGCGACAATCATGACTTGTACAATATTTTGGTACACAGTAGACATCACATTATGTGTTGCAAACAAATTACATTACTGTATATTAATAGAGTATATTCAGACTAGGCATTATTCAAAATTAAATTGCACATTGAAATTGTGTGTGTTTCAGTCGAGCAAAAGAATTGGTATTGTCCATTGTAAATCAAAGAAGTAGAACCGAAGGTATCGGTGATATAAGTGGAAGTGGAGGAGGCAGTATGATGGGTCATCCAGGTTTCGTTGAAATAATGATCCCTGGACCAAAAGTTGGTTTAATTATTGGTAAAGGAGGAGAAACGATAAAACAGCTTCAAGAGAAATCTGGGGCAAAAATGGTTGTTATCCAAGAGGGACCTTCACAGGAACAAGAAAAACCTTTAAGGTAAAATAATGATTGCCATTTCCTGATATTTATTTCTCATAAAAGTCGTGGTTAGTTCAACGTTGTTTCTGCAACAAAATAAAAAAAACAAAAAGAAGAAAAAAGTGCTATATATTTCATTCTATATAGGATAACTGGTGACCCACAAAAAGTCGAATATGCCAAACAATTAGTATATGAATTAATAGCTGAAAAAGAAATGCAAATGTTTCACAGAGGTGCACGAGGTAGCGATAGAAGTGGAAATTATTCGAATGATAGCAGTTTTAATCATGGTTCTGGAACCACTGATGGAGTAGAGGTACAACTTTTATAAACATATCGTTAATATTTACGGAAGACGTTTTAAAACATATTCATTCTCATGTATACACGTTTGTATGAATAAATAATGTATTTTTTTATTAGGTACTTGTTCCAAGGGCAGCTGTGGGTGTGGTTATTGGTAAAGGTGGAGACATGATTAAAAAAATACAAGCAGAAACTGGCGCAAGAGTCCAGTTCCAACAAGGACGAGAAGATGGACCCGGAGATAGAAAATGCATAGTGTCTGGCAAGCATCAAGCTGTAGAACAAGTCCGTCAACGTATTCAAGAACTCATTGATAGCGTAATGGTAAACATTATTTACTGCTAGTCCTCGATTTGCTATTACTTTACATATATTGTATATACATTAAATTTATATTATTCTCAAATATGTTTTTCTTAGAGACGAGACGATGGTAGAAGCAATATGGGAGCGCGAAGTGGCCCACGGGGCAATGGATTTGGCAATAATCGTAATCCAAATGAATATGGGGGTTGGGATAGACGTCAAGGCGGACCTATGCAAGATAAAATAGAAACAACATTCACTGTTCCTTCATCAAAGTGCGGTATAATTATTGGAAAAGGTGAGATTGAATTAATGCATATGATACATATAAAATAGCCATTTTCAATAAATATATTGAATAATTGTATCGATTGTTGTAGGTGGTGAAACTATTAAACAAATAAACCAGCAAACCGGCGCACACTGCGAACTAGATAGAAGAAATCAAAGTAATGAAAACGAGAAGATTTTTATAATTCGTGGAAATCCGGAGCAAGTTGAACATGCAAAGAGAATATTTAGTGAAAAATTGGGCATGGTAAATATCTGATAACACAATCATTAAATGAGTACGATAAATAAAAGTGCTAGTATTATTCATTTATTGCATCGATCTAAATTAAACCAAAGGCTCCAGCGAATCCATCGTTTACTGGCACGCAAGGGGCAATTGGATATAATCCAACGTGGAATGCAGGAACAGCTTATCAAGCCTGGCCAACTCAACCACAAGCTACCGATGCAGGTATACGTAATTCTATATGGAAAAAGAATATAGATATTTACAAATTACATGTAAATTATTTCTTATATATTTCGTATTTTTCGAGGTGCCGCAAATCAAGCACCCGTTCAGGTAAATCCGCAAACAGGACAACCAGACTATAGCGCACAGTGGGCAGAATATTATCGATCACTCGGTATGCATAGAGAAGCAGATATGATCGAGCAACAAGCAAAACAAGGAAAACCGGATCATAATCAGCAGCCAGGCAAGCTATTACAATCAAACTTTCTTGGGAAAAAAGGCTGAAGTCAATTATCGGATGAACGATATAACTATCAACTTGTTTATATAGGAAATACGCCAAATCAGCCTAATGCAGCCACGGGTGGTGGTGCTGGTCCAGCTCCGCAACAGCAACAACAACCGCCACAACCGCAACAGCAGCAACAAGCTGGAGCTACACAGAATGGAGGACAAGCTGATTATAGTGCACAATGGGCAGAGTATTATAGAAGTATTGGTAAAATAAAAGAAGCTGAAGCTATAGAAGCTCAAATGAAAGCAGGCAAGGTACGTCAATAATAAGGAAATATGCAGAAAAATTATAATAAAGTCAATTGTACGTAAAAAATGGTGAAGTAATATATATTCTTCCTTTTTTGTTTTTAGTTGGGAATGCAAAACAACCAAATGGCTCAGCAACAAATGCAACAAAGTATGCAGGGTCAATCGGGGCCGGCAGGTGGAACCCCTAATGCATTTCCACAAGCTTATGGTAGTTATCCGGCGATAAATGCTGGTTCAACACCAACGGGTTATTATGCAGCAGGGGCTGGATCTACTGCACAACCACAAGCCGGTCAACAAAATCCATCTTTCCCGACGGGCTATCAGAACTACCCATATTCGCAAACAAATACAGAAAGTTAAACTTCCATCAAGAAAACTGTTAGATGTAAGTATTAACTTTCGCGTGCCGTAAATAAGTATTCATGAATGATTAGAAAATTGTATGACATAAAAGTTTAATTGTAATATGTTCGTAATTACGATTATAGTATTTAAATAGATAGATAACACAAAATCTTTTTATAAGTGTTTTA
Organism: Nomada lathburiana; assembly: GCA_963667235.1. NCBI lineage: Eukaryota > Metazoa > Arthropoda > Insecta > Hymenoptera > Apidae > Nomada > Nomada lathburiana. The sequence goes on along the minus strand of OY763897.1, from coordinate 1,595,619 downwards.
ACATAAGAATTTTCGGACACCAATGGCGGTGTATTTCTCATTCTCCCGTAATCCTTAATTGTGTCAAACAATTTTTCTAAATATTCATTTTATATTAAGTCAATGTAAAATTGAGTGCAATAAAAACATACGATTTTTAAACATTCAGAAATGACTGGGAAAACATTATTTGAGAATATACAAAGGTTTGTACTATAATGTATTGTTAACTTATTCATGAACGTAACAAAATATTCATGAGATTTATAAGTAAAAACATCTTTAATATAAATTAATTTGATGTAACTAGAAAGTCCGAAATTAAAAGAATATTTAATCCATTTTTACAATTGCTAAATTAATAATAAAGAAAGCTTTTATTTTATACGCGTATGATATGTACAGAAACAAGAACAATTATTCATATTTCATGAATATTGTCTATACACATTTGTATTAACAACATGTAAACATTTCAGTATAAAACGTAATTGAGCGAAACGTGCCCCTTTTTTTTTAATTATTATACAATATTTACGCACAAGAAATTATTTGGCAATAACATGAAATTGTTATTTGCGTATATAATTAATTACATATTATTCTATTTAACAACCACTTACATTTATATTGGCTTGATATTTACTATTTATTTATGAAAAAATCAATGGTGTAAGAAGAAGGGAATGCCACACCCATGATGATAATGGTTGATACTTTCAGGGATTCAAATGTTTATAGACATGATAAATTTATGATATTTCGATGTTTTATTTGAATATTGGAACGATACATATATATTTTACACCTTTGAAAGTACATTAATATTTATATATGCTTCGTGTGTTTTATTATAGTTGTTTGTTTATTTCAGATAGTTTTCAGATAGTTCCCATCGGGATGTGGTTAATGCCTGCTGTAACTTCATATACTGTTTACAATAAATTACGATAGTTGATCGCTTCACAAAATCCATAAATTTTTCAAAAATGCCACTAGAACCAACTATGTTCTATTTATACTATAATATTTTGTGTTTTTTTTTATATACATAGATATATACATATTGTAGGATACTCAATGGTTTTAATTTTAAGTAACGAGAAATGCCAGATACTGAACATTATAATATATAATATCAACATGATGTCCACTTGTGTTCTACTTATACTACTGTATGCATTTTTGTTCCATAACGCCTGATTGTAACATAAATTGAAACTGGCAGGTGAAGCAGCAGGTCAGAAACAGGAACCAGGAATCTGCAACAATATACATATATCCATGTTATGCTTCCCATTAATCATTAAAGATACTAAAAATTATCCTTACCGATATATATTGATAAGAGAAACATTTAGATACTTATTCCGATATGTCATTATTTATGTTTCACTGGCTCATTCATGAAACATTTGTCTTTAGCGAATTAGGAAAACTTTATAATATAAATGGCTGTAAGGACAGCTAAGATTCATTTCTTATTGTCTATAAATTGTTTTACCAATTATGTATGCAAGAGAATATGATACACATATGATGGCTACGTACACACATATAATACTATTATAACAATACTAAATACAATTTTACCTTAGTTCCTTTGCTTTTTCTTGTCAAATACCACTACGATTTTAGATTTTTGGAGCTGCCAATTGTAGGAATGTTTACCTGCTCTCCGATAAATTTCAACAATGGGATTTACTATTTTAAGTATTTCATTCAGCATTCTGTGTGTGTGTGTGTGTTTATATTCAAAGGAATCGGGACCTGCAAAACTGGAGAGTAATGGATGGCATATCGAATCATTGTTTGTTGCATACAGTTTATAACCATATACTATATTATTTGCTAATTTTATTCAATGGTTATTGACACAAATGTATTAATTATGGTAGATAATTATCAATGGTTTTTACTAGTCATATGTAAAACTGACTTTCAAATTATTTAAACTTTATTCAAATCGGATTGAATATTTTCTATAATACATTATGTATTTATTAATCAAGATTACAAAATTGTAAGATTAGAAAACAAATTTGAAGTGGCTAATGTCGGGTATTATTAAATTTGTAAAACTAACTAACTTTTTCTGTTCCTTAAAATTCGTTTTTTTATATGTTTATATTATTTTGTGGGGAAAAATGTGTTTACCAATAGTGGTTGATAATTGTTTTGTTATTCTGTTTACTGAAACGCAATATCTTACTCATTGAAACAGATCTGACATCATTTAACTAAATTTGAAATAAGCAATGTAAGTGAAAGTAATACTGCTCTTGCATGTTTAGTATTTTTTTTTTTTTGCTTTACTTATAAATTAATTAAAAAATGTGTTTAACATTATCTAAATTAAGTGTGTACTACACGAAATTTTTAATGAAAATTTGTTACATGTATTTAAATATACTTCTTTAAACATGACGACGTAATTCGCACATCAACGACAAACACAAGTATTAAATTTTATTCGCAAACTAATAATAAAAATTATTATACATGTAGTGATATGCATAGATAATAAAATTATTTTTTTTACTCAGAACATATTTTTGTGCATTGTACAATATATTTCTTTATTTTCCTATAGTAAGGAGTTTACGCATTTAATTTTTCAGGATTGACATTTTTTTTCATATTATACAACTATTTTTGTTGAAAATATGATATTACATTAAAACATATTTTATTTGTACAAATATAATTAAAAACAGCGGAAGCAATATGTCCGAAAGAATATTTTATTCAATTGTTGTGTTATTAAATTATAAACGATAAAGATGTATGATTACTTAAATTACAAAATTACTATCATCTTTCTTTTATGTTTTTGTAGAACTGTATATAAAGAACATGAGAAATATTCCAATTTTTATTTATACTTTCTGTTTCAGTTATGAGTTAAACCGGCAGTGGTTTGGTATAATTTTAAGTAGATGGAGTTTTCTCAACCATTACCTATTACAGTTTAGTTATATTTTCAAAACTTTTTTTAAAGTTTAGTTACATACACTTAAGACATACAATAAGGGCATCACTATAGGTATTCAAATTCAGAGAAGTTATTTTTATTTGTATTACAGATGTTTAAAAATTCGTATATGTGTTTGAAAATTACTTCTTTTTGTCAATTAAAATTTGTAAGTAAAGTAAGAAAAATCAAAAACGCAACCTAATGTTTCAATTAATTATTCTAAAAAAGTAATCTTAATTTTATATTAATAAAGTATAAATATAATAATCAGCATAGAACGTTGAATGAGTCCTTTCTAAAAATCTTTGCATAAATGTAACGATAAATAAAAATAATTAAAATGTTTCAGGAACAAGGGTGGCACTAACTTTTCATTTCTCCTAATCAAGGAAATGAAATAGTAGGTATTTGAAAAACTTAATATTTTATATAGAATGTTAAGGTCAAGAATTTATAGATGAAAGCAAATGGATTCGTAACAAGGTTTGTAGAGCTATTTTCCTTTTTCGGCGAATATGAAATTTGATAACAGAACGTATTTCAAAACATAATTCTTTATTATATACAAAAGAATTATTAATGAATTATTTCAGAATTCCAAATTTTTAATACTTTCACGACCACAACAACTTTTTGCTTACAGTACATTTTAATACATATATTAGCTTGAAAATAGTTTGTGCTATACACATGTATAATATGCAAGTTCACTTTATACATATGTACACATGCACTCAAGTTATTAAAAATTATATGCATGTGTGTATCAAACACACAATCTGTCAATTTTATCATTATGTTAACAAATACCGTGTACGAATGTTGTATTCGATCACTGATAGTGTTTATTTGTATATTAAATACTAATAATGATATAGATGTATGTCTGTAAAGTCAAACGCAAAACATTTCTAAAAAGAATATAAATATAAGAACGAAATATGTGTTTGTGCTTTTTAAGCGTTATTTCCTTTAAACACACTGATTTCAATTCGGTCTAAATGTCATCAAACATGTATGTACACCTATATGCGTCAATTGAAGCTTTCTTAAATTTTTGCTTAAACATTATTTGCCAGCAAATAGCATTCAGTAATTGACTTAATAAGTATTATATCTCCTAAATCTGTACTACATCAATTTAAGAAATTAGAATAACTTCAAATTTCTGTTGGTGGTCCATAAACGGGATTTAACTGTTGTGTACAGCGTATAAATGTAGCTCTACGTGGTAATTCGCGTAATCTTTGAGCTCCTGTATATGTACACGCGGAACGTAAACCGCCCAACATATCTAGCACAGTATTCTCCACTGGACCTTTGTAAGGTAGTTCCACGGTCTTACCCTCCGACGACCTGAATAAATTGAAAACATAAAATTAAAAATCAAATGTACTCTAACCATAAATTGTATTATTAATATACCAACCTATATTCAGCAACACCACCGGCATGCTTTTTCATTGCTGTATTCGAAGCCATACCATAGAAAAGCTTAAATTTTCTCCCATTTTTTTCTATAATATCCCCCCCACATTCATCGTGACCAGCAAACATACCACCAGCCATTACAAAATCTGCACCAGCACCAAAGGCTTTCGCTAAATCCCCTGGACAAGTACACCCACCGTCCTATAAATAAAATATCTTTTGCTGATCAAGCGTTTATAATTATTTCTATGCAAAACCTGCTGCGCATGTTAAGAGTGTTATATGATTATTTACAGAAATAATGTGTCCTTTCAAGCCATGAGCAGCATCTGCGCATTCAATTACTGCACTCAATTGTGGATATCCTACACCAGTTTTCATTCGTGTAGTGCACACAGATCCTGGACCAATCCCAACTTTTATCACATCGGCTCCGGACAATATTAATTCTTCTACCATTTCTCCAGTAACCACATTACCTGCCTGCAGTGGCAGTCATTAAGTTTTACTTTCAAATTCGAGGTACAAGTTAACATTAAATAATTAAGGGCAATTTTGGTGCTTTCTTTTCTACCTCATATAATCAGAGTTCGTACGATTACTTACAATTATCGTGTGACTAGGAAACTCGGCTCTCACTTTTCTAACATATTCAACAAAATGTTGCGAATATCCATTGGCAACATCTAAACAAATAAAGGATAATTCAGGTACAGTTGACAAAACACTCGATAACCGTTCAAAATCTTCTTTGCCTGTGCCAGAACTAGCAGCTATGTTTTGTAGGCACTTTGGATTTTCATGGGCAAACTCTTTCCATTCCTCTGCCGAATAATACTTATGTATGATAGTAAATAGACCGTGCTGAAACATGACGCAATCTATCAGGAAAATATGAATTTCGTTAATATTAAAGATTCAAAAGTATATGACGTATCAGTGAGTGATATTAAATTTAGTAATGTGACAATTCATCTCTGCAATGATTTGAAATAGCTGTCACAAAGTAAGTGTTATTTTTCTTACATGGAATTCTAGTTTTGTTGCAATAAAATAAATAGTAAATAAATGAAACGGTACCTTTGATAATGCCTTTGCCATTTCAAATGTTCCTATTGTGTCCATATTTGAGGCCATAACAGGTATTCCCTTATAAGTTTGTTTCGAATTACGAAATGTAATTTCTCTATATAGATCAACCTAGAATTAAATTAAATTGTGTCTAATTGTTTTTACGATACGATACACAAATACGATATACATTTTCTGTCAAATAATAAATTCGAAACATATAAATATCATCTGTCCGTGATAGTAAGTTTGCAATAACGTTGAAGCACGATAATAAATTAGTTAACACATTTTTCCCAGATCGTGGAAATCTCATATTCTTATGCCTCTTGAAGGACAGCTTCTAAGGATACGTCCTTTATACAAATGAAAGCAGAAAAGAATTGATTATCGTACATTAACGCTAGAAAAATGTAGTACACGCGGTATGACAGTTTCAGATTACATTAGCTCTATATAAAGATTAACTGGAACTGTAGTATTGAAAGAAAAAAAATGAATACAAAGAAAAAGATCGACCTCAACGCATCTTTGTGAAATTGAATAAAAAAAGATATATTACTTACATCCGATCGACTTTTTAGCGTACTCCTTTTTGGGCGTAATAAAACATCCTTAAAATCTAATTTGATGTCGTTTATAATATTGGGCATTTTAATGGATGATTAATACTTCAATCACTTCACTTATAGCAGACGACACCAATCTACTTCTATTGAAGAATAAAGATCATATGAGCGTGTTGTTTCGCGGTGATCTCCTTAAATGTGTACTGTTGACGGGTCGAATATGTGTGTGTTAGTGATGCTCATTGAAGCGTTACCAATACCAATGAGATTGTAAGAAATAATGCAGTGTCTGGCATGCACTGCATAATAACCAATAGTAAAAAAAAGACGTGAAATTAATTTTCATAATTTAATTTACATTCAATGACATTTATTTTTACATTGTACTTCCGATTACATTTCATCGCATAAACTCTCGTTAGCATTTAACATTTTCTAATGTTAGACCTCTAACAACACGCAACGATTATTTTCTGATACAGTTATTAATTCATACCTGATTTGCGCGAATTAGTTACAACTTGTACATCAGGAAGTAAAAAAAAATCGTTATCGTTTAATGCACTCTCATTAGAGTTATCGACTTTCTGTCACAATCTTTATCGCTGTATCGAACTAACTGCTGCTTAGGAAAGAACTGTGTATTTATATCTTCAACTTTTATTTTCGAAGTGTGGAAATCAAATATGAATGCTCTCGTAGTAGATGCATTTAGAAAACCGTTCAATTTTTGGACGAATTACAGATAAATAAATGTTAAACCTTTGAAACAGTAGCTCTCAAATCAAATACTTGTATACGCCCGTTTATTACAATAACGTTAAACTAAATTTCCATTATTATGATCCTTAACATTTTTATCTATATCAAATGACAAAATATATTTTATTTGAATAGATAATTAATTAGATGGAAGTACGATAAATTTGTGTGCTAAATTATATATATAATATAATTGCAAAAATAAGTTATAATGTAAAATTTAAAAAGTCGATTATGTCAATTAACATACTAATGATTAAATAAATAATTTTAGTTTGATTATTTGTTGTAATATAAATTTTTTACAAAGACCAAATACAACACTTACCTTTAATATGTAACATTAATATCAATCTATACTAAATTATTAGCATTAACGTTAATAAAGTTAGAGGATAACGATTGAAAAATTGTATATTATCACGTTTCACCATACTGCATTTACAATTATGAAATGGGACTTACACGTATAAATATTATTACTATAAATGAGTTAATATTAATTAGAACAACTAAAATTACAAAATGATCGTGTAATAGAAAGTGTCGTACCTCAATTCTTCTTATGGCATAGAATTTTTATGAGAAATGGACAAGACGGAAATTGTTAAAGTTTCATTTGTTAAAATTTGTGATTTCCTCACACAAAATATGAAAGTTTTTTAACTAGGCATCATCACCATATTTCACAGAATACTAATAAATCGTATAACATGCGCTTTTATTTGTACCATTAAAACAGTACTATTCGGAAGGCATAAAGAAATCAAAAATCTAAACAGTTGGTCACTGGCAGTTGAAAATGGGGCAGTGTATGGGAAAGTAAATGACAATGTTTTACATATTTTGAAACTCGTCAGTACCATTAGCATTGAGCATGAGTATGTTAGGATTCTCCTTTTCAAAGGCAGTTGCATCCCTGCCACCAGGTCGTTCTTCCTGCCCCCATTCACCCAATGTTCCACACATTACATCAGGTTGGTCTCGTAGCTTCTCCTCCTCTTTCTGTGACATTACTAACAATTTATGGTCAAACGTATCATACCAATATGGAATCGAAATTTATTTGAAATTTACATCGAATACGCAAAAATTTAATCAACATCATTGTATATTATATGTATTCTTTATTACAAATTGTCGTATAAATACAACATGTTATTTATCATTAACATTGATACACATAAAAGTCAAATCAGTGAAAATATGTATTAACGAAAATGAAATGAATTCCGTAGCCCATATTGAACAAGATTACTGTTGTTTCTCACAAACCTGTTTATCCTCTTGGGCAAATTTGTCAAACATATTCGCGTACAGCTTTTTCTCTTTTGCTAATTGCTTTTTAATTAGATTGTTACAAATTCCAATCTGTTTTGCAGCTGCAGTGTTCTTTCCATCGATTTTCAAAACCTCTTGGAAGTCTTTAATCGCAATCTCTGGTGATGCTAATCCTAAATAAGCTTGTCCCCGCCTAAACAGTGCCTTTACATTTTGGGGACTTAATTTCAATGCTTCATTACATGCATCCTTTGCTTCAACATTTTGATCAGTCTTTAAGTAACACAAAGCCAAATTTAATTGCGCCAATACAATGAGATTTTCTCTTTCTGTTTTAAAATCCTCTTCAAAATCTTCTACATAATCCAAAAATGTGCCAACTTTTCGATACATTTTAATAGCTAAGTTGTACTTATTTGCCTTGAAATAAGTAGTTCCGTGGTTTTTATAAATATTAGCTTGTTCGATTTTTTCGACATTTTTCAGGGTCCATGTTTCTACAACCTGAAATGTGTGGTCGACATATAAATTAACGTAAAATATAATTAATTATATATGAGAATATTTTAATCGAACTTACTTTCTCAAAGCTTTTCAATTCTACTATATATTCTACAGTTGCATTTGGTGGAATGGCAAATTCAGATTTTCCTACACTTTTAAATGCATATTTGCTTTTAATTTTAAGCCTTGACTTTTCTCCACTTCTAAACTTTTCTAAGGCTTTTTCTACGCCGTCTACAACGCCGCAATCTTCACCTTCACCAAGAGTGAATTGAACATCTCTATCTTCGAATACCTTTCCGTTATGCATTCCAGTTAAATGTACTGAAAGGTATATGGGAATTTAAAATATATTGTAAATATATTATTATATAAAATGTATAATTTTCATCAAATTATATTCACTATTAACTAGAGCTCCGTCTTGTGGCATAATTACATCTTTTCCTTGCACGATTTGATACCTTTCGATACTTCCATCTTTATCAGGACTCAAGTCTTCTCCTTTCCAGTCGATCATCTCGATCTAATTAAAAGAAAAGAATTATACTATCAGGTAAAACAGCAAGACCGAAATTTTGAATATCTAAAACTTTTGTAATATTTTGTAATATTTTATTAAATATTGAAATTTAAACGATAGCTCACTTCAAACTTAAGGGTTGCATTTGGTGGAATTTTTGGTGGACTACCATTTTTCCCATATGCATATTCAGAAGCGCACGTCAATAACGCAACTTCTCCTTTCTTCATAGTAGCTACACCTATGTCCCATGCTTTAATAACGCTTCCCTTTTTAAGCTCGAATTGAAACGGTTCATTACGATCTTTGCTTGAATCAAATTTTGTACCGTCCAATAAGGTACCAGTATAATGAACTATAACGTTGTTTCCAGCTGATGGGGTTTCATCTCCGACACCTTCTTTAATTATTTCTTTCATAACACCTCCATCCTTGTTGGGTGATATGTCTACCGCGGCCATCCTAACATAAATAAGTATAATATTTTGTATATAACACTTCAATTTCGTCTACCTTTCTTTTTTAATATGAAAAAACATTTGCATGTGCCGACAAAGTGTTAAATGAACATACTCTAAGTGTCGATAGGACATTTTATTTGTTTATAAAATGCGAGTAACGTAAAACGATTAATGATTACAGTAATATAGCAAAAAATAATAAATGTGTGTACGAATATATGTAGCCGGCGATATAAGAATATATAAAATTTTTGAATCTTCAAACAAACAGTACATACTTACTTTATTTTAATGTTTGTATGTAGTACTTTTGTAATAAAACAGCTCTTTACGTGAGCAACGAAAACACAGGTTTAAATGGAGTACTACACGATTCCAGAAACTAACTGGCCACACAACTCAGTTAAAGTAATCAATTTCATAGAACTTACCAGAAGTTCTAAACCTTTGCTTCTGGATCGATCATCGACATTTAGTTGCCGTGCCTCGATTTTAATATCGATATGTTTCCTTACGAGTCGTCGATTGTATATTATTCTTTACTAAAGATAATAATAATTAGACTTGGTCCAACATTTTCTACAATATTATAGGTGGCATTATATAGTTCGCAATTGTTGTTTTTATATTATATGTATTGTAAAGAATATGAAGGGTCAAAAATAATGAAAATATGACGTTGCCGTTAGATTAAATTAAATTCTTTTATAAATACAAAACTCAAATATTCGTAAAATACGACAAAATTTATTTCAAAATGATTATATTAAATATAATCATAGTACACACAATATCTTGTACCTTGATCATATGAGATTTCGCTTTGTACGATCTGAAATGCAAACCCTTCCAAAAATCAGCGGTTTTCCAACGCTTTACTTCTACATATATTACAATCATTTACTACATTTATTTATAATAAAAACTTCAAATCAATACACTGTAAGAGATCTAATAATGAGAACAAACATTAGGAATCGCAATAAATGCTATAATACGTATTGCACAATTCTAATGTTAAAGATAAGAAGAAAAGAAATGCGGGTATAATCGCATAGCAGTAATTTATCATTCCATTGTTTTTGCCGCCAATCTGTTACAATAATGAATTCAACAGATCCCGCATCAAATCCGTAGCCCATTCTGTTTAAAAAACCCGCCAATAGGTACTGGACACAATCTGCTGTATCAGGTTTGCCTGACTAGGTAATCAATTAATTTTAATTAGTCTAAAAGAAAAATATTTTATTACACTTACTTACTGCACTTATATTAATTAGTTTATTACTAATAATATTATATATAAGATTTAAATTTCTTTTAACAAATGTTTTCAGCTTTATTAATAATTGTAATGTGATATATAATATACCTAGACAAAAAATATTAAGTGACATAATAGTGCATTGTCCTGATCTTATTCTATCATTTTACCACTTTTATAAACGTTTAATAAATAATACAATCATTACATTATTAGTATCCTTTTGTACCATCATTACAATTTTGTATACTTATACCCAAATGTTTTCATTTCCACTTAAAATATTTCGCATCAGAAATAGCGTTTTAATAGTTGTAAAATAAAAGATATGTGTAATTTGCCACAGTAAGTAGGCACGTAACTAATATTAAAGAAATATAAAAATTAAGTAATAAAAGTCGGAAATTTATTGTAAAACGTTGACCTGAAATTGTACTTTAACCTATGCCGTCATTCGCTTATTACAACGTGCGCAAGAACGAAAGATACGACGGAAAAAGAATTTGACCTTTCCAGGACTGCATTACACATTTTCCATATTAGATGTGTGGGGGTGTGGTTACTGATGGTGTAAAAACACGTATTTCTTTTATGCTTGAACAATGGAATTTCTTCGAAAAAGATATGGATATTTTGAAGAAAGAATATTACAGGGTTTGAAAGATAATGGTATAAAACATCGGTATGTTTGCTATCAATCATATACATACAAAGATCGATGCTTCTTAACCTCAACTATTGTTTAAAACTCAATTTATAAAATTCATTATTTGCTCTACTTACATATATCTTATGTTTGATAATGTTTTTTTCAACACTTCATTAAAAATTGTAAAATATACGAGAAACTGAACTATATTTCAAAATAAATATACATACTTGTTATTTTGAAACATGAATTTTTCTCAAATATTGTTTTTTAAATGTATCTTTCGAATGTAAGATATATATGTATTTATTTTAAGTTCGAAAATGCTGATGAATCATTTAATAATTTAAGTTTATATTTCGTTTAACATAAGAAATATAATAGAAGTATACAAAATAAGTATACTTAGATATTTCATAGTTTCTACATAAACTATTTACCTATACTGTCACTGGTATGATCGACTTAATATAATTTTTATGGAAATTAGATGAAGCACTTGTACTAAGTAATCAGTTCCAAGTCAGTTGCTACAAAAATGAAGATTAAGTTATTTTTAGGATAAAAGCCAGCTGTGGATTATGGCTGGGAACGTTAGTAGGATTAAGTGCAATTCTAACTATATTAAAAGAAGATGCTAGTTATTCAGAAATTTGCCTCATTGTAGGCCTCACAGGAGTAGGACTTGTTGTTAGTTCCACATGTTTATATATAAGATTGGCGACAGAAAAAGTTGCCGTCAGAGATTTTCAAGTTATATATTTTTTACCAGCCATAGTAACATCTTTAATGTACCTTCTTGTGGCAAATAAAGGTATATCAATTTATTAATTGTTTCTTATTATTGTATAAATGAATGAAGATTATATAGAATATTAGTAGTATTTCTTTTTCATTAAGCTGTACGATTTGTTCAATTTATTGTTATCGTTACAGCCATTTATTTAATTGTATTTACTATTTATGATTGTCTATCATTTTTAATTGTATGTAAAATTAAAATTAAATTGTACTATTTGTTGGTAAATAAGAACAGGATTGCTGGTGAGCACCACATGGGGTTTAGGTGTTGGAACTCTAGGTACATGGGGTGTTCTCCAAATAATGTCCACATTTCCTTGTTGCTTTACAATTGGAGAAGCAACAGCAGTTACGCACGCTTGCATTTTGTTTCTAATGTCTGTGGTAACAAACTTGCCACTGAGGTATCATTTGCCACCAATTCACGATGATGACATTGCAACAGTTTTATTACAGGTACTTTAAACAGATACCTATTACCTAGATAATAAATTTGATATAAATTGTAATTAAAAATATCTGCTTCTAGGTGGCAATGTTATACGTGATAGCAGTGTGTTTAATATCTAGTTATTTTCCAGTGTTTCATTTGACCAAAAATTTTTACATACTAACATTCACCGTCCTATCGATCGTAGTTTTACCATTAATTTATGCCTTGTTGGACCAAAACCCTGTCACTTGGTTGCTATATTTTATCTTCGATAGAACGAACAAGGTATAACAAATGATAATGCACAACAAGTCATGTACAATTGACAATTAATTTTTATTCCCATGAAAATATTACAGATTATCTTGATTGGATACTGGGCTGCATGTTTATTACTAGGTGTAGTTGTTGTTACTTATCAAGTATTGTTAAATCTCCAAGCAACAACATCAGTTAGAAAAATGTTTCACATATTAGCTGTACTTGTGTATATACCTGGTTTAATATACGAACGCGTGCTGTTGTATTTAGCTAGTGGCATAATCATGGGATTATTTGTGTTTCTCGAGGTATATTAATTTTAATACAAATTACGTTTTTTAAATTATAGTTAGCACATCTTAAGCGGGCATCGGTTCTATGTTCCCATCTCTGTATGACAGAATAAAACACCATGGTGAAGTGAAGTAGAATAATTGAAAAAATCACATTATTCTGTACACATTTAGTTGAGCCAAAACATACGCGCTGACTTCAAATGTCCTGCATCGACAGGTTTAAGTTTCAGCGTTAATACTTATAACAAATTCGGTAGACTCACGCTTTTCTGCCGTTAAAGTAGAATTATAGCAAAAGGTAGAACTACTCATCGCATCTTTGACCATCAGATGAACAAACTGGTAGAAATACACGGCCCGGCTAAAATGTGTTAAACTAAAAATATTTATCTTTATTTCCACATTGTAAATCCATTGGTTATTATTGATATTTTGCTACTTTCTTGTAGTTAATGAGGTACTTAAGAGTACCACCACTTGGAGAAGTATTACAACAAGGATTTTCTGTATTTGCTGATGAGAAGGATAACTTGATTTCTCTAACACCGTTATACTTATTTTGTGGCCTATCTTTTCCACTTTGGATGCCTACCAATAATCTCACGTTACTAACTTTACTAAGTGGGATTCTGACGGTTGGAGTGGGTGACACTGCTGCTAGTGTTGTTGGTAGCAGATGGGGTTTTCATACATGGACAAATTCAGATAAAACAATCGAAGGAACAATTGCTTGCATACTTAGCCAAATTGGATTAATTTGTCTTTTAACATTTATGGGTATGTATTATCTCAATTAATAATACTGTTGAGTCTCTTTTTATATAGTAGATAAGTTCCACAGAAAACATCACACAAAATAATCGTACAAAAAAGACAACTTAAGTTGAAAACTTGGGTATACGACCCACCATTTTCTAAAACCGCATAGAAATATTTATAAAAATTCGGAAAAGTAAGAAAAAATAAAACTTAAAATAAGTTTGTTTGAAACCTTAATTCATTTAATTTTATTGACAAGTAGAAAATCTCTATACATCTTTTCATCAGAATAGTCGTCGCTCTCTAATAATTTGTAGCAATACGTATGTGTGTACAACGAGGAAACACCGAATTTGCATGAAATACGTGACGCATAAAAACAGACTAGAAACAAAATAAATTACTTTCCATTTATATGCTTCTGGTACATAATAAAATGAATCTATATTCTTTTATAGGTTTGGTAGGTAATTTTTCGTTGTTCTTGCGAGGGTTGTTATCGAGTATTGCCCTCTCATTTATTGAAGCACAAACAGATCAAGTTGACAATCTAGCGTTACCCATATTGATGTACATATGCCTGATGGTTTAGGTATGCAACAGGTATGAACGCTGCGCCAGACAATAAATAATAGGAACTGATTTGAAAGTGAGTGAAACATATTTCATTGTTCAATATAGTATGGACCAAAATTATAGTGTTCTCATAATTGACTTTTCTAATAATTGCTTCTATATATTTAAAAGATCAATAATATATTTCCCCCTGTACGTAGCATACTTCTTGCTTCAATTGTGGTAGTATACCAATTTGGCTTAAAATTAGTTACTAGTTAAGAAGTTCTTGAGTTATCCGCTGCCTCGTTATTATAATGGTTTTATACTCATATATTATTTAAAAATGAAGGCATTATTTAAAAATTTTACTTTGTAGTTTATACTGTCAGTTATTGATAGAGAGATTTGTATTGATGTATATTACTGTTACAAGGTTTGTTGAGTGGATTTTATATTAGAGCCATTATATTTGTATGTATACAGGGTGTCCCACAAACTGTCCATCCGAAATATTTTCGTCATTTCAAACAATACACGAAAATGTTTCTAATAAAAGTTATGGAATTTAAAGAAATACATAATATAGTAATAGCAGTTTCTTGAGAGTAGATGTGTAGAGTATATACGTTGGTCACTCTCATTATGAAACGTATTGAAAGTGTTGAAGATAACACTGTGCATAGTTTTGAATATTTTTCATATCGAGAGTAATATCGAAGTCAGACATAAAAAATGGTCATTCCATAGAAAGGGACAAAAGTGACCTTAGTCAATTAGTCAAGAAACTGCTATTACCATATTGTGCATTCCATTAAATCCTAGAACTTTGATTAGAAACCTTTTCACGCATAGTTTGAGATGACAAAGATATTTCAAGTGGGCAGATTTCGGGTGACACGCTGTATATTATATTATGGATACACATTATCCATCAATGAAAACTCATTTAGATACAAAAAATATACCAAATGAACCACCTACGAGACGTTAATAACACTATTTGATAATAAGTGTGCACTTGATGATTTTATTCGTTACTGTTTCTGATGTGTACAACACGGATGAATGTATATCTATATACAGTTAAGCTGATTGATATAACTTGATGTGCCGCAAGACATAATTATTCATTCCTGTAAACGCATTTTTCTATACCCCTCTACGGAGTCTGTAAAAAATTTACTTTTATTAATAAAATATTTTTATAATTGTGTAGAATATCTGTTGTCCATTCTGTCCGTATTGGCTGTATACCCTGTCAGGCAAACCTGCAATAGCAGATTCTATACAGATTCTGTTAGCAGGTTTTGTAAACAGAATTGCTACAGATTTGATGCAGAACCCAAGCCAAATGTGGACGCAGATGGTTACGGATTTGTAGGCAGATTCTGTCAGTTCTGCTGTCAATCTGCACGCAGATGGCTGTTAGGGTTTATGCGTAATACAAACATTTTCTTGGAGATAGTTTTTATAAATCTGGGCAGTTAATGAGAGACTGTCTACTTGATAACTCAAACACACCCCAGCGCACTGACAGGAGGGGTTACTCCCCAGCAGAGGATCAAGAAGAAGACTTGGGAAGATGCTCTCGTCCAGTGGCCATCCAGATGGGACAACTTTAACCCAGATAACTAGACCCGAAAACTGGCCGGCTCGGTTAAGACGTTCGCGCAGAAACACCCTGCTTTTTTCCTAGACTACCATACGATGCAGCTTCTCACGGGGTACGGCGTCTTTGGTCGTTACAGGAAGAGAATACGAATTGTATAGTACATACTATGTACGACTATGAATACGTTTGAATCGACTCGTCTTCTTACTTATTGATACTTCAAATTTCCTATTTCTTATTAATGTAAGAGGGAGGAATTAAATGCCTTTTTTTAAATTAAACAGAAGGATTTGCTTTATTCTGAAAAGTTTAAAGGATTAGTTTACAAGATTTTTGGGAAAATTACATAATATCTTTACTAAAAATGAATGTACAGCCTTTTATAAATATCAGTTAGTAGTATACATGTTGAAAATGTTATTAAAATCGGTTAATCTTGCCCTGAGTTTCAAATGACTGAAAGGTTTGCTTTGGTTTGCGCATAATGGAATATACGCATGCTTAATGAATTAATTATTCGATACCGAATCGAATAAAATCTATTCAAAACTCGCGCCATTTAAATTCAGTTTATCGGTAGATTCTCCAGATATACAGGGTGGGTCAAAACCCAGGGAACATTGGGAAATGGGGGGTAGCTCGGGTGATCCTGAACAACTTTCCTATTGACAGTGTTGCCACAGCCTACTCTAGTACTAGCAGTGCTGAACAACGTGGCAACACCGCGTGTTTACCGATCGGGAGTCCTATTTTCAGTAATGGGAGTCTTGTACTTGGGATTACAATTAACGCATTTTCTCATAGAAAATTATGTTAAAGTACACAATTCTTTATTAATTATGTCTGAGTAATATATAAATATTATAACTATGGTAAGTAGAAGTGATATTAAAGTATACTAATAGTTATAAATGTGGTATACATTTTGTGGACTCTCGGAATGGTTTGGTGATGTGATACATAAAATTGGAAATATTTTACAGTGGTTTTAAGAAAATGTAAGTATGAAGCAAAATAGAATCATCTTTGAACTAAAACGCAACATTTGAAAATGAATGGAGTGATATATAAGTTAATAGAAACCTGAAATAGACAAAATTATTGATACGAAGTCAAAGAGGTTAAGTGAGCACGGAAAGAGGTTGGATAAGTTGGAAGGGAAGGGTTGTGCAGGTAATTATAAAATCTTCACCAGAAATGCATGTATCAGAAAAAGCTAAATGATGTGCATTTGATTGAATATTAATATATGTTAATTTACATAAAATGTGCTTATGATTGCTAAAAAATTAAATTGTAATATATGTAAATAATTGATTGTGGAGGATAAAGGTACACCTATAAATAATGTATATTTTGATCACTTCACACATCAGAAATATAAAAGGTTAACAAGTTTCTTTTTTAACAGTTACTAATATTTCAATTTGTCATAAACTATTTTATTTTGGCACTTAAAAATTGACTGTTCTAAATTTTTTGGTGAGAATCAATTAGGTTATATATAATATTTTATTCAATTCTTGAAAATATTCTTTAAAATCAACTAGACAGGTATTTAACACGACGCCATTAATTAATGTTTTATGCATCAAAATTTAAGTCGTTTGTGTCTTTTTCCTAGGGTAGATATAAATATTGCTATATTAGGAATGTAAGGAACTTGTCGATCTATTTTCATAATTTTGTTCATTACTTAATAATGTTGTAATTTCAGAATGCTAAAAAATTAAATTGTAATATATGTAAATAATTGATTGTGGAGGATAAAGGTACACCTATAAATAATGTATATTTTGATCACTTACAAAGAGGTGGTCTTTCCATTCCTACAGAAGAAGTAATAACCTTATTTACTCATATATGTGCAACAATGGAAGCCATAATAAATGGTACCAATTTGGAATCAGATTTTCTAAAATCTGAAAATCATAAGCACATTTTATGTAAATTAACATATATTAATATTCAATCAAATGCACACCATTTAGCTTTTTCTGATACATGCATTTGTGGTGAAGATTTTATAATTACCTGCACAACCCTTCCCTTCCAACTTACCCAACCTCTTTCCGTGCTCACTTAACCGCTTTGGCTTCGTATCAATAATTTTGTCTATTTCAGGTTTCTATTAACTTATATATCACTCCATTCATTTTCAAATGTTGCGTTTTAGTTCAAAGATGATTCTATTTTGCTTCATACTTACATTTTCTTAAAACCACTGTAAAATATTTCCAATTTTATGTATCACATAGCCAAACCATTCCGAGAGTCCACAAAATGTATACCACATTTATAACTATTAGTATACTTTAATATCACTTCTACTTACCATAGTTATAATATTTATATATTACTCAGACATAATTAATAAAGAATTGTGTACTTTAACATAATTTTCTATGAGAAAATGCGTTAATTGTAATCCCAAGTACAAGACTCCCATTACTGAAAATAGGACTCCCGATCGGTAAACACGCGGTGTTGCCACGTTGTTCAGCACGGCTAGTACTAGAGAAGGCTGCGCAATTAGTGATGGGCACCATCGACTAATTAATATTTAGTAACGATATACTATCGACTATTTAGTCGATAGTTTTTAGTCGACTGAAATTTCGCTTATTGGTTATGTCTGGCGTCTGAACTCTGTCATGTAATATTGGTGTATTTACTTTTTGTAAATTTATTAGTTCGTAATTAGAATTTCAGAAATATAAAAGGTTAACAAGTTTCTTTTTTAACAGTTACTAATATTTCAATTTGTCATAAACGATTTTATTTTGGCACTTAAAAATTGACTGTTCTAAATTTTTTGGCGAGAATCAATTAGGTTATATATAATATTTTATTCAATTCTTGAAAATATTCTTTAAAATCAACTAGACAGGTATTTAACACGACGCCATTAATTAATGTTTTATGCATCAAAATTTAAGTCGTTTGTTTCTTTTTCCTAGGGTAGATATAAATATTGCTATATTAGGAATGTAAGGAACTTGTCGATCTATTTTCATAATTTTGTTCATTACTTAATAATGTTGTAATTTCAGAATTTAAGGACTCTATAGCTGATTGGGCATTTATTTCATGTTGAAAAGTATTAACGTTAATAATAAACATATTATTAATTATTTTTATAATGAACAATAAAATGTAAGACAACTAAATATAAAATATATAAAACTTCGAAACGAACTAATGAATGACTGTTATAAACCCACCCCTGGTTCCCATATACGTTTCAATCGACTCCTCTTCTTTCTTAATGATACTTAAAATTTCTTATTTCTTATTAATGTAAAAGGGAGAACGAAAGTATTCGTGAAAAAGTTTAAAGGATTAGTTTACCAGATATTTGGGAAAATTACATAATATCTTTAATAAAAATTAAAGTACTGCATCTTATAAATATCAGTAAGTAGTATACTTGTTGAAAATGTTATTAAAATCGGTTAATTTTGCTTTGAGTTTCAAATAATTAAAAGGTTTGCATTAGTTTGCGTTATGCATAATTTAATTTGCATATGCTTAATCAATTAATTATTCAATACCGCTATCGAAGGCATATATTTGATAGTGAATCTTGAACCTCATGATCAAATCTATTTAAAACCCCCGCAACTTAAATTCAGTTTATCGGTAGATTCTCCAACATATGACATATATACATATTCAGTAAATAGCTCGATGGTCCAAAGTTCAAACGACTAAATCAGTCGCTAAGGGCTCGATGGTTTAAGCGAGTGAATTTCGTCAATAGTATTAAGTAACTACATTCAGTCGATAGCCCGATGGTCCAAAGTCCAAACGACTAAATCAGTCGTTAGTCGATGGTTTTAAGAATCAGTCGACTGAAAATAGTAGTTGGGTACTATCGACTAATCGATAGTTTTTAGTCGATGGTGCCCATCACTAGTAACAATACAGTTCCTAGGGACATTTTTTCTGACGTTTTGCACAATTGGTAACACATTGGTCTTGTGATCCAACAGCTGAGAGAGGTGTGAACTGCTGCAGGCAGGTCTTTAGTTTTCAATAATCAGAGTGTTAACTTAAATATACAACAAGGATTTCAAAGAACGTGAACGAAAATGGTTGATCGTGTGAATATAAAAGAAATGATACCGGCCTTGCCGGACGAAAAAATTGGTAATTATTTTTAAACATAATTATTTCTCGATTTGACATTGCCCCTCCCAATAATGTGATGATGTGTTTTTGTGATTTATAGAAACACAGAATACTATCTTTATTTCTACATTTATTTAATCTTCTTCCTCGAAGATCTTGAATTCTAACGAGCATAAGTACAGAATATGGATAATGGTAGATTTCATATTCTAACTATAATTTTGAAGGTGTCTGCCTTTTTTGTTATAACACGTAGTGTATTTTAAATTTGCTTTAACTCTGCAAATTATATATATGTATAAATTTGCACCACTTTTCTCCACAGTATTATGTATTTGTTGTTCTAAATATATTCATTCAATAAAATTATATGTCCAGATAGCAATCTTCATCACAGTTATTATTTCCAGTTTGACGATAAATAATCAAACTTAAATTTAAATTTGAACATTGCAGATATGCTGGCTGCCACCAGCATTCTTCAACAGCAGGCAGCCGATATTAGGAATCAACGGATCAATTGGCAATCGTATTTACAGTAAGGATCTGGATTTTAACATCACAGCTTTACAGGAATATTACCAATAATTTATATAAATTTTAAGATGCATTACAACAGGGACTTTTAAATGGTGGCTCGCTAGCCATCTGTGGCTCTTTCCCTTATCTGGAGCTTTTACCTTCACCAAACTGGTGGCTCGCGAGACATGAGTTGCTTATCCCCTATCGCCCTATCTGAAGCTTCCTCCTCCACGGAACTGATGGCTCGCGAGCCACGAGTCGCTCCTTCCCCTCTCGCCCTATCTAGATTTCTGGTTCCAACAAACTGGTGGCTTGCGAGCCACGCGTGCCTCCTTACCCGGCCCTTATGTGGCTTTGCAAAGGAGTAGGGCGAATTGGTAGTGGGGACTCGGTGGCTCTTGGAGGAGAAAAGCTTGGCAGTCCCTGGATTACAATATTTGTTTGAATGTAATTGGATGTAATAAGTTTTAAGTTATACTATAATTCATAGGTCTCAAATGATCTCCAAGGAAGACTACGATTTCATAGTTGCTTTTGACACCAGTGATGCTAATGTGAAAGAAGCAAAACTCAAAGAAAATCCTCATCAGGCAGCTAAAACTTTCCTTAATTTACTTGGCCACATTTCAAAAGATCAGACTATTCAGTATATTCTTACCATGATCGATGATATGCTTCAGGTATATATTGGTTTATATGTAAATTAACAAGTACTTTCATTATGGTAAATAGTTTAATATTTATATGTAAATTTTAGGAAGATTGTAACCGTGTAGAAATCTTCAGAGAACATTCAAGCCGTAAACGAGAATCGGTGTGGGGACCTTTCTTAAACTTGTTAAATAGGCAAGATGGATTTATAATGAATATGACTTCTCGAATAATTGCTAAACTTGCTTGCTGGAGTCATGATTTAATGGAAAAAACAGATCTTCAATTCTATTTGACATGGCTTAAGGACCAACTAAAACTCAGTGTAAGCTAGCAAATATACACGTATAGTTTTTACAGTACATAATTTAGGGACTTAATTACAAAAATGTCTTGAATATACTTGCTTCTACAATACAAATGTAAATATTCCCACACATCATATTATGGAGCTCTTATGTGCTTTTAATTTGTCGCTTACCTTCATTTTTACATACTATAGCTATGTGTGTGTACAACAAGGGTGATGGCTCTCACAATCTATACTGTGCATAATCAAACTCTTTAACTTATAACACAGATGTCGTAATGTATAACAGTAACAGTAAGATTCACATCTCTGTCTAATACTGCTAACATGTTGAGAATAAATGAAACTGTGAATAAATTGCCAAAGGTCAAACGCAACTAACTATAAAAGAAAAACAGTTTGTTGTTGCTTTGTACAATGTAAAGGTAGTTAAGGATGCTCTTGAATTTCGGTTATTTAAACACATAAACAAGTCACACGGGCTTTTAGTTTGAGGCTCTTCAGGATACAAGTTTGCATGCGGGAGTAGAACAAGACAGCGGTATGGACAAGGAAGCCAATGAACTACACCAAGTACAAAATCCGGTTGGTCTCACAGTAACTAAATATTAACACCAAGGATCGCATAACTAAATTATTTAACCTGTCCTTTGATGTAAGAGATACGTCTAAAATATAAAGGGTGATAATATTAGAAGAAACTAAAATTTAGATACAGATATACATATTTTGAATTATAATATGTAAGTAATCGTGAAATTCATTCTGCGTAAAGTAAGAGATCAGTAACTGACGATGTTAATTGAAACCATGGGCATTTCCTCTATGTATTTGATACAAACTGGTTAATCTAAACAAGGGAAAATGCGTTTACTATATGAGAAATAGGATTCTCATGTTATATTCTTCTTGTGCACACACATCATTTTCATTTTCTATCTTATATTATTCAATTTGTACAGAATTATGTACTTTAAACCATCTACATTGTTCCATGTTTATTTAGAATAATGAATACATTCAGTCTGTGGCACGTTGTTTACAAATGATGCTTCGCATAGACGAATACCGCTTCGCCTTTGTCTCGGTTGATGGAATTTCTACTTTACTCGGCGTCCTAACAGGCAGAGTAAATTTCCAAGTGCAGTATCAGCTTACTTTCTGCATATGGGTTCTTACATTCAACCCACTGCTGGCAGAAAAAATGAATAAGTATGTATAATCTGTATTTCGAGGTCAGCTAGAAAAAAGCTGTTGTATGAAAATCCAATGCATAATATTGAATTTTTCTTTTAGATTTAGTGTCATTCCTATTTTAGCGGACATATTAAGCGATTCCGTTAAGGAGAAAGTAACGCGTATTATTTTGGCAGTATTTAGGGTAAGCAATACCAGTAAAGTTATGACGGCGAAACACGTATGTACTTCATTTTCTTTGCTCTGTTTACACTCGATACTTTGTAGAATCTTATTGAAAAAGTCGAGGATGGGCAAGTTGCCAAAGAACATTGCATCGCCATGGTACAATGCAAAGTGTTAAAACAACTATCCATCCTTGGACAACGTAAATTTGATGATGAAGATATCACTGATGACATTGAATTCTTAAACGACAAATTGCAAGCGTCCGTTCAAGATTTAAGTTCCTTCGACGAATACTCCACCGAAGTGAAATCTGGCCGTCTCGAATGGTCTCCTGTTCATAAATCTGGCAAGTTCTGGCGGGAGAATGCTAGTAGACTCAATGAAAAGAATTACGAGCTGCTGCGTATTTTGGTACATTTATTGGAAACTAGCAAGGACCCTTTAGTTCTCAGTGTGGCTAGTTTCGACGTAGGAGAATACGTGAGACATTATCCACGTGGAAAACAGTACGTTTAATAGAATTTCTTAAACAAAAAATCATGCTTTTTAAAATGAATCATTTTAAATCGTTTCAGTGTAATTGAACAACTTGGAGGTAAGCAACGAGTAATGCAACTTTTAGCACACGAAGATCCTAACGTTAGATACGAGGCTCTACTTGCTGTACAAAAGCTCATGGTACACAACTGGTATGGAATTAAAAATGGCATAGGAGTTCATTGTCGAAGTAACAATAAGATAGGCACGATATGAGATTTTTTTGTGTATTATTTGTAGGGAGTATTTGGGGAAACAGCTGGAGAAAGAACAAACTGGAACTTCAGGTGCACCTGGAGCCAAACCTGGCGCACAAGTACCAGCAAAGGCTTAAACAATTATATAAACTTCTTAATCGTAAGTTTCGCTTATACTCTGTACATTTTCTCTTGGTTCCTAATCACAGTTGAATAACGTTATTCGCGTGTATAAATCGAGACGAAAAACCAACGTAACTGGCTGTAGAAATATATTCATCAGAACAAATTTGCTTGAAAATGTCAAATCTAATAACCCAAATGAAGAAATGTACATAACTGTTGGATAATGGGACTACTGTATTTGTAGATTAATGTTACTGGAATTTGTAAGTAAAATGTTTATGGAATGTTAGGAAAAATAAAGTATTATTGTCGCTAGAAGAAAGTACAAAAAAAAACTGTCTGTAGATGCTCTATTAATTTTCTCATTTTTCGGAAAATGATAATTTTACATTAATATTACAGGATGTTAATTGTGTCACGAGATATCGAAAGATGTATGGTATATCAACTTCTCTAATAGATTCATCGTCGCCACAAAGACGACAGATTGTCTTATCACTTAATCCTGATGTACTTATAGCCATTTCCATCACAGGTCCCAATAGCGTTCCACATTTTTGACAAACTAAAGTCTGAAATATTAATAGTTCATTAGTATTCAATAGCATCGATAGTAGAGAAATGAAATGCTGTAACTATTGTCCATTTACCGTTGTTTTATCTGAACAGTGGAAAAGACGATCCTGAAGTAAAAACGAACAACCATGAGATATTAGCGAATCCCGTTCCATTTCTCCAAATCGAACGCCACCACCTCTTCTTCTACCTTTTATTGGTTGTCTTGTTAAAACATCAATTGGGCCAGTACTTCGAACCTGTAAATTTTTGTGGTTAGCAAATACTAAGAACGAGCATCAAAATAACATTGCGTCCTTGCGCGTAGTGCGTGCGAACCTGCCACTTATCAGAAACCATATGCCGCAATCGTTGATAATGCACAACTCCAAAGAAAATATCAGCAGTCATTTCTCTTCCGTCAATTCCCGAGTACATTCGTTCTGTTCCATAATAATTATAACCACCGTGTTCCAATAATTTGCCAAAATATTCGACTGCCGTTTCGTCCTCGTTGAATCTAAACGATGTGGCATCGTGCACCAATCCATGTATGGCTGCCGATTTTCCAGCCATTATTTCGATCATCATAGCTGAGGACATATAAACATTAATTGTAATCTAAACACTTGACATGTACATGCAGAAATAAATAGATATATTCAACGGTGTGTAGGGTTTATATACCTATTGTCATACGACTTGGAAAACCATGAGGATTGAACACAATATCTGGAATTAGACCGCTTTCTGTGAATGGTAAATCCTCTGCTGGCCATTTTTGCGAACAAATACCTTTTTGGCCGGCCCTCGAGGCAAATTTATCTCCAACGCTTGGATTACGCTAAAATATCAAACCATTATTAGCCAGTTATTGGACTATTCGAAAGAGATACAATGCCATTTTACTAACTGGAATACGAAAAGTGATACAAGCTCTGCGTGGAATGTGACTGTGTAATGTTCCACAAAGTCTCACGTTGTCGATATGAGCGTCCTCCTTTCCGTGATATTTACCAGTAACGTACGCCGACTGGTCTGCATCGTAATAGCTATTAAGGAGGAATACCATTTCGTTGAGAGAGAAATCGGAAATTGTTCGATGAACTAATAACTAATTAATAATCATGAATTTAAGCTTACCAATAATAGATATCACCTTCAGTGATAATCGTGCCAGGTATAGGAAGGCCATCGGCATCTAATTTTTCTGCAAGATCAGCTTTATCAGGGTTCCTTGCAAAGTAACTTTTTTGATCTTTTAAATCAACAAATTCGGATTTGTAAATCATTCCATGAGCAAAACCTCTATCATGGGCGGCCTTGTTTATAATCATCGCATCTTCCATATCGTAACCCTAGCATCAACACGGAATAATAACACTTTGAGAAATTCTTACAATCCAATAATGCTTGTAAGATGAACATAATGCTTTACTCACTGTGTAAGAAATAACGGCGACTATTGCATTAGTACCCATAGCAAAATCATCGAGATTAATCTTATCGTGATGTACTGGTCGAAAGAGTGGTGTTGCAGGTGTCTGTAGCCTGTATAATTTAGTTTCAGATTGTAATTGCCATGTGTGACACGGTGTACCCATTGTTTGTTTCCCCATCTGAAAGGTAGTGAAATTAGATACATACATCTACACTTTCCGAACAATATCTTCCACATCGACAGTAATTTTTCCAAATTTTACCTGACACTGGTACATGTTTCGTGGACTTTGATTACAGTCTGGCATTGGGATAAGACTTGCCAGATTACTTAAAAATGCCGTCTTGGATAATTCTTGATGCGACGTCAACTATGATAGTAAATTATATAATACTCTTGGTAAATAAAATAAGAAAAGGGGAATATATTTATCAAAAATATTACTCTTTCGTAAGCTTCTTCGGGTGTAACACAGATATCTAAGTAAATTTGTTCAAATGTTCCTATATATTCAATTCTTTTGGCTGCCAAATTCATAACTGGCCTCATCATACGAGCTGGATTTGTGAATAAGTACAATCCTGGATACTGTGCTGGCACGTTTTTCTTCGGTACCAGTGCTATTTCCATCGTATATGGAACCTAAACATGAAGTAATAAAATCAAATATTGCAAATTCGTATAATTACTAGACGAAGAAGTATTACATTACCTCCTCTCCCTTTATTTTAAGTAATCGTAGTTTATCGGTTACTCTTGCTATGATACTGTCGTCTATTAGCCCAATTAATTTCCCATCCAGCATTATGATATACGAGTTTCTCCAATTATCGGCAATCGATAATGAAACCATCCCTAGTTCCATTAATATAATTGGAATATTCCCTTTCAATTTTGGATTCGGATGTTTTGTAATAATACAATTCATCGTCAAATGATTAAGAAGACCACAAGGTGCGCCATCGGGCGTATGCACTGGACAAATGAAACCTATAATTTTGTAAGAAAGTGTAATTACTCAGATATCAATGATTACTTAAACAAAGCACTTTATAGCATATTCATTTTATCGCTTTACAAATATAATCAAAATTACCCCATGCATCTGGTAATAATTGTCTTGCCTCTGTAGTTCTCATTTCTTGGAAGAAAGAGCCTCTGTGTATCGCACGAAAATGACTCATATAACGCATTCTGTTAATATTTTCAGCAATTATCGTAAGTCCTGTATTTTGCATTAATCCTAAACCTGTTGGAGATCTTAAATTTCCAGTGGATAAGAAGTTTTCCATTTGTGATTCGATTGAATTTCCATGTTTCATTACATTCAGCATTTCCTCTGTAACAACATGTAAAACAGGTTTATTTACGCCAGTGTTAACTCATGATTTCTTCATTAGTTTCGTAAATACTTACGCACGGTTAAAGTATACCTATTACCGGCGCTCCTTGCGCGTTTTAGAATACCTAGTTTAAGACCAGTTAGCCAACTATACAACTTTTCTTTTAGTACTTGCAAGTATAAATGACCACCAAGCAAACATTCCTGCATCATCACAGAATCAGCACCCTCGACTGCACACTTATTATTTGCAAGAGCAAATAATTTTTTCGTCATTGATACAAGTAAATAAAATTTATCCATTGGATCGTCCAGGTGAATTGCTATGCAATGTCTAAAAGTTTTATATGTTAATTATTTAATTCCCTAAATTAATGCACGTTTTGTACTGTATTTCCAATATATTACTATAGCTTACTTAACAATAAAATCGCAAACGTCCTTATCAGTAGCATCGTGTGGTAGTTCAAAAAACTTTATTCTGAACATTCTTCCTATATATGATTTACAGTCATTATGGCTATGTAAATCTTGTTCATGTATAGCTCTCAACATATTTAGAATGCAACCCCTGTAATATAAATCATCTTCGCATCCAGCTGTTAATGCGTTATAAATAAAAATATCAGAGACATCAACCAAGCATTTCAACATTAAAACCAATGGTACATAATACAAAACTTTTGTATATGAGAACATTAATTTTGCGCTGCCATCAGTTACATAGTGCAAAGTATTATTCTGCAAAATATATAAAAATACAGTAACGTGAATTAATTTTAAACAGTTATACTTTTATTATACGCACAGTTGTAGTGTTATCATTCCGTACGCTTCTTAAAAGTAAACCAAGTTCGCTAAATTGTACGCCACGTGCTTTCCATCCTGACCTTTTAATTGCAATAGGATAATTCCTCCTTGTCATTAATAACATTCTTATAATTCTTTCCAGGCCCTTGATTACAAAATATCCACCCCATTCCTGCTCGTGTTCTCCATGCGCAACTAAATCTTTTGGACTTAGTTTATTTAAATGACACCTATTAGACTTTAACATCAAATGTAATTTAAATATAGTTGAACTATTTGCTTTATACAATGTTACGTACCTTAATCATAATTGGAACTTCTCCTAAGTCTCTTTCAAGAGTCTCTTGCTGTTTATTATTTATAGACCAGCCTACTTTTGCTGTTATCTTCCCTTTGTAAGTACATCCTCTTTGACGGCATTCTGTGGGATATATTTTATGAGTTTTAACGCCAATTGTACCTGATGGAACACTGGGCTGATGAATAGATACATCGTCAATCCATAAAGCCACTTTGTCATCGTTTGGTAGATGAACATAAACTGCTGGATTATCCCGTACAGCTTCAGAAAGACCATCTTCCAACATATAATTAAAGGAATCTATATGTGGTGTACCCAAAGTTTGCAACAGCTGAAACACATCAAATAATTTTAATTGAGTTTGACATTTATAAAACGAACCCCTTGAAATTCAAAAGAAATACATATACAGTGACATTTACATCATTTTGCTTTTCGGCGGGCTTTCCGAAATTCTCCGATGTATTCGTTAATTTTGGTTCAATGAACATTTTGATATTATGTACAAAAGTAATTATTAATACTCCGAACGTACTACAATCATGCCACAAAAGTCTTTGGTTCGGCTTGCACGAGCACGAGTCTTTCCACTCACGTGTACATTGCAGTGTATCCAAATTGTTATATATAATATTCCCTATTCCCATGTAATCCTGTTGCGTATCTATTGGTGGGATATGGGGAGTTTGTGTAGGTTCGGTTGTCCGTGGAGCGCTGAACCGATCTGCTTGTGGAGAAGCGCGGAATATTCAAAGACAACTAATACTTTAATAAAGATTTACTGTTTATTCACTGCTCGAGTTAAAAGATACTGTTATCTTAAGACATAGTGTTGGTTTGTACAAGTGGTTTGCCAAAGTTGATCTGTTCTGTAGTTCTCACAAGGCAGTTCTGCTTTTTGAAGCTTCTTCTTCTTTTTTCCATTACAGCTCTAGCTCCTCTTCCTGAGTTCCTTGGTCCTCCTTCGAAACCGCGCTTGCGCGCTGTGCCAATGCGTTGGTTCACGACCATGACCGAGACGGTTGCTCTAATTGGGCAGTGTTTTTCGTTAATAATTCGAAAACGAAGCTGCCAACAACATTTTGGTAATGGAAAAAGTTGTTCAGAGTCACCCCAGCAACCCAATGTTTCGGATTTATCATCTCTTGAGGCGGGTACCTGTTAGCGATGGGCACCATCGACTAAAAACTATCGATTAGTTGAGAGTACCCAACTATGTACTATTTTCAGACTGATTTAGTCGTTTGGACTTTGGACCATATAATATGGACCATAAAATATTTCCAATTATGTATCACACCACCATTCCGAGAGTCCACAAAATGTATACCACATTTATAAACATTAGTATACTTTAATATCACTTCCACTTACCATAGTTGTAATATTTATATATTACTTAGACATAATTAATAAAGAATTGCGTACTCTAACATAAGTTTCTATGAAAAAAAGCGTTAATTGTAATCCCTAGTACAAGACTCCCATTATTGAAAATTGATTAATATCAGATTTGATATTGGCGGGGGAGGCCACCCCCAGAAAATCCTAACCCAAATCTATCCCGAATCTAATTTTCGTTTAATCAGATATGAGTTTGGGTTAGATTTTTAGAGTTGACCGGGTATACAGTTTCTTTGCTGGCCGCAGCAATGTGTTTATACAGGTGTTGCGTATCTATTGGTGGGATATGGGGAATTTAGGCCGGTTCGGTTGCCCGTGGAGCGCTGAACCGCTCTGCTTGTAGAGAAGCGCAGAAGAATAAAACACAAGTTGTTAAAGTTAAAAAGAACGACTATTTATTCGTTAGATCAGTCTTAAAATGTACTGGCTCCAGTGAAATATCAAGAAGTTCTCCTGAGCGAGGCTTTTCTTCTTCTCTTTTCGGCTCTGGTTCCTCTTCCCGGGCTCCTTGCTCCTCCCTTTTGCTTTCGTCTTGTCCAATAGGGTTGGGTCTCCTTGGATTTCTATCGGTCCTTGGGCGCGTGGAAGTGGCAATGCTACGCGGGAAAACTAAGGAAAACGCGCGAAGGTCAGAGATAACGCGCTGAAGAGTCGAGTGGCTCTTGAAAGGTCCCCTTGTTCAGCGGTAGAACATCTGGCGGCCGGAATACGATATCGCGGTGTCCGACAACCTCCGGAGGTCGTACATGTTTCAATAAACTTTAGCCAATTGTTTATGGTCCGTAATAAATAACCTTTAGAAACTTCCAAGTGAAGTGTTCTAAGATCTGTACTGTAAATAATGTACAGCTTTGTTTATCGTGAATCCCCATCCGGTTTCGAATTTCGCTCCTAAGTTATTATCGCTATCGATAGTTATAATTATATCGTCGACTGTTGTTTCGATATCACTAGATATTAAGGCCTGCTAACGCGATAGCGTAACACAGGATTGCCCCGAGTCTCTCATCCCGCTTTGGGACGTTGCTGGGGTGACTCTTAACAACTTTTTCCTTTACCAAAATCAGAGCGCCTGTAGAGCGCGCGCTCCAGCACGCGCTCTCAATCGCGCTCGGTCGTGGTCGTGAACCAATGCATTGACACAGCGCCTGAGCGCAACGTGTATACATCATATATGTACCTCACAAGTTTAGTTGCAGAGTTAGTTTCGCCTAAAAATTTAATCTACAGTTTTAGCAAAATCGTGTTCGTGCACCCATGGAGACACAGCCTTCTCTAGTACTAGCCGTGCTGAACAACGTGGCAACACCGCGTGTTTACCGATCGGGAGTCCTATTTTCAGTAATGGGAGTCTTGTACTTGGGATTACAATTAACGCATTTTCTCATAGAAAATTATGTTAAAGTACACAATTCTTTATTAATTATGTCTGAGTAATATATAAATATTATAACTATGGTAAGTAGAAGTGATATTAAAGTATACTAATAGTTATAAATGTGGTATACATTTTGTGGACTCTCGGAATGGTTTGGTGATGTGATACATAAAATTGGAAATATTTTAGTGGTTTTAAGAAAATGTAAGTATGAAGCAAAATAGAATCATCTTTGAACTAAAACGCAACATTTGAAAATGAATGGAGTGATATATAAGTTAATAGAAACCTGAAATAGACAAAATTATTGATACGAAGTCAAAGAGGTTAAGTGAGCACGGAAAGAGGTTGGATAAGTTGGAAGGGAAAGGTTGTGCAGGTAATTATAAAATCTTCACCACAAATGCATGTATCAGAAAAAGCTAAATGATGTGCATTTGATTGAATATTAATATATGTTAATTTACATAAAATGTGCTTATGATTTTCAGATTTTAGAAAATCTGATTCCAAATTGGTACCATTTATTATGGCTTTCATTGTTGCACATATATGAGTAAATAAGGTTACTTCTTCTGTGGGAATGGAAAGACCACCTCTTTGTAAGTGATCAAAATGTACATTATTTATAGTTATACCTTTATCCTCCCAAAATCAATTATTTACATATATTACAATTTAATTTTTTAGCAACGGAATGGGACCCATAACCGGATATATAAATATTAATATAATCATCTACAACACACGTGGATAAATATTCGGTATTGAAAATGTTTGAAAATCCATTTACATCGGAAGGAAGATTATGAAGATCATTAATATTATTCCCTTACAATTGGAAACATAACAACACTGTGGCATTATTAACTAATAAATATAGTATGAAACTTGTGAATTTTTCAAAAATTGTGTATGTATATAATAAATATAAACTTGTAAAAAATTAGTTATGATACTATTAAAATGTTATTAATGTTGGTTTTATCTATTGAATAAAGCCCAGTTGAACAAAAATTATCTCTCATAAGTTCTGGGAATGTATTGTGGAATAGAATGCCACTGATTATACAAGTGTTTATGTTAAAAGGGTTAAACTATATAGGGTCCGAATGCTTGACGCTTCTATTCTAAATTCATTCGATAGAGTTTCTGCTTTGAATAAGGACGTACCTTCCCTTTACAATATAATAAAGTATTCTTTTATTAAGCTGAACTGTGTATTATACATTATCAAACTTGCTCATAATCTAGTTTTCCAATAATTAACACTAAATTAAAATATATTGAATGCACAATAGCTTTTATTAAATAAATGTGCTATACACAAAGATTAAGACCTACATAGTTAATAAATGAAACTTCCCTGAATTACTGCATTTACTTTTATATTTTAAAAAATTGTCTACTGACAATAAGTACACATTGATGTGCAAACATTCGAAAAATACGCGGTAAAGTGAGAGGCCGGTATGGAGAAACTGAGAGTCCGGTAGGGTGGGTTGGGTTAGGTATACTGATATATATATATATATCACAATCGGATTCTCGCTATGTTTCCATTTTTACCTTCAGCACGGCTAGTACTAGAGAAGGCTGTGATGGAGAGCTAAAGCGCTCTGCTCGTAGTAGAAAATTAATTTATAAACCGAAAATAAACTAATAACAGTTTAAATAGAAATGAACTTTTAATAACCGATTAACCAAGACTTAAGAAACTTCTAGGAAAACTTTTAAATTTATGTACGTGCTAACGTCCATCTGCACTGCTTTGACTTCAGAACATTGCAGTTTGAATTCGGCGCGCGTTGGTTCACAAAACGCTCAATAGAGAGAAAATGCAGCAAATTAGGGTAGACACAACAGTCTAGTGAAACCGTAGGATCGACTGCGCAAGCGTCGTGAGGTGCGACCTTCGATTTTGAATTTCTACCGGTAGTATGCTAAACCTTTGTCAAAAGATGAACGTCTCTGGCAAAACTTTTTTTAACAAAGTTCGCTGCCTGCGGCCGGAACTTTCCACAGTTATTACACCTGAAATATTAGACAAAGTTTGCGACGAACCATCGGTGCAGCCGTTTTTACAATGGTTCTGCGAAAACGTAAATTTTGTAAACGTCCTGTCAAACGAGGAGGTTCAAATGTAATTAAGTTATTAATTATTAATCAAAGGGCGATCGTTTCAATAACAAATTAATGCTGTTGATTTGGATCATATTGATTCATATTTCAGAATGAATAAGTTGGAAAAGGAGGATAAATGGTTGGAAGGCCCTGAGTTAGATCTCGCATTGGAGGAAGCCACTAGACATTGCCCCGATTTATTAAAAATCGTCAATTTCGATGACACAGATATAAACGACCTGTATGCAGAATTTGAAATAATCAAAGATTCGCGCAAAGAGGATGAGAATTACATTCGTACATTGCAAAATGGAATTGAAAACTTAAGGTGACATAATTGTTCTATATGTTGGATTCTGAAGGTATAGGATGAGACCAATTGTAGTTAATAATACAATATATTTACGGCTTAATCCCATTCAACTCCTGGATACAAATCTTGCAGAATATAACAGTTTTAGGAAGACGAAAGTATTTGTCGAACTAATAACTGACAGCGCTAGTTGGTAATCTTCGATTCATAATGATCTTTCCGCGTGTGTACTTATATCCTTAATTTTGAGGGGTGAGGACAACCTTAGCACTTGTGGCGACATGAAAGCCAAGCATGGGTGCTGGCCCTTAGGACTGCAAACTCTGTCATTTTGACAAATGTCTGTCATGACTAAGGGAAGACACGTGTATCTTGACCTTGTCAATGCCTCAGAGACTAATCATCCAACATATATAGGTGAGCTTCGAAAAATATGTTATAAATGAAATCATGTTACAGAAAATTAGACGCAAAATTGAATGAGGACATCGAAAAGCAAGAAGAGTCTATGAACAGAGAGAGTATTGAAGCAGATAAAGCCTACAAGGAATGTTCTGTACTTCTAAAAGACTTTGATGTACATAATCATGAATTTTTTCAAGAAGTTGAAAACCTTTTAAATGTTTATGCAGACGCAGCTGAAAATGTGAGTAATTTTAAGGAATTTTCTATCATTATTCCAAAATAAATAATGTCTTTCCTTGTAGAAGAGCTCACCATTATTATGGTCTCAGATGCCATTGGAGCTTTTTATTAAAAAAATAGAACTATATAATCATTACTTGGATGTTCACATAAAACGGCAATTTGGTAATGCAGATAAGGAAGAACAAAAGGTTGATTCTAATTATGTATCTCTAATTAACAACAGTCAGGAAATATGCATGGATAATGAAAGGCTGCAAGAACTGTCATTATGTAAAGCAAAGTAAATAAACGTTCATAGAGTATTGTACAGTCTGTCCTCAGTAACTTGAAGCTGAAGGGAAGAGCTAAAATTGTCAAATTATGAAAGTTTTGTTTTATTAAAGTTTTTGGGTAAGAGAGGTTTAACTAACATTCGATTTGCAGAGGCTTTTACACGGGTTAGTATTAGTTTTTTCTAGCCAACTATTCTAGGTGGCTATAAAATTATTGCAGTTTCAAATAATATAATAATTCGCAAATAATTCGCAAATAATTCGAGTTATGGAAAGTTTATATTTCGAGTTATAGAGATTTTTACCGCGGAGCGGAAGGGAATGTACAAATGTCTAGTGTTATAGAGGTTATCGAGTTATAGAGGATCGATAGTACATAGAATTAAATATTTTTAATGTTATTTAATATGAACTTAATATTTTATTTTACAGCTTAACTAATTCTAAAATAGATGAAATTCTAGCTAAAGCACAAGAGGAATCGTATATTGCAATCCTCAATTATGTACAAGATATTTATAATTCTGGAGTTCTGAAAACACCAAGGCATTCTGAATTAAGGTATCCAAATATCCATGAGTCACACTGTGCGTCATAATTCGTGGTATCAATGGCAGGAGATATCGTGGCTTAATAGTTTGTATACAGTATTCATTATGAATTGCTGTTAAAACTATCAAGGCTTGTTTGTCGTTAGAATTGTATAAATTACCACCTTGTACCAATCAGTTAGGATAAAACTACACATAAGCCTGCGCAATCATTGAACTTAATGCTCCTTAGTTTTTAGATATGGGAGCATGTGAGAGAAATATTAGAATATCCTTGGCCTTAAAACAAAACAGAAAATTGTTCTAGCATTTGTCAAATTAAAATGACAGAATATATTATAACCAGTTTGTCATAGTTCAATATCTCAATAGACTATAACGGTGGTCTTGACTGATTTTTATGCCATAGACACCACCAACCCTGTTAGCTGTACCTCGAATTATGGTTCTCCTGTACAACCCCCCCCCCCCCCCCCCCCCCCCGTATAGCTGTTTCATTAGGCAATATACTCATTAGGACGGAAATTTCTGAATTAACTAAAAAGAGAGATTTCTTTGAGGAAAATGTCTCTCTACTGCAAGAACGTCAGTTGACAGAAGTTGTACAGCAGTTTTCCGAAATGGAAATAACTAAGATTTTAAAACAAGATGCACAAGCCAGGCTTGAACGTACACAACATCATTTAGATAAGCTCAAGAACTTGCTATTCTTTGCACGGGAACATGGTCATGTGCGCACTGATTTGCTGCGTATGTTAATGGAGATGGAATTTCATCGTCTTAATGATGTCTGCGAATTTGCAGCCGATGCCCGTCATTACTTAACAACAGAATATACATTGTCGTCCACGAGATGCGTCAGTAATTTGAATGAAGTAATAAGAAATTTTCAAATTATAGTTCATAGTGAAATTTTATTTATACAGGAAAGTATGCAGCAACAACAAAATGAGTACTCTACAACAGTAATGTGTTCACCAAAAGAACACAATTCGTTTCACAAACTGTTTACTTGTATGATATGTGGTGGCGATAATGCGCAACCCTTACATATTGTATTGGATAAGTATAATGAGCTCTTAGGCGAGAACAAATGTAAAAAAGAATATATATTGGAAACGTATTTGAAAACTAAAATTGACAAATTAGTATCCATGTATGTATTATTTTTCAAATAGTCAGCCACGCCGGGCGTTTCCTCTAGCTCGCAATATCTCGGAAAGACTGATCCTACACAAAAAAATGCTGGTGCGACAGTTGTTAGATACGAAGGGGGACATGATATGGTACAAATTATTCATTTCTTTTTAAATGGAATCATATATTTTTCTCCTTCATGGTACAATGGCATTTGTTGTGTAATTTATTGCTGTAAAATTCGTGAGTTTCTAAGGAATCTAGAAAGGCGGGATGAATCCTCGGTTGACGACTATTAAGCTGTACGCTATAAACAAAGATTGTTTATAGCTGATTTATAGCTTTTTACCTGATCTTATACTTCTGAAGTTACCGACTTAACCGAATGAAGTGTATTTCTATTTATCAATTCTTATCTAAGAAAATAGAGACAAGAATTCCATTTCGGTATTTTGTAACATTCCTTCACAAGCGACTGTAATTGTTCTGCGTAACTCATGGGTATAGTCGATTGGAATTTTAATAGCTTGTCTTCTTCGGGTGACGACGTGTGAAAAAATCGCAGAAAGATCTGGCGATCTTGAGACCATGTAACTGGTCCACCACGTCCAATGTATTTATTATTATACGTCGAAATTCGTCTCAACAAATGACACCGTACCATGGACAAAAAATTCCATTTAAAAGCATGAATTTGATTTTGAAAATTCCCCGACCATTTCCATATGTTGTCCCTTTTCGTACCAAACAACTTCGGTAAAAACTTTTTTTTTATAATGCCAATCCCCCGCGAGATATTCATTTCGAGTTAAGGGAAACACCTTGTGTACTTTAATAAGCTTCTTAAATATTATCGCTAGTGTTACAATTTAGGGAAAGTGGAGTAAATTCGCAATATATGAATGAACTTAAAAAAGGATCTACGCACACATTTAAGCTGGTCCCCTACGATATTGAATCTTGCTACACTGAAGCACTCGCTATTTCAGAAAAAGTGCATGGCGACCTGACAAAAATAAGAAATCAAATAAAAGAACGTTTGGTAAATTGATGATCTTGTGCATAATATACAACATATGCATATATATTAATTACAATGTTTCCATTGCAGAAAGCGAATTTAAACCTCGTGCGCGAAAAGGATATTCTTTGGCAACGATTTTTAATCGATCCGGACACATTGAGAAAAACATATAACGAAGTAAAGCAAATGGCAAACCAGTCCTGCTTTGGAGATACTAGTAGAAACGAGCAAATTGTGTAATAGCTCCGTCAGAAGTTAATTGTAGTACCATTAAAAATTAGCATTCCTGCTGCGCAGGGAATCAGGAAAATACCCTCTACAAATTAATTTATATTTTAGAGATTTTGTATTTTAATCGAACATATACTTCTAGTGAAAAGGGATTATTTGTTTAATAGTATGTTAATCTGCATAATAGTTTATGGGAAATATAGAAAACAAGAATTGTATACGCATATAAGTTTCTTAAACGTCTTCAATAATAGTTTATAATTAAATATGCATATTTTATATTTTATCATTATTAGCTATTATAAGCATATTTAAAATCACATTTTTTTGCATTTCCTTTGGTTTTAATAGAATAAGATACAAACTATTGTTTAATAAGGACCTTCTCCTAGTAAACTATCTCAATTGTTATTTACTTTATTATTGTTAAAGTTATGCCCTTGCCTCGGTCCTCGCCAAATATCGATTTTCAATACACGATATTGTAGGATTTACTATTTAATAAAGGAAAATACAGGTAACAGATGAACTTTATGCCTTAAAACTAAGCACAACTGCACTGCAAATATATCGCAGTAACGCAAAACGCTACTCTATTCACCATACTCAATACCACGCTCTCTTTGACTCAATCCGCTAAACATATATCCTTGCACCCTTATTGTCTCTCTCATTCTATTCCTCATTTGTTCTCACTCATTTTAGATGCACACTGCAGACATTCCTTGGCGGCGACCGATCACGTCTAACCGAATCCTTGTGTGACCGCGAGCCCTTCGTTCACACCGTAATCTCAGGTGCTAACCAAACGCATATCTCTCACACTATCGACTATCTCGCCTAAAAATTCCCCAATAAAAAATTCCTTAATAAAAGTGAAAATGCAAAAAGACAGAAGGATTTCCACGTTACCCATTACTGTTCACTGTTCACAGTGTTCACTACAGACATTTCTTGATACACCGTATACAGGCATTGAAGTCACCACCAAGGATCCCACGCTTATTCTTGCTACTACAGATGTAAATACATATTTACTATTGATAGCTGAGAAAATGGCATTCGGCTCTTATTGGTTTTGTGTAGTAAATTAATCTTTTCCGTACAGACATATATATGACGACGGCATATGTATATTCCCTAATTTTGTTGTTTAAAACTGCGTGGTATGCGTATGCATGTATATGCATGCAATAGTGTATGCATGTGTTCAAAGCGTTCATCTATAATCTATTAACATAATAAAGGTAAATCTTCTATATTTAGAATTTCTACTATTATGTCAACGTGTGTCGTAACTGGGGGCTCAAAACTCAAAGGTAGGTCAACCGGCTACTCGGATCCTTACTCCCCCTGCCCCCGCAACGTACTGGCAACCGACTTTTCAGAGTTCCCATTGCTTGTACATATATGTACTTATGTATGTGAGCATAATTTGTATTCGAAACACGCATAAAATCCAAACTCAATATTTACGAGAAGCAGCACGAAAATGATACTTTCCGTGCTGTTCAAACAATTTTTCCTTACTGCAAATTATTTATACATTTCGGTGATATATATGAAAATTAAACAATGATAATAAATTAATACTGAGCGAGTGGTGACATTGATTATGTACGTGGAAGAAGTAAAATCTCCATATGCGAATTTTTCTTGGTAACACTTTTCCTGTTTGGCAAATTTTAATTATACAACAGTTTCCTGTATGTTTTATCGTAAAAAATGGCACACATTAAATATCATGGGTTTGCAAGGATTAATGACTAGAGACCACGAAAATTCATTTTGCTAAAAAGTTTATATGTAGATTGTTCATTTATTGAGCATTATAAAATCTCCACGAAGAAACCAGCGGGGTAAAATAATTTTAACCCTTTGCACTCCGTTGGCCCCTCGGACATCGTAAATCTAGCAAACAAATCGCATGTCCCCTGTGCTGCAAAAATGTGCTGCAACGTACCAACGTCGACTTATTGTTTTGGCCTGTTATGAATTCATAAGCAACACCACATGATGTGGATCAATTTTATGTAAATCAAAAATCATGTCATCATGGAAATTCATTGCCGTAGGACGTGGTTTTAACCTTGAGCGCATGAATTGAAATATAGTTCACGGAGAGATGCTGAAATGTATGCAATTCAGACGAACAGTCATAGTTTACAGCCACAGCCAGTGGTATATACTTCAGTGGCTTGTTACTTCTATAACGGTAAAAACGTGACAGGTACAGCAGAAGTACCAGCAGCCTGGTGGAAGGGAAACCTGCTCTGCTTGCTGACTTTCTTGGGGCCATGATTGGTAGTGCTTGTTAGTATTCATCTAACTGTTGCATCGGGAACTTCGTCACGTTGTGTTCTTTCATATTCTATTCAGTAGTTCTTTTCTCCTCCAAGAGAACACTGCTATAGCGGCGTGAGAAGTACGACATCCTCGAAAAGATCAGTGGACCAGGACCTTCGCCGTGGTGAGTCATCGTTCAGAATTATTTTTCGAGGTGACGCGATCTTACCGTCAAATCGATCTAACGTGTACATATCAGGAAATATCGTCAAACCTTTTTCCTCCGATAGAAACTTCATGAATAAATGAAAAGAACGAAATATATACAAATCTTTTCTCTCAGTTCAATAGATAACGGCGTAATTCTCCAATTTCTTGGTTGAATCATAAATTTAATCAAAATGAATAATGTGACTAAATCAGGTTTTGAGGACTTATAGAATGTAAACTTCTGTCGTACTACTTTCTAATTAACGCGTGCATTCCGCTGCAAGTCAATTCGGAAGAATAAGCAATGTTTGACAGATCCGACAGTTCCAATGATAGTGAATTACATCTGTATACATATATGTATGTCATATGTATATACATTTCTATAGAAAACGATAGGCATTTACAGGGTCTATTCCATTTCAATCTTTCACAGGAAACTGAAATGACGTAACGCAGAACTGAATGTATAATTAATGAAGTGGCGCATCAAAATCTGTCGAAAACAATTTACTTTAAACGAATTTACTTTAAACGTTCAATATTATGCATTTTGTATATGTATATAATATATTTTTCATATATTTTAGAATTGTATTTTCATATTAAAAGATATATTGTGATTTCAATGCATGCATACATGCATGTATGTACAATACAATTTTACATGTTCACCACTTGTATTTTTTTATTATACAAAAATAATATTCTCTATACAGCACTTTGATAAGGTGATACCATATAATTGTTATTTACATAAATAATTAATTATTGAGACTATAATGTTTTATAATTGTATTAGGCAAACTCATTTTTTTAATTTGTTTACTTCGCAATAATACAAATACATTGTTTTCAAACTTTCAATAATTGAAAGAAATTGAAGTGTGCAAATACCGACATATTTCAATTTCGAGGAAATTAAATAATCCGTGCTTGGTTTTCCCCTGGCTGTATTGCGTGCTGTGGGAACATCTTTATCACAAGGATGTTTATATTTGATAGTAGGAAAAAAAACAGTTTGATAATTATAGTCACTGGGAAATACCAAATTGTATAATAGATTATTAAATATGTTTTCTTCAAAAACGTACACTTTCCTTACATGTATAATGTGTACTATATACATATGCATCATTAATTATTCTTATTAATAATATAATAAAAATAATTTTTCATAGTACCTGTAATCGTGAAACATTAAAAATATCTATACATTGTAATAAATTAATTGAAAATATATAAATTTCACAGTGACTTTAAAAATGGACTGGCAGTGGTTCAGCATCATTCTTTTGTTCTGCATAATTTCAACTGTAGCTACCGAATCGTAAGCATAATTTTTTCTTACATTTTTTTGATTATCTATTTACATTTTATAAAGTGTACTGCTTCATGTATATTTATATTTAAATTCTTCAATGTATTCTTCAGGCATTATAGCATAGTAGCACCAAAAGTGGTTAGACCTGATTCTGAATACCATGTAGCTGTAAGCACTACTGGTGTATCAAATCCATCTACAATATATATTCAATTGAATGGAATTCTTGATAATGGAGGGACATTCAATGTATCTCAAGTTGCACGTGTGCAACCATACTCAACAAGAATCATGAAATTTGACGTAATAATATTAATACTTAGAATTAACACTTTAACGGCTATACATTGTCCGCGACTCTCGTCTGTCACGTGGATCTTATCGCATCTCGCTGGTGCTTTTCGTATAGTTGTTCAATGGCACAGTTATAATACATTTATTGATAAAGAACCATTGAAGGACATTATTTAAACTTTATCATATAATGCCGATTTAATACATAATTGGCAGCGCAAAGTCGCATCTAAATACGTAATGACTGCCGATTGCCGCTGGTAAGAGCGAAATTACGCATACGTGACGGCGGACGTTAAACTGTTAAATCTATCGCAATTCTCTCTGTGAAACTGGTAATATATTTATTTGTAATATTTTATATTGCCTAGATTGGTGACATTATTCCCGGAAAATACGAATTAATTGCGCGGGATATGTCAGGAAAGGAATCTTTAGGTGCGAAGTCAGTGGATTATGTTCTTAAGAGCTATTCAGTTTTCATTCAAACTGATAGAGCAATTTATAAACCAGGAAATAAAGTTATGTTCCGATGTCTACTGTTGAACTCCAGACTTAGACCTACATTTGACAGATTACAGGATATTTATATTACGGTGAATATTTTGGTATAAATATTGTGTAAGGAATAAAAGCAAATATTAAACATGTCTAATATTATCATAGGATGGGAAGGATAATAGAATTAAACAATGGGTTCAACCACTTGTATCGCACGGTATCTTTAATGGTGAAATAGAATTATCGGAATCACCAGTTCTAGGTACTTGGAAAATCACAGCTAATATTGGTGACCAAACTTTTCATAAGACGTTTGAAGTTGCCGAATATGTATTACCCAATTTTGAAGTAACAATTGATACAGCCAAACATTTCATATTCAAAGACACTAAAATCACTGCAACAATTTATGCCAAGTAAGTCCATTACATTAATTGGATAAACCTGTTGCTTTTACTTTAAACCCATCAAAATTAGGAATCAATTAAAAACTATCTTCTTTCTTTGACCAGACAGTGATATTAATGCTATTCAATTTACACTTCCTTAACATCCTGGTAAAAGGCTTAAGATTTACCTAAATTATTTATTACAAAGTGCAAATCATTTAGGTATACTTATGGTAAACCAGTAAAAGGGGAAGCAACAATTACTGCTTATCCTGACATTTTTTCTGGTGTTATACAACCGATATATCAGCAGCCTGTACGAAAAGTGATTCCCATTGATGGAAAAGTGATTGTTGATTTTGATATTCAATCCGAATTGAGGTATACATATTTACATATAGTGTAATACTAAATAATTGGTTAATAATATGCATATAACTTTCTTCCGCTTTATACATAATCAATTTTTCTTCCTTATCTCTCTTATAGGCTAACTGATGAGTACGAAAGACCAGTTATGATTGACGTTGCGGTTGAGGAATCTTTGACTGGTAGAAGACAGAATACTTCTATGCAGATAACTTTACATAAGCATAAATACACAATGGATCTGATTAAATCATCGGAATATTATAAACCGGGACTAAAGTATACAGCATTTGTACGTACCTAAAATTATCCTTGAAATTGTAACTCCAAGCTAGAATTCGATATTAGAATAAGGGAAAAATCTTTCTAGATAAAATTGGCTTACCATGACGGGACACCAGTACGTGATAACAAGAATCCAGTTACCATAATGTATGGATATACTTATAATCAGTCGGAATATACAAATATTACTCGCATGTTGGATGAGAATGGTCTGATACAATTAGATTTTTATCCACCAAAATCGGAAGATAAGGTGTCATACTCCTTAAACATTGAAGTAAGATATCATAACGTAATGTAACAAGCGAAACAAATTATTCTGTTAATGACTGTTCATTTAATAATACCTAAAGAGCCGTGGTGGCTCGGTCGGTTGGCGGCTAGACTCGTAATCGAACGGTCTTCGGTTCGAGTCCCGCCGCTCAGCCGATTTCAGCCGGCACCACTGTGCATGTTACATGTGCTTTACGCCGTGGTTCTGGTGGTTTGGATTCCACCTAAAAATGTGTAGGTCCAACTTGTTTCAACCTTCAAAGATCACTGTTCCATAATTCACCGTAGTCGCTAATGACCTCTGCAGTCGATGCGACTTTAAACAGTCAAAAAAAAAAAAAAAAAAAAAATAATACCTACTACAATGCTTTTTTTCACACAGGCTCAATATTTGAACCTTCACGAATGGTTTCCATCCACAAACCCATCTATGTCACAGAATAATGAATATATACAAGCTGTTTTAAAAACTGAAAAACCTACGGTATAATAATTTAAATACGTCAAGTTACCTTAAATATATTGAAATTAATACTTAAGTATCATATTCTTCCATAAGGTTAATCGAGACGTAGAAATTGAAGTAAATTCTACCATATCATTAAAGTATATCAATTACAAGATACTTGGACGGGGTGATATACTAGATGCTGGTTCCATATATGTACAAAATAAACATATTACGAGTTTCAAGTAAGTATTTATTACCCTTCAAGTAAAAATGGTACCTAATTTTACTGATCAATTACTTATACAGCGTGTAATTTAGATTTTTAGCAACGTATGTTATGGCACCGACAGCACATGTAATTGTATATTATATTGGCACTGATGGTGAAGTCATTGCAGATGGCTTAAATGTGGAACTTGAAGGAGTGCTTCAAAATTTTGTAAGATGTTTTTAGACACTTTGTTAGAAAAGAAATTATAGTTACAGAATTGAAATATATTTATATCGCTTTCCTTATTGCAGGTTGACATTAAATTGGTGCCTGAAGAAGTTGCCCCAGGGGATAATGTTAACTTGGTCATTACTTCAAAACCAAATTCATACGTTGGGTTATTGGGTGTAGACCAGAGATCTCTTTTACTGAAGTCAGGCAATGATATTTCATATGTACGTAATTGTAGTTGAATAAGTAGTTTTGTATAGAACTATGTTACATATGTAAGTTATTGTCGTACTTCTTAATTATTTGCAGGAACAAGTATACAAGGAATTAAAATCATACGATATGGTCCAGGAATCGCCTTATGCGGATTCAGTTTTCGATCGATTTTTATGGAGTCCTGGTTCAGCCACAGCAAACGACGTTTTCAGTGTAAATATATAATTTTTTTTATTATAACATCAT
Organism: Nomada lathburiana; assembly: GCA_963667235.1. Lineage (NCBI taxonomy): Eukaryota > Metazoa > Arthropoda > Insecta > Hymenoptera > Apidae > Nomada > Nomada lathburiana. The sequence goes on along the minus strand of OY763897.1, from coordinate 1,550,769 downwards.
ATTTCGTTCTTTATTATCAACGATAATTGAAGCGGTTTTTTTTCCTTTTTTCTTACTAGGAAAATGGTGCTATTGTTATAACAAATGGATATATTCATCAAAACTTCCCGATTCGTAAGTAAACAACTTCCTACAAGGCTTGCGAAGTTTATTACTAATATTAATTTCCTTATACGTTATACTAAATATTTTTCTAATACTACGTAACACGTTCAATCAGTATTTTATTCATTTGTAATGTAGGGTGAGAAGACTATTCTCGAATCTAATTTCTCGTATAATACTTACTATCAATAATTCTTTAGTTAATCACATCAGGTATTGATCATCTAATAAAGCTTATGTCTGTATAGTATACTACAGATCTGATTTAGCGCTCGAGAGCTTTCCAATCGCTGCTGGAAGTTTCGGTTCAGTTGCATTGCCAAGAGAGAAGACGAAAGTACGCAAGAATTTCCCTGAAACTTGGCTTTGGCAAATGCTTGATGCTGGGTAATGCCATTGAAAATTTTTACCTGGTGTTAATTTTGTATCATTGCAACGACACGGATTAGTCTTTAACTTTAACACACAAGTAAACGTAAATGTTGTTTAATATTAACAAACTAAAAACACTTAATATATTCTATCATTGGCAAAACTAAATGATTAATACATGTAAAGGGATGAATAAGTATTGAACAGTGGCCTCATTTGTGTTTATGTTAAGGTGTTGGATCCGTTATAACAAGTTTCACATTATTCTCTGCAATTTTCTTGTCTATTTATACCTGAAAGTATAAATTACCATTATTATGCAATTTAAAATGTAAGGAGAGGGATCGATAGTTCGAATGAAATGTAAGAAGAAATTATATTTATTTCTTCAGTAGTATCGTATCTCTTTTTATTCCCTTGGTTGAGCTGATATAATTACAATATATAGAATTGGATTACAGGACAACCGGGAATACTGGAAGGTAGAATAACAGGCTCGCCTCATGGTGCATCCACACTTCGACCAGACCTTGGTCCACCTGTTACGCACAAACTAGCAACAAGACCACCACTGGCAGGTCCTTATGCCTTCTCTCGCATCCCACCCCCCGTTTGGAATAAGCCCCGTGTATTCCTTATGCATGACATCTTAAACACCTGGCTTTTTACAAATTTCTCTTCAGGGTATTTATCTCATATACTTTTAGTTTACAGAGCTTCTACATATATGCTTTCTATACATTCTATGACGAATGATCATGCGACTTTGCTTTATTTTGTACAAATTATTTCCGTAAATTAAAACTCTGGGAAATTCTGGGTATCCAATGAAAATATCTATATACATATACTAGAGGTCCTTATTTCACATTTATTAAAATACATAGAACACGTGTAGTCAACGATTTTGAACTTCAATCCGTGTATTTATACTACTCGGGAACACCGTACACGTGTATTTAAATATACATTTAAAACCAACACCTCTAATATATACATCTATGTATACATGACACATAACATCACATATTACTACTAATTTCTATGCTCTTTCAAGTACATTTGTGTTTTGTATTATGTCATTCTTCAATCGTTCATTGTTTCATATTAAAAAATACTTTTTTGCGTCTTTTTTAATGAGGTGATTGAATCTCGTGAGATGCATCTTTTATGAGACATTTATGTATAATACTTATTCGAAAAGAAATTTTATTATCAATTTTTTCGTAGATTGATCATATATTTTATATTAATAGTTCTATGTATAGATTTATCTTCTAGTAAACGAACTTGTGAATGAAATGGATATTACACTTTACCAATACACAAGTAAATTCTTATATGTAGAATTTCCGAGATAAAAGTTAAACGGCAATTAATTTTGTAAAAACGCATTTAGATACGAAGGAAAGAATGAGCTGAAAAGGAATGTACCTGATTCAATTACATCATGGGTGCTCACTGCATTTTCCATCAATGACGTGCACGGATTCGGCCTCATAGAAGAACCACGGAAGGTCATGAGAAATAAGAACGTACAGCAACAAAAAATAATACTTTATACAAATAAAATAAAAGAATTATATTTTTGCAGTTGAAGGTCTTTAGACCATTCTTCATCTCTATGGATCTACCTTACTCCATCATTCGAGGAGAAATTGTTGCAATACAAATTGTTGTATTTAACTACATGAACAAGGATGTAGTAGCTGAAGTTTTGTTAACAAATGAGGGTCAATTTGATTTTGCAGAAATGTCTAATGAAGTTCACGATATGCCAAGTAAGGTTTAAACAGAAATTTTGTAGTACAAACTGCTCGATAAAGTCTATACTATGCGACTGATGCCAATTGTGTCAAAATTTTCCAGAATTAGAATTGTATCGGAAAAAAAAAGTCGAAGTGAAAGCTAACTCTGGTAGCAGTGTATCCTTTATGATTATCCCGCGAGAACTAGGATACATTACAATTAAAGCAACTGCGAATAGCGTATTAGCTGGCGATAGTGTTGAACGCAAACTGCTTGTTAAGGTAATTTATTTTATTTAGGTTACCCTATTTATTGATTAACAACCAAATTTAATTTTTCGTTTTTTTTTTTCTTTTTACTTGTATAGGCTGAAGGAGAGACACAGTACATTAATAAAGCTACTTTCTTAGATCTTAGAAGTGCAGCAAGTACATCAACTAACATTACAATTGAAATACCTAAAAATGCTGTTCCTGGCTCAGAGCATATTGAAATCTCTGCAGTAGGTAATGTATTTCGCATCCTAGTAATTGTTTAAAAACCGTATAAAACCAAAGCAATGAGTTTAAATAAACCCGGAATCGCATCACAATGTTTATAAAAATTCAGGATAATAAGAAAATCTGAATGAAATTGATATAAAACTTAAAATAAGTTTGTTTGAAAACTTTAATCTTTTTATTCCTTTTACAATTTTTTCATTAGAATTACCGTCGCTATCTGACCATATTTGGCAGTATGTATGCATCTACGACGGAAAAACCCTAAATTTGCATGAAATATGCGCCGCATAACTTCAAAACCGCATTTAAAAAAATACGCATGAGAAGATACTCGACTATAAATTTGATTTTTGATATTGTTACATTATACTTTCCGCAGGTGATCTTTTGGGTCCAAGCATTCTGAACATAGCAAATTTAATTAAAATGCCATCCGGTTGTGGAGAACAAAATATGTTAAATTTTGTTCCAAACATAATGATCCTAAATTATCTGAAAGTAAGTCAATAGGTGATATTTAGAACACGTATCATACCAATATGCATAGATTATCATGGAAAGAGAAACAATTGAAATACTTGCTTACATTCGAATGTGGTTTCAGAACACGAATCAACTAACACAAGCTGTTCAAGGCAAAGCTCTTAGATACATGGAAGTAGGCTATCAGAGAGAGTTAACTTATAGACATGATGATGGATCGTTTAGTGCATTCGGCATGTCAGATAGCAATGGAAGCACATGGTATGCGTAATAAAAGTACACTAACCCATTTTTTGTTATATACTATTATATTGTAATATTGAATACTGTAACATCTTATACTATACTTTATTATCCATCAGGCTTACTGCTTTTGTTGCAAAAGCCTTCAGACAAGCAGCTGAATACATTCCAATTGAGGATAGAATAATAGATGAAGCGTTGCAATGGTTATCAAATAATCAAGCGCCAAATGGAAGTTTCCCTGAGGTAGGGAGAGTCAGTCACAGAGATATGCAAGGTGGGGCTGCAAAGGGTCTTGCATTGACAGCATTTACTCTTATTGCTTTTCTTGAAAATGCAGTAAGTTTAATTATTTATTTAATTCCATGAAAACGGACACAATACCGATTTTCTTATCACAGAATGGAGAATATATTATGTTATTATAATAATATAATTTTATATTGTAGGATTCTAATGGAAAATATAGAAACACGATAAACAAAGGGATCGATTACGTCGTCCGTAATATGAATGACTTAGATGATGTCTATGCTTTGAGTATATGCACGTATGCCTTAAATTTGGCAAAACATTCACACGAGAGTACTGCATTCAATTTACTAGAATCTAGAGCCATGACGAAAGAAGATTTTAAATGGTGGAGCAAGCCCATACCAGTAAACGATAAAAATCCCTGGTACCATTCTCTACCCCGATCTATCGACGTTGAAACGACGTCTTACGCTTTGTTAACTTATCTGGAGCGGAATTTAGTTGCTGATTCCTTATCCGTTATGAAATGGCTTGTAAGACAAAGAAACGCTGAGGGTGGTTTTGCATCCACACAGGTAATTATTATAATAAATTTCAAATTGTCCACTGTGGAGGTTTGATGTTATTTATGTTATTTTTAGGACACAGTAATTGGAATACAAGCACTTGCAAAGTTGGGTGAAAAATTGGCAACAAAGAGCAATGCTGTTTCCATAACATTCATGTACGAAGGAGGAGGACAGAGTCAAATGAATATAAACCTCGATAATTCTATGATATTACAAAAACAAGTGGTAAGCCTAAATGATATTTTATATATTACATTTATTATGCACATAGTTAGAAGCTGGTACCAACGTTGGCAATTTTGTAGCTTCCTAGAAAAACACGACAAGTCAATATAACAGCGACTGGCAATGGGTTTGCTTTGGTTCAAGTTTCATTCCAGTACAATTTAAATGTGACTGGAGCATGGCCACTATTCACTTTGGATCCCCAAGTAGATAAAAATTCGAATGCCAATCATTTGCAACTTTCTATTTGTTCTGGGTATGTTTTAATCTATTCATTCGATATCAATCTAATTAATTTGTAATTTTAATTAATTCTTATATAGATTCGTGCCAACTAAAGAAGCAAATGAAAGTAATATGGTTGTGATGGAAGTCAGTTTGCCTTCTGGTTTTACCGTAGATAGAGAATCGTTACCTAGTCTCGAAGTTTCACAAAGTGTAAAACGTGTAGAAACTAAGGAGGGAGATACGATTGTAGTATTATATTTTGACGAGGTATGGGCAGAAGTATATGTATTTTTGCATTACGTACTTACAATTAGTAAAGTCGGGTTATATTTAAAATAAATCATATATTACAGATGAATAGGCAAGAATATTGTCCTACAGTATCCGCATTCAGAACGCACAAAGTGGCGAAACAGAAACCTGTACCAGTAACAATATACGATTATTACGATTCGTGTAAGTTCTTCAAATATTATATAAATTTATATACAACTTATATATGCGTAATTACACTCAGGTATACATTAATGGTACAAATTTCCGTATCAAAAATAAATTGCAAAAAAGAGGTTGTTATGTGAATGGTTATCGAAAGTTTCATTAATATGAAAATAATTTGTTTAATGTGTTTAGCAAGAAGAGCAAGAGTATTCTATGAACCACGAAAGGCCACGCTTTGTGACATTTGCGAGGATGAGGATTGTGAAAATTTATGCGTATCACATCCCGATAAACAAAAAGATAATCCACAATCAAGTGCTTCATACCTGTCTACTTGTATATATCTACAGTTGTTATTTTCTCTGTTTTACATTACACATTTTGGATATTTGTAGCTATAGTTTTCTTACGAGTTTTATGTAACTTTTGTTATAAAGTACAACAATAACATTTAGTATAAACACCAACTTGCGACCAAAGTACATTACATGCAAGAATCACGCTATTTCAATATTCAACTATTATAATCTATTTAAATGATTACTATTTAAATAATATCACTCAGGATTCTGGAAATCTAGACTTCCATCAATCTGCATACAATGTGAGATAGTACTGTTCTATATTTTTGTTGTAATAATCCGTGAAATGTATTTAAGGAGATGAATAATTCAGTCGAAATAAAAATATATAACTTATGCACTTTGTAAAAGTTTTATGCAACTTTTCCACCTTCTGTTTTGAAGACATTTGTGTAATAGATTTTTCAGCTAACAAGTCAATCTCAAGCTTGTATATACAAATAAAATGTGGAGAACTGAGACACTTCGAATCGTTTCGAATCTGTATTGTATATTTGGCGACAAAGTTGAATCATGTCGAATATATGATTCGAAGCATAAAATTGCTGAAAGTCTTGATAAGTATTCTTAAAGGTTTGAAAGGATCGTTATGGATATTTTGAAAGTTTTGAAGATACAAATTTCCGGAGCGCTTAGTTTGTCGAGAATACTTGACTTATTTCATAGTATAGCAAATACAACATTTTATTACACAGATGTGTTTATTATTATTATTACATAAGAAATATATTTGTATCCCATCATTTGATTAATATCCATACTGCAACACTTGCAGTAAAAAAAATCAGTTCGACATGAAATTAAAAAAAAACATCTTATTCAGCTGTGACCATAAAGCATACTAATGAAATTCTGCCAGATAATTGTGATACCGTGCACATTATCTGCGTGCAATAATATTTTTATCATTTATCTTCTACCAGAGTATAAAAAGAGCGCGGGATTCATTGTACTGCAGTATTGGAAGTAACGTCGTTTAGTAGCAGTGTAATCACATAATAGTGAATATTAATCCGATTAATGTTATTAATCTTCTGCTTGCTACCTTTTGCGTCAATTGTTGGCCGGAAAGTCCGATCACTGATGCGAAAATTCAATTAACACGTTGACTGCCACGGTGGTCATATATGACCGCAGATTGTTTCTCCTGTGACGCCACGGTGGTCATCGGTGACCGGAGTGCTTCAACTGTTTATAATTATACGACTTGAATGATAATTGACAGTTAATGCATAGAAAAAAAAAAAAAAAAAAAATACACTTGTGCCGTCCTGAGCCAAACATGTAATTTCGGCGTGGCAGTCAATGTGTTAAAAGAGATTCTTCGTAGAGCTATATACGATAATTCATTTGAATGGGAACAGTTCAATCAGTTAAGCTTCGAAGAACATTTTGATGTTCATGATGTTCGCATTGTTGAAGACCAAGATACGGAAGATAACGAGTATGCAGCGCCAACAACCACTGTATGTTCGCAGAATGAGGACGAAATTGATTTTGAATATAAAAAGGATGCCGTTGAATATTGTCAAATGGGAAGATAGGTAAACGATCAACAACAGCGGTAAAACATCGTTTTAGGAAGATTAAGAGCGGCAACTACGGCGTTAGATGGATCAAGTACGTGAAGGTCGATCACGCAAAGATAAATTACTGCGCATAAGGCTAATACTAATAGTTCACGATGGAGATCTACCACGTTGGGCTTTAAACGTAAAAAATATAGTTATTCTTAAGGGATTTGCCGCTTCTTTCCATTGGGTATGGAAGTTTAAAAGAATGCACGGGATTGAATCCCGTAGGGTTACCAAATTTATTACAAAACATGGAATTGATTTAAGAAATGTGGAAATTGCACAATGCGAAGTTTTCATCGATGAAATGAAGTCGCACCTAACAGCAAGCAAACCCGAAAGTGTCTTTAATTCCGATCAGAGAGGATTCAACATTGCACATCATTCTGGTTGAACTCACTGAGGGTCAAAAAAAGTGGAAAGAGTAGTTCAGTCTGTGTTTTCGACCACTCACAGCTATACGATACCATACATTATATACCATACATTACGTCAATTAAAATTAATTAATTTTCAACACAAGTGATTTCAACAATTGTTTGTTATTTGCGTATATTATGGATAGTTCTTTACCGCACAGGCACGTGCTTATAAAAATACGAATGTTAAGTACATAATAATAATTCTGTTATCTTAATATCTGCATGTCTCAATGCCAGCCTTTGTTAATCGTGACACGGAAAGCAGCGAAAACAAGACCTAATTCTTGCCTGTGGCGAGAACGCTTGACACTATGGTGGGGCGCGGCATCCCTATGCTACTGCGCATTCCCGCCTGTCAGCGTCGCAGCAATCGATCTTCGATTGTTCTTGGGATTCTCGAAACAAACTGTGGAGACGCTATCAAATAAAAGAGACGCTATGGAATAGAATATAATTGGCATTAGAGATAACTGCATTAAAAATCGCCAATATTGTAATAATTTGGCTAGAAAATGAAAACATAGTACAAGAAAATGAAATTTATGGCTGAAATATACGTACATGTAAAAGAAAAATCAAACAAGAAATGGGCGAATCCATACTTTGTACGTAATATTTTCTCAATTTTTTTGCAAATTATGAATTAAAAGGTGGAAAAGGAAAACAATTAATATAATTTCTTGCCTTCAGAAATATATTAGAGTCTAATATATTAATTAATCTTTGGCACATACTTTAATTTGGCGGCCACTCTTAACACGTCCAATAGCGACGAGATCCACGGGACGAAAGGAGGAGATTTTCTCAATACAATGCATGATATTGACGGGATGGCCGGGTAGCTGGTTTGATCTCTCTTTAAGAGGGTAGACACGGCACGTGACCTCTCCCATTTGGAAGGTCGGTATTACAGCAGCTTTTTCCTGCACCGAAATGGTAATACCGACATGCGAGAGGGAGCTGCTTGTTATTTCGATATTCTATTCTGAATGCGGAAAGAAATTTCCAGCTCTTGCGTTGAACTTGAGATTTGAACGGAAAGTCTGCTGGTAGTGTAAGCGTAGAAAATTCATTATACATTTCAATTACTTGAAATGTGCTTATGCTACAATATGTTACGTTACAGTAAGGAATCATAAGTGAAAAGAAAAAATTGATGAGGGATATTGGATGTCCCAAAAAACGAAGTTCGTTAGATTAGACATTTTTTTGTTAGCAAAAGTCATTGAAATCGGTGAGGTTGTCCCTTTTCTGTACATGTACCGAAATCAGACCCACTCAATTGTTAGAAACATCTTCTGCAAGCAGTTTTTCGATGTTTTTTTTATTTCATGTCGAACTGAATTTTTCTATTTCAAGTGTGTCAATATTAGGTATTAATGAAATAATAGGATACAAATACAGCGCTATGTCTAAATAATGGAAGCGTTTATTCAGGTAGAATTGTTTCTAAATTAAATCGTTTTCTAATAGGCAGGAAATTACTAAATTATACCAAGTTTTTATTTAGGCCGGCAATGTTTAAATTAAGATAAGTATTTACTTAAAATATTTACAGTTTTATATGTGATTCGCGTAACGCTCCTCTGGTTTCAAATTTCGCTCCTAATTTATTTATGGCTAACGATAGTTACAATTATGTTGGCGAGAATTCGTTCGATATTACTAGAATATTAACGCCTTAGTTCACGCGATAGCGTAACAGTGTAAAACACATTTGGAAAAATTGTTTTTATTCCAGAATTATTTCTAATATTAAAAGAATGGCATTGAAGTTATGCGATACTAAAAGAAAAATTGGTATACAATACAGGATAACAATATAATATATTTCAATTAATGCGCTGATAAATATGCTTATTTTCAACGTGAAAAAAGGGAGTAAAGATCAAAGTTTTAAAAATGATTCTAATTAAGAGATGCAACAGATTAGGTAGGATAACTGCAATCTGTGCAACTAGTTATGGAACAAATAATGTAGCAACTTTTATGCCTAACTTATTTAGAGACTATGTTATATGTTGCATAACAAAAATATGTACGCATAACTGCAATGTGAAGAATGTTAGACACTTGAGTAGCAATAACAGCGTAAACAGTATTCAAGATTTCCAACATAACGTAATAATGTTAAATAAAGGTATTAATAATGATAATGTAAATATAAACATGTTAACAACAATCATTGAAGACTTGGAAAACCACGACTATCATATGTCACAAACATTGAGCCTTATGTTACTTCGCTGCTGTGGAAATGTATTATATGATGAATCGCCAAAAAAACGACAAGCATTAGTAGATCATGTCTGGAATCTTGTTAAAAAAAGAGGCAAATTGACAATAAATCACTATAACACATTGTTACAAGCATATATTGATAATGATCATGTCATTGACCCAAATGAATTTCTAAAAAACATGACTGTTACACCAGAGTACAATACATATTGCTTATTGTTAGAAGTACCAACCATGGGTAATTGTACATTTGCTGATAATGTTTTATCAAACATACAACAAAGTTCTTCACCTATCGGCAGAAAAATTTGTCACGCATTAATGTATACATATGCCGCAAACGGGGATACAGATGGTGTTATGAAAGTTTTACAATTAATGGAAAAGGGAAAAATTAAACCTTTATATGAAAACAACATATATTTAATGTATGGATATGCACAAAGGGGAAACATCGAAGCATTAGATAAATCTTTAAAAAATGCTCTATTATCGCCATTGCACATCATGAAGCTGGTTAAATGTCTTTCTTTATCCGGGCATGGTGCATATATACCAAATGTTTTGAGTCACATGGAACCATTAACTACAGGGAAGGATGTTGTACCTACTATTATACAGCTTTTACATATAGGACATGTTTCAGATGTATGCACCACGGTTTCTCATATTCTTGATGATAGTGAATTTCAGAACATAAAAAAATTCTTAATATATTGCGTTGTGCAAGAGGTGATTAAATTATACGAAGACTCAAACACAATACTAGAAGTTGTAAATAACTTGGCAACAAAAAATTCTGCTATAGATATTTGGAAACAAGCAATTGAATTGGCTATAAAACAAAACAAAGATGCATTAGCACTAGCAGTTCTCCACAAAATGAAAGCATCTGATACCCTTATTGAATCGCACCATTTTTGGCCTTTATTTTTGAATACTCAAAAGTGTAATAGTGGGCCTGATATATATTCAGTCTTGAAGCACATGGTAGCTTTCCGCGTCATAATAGATTCTGAAACACTTGTAAATTATGTGTTTTCATTCATCGATACTAGTGACCCTGGTGCTGTAATCGTAAAAATGAAAGAGTATGGTATTGCCCCTATTCATTCAGTAGAGCCTTTTGTAACATTTTTATTGAGTATGGGCAGACTGAAAGAAAGCATAATATTGTGTACCAAATTTAAGAAAAAAATTGACTGCCAAAAGATATTAGATCCTTTGATCAATAGCTATATGAAATCAAAAGATATAGGTTCCTGCATACATTTATTATATCAATTGTGCTATAATGGTCAAGGCTTCTCTGGAATATTCATCCAAAAATTGGTAGGTAAGCTAGAGTTTAGGGAAAACAATGGAGAAAATTTAATTAAATTATTAACTGCCGCAAGAAATTATAAAGCTGTTATATCTGATACCGATGCAATTTATATAAAAGAAAAAATTAATATGAATCTTTATGGACAGCAAAAAGATGTTGTCTCAAATTTGATCCTCGACATCACAGCAGGCAATACCAGACAAAATTATAATAGTGGACTCTGCATTCATCCGCAGTACATGAATACAGAGCAACTGCGTGAACACTTACATGAACTGAAAAGTAAAAATAAAAATGTAAGGGGTGCTTTGCGAAAATTGTTCATGAAGTACTGTAATACGAATAATGAAAAATTGGTACAGGAGCTTGTGTCAGAAGTGGAGCGTAATAATATTGCGTGGACACGTGGAATGAAAATAACTTTGTTTGATTTTTATGTCAAAAACAAAATGGTAGAAAAAGCCAGATCTGTGTTGCGCCACATAAGATTTCAGTTTCCAAACTTTCAAATAGATAATTTCAAAATTTTACGTTTTGTTATATTGCTAGTAGAAAATGAGAAACTAGGTGAGGCATTTGATATATTAGAAGAATGTACATCTGTTAATCAAAAGCCAGATGCGCATATGCAAATTCATGAGTTATTCAATTTGCTAATAAAAAATAATTATTCGAATAATATTGAAGACATGATAAATCTACTTGCTGCAAAGGGATACTGCAGTGAGAAATATATGTTGTTCAGATATTTAATTCTTGCACAAATGTTAAATGGAAACATACTAACTGCTGTATCTATATTTGAGAATTGTGTTGGAGGCTATAATAAAACACCAGCGAAGCAAGAAGTTTTAATAGAATTGATGAAACTATCATTAGAATCACCTTCCGAATATGATAATCTATTAAAAAAAGTTTCTCAACTCATAGTAGAAGTTCATGGTGAAAATATAGCAAATGTAAATATTGCAATAGCATTAGCTTTATGTAACAAAATATCAGAATTACAGAGTTTATTGCAGGTATTATAATATTATTTATTTTTAATACTTCTAATTATTTGTCATTGACATTGATAATTGAACATTAAAGTTATTTAAAATTAATTTTTCTAGACAAAAATTGTAAAAGAAGAGCTTTTAATGCAACAACTTAATTTTTTAAAAGATGATGAAATTATAGCTACTACATTGGCAATGTTAGAAGCAATTTCTGATCAAACATGTTTAAATGCAGAATCTATGTGCCAATTAACTTTGTCTCTATATGGTAAGCAGTTATGTTCAGTATATAACTTAAGATAAATATCCCTCACAAATTTTCGAATCATTTATTTTTATGTACAGATAAACAAGCAAATTGCAAAGATGCTGTCGAATTAAAGGAAAAAATGGATTTGAAAGGTGTAAAACCCAGCGCAACTTTTGAAAAAGCATTTAATTCATTGTTGAGAATTCATAAGTTTCAGGGATTTTCCGACACTGTTACTAATGAAGTTGAATCAAATGTAAATCAGATGCAAACAAATCAATAAATAAGTTTTAGATTTTCTTTTAACATAGAATTATAACTATTTATTGAATTAAGAGTGTCTTTTTTTACTGGAACATAGTTCCCACGCTCTTTTTCTTTACGAATGAAATCCTCAACCTGTTTATATTCGCCGATCAATTTTTCTATCGTATTTTCTAAAACATTAATTTGGAGATACACGTTACTACTATCTAATCGTTTTTTTATTTCATCATGTTCAGACTGTATTATTTTTAAATTTTGTTCACATTTTAATTGCTCCTGTCTCAATTGCTCACATTCCGCTATCAATTCTCCTTGTTTTATTGTTAATTTTGCCTTTAAACTATCTAAATTGCCTAGAATCGTTAATTCATTTTCCTTATTACTCATTTTTCCATTAACGTCAGTGCATTCAGCTTTAAGCTTTTGCTCCATTATTTCCATTTCACTTAAAATTTGCTGTAGTTTAAAATTTTCTTTTGTTAATTTCTCAAAACTTTGATCATGGTTTATGTATTCATTACCATGAAACTGTGGTAAGCTGTTTAGAATAGCCATTTCATCATTACCAGTGAAATTAATATCAATGTCCAACATATTTGAAATATTTTCTAAGTATTCAACGATGGATTTTTCTAATCTATGCAATTTTTTAGTTTCATCATCTTTATTTTCCTCAAAAGTGACCATAAATTGTTCTATAATTTCTTCCCGTTTACGAAGTTCTTTATATTTAATTTGTTTTTCACTTTGTACATCATCCATATCTGTTTCCAATTGTTCAAGTTTATGTTCCGTTTCCTGTATTTGCTTTTTCTTTTCGGACAACTGAGCTTCCGCAGCTGCAATATCCATATTGTCCTGCTTAATTTTCCGCATGAGCTTTTCTTTTTCTTCGTCTGGTGATATTCTGTGTTTCTCATCTTCTCTCAATTTATCCCTTTTCTCCTCTGCTTCTATTATTTTGAGATGCAATTTAACTGCTTCCTGTTTCAAAGGGGATAATGTTATCTCTTCCTCCAAATAATGCTGTTCTTTATATAATTCATCCAATTCTTGTTGCATTCCATTCACTTTTTCTTGTAAACTAGTTTTCAATATTAATAAATCGTCGTATTTTTCTTTTGTATTGACGTCCATGTTTTCTATAAGCCTCTCTGTTCTCTTTTTCTCATCCTCCAGCTGCTTTTTTATCTTACTTAATTTTTGCTCCAATTTCCTCCTTTCTTCAAACATATCTTCAATTTTCAACAAATTTCCTTCATTTTTTGTCATTAACTCTTCAGTTTCTTGTACAATCATTTCTTTCCCAATATTAGACGTCATTTTATCCACAACAATATTATAATCAGCTAATTGTCCTTGCAAAGCTGTTAATTCTGTAGCCAAATCTTTGGCTCTTTTGTCATAATGCAGATAAGTAGCTCTTTCTTTATTTTGTTCTTCAATGTCTTTCATAATTACAATAATCTCTTGATTTAATTCTCTTATTTTCAGCTGCAATAGCCCACTATAATATCTTTTGTCCTGAATTTGTCTAGAAACAAAAATTACGAATTAAAGTCAGTGTCATTCAGAACTTTTTTATCAGCCTGATGAGAAGAACAATAATATTCACAAAATGTAAATGAAAGAATTCATATACCGCATCATTGACAATCCCCTTCCTGTACCGGGTCTAATGCCTGCTACTCCATGTTGAGTAATTGGTCGTTCCATGATGTTTATATTCATTTGACCAGAAAGTGGAAATCCTGTATTAAAAGCTCCACAACTGGTAGAGCCAATAGTATTCGACCGTGAAGTAGCTGGTGGTAGTTGACTAAATGAAGCTATGGATGATGGTGGCCTTGCCAAAACGTTTTGACCAGGTGTTCCTGGCCGTGCACTTCCAGGAGTGATATAAAATTCTCCTGTTTCATTTTTTACACCTCTGTGATACCTTTCAAATTTGCTTTGGGATGTAGCTATACTTGTCTGTGGTCTCTGCATTATAATGATTTACTCAAAATGTTGTCTCGCTTTAAAAGTATTAATTATTTTAGTCAGTTTGCAAACAAATAATTCCTGTTACTACTCAGTCAAGCCTTGTTTTGTCAAGAAGATTTAGAATCCATTTGCTTTGCTTCTAGTTGCTATAGAAACAAATTCATATAGTAATACTGGAGCTATTTACAGCATATACAGGGTGGCCCATAAGTCTCGCCGTATTTTTAAATTTTGCCTACCTGAGGTGATTCTGAACAACTTTTCCCTTGACCAAAATATTCTACGAAGCTTCGTTTTTGAGTTATTAACGAAAACCACTGGCCAATGCGAGCGCCCGTATAGCGCGCGCTCAGTTACAACTGCGCGCCGTCGCGATCGGGTGCATCGAGGGGCAACGTACGGCAAATATTACATCGTCTTAAATTAAGAATAATGTGCAATTATTCGTTATTCATGAATAACAATTAAGTTAACAAGTCGTTTAATAACTGTTCCATACTTTTATTCGTTTTCCGAAACGTTAAAGTGTTTTATTACTTATGAAAAAAACGTTTGGATAATTAATGTAAGAAAAAAATAGTTAAATAAACTCATCCTTTCGTTCACGAAGTAACCTGCTTCGACGAAAGTTAGTCCTTGGCAGTTGGTCGTTGCACCGATCCTGACCTACCTTAACAATTTTATGCCACGAAACGCACGTCTCGGCGATCGATACCGATCGGATTCGCACTTGTTTCCACACGTACACGACCGCACATTCACGATTAGTAGTAACGATTGTAGTGCTTACTACTTATAAAAAAACAATACTGTATATGTAACAGAATTTTTTCGAAAGATTATTGTTACAAAGATAATTTAAATTATAATTTTCCTAAGTGAATGGGAACAAAAATCTAGTTACTATTATGAAATTAAATTTTTTTGGTATATATTCTATTTTTGTAACTTTAAATCTGTATTTCATATATAATCAATATGTAACGATGATTCTATCACAGCCTACTCTAGTACTAGCACAGCCTTCTCTAGTACTAGCCGTGCTGAACAACGTGGCAACACCGCGTGTTTACCGATCGGGAGTCCTATTTTCAGTAATGGGAGTCTTGTTCTTGGGATTACAATTAACGCATTTTCTCATAGAAAATTATGTTAAAGTACACAATTCTTTATTAATTATGTCTGAGTAATATATAAATATTATAACTATGGTAAGTAGAAGTAATATTAAAGTATACTAATAGTTATAAATGTGGTATACATTTTGTGGACTCTCGGAATGGTTCGGTGATGTGATACATAAAATTGGAAATATTTTACAGTGGTTTTAAGAAAATGTAAGTATGAAGCAAAATAGAATCATCTTTGAACTAAAACGCAACATTTGAAAATGAATGGAGTGATATATAAGTTAATAGAAACCTGAAATAGACAAAATTATTGATACGAAGTCAAAGAGGTTAAGTGTGCACGGAAAGAGGTTGGATAAGTTGGAAGGGAAGGGTTGTGCAGGTAATTATAAAATCTTCACCACAAATGCATGTATCAGAAAATGCTAAATGATGTGCATTTGATTGAATATTAATATATGTTAATTTACATAAAATGTGCTTATGATTTGCAGATTTTAGAAAATCTGATTCCAAATTGGTACCATTTATTATGGCTTTCATTGTTGCACATATATGAGTAAATAAGGTTATTACTTCTTCTGAAGGAATGGAAAGATCTTTGTAAGTGATCAAAATGTACATTATTTATAGTTGTACCTTTATCCTCCACAATCAATTATTTACATATATTACAATTTAATTTTTTAGCAACGGAATAGGACCCATAACCGGATATATAAATATTAATATAATCATCTACAACAAACGTGGATAAATATTCAGTATTGAAAATTTTTGAAAATCCATTTACATCGGCAGAAAGATCATGAAGATCATTAATATTATTCCCTTACAATTGGAAACATAACAACACTGTGGCCTTATTAACTAATAAATATAGTATGAAACTTCTGAATTTTTCAAAAATTGTGTATGTATATAATAAATATAAACTTGTAAAAAATGAGTTATGATACTATTAAAATGTTATTAATGTTGGTTTTATCTATTGAATAAAGCACAGCTAAACACAAATTATCTCTTATAAGTTCTGGGAATGTATTGTGGAATAGAATGCCACTGATTATACGAGTGTTTATGTTAAAAGGGACCCATAGGGTCCGAATGCTTGACGCTTCTACTCTAAATTCATTCGATAGAGTTTCTCCTTTGAATAAGGACGTACCTTCCCTTTACAATATAATAAAGTATTCTTTTATTAGAATGAACTGTGTATTATACATTATCAAACTTTCTCATAATCTAGTTTTCCAATAATTAACACTAAATTGAAATATATTGAATGCACAATAGCTTTTATTAAATAAATGTGCTATACACAAAGATTAGGACCTAAATAGTTAATAAATGAAACTTCCCTGCATTACTGCACTTACTTTTATATTTTAAAAAATTGTCTACTGATAATAAGTACACATTGATGTGCAAACATTCGAAAAATAAGCGGGAGAGTGAGAGGCCGGTATGGAGAAACTGAGAGTCCGGTAGGGTGGGTTGGGTTAGGTATACTGATATATATATATATATATATCACAGTCGGACTCTCGCTATGTTCCCATTTTTACCTTCAGCTCGGTTAGTACTAGAGTAGGCTGTGATATAAATAAAAAAATCAGTTATTTTATTAATTTATGTACTAAAAATTCTAGAAAATTATTTGAAACTGATTTTACAAGAAATCATACATTGCTCATTTTGCATGTATGATTTGCACGCAATATAAGAAACCATCTCACGCAATATTATATTTTGGTATAGATTTCTTGTCCTATTGTGATTATTTTTCAAATAATGTAGCAGAGAACGACATTTCTTAAAACAAAAAAAACAAGATAAACATTTAATATTGTTTATGACATCAACAACCTTCAAAAAGGTTATCGCTATCAATTTACAAGTAACTGATAAGAAATACGGATTTCTTGGATCACCGGTTTAGTTGTACTATAAATACAATCGTGCAAGTTTTATACTTGAGTATTAGATCATTTTGAAATTATTCACGATATTTGTATGTATGTGATTGGGTATTTAAATTTTCGATAGAAAGACAGATAAATTACAACACATACCTCAATGCACCTGATATATTAGAAAAGATGTTGGACATTAAGATTCTAGACGGCGGGTTTTCCGCACAATTATCATCCCATGTTGGTGCAAAAATTGATGGTGATACTCTATGGACTGCAAGATTTTTGGCAACGAATCCCAATGCAGTTTATGCAACGCATTTGGATTTCCTACGGGCAGGTGCAGATATTATTCAAACAAATACTTACCAAGCTTCAGTTTCTGGTTTAATGAAATATTTATCTATGACTGAGAAGGAAAGCATTAATTTATTGCACGAAGCTGTTAAACTAGCCAAAAAAGCAATCAACGATTATACTGAAGAAATTAAGGGATGTGAACAGGTCGAAAATAAAAATCCTATGATTGCTGGTTCTTGCGGGCCGTACGGGGCTAGTTTGCACGATGGTTCAGAATATAACGGAGCTTACAGTAAAAATATATCAAGGGAGACAATGATTCAATGGCACAAATCACGTATCGATGCTCTTATTGATGCTGGAATAGACTTGTTAGCTTTAGAAACTATACCTTGCTATCAAGAAGCAGACGCATTAATTGAACTTTTACGGGAATATCCTACTGTAAAAGCGTGGCTTTCATTTTCTTGTGAAAGAAATTCTCAGAATATAGTTGATGGAAGTAATTTCCAAGAAGTTGCTACACGGTGCTATAAAATGTCTTTACCTGGCCAAATAATTGCTTTAGGTGTAAATTGTCTTGCTCCGAAAGATGTAACTCCTCTATTAAAAAATATCAATAGAAGTACAACGAATGGGTTTGTACCGTTAATAGCTTATCCTAATAGTGGTGAAATCTATTCCCCAACTGATGGTTGGGTAGAAGGTGAAAATGGTTCATCTATTGAAAGTTTTATTCCTGAGTGGCTAGAACTTGGAGTACGATATCTTGGTGGGTGTTGCAGAACATACGCAGAAAATATAAAATCAATTCGAAAGGAAGTAAATAATTTTCAGAGAAAAAAGACAATTACAGAATAATTGTGTTAATAAGTAGCTAATATGACTCTTGTATTGAATAAATAACTATTTATTTTAAATATATTTATCTTTATATATATGCTATATTTTTTAACATCCTAATTATTATATCTTTGTTACATCTATAAATTAATAAAATGCGTATATATTTTAAATAATAACTGTTGCCATCATTTGCAAATGCTCAATTTCGCTATTCAAGTAAAATAACAAATAAAATATATTAATTATATATGTCTTCCTATTCCTATATCTGCTCTTTTCATCAAGCAATTTGCCAATCCCCTCTTATGTTTGTTATATCTTATATTTCAATGATAAATTGAAGCAATGGAGAAGGCTATCTTTATTTTGCTTGATATAAAAGGAGCTCTATAGTAGCTTGAAAATTGCATGATGAAAGACATCAGCAAACACTGATTAATAGCTATCAGTCCCATATTAGATATGATTTAAAAAAACATTTGAAAAAATGTTGCATACATGTAATGTGTAGATCAAACGCGTAATTTATCGTAAAACGTGTAAACATGCAATGAAATCTGATGTCTCTGTTATAAAAGCTCTTTACAAAGTATGAACAGAAAGAAGGTAATTTTTTGTTGCAATATAAATTTTAAAAATTTCATACATTTCAATATTTATCTCGTAGATTCTCTATGGACTTTGGAATAGGTATATACCATCGAGCCAATTGCAGAAATTATTGCCTCATAATCGCGGATACGTTTAAACGACTAAGACGTGTGCAAAATTATAAAAGCTGATTTTCCCGATGCATAAAATGTGGCGCAGTTAAACAACATTATACGACTTACAATGTGTTAAATCTTAATATAACTTTATATTTTATTGTGCGTATAACATTACATTTTCAGGCTTGTTCTCAATCTTAAAAACGTTTAACTACAGTTTGGGATAATTTTGTTAACAAATCATGCAAGAGATAAAGGTGGTAGATGGTGGATTTTCTACACAATTAGCAACACGTGTTGGTGACATAATTGATGGTGATCCTCTGTGGACCGCACGATTTCTTGTTACAAATCCTAAAGCTATTATTTCTACACACTTGGATTTTCTAAAAGCTGGAGCAGACATAATCCTTACAAATACTTACCAAGCATCTATCAATGGTTTTTCAAAATATATGGAGGTAACAGAAGAGGAAAGCCTTAATTTATTTTCTAAAGCTGTGGAGTATGCCAAAGAAGCTGTAAATCTGTACAAAAAAGACATAAAGAATAAACATGATGTTGTAAATGCAAATCCATTAATTGCTGGATCCATTGGGCCATATGGAGCCTGTTTGCATGATGGTTCAGAGTACAGTGGGAAGTACTGCTCCACTGTGTCAGAAGAAGTTCTAATGAATTGGCACAAGCCACGTATTCAAAAATTAATAGACTGCGGTGTTAATTTACTAGCAGTAGAAACAATTCCGTGTGAACGTGAAGCAGAAGCACTAGTTAAGTTATTGAAAGAATTTCCAAATAGTAAAGCTTGGTTTTCTTTTTCGTGTTCTAGTGATGGGAAGACTATAGTTGATGGTTCAAATTTTCAAGATGTTGCAACACGATGTTACAAAAATGCTTTGCCAGGTCAAATTTTAGCAATTGGAGTTAATTGTATCGCACCACAACATGTAACTTCTTTATTAAAAGGAATTAATCAAAATTCCAACATAGAGTTTATACCACTGGTAGTATATCCTAATAGCGGTGAAACATATACAGTGGAAGATGGTTGGATGAAACAGGAAGAAGGATATTCTTTACAATCATTTATAAATGAGTGGCTCAATTTAGGTGTTCGATACATAGGCGGATGCTGTAGAACGAACAGTGCGGATATAAAAGTAATACGTACAGAAATAGACAAATGGAAAGAGTTAATAAGCTCTTAAGCAGATGCCTTGATATATTTTATGCACGTTTGCTACAAAAAAATTGACATAAATATTGAAAAATGAAAAGGAATATGCAAGGATTTAACATTCAGATATTTTTATACAAGTTAATTATTAATAAAAACCATTTTTTCTTCACATTATTTTAATATACAATATTTTAAAAGGACTTGATTTAAAATATGACGGCATATACATAAATTGAAAGAATATATATTTTTATATAAACGATTTTTTATAATAAAGGTATTATAGAAACACAACAAATTCTTAGAAATTATATTAATTGTCACCTTAAAATGTCAAGATAACAATAAATAAATGAAGAATGTGTAACTTTATTTATCAAATATAAACGGAACTAGACTGTAGAAGGGAAGTAGTTGCGATCTAAAGCAATAAAGTATAGATATTTTAGCAAATATGCAAAATTTTGCTTCATCTTTTTATAGAGTTTTTATATTAATATTACAAAAGATTATACATAGATATTTGTCAAATAAGTTTCACTCGATGTACTTATATATATAATTATCAATTTTCCAACGGTAGATATATGTACACTAGTTCGTCACCTACGTTATGTACATTACCTTCTGCATTTATTTTAATGCTTTTCGTTTCCATATCAATGTTAAATACAGAGTTAAGTGGAATTAAAGTTTTACCTTTCAACATATCGTCAGTCGTTGGTTTATTCCTAGGTCCCAAAACTGGGTCATTATAGCGATACAGGGAAAGTGAAGATGGATCTAGAACATAGTAGAGGACAATATATTATTTAGTGGATAACGTTAGTTATAGCAAGTGATCTTGGTTGAAGGCTTACTTTTAATATGTCTGTTTTCTTTTAATATTTGTGTTATAACGTCCATTGCAGTGTCTCCATTTGATATTTTTATGACCGTTCTAAATATACCACTGCACATTTGTGGATTGCTGATGCGCACTGATAATCCAAGTTTAGAGGAGAAATTGATATAGGGTGAACCTGGACAGCACTCTTCCCTCGTCTTTTCTGGAGCTTCATCCGTGTATTTTATCAGAATACTCTCCAACTAAATGGAAATGGAACTATGAAATGCGAGTGATTTAAATAGGTAATATCAGAAGGAGCATATTTCTTACGTCCAGAGTAGTTTCAAGATATTTTTTGTTATCTTGAAGAACTTTGAATTCATCAAAATCTAATGTCAAGTTAAGCGCACTCAAACCAGTAATATCCATTTTTTCTCTTATAACTTGTACGAACGGCATTACCCGTTTTATGTACTTTTTCAATTCTTGCAACTTACCCAATTCTGTTGCAATAATTTTATTCTCTGGTAATTTATTGTGATTTTTCTGAAAAGTACAGTGTCATAAAAATATATATCGATACGCATTGACGAATTGATGTCAACCGTAATTCGAAACAATTGCTTACAAGGTATAAGTTTTTCATTGTAGTTAAAACAGTGTTTTGCCAAAGGGGATACGTTTTCGCCAGCCAAACTGTTCCTAAAGTAGGTTTCTCTATAGTTGATGCTTCAGTTTTCCCTTTTGGACCTTTCTTTGGTGTCATGTAACCTTTTAGATGAATTCTAAATGAATGCGCAGCATCCATGAGATATTGGGATGATTTTATAAGAACTTCATCTATTTCTCCTACTTGAGGCCACTTAGCATTTAATATGCTGCCTTCCTGTTTAAAAATATTCATTATAATTAAGATTAACATTGTTGAATTCTATGCCTCTTTCAAATTTTCTATCTAGTTCTTGTGAAATAGGTGCACTGTAGATACGAAGACTTACTTTACCAATAAGGGTCCATACATGTTCTGCTACATGTGGACAAATGGGAGACAGAAGAGTAATTTGAAGTTCTATAAATCGCAGGATTAACGGCCAGTTAAAAGCATCCAGTGCACTCAGCTGCAGATATTTGTCCTTTGCTGTTTGCAACTCGAAGAATCCCGTTTTTAATGCTTCTTTGTACAGCATATTCGAGTAATTTTCTTTTGTTTCTCGTATCTTCAGGTTCATTTCACTAGTTCAAATCAAGTTATTATCGATTTTATTATGGAAGACGGAATTATCGAAAGACATACCATTCAAAAACCCTGTCATGGAATGTGTGCGGTTCGCCTTGTCTGAAGGAATTCTTAGAAGCTAATACTTCTTTGACCCATTCAATAAAATTATACAATCTGAGAATTCCAGCGTCGGCCGTACTTTCTGCAAAATTAGCATCTTCTACCGAATCACCAGAATCAGCTAGACAGAGTCGCATACCATCCGCCGAAAATTTTTCCACGGCTTCGCTAAGTGTTAGGAAATTGCCCTCCGATTTTGACATCTAATGAAATTGCATTTATATTAACAAGCTCGCATATGAGTTATAAAATGCATGTAAAAATTCTCATCTTCTACCTTCGCAGAGTTCAGTAATAAATGCCCATTTGCTCTTATTCCTTTAGGCCATAATTCAGGATGCTTTGGCCATATCGCGGTATGATTGTAAATGAAAAACGTTAGATGATTTTGAACCAAATCTTTTCCGGACACCCGTAAATCTACAGGGTACCAGTAATAGAATTCACGCCGCATGTGGTTTAATGCCTCCTTCTTTATATTTGTTTTTGGAAGCTTGGCATCTTTGAAGAAAATATAGTCCCATACTTCTGATGTCATTTCTTCAGCCCTAAATAATATTGCTGTTTTAGTAAATAAAAAGTTTAAGTACGAAGTATTAATTGTATTTCTTCGAACTATTGAAACGGCAATAATTAACTAATGGCTCGACAAAATAAGAGAAAAAATATAGAAGGCAATATGAAATACTAAAGACAAAGTTCCTCATGAATAATTGATAGGAAAATAAACGTTACTTTATGTTGTATGTGTTTGGTTTGTCGCCTTTAAATGTTCCCCCTTGCAATAAATGTGCTACTGTGTAGTAGGCCATATAAATTGTTGAGTCTGAGAGTGACTCTATCAACCAACTTTCATCCCATGGTAGTTTAGTACCTAAAAGTAGTATCTATAGTTATATCTAAAGCCATGGAAATCGGCTACTTTTCACTTTACAGTTACGTAAATTTACCTAATCCATAAGTTCTCGAACACGCATACTCATGTAGCCAATCGAGACAGGCCATAAAATTTTTTCTAACTTCATCGTGGTAAGTATTTAGATTATTCAAAGCTTCGGTTGCGTCTTTCTTCCAATGTTCCTCTCCATAATCCAAATACCATTGATTGCATAGAGCCACTACACATTCGTCATTTGATCTTGAGATAATAACTTTTTCAGGCTCATAATATATAGTTGCTTGTCCTTGATTTACCAATTCCTTTTGTAGTTGCTTTTTAACATCTTGAACTTTTTTTCCTTTGTACGAACCGACTAACAATACACCATCATAAAATCCTTTAAGATATACCATCTCCTTGGCTTTCAGCAATTTATCTTTGTCATTTTGAGATTGGATTTTTAGTTGCTCACATACAGTTACGGCAGATAAATTACCGAATTCTGGCACTTCGATGATAGGTATCTAATGCATCGACTTTCATTAAAATCATTGCTATTTGGGATTGAACACTGTTATCAGCCGAGGAGTAAAATGTAAACTTACGGGCTCGTAAGGGAGAACCATTTTATCGGTTATATTATACTTTTCTCTAAGAGCTTGCTTCTGTTTTAAGTCTACTAAAGCTGCATAATCGTCAGGAGAATCGCTAGGTACAGAAGTAACAACACCAGTACCCTTGTCTTCTTTGATAGTTAACATCGGTAAGGTGTAAATCACCTTATTAGATGTGAGTGGTGCTTCCACTGGTATTCCCAATATATCCTGTAAATTATATTCGAATTTATATTTTATATTGGTATAATCAATCTTTTTTATATACATCTTCACATAATAAAGACAATAATATTACTTTTCCAGTAAATTTTAACGCAAGCGGTATCTTTCCCTCTTCTTTAAAAAAATCCTGATAAGCCATATTTCGAGCTGCTCTTTCTGTTGAAATATAAACATCTCCACTTGACAATGTGTAAGCGATATAATTTATGTCTGGATGAATCCAACAATTTGTCTGGCCGTACATTGTTTCTGGTCTTAAGGTAGCAGCCACTAAATAAACTGCTTTCCCGGAGAGTGATCTATTAAAATGTTTTAAGTGTTCAATGTTTAGAACACGCTTGAAAATGTATCTAGTGCTCACTTTAGATTTGCAGGATAAGGTTCTTGCAATTTCATTTTAATTAACGTATATTCTTGTGGTCCAATGCCTTCTCCAGATGATCTGTCATGATCCATACAAGGTTGCCCATCCTTTGGCGAATAGATCGTATACCTCTTTCCATACTTTATTTTGTTACTTGCTTTCAAGTGTTGAAATTGCCAACGTACAAATGAATCAAAAAACGGATTTGCATCGGTAGTAATAAATGTTCTGCGCCAATCAATCTAGAATAAGTATTTTCTTTCATTTCTAAAATACATTTCTAAAATACATTTCTAAAATATATTTCTATTAATACCAAGCTGTACTTCTCGACTCACATGCAAACCTATCGTCTTCAAATCTTTTACAGCAAGTGGTGGAAAATAATCTAACCAGTATGTTGCATCAGCAAATTTCTTTATATCCTCATTTTCTAAATCCAGCATTTGCATTATTTGCCACTGATACTTTCCGCGTGCAGTTTTTGCAACTGCTTTGCTCTAAAAGGATTTGGTATTTAAAACAACTACATAAAAGGACATTGTATATAACAATCAACTACCTTTGCTCCCTTGCTTTTGTTTTTTATTAAAACATCGTCAACAATTTCTTTTTCCACTTTCTCTTCTTCTGGGAATTGGGGAGGATAACCATACAATTCCATTTCTCTCTTTAATTTATCGGCGCATGCTTTAATAGGCATACCAGTACAATGAAATCCGAATGGAAAAAGCACTTTCTTCCCTAAGAGTCTGTTATATCTTACTGCAAACTATAAAATTATAGTTTACATTAATAACTGTATTGATGTAAATAAAAAATTAAATTTAAGTCTTTGAGTCATGTTTTTCATTTTCCATTTAAATTTTTAAATGGTATGTTATATGTTTACTACAGATTCTTGAAGGTAATACTGAGAAGTTTTCAAAACACTATCTACACATGTATGTTGTACAAGCAGTTGCCGAGTTTTTAACTTTCAAATGTTATTAATGTCTTAGGTGCCGTTACATTCAATCCCAGTATCCCATACGTACGATCACTAACAATGCCACATCATCTAAATCAACAATACATAAAATATTACAAAACAATCATTTTAAACTATTTAGTCCCACTTTATTATTAATATGATTAATATTAGTCTCAAGAACCTGCAGTAAAAAATATAGGGTCCCAAATAAAAATTTAAATATGACATTCAAAGGGCAATCTAACATTATATCACGATCATATAATTATCATAATGATATGTCCCTCATGTCATACAACTCTCATCTGAAACAATTTTTTGTATCTCTAATACTTATAGGAATAATCATGGATAGACACTTACAACAAGGAATAATCATGGATAGACACTTAAAACAAACTAGCCATAAATAAAAATTGTATCTGGACTAACGATTTTACCTCACATTTTGATAATGAAAATGTATGACCAAGATGAAGTTTTCCATTCATATAAGGAAAAGGAAATGTTGCAAGAAATTTTTCTTCTGCCTTTTTCTTGGGCTGCAAAGGTGCATCTTCCTCGTACACTCGTTGGGCATTCCACTTTGCCTGCACATCTTTTTCAATATTTTGAAGGTATTCTACTTTAAATGTTCCTTTCCGTTCTGCTGTCTATAAATACGAAAATATTGTTTGAATAACGTACTTAAGTTTAAAATATTTTAATAGACGTATTATAATTTATTCAGAATATCTTTGTGTACTAATTACAAATTTTCGCATAAAGAATAATATATCGGTAAAACAATTGTACTTCTAAAATAAAATAAAGTAATCCAAATTATTAGCAAACATTGAAAGTATGGATTGAACACGTTGGAACTTTATTAATTGCAACTGGTACAGTTACCGGTATTAAGGTTATTTATGTTAAATTCTTATTTATTATACAAGTTTTAATCAGACATACTTGTACTAATGAATTAGGACTTTCACAATTAAAATAGCACCAATACCTACCATGTTAAAAGAAACAAAATTTAAGAAAACTGGACTTAAATATCGAATACTATTTGATGGCCGGCCATATGCTCACATACACTACGCATATGTTGGAACTGGCAGAAGAGGTAGGAAAACGTAAATGATGCAACTTCTGTACTTAGGAAATAACAATGGAAATGGTGTAGTCATCAATGTTGACATTTATTAACTAATTTCATCTTACCACGATATACAAAGAAAGTGGAGAAGAAATAATACAACATACTTTATGAATTATGTATTTCTAAATAACTATTTACAACTTTTAAGTTATTATAATGAAAAATGATATTAAAGATCGATGAATGTCAGAGTTAATAATTGGACTTGGTGGATGGATTGGAAATGGATGGCGATAAGAACTTGTAAAGGAACAATGGTTAAAATTAGTTCTTCTTTGTTAGTCGTCCACCTGCAACCTGACAGTGTGAAGTCAAAGGAAGGTAGATAGCACACTTAAGTGTTAAATATTATTTGTTATCACTATGTTATAATAGAAATAAACGTTATCTTTATACCAGAATAAACGCTTAAGTTAATATATATATAATTATACGTAAATATATAAAATTACAACAGATGTGGAGACTAGCGATATTACTTCTGTTCTGTATTTCTTTATAAATGGTTTATTGTTATTTTACATTATAGATTTGCGTAAATACATTCACATTCGCGCAACTGGTTTTAAACCTAGTATTGAAAAACATTTTTCCAATATTATTGCGGTGGCTTCTGTTAATAAGATGCGCCCAATATTTATCTTCACTATTTCTCCAGCTTTATTCTTCTCAACGCAATAGCAGTTATCATAGAATTCCGTAAAGGCGCATGACACCTCGTAACAATATTCGCATAACTGATTTAAACATAAGTCTTTTGTAATCTTAATCAGTACGTCGGAAAATTTAATTAATACTTTTGCTAATTTCCATTCCTTCTCATGTTCCAATGATACTGGAGTATTCTGCACCATCTCTTGCAATTTTTCGTGGGATACGTTAGCTGACCTTGCAATTGATCGTATTCTCGTTAAAGCATACAATAAGTATACGGCCGTGTTTCCCTTATCTTCCAACATTTTGTCGAAAGAAAATACGTATTCGTGATTTCTGTTGTGTGACAAATCTGCATATTTTATACATCCATAAGCCACAGATTCCTGTGCAGCTTTCAATTCTTCTTTCGTTAGTACTTTATCACGTTCCTTCTCCTCTAACTTCAGAAGGGCGCGTCTTAAACCTTAAATAATCGATAAGAACATGAGAAACGAATATATTAGCTAAAACTTACTGTTTAATAGTTCATACAACATTACCTTCGTCGAGTAAATCACTTAATTTTACCGTATCACCAGACCGTGTTTTAAATTTCTTTTTATCTTGTCCAAGGACTACACCAAATCCAACGTGGTCCATTCTATGGAAACTCGTTAAAATTCCTGCCCGCTCGGCACAGTGTTTTAATATTTGGAAATGCACAGATTGGCCGCCATCTGTTACATATATAATCTATAAAAATAAAATGTATCGAGTGATATTAAATGTATTGATACGTTAGGATATTGAAAGACAGAATAATTCAAATTCTGTAATAAGTACCCAATCAGCTTTTTCTTCTTCAATGCGTTGTTTAATGGCCGCCAAGTCTGATGTATCATATGTAAAACCACCATCAGATTTTATGATGGTCATAGGTATCTGATCGCGTTTGCCCCACATCACTTTTCGTCCTTCGTCTTCTTCTAATAATCCTTTCGCTTCCAATTCTTTCACCAAAGCTTCCATATGCTTCTGATAAAAAGATTCACCTCTTTCTATTAAACTGATGTCTAGGCGAGCATATACCTTCTGGAATTCTAAACACAAAGTAGAGGTATTATACTTCAAAAAAGTATTGATTAGCTTTCTTGACTTTATGATGTAGAGTGCTGCTGTACCTTTTCTAGAAACGTCGCAAATTAGTTGCCATGCTTTTGTCATGTCAGGATCAAATGCTTGTAGCTTGACAACATTGTCCTTAGCACGTTTTTTAAACTCTTCGTCCTCATCGAATCTCATTTTCGATTCTTTATAAAAGCTCTGCAACGTTTACGAGTAACAAAAATATTTGTCAGTACCAGATGTATACAGAAATAATATTAATGAAAATCTGAATGAACATTACTTGAAGATCTGTAATAGGCGGAGACACAGTCAAGTAGTCAGGAAATCTGTCTTGAAGATGCGCAATCAACATTCCAAATTGAGTACCCCAATCACCAACATGATTTAGCCTTAGTACATCATGCCCCAAGAATTCTAATAGTCTTGCAATACTATCGCCGATTATAGTTGATCTTAAGTGTCCAACGTGCATTTCTTTGGCAATGTTAGGACTGGAGAAGTCCACGATCACCCTCTGCTTCTTTGTATATGGTGGAAACGCCTTTCCATTTTTTATCAGTTTACTTAATGCTGTTTGTGCAAATTCTTTCTTTAAATGTATATTTATAAAACCAGGCCCAGCAATCTCTAACTTGGAAATTAGATTGGACTCCCCTACTTCAGATATTATATTGTTTGCAACGTCTATTGGCTTTGAAGAAATGCCTATGAAAACAGAAAAATTATGTCAGGAATATACTTAATGTATTAGGCACGCTCCTAAATATTATTTGTTACCTTTTGATTGAAGTTGTTTTGAAATTGGCATAGCGTTATTGCACTGATAGTCTCCAAATTTTGCATTATTGCTAGGCGTAATAATTACTGAATGATCAGAAATGTCTGGATATGCTGCCATAATTGCTTTTTTAAATAAATTGAACAACGCATTGTATATACTGATATCATTGGTTTCCTCTGTCACAACCTTGTTCTTCAATTTTGCTCTATCAGCTTCAATGGTCTGCAAAGTAAAAATAAAAGTGTAATTACTTAATTTATAGTTAAGTTAAGTATAGATTAAGAATGATGAAATCGTGCGAAAGTTATTTTAAATGCGTAAACGAAGACAATAATTATAAGTTTAAGTCGCAAATTAAAGTGATACCTTTTTTAAGATAGCAACCCTGTGCTTTAATTTTATATTCTCTTGCTCTAATTTCATATATTCATCTTTAGATACAGAAGTTGTCGTAGTATTATCACTTGTAATATACTCTCGCAAAAATTCGATTTGTTCTTTGAGAAAGGTAATTTCTTTTTCCTGCAATTCATATTTGTCAATATTATAACCTATTACAGTCAGTTTACTATTTTTAGTTTAAATATATGTGTATACGAATTTGCTATTTTTTAAAAACCAATATAAAATAGAAATATAGTTTACCGCAGCGGCTGCTCTATCGTTGAAATTTTTTAAATTTATCGTAGACATTTTGCTGAAAGTGCGAAAAATTATCCACGTGTATCACTCAAGACACCTCACTTTTGAACCATTCGATGCATGCTTGATGCGGAATCATATATATTTACTATAAGTTGAAAATATAAATAATATGTAGTGCAATCAAATGCCGGAAAAGGGTGTCCATATTTATAACTTGCAATTCCATGTACATATGTGCATATATGTATCTATGGTGCATATACATACTTTATTTAAATCAACCCGCTTCATATACAGGGTGTCTCAGCTAAAGCAGACCACCTTTGGCCTCCTTTAGCTTACAATTAGTTGAGACACTCAGCATTACTGCTATTATCTTTTATTTTTCAAAATATGTATACAATTCTTTTAAGAATGCTCAATGTATGTTTAAAATAAATTATTGATGACATTAGTTTAAATGTGTTCCGAAGTGCGAACACTAATATGAATGATTAATATTTAATGAATAAAAATTATAATACGGACAATATTCAGATTTTCGGAAAAAATTATAATCATTAAACAAGAATAATACAATAAACTAAATAATACGCTTAAATTCCTTTGTATTTAACAAATGAAGGGTTGGTAATAAATTACAAATTTGTTTTATATCAATTATTTATTTTCCATACAAATTATAAACATGTTTTTCAAATACTGTACATATACTGAATTCTATTATATTTTTAAACCTCTAATTTAATGATATATCATTTCGTTCTCCATTTACTTGTTAAATCAACTACTTTGATCCTCGTTTCGTTTTATTAATGATAAGTAATATACAGGTAGATCCCATTCTTTCTGATCAATGCTTCACTTAATCATTTTTATAATCAAGCTCAATTTTCTGATATGGCAGTTCCAGGATATGAAAAAATACAAATTGAAACTAGCCGAGAATTTGTCATTTTTGTAGACAATTTAGTAATGCACTGCAAGAATCATTCTTTCATGTCCATGCTTTCATAGAGATAATTCTTGTTTTTGTAAATCTGTTTGTATAAAATAAGGAATCGCCACAAATTCAACGTGTCCCGATTGCTATTGCAAGTAATTCATATTTTGAAGGTATTGCAAAAAGCTTTTTCGAAATACGAATCTCTATGAAATTACAGACGACAAATTTTAGCGCTTGAATTTTGAATTGGAAAAATCGGATTTACGAGTTATAAATACATCAGTTTTTATCCTCGTCAGTGTATTTTATGCAGTATACGAGACATTGCCACTGGAACTTTTCTTTTCATAATTTTTATGTAAGTATGTACAAAGATATTTAACAAATTTCATCGTTTCGTCATCGATCGTATCATGTATTGTGTACAGTGCGAATCCTTCTATGCTTTCCCTAATCTACTTCTGCGTTTGTATCTTTATGGATCTCAATTTTCCTTCTTTTTCTGATATCATCAATATAGAGTGAGAGAGTGCTATTTTCTATCTTCACAGAAGACATAGATAAATATATATTTTCATAATCTTTCCTTATAAATGTAATTCGCTTACTTTAAAATCATTATTCGTTAATGTTAATAATATTAGTGTCGGTGCTCCTTTTTTTGCGACTTCAAACTTCCTCCGTTTTTTCATCCTAATTTTTCGTTGAAATCAAAATTCATATAATTAGAATAGCATTTGAGTATCTTTTAAAGATATTGCATAATTTTGTTTGCCTTTGCAATAATAACGCTTTATCTCGGGTCGACTTAGAACCATCAAATACACTTTTAATTACAAAAATATTAAATGAAACAATTGTTATCGTCTAACATATTCAAGTACGTTTATTTAAATGGGTTTAATTACAGAAAAATATTCTTTTTCTTCGCACGATCTAGTAAACGGTATTAATAAAAGTGACTAATAAAGTTTATTTGTAGTTTCACAAAGAATCACCTTGATGGTTCCAATTCCACCTTAAATGTACACACGATTTAGCAAAATTACAATTTATAGATTTAATATGTAAAAACGAGACTTACAATCAATTATTACAAAAAAAAAAGAGAAAAAGGTAACAATGAGTAAAAATTGTGAAAATCGTGAAAGCTGCCAGTTATTGAACAAAAGCCGCATACATTATTATTTAAATGTATAAGTTCTTTGTTACTCAGTCAATCACTTAGCGAATTCAATTCTCACCCCAAATAAAAAGCGACATATTTCTGACTAAAAGAGAGATCAAAATACATTGCCACTTGTTGCGTAAAAGTTAATTAAAGTAAAGAATACAATAAGTATTAATTATTTCCTTAAAATATACATGATTCTTTCCTATATTATCTGATTAATTCACTGCGCGGTAGGCAAGTCCTGTCTGTTAGTCTCTGCTAGAGATGTGACTAAATAAAATTAATCGCAGGATTCAATGGTCCTCTACTCCCTTAAATAATGATCACTGAAATCGTAAAACGGAATTTCTATACGAAACATTTCTGGAAAATACTTTCAAACGACAAAATGATATTTTAAGTACGAAACATATAACCAAGCAAGGATGTGCATGAACGGTGGCCGAAGTGTTCTCAAAAGAGAGCTGTGATGGAGTCACAGTATTATGTTCTTGCTCTTCATTGAAAATGGAGTATCAAGATCAAGGTTGCGGAGTTGTATCATGCGTTTTAATGAAGTCCAGTATTCTCCAACCGAAAAATATTAAGATGACCGTATTACCAAGTGATAGATAAGAATCTTTGTCAAATGGTTCCCGTTTTCTGTCGGACCTTGTCCATATATGTATAGCGCGCGCAATCGATAGAATCTGATGTACTCGCTTGATAAATGTGTAGTAGAAAGATAAAAACAAACGAAACAATCTAAGTAAGGAAGTCATTCGTGTATGAACTATAGAAGAAGAAAGAAAAGATCTTAGAGTTACGAAATAAAGTAGATTACAAGAAATACAAACACATCCCTCTAATCTAAATGTCGCTGCCTAAGAGTGGGTGGGTTTGCACGACTGTAAGTGCGTTTAAACGTCTGATTTTTCTTCCTTTTTAAAGTACGTAAAAATCGACAACCTTTTCGTTACTTTTTTCCTTTCATCTGAACATTGAGAATTATAAAGCTCTACAACGAAAAAATTCTTACCGTTAGTTGTAGTATAGCTAAAAGAAAAAAAAAGAAAGAAAAACAGTTCTACAATAAAAAGAAGCTTAAGTGTAGGTCTTTACAATGTTACTCTTGACCTTACTCGGTTTCGATAGTTAAAAAAACGAAAAAAAGCAGAAAAATTATAATAATGATAATGTAACCAAGGAGACTTAAGAAATCATAATGGCATTACCTCTCTATTCAACTTCGATTTCGTTTAAAACTTAGAAATCACTTAGATAACTTTATACACGATCATTTATAACAATGTAAATCGTAATCATTGCATTAATATTTAACATATATATTCTTATATGTAATATATGTATATCTGTGTGTGGATGTCTTGTCTGATCTATTTCCTAATTTAATAATAAAACTATAATACTAAATTATGTTGGTACCACGCCTTTCCGAGATCAGAGTCTGTTCCTTATCTTATTCTATTTTTTTTTTGCGCTTTTCCGTATTTATTTTCTTAGTTCGGTACATACGCTATATCATCGACTCGCTTTTTTTTTCATACCAAATTTATTGTCGTCAATTTTAACTTAACACTTATTAAATCTCTTTTATTAAAACCGCGACGAATTCGATCGTTTGCAAGCGAATGACGGTATATTCATAAAATATATATACGGTTATATCTGTTTCGATATAAAATTTACAATTTCGTCATTTGGAACGCGCTTCCTGCGGGGCTACGGGCAGGAAATCCTTTCCAAGATACGTTAAAACACGCGTACCAATTATCTCTTCGTTACAACTTTTTTCAGTTTTGAATCAAACTCAAGCTCGGGCTGGCCAGTACTTCTAACGTGTGAACGTGTATGTGTGTCTTCTATGTATACGTGATACTGTACGTGTGTACTCTTGCATGAGTTTCAAGCTTCTCTTTAAGGAGTTTCGAAGAAAATGTTCGTAAATACTGAACGGAGGGACACCTAATTTGATTAAAATTTATAATCAGATTAAAAATCAAACAAAATATTGGATATTTAAATAAAAAATACTCTACACCTTTTTAAGCGTTTCGCATTTAAACAATAATTATCTGATCTACCTACTATTTTCAAAATGAACATTCACTAAATATATATCATCTCTCTTTTTTTCCTTTTAACAGCGGAACATTTTCAATAGAAACTCTGTTATATATAGACGCGAGATGTATTTGTGTATCGTACGAGCGTGTCTACAATCATGTATTCACACTCGACCAATTGAAGCGTCCATTAAAAAAAAGTCGAAAAGATGGTCAGTCGTATATAATCGATTAAAAGAACGAAACGAGGGGGGAAATAAAATTATAAAAGTATTTATATATATGACATGCAAAATTAATTAAAAGGAAAATATCGGCCGATACGATTGCATGATATAAATATCATATGTACCGTGTGTTCGGAAATACTACATTTATATCCAAAACAGGGGCTGAGAAACGAGCATAAAACGGAATGAAGAAAAGTTAAAAATTCGGTGTGGTTGTAGAAAATAACCACGACGCTTCAATAGGTCAATAATTTTTCTCGTGTAATCGTGTATATGCGCGTATGGATGATTTTTTTATGTGATGGTAGGCACTGATGGGGGTGGATGGCTGCATGGCGAGCAGGTTCAAGCAGGCTAGTCCTTGATCAATCTGTATATGTGATGCTGTGCACCATGCTCGGACGTAGACACCTCGAATACGTATGCTGTGCACAGTAACGTTTCCTGCGTATCCCTGTTCGTAACAACCTGCAATTTAAACAATATGTTACAGATAGTAGTCTTTTTTTTAACTTGTTTATAAATGCGAGATTATTTCATGTTATTACAAAATGTGAGTATTTTATGACCACTGTTATAGATTGTATCTCGAGACAACAAATCCAATACAGTCGAACCTCGATAACTCGAATCTCAAGGGAAGGGAAAAAAACTTCGAGTTATAGAGGTTTCATGTTATCGAGTGTTCGAGTAACAAAGGTTTAACACACGAAAATTCGACTTATATAAGAGGCTTTGTATGACGGTTAACTTTCCGTCTTGCGAGGACGGAAAGGAAGGCAAATTAAATTTTTTCACGTGAATTACATATTTATTGTATACATATATAAACGTAATCAGAAGACGAAAGTTAGGTTACTATATATGTACCGCCTATGAATACTATGAATATTGACGAATAACGATTTTCCGTCTTATGTTTTGCGAGAATCCTAACGGTTGAAAGGAAGGAAACAATCGAATGATTTCTGACACAAAGTTATAAACTTCGAGTTGCAGAGGCAGCAGCGATAGAAGTTCGACTTATAGAGGCAAATTTCTAGTAGTAGAGGTTTGACTATTCTAAATTCGAGTTACAGGGACAAAATAATGCACCTGGACATGTGGCAAATAATTCGAGTTAAAGTAAGTTTTATTTCGACTTATAGAGGTATTTGCAGCGGAGAGGAAGGGAATTAAGAAAATTTTCGTCTTATAGAGGTTTTCGAGTTATAGAGGTTCTACTGTATGAAGTACTCTCGCTACGGTTTTGTAAAGCTCAAAACAGATTAAGCATTCTAGTTTTCTGTTTTTCTCCATTTCGCATTTCCGGCTTTGAAGGTAATCAGATTTTATTTTCAGCCTTGCTTAACTGTTAGAATGTTCTTTTATAGTTTTCATTGAAATTTAAAAGTTTTAAAAAGGTTATATTAATTGAAAGCAAGGGTCTAATGGTATAGGCCTGGGCACAATAGAAGAGTGAAGACAGAAAAAATGGTTTTGCTTATATTAATTAGTAAGGTGAACCTATGGTGTACATACATCATTTTCACCTAAGTGGGTGAAGTGATTAATTAATGTTTTAAACTGAACAAATTTGCAAGGAGGAAGATATTTGGTATCTTTTCCAGTAATGACCAAAGATTGGTTATTAATTATTACCTGCGACGCAGGCGGTAAAATCTGATTACATTTCGTTAAAATGAAATCACTCGCTGTATTATCTAGCTAAATATTTTCATTGCCATCATTTATTCACACTTTCACGTACAGATCGTGTTGTGTAGTACTTTGTATGTACACATGTACAATCAGTTTCGCTAAAATGCCTATTATTTATCAAAATAATTTTTTCTTAGCAATCTTGCAACGATAAAGAAAAAACTGATTTTATCGGAAATAAATAAATAGTATATCGTACCTGGAGGATGGTGAAATTTTCAAGAACGCTGTTCATCATGTACTTTTCTGGCAGGTGCTTCAATTTGTGTATGAAGTTGATCATGTATTCGCACATGGGTGAACGGCTAATACGATAGACGAACCTGCCATTCTCGAACCTAGCGTATTCCGTCTCCACTTTTTCCACCACCTGTTTTCCAAAGGAGCAGACTTTGGTCGAACATGTTATCGTCATGTTCTCGTTGCTCTCGTACCTGTAAAAATCAGATACGTCAGTGCAAAAGCTCTTTTTGACAATAAGTTAAATAAAACTCTTATTAATTTCCATCTCTCCATTTTTACATTTTGTGCCATTCAATAAATTAATTCTTTTGTACTTTTGATTCCTTATTCGTATGTACGTTCCAGGTCATGCATTTCATACGTAAAGCTTTATCCATGGGTGATTAAAACAATTTCTTTACCGAAATTCGGTACTATTCACGTTGCTTAAAAAGTGTATCGCTTAAAGTTACATGTTTTATTATAAAGAAGCCCTATTATGTAAACTTATGAATTGCGGGAAAAATATATACGGTTTCATAGTACTAACAAAAGTGTTACGATTATTTACTATTTCAAATATTCTACTACTGTAAAAATCATCGTAGAGTTACAATTCAAATTAGCAATGTCTCAAATTAGACTAAGGGTACTATTAATGAGACAACAGTGGGTGGGATTTTTTCTCGTCACAAACAGTCTTATCCTTGTATTTTATACCAAATTGAATACGCATAAAGAATCCATCCCTACATTCAATTAAACGCTCAACAAATTTAGCCCGATTCACGTAACCCATACAAGGGGCTTCTCTTCATTGCCCGATAAAAAATATTCAATAACTTACTGGCTTGTTACGCCGTAGAAAGCTCCAGCTTCGTCCTGGATGTTCGTATTGAGATCAGCCCAGAATTTAACAAGGAAGAAGGCAGCCTGCGGTCCTTTGTCGTAAAGTTCCTTCAGGCCACCCTTCTTTTCTGGGAATTTGTCGTATATCTGCCTGACATCAACAGCTTCTAGCAATGGATCCGCGTAAGTCGCGGACCCCCCTATGTGGACGAACAGGTGTTTGTGGTACTGTAAAGAAAAAAAGGGGGGAAAAATTCGGTCGTTTGTTGAACTTCAATTGCGAATTCTGGTCAGTGCATCCTTATTGCTTCGACTATTAAAGTTTTGACGGCTCATTAGGTGCAAGACAGGCAATTTGCTCTTCCTTGGAGCGCTAAACACTGTCCGACCCTTTACCAGGAACGCGAAACGAGTAAATGACTATTCGACTTTATTGCGTCTACTTCGTACAGATGGGAAAAAGCTCTCGTTAGCTGACATATAACGTTGAATCTGCTGCCTGTTGAGTGGCCTGTAATTGTCCCCCGTAATTCTTTCTTTGCGCATAATATTAGATTTGGACTACGATTTTGCAAGGGCAAGTTCGTGTAGTAATAGCACAGCTGTTAATTAGTGTTAGCGATTGTCAATTCGTAGTGATGAAAAATCGTATACTATTCTTGGGAGCGGAAATGGAAAATGCCAACTTTCGGAAACCAACAGAATTACAGAGTTCTTCACTGCACGTTTATGCGACCCCTGGAAAGTATTTAATAATTGCCTCAAGCGCTATCTGTCACACGTGTGTTAATACTTCATACTGTGCGTATTATTATGTTCAAGCTTCGTACACAAAGATTGGAAATGCTTAATCGTAAAATGAAAACAACAGTCAAGATATATTAGCACAAAATATATTTTCTGAATAATCAGCATGATTACCGTATTACAAGAGTAACAAACAATACAGGTGAATCGTAATGTAAAATCTGTTATTACATATCCCTTTTATTTTTATTCCTGAATTAAACAAAAGAAAATGGTATCTGGATTGGTCTCTATATTAATTGCTACCATAGACTGCTAAACTTTTAATCACTAATTTATAAACACCGTTTTTGCTTTTACCATCCATACTTTTTTCCACACTCTGTACGAAGCAAAGTGTCGTTCACCGTGCGGCCGAGCACAACGTTCGCCGTCCTACTACTTTCCACGGGAGTACTTACAATATCCTGGTCTCTCTGTTGCTCCATGTAGGCCGAGAACTCGACAAGCCTGAGCTTGTGGGTTGCGATGGCACGTCCTTCCCAGGGCGGGGGTGGTTGAGCCTGGACCATGTCACCACTCGAAACCGCTGTCGCTGGTTTTCCGGTGTACGCCGGCTGCGAAAACGGCTTGACATCCTGGGACGTTCCTGGCTGCAAACCCGGCTGCCAGAATTGCTGAAAAATTCGATATCTGTTTTCTTTTTGCAATGCGGAACAGACTTGTAAGCGTTCTGTCATTCAAACGGCTCACGTGTGTTGTAAAACGGAATATAACCGGGAAAATCTCAAAGAACACTGTACATGGTGTTGCAAAAGTGTGAGCGCAAATAGTGCACCACTGAAAGTTGTATTAAATAACAACACTGATGAAAAATTATTACCAATGCTCCTTATATTTTGCTACGAACTGTGCGAACAACCCAATACATACATGTATGTATTGGTACTTTCAGCTACTTGGCACAA
The DNA here is from genome assembly GCA_963667235.1 of Nomada lathburiana. Taxonomy (NCBI): domain Eukaryota; kingdom Metazoa; phylum Arthropoda; class Insecta; order Hymenoptera; family Apidae; genus Nomada; species Nomada lathburiana. Next base: position 1,511,617 of record OY763897.1, on the reverse strand, counting down.
ATTTTAAGACAATAATAATACTTTACCCGAGGAAAAGTGTAAATGGCTGTTAAAAAATTACTGTGCAATGCACTTTACAGTTATTTGTTTCAATCATTTAAATCTCTGAAACGTTAATGCCTTTAGTGTATGTTCACTGGTCACTTTTAAGCTTGCTTGATGAATTTTATCAGGCTGCATTCTTTATAGCTTCACTTTTGAAACACCATGTGTATACATATATTGAAGGAATGTATTCGTACAATTAGGATGTGGAAATAAAAAGACTTTATTGCTACGCGAATTTCGAGTTAATGTAAATTGCAAATTATCGTAATTATATTTTGTCTTCGACTAATAATGATGTCCATCATGTGAAATATGTTTATGATACAAAAATGGCAGCTTTTTTTTATTTCCATACTCTTATTAATGCTAGTTTCTCCATTGTATTTGTATTTGTACATAAAAGACTATATCGTGGCAAGTAATAATCTAATAGGAACGATTCTGAACTTCGAACGCGGTAATTGCTGTATTTGAAAGTAGGAACGAGGTGTCTTCCTGTTTAGTTATGCCTGTCGATATATGACGTTTTACTTTAAATTCATTATACCGTCAACTGATTTGACACGCTCGACCCGGAAATGCTCTACTGTGGAAAATTCGAAGCAGCAAGATTCACATTTTCTATTATAAAATAAGTATTTGTTTCCAAATCGAGGTATTTTCACGTAATAAAGAGTTTGGCATATTTAAATCTAACTAATAAACAAACATCGAAATTAAATGGAACAACGAACTTTCACTCTCGAAAATACAACTTCCGATCCACTAGCTAATCACGTCGTGCTGATCGCAATAGTAATTTGAACGAAGCTGTTCGTAAATGATACAAGGAAGAGATCTCGTATCCTCCGCGAGCCATCGAGCCCTCGGGCGAGAAACGATCACAACCCTTTGCAATCGGGCGAAGTAACGGTTAAACTGGAACAACATAAATCAGCGGAATAGTAAATGCACAAATGAATTTCAAAAATGTACAAACACAACTGCGAAGGAAAATAATAGTAGTCGTATTACGTGAAGAGAGAAAGAGAGTTTGGTAAGCCACAACGACGCTTCACAACGTCTACTTATTGTCCAAAAGTTCCGTTTACGATATGCAGGCAGACCCGTGTATGAACGTGTGTATATATGCCCAGCTGATATATGTATATGTAAAAAAGATAGAGCGACGGACAAATTGAACAATACACAACAAGGGCCCCCCAGGGGCGTAGCAGCCGAGAGCAGGGGGGTTTCGTTTTATAAGGACAGTTAGTATTCGCCGCGAAAGCTGGCACAATTAAAGGCGTGTGCGAGAACGAAAGAGGCGCCGAGAAAGATAGTTTGGGATAAAAAAGCAAGAGAAATAGAGAAAGATGGAGGTCCGAGTATTGAAACCGTAGAAACGCTTCTCCTTTACTCTGCCATTCTTCTTTTCTCTGGACGGCTATTGTAAAAAGCGTGACGTCGGCAAGAAAAGGAGAGAACGGAAGCTAATAAAGCGAGGCTGAGAACAAAACTAAAAGCTACGTATGTGTCTCTGCGCGTGAGAATGAGAAATAGAGGAAACAAAAATGTTAATCATTCAGAAAGAAAGATCGAGAGCAATGTTTGTAATTTCTAATTGTTCAAGATATCAATAAATTGTTATACATAAATTTGGATGAAAAAGAAAAAGAAATGGGAAACTACTTTGAATGTTGTGAAATCATTCATTTATCCTTGTGAAATGGATATCGTTCAGAGGTATGCCGAGGGAAGAAGTCGTTCTCAGGCCTTTGATTGATAGGAAAACATCCGCGGAAAAGCATGGAACTCTTTCTTCCCTCGTGCGCTACTCGCATGAAATTTCGCAAAGCGGCAGAGCACGCGACTGAACAGTATAAATCCAGACAAACCACCACGACCGTGATCGGCCTCTTGCAAGCGGATTAAACGTGGTTACAGGGTGAAGCGATTAGAGAGAAAAGAAAACAGACACGAACGTCCAGGTAGAAGCCAAAACCGATAGAGCGTACAGCGTTGAAAATTTGCATCTTCCAGACGACGAGACACCGGTCGTTCGTCAAGCGAAAAAAAGCATTCACGGAGAGCAACAAGAGAACAATAAACACCGCAAGTGTCGTCGACAAAGGAGATCACGTTTCTATTCAACTTTCATCGACCATTTTACTTTTCCCTGTTCTATCCCTCTTAATGTTCGGCGATAAAACGAAATAAAAAAAGAAAAATCTTTCTCTCTTTACGTATCTTGACAAGTAGCGTGTCTCGTCGTCTCGCCTCAAAGCTCGTGGCTCCTATTTTCTCTTTTTATTCGTCTCAACTTTTTGTAATAAAAAGAAAACAGGCCGCTAAAAAACAATGTTCCAAGGGGTTCTCCGTGATTGGGACTTACCGCTCCGGGATAGGAGACAGGGGTGGAAGCGTGAAGGGCAAGGGGCCCCACGAGGGCGGGGGGCATCTTGTTGTGTATCGCACTCCCAGCTGATACTATCTGGGCGCTCGACATGCTCGACATTGTCTGGAGCGCCTTCTCCTTGGCGGCATGATCCTAACAAATCGTCAAACCGATTATAACGTAATCCCGGGTGACACGGGACTCGCGGTTATATTGCTTATTTCATTATTTTGGCAAAGTTTATTTTTTACTCGACGAAATGCTTTATTTTATATATGGTGCTAGCCGTTTATGATTACTAGTAAATGTTTGAACGATGTTCTTTTGTTGTGTCATTTGGAATTGAAATGTTCTTTGGTGTATAATTTATGGTTAAATGATTTAGTATGGTTAAATTTGGCCGTTTTCAAGAAGTGTGAATTGAAAATAGAATGGGCGATTTTGGAAGTGTGAACTGTGCACGAAAGAAGGAAAATCGTATAGCTCGAAGACATCTACCGTGTACAAACTTCTTTTATCGAAACGAAATAAAAGAACGGAAATACGAATGTATTGGTCAACCTCGTCAAAAAGATAGAGAAACGAAGGCAGTGCGTGCATATCGAACAACATGCGCCGTACTCTGTACGCTTGGACTCGTAATCTGTCCTAACGAATCTCGTAGGCAAACAATATGGAAGATTCGTTCGTTCTACTTAAGGCAATTCGAATTCATAAACGAATTATTATATCGATGCGAGGGTAAACCGTTAATTAAAAAGAAAAAAATGAAATACAGCGTCAAGAATAAATTCCGTAAAACAAGTCAAAACTTCCAACAACCATCGAGCTATGATTAACCGACCAGATGAAATTAAATCGACAAACGATTTCTCGTCGTTGCTCGCACAATTTCGTTCTGGCCATTGAATTTCCCACCCCCGTCTCTTCATGGTCCTTCGCTGTTTTAGCCAGCCCCGAGTGGCTGATGTCATCGATCGTTATCGAGTGAAACGGCAATGCAGTTGATTGCAGAAACAAGGCTGGTTTTGGGTCGTGAAATACGCGGGAATTTCGCGCTTTTATCGCCGCCCGCCCCTCGTGTCGTCGAAAATGGCTGACGAAGCGAACGCGAGAGCTTCGTTCCCGTGATATCCGGGAAATTGGCGTGTCCTCCCCACCCCTTCCCCTCGTTCTGCTACAGGCCTTTTCAATTTCGTTCATAAATCCCTAATGGAAGAGTAATTACAAGGTCCGCCCGTTTGGAATGAAACGTGCCGCGTAACAATGCTCAACGATAGAGGCTTTCTCTCGATAACCGTGTGCGCTTAAAGTGCGAATTTTTGTCGCTCACCATTGTTCTTGTTTTCTTTCTACCTTTTTTTTTGTTCTCCATTCTTCCCTACGCCCGCCCCTTTCCCCGCGTTGTTTCTCATTTTTCTTTGACGGCTAACGTGGCCCGCGATGCAACCGTCTGGCTTTCAAATTTTAATATATTACTAGTTAAAAAGCCGGAATTTCTGGGTAGCAAGAAACATTTGTATTAGATATTGCAAGGATGCATATTTACCGCGCAACCGATTTTTGTTATGTTTCTACATTTCATTTCGGCGCAAAGATAAATCGTAATAAAAGATAACGAAATAAAATGCAAATTGTCATTCGTTTAGGAATATTTCAGATGCTTAAAATCAATTGTCTTCGTAAAATTCATTTTAGTTAAACGTTGATTGCTTCTTAAACTGTGTGCAGGAAAATTGTATGATTTATTGAAAATAAACTGCACTGGAAAATAGTATTTACCGTATATCTACGTATTCATTTAAAAATTCAACATTTGATTTAAACTCCTTTTATTCACATGTTTTCTTGTCGTCTAATCGGCGACATAAAGGATTGCAATTTTCTATGCAAAATCTGATTGCACTTACAATGAAAGTACACTGTCGCATAGCTCTAACCAATTATAGGTTACTATGCAACATCGCCAATGCTATTAAAATTTGTATATTTACAACGAATTGCAACGAAGTTGCAAGCGCTTTTACGCTCAGAATTCCTGCAACGCTGTTTTACGTTTATATAATACATTTGTCCGAACCATAAATCACATGGATCATTCGCTTGTGTATGCAGATATCCTCATTTTCCATATATCATGATTAATTACGCAGCAACGTGCACGAGCAAATTTTCAAACTAAAAGAAGAATAAAAAGATGTCAGAGTGGAGAGAAAAGAAAAATATGAAAAAGTCACAGAGGTAGAAAGATAAACACTGGTAGAGGGGAAGGAAAAATGATTATCGCGGAATCGGTGGCGGACTGCACGCGAGAAATCCATTTCATTACACGGGATCGTTGTTCACCGGCGAATCTGCAGTGAAAAATCAATTCGGTTAATTGAGAGGGTGGCTGGCCTCGTGCTGTTTTTTCCTCTTCTCCCGAACCTCCTTTTTTCTCTCCATTTTTTTTTTTTCAATTTTCACATCCCTCCGCCTGTTTGTTGGTCGCGGTATCGCTCTGTCCCTGTCTATGGCAGCCCCTCATCGCGCAACTACACGCGAGGAATGCAGGATTGGCTGGGTAACAGGCTGGACATGTTTATCGACATTCTGAAATGCCGCTCGGCCGTTTTTGGGTGTATCGTCAGTTATCGGGCGGGGGCCCGTTTACACCGCAACAATCAATTACACTGTAATGCTCGATGCAGGATTATTCGGGGGATATAGACGGGGCGGCCTGATTCTCGAAAGAATGCGCTTCCGGGAAAAATTGATGCGCCCCGATTAATCAACTCGTCGGTTGATTCCGAAATACGGACGAAGCGTAGAACAGGTTGTTTAAGTATCTGGCTGTTGATGTAGGTTTATGAACGTTCGTAATGCTATCGCCTGTTGGGTGGACTGAGCGTTTCATATTCTATTCGTAGCGACGATTAGTTTGAGAGAAAAAATTCACGAACTTGGTGGCAGTGGTTTTCAAAACTTTGTGCACAATGTATGTATGTAGAAATAAATGTTGCACAATGATCTGACCTGATGAATATGCGAACCTGTAAAATTATTTTGGGGTACAGCCAAGCACAGTGCCTTGTGAAATCGATTATTCGAGTGTTGTACATTGTCAGTGACATTTACGAAAAGTCAAGCAGCAATTAAATACCCTGCTACTAACATTTGAAATATTTCATAAAATTAATTAACATCGCTACGCGAACGGCTCGAAACCTGAAACGCCACATGCACGCCCTTACCATAGAAAGCCCATTCGAATCGTGATAAAAATTCTTGCAAAGGCCAGATGACTTCTCGTATACCAAGTAACTAATTATTAGTTTACGACCACAAACCGGAATAATTTCTGCATTAAACACGCCGAAAGTCCAATAATTCTTCGATTTCAGTAGCCCAACAATCAAACAGTTTTAAATGAGACTCAATTTATTCTCAGCACCCAACAGTAAATTTCGCACCCCCCAGCAGCGTTTTCATTTTCACGTTGCGCGCATTTCCAGAAACTGTCCAATTATCCTCGAATATGATCACTGGGAACCTGGAGGGTGCGCGTTCCACGGAGGTCGGTGGTGCCGTTTCCCCCGGTCCACGGAACTTCGATAGGAGAACGCGGTCGAATTTCCGAAAAAATACGACCACTGTACGGTACGCCGCGAATGGTCTTTAATGGGCAGCCGGCTGCGTAGAAATTAAATAAGGCGTGACCACAGGAAACGTAAACAGGCCGCCTAAAAATTCTTTTCTCGCGGAATAAATCGCGTACGGTCTGCGTCTGGTGGTGTAAGCAGGGACACCACCGAGCCACCAGCTGCTGTTCACCCCATGTGAAACGCGGAAACCAGAAAATTACGTCACACACTGGATTGTCCTGCCACCGGCTGCTTCTCTGAATAATGCCCGCGGTATGCGGCCACTGCAGTAGCAAATGCAGTGGCCCTGCAATTCCAGCTGTCGGCGCTTAAAATTTTTGACAGGGTGTACGCCGGCATGTGTTTTTTTTATTAAGTTAATTCGGCTACGCGAGTCGTAGGTCAACCGCAGATAATAAGAAGGGTGCTTGAAAAAATTCTCTGAGTGTTCTCGGCTGGATGAGCGGCTCTCGTCCTTTTGTATCAATTATTGAATACTTTGATGCCCTGACTGAAGAATTTGGTATCGCCTACTTTTTTGGAAAGTTGTGTTACCTTCTTTAAATAAGCGATTCATCCCTGTCGCTGTTTCGTGGATAGAAACGTGAACGGAATGAAAAAGTTAGAATAAGTAAGCAGGATGCAATTTGTGAATTTCTTCACTCCGGACGTTATTGAAATTTTTTCTGTATCGCGTACAGCCTTTCGTGTCCCTTATCTAGAGAGATCACGTGACCGGAATAACTGCTTTGTTTTCCGCCAATAAACAATTCCACGTTAAAAATGAACCGAACGGTTTTGTCGGTGAATAAAAAGGAACAATCCACTCCCTCGATTCGACCGCGTTTTTGCACGATTTCAAAGCGGTCCATCGAAATTTTAAATAATACTGCACAACAGCGACACGCACCTCTATACGTTAACACTCGAATTGCTTAATTTCAACGTTCGTTTTCCCTTCCTGCCATTTCTCCTTTTTTTTTATTCATGCGCGCAACGATTGAGCGTTCTCTGTATAAACAATGGATCGGGCGACTCTCTATCTTCCTCTGTATATCGACGCTCGCATCGTGGAATGGAAGCGGCGAGTGCAGTGTGCTGTGATTTATTAACAGCAGCACAATTGTTCCCAAATCGCTTTAATAATTCAGCTGTTGATTAAACGGGCCGAGTTCATTTTTACGCGTGATTTATTCCGCTACAAACATCCCTGCGTGGCTCCTGATCGAACGAATTCTCTATGGACAATTCATTTTTGCGCAGCTCGAATCGTGGACGAGCCCGAGTTAAAACACGAAAAACCAAAAGAGAGAGAAAGAGAGAGGAGATTGGGGTGCAGGTGGAAGTGCGAGAAAGAAAAAGGAAAAAAAGGGGAAGATGCAACGATGTGAGTAAATCGAAAACAGCCAATGTTCTGTGAACGAATGTCGTGTTTCAAAAACTGAACGCTAATCGAATTAATCTGTATTTTACTCTATGTTGGAAATAAATAATCAGAACATCGCTGATTATTTTAAGGACAACGCTTGTTTGGAGCATTTACTCTTTTTGAAGACAGAACGTAATGTGTATAAGTGTGTCATATTAATTCTATGCTACTGTCACTAATTATTTTAGGGAGCCAGGTGAAAATGTGAACGGCAGGAAAATGAAATGAAAAAAATGATTAACCGAGGAAAGTGCGCTGGAACGAGCGGCGTTCGGATACTTACCACTTTGAGTTTCGCTTGGATTTCGCGAAGTTTTCGCCTGGCAAGCACTTGTATGTGCGAAGAGACCTGCTTTCGCGTTCTCGTCTTGCCGGTTCTCAATTTGATGTAACGAGCAATCAGCTCGTTGCGACCTGCAACAGCGAGAAATATACGATTAAACAAATAGTATTTAATAGGCGATGATGACAAGTTTTGCGGTGTTAAGAACAGTGGAATCACAATCGATTATTTTTTAATTAAATCACCTTAAATAAATTGTTCATCGAAGAAACAGTGTATTTTGCAGTGATCAACTGTCAGCTCTGACAGGATACTTCATGGTCTCAAGACACTTGCTAGTGATATAATACAAATGGGAAAACAGCGAAGAGAGGTCGTATAATGTGAATTGAAATTTGATCCATTCGTTACGTCGAACTGTTTGTCAATTATTCATTAATGGTACGTGATAATTACTAAATCAACATGAAAAATAAGAAGTGCGTGAAGAAATTATAATAACGACAACAACTGCGTAAACATAACATAATAAAACATCTGAGCAGTTATAATTGCTGCCAAAAGTTTTCGGTCAAATTGTGAGTTATATTGCTGACATTAAAGATTTTTGAGGTTTTTCCGGACAAACGTTATCAGCGTATTCTACGCTCGAAAATAAGACGTATTCAGAAAAATTAGGTTTTACAATTTATGTTATAACTTTGTAATAAAGTCTTAGTGGTCGCGTTTAATGTAACATTTTTGTCTTATTTTTTTGCACAGAATGCACTGACAACGTTTGTCCGGAATAACGTCGGACACCCTGTGTAACTTGCATATCGGATTAAAAGGTGTACCACCCGTTAAGACTTTTGCAATACAATTTTATTAATTTTTAATTCACATAATATATTAAAATTAGTCTTGGCAGAGGATTCTTTGCGGTCACTCTTAGCGGAAGCTTCTTATGATCGGTTAAGAGTATTTTTATTCTGAACAAACGTTGATTTAATTAAATCGTCGAATTAATGTGTCAATGCAAATGCAGAGGTCGGATGTCAAGATGAAATGTAAATGCCTCGTAGAACAAATGCATGCACATTCTACCATCGACCAGATCCTATGCAATTATTTTCGCTTGACGAAAAGCAGCACGAACCAGCGCAAATAAACTCTTGATCGTGTGTTTGGAGCTATTAATGAATTGTTTAAAATAAGCTGTCTGATGAATCAGTATGCAGGGGATACCTATTCTTAGTTTTTCGACAGAAACAGAGACATTGCGTGAAACCTTCGGAGACTTTCCAAATATCGCCTGTTACATTTCATTTTTACTGTTTTAGAAGCAAGGGCAAGACGATTTTACTTAATTGTAGATATGTATAAGTTTAGAAACCACAATAGCTTTTATTTAATTTTTACTATCACAAGTTATTATAGCATCTCTTGCCGAATGTTACAGTTATGTTTTTCATAATTATTGCTTACTGTTTATCGACTCGTTTGGTATCGTTGGCAACGCAAATGGCACGTTCGAACCATTCATATTTTTTCCCCCTCTTTTTTTTATTTACCTTCCTTCAGTAGCACATTATGTAATTTGAAATTAATATCAGGTGTACTAATAGTAATTAACATTCTTCCGATATCATTCAGCTTCTAAAAGTTTGTAAATTAGAAGTAAATGGTCAATTTCTCCATTGTTCAGATCATACACTATCACCGGTTTATCTATGAAATATCGAAATATTATTTATGAAATCTTGAATTCGTGTACCCCCTTTCCCAGTACTTTCTAAAATGAATTTTCCTTTCCTACCGTAAAAACACATTACAAGCATATACAACCTACTCCCTTCTTCAAGCGTCGCGTTATGCTCGCAAGTCGATTGTGAGAACTTTGTGTCCCACCGCAAAGTAATTAGCGGAATACCGTGTTTCAAATGCCCCGAGCTAACCGAGGGCGAAATCAATTAAGCTCAAATGAAACATCCTCGAAACAGCGAACTTTTAAATGCAGCATAACTCTTCACAGATCTATTCATGGATTCCTCCAATCTGGAAACATTGCACCTTTCTGCGCCGCTGCTGTGCCTCGAATGCTCGCCAATAGAGCACCTTTCACCATTGAACAACAGCATTCATTGCTCAATGCGAACAGCCACCCTCGTTTGCTTTACACCCTCGTTGGATGATCGAACGAACACACAAGCAAAGAAATCGTAACTGCGGCTGAATTCAAGCGCGAAATCTTACTCCGACAAACAAATAGCTTGAATGAAACGCAAACGGGTGTGCACTAAATTGAGATCAATCCAGGTGATGACACATCATGAAGTCTCCGAGTGGTATTAAAAGAGTGAAGCGGAAGAGAATAAAAATGCACACGAAGAAAGCAGGGCGACGGGTGCGAATTCACGAAAGGGGTGCAAATCGAGGGAACGGCGAGACGGAGACACTTTCGTCGGTAGCGATTATGTTGCTGTAAAATAGCCAGCTTTGAATTTCAGGAGAGTGAAAAGCACGGAAATGGTGGAAAACGGTGGAACGCACGTGAACTCGAATTAATTCGAGTGGAAGTTGTATTCAGTATTCGGGAGCAGCTGAAAACGCGCGAGGATTTTCTGTTCGACAATGAACACACATTCCGTTTACACGCTCGATCGATTTTTATTTAACGTTCGTCGATTTCTATATTCTTTTGCTTTTTTATTTTTTATACTGGCAATTGGCATGGCCTTTTGCACTTGCTTTCGATATTGCTGATCATTCAGTCGTTTGGAACGACCGAAAAAGTATCTCTGGGATCAATAATCCCCGCTTTGTTCCATTTTACGTGGAAATTTCGATTCTCAATTAATCTGTCCCGAAAACCTTTCCTCTTCCCGCCATGAACATTTGTAACATCGGTAATAAATTTTGAGGTAATCTTTTAACTCAAATATCGCTTCTTCGGTGATACAATAACATTAAAAAATAATTTCGAAAGCTCGTCAAATGTCCAAGACTTTTTCTGCGCGGAAAGTTAACTTGGTTTTTGAAATGCTCGCGGTGTATTCACAGTTAGGAGGCTACCCGTAAAGTTTCAAGCGAGTTGAGAGCCGATGCAATCTCAGTGGGACAATCCGGCGGGAAATGACAAGCGATATTCGATCGTGAAAATAATCTAAGGGGCAGGTACAAAAACGAAGGAGAAATAGAGGCGGGGAAGCAATAGGAACGGACGAGGAACGATGAATTGATTTCCAGCCGATTGAATCGAGTAAATGGCATTCTATGTGGCACCTTATCGTTGCTTAGATTTCGCAGACGTTAAGAGTTTACGGCCGCGCCCGTAAAACTGGCGCCAGACGACATCAAACGTGTCGTAATTGAAATAACGTTTACCGTGCAAGTAACCAGGACCGCGGTACCGCGGTGTACGTGTACAGTTGCCCGGAAAAGTTCCGCACGTGTATTGTTATTGGACATTCTTCGAGACCGCGAACACGGGGCCGTCCGTTCGAACAGTTTTTCCAGTTACTTTGCTTAGAATTTACTGATGCTGCCATGGACCAAGAGAACAATGCGGTTTGAGATCGCTTGAAAACGATAGTGGAAGTATGTTCAGTTGCAAATCGACTTCTGGCTATTTGTCACATGATGGCATCGTGCGATATGCAGATGGATCAGCTATTCCTTGCATTTTTGCGTTCGGAAGATTTGGGCTGATCTTGCGCAACATATTTAATCGGTAATGCTAATATTTTTCTTTTTTAGGTTGGCATACATTTCCAATTCGGTTTCACAGTTGGTCGGTTCATTGGTCACCACTTTTTATTCACTGCTTTATATAAATATTGTACGCGTTATTTGCTTTTACCGCAGCATATATCACTGCACGTACTTTCATACACAGATGATGGAATCATCTAATTTCCCAATACAATTTACCACCGAATATTAAACGCTTTCTGCAAACTGTCGTAACTACAGATATGTATACATATGTATATGTCCGACGAAAATTATCAAGCACCCGAACGTTCCACAACAATGCATTGTCACATAACAAATATCACGTTTAACACCCCTTTCCGATTTGTACGCCTCGAAGCACGGCAATAGGCTATCATTGAAAGTCCACGCGCTTTCATATCCTTAAAAATCGCGATAGGTTTTCTGTATCATTGGCTACATCTCGAGTCGAATTGGGGGTTCTTCAAAGATGTAGTGCTCGCTGATAAAGGAGACGGAGTGAAAACGGTCGTTGCAAGAGAAAGAGAGACAGGGAGAGAGAAAGAGATGGGGATGGAAATAGCAAGAGAGAGGGAGAGAGAGAGGGTGGTGTGGCCAGGCAGGAAGCAAGAGAGGGAGGATTACGGAGAACTCTGAAGCATCGGGAGGAAAATATTCGAGATTCCAGGCGAACCGCGTGATGACTCAATTTCGCAAAGACCGTTAAATGGCCCGCTATGAACCACGCGCTGCTGCTGGTCGCGTTCCTTCTCTGTTTCTGAAAGCCGAACATTCTTCGAATGGGGGTGGCCCACGTCGACTTGGATCCGCGTGGAGAACGCTGCTACAAAGAAGCTGTTCTCGGTTTATTTGCCGTCGCACCAACTCGCCGTGACGAAACTATCATTATTCCCGTTGGAGATTTCAGGGGTTTCGACGGATGAAAAATGGCCACGATACGAGATGCCGAGTAATATACAAGGACCTTGCGCGGAGCAGAGAAGAACCTCTGGTATAATGAAGTGCGTTTAATCTTGGGCAGTGTTGCGAGAAGACTTTTGAAGTATTTAAATTATTGTGTGAACCGATGTTTGCAATTATCAAAAAGAGAATCGAATTACAACAATCGGTCATAAATCACAAGCTTGATCTAAAGATGGAGAAAAGCTTCTTTTACTCTCTGAAAAAAGAGTCTTACAGTGAGGTCTGTTTCTCGGAAGAATCTTTTCAGCGAAGCTCTAATCATTGATCGACGAGTGTGTCCCAAGATGTGAGCATAACCGAGGAGATGTATTATCGATGCACCGCGGTATACGTGAATATTCGCAGTGGGGAAAGTTACCGAGAAGGCAGGAGAGAGTACACAGGAAACAGAAAATATATACAAAGTGAGGGAAGGAGAGATAGAGAGAAGTCGATGCGCAACGCGACGAGCAATCAACGTAAATCACTTGGCTGATGCTCAATTTAACAAGAAGGGCCATTATGATCGCGAACTCGAAGTAACGAGCACGAAGAGTGCCTTGTCTCTCTTGCACCCTGGTCCTCCTATTGCAAACTACGAGCAGGCTCGCAGAAATCCACTGGGAGCAGTGTGCAAAGTACAGTTTATTGCAAGAAGGTCCGTTTGCGTTACGCCTGCACATACGCTGCGTGGTATGTTGGTCAAAACAATTAAGAGGATCGCGTTTCTGGACGATTTAGTAGAGGCAAAATATTCTCACCGGGGGGTGAAGAACCTTCTAAATCGAAAGACATACACCATTGCTCAAAACTTTGGGCGCATCCACTGCATTCGTAACCTACACTTAAATACAAACTTCAGGGCATAATGTAGGATTGGATTTCTGCAATAGACGATGCGTTTGATTCTTTTTTCTTTCTTTTTTACACAAAGGCAATTCCAAGAGGTGGTACATCAGAATACTCGATGTACTGTGTATCAAAGTGTCCTATATTTAAAGAAATTAGAAGTGCTGTCGTCATTTTACACGGCACTGCAAAGTAGAGTCCAATGGTCCCAGAAAAATGAGACTTTAGAAACAAAAAAGAAAGGCCACCTGGACGGTTGAATGAGACTATCAACGCAGAAGAGAAAGAAATTTTAATGATTTCACAGAGAAGCTTTAAAGATTCTACCTGAATTGAAAAGGGTTGTTTCTGACGGGAGGTTTATAGTAGTACTATTGTGACATTTTTCTGTCCATATATCTACACTGTGTCCAGTGTAATATAGGTTGAAATAAATTAATATTTGTAAAAATCAATAAAAATGTATTTGTTAAATGGTTTTGAAACATTTGTATTAAATGCTGTACTCACGCACGTGCATACTAACACGAATGCACACGTCGGTCGAATCGACCAATATCGGATCCACTGCCATCGTTTATACACATATACTACAGTTATGACAGACTGACGTTTGCTCAGACGTTTACTGCCTTTTTGTACAGTTCGTCAGAAACCGCATCCACTATAACTGTAAATGGCCACGTTTGTCCGATCAACAGTTCGGATGTATTCGTCAGAACACCAGTTCGTCCGAATAAGCATCCACTATAACCGTAGCCTAAAGCGCAGAGGTCTACAGCAATAATTTATCTACGCCAATTTTTACTTCAACACAAAACAATCCCCGTGCCGTCACGGATCGAATCGCGGATCATCCGTTTTCATTCGTAAATCCTTCTTTTACCCCTCAGGCGCAATAATGCTTGGAACCCGATACGCAAGGTAACTTAACTGCAAGTTAACTGCAGATAGATAGGTAGATAGAAAGAGAGAAAGGGAGAAGGGGAGGGGTAGAGAATGGCGAAGGAAAGAGGCGGATAAAAAGCGAGTGGCAGAACGGGAAACGGGATTCTGGCCGTTCTCCATCTGTTCACCACCAACGCGTCGCCGGAAGATAGTTCTCGGTCATACGTCTTACAATGGCCACGGCGTTAAGTGCATTAAATTCTCGCGGCAATCAGGAAAGCGCATCTTCGCGAAGGCGAAAGGAGGTGGAACGATCCCACGTAGATTCACCGATAACTATACGTGGACAAATTGAAATGGACGGGCAACGGGACTCGTAAAATTGGTTATTATGAATCGCGGAGATATCAACGTGTTGCGTAGAGTGAAGTAAACCGTAGAAACGTTGCGGAGAAAATTAATATAGTAACGGTGACGAATATCAACGTACGACGTTCACAATGTCTGTAGAAAAAATAATAGCTATTATCGTTCGGCGTGTGTACCAAATAAAATGAGTAGGTTTGTTCCGGACAGATTTATTGAATGGATTTTATTTGCTTTTGTTATAGTGCCAGCAATTTTTGTTCCTATCTATAAGAAAATAAATCGTTATTCCAGGTCAGAGGTTTGATTTATTTTTTCAAATGTTCAGTAGCTGCTAATCCGCGCCATTAATTTGGAGAAAGGATTGAACAATTTAGATCGTTGTAGATTGTATAATAGGGGTTCGATTAACCGGCCCGATTGAGACACAGACAGGTTGGGTGAATCGAGGGTCGAGGAGGAATAATTATAATAAATTGTTTCCGAACATTGCGAAGCATGACTTCTTTTTATAATTAATTTTGAAGTGCGATGGACCGTCTCGTTCATCGAGGATTTAATGTAACAGGGGTGATACAATTATCACAAGTTCCACGTTTAAAACCGAACAATTATAATGAACATTCAATCGCTGGAATCAAGTAAAAAGAAGTGACGAAAAGATACAATTTTTCTACAATTCTACACTCGTTCGTGCGCAAAGAGTATTAAATAATATTAAGGTAGATAGGTATCTGTTTCATTAATCGTTTACACGTTGACAACCAAAATGGCCAATAAGTTTGAAGCTTAGCTATTCAAAATATTTCGCATAAATTTGTTTTCACAAAACATGAATTGACGTAAGATGGTCCAAAGAATGTAGATCCGGAGTAGTTTCGCGATATTTTGTCAAGAATATACAAAAATTATTAAAGGAAATATAGACATGGGTACCCGGTGGCTAACGTAAGGGTTAAACTATCCCCAACGCAAAGTTCGAGCATGCTTCATGCATTTCTCTTAATTAATTTTTCATTATAATCGATCCAATCGAAACCTTCCACAAGAAACGAAACTCGATAACTCAGTAGTAAACGCCAGTACTTCGAGGAACCACAACATTGTCCAGAATCTATCCTTCCGTTCGCCGCGTCGGCCAAGCAAAACATTAACGCTCGAACGCTAATTAGTTTGACGGAGTAATAAGTGGGTCGAGGGTGTGCTTAAAGAGATAATTAATTAGTAGGAAGGGTACAGAGCGGGCATTCTTGGCAATCCACTTTCAATTAGCCGTCCCTCTCGAGGAGAACCGCCAAGTGCATAGCCGTGTACGCTGCCGGCGCCCAGTTAAAGGCACACGGATCAACGATCTTGGTGCTTGGTCGACGTTGACGGAAGGGATCGCTTTTGACGTGTCGAGGATCCAGCGTTGCAGTGGTCCTCCGGGCTATTCCGGACTTCACCGCCGAGTACCGTCGTTAATCGATGCTCTGCAAACAGTAGCCGTATGCCGGCGCTCCTCCACCCAGCGAAGTGCGTTTAAGCTCGTTTAGTCAATTAGTAATCGTCGAGCAATCTGATCGAGTTGAGGGATGGTCGGAAATCGGCCCTTAAGCTGCTTTCACACTGCTTGTTCATCGGGACCCTTTAAAGGTGCCGCGTTTCTTTTGCGTACGAATGAAGCGATCGATGGTGCTTCCAGAGCAGGTGATTATCGATTGAATGGATGTTGCCGTTGCATCCGCTATTGCGTCGCGCTACTATTGGTATTGCAGGGGTGGGCGTGAAGGGGTTTAACGTGATTACAGCCGTGAAGAAAACTTTTCAATTTTCCAACGTCCGTAGGGACGTTTGAACTAATAAAATGTTCGAAAAGAAATGGTATATGATACGTCCACATGAAACGTGATGCGAAAACGTCTTTGGAAAAAAGAAACCAAGCGCTGTGAAAGCTGAGGCTTCACGCTTTAAAATGAGCCCAGGTGGATCGGTGTACGATTTTCTTCTTCACGAAGCTTTAGTGGTTTAAATGTCGAAAATTTTGCATCGAAAACGATTTTGTGATTTCGTATGCCCTGTAATAGGCGGTGGCTTCGAATTTGAAAATCTTGCAACAAAAACTTTATGCAAGTTTAAGTAGCATTATATAAAGTTTGATAAGGTTTCATTTGGTGACGCTGTCACAAAAGAATGTAATCACACTTAAATCCTGGCCACTTTTTTTTATAATAACAGGAAAACTGCAGGTTGCCAACGAATACTGGAGAAATTATATCTTTAGTAGAACTACAGCAATAGATTTATTGGAGAATAATACGTTGGAAACCAGCATCAAGTATTTTCCCACCGTAAACCGTTACTTTAATGATTATAGTCCCTTTTAATCCAGGATAAAGCATCTTACTTCCCGTATATTTAATAACTAAACATTGTTCATATCATCGGAAATGCTTTTGCGGAACAACTATTTACATATTTCAAAATGAAAACACTTTGAAACGTGAATTTTCATAGCCCCATATTTCTAAGCGAAACGATACTTTCATCAACAACCTCGATGGGATGTGATCGGTATGCTCGATCCATATCGAAGACGACAAAAAACAAGGCATTCGTACACGGCGAGTGAGTCGTCAAGCAGCTTATTCGGTAAGACCATTCAGCAAGAAATACCGTGCTACTAACACAAACCTTCAAAAGCTTTGATGCACCGAAAGCTGTTCCTATCTACCTGTCTTCCTTCCTCTGCCTAGGTGGGCGTGTATACATGTCGACGAAAAGACGAGGGGCGAGGAGATAGAAGTCGATAAGTGTCCTTGCGCCAGAAGGAGGGTCCTCTCGCATCTTGACACGGTGACCCCCACCCGGGTAGAGTCGCGCAAACCCCCATCGCAAAAGCCTGGCGAACCCCTTCCACTCAAGCCAGTCTTCTCTTCTTCTTATCATCCCTGGCCGCCATTCCATCCATCTTCCCTTCTTTCCATTTTCTTCGGTGCTATGGTACCACCACTATTACCATCCAGCACCGACATCATCGTCTAAACGTTGCACCCCTACACACATATACACGCACGCACACACACACACACACACCGTTCTCTACATCGCCACGAACAGAGTCGGGGCTAGGATCCAGCGCCATGGCACACCATACCAGAACCCCCCTGTGCTCCCTTTCCGGGACCCGTGCACCACCCCCGTCCCTCAAAACCCGCGCCACTGCCTCGTGCTCTGTTCACTAATTGCACATTCTTCGCATAGTTTCGCCACCCTCCGCCTCTGCCAACCCCCATCTACACCAAGGACGGACGGCGAAGGGTGGTTGTAAGCTCTCAACACACGATCACCCTCCCTTCTCTCTCTGGGTTCGGGCTCTGCTTCCCTTTCACTGTCACCTTCTCTCTTCATCTTTCTATCTGTCTCTCGGTGCTTTTCACTGTCCCTCCTCGTTCCTCCGCTCGCTTCGTATGTTCATGCTATCTACTATATCGCGAAGCTTGTCCTTTTTGCTCATTCTACTTCTCTCTCCCCCTCCCTCATCTTCTACCCCTCTTATCCTTCCACCGACACTGCCACCCTCGTTCAAGTATGCCCTGTACTTTTGTGTCGCTAACTCAGTGAGTCCACGCTTCCCGGAAATCACGTGTGTGTTCGTGAGCTTGTGTGTTTCGTGTCGCGAGCTCGAGCGAGCGTTTATGTCCACGAATAGGGAAAGGCGAAAAAGAGAAATAGAGTGTCATGGATGTACGGACAAAAATCGAGAAATGATTTTCGAGGATTCTTTGTGAATAAGTTTTAAAATGACCACCCGAGCAAGAATCTTCCTGAAATGATGGATAGAAATTGTCTTTCAGTCCCCATTGTGGAAATACTGATTTAGTGTTAAGATTTGCCCAGTTTTGTTTCTTAGGAGCCAATTGTAACTTATTTCTCTAATTTCTATTTTTTAGGGTGAAACATTTTAAAGTGGATTTGCAATTAAGAAGGCTTTAAACGAGAGTCAGCAATTTATGTAGAAAATTAATTTTATGTCTGTTGCACGGACTGGTCCAATTACTTTATGTTCTTACTAACTGAAACACTGATTCGTTGAATAAAAGAGATTGATGTTCTGTCTAAAGAAGGTGCGGTAACGGGACAACTTATGCGTCAGAAACGATATTTCCTGTTTTTAAGGTACTTCGAAGTATGTATACCCGGAAAAGTTTCAAATATTATTAATTGTCTTAAAATATTTCCGATCGTTATCCCCAATTGGAAAAACTTCTCCTTAAATTTTCAAAGTTGTGATTATTTCCAACAAATTCAATCCTCATTCAATCTTGCACAAAAACTTATATGACGTCTAAAATAGGTGTTTCTTAGTTCAAAACTAGGGTTAATATAAAAATATTTCCTTCGATAAAATAAGAATTGCATTTTTGTAAAATCATTGACTAATTTTTCGCTCGAGCACATTTCGATCCCTGCAATCCAATACAAACGGCCATCAATTCCGACTTGCCGAAAATGCCAAAAAGTC
Organism: Nomada lathburiana; assembly: GCA_963667235.1. NCBI lineage: Eukaryota > Metazoa > Arthropoda > Insecta > Hymenoptera > Apidae > Nomada > Nomada lathburiana. Next base: position 1,492,591 of record OY763897.1, on the reverse strand, counting down.
ACGAAACGAAAGTAGTTAAAGCCTTCTCACAATTATTCACCGCGCTACAGTTCCATCGCCTCTGCTTTTTAATTCCACCTAAACGATTATCGAATCAATCAATTCGAATTACGGGCGGCACTTCAGAAAAAAGGGGTCAGACAGACACGTGTGCACTGCTGTGGAATCGGTGTGCGAAGTTTTATGGGGTTGTACGTGAGGAAAGTGTCTGCGCACGTGCAGATTCAACGTCAAGCGAACGTGTCTGGCCTCGCGTCAGCAAGCTTTACCAAGAGAAAATTTATTTTCCGGTTACAGCCACAACTTATCCGGGCGCCTTTACCTTTCCACGACCCTCCATTCAATTTCTGAACGTCTGCGGGCTGGCAACACGATCTTCACACTCCCCGCTTTTTCTTGGATTAAACCGACAGTGCTTTCTGACGCGATACCACTCCATCAAACATTTCACCTGTCAATACGTCGAATTAAAATTGTAGTATTCCGCTTGCGCTGCTGGTTTCATAAGAATGTCGCGTGATGAAATCGCGATTAAATGGTCGGCATAATGAATCTGAAACGAACACAACTTTCTTAAATGCCGGAGCGACAGGAGAAAATTTTACCTGCGAGATTAAACTCAGCATATCTACTTATATGCTTTCGCGTTTTACGTTAGAATTCAAATTCTTGTCCATTCGATCCATGCCCATCGCGCTTTTATACTTCCATAATGTTTGCTTGATATAAAATAATTGCAATCTAGTCGTTATAACACTTTGCGGTTCAATTGCCCACGGCTATGAAATAAATAACAGCAAATTTAAACCTTCCTTATTCGGAATGGTCATATTCAACAAACAACGAAATGAACTCCACAAACCGTGGCGATAAAAGGACAAAGGTAACGAATAAACGATGCATCGATAAAAATTTCCCCGTTTCCAATTTCCACCAATTATATCTCTAACCATTCGCGATATTAAACAACAAACACCAAAGGACGACAATACCACGGCAACAGATAAAACGCATAATCGAGCCATTAATTTGACAGGGCTAGAAATATGCGGCGGCGCGAAAAATCCGATTCGAAACAATAACAAGATCGGCGCGATGTCGCGGTGCGACTATTTAAAATTTAATCAAGCATAACGCATTTACGGTGAATCCACGGCGTTCATTTAAACGGTGCAGAGCATTTAAATAAAATGTTTGCAAATAAATTCAACCGGTTCACGATAACACGCAACTGCCGATATAAACTGTGTCTCTTTATGGGCCGTCGCGTATATCTCCCTTGTTCTGTCGCGTAATTTTCGTGATGTACACGCGAGCGATTTTATTTGATTGCGGTGATTTTATGGAGGGCGCAGGAAACGTGATTCACTCACGGGAACTTCCGAAACTCGGCAAACGAACGCCCGTTGATTTTTCCCTCCTTTTTCCCCGCTGTTTTTGTCTCTCTTTTTTTTTCATCTCCTTTATTCTTGTTTTTTTAGTTCTTGTTTTGTACCCCTGCCGGATAAAAGGGGAGAGCAATTTACGCACGCGGTAGATGGCTTCGTTGTGAAATCGATTTTTCATAGCAAATTGTGCGCGACCCGAATGGAATTATATCGTTTTCAGTATGCCAAACTGTTAAATTGCTTTTCCACCCTCTTTCTGTTGCCGCGTGTGCGATAGCCGGTTTTAAAAGTTCGGCGAGGTATTTTTTTTTTTGGAAGAGTTGAGAAAAATGTTTTTATTGCCAGTTTTGGCGGGGCTCGTGTAATTAAAAATTGGGGGAGAATATTCTTTCAAATTTGACCGTTCTCATAGAATGGTGTACAAATATTGCCTATTATCACTGGCGCGCGAAAAGCGTTGGTTTTTGAACGTATTTACAGTGCGCAAAACTCTGTAAATTGATCGTAATCAATTTTAAAGTTTAATGTGTTTAGCATTTGATGTATTGAGTAATGGAGGATGTGGATTAAAAATAAGGAAGTTATTATGACAAGGTGTAAACTATCTGAAAATTGTATTAGAGAAAACAATAACAACCTCTATTCTATAATGATAATAATTTTGATAATCATGGTTAGTTAATTCATAATAATATTTGGATATATGGATATACTTTTTTCTTTTTTCTTTTTCTCTATTCCACGTCTTCCAACGATCAATGACCAAGAAAAAGGATCACACAATTGTTTATAATCGTATTACTGTGATGCATTAATATAAATATGTATATGTATATGTATCTGAATATTTCAAAATATAATATTACGGTTAAAATATAGTCCTGCTTAAGCGACAAAGAATGTGAATAATAAAATTGCCACCCCCCATCCAAGCTACAGAATAAAACCACAAAATACCCCCGAGAACATTGGGCTATGCCTAAATCTTATTGTAGTCTGCACTATGAAAACAATAGCTACGCCAGCATGTTAAAATGCCTGAACACGATTAGATGAGAAACGAATTTTACGTTCTTCGCGAAAAATATTAAAATTTCCCAGGGGATAACCGTATGGAGTATAGAGACTCTCGTCTCTCTCCTCCCGCTTGTTTTCGAAAGCAGTGGTTCGTCGCCAGCGGTCGAGCAAGGCGGCTCGTAAAAGATGCTCGTAAAATGAAAAGGGATTAAGGGCAGCGACCGGGTTTCACGGCGCGCGCGAGAAGGGTGACTGAGAAAGGCTAAGGGAGGGTAGAAAGGAAGGACGAAAACCAAGGAGTGTATATCCTCGGATTTACGAGCACGATAAACGGGATTATACGCCTTCCGTAAACCTTGAAACGATCTTTTGAGCAAGCGCATAGTTTGCGTAAGACTGCTATTTCTCTCCTCGCCCACCCCCTGCCCTCCTCCTGTCGTCTTTGATTCCGTTTCAGACGTTTCCTTCGAATGTCCCGCCGATTCTTATCTCGCGTCAGCCATCGTTTCATTTACTTCTTTCTCTGTATCGTTGGTGTTTTTCCATTTCACCCCTTTCATTCATTATTTTGTTTTACTCGCTTCTTTATCCGAGGCTTGATTTAAGGGAAATTTAATGGACAAATGTTGAAGTAAAATTATTTACTGCTTATACTAGTTTAGGGGTAAATGAAAGGATAACTTCTCGTCCCTGATTGTAACTGAGAAGCTGGCTAAGGTTCTAATTTCTGGTTAACTGTATGGGGGCTGTATCTTTGTGTTAATCATGATAATTATGGAAGATTTGCATTTGCCTTTATGAATATTGATTTGATGGTGCAGGGGTGTTTTGCAATTGGTTTTACTATGAGAACTGTAATTATTTGAATAGCGTTCAAAGGTTGCGTGTGTTAAGGAGGATATACGCATGCAATGGGCAACCTTGTTAATGAACATTTGATAAAAACTGTATTTAGTTTTCACTGAATTCTGAAGAAGAATTCTTCGAAATTTTTAGTATTACTTAGATTGTCAGATTCACGTTGTTACTAAAGCAAGCGATCTTTGAAATTTCATTCAATCTATAAATACAATCTAATTCAATTCGACTCGATGTGTTTACTTTTTACTAATCAACGCAATATAAATCTAAGAAAGCAACACGCGCACAGTTAAAGCGAAACATTGCATTACCTATGAAAAAGTTATTGACAAAGATGAAGGTTTAGAATTCGTTGTAATAAGACGATAGAACTCACTTGAGTTTACGTTAAATCAGTCTTCAGTATTAGAAGTATCCTCGAATTCTTACAGTACGAATCGGAACTCTTGCAACTTGGAGATCACCTAGCTTCGCACCTTCGAAATTCTCAAACTGCACAAGCTTTGGTGGACTTGAACAAAATTTTAAACACTCACAGCTAATCCACCCTCCTCCTTAAGTAATTCTCTTTAACAAAAAAGCTGTATCTCTCATGAACAATTTTGTCTTCTTCAACAAATCGTTCCAGCTATAACGGTTCCCCGATCTATGAAATTCGATGAAGTTCTATTAAACGTTGCATTCACTCCTCCAATAACAATTGAAACATTCTTCTCCCAACTTCTCAAATGGAAACTCTTTAAGAAGAAATATAATCGTGTTTGAAGAGATAAAATTGAAGAACTATTACACCTATACACGTTTCTCTTTATCCTGCGACTCGTTTTTCATCAAAAAGAGCCAGCTAAGGAAAAGACGGCGAGTGCGAAATACCGTGGCAACCCAAATTAGCATACGGAGAGTGAGGACGAGGGGGTGGCAGTAAGCTCAAAGGAGTAAGAAAAGAAAGGGTTGGATGGCGCGCCTTCATAAGGAGATACAGCCTGTTCAACGGTACCTGAGGACGTAAGGGGGTGCAACTGCCACGAATTAATATTCATTACGTCGCGGAAAGGCAAAGCGGTTGCTCAGGCTTCTACAAATATGAAACGACGTAGTTGCGCTAATTAAAATACTTGGCCGCTTTCTTGGCCGAACGAGATCCGTAACATTCCTCTTCCTCCGCCTGTATTTCACTGAAAACTGATGGCCAGTCGTGAGGAACACCCCCGGTGAAGACGTTTCTGTTGAGATCTTTGCAATTTCATTTCGTTCCATTTCAGACCTTTGAATGTATATGTGTTTGTACACGTTTGCGTGCAAAGGCGATTAAGAAAGTGCGGAGATGCGTGTTCATATCTTTCTGATAACGTTTCGGAGTGAAATTTTATAGAACTATTTGGGAATAATTCACTGAAGAGAAGGCAAAGTGCTCGAAAACCAGGGTTCTGAATATACTTCTTTCAGCACCAATAATTTCCGGCATTTGTTACATTAACTCTCATAACATCCACCACAATTCGTTACACTAACATTATCCTGTTCTATCCCACTCCTTTCCTACACAGAAACGCAAAAAGCGAAAATGCCATTAACAGAATCACCTTTCAACGAGACCATTAACGATTCGAATCTAATCCAAAACACAGACCCTATTTCCACCATGAAATCATCAGAAAACTCTACAAACATCTTTGCATCTGCACGCATATAGATGTAGGGGAACAGTTGGACGATAAAATTCCACAGCGACTCGGAAATTTCTGAAGGTACACTAAACCCAGCAAGATACAGTACGCCACGAGAACGACACAATTGCATCGTCGAAGCGGTTTCTGAGCCCGACGGATGTCGTATGCTCGGTGAAAGGGTGAAACGACGAAGGTGCAGGCGAAATGTTAGAGGCGACGCGACGCTGCGTTCGGTAGCAGGCGTCGGACAACGATGTTGGACCTCTGCTCGCCTTCTCGACGGGGAGCTATTATACGCTCGAGTTTAATTAAACTCCGCGAAATGTCAAAGGACTCGGCCATGCCAGCAAGACGGACAATGCGGACGCAGATTATTACATCCCTCGTCGTCGTGTCCTCTTATCCTTGTGTGCGTGTGTGCAACTGAGTGAGTGAGAAGAATGGGCGGGTATTTGTGTGTGTTAGCGCGTACGCTCGTCTATCCTCCGTCTATCAACCTGTCTCTCATTTTTAGGCTGCACTGATTTCTTCTGGTCGTCGCGGAACGTCTGCATATTCTCACGAAAAAATATACGAGCATTTAGGGTCAGGCGGAAATTTGCAAATCGAACTACTATTGGAGATTCCATGTTCTGTTTTCCAATGCAGCGAGCTGTTTGATTAAATCGATCAAGCCATTTTAATCGAGGTGTCGACCGTAATATTTTATTTGCTATTTTATTCGGCACGAATGGGATACGTCCCATACGTCGAATGGGATACGTCGATATGAATAATGGCGGGAATGGAAGCTACACAATTTATTTGTTCAATTATTTACGCGAGCAGAATGGAAAAGTGTGTTTGCCTGTTTTTTATATACCGCGTCACTTTGTACTATTTATTTTAATAATGAGCTACTATGGCGGTTCAGACTTATTTATTATTCTATTAAGCATAGGAATATGTGTTACATGTATTACAATTCTCCCTGAAAATGCACGTACAATTTATTCATTTATTAAGGAGAATCGATTGATATCAAACTCGTACAAACAATTAAAGGCTCTAAGTAAACGTCGAACGAAACGGTTGAGGTAGACTGTTCAGTGTTGAACGAAAGATATTACATCAGAGTTACGACGACTAGGTGTTTCGAGCCGCATTCGAACTACAAATATCGCCGAAGTTATCCGTGGGTCGTTCCTCAAAATTCTCGACAAGGTAGAAAGAGCCTCCAGTGGCGTGTTACGATCCCCTCGGACCGACAGTTTCATCTTTTTGCGACTTGTTTCGCGTCTTTTCAACCACAACCGCGCGGCCAATCCCCGGAGAAGAATCCACGGTGCCGTGTCAATGCCCATAATTTCACGCTTCAACGACGTCTCGGCATCGGATTATTGGGTCGGATATCAAGGAAGGAAGAGAGTGGTCCAAGCGATCGTTGTCCCGTACCGAAAAGAGTGGAGTGGACGTCCTTACGACAGGACGAAGGCCCTGGGGGACTAGACTGCCTAGCTATCGCCTCGGAAAAGATGAAAGACCGATCGAAATTGCGAGCTGAACACGCTACCGAATCTTTCCAAGCCGAGAGAATTCTTCCTCTCGCTGCCAGCCAACGACAGTCCTTTTATATTCGATCGAACGTTTTAATGTGATTTCGGTAGATGAACAGGTTTTTTTCAAACAATAGCCAAGGAATATTTGCGGAAGAGTTATGCTTCTAATTATGTGAGAACGGTAGATTTATTTGGTCTCGTAGTAAACGGGTGTCCATGTTTTAATTTCCAACCTCGCGGCTTTGTTTATTGCGCGGTGTTAATATTAAAGTAATGGCTTTGGCGTTTACGTTTGCAATAAAAAAAGAAACAGCATTCCGTGCAAAATGTCGTAAAAACTGAATGTCTCACGAGGCATTACAAAATAGATTCACTCGTGGGAGTTGTTTCCCTGTGTTATTTCGAATGTTCAGAGGAATAGAACATATGTTTCCCTGGTGTGATAATCGAACCGAGGAGGTTCATTATGCAAATATTATTGTAAACTATTTTTAGCAAAAAGTAGGCGTAGAAGACGAACCTAGACAGAAAGTAACATACGTCACGGTAGGTAAAATAATAAACATATGTAGAGTGGCAAATGTTTTACATGTGAACTCCATAAATTTTGCATATATTTTGCATATTTCGACATATTAAACCGGCATAACCATTCACACTCTAGTGACACTCAATGAATACCTTGTTTTATTGAAATTCATTAAAACCTGTTAATTATTCCTGAATTTAATGTTTAAAAATCTAATAATACAGTACGTGATACATCGTATATACCTTGCACTTCGCGTTGTTGTACAATGAAAATGAAAAATCGATGCCTGGAAAAAGTTCAGAATCTCAGTTAAATTTTCTGTTGAGAAAAAAATATTGTGCTTCGGAAAACGATGACGACAAATACCCAAAGAAAAAACGATTCGCAGTTATACCCAGAAAACTATTTCTATTCTCATAAAACAACATACTCTAACAATTTCGAGTTCAACAGAGGCAAGGGAACGATAAAAAGAAGCAGCGAGTAATACATACAGCATCTCTGTATACGAATCGCAAACAAATTGATACATTTTTCGAACAACATATTCCTTAAGGGCTCCAGAAATTTCGTTTGTCCGAGGGATTCGAGAAACAGAACGGTTTCAGAATTGCGAGGGAAAGCTTCGCAGTCGGCTGAGACACTCGCCTTCCGCCGGTCAATAACTGGACACTGTCTTCTCTCCACCCCTTACACAACCTCCTTCCATACCACACTCGTGGTCCCCCGCTTCGCCCCTGTCTGACCCTCTGTCCGCCTATGTCCTCTCATCGTTTGTCTGTCTCCTCCGTCTTCGAGGAAAATGCAACGTAACAGTGTGCGTTCTTGTCATATCCGCGATCAAGTCTTTACATTAACCTAGGACCTAGGCTATGGGTTCACGAAACCAACCACTTCGCGGAGACGTGTACGCAACGACATCGGGTTGGTTTATTTGCTCGGTCGTAAGATTAACGTCTGGGAAGATATAGTTGAAACTTGAAATTGCGCAATTAGTTCGTGCCACTTTTATTCCACAACGTATTTGTCCCATTCGATAGTTTTCGTCTTCCTCTATCGAAGCTGTTGCGCGTCGTTTTGTATTCTTACAGTAGCCGGACAAGTTTTTTGCACTTTTGATTATTCTATGCATATAACAACAAAATAATAAGAAACCGTTCTAAAATCTCCGTACGCCGGCGATTGGCGTGGCAGTTAACGCGTCGATCTAAAAACCGCGGAGGATCGGATTAATATTGTGCTTATGAGTCTCGTGGCCGTAGGTCACCGCCGGAAATATTCAACAGCGCCTGTTGCATCTCTAACTCCGTTAAGAGTCCCGAACACCCGGTAGATAGTGGCAGAGAGACACGCGAGAATACGCCCTGGCGTTTATCTGATCACCGGTAACACGTAGAGACGTCTGTTACGAGCACGTTCGTTCGGCAAAGCTCACGATACGCCGTGTTCCTCGTATACGTGTATCCTGGTTTATGGGTCATCCCGTTGATCCACTCCACGAAATCGTACCGCACTACGGACGCCATGAATCATAGTCACGAGAATCAGTTCCCACGTGTGTCTGTATTTCGACTCGCAAACGTTAGTTTCTGAATGGTCATCCAGATAGCCGCGAGTCCTTTGTGCCACGGGATAGCTTTGTAACAGAATGGCCGAAAATCATTTTGCGCATTGTAAACACTGGCCCCAGCTGAAGCGTGGAAGCTAGTCTGTCTATTTTCACTAGGGAATTGAATTCTTTCTACGTCGACAGAAAATATTGTAATTCTCTGAAGGTTTATTCAATACGAAAGCTCTATATTCTAGATCGTTGAAAATTTGTTAAACAGGTGTACCTGCTGTGCTACACCCTGAAAGGTCGATCAATTAATGAAAGAACTGTATGATTTTATAGTATATAGTATTTTAATAAATGCTTGTTCGTTTCTGCCTTTTTATCTTCCTTACAGGTATGGTAATATTGCATCAATACTGCAGTATTGCTCTAAGCTTTTGACATTCTTGACCTAGGTGTCCATAGCGCGCTGTTACCTAGTGTCTTGAGTCATTATCAGCGTATTGAAAACGAGTTTCTTGCGTACTTAAACATTTTCACCGTGCAGGAGGTGGTGATGCAATGGTTAACAGGTTTAGAGGCGTAGTAGACACCGGTGTTTGCCAAGATGTTTGCTTACTGCATCCGGCATGTATGCATTCTGAAATACTTTAATTCGCTGGGTCAGTAAGGAGAATTCTAATTTTAGTATGTAGTATATGCTGATGGGATATCGGAGAAACATTGGGAAAATATAAACAAGTATTTGTTGCAGAATTCATGAAACAGAGAGATTTATAGAAGACTAAGAAGATTTATCGTGTTAATACACGCTTGTTCGAAATAAATATCAATACTTCCCACAATGGGGTATTAAAATCATTATTAGGGAATTTGAAATGGCACGTGAAACCATTTATATGGCTATCACTACGATAAGACGTTTAACACCGTACATACAAACAAATTAATAACAACGAAGATGCCAAACATAATCGTATACAAATTTTTTCTATTCTGCAGAATACCTAAATAACAAAAAAAATGAAACATACCGCAACTAAAAAATAAAACATTGTCCCATTTCATCCGCCACCCTCCATATTCTATTCGAGAATGGAGCACATTGCATAACAGATTTCACCGGCTACCGGTAAAGATCAGGTGGTTTCGCGATTTATCTGTTCAAATACGTCCTGAGGCGGTGCACGGCTGGTCGTGTTTAAACGGCATGCTACTTGATCTTTCGCACTCGTTCACTTCCTCTCGTTTTGCCGCGTGAAAGTTTCAACCGAACTTGCCGTAAAATCATTTCCTGTCTGCATGCGTCGTACCCCGTGTACTTGCGCGACCGGTAGCATGTAAATTCAAGTGAACGTTGCACGACGATATCGTCCTACCCGTTAGAAACTCGCGTTAATGGAATTCGTTTCGAACTGTTGAAGTTTTAATTACCTAGGTGCTTGAGGTAATTAGAGAATCATCTACATACTCGAATTACACGATGGCCGGTGTGTTTGATATTTATTTGGGATGCAAGATGTCTTACATATATACGTTAGATTTTACGGATTCCAGAACTTCTTCATACTTTCTTGAATTGAATTGAAAATAGAATTGTTTTCCTTTTAAAGTCACGTTCATCGTTGGGAGAATAAAGGCAAGCATTATAAGAAATGAATAATTTCTTTTTTTCTTTGGCCGGGCAAGTATGGACAATTAAAATGGTATGTATTCGTACACGAGTGTATTTGTTGGAGAGCATGAAGAGTATTACCGGCAAAAAAATAAAGCGGCAGTAGCGAAAAATTGAAACCTGTGGTAACAAGTAACTAGAATATTCAGAGTCACAGCCGATTGCGTAACGAGTACGTTGTTATATGTATACATTATTTTATCGAAAAGAATTTTCGATTTTCCAATTTGGAACAAAATGTTATGGCAAATAATAAAACGGTGTAACCGAGGTCCAGGAACAATTGTTAACCGAATATTTTGGAGTAAAATTGCAATAACGCTTGAGTGGAGAAGTTTCAAGATTATAAAATGTTGAAACAATATAATGGTAAATATATTATTTTCGAATCTATACATGACAATTTTCTATTTGATGTTTCAGCTTCTGTACCCCGAGTATAATTATATTTATGCTTACATTTGGAGTAATACCATAGACAACAGTCGACAGTACCTCAAAAGCAAACAATTCAGTGTCTCAGGACCTGAAGTAGCGTTACTTTATAACATTTTCGTAGCAATTGAACTATCCTGAGTGGCGATTCTACAGGTCTTGATTATAGAATTAGGACCATTGAATGAGTTTTAACATGTTTTATGTTTTTAGTAATGTCGAAAGATCGGACAAATTGAAATGTATTATGTAAATTAAAATACAGCGTCTTTGGACAATTATTTTATGAGGTTTTCTATGTTTAACTATACTATAGAATTGAAAATGATACGTTCAGTTTAACAACGGGGCGAGGGAAAACCAAAAGAAACGAGAATGCTTAGTAGATTGAATGAACTGGCTCAAATAATGGTACAGGTAAAGAAATAGTGGCCTACTCGCTGGTACAATTTGTATTTAGTAATAATTTGGGCAGCTAAGGACAATTTGTCATATACGTAATTGCGTAATAGTTAGGTAAATGAAATTTTTGGCGCGTAGTCCCAATTCGATGATCGGGGGCTGTTCGTCTTCTGTGACAGTGTGTTCTGTGTCACCCTGCCCTGTCACAGAAGAAAGAAAATCGAAGAACAAACAAAACCTCTATTACAAAAATTGAAACGTTCAAACTCTTACTACAAACTTACTACAAACTAACACGTTTGTCCTTCCAACTCTGGAGTCGTCAGCAAGAAACCCTGTGCCCATGAAACGTTATCTTCGTTTGGATACCACACGTACCCTAGCTTTGACATAGTCGCTAAAAGCAAAAGGATCCACTCCACAATTCCGATGACATTCTTGAAAAACAAAACCAAGCCCCGTTTCCTTTCCACCTGTCCCACAATTTTTGCATCGTTATCCAACATTAACCCGTCTCCTCGTTACCATCGATCCGGTGAGTAGAATCGGGTCTGCGAGCCAGTCGGTCGTAAAACGTCCTTTCAGAAGCAGCGTCGGGACGACGCGACGCGACGCTGCCCGAGAAGAGGAACGGATGAAGAAGAAAATTTGCAAGAAACGATAGTTACTGGCAGTCGGTCGCGGAACGTTGACCCCCGCGAATAAAAGAAGCTCGAAAACGTTCCTCGACCGCAGTTACACGAGATTTTTTTCTTCCCCCTCTCGTACAACGCCGCTGCAAGAAGCTAAATGCTCCTCTAAGCGCTCCTCCATGCTCCACAGAGCGCGTATCTTTCTATTTCTACCGCTTTATTGGATGCCGGACGCTTCTGGACCGGCGGCTTCTTTTTCGCTTTGTCTACCGGCTGCTTCACGAAACGGATCGTGGAAAAAGGACGTAACACCGGATCGGTGGATCGAACGGTTTTTGCGAAATCCTTCAAGATAGTCATCGATCGACCGGTTGGCTGGGTGTCTTTGGGAATCGATTAAAGGGGAATGACTTTATCCGCCTCTCGACAAGGAAGTAGGAGCGGAGAATGAGATTGAACTTACGGGGGGACTTTTGTAACGCGAGCGGTGGGGTTATTGGATTATTGTTTAAGCGATTTGCCAGATATCACATGTCAAGTGATTCGTGAAATCATTTACTTATTGCAGCGATTCTATGGTCGAATGGTGCAACGCGATTTTTATAATTTTGCAGTATAGCAAATTTTGCTTGGCAGTAAATAATCATGATGTTTTTGGAAATGGAATTATCGTTTTCATCTCTCTACTTGTTATTTATTTGCTTGCTTAATTTGCTGAGAAATTTTCTTTTAAATCTCCCTTATCAACTTGCCCTTTGTAGCATTCGATTAATCAAGCGAAGTATATATTCTTGACAGCCAATGTTTAAACCGTTCAAACAGACATTTTGACATGCAGTTAGAATTATTAACGATATTCTCCAATGGGAAGTTGTTCTCCGATCCCTGGAGTAGAATTCTGAAGATTGAAACAGCATTATGCTGGTCTGGTTCCATTGAATGATTAATGTATCGAACCGCGTTTGATTAATGTTTCAAGTTGCCACCGATGCAGTGTGGCCAAATTTCTAGTCGGTACTCAAAGCCAAACACGAATTCTCCAAGGAACCATTCCGATCGGAAGATACTGCACGTGCGGGTACTCCGTTTAACTTGATAATTTGCGATAAAGTTTCCAGCATCTAGATAATGACACCGTTTAGCACGAAAATCTAACAATTTATGGCGACCCACTGCATAAGGCCAAGGATTCTTGGAATTCTTAAGCTTGGGAGAGTTTCGTGTTGGTTAGTCTTGCTAAGAAAAGAGGAGAAGAAATTGTTTAATTACATTTAAAGCAAGAGCGACCGCAGTAGAATCCCAAGCCTCACCATCTGCGTAATTCCTAACAAAAATATCAAACCCTACCGATCCTTCATCGATTCGTGGAAAAGTTTCTCTAAATAAATTTCCTTAGTGCGCAATATGCAGAAACAGTTCCTCGCACTTAAAAGTGACCCACGCAGTCAGAAATATGCGTAACAACGAAAGGAGACAGAGGTCTAATAAAATTTGAAGCAGCAGGAGGATCCGCCAGTTTCTCCGTGCTGCCTGTCTCTCGCAGAAACGATCGCTCTTTCGTGGAGAAATCTCGGCGTGGGCGTCGACGTTGCTGACGGAAAAGGAAGAGTGGAAAGAGGGACGACGAGGACGGAGGACGAGAGGTCGAAGAGGTAAATTGCCCCGAGATATTTAATCCCGTGGAAAGGCCGAGGGATCCTTTATTGGCTCGGCGAGTGAGCAACGGTCGAGATAAGTTTCCCATAGGATCGATGGCCAATCGCGTTAAGCGATTTTCGCGCCTCGTTATCCTTTGTTTCCATCCGTTCGCGCTGGACGGACGCCCGACGCCAACGCTGATACCGATGCTCTCTTCTCCCTTGCACCTTTTCTTCCATCCGCGGCTCTCAAATCGATCTTACATCGCGTTTCGTTCGAGACTGCCGATCGGTAGCTTATTATTGGAACGAAGCTTCCTCCGTGTCTGTATTGTTCTCCCTTTCGGCTAAGAGTGTTTCGTCGTATCGTTCGAATTGCAAGTGCGTCCTTATTTTTGGTAGTTCTTGGTTGTTCTATTAATTTGGAAAACGTGTAGACAGAGAAGTTGCATCGTGTTGAGCTTCCGACACGCTAATTTACTCGGACAATGATACAATGTTCGACATTTTTGAGCTCTGAAGTCAACATTGGACGGATAGAACAATGGGTACAGGTAATACCCTCCTATAACACGGTGTCCAACAACACGGTTTCGCTCTAACACGATCAGTTTGAGGCCCTCGTACAATACGTACAAAATTAAAATTTCTTTAAAATTTTCCAACTTTATGAAGGAAAACAGTAGATTATGGAATCTCCGCGCATATAACACGAACTTATCTACCGTGCTATAGGAGGGTTACCTGTATTTTAGTTTTGTGACTAATTAAATAAAGAAAGAAACCGTGAAAATTTGTTTACAAATGCCATGTTTGTAAGTGATAACTGTTTGAAATTAACGGTAATTTACTTGCTACAAACGGATGTGGATATAATGTGAATTTGTGAATACGGGGTATGTTAATATTATCATATACTTTTCAATTTAAACTGCGTATGTTTTTTCGCGTTCTGGGTTGAAAATTATTTAATTTTCAAGTACAAATACTTTGAATTTGAAGCTCTTTTAAATGGACGAATATAAACAGCGATATCCATATTTTAATAAAATAAGCCAGCGTATTTAAGCTTCTGCATGTCCGAAGTTTTTAGAAATCGGATTTTAAATCTCGTTTTTGTCGGTACCTAGCGTTGTAATAAATCTAAGTACTCGAAATTTGAGAACTTCTAATATAATAGTTGACGTGTTGCAGTATGGCGGTATGGTTTAATATGAAAAACTTTCGATTCGCATAAAAAATTGTTATTTCTTTCTTCAATCGAGAAGCACTTAATCGAATTATCCAAAGTTTATTTCCCGACTTTGAATTCGATTTTCAAGCCCGTTCCCCTAGACCCATTATTACTTAAATGAGTTACGACTTGCACGATAGTGAGCTGGATTCTTGTTGGAAATTTGACTTCGCCACGTTCAAAATGCTTTTCACGGAAGCTGCAAACGCAGGATGAAAGGTGCCGCAGGGATACCATATTACAGCTATATTCACTTCGCAGCATAGAAGACGGTAAAATGCAGCAACGTTGAAAGAACGGTTTGAAAGTAATATTAATGTAGAAAATCGAAACGACGGGGTAATATTGTGTAACGTTAGATTGAGAAATTAATTGAAGGAGTAACATGATAATATTTGATCTATACGTTATTGATGAATTATTAATGAGAAGAAACATTGCTCATGAATTATCGTAATGCTGAGCCAATCATGTAGAAAGCAAGCTATGTTCTAAATGACGACAAATTTGTATCGCAGTTCATTAAAATTCATCAATTCGAGGAACGAATTATTTGTAAATTAGCTGTAGCTCTATGTAAAACAGTTTGATGTTGACATTTAAAGAACAAATAGAAATGCAATTTATGCCATTCACTGAAAGCTATAAATATTGCATTCGATGACTGTTAATTACTCTTTGCGTACTTGCAATTCTTAAATAAAAGATAGTTTGTTAATTTCAATTATCCTTTCCCTTCTTGAAATCGTATGTTTCGCAATCGTTCCCATCTACAGAGTCGTTTAATAACGGACTTGAAATGCCAATTACGTTATATAGAAGGACAATACAATTGTCTACCCTCCGTCTTTAAATAAATATCGAGTACAACATCACCATCCCCAATTTTCCTCTACGTTTTCCCCGCTCGCATTTCAATTTCTTCCATTGTATTCAAATGACCCTAAATGAAGTTTATAGCTCCACCAATTTAGTCCCTGCTTCCTCTGAATTAATATCACCTACAAATACAAAAGAATGAGTCACGTGCATTTCATTCTAGTGGCCCGAAATATTACAAAATTCAAACCCAAGTTGAAAGAATTTCCCAAGCATTGTCCACTAATTCACGTAATTTCCTCGAACTAATAGGACCGTACACACATTTATCAAACCGATCACAATACTTAATACCAGCATTAAGGGATCTAACCCATTTTCAACCTTCTCCATCCACAATGCTGCTCGTAAATCAGCCCCGTGCTGGGGGGCCCGCAAAATGAATTTTCTCCATATCACGCGAGGAAGAACGGGAGGGTGGCAAAGGTCGTAGAACAACGACGCACAGTTTTGTCGATTGTCCGTCTCTTTGTCCTGCTTTTATTCGTTGCTTCGTTTTTAGCGAGGCGCAGTGTTGAATTAAGCTCCGTTTTGATAGAGCAGCTACCGAGCAATATTGAACTGCAACCCGTCGACTTTTACCGTGGAGTGCTTTTCAAAATTGAGGAACATTGTGCTTTAACGAATGCGGATTCAAGCCTAAATCTTGTCGGAAAAGTACGGTGGTCGATGAAGAAACGTGCATACATGGTTCGAAACATGTCCGTATCATGAATTTTAGTTATCCATTATCATACGAATGCCATCATCATTGATTCCCAAAGTTCGGTCACAATCGAATGCACCGCTTTCTCTATTAAAAATAATTCAAACCGAGTTTCAGTAAATAATTTGCGCTATTGTAATATATTTTGTTTCCTGGCGCTTTCAGTGTGGGTAATAAACACAATGATTGCGCAATGAGCAGAAGCAGTTCAAGCATATACATATAAAGAAAACTGTATTACAAAATATTTCAGTCACAATTCCTCCATTTCGAATGAATCCACGGATACAAAAATCGAATAATGTATTTGAAGAAACAGTGAAAAAGAAAAAGGAACACGATCTTCGCGAAACTTCATCACTGTTTAACAAAGTAAATGACGAAACCGGATGCCATGAGAGGTGACGAAGAGTTCATTAGGGAGGAATGAAAAGAAATGTTAGAAAATGACGAACTATATAGGGACAAAAATGCTGGTCAAGGGGGTATCTTTCGAGGCGTGGCATTATTGCCTCGACGCGGCGGTGAACTCATGCCGGTTAATGGTGGTGACTACGGTGGTGCCCGTGGTCATACCAGGCAATATCTAGCCGGTCACGTAGACTGACCTCAGCATCAAGCAATAACGACGCCCGTCCGGACGATTCTACCATCGGGTGTACGAGGAACCCCACGTATTTTTCGTGCAGCTATTTTTCTTCGCGTCAACATTGTTTACGAACTAGTAATAATCCTGGTTAAAATGCAACCTCCACTCACTCAAGTGAGGTGACAATGAAATTATGAACATTTCAGGTCTGAGTGAATAACGAGGATGAGAGACCTCGTTTACGTGGCTGAAATCTTGTTTAATGCCGCGGTAGGTTTATGATACTTGTTTGTTGACAGGGACCTTGTGAAAAATTCTGGAGAGATTTAGAGAAATAAGGAGATGAACTGTTTCTTTTCTTATAGAATAAGCAGCCAGTAGTTGGAGAAATTATGAGAGGATTGCGAAGATGATGTTTAGAGGCACCACTGTAGGCAGCATGGCGTATGAAAGATGAAAACGTATTTAAATCTAGCGACTGCGTGAATAATTTTTTGGTAAATCCTCCCCTTGAATGCACATTGTGACAAATAAGAGCGCTTAAAAGAAGCAGCACCTTGTTCATCCGTCCCAGCTAGATTAAATACTATTTAATGCAATATTCTCTTCGATCGCTATGCATTTGGTTGCTTTTAATATCCTTATCATAGTGTTAATATCCAATACGAAACAACAATTTTTGCAACTGTCTTATTTATTTCACCACGCATAAAACGCCCTACCAATTCTGTTCGTTCTAGCGAAAAACGTCGGCGAAAGATTTGCAAAGGAAATTGCTCGACTCACCATACATCTTTCCCTCGTCGGACAGGATGATTTTGCGACGACCGCATGGTGGATATATAGTGAGTGCTTCCTGGAAGCTCTGCTCGATATCCGGCGACCATACACCCTCCGCATCCGCCGCCGACAGGTCCTTCTCGTCCTGAAAAGTACAAACGTGCCGGATAAGATTTTTCACGGATCTTCACGTCGAAAGGGAAACCATTGCCTAAGGATTGAATCGTCTTGGTCTGACAATAGTGATGTATAGATATGACCTTTCACGGATGCACAGTGCTAGCCGAGAACGTGAATATCAGGGCAACAATGAGCGATACGTTTTGGTGCTGTTTGTGCAAAATATTTCCGACGCAAGATATGTACAATGTAACTGGTATGGCGAACTTGCGTGGCGATTTGGTAAATAAATGTTTTGAACTGGGTGATCCGAGATACGGCAGAATGCAGGGTGATGTTAGGTAAAGGAAACCGAACAGGGAGAGACTCGTGCAGTTCAGCATTTAGGGAATATTAGAAATACATATGTTATTCATGCGTTTGAAATATTTCGTGTGGATTATTTATCGTCGCGTCTGCGTTCACGATGAATATTTATGAATTGATTTCGGTTCTGTTGCGCTATTACTAGAAAAAATGTGAGCAGAATGAATGGCTATTTACGCAGGTTCGATACGATACATTTCTGGAACCCTGCCCCATTTTTTCAACGATATGTCTTGTATCTTGCTGCTACAAGTGCATATTTCTTATTTATAGCATTTTGCAGAAGGCATCCAATAAAACAATTAGCAAGCAAATTAATCATGGTAGTATGAGTTTGATGGGATTACAGAACAGTCGAACAAATAGTATAGAATATGTAATAGGCACAACGGGAAAAACATAAATGATTGAACATACGTATACATATAATATTTGTTTCTAACCGAAGTTTTTCGTACAAACGTATGGCACCTCTCGGTCTTTGACGCAATATCTCCTGACTCATTTTTTCCAAGGAAGCCCTTTCTTGGTTCACGATTTTTCACGTGGATTTCCGTTTCATAAAATTGACAAGAGCTTTCTTTTTGCATGAATCTGCAGAATAGAATTACCAATTGAATGAGTTCTTTTCTCTTCTTTTCGATTCAGAAAGTTACTGGGTCGTGAACAGGATGGCTGAATCGTAGTTAAGGTTGATCTTGGAATTTCGACGGAACAGGTAGGTCCGTGTTACACGAACAGACGCGAAATGGGCGATTACTCAGGCCGTTTAGATCAAGAACAGTAGAAGGCGAAACGATCAGATGTTGAAGAGATGGACCTTTCTGAGAAATCCAGTCACGTTTGTAATATTGGCTGGCATGCAATCCGGAACTAAGAACTGGTTGGATGGCACTGAAGCCTTTACGTTTCGTGATTTCGTTATCCTGATAAGTACCAAGAATCATGGAAGAGATAGATTATAAATGTCGGTTAAGTGGCGAAATTAATTTTATCGTTATAATGAAAATTAAATTGCGGGCCTTGTAATTAAAATATGGATATCAGAGTAAGTACTTGTTAACGGAAAGAAGCTACTTACTTCGTAAGTAGTGAAATCGTGAATGATATAAATAAAAATCAGGAGAATGATGCCAGCAAGAAAAGTCATAGAGTAAAGGCAAAATCTTTTAATAGATTCAAAAGATCCAGATGTATTTTATACATGAATGTCGTTAGGTACAGCATTTCGCAAAGTTTCGTCATTTATTTCGGTTGCAACCTGTGTGCAGTCTTACACGTTCTCTAAAATATACTGAAAGACGCATATCGCACATTTATTAACCCCCAACACACCGTGTAACGTTAGAGTTACATATTGGAATTTATATGCACTTAACCTTACCTTACTGCTTTTGAATAATTTGCCAAAGTATTTTATAATACAATACCATTTTATTATGACCACTGTGTTTGTTGCATCTCGCCATTCATTATAAATGCGGAGTCAAAAGCTTCGCTTTTATAATAAACTATTTAAAATCTTCCAAAGCGTAAAAGTAAATCGGAGCACGCCGCAGGAGATTAACACGTACGAAAGATGAACATGCACATCCAGCAAATTTTTCTAATTATCAGTGCAACGCAGTTAGTATTTAATTAAACCGATATAGTATTGGGCGCGCTTTTACGAAACGTTAGAACGAACGATCTTACACCGTACAAATGATATAACGAGCAGTTCTTCTCATTAACACTAGACTACCAAGCAAGTCGAACTGACTTGCTTCAGATTTGTTGCTTTAAAATTATTAGTATATACGTATCGTTGTACCAATCTACGATGACTTTTAATAAG
Source organism: Nomada lathburiana (assembly GCA_963667235.1). Taxonomy (NCBI): domain Eukaryota; kingdom Metazoa; phylum Arthropoda; class Insecta; order Hymenoptera; family Apidae; genus Nomada; species Nomada lathburiana. The sequence continues at coordinate 1,472,738 of OY763897.1, read as the reverse complement.
GCTGAATGACAAGTGTATATCTCTATTAAATGTTCATTCAACGACTTTCGTGTTCGTAATCTGTCTGACGTATGCTATCTAAATGGTACCAAAATCTATCGGTAGTTCTAGTGTTAAATCCAAAGAAAAGTAGAATTAGTGGCTCCTTACCCTCCTCTCTTTTATAATTCCTTACACAAATTTACAAATTTGCATGCCATTCTCTGTTATCATAGAGGTTTTCTAGTTACAAGGGTTCGTCCGTGCATGTATCCTATAACGAATAAGCTTCTAGAACGAATCAGATCGTTGCGGGATACCCCACTGTATAGCAACATGAATATAGCCGGCCTCAACGACCGTCATGCAAATATCGCGTCGCGCAACACCGATGATTTTCTATTAAAGCCGGAAAAATGAATAATATTATCAATTTCCAACTTACATCGCTAATTTCGCCAACGTCGAGGTTCTTGGTATCCGAGCCGGAGCCGTTCGCGTCGGGCGGCGGCCCGGAACTCGTGGGGGTCCACGGCGCGGAAATGGTGTCGGCTGCAGCCACCGCACTGCCTGTAACAATCAATCAAACCAAATACATTATCGTCTACTCTAAACGTTCGTCTACCAAAAATCACCCAAACACATCTCTCGAGCTTCATTGATTCCTATGCCCCCCCCCCCCCCCCCGCCTCCTCCCCAAAAACAGTGAAAGCAAGAGGAAAAAACAGAAACGGAATATAAAATAAAGTAGCCGCGAACTCAAGAGATACAATTGAAAAGTGTATAGAAAATCGAGCGAATTACTCAGAACCGATCGTCCCGACGCGCGGTCTCGCGGGTATCATATCGAGGCGACCAGCAGCGTAGGCTCCCCGAGCATCGGAACAAACGAAGAAGATTTACAGCGTTGCACCTCCGACATTTCTCGGACTCGTGGCCTGGGCCGCGTGACGGAATCCGCGCGGCTGCCTCGTTTTCGAGCGAGGAATATCGTCGCCCACCGCTCCGGGGCGGCGAGAAACAGAAAGAGAACGAGGTAAGGGACGAGCGGATAGGGGCGCGCGCGGGAAACTTCAGCGGGCCAGTAGAGTGAACAAGACGGAATGACGGGGGGTGGGAAGAGGGTGGTTGAACAAGGGGGTGGAAAAATCAGCACGTGAAAAATCGCGGCACAGAGCGCTCGTTGGCGCGACTCGTGCCACGCCAGAATCTCTATACGCTGGAGCAACAAGTGTTCGCTGATATCGCGTATCAGTGCCGTGAGCGACGGTGGGGGCAGCTCGTAGGCGGTACACTCCGCCTACCAGGGGTGGAGTGTGTACGTTAAGCCCCCGGAAGAGCCTCCCGTCCCTTGCTTCCGACCGCAATACCGGATCCCTTTCTCGCGGCAACGAACCCCCGTAACACGCCGCCGGGGGAAACTGCATCCTGTCGCGTTCCACGCGAGCCTCTAATCTCGGAGAAGTGGCGCCCGTCGCCGCCACCACCGTCGCCGGACGGCTTTTCCGCTTCTTTAACGTGGACGTGACGGGATACTCCCTAGGGATGTTGGTATTGCTTCGGATACATGGAATAATTGCCCTCTGTGTTTGGGTTATTAGAGCGCGTTTGCGACTGTCGGATGATTTCGTTTGCATTTTTTCTTGGATGAGATTGAAAGTCTGTTGGGTGTTCAAATTGTATTCAAATCTTTTGCTCGCTGTGTCTGGGTTCGGTACGCGTCTGCCACTAGCAAAGCAAAGGAACATCTGAAATTGATGTTACTAATAGCATCGAGAGGAAAAGACCGTATGCCGTCAGGCGATACCACTGCACGGCAATCGCTCGGCCACGCACGGCAAAACCGACGAAGAATCCCGTGTGTTCCTTGGGTTGGAAAATTCTGGCTGACGTGGCTTATTTGCCAGATTTAGCCCCATCGGATTACCATTTGTTTCGATCACTTCACCATCACCTGACCGATTGGGAACTTAAAACATTTAAAGAGATCAGTACTAGCATCGCAGCTGCTTGCTCTAGATACCGATAGATATGAACCCCAGCTGCGGTATCGTACAGTAAGGCATACATGTCACTCATTCGTTTCCTCAGTCTGTGAGTCAGCAGCGTTCAATAACAAAAATGCTAAAAACATGTTACAATATTTATAGAAAACGTATTTACGGACAAAAATATTTCTGCACCTTTGGTCGAACACTTAAAAAAACATCTGAGCATTAAGGGGTTAAGAGGGAAGTTGCGAATGGATATCAACTCCTATTATTTTTAGAATATTTATCTTAACTATTTCGTATACTTGTGAGATTTGTATTTCTATGTCACGAGATTTTTAGGGCCATGTATCTGTATGTCGAAATATATCACCATTGTTGTAAAAACTTTGCATATTTATACGCTGCCATATTCAATGTTGCTGCTATTGGCAAAATTTTGATGACAAGCAATGAAACTGTGGAATACTTAAGGTCTATGCGTAAGTGCAAACATTTTGTTACATAGAAGTTTGTCGGATGCCTGTCTATGTGTTAGGGGTGACTTCTTACGGAGGACGTTTTGTTCAGACTGTATGTAGGTTTATCGCGAAGCTTATGGTGAACCAACTGTCCGAGATAATATTTTTTTAAATCCAGATATGATATGAAATTTTGGAGTTAAAATGATTGAAAATAGGTGTTATTTATCGATTTCCTTTTGCAGAATAAAGGACAATCGAGTCGTTATCTGGGAGACAATACAGTCAATTCTCATACTTCTCTGACACATTTCAGTACATGATCTCTGTACGTTAATTTGATCGACCTGATGAGTCTTTTCACAAAGACCCGAATTTTACATACACCACATGCAAGATGTAAATAATTCATACTATAATTTACCATTCGTATCAGAAATTGTATAGCTCAACAGATATTTCAATGCCTCCGTGACTCGGCATCTAACTTAATTAACGTTGAAAAGGTGCTGCAGTAGAAAGTGTCAGTGTTTGATCAGCCGCAGCGCAAAGTCAGCTACGATGTTAATACGTAGTGCATGCAACCGTATCATTCAACAAAGAATTCATCTCGCAGCGTTCACCTGAAAGACCAAATGACCAACATCGAGCAAGAAGATAAACAAGCCTGGGCGATCGCCACAGTCGAACTGTTACTCCGGCTGTCCGCTAAATAACCGCAGCTGGACGAAAGGGTTTGCTCCCGGGGACAGGCTGGTACAGGCTGGTGAAAATGAGCTAAGCTTTAATAGAGACGAGAGCACGAGCGAACAGAGACAGAGGCAGACGTACGCACACGCGTGAACACTGCCCGCCAACGCGTGCACGACTATCAGATTCATATATCTCCGGACCCTGACCAAGCTGGTGTACGTCCTTATGTAAATGCTCGCGCGTCCACCCCCTCGATGTAACCATGTACATACACGCAGAAAAACACGGACGCGGGTACATGCACACCTAGACAGTCTGCGCTCGCGCGTGCACGCTAAGCGTAATACCAGTGCGACAGAAAGCATAGATCATGGCGGATGACGCACGGTTGCATTCGGTGTGCAAACCGTTCCACGAGACTCGCCCGTCGCCAGAGGGATGGAAATGCGCGGATGAAGGATAGGGGATGGCCGGGTCAGCCGTGATACGGCGCAGGAACTCCGCCAGGGGTAGGAAGGGAAGGCATTTTGGAATGTCCTGGCTACTCACGGGAGATCCCGGGACACGTCCTTGTCCGACGACGCACGCCTTCCCCAACCAACCCACCCTCGCCCGCTCGGACCTACCCCTGCACGCATAACTAAATTTCTTGTCTCCTTTTGACTTCGACGATTTCGCGACCCTCTGGTTGGACGACCTACCCAGAAGGTGGACGCTGGTCATGGGAAAGTTTCGGTTCATGGTTGGGTGCTTTGGGATTTCAGCTGTTGGGGGTGAAATGGTTTTTGATCATTGATTAGTGGATAGATTTATTGTTTTATTGACTGGTATGCGTGGTACGTGGACACCTTGGCCGGGGCATTGTGGGGAAATCGATGAGGAATTTGGGTGAAAATTGGCATTAATATTATTAAAATAGTTGCGGTACGGTATTCGTAAGTATTGCGTTCCTGTGTGATTAATTCTTACTGATGCTCGATTTCTGAGTATTGTGAATATTAGTGAATGCGTGTCGGTATACAAATATTTGTGATACGAAAGGAACGGTTTTGACGGAGGCTAATAAATTCTGTCGTTCTTTCGTTCTCTTATTATTGTAGCTGGTGAACGTTTCTTGCGGTTATTACTTGGACGAAGTAAATTGGCTCTCCATAATTTTTGCTTGCAATAGAATACTTGTATATATCTTTGCGAATTAATAGCTTGATGCACTGTAGCAAAAGTTAGCAAAGCTGTTAGAAATTCATTCATTGTTAGGTTTCGAGGATTTCAAGGGCCGTTCGTGTTACCTGCGTTTTCAAGAAAACAGCATTCAACTTTCCATTCATATGCCAGGAAATTTTGGTCCAGTTTCGAATGTTCGAATTGAAATGTAATCCCCGCCAAACTCCAGTTTGGTGCAAAGCAGTGCAACCCATCCCAACTGCCACCGCCTAAACACGATCTACTGTAATACTTAATTGCAAAACCAAGATCGGTATATCGATCATTGATTCTGCGAATTACTCAACAAAGTCCCTAGAAATCCTGAGTGTGCATCGCGAGTCCGATCAACGACCAAAAATGCCAACCCTTTCCTCTCTGATCTATCTCCTCAAAAATCTGTGGCATATTCGATACGAGTGACCCATGTTCGTGTATCGGTTGCATCCGTAAATCGTTCGAAGCAGCTTTATCCTTAAGCAAACGCGTCATAGAGCCGCGTATCCGGTTCCTGGTCCCCGGGGGAATAGTAAATGGCGTGTTCGTGGGTAGTGGTGGCTCTGGCTAAGCTGTAAATTTGGCGTATAACCATTCGGGGGTAGCTCTGGTCGAGTAGGCCAGGTCTGCCAGCTCCCGTGGGTGGTTGCCAGCCACTAGGGGTGGGAACTGGGTACGTGTGCGCTTGTGTGTGGAAGGGTGAGACAGGAGACGGGGGTCGTAGAAGCATTCATAGCAGGGACCAGAGGGTGGCTTCGGTGGAATGCGTCCCGTTTAATATCGCGGAACATTATATATCGCCTCTCTTGTCCCTACGTTGCCCGCACCACACGCTATAACACACACAAACACTCTCTCGCACACATACACAAACAGAGAAACGGACGACCCACCTATGATCCTTTGGCGACATTGACTCGTTCTCGTAGTTCCATCGACACACGTTTGCAAAAACTCGACGAATTCTTTGCGCGACGCTTATTCGCATTCTGCACTATTTTTCGAGTGCATTGGCGTGGAAGGGTTGGAATTTTGCGTGGAGCAAGGGTGAACTTGGGAAAATTTCACACAGAATCTATCCTGAACTAAGACTATTTTCATGGTTAGCACCGATTGAGATTTGACACTCTGCATCGAGACTTCTCATGGTGCAGTTTACAGAGACATTGTTGCTTGGGGAGCTTCGCAGACGTGGGCTCGCCAATTTAAAAGTGGAGGTACTGTGCCCCTTGTTGAGTTACCATAGGAATACATTGATTTAAGTAGGCGCACCCTCTCGAGACACAAGTGTGTCGACGCAGAGTGTTTTCTTTAACACGGATCCTAGCTATACGGTCAAGTTTACGCTGTGAATCAGTTTCTGTAACAAGCGAATGACTTTGTTACCGGTCGTCGATTTTTTGCTACATTGTGCAAAAGAGTATTATATGTATTTGAACAGACCTGCTGCGTGGGATCCTCACTGACGTTTGTGGTATCTTTTTGGGGGCCCAGGATTGATTTAGAAGAGCGAAGAGTTGTGTGCCTTACAGAAGCTGGTAGCACTGACAAAAATATACGCTATCCAAATTATTATCAAATCGTTTCAAAAAGTGAAACGACGTGGATTCTATATTTTAAGCCTTGTACAAATCTTAAACTATTGCCACCTTACGCGCGTTAATCAAGAATTGTACGAAGCAATTTGTACAAATTTTTTCTGCGTCAGAGTGAAAATATTATTATAATATAAGGGATACTCAGCGGTGTTTTCGTTCAGGAGTTCGGAGAATCGATGCTGAAACATTTAATGGTCCATGTCAAAGGTATCAAAGGGGTGAAAGAAGGAAAAGAGGGAGATAAAGAGGGAGGAAGAGGATAGGTAGGAGTGGTTGGTGCAGCATGAATGCATATTATAATTTTCGTACCTTTGTGAGAGGAATTAAATTACCATTCACAGGATATTATGGCGACGATAGTCCAGGTACATAGCTGTTTTAATATAATATAATTAAATCTACGTTTAACATACATAAAAGGACTCTTGCTGGGAAATACTTCAGGAAATTAATTATTATCTTGATGTTGCGCGGCTACGAGCTACCGTGTCGTAAAATTTATTAAGAGACGACTCTACGCGATACGAGCTGCGTTCTATGCACCTTTTTGTACGAGTCGTCGAGAATTCTACTTGTTCCAGACACGGTCCCTCTCAATATTATCCATAATGTGTGTGTGTGTGTGTGTGTGTGTGGTGGTGTGGTTGGGGGGGGGGGGGCACCTTGCCTTTGTGGAGTGCAAAGTACTGTTTGCGAATAAAACGCTTATAATCGTTTAGACATTCATTTCGGAACATGTGTATGGTACTGTCCTTTGTTTTTCAATCAAAGTATTGAAAAGATCAATTCATTGAACAGAATTTTGTTGGTTACAAATAATGTAGTAAATATGGCAGTTTTTCGATACTGATTTACATTCTGCCGAATTATTTAAGGTGAAAAGGAATTGTCACGAGCTGCCATCCGAGTATTTGATTCATTAAATGCACAAGTGATTTATTTGGTTTAAGCTTTCAAAATCGAAGCAATGAAATTATGCTATTTCGTAAAAATTGTACATCGGCAATACTTAGAAGTTCGTCAGTTATTATCTGCAATATTATTATTGTATTGTTTTGCAAAGTATGAGTAAGAAAACACTAGACTTTCAGAAGTATACCTTCAAGGGTAGTGTGATTGTTAAAAGCTAAGATTGCAATACCTACATAAAAGGGTACTACAAAGTCTGAATATTGTAATTTTACTTTTCTATTTATACTTATTAAACACATTACATACGTCCAATTTTATAACAATACTATTATGATTATTCTGTCAAATTACCAAACACCCAACGAAGAAGATTTATGATGACTTATAAATTTTAGCACGATTTCATTTGATCAGTATCAAAATGGGGGAAAACTTCAAAGACGGTATGTACATGAGGGAGGAAATTACTTTTAAGAAGTTGATGGAGGAGAAACGGGAAAAGAGGTAAGATTTTATAGAGCAAAAGACTGCGATGTTGGTCTACGTTTGAAGGTATACAACGACGTAATTAACACTTGTTCTGTCAATGCCGTAATTACTGCTACGTCTTTTAGGTGAATAGAGCGTAAGTCAGGCATCGTCTTTTCATAACTTTGAGAGCTTTTAAGTTGATGGCGTATCTTACACAAGAAATAGAAGCTAAGACGCCCCTCCACTTAAAGAAACAGTAATAATTAAACTCTTTAAAAGGATCAACACGTTTCAATAAGGATCAATAAGATTTCAGATTCCCTGTATTTAATGTATAAGTTAAATTAACAAGAAAAATTAGCAAAACACGTATTAAGCAGCAATTTCTATTGATTAAGATTTAATGTTAAACCATTTTTCTACAATGCAAATTTGTTAGATAAAGCAATAAGAACTTTGAACATTCCTGGCATTTACAATGTAAGCAAACTGAATTAAAGGAAAAGAGTAGAAAATATTGTAAAGCTGAATAATAGAATAGCAATCGTAGCTGAAACATCTTATCCAATTTATTCCCTAATGAAAATTGAATTCCTTTACATTAAATTTAACAGTTAGTGTAATTGATTTAGTTAGATAGGAATATATTTGATGCACTTCACATATACATATAAACATACTAGATTACTATTCCTTAGAATATTTAGAAACGTGGTGTACTCGCACAGAGGTTTCCTTCAAGATAAAAACAGTCATGCTGATTGTGCACAATCTTCCCAACGTTACGTCATTTGTTTGAAAAAATTGAAAAGCACACAGAAGTAAGGCAAGTAACATCAACAAAATCATGAAACAAAATGCAGGAAAGAAAATATCGTATAGCAACATTCTGTCTTATTGTTAGATATTCTCCAAGTATTTACAGACATTGCTTTTCTCTTTGCTTGATTAATACATGAAGGGTAAACTCCAGATCCTCTTCAACGTACAGCATCAGCGCGTGGCGCGAAGAAGTGCAAAGCCTTGGAAAGAAGTTTTAACGATGCTTATCTTTGAAGTATTGAAAAGTAATATGGTGTTGTGCTCAGGGCACGCGTCTTGTAGCTCGCATGACACAAGGGTAAAAGAATGTTTTCCGCTTTGACAAGATGTCGTTTTAAAAGAAGGTGGCATAGAGTGCGCCGTGTACGTGCTACGTACGCGTCGTCCGAGAAACTTTGCAAAGTGAACGAGCTCTTTCTCGAGAACATGCTGTACGATGGGAATTCTTGTCGTGCACATTTTTTTCGAAGACAAACCGTCGCAGATGCATGCAGTAAATGACGTAAAACGATTTTGGTCGAACGGAGGTTTCAGTGACAACAAAAATATAAGAATTAAATTGGTCATGTTGTTCAGTTGGGCCAGGATTGGGACTGTACAATTTGTGAAAATGTCAATTGTCAAATTGGTATATTCAATTTAAACTGATATTAATTAGTCATTTACTCTAATCATTATAATTTTCATTCTTGTTTCTCCAGCTATCACTGTTTTCGTATTATATGCTCAGTATCATCTTGCGCGTATTGTTGTTACCTGACCGTTTATATCTGTAATCGGATGAAAATGAACCACTGAAAATTCATACAAGATGCACTTCTTGTTGGGCATCCTGCACGGACTTTCGCGTTTACATGTTAATTTACAATAAATTATATTAAAGCGCTAACGCTACTTCATAACTTTCCCCCACAAGAAACTCGTCATTCAAGCGAAACGTTTTTCACGGAAGAGAAATTCGATTCGGCAAAACTTTGTCCTCGTTTTATACGATTTGTACATACAATTTAAACGAGATTTGAAACTTCTAACAACCCTACCTATTCGCGTTCAACTCGCCTAACAGCAATCAAAAGAGGCCAGATGTAATTCACTCCTTTACCCAGCGGAGGGACAGTAACGCTGAGTAAAAAGGAACGCGGATAGGGCGAGAGAGGGAGAAAGAGAGTGAGTGAGGTAAAAAAAAGGCGAAGCGAAAGAACCGTAAAAACTCGAGAATTCAACTGGCAAGCGGGGAAGGTTAATTTCCCGGAGCATTCGATAGAAAAAAGCTTGCTTCGAGGCCACAGGTGCATCCATTCAGTGCATGACAGTAATTAAACTCTCTTCCCGTGTCCCTCCAGCTTTCACCACCCTTGCCCCTCTCTCTTTTGCCACTGTTTCGCCCCTCGAAAAAAAATCAAGTCCAATTCGCGCCTCGTTTCTCCGCGTATATCCACTTGTTCGCGGCTACACGAGCTTCAACTGTGATTCACCAGCGGGTTAGGGATGGAAATGGTGACAGAGGGTTGAAAGAAACACGCATGCGACGTTCGTCAGGGAAAATAATAAATACACTCGAATCTTTCCACGGGAATAAACCTCGAGGCTGCGAGCTTACGGTAGGTCGAGACAGGTCTGCGAACGGGGGTAAAAACGAATGGCAGTGTCGGGATGGAAGGGGGGGACGGGGTGAATTGAGGATTCGATCCGGGACACGCTTTTTCATTGTATTTCGCCTACTCGATTGAATTTCGCGGGATCCCCAATCGGGAACCACTTGTGCGCTATTACTATAGTGGCGAAAAAGGCCGAAAATGTGGACATAATTAACAAAAAAAAAATTTGTCCCATTTTTAAAATCTGTAAACTGTTATTCGTTTATGAACTATTGCAGCATCATCTTGTATCAAACTCAGCGTTTATAATTTCTTCGTCTAAGAGATATGCAACTTCAAACCTAACAGTGTTAGAAAAGGGATTTTTTCAACTAAAACCAGAAATTATGTTACGATTCACTGTCGATGTTTCAAGATAATCTATGAATGTTGGCATTATCTAATATGCTCTATAATCATATTTACGTTGATTTTATTCTTCTTTAAAAATTTATAAAGCTGTGGTATTGAAAAATGCAAGAGCTATATAGTTTTTTCTTCTTTCGATGCCATTTCGAGATGCCGTGAGATGCCGCGTTCATTTTTTTTTAGAATTTGTAGTTTGGGATACATATTGTGCATTTTGGACAATCTTTTAGGTATTGTCGAAAGAATTTAAGTAACAGTAAAATAGTCTCATAGAGTTTCTTAACGAATACTTATCGTAGTCTCGAAGGACCATCTCGAAATATCATTTACCGATTTGATTAAATTCTGAATATAGTATTCAAAATAATGCATGATACCGATGTATCGCTTTTATCGGCAACTGATCTGGATACGTACGGATTGGAACAAGTATTCCGCGCACCAGTGATTCAAGTGGTCTGTTTTAGACGGGGCGTCCCGTAGGATCAGGTTCGCCTAAGTAGTTCAAGTCAATGGCACGGTCGGACGTGTTTTACAATGTAGCATACCGTCACGCAACAAACTCCATCGCTATTTCTTGAAAGTTCTATACCTTGTAAAACCATTCAAATCAAATCAAACCACACATTTCTATTACTCTGAGAATGGTGTTTCCAGAAAAGTTGATCGACGGATCAACAAAAATGAATATTGTTTGATCGGAACGCATCGCAGTTAAATTACACGGCAAGACTAAATCGTCATGAATAAAACCAACTTTAAATACCCTAACACAATTTTCCGTTTCAAATTTACAACCATCGCCAAACATTTCCTGCCCTCTCAGCCGCGAGACAGCCAGGTGTCAAGGAATCGATTCGCGAACGTGCACCGTCGCCGCCACACACCAGTCTGAATATAATAAAAAGAAAGAAAAGAGAAAGAAGCGAAACGAGAGAGGGCGGAAAAGAGTGAAAACAGTCAGGCTGCGGTAGGTCGAGGCGAGCGGGAAACCGTCGCATTGAGAACGGAAACAAGGCAGGAAACGAGCTGCTGTGCTCGTGCTCGTGCTCGCACTTCAACCCCAACCTCCTCGTGTCTCTGCTCCCTTTCCCCGTGCCATCTTCACACGTATTTTTTCAATTCTTAATTGCGATTTCGCGAACCGGAGTAAAGGGAAGAGCATTGAGTCGAATAGAAGCTCTTCAATTAGCGGGTCGTCGTCAACGAAGCCAGCCAGCCAGCCAACCAGCCAGCCAGCCAGTCACCGCGACGATGACGGTATCGTTAATACGCTTAGTCCGCGGCCTGGCTCTCTTTTTCACCGCTAATGACCAGCTGAATGGAGAACTCTGTGCCGTCAGAGAAAAGAACGAGAATATTCGTTGAATTGGTGCAACAACGTTCCTCCCGCAGCTTTTCCGCGTAGCTTTTAAACGCACGGCAGATCCGCGGAAAGCGATTAGCGCCTGTGCAATTACGCGAGACCTAGTTCGTTACGCTCGTGTCAAATTAGAATGAAATAATTTTGTTCGAGCAATTTGTCCGGCGCGATTCGCCGGTGCATGAAAAGGATCAGCCGCGAATTAACGAAGAATTCATTACGCCTTCAGTGTCCTTCAGTCCGGACACTTGCTCCCTTGGTCTCCTTTGCTGTTATGGTTGCGGGTTTCAGGCTGCTTTCATTAACGTTGTTGCGCGCGGATGTTCTCCGCGTCGAGTTTCTTTGATACTGTATTTCTTTTTTTTCACCAGGCAACGCGGATGCAGGCGGAGATTGCCGCGGAAGAATATTTCGGAACAGGTTTACGAGGAGGCAACGTGGCTTCGTTAATTGGGAAATTTGAGCTCTCGCTGGAACGTTTTGGGTTCGGTTTAATTCGCGTGCACGGTGAATTGGATTGAATTGTTTCTAATTAAAACTTTCGCTGGTCGTTGAGTCCTCCTTTGGGCTGTTCGGCGTACTTTGAATGCGTTTGGATGTAAATCATTTTATAGTTACGATATTTTTTTGAGAGGAAGAGAAATGAAAGATATCGTACTGCTCGGGCTTTGGATACTGAAATTTATGTAGGAAAAATTGTACGGATAAAAGTTGTTTAAACACTTGCTATAAGACGAGCGGTAGTTTAAACCGGTACTGGGAAAAATTGATTTTATATTCAACTTTACGAGCTGCGCTGCGGTGTAATCCTTGCTGACTATTTCTCTGATGACAAACTCCGTTCAAAGTAATCCAATATTTCCATCGATAAAGGAAAACCGAGTTGCCCATTAATTACGAGCAGAAAATCTCAGAGAAAATAGATGATAGAACAGATCATTACCAATGTACTTATTCGATAGAGAGTTGTCAACATCGTTACCGTCAATAACTGACTCATTTAATCGCACTATACAAAAGTAACGAATAAAAACCAATTTCCGGTACAATAAAGTGCCCCGTCAATTAAGGTAAATCAATTTTCCTACCAACAAAAATACCACCGCAACGCGAGAATTCCGCGATCCAATTGAACTCGAGCGAGTGACATTCTCAGTTTAAGTGTTAATTACGCGTGCACCCTTGTCACCGGTGTATCCGCGGAGCAATTATTATTTACACTCGGTCGGTGATATCATTGACACGGTAGTTGGCAGAGCGTGTCTTCCATTAAATCATCAAGACGGATCGATCATGCGCTCGAGCGTACACGCCGCTACTAAATTGCTCGCGTAGCAATTACGGATAAAATAATCATTCTCGAGATATGACGGCCCGCTGATCCGTCTGGTACCTCTTCCTTTTTTCTTTCTATCATCGCCTCTATCCATTACTTGGCTGTCTCATTTTCGATCGACCCTCGAACCGCGAAATTGTCGCGCAGACCCGTTAAAAGCCGACCCGCGAAATATGCGCATAAATCGCCTGGACGAATCGCGTCGCAACGTTCGTATTGTTGGTCGCAATTAGTGGGATTAATTTACATATTGCCGGATTAACCGTTCGCCCATGAATTATTCAGCGCATGCTAATGCGTCTCCTTTGAATTGAAGTCTATAATTGAATGCTCCTCGAGAATAAGGAAAGAGCTGTGTACGACCCCCGCTGCGACCGACCGGAGAACAAGCTTTAACCGTATTATATTAGTCTGATGGAAAATGGGAACGCGTCGTGTGCAGTTGCGAAATGAAAATTAATAAACGTGCACGTGCAATCTATGGTTCGTAAGGATTTCGATGGGACCGTGTAATTGGTTGTTAAATATTTGGAGGATGAACGGTTCACGTTTGTGTGGTATAAAACTACGGGTAGGTTGCATCGAAACAGCTAATCGTTTGTCGAGACTGGAAACTTTTCCCTAAATTATTCGCCTCGCTTCCCATAATCGTTTAGCCCTTTGCACTCGGAGCCATCCCGGGCGTTACCTACCAGCAACTCGGCGGCACTTTTTGGCGAAAACGTGGATCTAGGAATCGCGTGATATGCTAGACTTACGATGTCCCCTCGGGGGGGACATCCGAGTGCAAAGGGTTGGATAAGTTACTTTTGTTAACGCTAGGTTCGCGGAACGCGTCAATTTCAGGCATTACAGCTTTCATAAAACAAAGATTAACGAACGACCGTTAATATTGTATAATTCAATTAATTATATTTTATTTCTAAATTAAGTTTTATTATATATTAATTTTTTAGAGAAAACACGCATTTTTTATTGACAATCGTTAAACATCTGAGGGGAGTCAGTAAAAATAAGTGTACGAACAATGTCCGTAAACCTGGTATTAATTACTTAATTTGTTGCGAAGTCATCTAATGTAAGCTTTTACACATACTGATTGTGTAGCTAGAAAGCTACATGTAAGATATTATATTAGATAATAGTAATGTAATAGTACTATTTAAGTGGATTCCTATTATGTTAGTAGAGTAGATATATATGCGCAGTACTTAAAAAATGTATATATGTTTAAAAGTTGCACGAATGAGTTGCAAACCTATATTATTGAGGGCTTGACAATTTTAATTATAAACAATTTTAATCGAATCGAGATAGTTTAAAATTATACTAATTAAAGTGGAAAGCACGTTATATTTCTGCAAACCTTAACTACGAACCCGTCACAAATCTAACAGAATTTCTTCAAGAGAAATAAAATAGAAATAAGAATGTCTTTTCGAAAACAATTTCCCGGACATTGTTTATGCCAAAGTTCAATAATTCAATAATGCCCACTCTTTTCAATTATTCACTTCCCGAGTAGGAAATAAAAGCAAAATGACTAAGAAGCATCGGACCAAAAGCGGGGGACCCCCGAAAATAGTTGCGGCATTGGTCCAAAGGTACGCCATTAAACGCGAATGTCTGCTACGTCTAGGCGTTTTACTGGAAGAATGGCGTGGCGAAGCGGAAATTTCATTTTAATACCGTCTACTTTGTACGTAAGCACGAGTGACTACACGATACCGCAGGAGCTAATATCGTTTTAATGGCGAATAATGCAATCTCCCGACAAAGACCACAGAGACATCGTCCTGGCATAACGAGGCCTCAAGATGCGGAGAAGAAGAGTGATTGCGCTTCGCGTTGGAAACGCCACTGACACTGGATAACCGAGGAAATTACAACGTGAAATTCTCGGCGCAGTAAACAGGGATAAAAACTGAAGTAACGAGCGTGAACTGCGGGAAAAGGGTAGACGGTGAAAGGGGTGGAAGAAACGATTGGAAGTGGAGTATTGCGATGCAGGAATGTGAAATGAAGTTTGTAGCAGGTAATTGGGTGTTTGCGTTATTGTGAGAATGTTCTTTGGTTGCATTTTTGTATTTTGCTACGTTGTTACTCGTGACTCAAAACTCTCTAGCCTGGATCTGTTTGTGCGTGACAATTTATTAGCTTCTGTTTAGTCCTAATTGCAGCATATGTGTATCGAGAAGGAGGGGAAGAAATTTTCTAATAGATAAACGTAACGTAGTAACAAGAAACAATTCTCGATTGGAATAAATTACAATTATGTGAAAAATTAATCGCATTCGAAATATAATATGGAAACATTTCTAGTTCTTTTCCTTTTTAAACAAAAGTTGCGAAGACTATTTGGGAATAGAACTATGCAGTGAAAGATACAATTATTCCAACCGTAACGATTTGGAAGTAAAGCGAGCTGTATTCAAATGTGTGTATAAACACATTATACACACACACACACACACACGTTAGTAGTAATAAATACTCATATGTAGGATACAATGCATATCATTATTTGGTAATTTATACGAATTTTCCCCGCGGATATTGTTAATTTCAAAATCTTCTTCTCTAGGTAGTAATTGCACGAATAGTCTGTTAGCACATAGTATATCTTCTTTTTACAATTACATACTCTGATCAAACATCGCCATTTCCATTTAATAGACAAGATTGTAAACTGTTAGTCAGAACAACGTCAGTCTAGATTCTGAACGAAACATCAGTTTCAACTCCGTTTACTCCCAAACTTCCTCATCAACTCTGAATCACTAATCTCGAATACTTATTGTTTAGACTGGTCCATCGAATCAGGTATTTCCAAATTAGATTTACTGTAGTCGATCATCGTGATCAGAATAGCGTAAATTTCATGATTGATACTTCAAGATAGGTTAAATGGGTACAGAAACGAGATGAAACTGTTCCGCTTTCCTATCGATTCCATTCTAATACCAAGCGACACTGATACTACAGGACAAACTTTTCTGAAATTCGAAAGCTTCGATTCAAATTAACCACCTCTATTTTTCATTATTCAATTATCAGTGGCGAATTCACAGAACACACCAGTCCAGATAAGCTTAAGCGGGCAGGACTGTAAGCAGTAGTGACAAATCAAGGATTTTGATTTATTAGCAGACCGTTGCTATCATCACCAGTTCTAAAAATTGCCCTCGTTGGAGCGTGGCCGCGATGCGTCAACGTAACGTGGCGTCGCGACGTTACGTCTCTAAAATAAACGAACGTATTCGAGCAACCCTTATTGAAAACTCGATTTGCCTGATGATTAAACCTGACTATAATCCACAAAGAAGATCGAAGCCCAATTTCCAATATTTCTGTTATTTCACTTTCTTGATATCTAACTATATGATGTTAATTTTACCAACTATCCGACCTTGGGCGTCCCGATACTTTGCATCAGCATTTCATTTGCAATGAACGGAGAAGAACAGCACTCGTGATTTCTATGAACTGTACCTCCCTCGAAAGGTGACCAGATCTGGCTCCGAATCATAACGTGGCCCAACTCTATTTCGCTATTTCGCTGTTGACCCAAAGACGCACTGCAAACTTCCTCCAAAGCGCTAGTTATTACCATTTCTATCCCGCCCAGAAAGTGTTTCTTCCTTATGCGATTCCGCGTCGAAAGGTTTCAAAATAATACGAACCCTCTCAATAGGCACAGAGCGAGAAGTTCTCCAACCAAATTCAGTACAATCTCAATCAAACGGAATCCTGGACACAACTTTCACCCCGACAATCCCAATGGCGATGCAACGATTCGCACAGCTGGGACAAATTCCGTTCGACAGATGATCCAGGGGACTACGGATTTTTGCCAGCCGTTCCGTCGAACAGCTGATTCCTATGGGCCAGACCTGGAAACGTTATCCATGGTGTCGGTTTACGTGTAACACGGTGTTGCACGCCGCAGAAAGATACACGAGCGCAATAAAACGGCGAACAGGGCAAGGGAGATGGAACTGGAGAAGCGAAACCGGGGGCTCCTCGTTTTCAGCAACGACCTGCTCGTCGTTCGTCGATCGGCCAGCCTAGAGCGTTCCTTTCGCTGGATCCGCTAGCTCGATCTTTCTCGACTCGATCTCAGAAGACAGCTGCTGGGAAAGGCAACAACCGGTTTCTCGTTTCTTTCTTTCATCCCTTCCTTCTGCTTCTCCGCCTTTCTCCTTTTTTCCCCCCTTTTCTTCTGTCGCGTTTTTTTTAGTCCTATCCATCGTCTTCTGTCTGCTCTTTGCGTTCAGGCGAGCTATGGTGACCGGTTCTGCTCCTTTCTCATTCTGCCCCGATGCCGACGGGACGTGGGCAGAACAGGGACAAAAGCTGTTGCCGTCGTTGTGTCGAAGATCGATTAGATCGCGATGGATCCTGGATTTTTTTTCACGATGTTGGTAGGCAGAAGATGGCTGCGTTTTACGGCGGAGTTCAGTCCTCCTTCGAATAAAGAAAACTGTATCTCGTTGGAAAACAAATGTTCCCCTGCGCGATATAGCAATAGAGGGGCGCAGTTTTGCAACACGATAGAATATTAAATACTAACAGTGACCCCTTTCTGTCCGGTTTCGTTTAGACATTTAGAACGTTCAAAAACAAGATGCGCCGACATCTTCTACTTCCCATTCTTCTCGTCTCTCCAATCGAACTATCATCGTCCGTGAAGTTTCCAAAGCGACCGTCAAGTGGACATCTCAAACAGGCGTATCGATTTCGAAAATCATCGAGCGTAATCAGACAGATCGCCCGTTGAATATTTATCGAGCAATATCGCAAACGACGAAAGGGAGATAGAGAAAGGCGGAAAGGGAGAGAGAGAGAGAGAGAGAGAGAGAGAGAGCCAGTGAAGGGGAGGAGAAAGGCAGAAAAAGATGCAGAGCCTGTCCGGATACACCGTTAATCGATTTGCGTAAGAAGAGAGCCGAGTCTGTCGATGGCGTGCGTGCAGTCAGACCAGTTCGGTTGAAAAGGGGAAAGGAAGAGCCGGGTATCGAGGATACAACGACTGCTCTGGGCATAATTCATGTAATTACGCGAGTGCGCATTACGCGGTAACTATCCGGCAAAGGAAACAGGAAACGCGTATCGACGATCGTGGAGTTGAATCGAGGCAGGACGAGTGACAGGAAGATTAAGTCTGATGACGTAAACGGGATCGCTACCTGAGGCCTTTTTCAACCCTGTCCCCATCTGATAACAAATAATAACCCGTTCCAGCTCCTGTGAACCGATCAGTGTTATCAATCACTTGCGTCTGGACATTTTCGTGAACAACTCAATAAAATTTTTTTTTTTGCCGTATAATGTAGACAGTGTCTTATTAAATGGGCGGGTTTCTTCTTTTTTTTTTTTTAAATACTGTTAATGTTAGCGAGATAGCTGCGAATCGATGATCCACTCTTTCCTTATAATTATTTGGTCTGTGGATTACTTGATGTCCCTTTTCCGTAGAGGCATTGTCAGTACAGATTTTATTTCGTACCAAGATGCAATTTATAATCCAATATTATATTATGCTTATACAGTCGGCTCGGAAAGTAAGTTGACGATTGGCATTTATGTGCAAATGAAGATGATATATGTTCAATAACACAGATGCATGTAAATTTTTGTAACTTCTTTTTTACATTATCCATTAAAATAATAATATATACATTATAATTATTATTATACATTTAAACTGTTGGCAAGAGCGTTAATTTACTTTCCGAGTCGACTGTATGTATACAATTGTGGAAATGCGTTGAATGAAAACAGCGAATATACAGAGATATCCTATTCTGCTGTTTAAATAAGGTGCATAGTGTACTGTTTAAAATTTATAGCACAAATATTTCCAATACTATTTTTCAGTAATCGGTATTCTACGGTTCCAATAAGTATTAAATAGGAAGCGAAATCTCAGCAAATAAAACATTTTCATTTTCACAATCTAAGGTATGAAATAAAATATTTTAGCTTTGCTTTATAAATACATAGTATTTCAAACATTTCATTAAAATGCAAATAAATTAAATTAAAGTATTTCTTTCACACTAAATATCGCATAGAGTTTTAAGGGCTTGCAATATTTTAAAGCGATCAATTACCAAAATCCAAGGAAAAATGTCGCCCAATAAAAACAATATTACCTTGCAATTTCTAGCAGTTAACAAAGAGAGGAATACTGAGTATACGTTAATACTTTCTGAAAGTATTGTTACTTGATATTTGATCGCTAAGAAAAAAGAAAGAATAAATTAAAGTAAACGAAATATAAGCAGCTTAATATTTTCAGTATCCTTTGAATAAAATACTACTTCAAAAACTTGTTGTAACAAACAATATATTTTATTCTCATAGTTATACGCACGACTTTCCAAGCTCAACTTTCTCGAAAACGAGATCCCAAACGGCAAAAATGTTTTTCCATTTTTCCTATTCATTTTCCACCTCACGCCCTCCCGTGAATATATTTCATTTAATAAAAATTATTTAAATTGAATAAATGCTAGATTAAAGCCTCCGTTTTATCTCCAATTTTCCCCATCCCGTTCGACAACCTCCTGGGCAGCAAGCCAATATTTAGAGCATGAGCAAGGGAGAGTAGCTTCTTGTTATCCATGCACCCTCGTTTGGCAAGGGATGAATACAGGGGTTGTATCGAGTGATTTTACTGTTACAGATGATGTTTTGATTGACCAGCGTGAAGTGGGCGTAGTGGATTGTCGAGATTGAGTGTGAGGAGGGTGCTAGCGATTTGCGTAAAGTGGGGACAAGTTGATTTTGTGTAAACATGATTATGGTTTGATTAGGTGTACCGTGTCTTACTGTGCGTGGTATTAGTGTACACAATTCATCGATGGAACACGTTCACAATTATTTTTCGTTGAACTGTTGGTCAGACCGTATAGAAAATCTTTGGAGCCAACATGTGCGTGACGTGTACGATAATTGTCAGCAGTTTAATACTGTCGCGAAATTGAACACCACAACAGCTGCAAAATCTAGCAGAATCAATGACCAAGAGAATGAAATTGTTAATAAAAAGTGGTGCAAAAAGAATAAATTATTGAAAACATTTATTCCTTAAAGTTGTTATGTTTTAATTGATTAAAGTTTTTCTTTTTCTGCAAGTGGATCTATCATTTTGTTACGGTGAAAAATTGACGAAAATCAGATAAATGTTTACTGTACAAAAATGGGGCACTATATTAATATGAAATTTTGCATATATCACTCCATAGAGCCTAGGCTACATGTTGAATAAGTTTACGCACTGTAGTATTACTGTTACCGATAATAGTAATAATAGGTATTAGTTGCATTATGTGAAGGCACAGATAGTGTGATATAAATAAAGAGAAATAAGAAACTGTATTGTACATATGTAAATGTACGAATTAAATACAAAATCAACGAGTATGAAATATAATATAACGAATCTGGTTAAAACGTAATAACCATTATGTTTTTAATATAGTCAGTGTATCTGTACAGTCTTTATGGCAATGTTACGGTAGAAGATAATATTACTCCACATTTATCCTCTGCTACTTCTCCAACAAAATAGTTATTCTACGAATTTTCCGAACCCAACACACGTAGGAATTACATGTTCCCTAATTTGCCACTGAAGTCTTACACGATTAAATTAGGAGGAGAATATAAAATAATAGCCAGCAACAGCAGCTACACTCTGTTCCCTTACTAAATTGTAAAATTTACGTCGTTTAACTTGCATTCAACTCTCATCTGCACATACATGCATTAAACGTGACTAATAAACTCCTTTCGCAATTATACCTACTCCATATTAACGTTAAACGTAAACGCTTCACGTTAACCGTTAAGCACGTCTTACTTTACAATTTTGAAAGATCAGAAGGGAAGAACAAGTCCACGGGGGAGCTCTTATCGATATAGAGAAAAGCCGTCGTCGTCATTTCTCTTACCTGACCGTTGTATCCAGCAGCCGCGTCTCACGAGGATCATTTAACCGAGATAATTGCCAAACATTGTTTACCTTGTTAGCTGTTAGAAGCTGGCTCGTAAACTTGTGCGAGTTAATAAGCAGAAGCAAGCAAGCAAGCAGCTAGGCAGGTGGTCGGGTTAGAAGAGCGGAGCAAGCTTGAGTGCGAAACCGTGTGTAAATTAGCGTCTTCAATTTGTAACTGTTCGCTTGACTTTACACCGCAGTTCCGAGTAGCTTCGCGAAAGACGAGCACCGGAATAACGAAATACTCGCGACTGTGTGGAACACGGGACGAAACATTTGCCAAATTCTATATCGTTCCGGGTGGAAAGAGCTTGGGATGAATTTTTATTTAACACTCGCGTTGAACGACGAAATTGTTGTGCACAGTTCGTTCGCAAAATTCGGGGAATAATTTGTTTCTTTTTAATCCGAGCAATAGACTGGGCAGAAATAAGTCATTTTACTGAACAGTATACGTATACAAAGATATTTTTACTAAAGCGCGAGTGGGTTTTTTTGCGCGGTAGCGCAACGACGCGACGCACAGTTCGACAATAGCGAGACAATTTCTAGGGGGGAAAAGCAGGTGACAAGGTTCCTGCGTGCACCCCACTCACCAGATTTACCCGCAAAAGCTTTCCTTTCATTTCAAAAGGTCAGAGTACCAACGAAGGTTAAACGTCGCCATTCCATTTTGGAAATTCGAAGAACAGTGGCAGGCTGTCAAAGATGCGATCGATAAAATTCGTCAATCCATGCAACCGTAGAAAGGTAATTTTTCGGCATTTGGAATAATCGTCCAACCGATCCAAGGTAATGCTGTCAACGAAAGCAACTTTACGGGCACGCCTATCTGAAGTCTATACACTACCGTTCCGATTGTGTTAAATTGACCAAAGCGCCGAGCTCATCGCCGTGCAGTCTCACGCTCGAAAGCGCGACGCGTGTCGCAAAAGAACGAGAAAGTCGCGGGAAAAAGAAAGAGAAGACGGAGAGTCGATGGGTGACGAGCAACGGGTTAACGTAGGAAAGAGAGGGGCACCGAGACGAGACGGAGGGCGTAGGTAATTATCCATAGGAAGGTTCAAACTGGAAAGCAAAGTCGAAGGGTGCCTCTCCCGTGAGAGGCGTGAATTACACAGCAAGGTAAGCGAGCCGGCAGACAGGCTCATTGTCCTCCGCTAGTTTAATTAATGCAGCTGAACCGGCAGCCCCTCGTTCCTCCTCTTTCCTCTTTCTCTTCGTCGTGTCCTATCCGCCTTTACTTTCTTCTTCACCCACTCTTCCTCGACACTCTGTGCCTCCACGGAACCCACTGTGATCATCGACGATACACGGACAAGCAGCAAAGTGGGAGTGAAGCTAGTGTGGGATGATACGGTGGTAGTGTGGTGTTGGAGCACTTGTCACCCGGATTTCGACGATGATCTGTCAATTAACGATGCGACAGGACAGTTTTCGTTGTCGACGAAACGCTACTGTCCCGTAAAGATTCAACGCGCGCGCTTACTAATTCGATTTGTGCATTACTTCGAGGGTGCATTGGTTTTCGCGCTTTCGCGATGTTTATTGCGCGATACTGTACAGATGATGATGTTTTTATGCATACAGGCAATAAGATTTGTGGGGTGTATAGTAAGGATATCGTGCAATTTGGTTAAACGAGGCGATGGCCTTTATTGCCATTGCAATTATGTTATCCTTTCAAACTGAAGATTTATGCCCTGCAACATTTGATACTGATTCGTATGATCTTCACCAACTTCTCTTTCGTTAGATGGGTAGATATTTATCATGGACTTGTGGAATTTCTTCTATTGTATGGAATTTGACATTTACCCATTTTTGCCAATTCTAATAACGAACTGCCACTTTAGAATCGTAAATGAATTAGCAAACTATGGTTCTATAAAAAGTATATCAGTTATGGATTCAAAGGAAGTAGTCAAGAATTTATTTTTCTTTATCGACTTCCGAAACTTGTCCCAAGTTTACAGTCGATCCAACTTTATACTAATAATCTGTCAGCATTGTCACTATTATAATCCAAGAATTCTAAAGTGATATTTTGGAAAGCCAAAACAATTGAGAATTCCCAATATTTGGCCACAAATTCCGAAGAATTAAGATCAGTCGATAATCGCCCTACCTTCTTTTTAATCAATCTACACGAATCATTAAAACGAGGCATTGCGTCAATTCCCTCTGAAACCATCAAACCACAGCTATCAACAGAGGATATTTTTCAAACAGAAGGTCAGTTCCTTCACATAAGGGCTCGAGAAAGAGAGGAATGCCGGTCTCTGAAAGGTGAACTACAAATGCCTACTTCAGAGTTGAGAACCACGATCTGTTGCGCTCACCGTCACAACCAAGGCAAAGTCGAATCAAAGGGTGAAAAGACGAAGAGGAATGGAGGAACAAAAGGCGATTTCTACTGCCTCTGTATGCGCCTTGAGAATCGACTCTACGGAAGGTTAGATGGAGAAGAATGGCTCGAGACGAAACGATCGAGATCGATCCCTGTCTAGCTTGCTTCTCTGCTTCTTTAACCCTTCTCTACTTCCCTTCGTGTCTATCTTTCGACGCTACTTGGGGAGAAAAACTTTGGGGGATTTTGCGGTTGCTCAAACTTCTCTGTTTCCACTTTGCGAAATTTCAGAAACGAAGAAGGAAGAAAATTAAGGCGAAACCTTGCCTCGATGGTAGCTCGATACGTATTCTTTGCTGTTACCTGGATTGATGAGTCCCGAATCAAGGTTGGACTCCTTCGATGGCTGTTGATCTTGCTTAACACTCCACAAGTGCATTTAAATTAGTGCTTTTTATTTGCAAGAAAATTCTGAAAGTATTTATGTACAATCCTGTACTACGATGAAACGGTGCAGTTGTTTTCTTTAAATAAACTTTACGATACTTAACAATATTATGGAATGCATTCCACGAAATTAAATGATCCATTGTGAAACTGTCCAAATGTTCATCAACGTGTAAAAAAAGGGGAAAAAGCGGGAAGGGAGCTATTCTCGAGCTTCTAAGAGTTTCAACTTTTTCTTCCACTTAAGAGTTCAAAGAGAGGCTTTACGTTAAGTGAGTAACGTGCTTACGAAGTCTTGAAAGTGTTCCACGAATATGTATATAGCTCGAGTTGTAAGTTGCATTTAATAAACACGCGAATGGTATGAACCGTGATAGAAATTTTGAAGCCAACTTTTATCGCAATTCTGTAATGCGATTGTATTGCACGTTTCTATTTGTCAGCTTTCGCATGGAAAAGTTCAACAGCTGCTGTATAAAAAACAAAATATTAAACCAAGAAGACAATTATTTGAAACTATTTGGATAGAAGATCGCATTCTGAGCAATCAGAATCTCGCCGATACTCAACAGCTGGGCTTATATTTATGGGCACGTGGACAGGGAAAGTTTTTCAAGTAAAATCAGATATTTCGATTGAGCTGCATAGGAAGATCAAACTATCGCATAAAACCCTGCGTTATGCGACGTATTATATTTCTGCGCAAATAGTTATTTCTTGCCTTCGTAGTAACGCGAACGATCTATCCGCCCTTTGCAAAAACTAGAAACATGCGAGGAAAGAAAATCTAACAACGCTTAAATTCGCCTCTGATTTCATTTTAATTGCGAGTCATTACGTCGATTCCAAGACAGTTAACCCAGTTCTCGGTCTCGAGGATTGACGCACGCGATCTTTCGTGCCAGGACCTCGTCCTTAAGCCGTGTTCCCACTGAGTCCGTAGGACACAGTGCTTTCTGCTTTTTCGTATAACTCAATCGTTGACGATAATCTTGATTGCATTATTCGCAAATACTGTTTGCCAAATTTTCGATACCACGAATTCCGTTCCAGGTTGATATCCATGTTAAACCCGCTTTCCGATGACTCTTAAATCGAACGCGTCCTATCTGTGCCTGTTTACCGCTTTTCTGTTTTTTAATTCACGATCGAATGTTATCATCACGCGTTCTCGAAACGATTACAGAATATTGTAGATGTTTCGAAGAAATTTGCGGCCACATTTTTTCCATGAATTGCCTTTCCGTCAGCCTTGCTGATGTTCCTTCCTCGTTGTTGCTTTTTTTATCCCGCGATCGGTTACAAATGAAGAATTCATTGCACACGTCAGCCGCGTAATAATTAGACAACCCATTTTATACGCAGAGTGGCTGCCGGGATTTTTGGACAAACTGTAATTTGAACGATATACTCTTGTCACTTCATGTTCTGGTACAAATTGAACACGAAAGAAATTGCTTTTGCAAAAGACTTAACAAGTGTTGCTTCGAAATCTGATATACAGGCTGTGCTAATGCAACGGGTTTTTATATACAATACCCTGTGATACCAGCAACACGTCGTGTTAATCGTCTGCGCACAAGCTTTCAATTTATCCTCCGATTGCCCTTTCCTCTGAATCGGTAGTCGATTAGAAATAAAAATTCGTAGCCGAGTATTCGAAATGTGTACCTAGATAAATCACATTATTACGCCTTCGCTGGAATTTTCTATCCAATATAAATCCAAGTTAGTCACGTCACGATATGTTGCGGTTGAAAACCGCGATAAAGGTAGTACGTCTTCGTTTATGTTTTACGTCAAACGAATTTCCACGCAACACGAGGGGAAAGGGGGAGGCGTAGCTGGATGTACTTTATCGATTTTGGCATACCAGACAAGCTGCTTGTGCTTTCGCAGGGATGATCAGGAGAATCGGTACCGCCACCGCTACTGCCGGCTGCTGGGGCTTAAATCGCCCACTTGAAAACTTCATCGACGCGAGCAGGTAGCCGTGGAAACTTTTCCTCAGGTCTGTCCCGACGCGAAAACGATGTTTTACTTGAAAAAAATTGGCGGGTATGCACTAATGAAAAGTACATCGATGCATTAAAATGCTTCTTTAGATGCGAAAGTAATTTCTGCCTAAGCGACGTGGAGATTGTTAACGATACATGTATTGACACTCTGATACGTTTTTTTCTTGCCTTGCGACTTTTATCCGTCTGTCACTTTTTGTTCAGTAATTTTGTGTATTTTTCTGGCTGCTCCGTTTACGCGGTGATTTTCGTTTCTTTATAATGCGGCTTGCAGTGGCACGTTGGAACAATAAACGGAAAATGGTTGATAACAAAAAATGATATATTATTGTATTTGTTCAATTATATGACGATCCCAATTTTTTTATGGGTTTCTTTATCTTGCAATGAGAATAGTCGTAATTATTTTTGTTTATCTGATCATATCATGTAGAAGTATTTGGCTGTGTTTGGCTGTTGAATAGTGTATAAGGAGGATCGTTGAAAGAAATATGGTGGTTCCGAGTTAACGTTTAATCGAATATATCATATTTTCACTGCATTTCCGTTTTGTGTCGGGAGTTATTGAATAAATCACGACTGGTATTTTGGGCCATTTATCGGCAACATTTTATGCAATTGTCTCCTCTATTGGAGGCCGACAGAGAGAGCAGAGGAAGTAAATAAATACAATTAGAGTATACATTTTCGAAAGACTGACGGGATCAATTAGAGTCAATAAATACCGTCGCAACAAAACCGATTAAAGGCTCGCCCTTTAGGTCCGTCGTCGGGATTCGATGTAAATCACCCCGACTAATCCGTAGGGCGAGCCCTGGTTTACGAACACGTGTTTTCCTAGGCGTCTATAAAGCCCAGTTAGCCCCTGGGATCCCTGAAGATCGTTAAGACTCAACCCAGGCAAATACAGAAGAGACTGCTCAACGCACGGGCTGCAAATGTTTTACGAAGAAGAATTCGTCTTCGCAGAAGTTTTCACACGCGTGCCTACAACGCTTGATAAACTAAACAATTACCTGCCGGTAATTAAGTATGAGTCGTATGGAACATTTGGTCAAATTCTTCGACAATTGCCTCCAAGTTTTGCGTAATTGCGTAGGGAATACTCAGAAGATATGACCTTCAATCTCATAGCCTAATTTCCTCCCTAAAGTACACTAACTTTCTCCCGCACTATTTTTTGTTGGTTCCGTGACAAATAAGAGAATAATTAACGCCGAAAACGTGACAAGCATCGAAAGATGTTAGAATCTCTGGATTTAAAGCCGAAACTGGCTGAATATCACGGTTTTTCGTGACTTTTAGCCACGTGTAGTTCCTGCGTGCCTTTACCGATTTCGATGAAATTTTCAGCACGTGTATAACTGACTCGGATCTACGAAAGGTATGCTTTAAATAGCATAATAACACCTGTCCATCTAACTTCTAAAAAAAAAAAAACTCATATCGTTTGGCGCAATTTGGATAAAGTTAATCTATTTTAAAGGGTGTACGATTTTCAATGCTGCATGTTTGATATATGTGATTTTGAACTAATTCAATCAATGTAACGAACATGATGCGTAACATAAACCACAGTGACTGAAGCACTGCATAGTTTCTAAATAAATCCTGCATACGTTTTACATATCTTTCTGCGTACGTCTGCCCAAACATTGTCACTCGATTCATCGACTATACCTCAGCATTATTGTTACTACTAAATGCCCAGTGAGGAAAAACCTGATTTTCCTTCGTTGCTTCGTTAAAATTAACCCTGCCCGCGAGAGCAGATCGCTGGCTAATTGAATTTACGCCCCGTAGACTTTCCGTGGCTGTCTCTAAGAATCGATGGAGCTCGCTCGAGTCGAGTGAAAAGTGTCGGGGCGAAGACGAAGAACCTGAAGGGGATACTGTAGAAGACGGGGAAGAGGAGATAGAAAATAGAGGAGGAAGAAGAAAGGAACACGACGAAGGGTGAGAAGAGAAAGACGAGGTGGACGAACGTCGCCTGCCGCTATTTATATTCGATGTAGCGGACGTTCAACTTAGAGGCACCCCCGCCTTACGACGTATCCTCCTCGATTCTTGTTTCTAGTCTACGCAACGCCGCGAAAACGGACAACTTCGCGAATAAATCTTTCGCTCGGCCACAGCTACCATCTCCACTTCCCCGTGACAGTTACCATATTCCAATTTTCCACGACGTGTCGCGAGTTTCCGATTGGACGGACGAAAATAAATTCGATTCGATTTGATTATTTATGGGGTCGGCGCGAGAATGGTTTTATCACTGTTGCGCTTGTAATTGTATTTCCCGGATACTTTCCCGGATACTCGATTGTGACGCGGCACTGAAATGCACTATTGACAAAATTTGCTGGACAAATAAAATTCTAAGCTTCTGTTTGACAGTAGGGGAGATGAGGTCGGGCGAGGCATAAAAATGAATGATCTGTTCGTTGTGATTTGATCGTCGCGTTGGTAAATAGAAATGAAATATGGATAATTTCAGAATACAGCCTTCGTTAATTGTAAACAGGGATTTCAGCTAATTAAATATTGATAATTTTGTTCCCGGATGTTCGTGAATTCCTCGAAGTGCTGCGGGAAACTCAAACTTTTCATCAACAACACATTTCTCTTCGGGTCTCAAAAGTTGGTCTATCTAAAGTTTGGTTAACGCGCTTGAACTAAGCTGCAACGTTGTAACGGTTTAACTCATTGCATTCAGAATTTAACACTCTTCGCAATATCGAGTACAATGTAGCACGAAACTTGAATTTCAATAGTTACAATTTACTACAACATCGAAGTTATTTCATTAAATACAGTACAAAAATTAAGACTTATCGTCAGTTGTTATAAGAAAATATAGTCTCTCATTGAAATAAAATTACAGCATAGTTTGATTCTAATAATAAAAGTCACGTAACAAACAGGAAAGGCACGCAAACAAAATTGCGCAGCTATCAAATTAAAAAATTCATCAAAAATATCAACAAAAATAATCGGTGAACTGTAAGTGTAACTATATCTATTTACCAGTGTCATGTATCTTTCTACGTTATAAATTATAATTATCCAAAACGAAACGACTATCACAGCTGGAGCTGCAGATGACACGTGTAAAAAAGAGCAAAAAACAGCATAAAAGAGCAAGAAAAGAAATGCGAAATGAGTGCGAAAGCGATGGAAAAAGAAGTCAGAGCTCAGGGTGTATATTCGGTTCTCGTCACGGAGAAACCGAGTAGGGGGACAGATTGGACGAACATGAAGAGGATAAATGCGAAAGACGAGGAAGAGCTGGCGCGCGTGAAAGCGGAGAAAACCATGTATCATCTTTGGTCGTAATTAGAATTCGCTTCGTGGAAACGGAGAAGCCTCTCGTACTTCTGCTTATAATCCTCTATTCGCGAGGTGTGCGAGTGCCTCCGCTTAATACGATTACATAATGTTCGCCATGATACGGCTCTCTATATTCTGGGAAAATAATTCAGGGAAAAAGTAGTCTCGGGCGGATCACCATCGCGTAACATCGGGAAAATGTGCTTACTACGTTGTCGAATATTTAAACATTTGTTTAATCACTGCCTACCTCTCTTTATTTGGGAGTTGACGTTTGATTGTATTTTTCAAATCGATACAGTATAAAATATTTACGCGCAAACAAACTGCGTCGATCGTACATGAAAATCCTGAATCTAGATACAAGTGTAGTTCTCCTAGGAGAAAGGACTTTCCCCCATGCGAGAACTGTCCGCGTGGTTCGAACGAAGACAAATCCCAAATCAATTGTCCAAATCAATGGTATAAAGCAATTTTAATACGTCTAATCGATATTATTCTTTACGCAATTGCAAATGGAATCACCGTTATTTTCCCCGCGATCTTTCAATGGTACCTTACGATTGAAGCATACGACCACGACTATACACGGACAGCAACAGAGGCGTGTTAAGGTGGCGAGATTCGCAGTGAAAAGGTGTTGGATCCTTGCCAACGAATAAGATCGTCGAGTGTCGCGGGTTTCGTACGAGAGGCAGAGAGGAATCGCAGAAAGAAGCGACACGGAAGGTTAACGGAGGTTCACAGGCGGCATGACGAACCGATTGAACCGTCCTTTATTTTTATTTTATTTCATCTTATGGTCTTGGATATTTTTAGGCGGAACCTGCTACCGGTTGACATTTCGTCGTCATCAATCGTTGGCGAGATCAAATGATGCTGCGTAGAAAGCGGATGAGTGGGGCCGATTGGTGGTCGAGCGAAAAGCTTGTGTGAACAAACGAGGGCGGTGCTAATTTTTCTTTTTTATTGGATTGTGAACGTTGACGTACGGAAGCAGTTAAAGAATGCGTTATACTTCAGATATACACGTGAATGGCATCCGAGTTTCTTTCTAGACTTTGGTTACACTGAATAATTTGAGATAAATGAAACATTGAATGCCTATTGTTATGCAATCACAGTTAGAAGTACGTTGAGGCCCATTGAAGCGCAATATATTAATTCCTTGGCGAAGATAATAAAGATTTCAATAAATATTGATTTAGCCGGCGGGAAAATTTGTACAAAACCGGTTTGGTACTCAATGGGTTAAGGAAGATAACAAGTGTTCTCGGCGACATATCTCGCCGTGATTCTTCTGGCGGAATAAAAGAACTTTAATAATAAAGAACGACTCTAATTCCTTTTATGAGATAAAACTGCAATGCAGGATTCACGTTTGATTATTTATATACATGAATGAGAAATGAGATTCAAGGTATTCTGCAAAAATAAAGGATTTGCATCCTTGTGTATCAAAGTTTTAAATAATAAAGTTTAAATGTAAATAGAAGCGACGAATCACTTTATGATGAGTGGCAGGCGTTGCAACATGTATACGTATAATTACTCTGCTGTAATTCTGTCTTTATCGAATGTTTGCCTAAGTATAAAGTAAGTAGACGGTACTGTATTAAATATTCTTGGGTACGTGTCTCAAAATATATTGTCCTAGGTAAAACGTCTAGACAGCTATGCCAAAAATATAGCTGGACAAATCTAATTCGTCTTTAATGCAGAAGAACCCATTTTAAGCACAGTTTATCCAAGCAACGTAAACAACTTTTACTCTTGTATCGGGTAATTAGAATTAGGATAATATCGGTGAAATAAATAAGTGCATAATTGATCGAATATTCAGTAAAGTATCGATGTACGCGCAAACCTTGGCTAAACCGAACGAACAGAGAATAATGCAAAGAGAATAGTAACGAAAATTTCAAGATTTGGAAAAGTGTTCGTATTTTCACAAACATATTTCGTAATAATAAAATATATATACTTCGTGCGTGCATTTAAAACTGATTTACAATATCGCAAAAAATAATTCACAGAAGTTTGACAAATATATGGTGAACATGTGTAAATTTGAATCGAATAAATCTATGGCTCTCACCGATGTTAAGCACATATAATATTTCAAATGGCCACGTGAAATATAATGTATTGCCCGAAGTGAAACAGCGAAATATGAAAATTAGTAGCAGGTAGACATAAATCGTATTAAAATCATGAAGTAATAGTAATAAAAACGGTAATACAAAAAATTATTTATTTAACAGCTTATATGCGTGAGAGGCACGCAACCGATATATCAATTTTCGTTCACCTGTGGTTTATTATCTATTCATTCAAGCTTTTTATCGAGAATTTTTATGCTGAAATAAATAATATCATTTCTTCAATTATCGCACTTACGCAATTTCCAATTAGACCTTTTCGGTACTAAAACATCCGCACCTTTATCACTCTCAATAATATATCTTTATTAAAATACTTGCACCAATCCTCTACTTCCTTAGTTACATCACGTTCAGTTTCTATTATTACACACTTCCGTGTAGTATCAACCATAACTTATTTGCACACAATAGTCTTACCATACCACGCTGTATCGCGTTACTAAAAAAATGCTACACGTAAAATCACCTTAAAAACAAAACAAGGTAGAACCTTTCCAAGGAAATGATCTACCGGTCTTAAAAAATTGTCCGCAATATAGGATACGCACGATTTGATTAAACTTGGATTGATTAAAGTTCAGGCTTCTCATAAAACATGAAAAATAAACAATTGACGAGTTCATTATTCAGTGGGACGCATGTCCATATTTGCTTCTGCCTACCCCCTGTAATTCATCTATGGGTTAAGGTGTAAAATGTAAAATGTATTACAGAAAATCAGCTTTTTAAAATCACACTAATCGCGAACAAATTATTTCCTGCTGTCCTTGCATAATCATAATACCAGGCTTGTATCGCTTCAAGATTAATTGACGCCATTGCTACTCCTTTCTTAAAATAAAACGGAGTCTGTTTGAGAACCCCTGAGTGCACCACGAGTCGCCTGTCGCATTGGTGGGGGTCAAATGTCATACGGTGACTCACCATCGGCACCAACTGCTCGCTGCACCTTCCGTACCACTGTGTACGTTACGCGTGTGTGTACACACGTGCGTGCATTATATTATATTCGCTCATCTGCATTTGCACCGTGGCTCAAAGAGGGGTAATCAACCTCATATTTATCGCCTATAAGCGACGGCGCAATAAATTGGCGACCACGCATCGGTGTATGTGCCTGCTTATTCGCGGTATAAACGGGAAAATGTCTTTGCATCTTTAACGATACAAGTAATCGGTGACCAGGTTCCGTTGCATCGGGGTTGAATTAATTTTGAACCTCGTGCATAGCGAGTAGCTCTCGTCAACGTGGTTATTAGGGACCGGAGCTCTGAAAGGGAAGTAAATTGAAGCGCGATGTGAGGTCCAAGATAATGTAGCGAACGTTGAGTACAAACTGATTACTAAAGATATTTACCTATGATATTTACGTCAATGGTCTCTGATATAGTTTAAATAATTTCCACATACTGCGTAATTTATTATATTATCATCCTCTATGCACGGTGTTAATAAAATAACTGCATTACTTGAATTGTCTCTGGTACGATTAAAATTGTATAAAAATGTTTTTTATTTTATTATAAAGGGTTAACGAGATGAGATGCTCATCTTTGTCCTCTTTTAAATCCAAGACTATACTTCATTTGCCCGTGGACGATAAACAGTTCGAAGGCGAATTCGTACTAAATGTGCCACCTATTGGAACATGAATATTCATTGATTCATTGCTTAACACTAGAACTACCGATAGATTTTGGAACCATTTAGATAGCATACGTTGGACAGATTACGAACACGAAAGTCGTTGAATGAACATTTAAAAGAGATATACAATTGTCATTCTGTCTTATTAAAAGTCATCGTAAATTGGTACACCGATACCTATATATTAATAATTTTAAAATTAATTTTAGCTTGCTTGATAGTTCTGGTGTTAAAGACGGTAACTGTGTACGAAAATTCCATATTACCACGATACGAACTGCATATACTTATTAATAATGTTACAGGTGTCCACTAGAGTATTCAATATTTCAGTATCTAAGCTCAATAAACACGAAGCTCAGTATGATAATCGTATCCTGCTTCACAGATTTAATAACTGATTTATTAAATGATGTTTAAAAAAAATGTCAACACACTGTAGTGCACACAGTTTCAACTCTGCTGTTCTTCCAATACTTTTGAAAAAAGATTGGGTTGCTGTCGCATTTCCCCGATCATTGCTATAAGTGACCACAGAAACGCGATCGCCATTAAGTTAAACAACGTAATCGCAACGCTCGCGATAGCTCATCGATCACGATAACAGCGTCGCGAGACGATCAGTGCGATAGATCTATCCGCGAGGAAACGGCGCGGCGCGGCAAGCAGTGGCCGACCGAAACGCGGAGCAGGCAGAATGGAATCGAACGATTGCAGCACCGATCAAGAATCGCAGAGCTCCATTTCGCATTAGTTCGGCTACGGCCTCGTAGACGTGTAACGGGTGTCACGATTGTGCCGGCTGGCACGGAAACGGCCGGTAATTTCGTCGCGGTAATTAAATCAGGTAATTAGGACGGCTCCGGTGGCACAGCGAGCACATCGCCGTCGTGTCTCTCGTCGTGGTCGTCCCAACGAGCTTCGATGTGTCGTTAAACGTCGGTGGCGAGCGTCGTTATTGTCAGTTATTGCTGTCAAACTTACCGGGACGTACGTGTTTCTCTTGATATTAACGAGACGCTTTATTGACCTATCTTGGGAACTGTCTGTCGCTCGACTGATTCTATTTCTGAATTTACGCGACCACGCACGTATCCATTGCGGCTGACTGTCGTTTAAGATCGATCTGTACGCGGATACAGCGCTTGTTTCCTGCCGATAAGTGTTTCGAATGATCGATGAACGATACAGGGGTGAAGGGTTGCGAGGGCTGGCCGTTTCCAAATACTCTGAACGGTGGTTAAATCCTTTTTCGTGACTGAGAGGACGTTATCTATTGTATTTCGTTACCGCCACTGCGTAATAGGAAGGGAAACTTATTCGAGCGTGGAAATTTTTGTATAATAGAACATTAGCATTCTGTTATTTTAAGCGACTACAGAGAGCATTACAGGAAAGTCCAATGTTCACAATACTAAAGAAAAGGATTTAATTCACTTGTCAATTGAAGGAGGCTCGCGCAATTCACTAGCTGCGCATTATAGCTGCACTCTTAAGTACGCAAAGAGTAAGAACTAACTTTCGTCAAAATAATCAAGAACCCAATAGGAATTGGGCATCGCATTTACACGGAATTGTAATGACTCCATGCGAGTAACTAAAGGTTAATACGATCGGAGTCAACCTATTGCATTTGGCCGATATTATTTTATCGCCAAAGATAATATAATCAGTATGATTTGAATGAATGATCACCGAAAGATAATATGATCCGTATGATATGAAGGAAACAATAGTATCTAAAAGAAGCAAGATCACCCACCGACCGGACATGCTCTAAGTCAGGCTTGAACTTTTATTACCCTTGTGGTGGCAAAGTTCTGCACGCTATTCCAATAAACCTACTTCTGTCAAGACGTAAGAAAAGATTTCGGATGGAAACCTTTTCTCCTTCCCTTTCCCGACATAGCAATGCAACCCAGAGCAAGGTTCAAACCCCATATAATTCCCAAAATCGCTGCACATTTCTGGCCTGGCACTCGTGGCACGTATACATACTTGTTACTTCATCGTTTCACAAATCTTACGTGCTCGCTATATCACTTCTATAAATATTGCAATCATGTACTTTTATTTGCGCACTAAAAATGCTACTTTCACCGATTGACGTGAACTACTGGTGGTTCGCATATAGGCCATGTATATGCACGCAAAGGATGCGTCAAACCAAATGAAACATCTGCCTCCTTGCTACTGCTTTTAAATGAAACTCTTCAACTGCGTGTCACCTGCATCGTTGCACAAGTTGGCTTCCATCGAGGAGAGCGAAAGATAATTTCGAGTACGTCGGGTCGATCAAGCCAGCAGCAGTCGTTGGAAGGAAACAGGACTGGGTACGATTTTTTCCCTCGTGCCGCGATCACGTGGATATGTTTATGCGCGCATTTCACGTAGAGATTTATACCGACAACGATACACCTTTCTCCCAGCATAGAAATGTCAGTAATGCGGTCCAACGGTGCGCCGTGAACGTAATGTATTGTCGTTAATGAATCGACCAAAGGGATCAGCATTTCATTTTTCCACCATGACGTTTACGCTCCGCGGATTGACAGACCGGTAAATTCCAAACGAACTTCTGCGGTTCTATGGCGCGTACGAGAAGGTCGGGCGACGAGATTTGTTTCGCACTCGCTTCCAGGATCTGGCTCGACCGCTTTATAGGTCCTTACCAGAAATAGATAAGGGACCAAAGGCAGCATGTACATACTCGGTAGGCAAATCTATTTCGGAGCAACTTATTCGCCGCGGGATGTCGCCAGTATGTGCGTACATTATGCCTAAAATGTGTACTGAAATATGTATGAAAGAGTAAGTCAATAGTTGTCAACGATGTTTTTATGCGTTAATATCCCCTTCAAAAGTGTCCAGTGACTTGGCAGTTGCGTAGAGAGAATAGACGAATCTTACTTAACACTAGAAATACCGATAGATTTTGGTACCATTTAGATAGCATACGTCAAACAGATTAAGAACACGAAAGTCGTTGAATGAACATTTAATAGAGATATACAAAAGTGATCATAAATTGCCACAAAGGTACCTGCATATTAATAATTTTAAAGTGAAAAATCTGAAACAAGTCAGTTTGCATTGTAATTGTGATGCAAAATGACACGAATGCTATAACATTCAAATTTATAAGCCACATTATCATGCATTCTATTCTATGTAGCGTTATATTTCTTTTAAATAAAAAAATAAATAAAGTAAAACAAAACATCTATATATTTTTGTATGTTATTAAAATTCTTACAGTCCGCTAACGTATTCAACACGCGATTCAATGAAGTGTAATTTTTGGGTTAGATGTCATCGTTGCTTGAACTAACCACGATGAACTACTTGTCTCTTATGCTTTTTGGAGATAGCAAGCAGACAAGTAAACTTGTATCAGTGAAAATTTATAGCCACATTGTGCGCGAGGTGTGCATTACTATGCGTTTATCTGTTAATTCCATCGTTAATGAATTTCTTCTGCTGAATAGAAAAGTGAACGGCATAATGAGTCTTTAATGCGCGTATAACGACGCTTAGAAAAGCTTGGGTTCTGTGAATAAACTTTGACAGGCCATAAGACAGATTGCAAATGCAAAAGATATACTATGTACATTGCCGGCCTAAAGTTTAAGGCGACTACGAATTTCATGGTTGACGAACTGGAGAGTTGACGAACTCGTCCAAAGCGAAACAAATGACTGTTACACTGCTGTTACATCAATCCCAACAAACTCTGTAACCCTTGATTTGATGTTCCATAGATTTTGTTTTCCCATGCATACAGCACTTCCTCCATTTAGCAATAATAATCAGAACATCAAACTTCAAACTGTACACAACAGCAGATAATTCTTTCACTCGTATTTTGTACACGCAAGGAACAGCTGTAATAAAACATTTTTCAACGTATGGGTTCAACGACCCTTACGAGTTGAAAGGTGAACGACCGTTTAAAAAGCCATTCAACATTCCTAAAAGCTACACAATCGAACTCAAACGTTTAGCCTGTAGCATGTGCATACCATAAGTAACCCCAACTTCCGTTACAAACCGTATACCATTCTCAAAAGAGCAACTGCAGCAACTGTTTAACCTTTTTCCCCCTCCCAACTCCACTCTTATCAATCGTTCCGCCGAGAAGCAATTTATCAAAACCCTTTTATCCACGCAACGCACCAAACAATCGACGTTTCCTTTCAACGCGAACCTCTGACCAAACAAGAGCCCATAGGAAAAAGTTATCTCGCGCCAGGGTATCCGAAAACAATGGTCCCTATCCAGCCAAGGAATTATTATCATTATGATAAACAATTTGCCAATCGTCCACGTGTACGGGTTAAGAGGACTCTAGCCTCTCTACGTCTCCGCTTTACCCTTTCCCATCCATATCCCCCTATCCACGTGAGAGTCGTATCGCACACAAAGCGAAGGATCCGCCCGTAATTTCAGCATTGCACAACAATAATGATTCCCGAGACAATGGCTCGTATATATTGGGTGGCAAAAGCGTTTCGCGTGGGCCGAACAACGTGCAGGTAACGCGCACATGGATGCACGTAGTCAGTGAGAAATTATTACCATAGAGGAGCGAGCGCGAGCGCGGATACGACACGAGAAATTCTGTTGTCTTTCCGACGTGAATAACTCCGCAACGGCTTGAAATTAATCGTCGTGCGATCTTAATAAGCGCGTTAATGAGCGAGTTTCACAGCTGCCGCCCCCGTCCTACCACTCTTTAAACGATACTCGCTGACAACTCCCCCGTTTTAATAACTATTTTACATTTAATTAAGCCCCTGCAGGCTGCAACCGTTTCGCTCTTCGCGCTCGTTCGACCCTTAGACGCTTTTACGGATTATTAAACCATCGATTCCGAGTGACGTGAGCGATGTTCGAATAACGAATAGGGAAAATCGAGTCACGTCGAGACGCTCGATTGTCAGAACGAGATTTTCAAATGAAATGCTATTGGATTAAAGTAACCGTCGTTTTATAATCTATACATTTCTTCCGCCGATGATTTGTAGATATGCATTTTCATTCTATTTTCGTACAATTTTCAATTTCTGGAGCTTATGAAATCATGGAATGCGCTTCTGACACGGTCTATAATTAAAGTCCGTCTGGCGAATTTTCAGCAAATGCATCGTTAATTTTGCCAATGTGCACTATAACTAGTTTTTTAGTGGTACGAAGAAGGTTGTCGAAGATCACGTTGGTTCATGTCGAAATGCAAGCCGTATAAAACTCAGGTAAGATACGTAAATAAAAAAAAGATAAATATATCAGGTCTAATAGTGAAAATGATGAGCTTCAAAATGATACCTCACACATTGTCAGGCAGAAAAATATTTTATATTTCCTAGCAAAAACGCTCCGAAGTGTTCGTACTATAAAATTGAACAATCCATATGCAACAACCTAATAGCTAGAATTCCGGGGCGAATGAAACAGGTTCGTTTTGGACGTCTTCTTTTACGCCTGTTTCCTGTGAAGATTTTTCTGTTCAGCAAAATTGATAATTGTAACAGAAATGCACAAGGTGACGGGTGTGAATTTGTTTAAGAATACGGTAATAGTTTACTTAGATTATTTTGTAAAATCAAACCACCTCGCAATCACCGATTTTGCTTGCAAAAAATACAATTCCTGACGAGACCACCATTTCATACTTTCGGGGTCCCATAGGTCGGTCTTCCCCATATTTATGAATGTGTTCAGTGTATTAATGATGCAAGTCCTCGCTTAAAATTCCACAATTTTTGTTGCTGTTTGTTGACCTCGCAAAAATTTATCGAAAAATTAAAAATTCGAGGTACCCAATTCATGCACAAATGATTTACTGTTGCGAACCCCTTTAACTTTGATGTCGAACGATTACCTACATGGAGAAAGGACTATGCATAAAAAAAAAGGGAACTAAATTTTTACTGCCGGGCAATGACGCAAGAACAAGTACTCAGGGAGAGCCAAAACTTATTTATAACCCCCCCCCCCCCCCCCAATACAATAAAATCGACTGCAAGAAACCTCGATCGGTCCACTCTCGCAAAGTGTAATGAATCGCTAAACCTTGGACCCATATCGCTCTTTCACCGCAGTTGGCGCCAAAGAAGTTACTATTCGACGTGATTTCTAGGAGAACGGATCCAGAATGCAGCTTATTATCACGTCACTCGTTATACCGGGCAGTGAGCCATTATCCTTCCGCTTTTTCTGTCCAAATAAGTGACGCTAATTCGTCTTAATACGGCGCGTCCGGCGATACGCGAGCCCCGTTCCTCGAAAAATCCTTCGAAAAGGGAAGCGATACGCGCGCTGCATCGCTTCTTTCAGCTTGGTAACGCTCCGCGCGGACGGTCACGATCGTCGATTCCTCTTTCGTCTGGTGGAAACCGTTTCCGCGAAAAAAATGCGAGAATATCTGCAAGAAGACAGACCGTAACCCGGTGGAGCGAGTTTATGTGCTGGAACTCGCGCCTTACGTCACAGCTCTGATTATGGCTTATTTATAACGCGGTTCGCTGATATAAGCCGATTACCGTGTCATCTTCGCAGGCAGAACTTCTCCTTTTTTGTTTTATTTTAAATAATTGGCTTTTTACAGTGGCTTGTAGCGGAGAAAATTGTTCAGGTATAATTGCGTGAGATCATTCTGCGTATGTAATTCGAGGAAAAGGTGGTAGTTATGGTGCCTGATAAGGGGAGGTTGTTCTGCGTGGGAGTTGCCGCTTTTCTTTTATATTAAACTTCTTATTTGCGGTCGTATCCTTCCGCGAGTGGATCATTTCACTGCTTGCCGCGTTTAATTTTTAACGCCTCTATTCTTCGAAAAATTAGATTGCCTTGAAAAATGAAATTTAATGCAAGAATCTGCACAATTATGCTAAATAGACTTGCGAATACAAAAAAGTACGGTAATAAAATGTCAATATGCATATAATAAAATTACATGTAATTTAAGTAAAATCCGTAGCATCTATTTCTCCGCTTAAGTTGCTTCTTATTAATTCGACGGGCAATTAAGTTTAGACGGAAATGAGTACTATCGTTTCGAGTAGATGGGTGTTGGGATTGTAAACGAGAAACGATTACGTGGCCGTCGATACGGTATACAGCAGGGTTTCGTTTTAGTTCCACGGTGGTCAGGAAGAACAAGATTTAGTAACGACAACCTCGGAGTGTTATGTTTTATGCGTTTACGTACATATGCGCGCAGGAGTACAATGAAGAAACGTTCATGGTAATGATACGCGTGTCACGAGTCGCGAAAAATGTTGACCGAATATCGTGCATCGATAATATCCTGTAAAAAGGTATATCGAATATCCAGCAAAAGTGATTTCACGCGTCGAAAATAAATCGAACGTGTGAGTTACCTACCTAAATTATTATCATCCGTGTCAAGTTTAATCCTTCGGACCGTAAAACAATCCATTCTTCCCGTAGTAATGAACTTATCATTATAAATAACAACTGCCTCGTGTAATTATAATAATGCACGTCGAACATCAATATCGCGATTTTTCCTAATCTTTTTTTGTAACAAAGAGCACACCTTTGTGGTTATATAAACTGATAAGCAGTTCCAGCTAGTGCATACGGGGATGCATATATCCATCTCAAATTATTTATACTTTTTACAACATTCTAAACATATTGAAATTTACGAATGTATTTTAGTTTTCACTAAAATTACATTTTAAATAGCATATGGTAACTAAATTTTATGCATGACGGATATAGTCGTCATGACGCGAAATACTGCCATTTCTCCATGGCGGATATAGTCGTCAAACACAGCTAAAGGGTTAACGTACATCATCTATCCTTTCAGTACTACATATTACGCTATTTCTTGTTCGTTACGATGGACTTTAATTTTGGTATTCATTCGGAAACCATTTCTAATTTCTATTAAAGGCGTCCCAAATAAATGTCAACGCAACAACTAAATCTCAGAATGGTGCAACGATGTTAATTTGACGTTGCCTCACGGCTCTAATTTTTTCTATTTCTTCGGGTCCAAAGTTGACCCGAGTAAAAATGTCATTATCCCACGTTTGTTCTACATTCGAACGCAAAATTATTTTCCTTAGAAACTCATCATGAATTACAGATCAGTCAGTGCTCTACAATGTGTGCATTTTATCAACAATTAATGTCGCAACGTTAAATTAATCAATATTAATCAATAATTAATCAACACGGCTGGAATTAGGCTTGAAGTATAAACATTTCATTGCCCCGACGGGGACTCGAAAATCAATGGCTGATTAATAGCGCGTAAGAAAAGTGAGACGATCTGTATTGCTCACGAGTGTACGCAGGGAAATTTTAGCGAGTTAGCTTTATCATTAATCACGAGTTTCGGTGTGAATTAGACTCAATTACAAGGCCGCAAGTAATCCCGTGCAAACCGAGTATCCATTAATCGAGTTACCTGGAACTTGAAACTCGGAGAGCAAGCAAAGTTCGTCTGCCATTAAAATCAAGAGTCGTTTAATTTCTCGCTGCTCGAATAAATTCTGTTTTCTTTTTATTCCCTTGGCGTCGATACGCTCACGCTTGTGAATTTCGTTCTATAACGGGGCACGATCCGTTCAATCTCTGCGAGAAATAGGCCAGACGCGACTTGCTAATCGATGCAAGAAGTATATTCTCTGAACGATATAAGTTCGATAAGAAATGTGGAGCTGGATTGAATGCAGGGTTGAGTCCAGGAAATTTTAGATCTATCGATATTTGATCAACTATTCACTTCTTTATGAATTACTTCATTACTTTAGCAACACATTCTGAAATAGTTTACTCATTATAGTAATTGCCATTGCGATAGTTGAAAGTGGTCAAAAAGTAGAAGATTATTCGCACATAATAATCGGAATTAGTAAATCACATACTTCTAATTCGTTAATAAATAAAAAAATTAATTATTGGAATGAGAAATATGATCTGCTGAAATTTCATTTTATTTATTTCATTTATTTTAAATGCTGCTTTATTAGAAATTCGTGCAGCAAGTGCCATCTAAAATGGTATTTCTTTCAAATTCACCCATAAATTTCATTTCATTCTTTTCTACTGCATTTTCCTTACAAAATTCGTTTCTGTACACTGTGTCTACTGGTACAGCCTAATGTGAATACTCTCGTTACACTCTACATGTACTCCATTCACCTGCATGCTCCAAAATTACAATTAAAAATTTCCATTAAAAAGTTCTTATGAAAAAACTCTCGAATGATTATCTCGAAAACATAAAGGCAATTCTGAGACAAAATTTTCCATGCATTAAAACCTTGGCGAATGTAGTCGAGTTAGAGCCACGATCTAGATTATCTAGATCTAAACTAGATAAAATCGGAAATAATAAAATTAATAAGAATGGAGGAAGCACAGTCTTCAGTCAAACTTTCAATGTTTGAGAAAAATTTACTGTCAGTCATTTCGCCACAGATGTTTATTCAACTCGTTGGTCTCCCGGTTATGACGGTTAATCGAAGTTCTACTGCGCTTAATATAAATTTACTAAAATCCGTGGCGCGATAATATCTACGAATTTCCCCCATTCGATAAAGCAAACCTCGTATACGCCAGCCTGGTGAGAGAATCCAGTTTTGCAAGCGATGCCTTCGATACATTTGCAGCCTCATTCAAGATGTGGTCGCGGTACCGCAAACCACTGGTTCTAGTCGTGCACGCACGTTTTTTGCGCGTGCAGACGCACGAAAGAGGTCGGAGATACGTGTAAAATACAAATAGGGAGAATTTAGTGTGACTGTACCTACACAACTAACTTGTGCCAGGTGTCCTTTCATCAACACTCGTGGCTCAGTGACTCATAATCCTTATAAACTTTTCCACGTGAACGAATTAAGCTTGTTAACAACTTTATGTGCACAACTGCATTTTCCAGGCAGTTTCAACATGTCTGACTAAATGGAGTACAGACACTGTGAACTTCGATTCCCAACTGGACTCGAGTTATTTTCACACTCGCGATTTTAGTTGCATCTGTCGGAATAGCGTGCGCTTTTGTTTGGCAGTACAATTTAAGCTGCGTCGAAATTATTATCGAGGTCGGTGACTGCAAGACTTATTACAATTTGCGCGAGTGTCTATAATTGTA
The DNA here is from genome assembly GCA_963667235.1 of Nomada lathburiana. Taxonomy (NCBI): domain Eukaryota; kingdom Metazoa; phylum Arthropoda; class Insecta; order Hymenoptera; family Apidae; genus Nomada; species Nomada lathburiana. The sequence continues at coordinate 1,429,815 of OY763897.1, read as the reverse complement.
GGAGAACTAAGTTTGATTAATTCCACGAGAACTAATATTCCTTTTTCATGAAATATTTTTCATTTATGTATTAACGTAATAATTGTATTCAAAAAAATAGAAATGGTGAAAAAGAATGCAAGACTGGACTATAGTTTCCACGTACCTCTTGATTATATTATTTCTCGTATCCCAAATACGTACACTTACAATTAGCGTATGCAGTTAGTTTCCAATCATATTGCTCGCGGAAAAAACTTTACACCAATGGTAGCGAGTAAGCGATTATCTTTAACGCGCTGTGCAGGGTGTGCAGGGAGCATCAGCTTACCAAGTCGAAAGCATGCCGGTGTCTTAATTGACAGAAAGCATTCATATGAAACATACACAGAGTCCATGCTGAATGCTGAATCGAAAGAAATCGACTTCACTCGTCCCTGCATTATTTCATCCAGTCAAAAGCAGCCACTTTTCAAACGCACGCCATGTTCGCGATCGCGAGTGCCCGCAGCAGCTATTTATGTCGTGGTGTAGTCTGTGCTCGCGATCTATTATGTATCAAGCTCAGAATGTGTATATCAGCGTAGCATACAGGACAATGATAGATCAATGCGACACGCTCGGATTAATGGGCTGCACGCTTACACGTGTACACAGGCCAGGGCGTTATCTGACGCTCGTATTTTCCCCACGAGCTACCTTCCTGTTATCGCGAACGCGTTTCGGTGCGCATTTCTACGCCGAAAGGAAGTCTCCAACCTGGTAAAAGTTACACCATGACCTGCCTGCTCGGTTTTCTCGTACCAGCAACCTGCATTATCGAGACCAGTTAATCACGCACGGTTTCTCAGATTTATTTATGGGATCCCTGATGCCCGTGAACACGGGCAGAGGATGTTGCGAAATTCGACTGCGATACACGGAAAAAATGCGATTTTGGAGTCCAATCGGAAATCGTTGGCGAACGTCGCGATGTACTTGCGTCGAGGGTGGTGCAAGTTCTGATTTCGAAGTACACAGGACGTAGTTCCAAGTATATATATATATATATATAAGTGTCGGATCCACCGGAATGGTCGCGTGTTTTAATAGAGCCTGATAAAGTTATGCGAGACGGTTCGAGTGATCTAGAGACGTTTCCTCAAACACCCATTAGTCCTTTCACTAATTCTGTACATTATTCCTCCCCGTGAATCGCTTTCCAGGGTTTCATCTCCGTTTCGAAGTTTGGGGGCCAAAATGATGACTTGCGATCCCTGACTCCACTCTCCTCAAAGCTTCGTTTTTGCAGCATCTCGGTCCAGTTTGAATGCGTCAAACAGGGTACAGGGAACTGTGATATTTCAAACGTTTCGTAACACGCGCGAGACTAGATTAGCTTGAGTAATGCTTGCCATTTTTAAGTTTATGCCTACAACCGCTGAGCCCCGAGTTCGCGTGGTAGTCGGGATAAGAAAAACGTTGCTCGTGTTCGTCTTCGAGCATTCTGATTCTTGACCCTGAGGTATATATCGTTTTGTGCGTGAAAATTTGGAGGAAGGTTCCCAACAACGGTATCAGGAAACATAAATCAAAGAATGAATAGAGCAATCAGTGGCTGATAGTTGAAAAAGAAATGACACAGAAAACTATCATTAGATGATATAATGGAAACGAGCAGAAACTTATTAATGAAGATCTTGGGGAAATGGAAACCTATATTACACGCTCAACGATATACATATAAATGAAAACTACGATATGGTAGCACTTTATAAAGTAGATATTTCGAGTTCCCATCATCGAACCCATCGTCCGTCCTTAAACCGGCAGCAGCTAGCATTGTTCGACGGCTTACTCGACAGATCCATAAACACCGTACCTTCCAAAAAAGCGGCTAGCAAGCGGCACAAGGAAAAACCTTCCAGGTGTAGATGGCTACCACGTTTGTGACGCGCAAGTAACAAGACTGTTTTTGAGGAAATCGTTTTGTATCTTTGGCCAAGAAGGTACAAGCCTCCAAGTTATTCACGACCTTAACAGTCAATTGCAAGCGTCATAAACGAGGACTTCCAAAGAGGCCTCAGAGCTGGGCCCAACAGACGTTTGGCAGGTCAAGTTTGGACACCCTGGCGGAAATTCCGCTGCGTTCTCAAATTGATGGCAACGTTTGAGCCTTGCAACCTCGATCTTGAATCTTCGCAAGCCGAGTCTTGCACTTATATTTATCTACGGAATAAGGGCCCTGGAGTCCTTACAAGATTTCGTAAGGTGACCCACGATTAGAGTTACGCAAGCTTTACGACCTGGGACAATTTAAACTCAGTGTTCGTAACAATTCGCTATTGCTGACGAATATTGCGAGCACGCCGCAAACTGTTTACCAGTCACTCTCACTAACAACTAGGTAATGGATCATGAAATCGCGTAGAAGTGACGAAATTGCTGGAAATTACTTTAATCTTACACAATATTCGATGCAATTCTCTGTTTAAATTGCGATGACGCAGGCGAACGCCGAAGCGTTTGAAGCGATATATCTTTGCACTTTTCGTGCCTGCTCTCCTAATGCAGCGTATCTGAAGAATCACAGCCGGTGATCTTCCACGTTGCAGTGCAATTGTACGAAATCATTCGCTGATTACGTTTCGAGGAAGAGTGACCAGTCAGATGATCGCATAGGAATGACTTGCTCTCGCTCTCTTTAAATAAACATTGCTCAACTTACAAATGACCATAGGAAAAAGACCCAAGTACATACACAGGAATTTCTATGTACGTACATACACAAGCGCAGTTATTACCAAAACTGAATGACAAAATTCTAATGAGATTAGAGTGCTGCTAAAAGTGCGATCCATATTTTCGAAGTCTTGGGGGAATGAATTCAGAAGCAACTAAAAAAAATGAACAGGTAACTTGTCATATAGTCAGTTGAAGCAATGATATCCAACATACGAATGATACGTCAACGAATCGCGTATTCAAGTTCAATGCACCATTGGCAAGTTTATTCCGCGGGAAAGTGATACGAATGTCTTTTTGCAGCCAGAAATACATTTAACTAACATTTATCTATTACACCCCGGCAATCTGCGAAATGCCCAGAATCATTCGAACGGCACCGTGCACTGTACTTCATCGAAAATATAATTCAGCATCGTCGAATCCAAAAAAGGAATCCAGCGTGCAGCAACGGCTTTTGCAAGGTGAACGGTAGCTTTACGCCACTGCACCTCCTGTATCCATTCGCTTCTGCCCTGGCCGTAACCTCGCATCACCCCTTCCCTCGCTGTTTCAGATCCCGCGACCAGAATACGTGGGCGAGCCTCGTGCACATCTGCATAATCGTACGTAAATTGCACGAGACATCGCACATGGTAATATATTGCGGCCGGAGGGCCGCGCGCTCATATGCAGGATATACACGAATTCGCGTTCACGCAACCTACGTGCAGACGCGTACACCCGGTATATACACGTCGCGTCGCAACGGTACACCGGCGACCGGTTAATTCAGTTAGTGGATACGGAACGGAAGGCTGCGCGAGGAAGCGCCATACCACTCGGCGCTTCTCTGTATCGCGCTCAAACATTTATGAAGGGAGCCATTACTGACAGAGCGGGGCAAGGGATGGAAGGGCTGATTAGGCGGGGGATACGTTTCTCAGGTGGCCGATGCGCGCTTTGGGCGGCACTGAAATTTTCGAATGTTTTCGGATAAATCAGTGGAGGGATGATGGTAATTTCAAGGGAAGTTACTGTCGACTTAGACTTTCAGACACACCTTGAAGAACAGCCTAGGAGAATTTTTCGGACCTGCGGGATCCTGAATGAGCTGGACATCGAATTCACGCATACTTGTTTTTGCAATTTAAAGGAGCGCTAATAGTAGGCGAAGCGGTGATTATAATCGAACGATCAGATGAAGTAATCTGGTAATTATGGACACGTATTTTTCAATGTATCATACATATGTAAAAAGCAAATTTATTAAACTATGCGTTATATTAACAAATAATTATACACTATTTTAAAAATGACGATGGAACTAGTGTAATAAGAATCGTGACTATCGAAGGCAATAAAGAAATCAATTGTCATAGGTCGCTTGAATATTGAAGCCGAGTGCCTACTATAAACCGATTCAGGTTGTTAGTTTCGAAGAATGAAATTGCAGAGGCGAAAATTAGATTTAACAGCTTAGTCTCGTTGTACTGTGGCAATCAAATTTTAAGGAGAATAGGTTTTGGTATCACTACTCTCTTAAAATAGATATTAAGCCGTTCCATGACACGCTGACCAAATATACTGAATACCTAATAAAATAATATTAGTTATGTGGTACTACTAAACATTATTTTGTTAATAATGGAGAAGAAGCTATTGTTATAGGTTTATGGTAGTGTGAGTTGAACGCAACTTGAAGTTGGTAATGGTGACATAAAGTAATGCTGGCAAATATTTCCCTTTCGGAACTTTCGATAATGCCGTTACAATTTATTCCAGAAATAAGATAATTACAAACAACTGGAAAATTTTATAACATTTGCTGTAACTAAACAATTGACTATGAATCGGCACAGTTCAAAGAAGGTTTGCGCGATTATTAACTACGAGGGCAGTCTGAAAAGTTAAACATAAAACATATTTCACGTTAAAAAAAATTTTCTTTCATTGTTAAGCCGAGAACTTTTCAGACTGCCCTCGTATATTACCGTTAATTATTCGAATGTTATAACATATATACATACATATATATATATATATATAATAAATTACTTTTTCCGTCGTAGCGAAAAATGCGACGTGATATCACTTACCAGCGCCGCTTAATTTTGGATATTTCAGGGTCTCTATAAGTTACAGGCGATGTCAGAGTACTTACCTGAAACAAAAGAAATTATACAATTAAAATTAATTAAAGTTTATATGCTAGTGAAAAATAGTTTGTTTTTAGTATTCTTATAGTTTGTTCTTAAGATAAGTTCCTTTTTTTTTTATTTATTTATTTAAGGTCGCATCGGCTTGTGGAAGACATTAGCGACCACATTTGTTGTACATTGCATCTTGTACAATACATGGTTCTTTACAGGGTATATGCACATACATGCTTTGTTAAAAGTTAGACTGAATTATTACAGAAGATGATCGTTTCACCTTCGGACATAGGTAGTTTACACTTTTCTTAATAGGTCAGTTTGTTCCAAGAAATTAATTGTATTTTCTTCGAATTTATTGTCATTTGGGCTGATTTTAATATCTGGGGGTAGTTTTTGTGTTTCTCGTAACGACCTTGTAGAGGGGTATTCCTGCATTATGTGTTTTATTGATAGGTGTTCGTTGCATCTATTGCATAGTGGTGGGTTCGTTTTTGATACTAAGTGGTCATGTGTCAATTTTGTGTGACCTATTCTGGGTCTTGTTAGTAGGACTTGGTTTTTCTTGGGCAGAGAAAGAGCTGGGTTTTTGGCGTTGATGTTTTCTCTTACTTCGCTGTATTGGTCGGTACCGTAAATTATTGCCGCGTAGTCGAGTTTCGCTAGGATGGTTGATTTGTATGTTTTCAGCAATACTGTAGAGTCGGCTCCCCAATTGTTGACGGCTATTGCCTTCAGGAGGTTGAGTCTTTTAGAACATTCGCTTTTTACCTTTATGATGTGCGGTTTCCATGCCATGTTTTTGTCAAATATTAAGCCTAGGATTTTTACTTCACGTGTTTCTTTGAGAGGGAAATCATTAATACAGAATTTGATTTCTTCGGGATCTCTGCGTATTTTGGTTATTTTTATGAATTCCGATTTGTTGTTTGAGAATTTGAAACCGGTTGTGGCTGACCATTTGTATACTTTGTTAAGCGAGTCTTGTAGGACTTTTTGCGTAATAGACGGGTTTCTTCTACTGCAATACATGGTGAAGTCGTCAGCGAATAGCGCACATTTGACTGGGTTTTGGATTTGCCTAGTGATGTCGTTGATTGCTAATAGGAATAGCGTTACACTAAAAACCGACTCTTGCGGTATTCCGTTTTGAATTTCAATGAGCGGGGAGAGGCAATCGTTTACTTTTACGAGGATGGACCTTTGGTGGATGAAATTATAGATAAAATTGAGAATTTTTCCTTGGAGTTTATGTTGTATTAACAGGTTGATTACTCTTTCTTTCCATATCATTTCATATACTTTTTCTATGTCTAAGCTAATTATTATCGTATGCTGTTTATTTGTAATGGCCTCATAGGGATATGTTTCTAGATGAATTTCCGTGTTCGTGATTTCACTGTTTATGCTGTTTGGCTCTGGCTCTTTGTTGTTTAGTGGAAGCCGGCTTGGCCATAATAGTTCTTGGATGTTATTTTTGTATTTTAGAAATTCTTCAAAGAACTTTAGGTCACTAGAGTTTGCAGCGAATGTTGAGGCTAGTTCTGCAGTAATTTTTTGGCTATCGTGAATGATTTTGCCCTTTTAGTATCAAGTAGGGTTTGGATGTTCGTCGAAGTTTTTTGGCTGTGTTGTACGTAATTTTATTTTCGATAGATTAGTGTCTTTTGTACACATTGAATGCGTGTTTACTCTCTCTCAAAGACTCCTCGCATTTACGGTTCCACCATGGAACTTGTCGTTTAGGAGTGATCTTACTTTTAGGAACTGCAGTGTCAGTGCTTTGGAGGATAAGTTGGACGAAACTATTGACTATGAGGTCCACATTTTCCTTTGTTTCGACAAGTGGTTGTTCGATACTACTAATATTCTTGTCGATTTTGCTCTGGAATTTATCCCAATTTGCTTTTTTAAAGTTCCAAATTGGTGGGGTGTTATTGATATTGGTATTATTTGTGTCAAGGTTGTATATCATGATGGGGTAGTGGTCGCTGTCACAGAGTTCGTCTGAGGCTTCCCATTCTAGATTCTCGGAAATCTGTGATGATGCGAGAGTTAAATCTATTATTCTCTCTTCTGCAGTTGCGTGATTGAAATGGGTGCTATCGAAAGTGTTGATTAGCGTTATGTCAGGGTTGTTTAGAATTACTTCTATTAATTTTCCCCTGGGATCGGTTCTTTTGGTGCCCCATATGGCATTATGGCTATTAAAGTCACCTACGATTATAAATGGTCTTGGTAATTGTGATATATGTAACGTCTTCTAATTCTTCTAGAGTGAATGAGTAACTATTTGGTAAGTAAAGGTTAGATATACATATTCTGTTGGGGAAAAAACAGGTTATGGCCACAGCCTCTAGATTAGTGGTCAAACTAATTTCTTTGAAGTTGATTGTATTTTTTATATAAATTGCTACACCACCACTAGCATGACTTGTATTTGTTCTGTTTTTCTATACTATGTATCTGGTCTCCTCTTAATTCTGTACACAGATTGTTTTTAAAGTGTGTTTCTTGCAGGCAAAGTACATTCGGGGACTTTTTTGTGGATGATTCTTTTTATATTTGTGAACCTACTGTTGAAGCCGTTTATATTCCATTGGATTATTGAGTTGGATGCCATCGAATCTTTGCTTTAAATAGTTTGTATCTGTATTCGGGAGTTTGGGCTATCCCGACTTGTCTTCTATTTTTTTTATTATCCGTGTAAATTCGTTTTTAATGCTTCTTTCTGATTGGAGGGGGTACAGGTTCCCCATCAATTTTGCTAAGTCAGTTTTGTTATTAGTGTAGTTGCCTGCAATCTCTGAAGCCAAGGGGCTTGCAATAGCATTATCGAGGAAGCTTCTAAGGGTAACATATAAAAGGATAGGGGAAAATAATTGGGCTGATCAAGCATTTTTTCTTTTACTGGTGTCAGAAATTTATCGATGTTCTCCTTGACTGTAGATTGCGAGCAGGTTTTTGGTTTTTTGAATCCTCTGGGTTTGAGGGTGTCATCACCCTTGTCTCTGGGTTTGTTGTTTTCCAGTGTGAATACAGAGTCGATGCTAGTATCCGAATCGGATAACTCGTCAATTTGGGAGTCTTAGTTGGTTCCAGATGCAATAGATATGAGCCACTTACAATTAGTACCAGTTCCTTGTTCCTTCTGTAGTGGGGAAAGTAGGGGTTCTGAGGCTGTTGGGAAGGGAGACGGTGGTCTTGGGTCTCGTGGCTGTAAGGTGGGGATATGTGTTTCCTTCTTTCGAATGTTGGGTGTTGAACGTGTGGTGTTTGTGTTGATTGGCTTTGGTTAGCGGGTCACTGTTTGGCCAAGTGTCCTTCCTTTTTATAGGTAAGCACATGGGTGAGTCTGTTGATAGGAAAAGCCAGTATTTTGTGTCTTCATATTCAATTTGGAAAGTTTCAGGGATTTTATGCAGGTCTTTCGGGTGAATGTAGACCTGCCTCCCGAAGCTTAAAATATGTGAGCACCCAGGTTCGTTAATTCCGGCTTTAACAAAGGTCATATTGGATTCTAGTCTAATGTTAAGATCTTTGAATATTTTTTGTATGTAGTCGTGGGGTATAATGGAGCATACATTGGAGATGACAATTCTTTTAGCTCGTGAGATTAGTGGTCTCATTTGAATATTGCGGCTTCCTAGAGAGATCTTTTTGGTTTTTTCAATCAAGTCATTGGCGATTTCCGTAGTCGCAAGGTATACGCATATTCTATTAGTGGAGATTCTGGATACAAATCTAATGTTAGCAGGGTGTGTTTGTTTAGAGATCTCTTTTGCGTAGTCTTTAACGGAGAAACTTTCATCAGCGTCCATAATGATGGCTTGATCTTTTTTTAGGAAACATCGAGTTTTTAGGTACGGTTGCGCAGCTGGTTTCTTGGTCCTTTGTGATTGGTTGTCTGTTGTGTTCGGCGATCATCATTGATTTCCCTTATCTGCTGTACTCAGCAGAGGAAGATGGTTTTGGAAACAGGTTTTTAGATAGTGTTGCACTTGGTGCAACAATTCGAACTGATCTTCTTGAACAGGGTGCTCGCGGAGTAACACTTATGAATTAGAGGTACTGTATATAACGCGTCAGTCACTCCTGGAACCGCGAGTTTGGTAAACACGTCCGTATTCGAGCATAGTCGGGATCGAACTGTTAAGATAAGTTATTCCTAGACTGCTACTAGTTTATGCAAATGCATACTTCAGACGAGAAATGAATGAAACAAATGGGACCTTGACAGAAATACGTTTCAACCTTAAAGGACTTCAATAATATATTTTTTTTTATTCTGCAGTTTGTGTAATGCATATATAATGTGAAATACATTAATTAATGATTAAACATAATTGTGCGAATTTTCTGGTTTATATGCAAGTGCATATTTGTCCTGCATATACTTTCCATACATTTTGTACACATGTATACTGTGCATATCGTAACTGCATGAATTTCCGCAGTCGAGTTATTACTTGTACAAGATAAATAGAATTTTCACGAGGTTAATCGAATTTTTTAATCAAGTCTATGAAAGTAATTAAATATCAGTTATTAATTAAAGTAACAATTAAAATAACTTTTGTCCGTTTTCTTTCTGGAAAATTTCGAGAATATTAAATATCTAATATACGTCTAATGAATTATATTTCATTTATTAGATTATATTTCACATATCGACGTGCAGAAATATTAAGATACTAGAATTACAATAAATGCCTAAAAAGAAATGACGAGGTCATTAATGAGTGCTGCGTACTGTGCTTTCTACTATATTAGAGTATAATTCGATGAGTAATCCGTGGAAGATCTTATCAAGCACATTAAAAAACAATTATATCTATTTTTTTATATACATATACATAACGTACTCGCATACATTATCGAACAAATAATTGCAATTTGATTTTAGGTTTCTCTTACGTTTGTAAGGCTGTACAAGAAAGGATCTAAAAGTTATCCCCAAAACCTTTATCATTATTCTGCATTATTGTTTGTTTTTGCATTTGCACGCGAATAGTACTGTAATTACGTTCTGATAGAATCTTCGGTAGGCTTAACCTTTGCCATAATAAATTTCTTATTTCTAATAAGTTTCAAATAATTTGTCCGTTGTATTGCCAAGAAATAGACAACGTGTAAGGAAAGGTTATTGCGATCAAGTTGTTATACTTCTGGAAAATTAATTATCCATCCTCCTACGAACTGGACACTCTGCACACCATCGACAGCCGGCTATTTTTCAAATTGTCCATTCTCCCTAATAAACACGCACGATCATAAAGAAGAGTTAATAGGATGATGTTACGCCGCGACTTCAATTATCGCGGCCTCCTCTTCGTTTTAACCGACAGTAAGGGCTCCGCCGTGCGCGGCGAAGGGTAAATGAATTTCACAATAAAGTCGCAAAAGCCAAAGGGTGGCCGTAAAATGAAATAAAGCGTCGTCATGGCTTCGTCTTTATGCTCGGTTCGTGCACCATGACGTCTCTTGCATAATGAATTATCAGATACGTGGTGTCGTGTGCCTAGAAATCACTGGCCAGTCGCTCCTTTGCGTGAAAAACGGGTGAACGTACGATAAAGGACGCGCAGACGAAGAACCTTCAAAATAGACGAGCCACTCATGCGAACAAGTCAACGATGATTTCGAATTCACCAAATGTTTTCGATTGTTCTCCGGTTGCGGAATTCTGCTCTTCTCTTTTGCTCGCGGATTTTCCAGCTGGAGGTGACGTCCTTTAGAATCGTAAATTGCGATGAAAGTAGAGTGGAGACGGTAATTGAATTTCGACAAGGTGTAAAGGTGAAAAACTTTTAATGGGACGCGTTTTGAGAGAATTTGTAAACAATTTTGGTGTACTAGGTAATCGTGTATGTAATAGAAATTTGTTAAAATACGTTTAAGAGTGTCCCGGATTTGAAGGCTGTTAAATAACGACTTCTATATTTTTATGGACAATTTGAATGTATTTAATTAACGGAGTGTTCCGTGTTTCTGTACGAAAATTCGAAAAATGCGGCAAAATTCTTGGCGTTCATATACTGTATCCTATTGTTCATAAATCAATCAGTTTAGTGTTGTCATAATCATGTGCTGTTTTTGTTACATCAATAACCGTATTTCTTTACCGAAGTCTGGACAATGCATTTAAAAATACTTAGACTTCGTAACTATAGCATCGCGGTAACATTGCATAATCGTAGGAAACATAAGATTCAATCAGGCGAGTAAGCAGGACAAAATTCGATCTTCTAAAACGTTCCAAGAGAATAATCGCATTGTTCTCGTGAAAATGATGAAATTATTCAAGTCTGTAATTGTGCGACTCAAGATACATTTATTATACATGAATTAAATTCGAGCATAGAATCTACCTCAACCGTAGCAATTCGATCTATTTCAGTGGGGGGGAGGGAAATAAATCTCAGAACTGTTTGGTCGCGTTACCTTGCACAGCCATGTATTTTCGTCGGCACTCGCGACAATAACGCGTTTTCGCGTGCGTACATCCAATTATGAGAATGCGAGGGACGTGCACAATCAAAAAATGGGTGTCCGGTCGGTCGAATGAAAACGCTCGTACAAGATAAGCAAACGAACCGTGTGTCACACACAAGTGTTGTTAAACTGTCGCGGAACTTTTCACGCACACAGCCGAGCGAGCAATAACGAGGCACGTTCCACTCGTTATCGGTGGTTAGCAGATAAAGTAATATACCTGTTTAAATAATGCCCGCCGCATTCCACTACGACATTTATCGGTCCGCATATTCCGCTACAAAAAATGATCAATGCAGCTTTGCTCCATTATAATTTCGCTTACGTTTTATTCCCGGAATAATTCAGTATTTGGATTGTGGCAACACGTGAACGAGTTACACTTTCTTGTATTTTGTGTACGTGGAAATTAATTGCGACAAAATGAATATGAGTAAGCGATGATTGTTATGCGGTCGTTCAACAATTTTTGTATTAACGAATCGAACAACTATTTGGAGAAACAACGAAACTTGCCGCATACCGTTTTTCTTGGGAAACATTATGGGTGAAATATAATTTGTTTAGGTTCTCGCTTCTAGTGTACCACAATGGTTTCGGAGAACTTCACGCGAAGTTCGCCTTACAGTGCCACCTTTATTTCTGCATAGTCCATATACCTAATTCACTTCTAAGTAGTGATAAGTAATGAAAAATAAAAGAGGTAGAGGAAATTCCATGACCGGCTAGCGCTGCAACAAATCTCCACGAATTTCCCAAAAGCATAGTTGAACGTACAATAGGAATTCAATACTAACTGAATATTAACGAGGCTGTGCCTCACATTACATTGTCCCATGCAAAAAGCAAAGACGTTCAAGGAACAATGAATAACCGATTACATTGTCCAACATAATTTTAAATATACGTAGCATGCATTGCTTGCAGTACATTACGTTTTACTCGAGCACGGTTTCATTTATCGCAAGTTTCGTTAAAATGATAAAAAGTTCGAATATTTTGTTGTTAAATTTGTCCAAAATTGAACAATATAAAATACAAAGGAAAAGTGAGAAAACTGATGATCAACATAGATTCCTCTAACACGTTATGTGTTATAGTTATATGGTTATTATAAATAGAATGAAATATAAAAAGATTTCATAATTAAAATAAAGGTAATCCATTCCTTTTCTCATCAACAATAATTTAAATTGTACATATATTCATAAACGACAAAAGGGTATGTTTGCCGCGATTGACTTAATTTCTGTAAAAAGATTAAATAGTCTATTTGTCGTTACATTCTTCCTAATTGCAAAACATAGAATATATCACCCCCAAGATTATTCTCAATGAAATATAGTTTGTAAAATTTCGTCGTATGATTCGTGAAAACATTCAGGAACGGAAAACATTGTCGAAATATTTGCATCATCCAGCTGCTCGCTACGCCAATGCGTATGCATTACTCACGATTCATGGTGCATCTCTACGCGCGTTACGTCGTGCATAAGCGCGTGTGCGCAAACGCGTGTAAACACCGCCACGGTGCACACGCGGACCATTTGAATAATGCGACGGACAATTACCCGGCCAAATAGGACGACGTGATTCGTTTTTTTTCGCTCGCGAAGAGATTTGCGAATCGCCCGAACCTTTTTTATTTTAATTAAACCATCAACCTTTGATAATCAATTCGTTTGCTATGCGATTTGCAGTTTGCTTCTAATCCTTAACGTCGGTAATTATTAAGAAAATGATATATTTTATACCGGTGATTATAAAGGTGGTCTAAGTCAACAAAAGAGAAATTTCTCTGCGCTTCACCGATTTACATTACACCCACGTGGAATAATTTTTCAGAAAAAGTATAATCTGGTTTTCAACTTGTTTTGTTTTTAAGAGTGTATTGTAGTGTGACACGCGATTTCTTCCATAATTTTTATGAATTTTTTGTTACGGCCTTAGACAAAGATTTTTATACTGGAAATGTTATTTTACTGCATTTTTACTACGTTTTACTGCGTTCTTACTACATCTTGAACTGTAATGTAACATTTTTTTTATTAAAAATATGAAATAAACATGACGTTACAGCGCACAGAACTAAAAAATTCAAAGGATTCTGAAATTATATGGCTCCGGCTATCGCCGGTAGCAGATTTGCGTTGAACTATTAAATTTTCTTAAAATGGCAGCAATTTGAAATCGTTTTCTCGTTTTTTTCCATTTTTTTCGTCTTTTGTGGACTGCAATATTAAAATGGAAAAATAATTTGGTCTAATTCTAGTAGGGGCGATAGCGACACATCTGCTGAAGATGGCCCCGATCGGTTCAGTAGAATTTGAGATATCGTGGTTACCATGTGATAAAACACAGTTTTGAGAAAAACGCAAAAATGTAATATAACACGTATATTGCGATATGCCTTGCTCGACGCTCAGGTTCGCACTAAAATTTCGGAAACTTGGCCTTCCGGGGGTGCACATGTGCACTATAGTCCTCCTGCAAAACAAAAGGGGCAGTTTTGTCAAGACAAATGACTAGGAACTGCCAATGAATAGGTGTCAAAAATAAAGAAATAGTCCAAAGCTGGATGTTCCGACCTCTGTAACTCTGTTATTTTTGTGAAATCAGACAAACCCTTTTGCAGATCTATTTTCTATAACCTCTAATTTGGGAAAATGTAAGAAAAAAATGGATTTTTTTTATCCGTCATACTAGAATACTCCCTTAAATAAAGTTAATTATTTCTCATATTATATATTATTGATAATCAGTTTATTGTGTTAACCAGAATGGTTTTGTTTCGTGATTGATTTACATTTTTTAAAGAAGAGTTTATTACTGTTGCACAGTTAACAAATGCTATACCATATTAATAATATGGAACGAGATCAATTGCATTTTGTGAGTTACACTTGGATCAGTTCGCAAATTTAATAAGTAGCCTTATCAGCCATCTGATATGTAAAATAGCCATTAATCCCGAGAAGATAAAACAGTGAACGCACGTGAATTCCAATTATTGTGTAATCATAATTTGTTGCGCGTAAAATGATAATAAAATTCTTCGCGTTACAATGGAAATATCGTGACAGAATAACGTTCAGCAACATTCTATGCTGCGCGATATGTATTTGTAATTTCCGATAAACGCTTAATACAAGGACAAAAAGACTACGTTGCACTGCTTAATTGCAAAAAATTAACAGTCCTTGCAATTCTGCTGGATTTGCATTCATCTTTCGCATTACATTCCTCGTTAATTAAAGGGAATATGCTCGCGTGATTCTGATTTGCAATACTTACTCCGCCCCTTCAAACTCATTTTCTCTTGTTCAGATAAGCAATTATAACATAACAGAACTTCCAATACACGCCATATGCAATGCACAAATTTACCAAGAAAAAATAATCCTCAACCTTTTGTTTGATCTGTTGCCCAATTACTAACCAAATTTTCAATCGAAATGAGCAACATATATTTTCATTTACGACATATAAATATATCGTTTCTGTAGTTCTTTTATAGTAACCTATACCAATTAACAAAGTTTATGCGCTAAAGGTGTTTTAATACCGGTTGCCAAGCATATCAGATATTTCGCCCATAATATTGTGGATTAGAATTGCTAGACAACATCTCTGCTTGATTGAAACAAGATTAGGAAATCATTCCACCAAACCTCATTAGCGATAAAAAGTATAAATATTAACTTGCGCGACTATTTTCCAACTTACTATTGTATTTTGCCAGTTGTCACGGTTAATTCGAGAGTAAAAGATTCCAACAAGCTCGTTACGACAAATGAAAGTTATTCTTTGACATGCATTTTTAAATTACAATCTGTTATTAAAATAACAATACATTATTTGTCTGTTAATAAGATCGAACAAAACAGTAATTTGCAATTCAGCAAATTCAGCGTTCATTCCCTGGATTTTGTATTCTTAGAATTTGGTTGTTCTAGTCAAATTCTGATGGCTTAAATCTTTTCAGTATTGAAATTATTCTTATTCAAGCTGGATTCCTTCCTTAATTTTTGACCATTTCAGATCTCTGTGGATGGTCCCCATAGCTGCATCCCACAATCCCACACTGGCTTCAGGAAAACTTTATAAATTCTTAGTTTGATGTATATTTAACAGTCGAGATTCCTGCCAATAAGTCAGTACATTTTGTGTAGCTAATGCTCGAGCACTTACCTCTTGGTTTTTCGTGATTGGCCCACGTTAGCCTTCCGTCCATACGTATTCCATGGTATACTTAACTTCAGCTACAGATGATAAAAGTTAAAAAGTTGGCCATGCAACTTGACACTAGAACAGTTCCTTCTTCTCATAGCGAAAGTACAAATGAAAGTGTTGTTCGGTAATTTGCGCGAATATTTTCGAATTCGCTGTTTAACCAGCAATTGCACCGAGAGTCCGGGATTCAAGCGAATCCTTGGTAAACGCGCGAAAACAGAACCGTCTAAAACATGGAAAACGTCAGAGGAATAGCCGCAGGGTCCGTATCGAGCTAACGGAAACGGTAAATTAGTCAAGACAGAAATCTTCTATTAATATTCCAGCCTCTCCTTCTCGTGCTCTCGGTTCTTTCTTCTTCACTCCTTGTCACCCTCTCTTTTCCGCGTCGCGGGTACCCCGAGTGTCCATTAAATACATACGCACACCGAGAAACACTCTTCTTTTCGGGTTTGTCGCAGGCGATAAAGACACTTTGAGACCCGACGAAAATATCGTGGGCAGATTGTTGAAGAAAATATTAGCGCGAGCAGAGAGGAACGAGCGCATTAGAGCGACAGGAAAGTTTGAAGGGGCATATACACGCACAGCGTAGCACAGTCACGTCCTCGCTTAATTGTTAAGTTTCGATGATATGCAACTTGGCTGATTACTGGTTAGAACGAATAAAACATTCCAGAACGCGTTACCACCAAGGGAAAACATTGATAGGGCGAAATACTGGAATATTTATTAATAAACTTAACATTTGGTGGACCATAACCACAACCATAACCACAGAAATAACTGTTCAAAATAAATATACTTAACGGCATTTTGCAGATAACGTCGCAACTCTGATTAATTGATAGATAATGCGACAGGTGAAAGTACACAGAACTTCTCTTTAAATTTCCTTTTCTGATATGAGACTTATAGTTTATTGGACATGGAACTACCACAAGGAAAATTGTTGTTCACATTTCATAACTGCCATGCAACGAGGGAAATAACATACGTACATACAATATATCAATTCAATTTATTACTGCATACTTCGTATATTTCATAACGCAGTGTCTGTACCCTTGGCATATTTATTGCAATCGACGACAGATAATAATAATAATTTGTTGCACATGGGCTATCGATATGGGCTATTAATTTCACAGCCTTCTAACCAACCAAAAAACTGACCAAGCATTTTCGGTCCTGACGCTATGTTTATTCGGAACCAAACGAAATTGCTCCGCGATAAGGCGGCAATGTAAGAAATATACTTGGCTGCTTTTATTTCCATATTTTTGCGTTCATTGAAACGCCAAGAATTTCTTCTTTTTTTCCACACTCTGCAGAACGTAGATAATCGCCCTTCAGTAGCAACTTGAAGATAGGCGAAGCGTAAAAGATTCAAACCTCGCAGGCCCTTTTAATCGAGCGATACACGCGCGAACAATTTGTAGCCGCTAATTACAATCACGCTAATTAATCTGGTTGTGTAATTAGGTAAGAGTGGAAAGCCCAGTCGATTATTCTGTAATTTCTTATCTGCCATCGAAACTGGTTGCCGTCTAGTACGTCCACGCGTGAGATGAATTTTTTTTTCTTTTTTCCTCAAACAGGATCTGCATTGAAAAATTGCATGCACTACACGGAAATCATCGTGCCACGCGAAATTCTAGGAGCTTTGCGGATTGCCTCGATGTTTCCGTTCGTGCATGTACGTTCCTGGCGTTTATTTGCATGCTTGTATAGTGAAACGCGTTTGGTTAAAAGCATAGGTGCATTGTTTGAACAATTAGGATTGATTTCGTTCCCTTTGAACAAATTCGCAAAGGATTAAATATTTGTATAGGGAATGCTCTATGGCGAAACATTGTTCCGTGATATTTGGTTTAATCCTTTCATAGTTCGACCAGTCAAACGTTATACAAAAACCTTGTAATAACATAGTTTGATATATGCAGTGGAAAACGGTGGAAGTCTGTGATTCGAAATATTAGTTGATTTTTAAACATTAGTCACCCCGAATCGATTTCTTCTTTAATTTGTAATCCTCCGCTCGACATTCGCAATTACACACCCCAATCGCGTTCAACAAACTGCTCGCCGATACTCTACGACAATTTACCACACAGCGGTGAAGTGACATTAACAATCTCGTTCGTTCGAGTTGCGTTCACGACCATCACCGACCAAGCTACACGAATACCAACGAGACGAAAGATTATCACTCGGAGATGTTCCGTCGATCCAATGGCTCGGTTGCGTAACACGAAATAACGCGGCCACGATTCATTGAACCGCGTTCACAGGTGGCAAGAGATGCACGCATAGAGGCGCAGGGAGGTAAAAGAAAAAGCAGAAGAGGGACACGGTACGCGGAGCAAAATGACGAGCCGCGAGCGTTCTTCCGACAGGATAATTCGACCCTTTCCTTTTCCTCCGCGTGCAGACCAGATTTCGAGTGGCTGCTTTTCAGCCTGTCGGCCGCGAGGAAATGTAATTTGTAATGTACCGTGGGTTCGTAGAAACGTAATGATGATTCATACGCGGAAAGGGATCCGTCTCGCCTGAGCGACGCTCGCGAAAAGCCAGGAATATCGCTAGCTCGCTTAGCTAGACTTGCGTAAAATCGACTCAAACCAGCGGGACCAGTTTCTTGACGATTTGAAACCTCGAATAGTCGTGAACCAGGCTGCGTCGAGTTAAATACTTTGGCTCACGTTCAGGATTGCTCCCCGTTTAATTTTCGTTAATTACGAGTGCCGGGATTGGATTTTACATGGACGCACGGTGGAGGAGCAGTTGTATCGGCGAGCCCAATAAATGGGTGGATTTTATAGACGAGTTGGGTGTATTAGAAAGTAGAGTTTATAGCAGCGTTCTTATGGGTATCGATATTCCCTGCAATGTATGGGAAACCTTCAGCGCGTTAAAGGGATAAAGTATAGAGCTATTACGTAAGTGACTTATCTTTCGTTACGAAGATACAGGGCGCTTTTTCATGCAGCAGTGAATTGCTTTGCGAAGTACATATTGATTAAAGAGACACTTCATCTGGATTCGTATGCGATTTTATGAAATGGACAAAATTGCACACTATGTATTCATTCATCGCTGTTCTCACACCGGCAGAGTTGGGAACGAGCTTACGGTCCAAGCTTACGTAGCTCGATTAGTATCTACTAAGTTACTCTACGCGTATTTCTTCTGCTTCTCTCATTTTGCAATATTAAATCTGAGAAAGAGCGTTTGTTTCCAATGATATTAGGTTACAAATGATTAAACGCTCTGTTTTCAATAACACTGAAACGTATTCAAATTGTTCAAACTATAACAAGACAAGTAAAAAAATTCGCAAGGAGGAAACGGAAGAGTACACGTTTACCCAATAAAAATTCTAAAGGAAGAGCATTGTGAAAGAAGGCGAAGCAGTTTATAACGCAGACACGACGATACGTGGCCTGTTGATTCACCGCAATAATGAGGAAGTGGACGCAAGGATCTTTGTCCTTAGGATATCGTGCCTATTACGAAACCACTAAACCGCAAATAGCTAATAGCACCTTGCCCGGATGCGTGGAACGCATATCTGCGCTTTTTCTCCGAACAAACTGATGAAATGCCCCTTTGCATTAGACCAACGAACGGTCAATGCCTGCATTTCATATTTTCTTCCTGCTCAGTTTCTCTCTTTTTTTTTTAGTAAACCGTAATTACTTGGAATCCTTCATTAAGCCTTAGAATTGGCATCCTTCATCTGGTCTCCAACGATACTTTTCTCGTCGAGTACTTTTAGTCGACCAACGAAAAAGCAGTGGTGGCTTCTATTGTTGACGAGAAAAGATATGCTCCAATTGATTAACACTTTCTTTTCCAGAAACGAATTTGATAGGTGCCGGAATAAATTCTTTGCTACATTAGCGAGTTGCTTATGCGTTATTACTCCTGTTGCAAGACTTATCAATGTTTGCAGATCGTAGCTGCTTCATATCGACTAGATGTCACCCCGTTCAAAGTTATTCAAATTTGTTGATATCAATTAACCGTTTTTTTTAACATGTTTTTCTTCAACTATCCGAACTATCTGAAATACCTTGGCGATCGATTGTAGGTCACCCTGCACAACATACTTAAAAAGATTTCTACATATATCCGCGGAATATTCCAAGCTGCACAAGCGTCGCGACAAATTATTCAACTCCAATGTAATGAATAATTACCATTCAACCGAGTTCTCCAACGAAGAAATGTTTCACCGGAGAACACTTATCTCCAAGCAATACCTATTCCTACCTAAATACCGAACAGGGACATGGCTCATGATTCAAATGTAATTTGAATAAATTAAAACACCCGACGGCTCGATTAAATATTCATAGGGCTGCGGCAGAATGTGTATTGAATGCTCCAAACTGAACGACGACACGATACTTACATATGCATATACTATACTCGACGATCTGCATTCATTTCAATCATTTTACTCGATCGCGGCTTATGACATCTTTGGGTCCGTGAAGGACAAGGAATTCAAGTAAACCTCAATAATATTTTTCTCGTTTATCACGCAAACTTCCAATTCAAATTTTCACA
Source organism: Nomada lathburiana (assembly GCA_963667235.1). Classification (NCBI taxonomy): domain Eukaryota; kingdom Metazoa; phylum Arthropoda; class Insecta; order Hymenoptera; family Apidae; genus Nomada; species Nomada lathburiana. The sequence continues at coordinate 1,409,671 of OY763897.1, read as the reverse complement.
TCGCCCGAACATTCTCAGAGTGCGGCATGATCTCCTCCTCGAGATGAATTTCAGGCTTTCATCCAGTAATGGAAACAAAGCCGTGGAGTAAGAAAATATCGATGCCGATCGGGGAAAAAAAAGAAAAGGAAAAAAGCAGATCAAGTAACGATTAAAAGTTACAAATCCATCGTACGCCATTTAAGGAAGGAGATCACCGCGAGTATTCGCGCGAGCCTCAAAGCGCACCACCGACAACAAATCAAGTGGCACGAGAAGAAACTGGCCACGATTTCCCCGCGGCGCGTTCGCAGACAGTTTCCGCTGAAGTATTCACGAGGAGTAAGTGACTGTGCAAACGGAGGCGGTGCGAACGATCATCGCGGCCACGAAAGTCGTCCTGGTAGGAAGGAAAAAGGGTCTCCTCCTGAGGTGCAACGACTCGAAAGGAGCCGAGTGTGACAAGTGCAACGATGGCGGGAGGAAGGTACGAAGAAGCGAGAGGGATAACCAAGCACGATACGGATAGAGGAGAAAGAAAGAAAGAAACACCGAGAGCAACGGGGAACGTGTGTGGACGCGCCAATTACGAACTGGCTCGAAGACGGCCATTAACAGACTCGGCAAACAAACGACTTTCCCTTTTTGTCGTCACGATGCTCGATCGCCCTAACGATCATCGGTATATAGTATATACATGCATATACACCTTCGTGTGATTTCAGGCAAAAGAGGAAGGGCAAAGATCGACTCTTCTCTGCCCGTCTTTCGTACCAACCAGTCGAACGGTTGTGCTCTCTTTGTCACGATTCGCCTGCCTTTGATCTCGACACGCAGCACACGTCCCTCTCTTTGCTTGGCCGGTTCGACCGGATTTTCCATGGAGTCGTGTGTGCCGGGAATTGGCGACGTCAGCCAACGTCAGCCTCCTGTTTCGAGCCATAAACAGCGTCCACCGGGTTGTTTGATTACAAAATTATACCGATACCCAGGCGGGCGATGCGGTTGTCCCCTGTCTTGGTCCATGGCAACCCCTTTTTTTTTCTTTTTATCGATTCACACCATCGGATGCTGTGTACGGACGGGCAAGTGACGATCACTGGTGATTTTACTCGATATTCGTGCCAGTTCCTGGGTTCAGATGAACGGCGAGCCAGAGGGTGACTTAACCTTGGTACTGTCGATGATTTAACATTTGTAACTTCTAAGGATGGGCAGGGTTTAGTTGGAAGATAAGTCGACAATCTTTTAATTAGAAATGGTTCCTTTGTAGGGAAAAATTCGCCGAAAATTATCTATTGCGGTGTACACTTTCCGATTACTGTTAAAATGGAGAAGAAGCTGCGATAGAGAAAAGATAATGAACTATGTTTCTGTTATCCTGACTATGGCGCAGGCTCGGCAGCTTAGGAGTTCTGGGTTTAATGTTGGCGGAGGGTATTTTTCGCGAGATGATTATAACTTCTGCGTGTTGAAAGATGCGAAATTGGAGGAAATGTGTAATGTTTGCTTTCTTTATTTGTCTTGGATGCGTGATATTGGTTGAGTCCAAAGTACTGGTAATAATAGACACCTGGAATGTTTCGGTAGTTCTAGCGTAAATAATTAACCCTCTTACGTCGTATCCTACTCACGTTATTTACGCGATGCTCTTTGGAACAAAAAGAAGAGGATATTCATAAGTTTGTAATAAAAAAAGTAAGTCTGCGGGTGAACAAAATAGCGAGCGACTATAGTTGTCCGTCGTATATGAATGGCATCTTATGGACAACGACTATAGCCACCTGTCGTAGGTAAAGTTAATGATTTAACTCCTTTCAGCGGTGTGATTATTGATACGCGATGGAATACATGTGTCAAATCGAGTAGTAGGGTCCACAAGCCAATCGGTGTAAGTCCATTAGCATTCAAACCGAGATTTGCTTGGAAAAAAATTGCAATGTTAGCACCGTGATTTATTGCTTAGGTATGAAAACAGTGACATAATTAATTTATCACCTGAAAGTTTTAAAAATAAAGAGGTTTTTGAACTACGCAACTCATGTTCAGGGAAAATTGGACTACACAAATTATTCGTTACGCTTTCATTCATTATTGTTATTATTATAACCTCTAAGGCGTTAAACCATAAGTTTCGTACAGCTCTCGCGAGCAGTGCATACATGATCACCATATATGTACACTAAATATATTTGTGCAAATGAAAGGTTGTCATGTCACTAAAAGAAACTCATTCTCCCGTTAGCACTTTGAGCAAAAACTTTGAGCAAGAAATAAATGTATACATTACGAGTTAAAAAATCATAGTAGGTACTACGAGAAATTAATGATAGATATTTCTATGTTTACCATTGAAAAATATATATTGTAATGTAGAATTCGTGGCATGTGGGCATTACACCCGGGGAAACACACTGCCGCTATTTGATTACCTCAATGTGCATCTGCCATGATGGTGATTTTATTTTTGGACTGATTCAGCTTTCGAGTATAAATAGATGAAATCTGTTTCACGAGTGCCCCTCCTTACAACAGACGTAACTTTTGTAATCGACGTAAATTCGCCGTTTTCGTCCCGAATAAATACCCCAAACATTTTAATTATGCAGTTTCAATCAATTTTCTAGCATTGACGCAACAGATTCATGCCCTATGTGTGATCCAGTATGATATCCAGTTAATATTCACATTACCTTTTTGAATGGCAAAGATAAGTTGTAAAACTTCAATAGCTCTCGTTACATATTTCACGCTTGAAAAATTTTCGTAACGAACTCTATTATACGTTAGATATTTCGTTTGAACGATTTTCTTTCCCTCGCTTCAAAATCTACGCTTTTCCTATCAACGTTACCCGAAATGCAGTACAATTCTTTTTCGTTGCACTTAGAACAAAACGCGGTATCAGCGTAAGGATACATTCCAGTTACCAGAACGCAGCTAATTACAATTATTCATAATCAATGTGGCTACCGAACTCGCTTGCAAATGTAATTTCTTTCGTTTCTACGAGCAATATTGATTTCACAGCTAACGACGCGATGTCGTGTCGCAATTAAATTCGTCGGTTCAATACAATTGTTATAATATATTGTATTAAGTCTATTGCGGCTATTGCGGCTTGTCTAGTGCAACTCGAAATTTGACAGTAATGCTGGTTACGGCTTAGTTGCGGAACGATAGTTACTAATTTATCGACAGCGTAATCCATTCACCAATTTCTGTGCAGTTAATATTGGGTTGAGCAGAGAGTTTGTGCCATTTTTTCAGTCGATTTAATTTAATCTTTGAATAAATAGATGATAATCAGAGTTCTTTTTCTGTGTCTTTGATATATTTTTTCCCTTTTTAAAATCAAAAAGTATAGTATGTATGCCGAAAATGCACTTCGTTATTGTTATTAAACTTTAAACTTTATAATCAATATAGAAAATACAAAAACTGTTCGCAAAATTGTGTTGAAAGGAAAGGCGAGACCTAGACAATTAAACGCTAATAAGTTAATTAAACAATACTGAAATATCACCCAATATTAATCTAATTTGTTCTCAATATAACATAAATTTATCTATCACTGTTTACATCGAAATGAATCGAAGTTCCGTTTCCTACATTAAAATTTGATTATCCCCTCAACGTAGTTATCCAACGACAGTCCAAGGTTCCACATCATATGCGTATAACAAATCTTTCTGTACATGTACGCACATATGCCGGTGGTTATGAAAGCGGCCTAAGTCACATATTTTTTGTTTCGAAATATGTATTTAGAGTTTTGAATATAAATATTAACTGAGTAATGCGTAACAATACACTATTAAGTTAATTTAACGGTTCAACTTCCGACTGTTTTGTAAAAATTGGTACCGCATTATTGTACTGTAATTAAATGGAACACAAAATTAGTGATAAAATAATTTTTTGTATTTTCGACTTATATGCTACGCGGGTGTTGCGAAAGAGAATATACGTAACACACAATTGCCACACTTGTTTTTCGTACACGCGCCTTTTAATAGCGTAACGTTAAGCGTTCGCGTTGAGGAAACATTGAACAGCATCACAGTTGCAAGTATGTTATTACGCATACAAAAACCGTAAAAAAGAAAGAGGAAAACCGTGGGACAATGCCACAGTTAACGCGATCCAACTAGAGTTCTAGTGAACTAGAAACGACTTTCCGTGGCATGAAGCATACGAAGAACGTAAAGTTCGGTCTGCACAATATGCGTGTATTGGTTTCCAATATGAATGCACGTGCGCAATCATCTTTTTGCACAGCATTTTTTGTGTTTACAGTTGAAATAGGAATTTCTACACAGCACTATTATTATTTTCTTTTCTACGGTACTTGATGACTAAAGAGGATATTCGATATTTGAACTTCCTTCGTTCAAGGTGGAAATGAAAAAATTATAGCGTACATTTTTTTTACTTAATGCATACTTTGTTGCGGAGGTGTTGCTAATAATAATTCGAGCAATAGTTGTGATCCTCTAAGTTGAATAATACACTTTAATTACATATGTTCATTTTAGCTATAGATAAGGTTTACTGCATAAGTTATTGATAAGGTAATATTGATTATTGGCTATCTGCCATCAGCCTAGTACGGAGCAACTAAGTGCACTGAAAGATTGTATGGTTTGCACACCAATTTAGTCGTTTTTGTATCCTAATGCAAAATATCATTAAAGTGCTTACAAGTTTCCTCTCCTCGAGAGATATATGTATATATATCGCTGAAATTATAAACGCATAGCTACTAACTAATGACCTCCAACCTTTCACTTTTCAAATGATCCAATCATTTTTTATCTCAGGATGTGAAGGTTTTCAATTCCTCTCATGCATGTGATGGCTTTAATACGACCTCATGGATAAGTGGAGTAAGTTCAGCCGATAGGGCAGATTAGTTTATTGCTTGGTATAGTCAGCTTTAATATCGATCACTAATGTAAACGTCAGATTATGCACGACCGGGAATAACAGTTTCTGAATAGTTTCACAGTACATACTTGTATATTGGACGCAATTTTCAAAGTCCATTAACTTCAAAATCCTTAGGCATGCAGCATGATCGATTGAATTATAGAACTTTTTACTATACGACAACGGTGTGTTGAAAAGTGCACAGAAATTAAGGAAACTTAATACGAGAGAATAGAACAACAAGAATACAACAAATTTTCCATGGAATAAAATTTTTCAGGAGTTGCATTGAAGCGAATATTCAACGATTCCGATTAAAAATTACCAGACATCCAGCAGCTCTGGTATACACAGGCAAGAGCGATTTCAGATCGCAAAATGCAGTTTTGTATACAAAGTATCGTCTTCAAGAAAACCGATTGCAATCGTGTCAATTAACTCTTTCAAGGCTCAAGGTAACGATCTACGGTTACCCCTGTTACTTGCGAAAATGCTCGTCATAAAAAGACACCCTTATTCAGTGCATGCAGTTGTTCGCAAATCAAGGCAATACGTAACGTGCAAGTTGACATGCAGTCGCCTCGGAAAGTAAGTTAACGATTGGCATTTTTGTGCAAATGAAAACGGTGTATGTAAATTTTTGTAACATATGTTCTGATGTACTTATAATATAAAGAATACATATAATTATTATTATACATTTAAACTGCTGGTAAGAGCGTTAACTTACTTTTCGAGTCGACTGTATGCTTAATCATTATACGCAGTGATCATTATTATTGTATTAGCCGTTTGCGTGCGAAGAAAATGACGTTTAAGGAGAAACGATCTCCAAGGAATAATTTTGCCCGATTTCGTAGATACTTGAAATGGCCACCCGCCTTTATGAATTAGAAAACCGCCTGTTACACGTGAGTCAATGCTGAAACGTCGCGCCGACCAGTTCGCATAAGAACCAGCCTCCATTCCATTGCCGAAAGCTCGAAAAGAAACGACACTCGCAAGAATCTAATTACGCACGTATTACACAAACTCTCGTGCCGAGAAATAATCGCGCGTGTACACACTGAAAGGGGGCATGCAGCTTGTATCGAGGATACGTATATTAGCCGGTGTAGTATGTAGCAGAGAGGCAAGCCGAGGTGTATCGAGGTCGACCGGTTCTCCAACAACCGTCAGCCGCTAAGGGACATTGCGACACACGCGCGAGCCACGGTTCTCCCTCGCCCTCTCTCGATCTCACGCTCCTTCTCGATCTTCGTCTCTCTTCCCTGTCGTCTTCTGCGCCGCACGATCCGAAGAACCCCGGGAATTGCAAATAAATTGTTATTACCTCCGCGCTGCCGCTTGCGCTTGCCCTTTTGCCTCCTCCGCGACCTCACCGATTTGAGCATCCAACTTTTTAGTACACTCTGTTAACTATGTTTGCGCTCGTGCCCGGATTACGGATGATCTTTCAACGCCGGGACTGTAGAATCCCGATCGCTCGATTGTGTATCGATTTTGGAGGTGAAATCACTTCATCGGGGAGATCGGTGATCTGGTTTCGTTAATTGTCCAAGCGGTCGTCTCGATGACGGGGTAATATTGCGTGTAGCAATTGTATTCGTTGGAAGCAAAATTCTAACGGGGATAGAAGGGGGGTGGAGTGATTAAGTTTTCGTAACGGGGTAACGCGACACGATTTCAGCGACCGATCCTATGATTTCGTAGCTCGAAGTTGCGGTGGTGGTACAACGCGGTGATTAGGAATCGTTTTTGGGACGCCTGATCGAAGATGTGGCAGAATAGTAGCATGAAGTATGGATTCGAGGGAGAGGACGACTCAATTTACTGCTGACAGCGTTTCGTTGATGGGTCGTTCGATTGACTCGATAGTGCAAAGATGTCGTGCCGGTTGGTCATTTTTATTCTCCGAATCCTTGAATGACGATGCCCCGGAATGGTTATTACGTGATTAAATGTGAATTACGTGGGAAGTGGGCTTGCTTTGATCGATTGGCAATAAGATTCTGTTACCTGAACTTTCCATGGTTTCAGTAACTTTACGATGATATGTTGACTAATCGTAATCGTGCCATGAAATAGACAGGAGAAAAGCTAAGTGAATGCGAGTGAAACAAAAACTGAGAAGTGAAAAGAATTGTCCAAATGTGACTTATTTCTTTATTCAGTATAATCCTGTTTTTAACATTCCGTTGATTTGAACGTTGGACAAATTTCGCCTGGTTTCTAGAAACAAAGCTTCCATCAGAATTATCACGATTTTGCTGTGAGTCATTCGAGATGGCTACAGTAAAAGTCCCTTAGTAACAAATCAGTTTAATTAAATCAGTATCCATGTCTGAACTCTCCCGTCTACCTCGAGAACGAAATAGGATTCTTCGTTAATCAGCTGAGCACAGGCAGCGGCCAACATATCGCTCAAGCAATACCGTAACAACTAATTTTCTTCTTCGAAACTCTTCTCTGCCAAACTGTCAGGCCGCTAGCTTGCACGATCTGTCGACTATTTTAACGCTTGCCTTCGAGACCACGTAACAGCCATCGCAGGCAGCAATATGTTAGACCATTTTTCCTACGCCAATCGTGGCGGTCGCTATGTTTAGCCGGGGACCGATCATTTTTGCTTTCAATTTTTGCTCTCCTTTTCTTCGAGATAAACGTCACGAGATGTCAGCACGCTGCGTCTGTACACGTTCGCGAAATCGTAATTGGGCTCGATTCGATCTCGACCCCGATATGTTATCCTAGCCCGGGCAATTAGCCTGCTAGATAATTAACTGTGCCCGCCCCGTGCGTTAAAAAACACCGAAGACAACCGAGGAAGGATTTGACAGAGTGATATATATTTTCCTTGGCGTTCGCCGCGACTTTTACACGCTCCAACCGACAGCTCGAAAAGCCTCTCCGTCTCCCACCCCCTTTCAACCCTTCGCTTACTTGGACAGTGTTATTTATGCGGCGTTGGATTTCCTTTCTTCCGTTTCGCGTGCCTTCCGGGCTACTTTGCGAGCGTGCCTAGTAGCGACGATAGTTTTTGCTTGGAGTGGCGATTTTGCTTCGCCACAGTGATTTGTCGTGTTAGAATTTGGTTTAAAAATTCTTCCTTTCTTTTTCGTTTTACGATTAAAAAAGTGCTGCACCATTTCAGGTGTCGATAGTAGTTTACGTTACTTCACTGAGGCATGCGATGAAAATTTTACATCCTCAGAGTTGTTTATTTGTGCTAGGGATTTCTATGAATATTTTCCCAGTATTCACTTGCTGACTGTGCGATTGCGTTTTACTGTTAGTAGCTGATTGTAGCATTTACTGTGTTGTAAAACTGATGAGAAGAGGTGCAAATCCTGAAAATCTACACGAGTATCTTCTGTGTTTGGAGTAAATAGTTTCTTGTGTATAAAAATATAATTATTATCGCATACAGTCGATAATGTGGTCTTCAGTACCCGATTTGTTTTGCAAGCATAGAATTGTTCGCACATGAATGCAATAAATGCATTTATGTTTATAAGGCATAACTAAAGTAAAGTTTAATTTGCGTGGCAACAAATTGCCACGAACGAAATTGTAGAAGGGTAACTATTTTTATCGCGTCCAATGGCAGTCTTCTTTCCCTTTGTCTTTTGGAAGCTGAAATTACGCATTGAAATGAGTAAAACTGGGATCCAGATTGTGATAACAATCGGTTTGCATTATTAGCGGAATTATTAAGGAAAGTGAATTAATCACACGCTTTTAAACGCTTGAAAATGAGGAAACTTTTGATAAACTACGATGTGAAAATTGGGGTTGCAGTGTCACTGTGAATCACGCAGATCTACGTAAAATTTATATATGTAAATATATGTAAAACTTATTCAAATCAAATTAATCGTTTCTATGTATATGTACATATTCAAAACATGAATGATATACAATAAGTGGCAATTAATTAGAATTGTTGTATGTCATTAATATCCTGCGTATTTTAAACGGAGAAAAATAATGGCTCTTGCTAAATAACGGTTGCAATTAATCTCTCGTGAGTTCCATTATCCTTCCCCATCACTGGTACATTTGAGTGCGATAGAATCGACAAAAAACGATTAATAAATCGTGGAATGTGTTTTATTTTCTGGAAACACGTAATGAAGGACTGTTTTAGCAATTGCAAGGAGATGTAATAAGGTTAGTTTTGCATCATAATTTTCCCACATATGTAATACTTCTTCAAGCTAGTAGAAAAATTATTAGGATTTCTTTTACTTTGGGACTTAATAAGTATCAAAATACTCTGTCCCTGGCATTTGTACCAAAACAAAATTTTGCGATTGAGGAAAATTTGAAAGTTCTGGAAATTGATTTTCGAAATAATTAATAAGCAAACTTACTACTGTAAATAGATATAAAGTAGAATAAGGAATGTAGCTAGTGGTTAACGAATTTTCAACTCCAATATACTTTCGAAACTTACATTTTTCATATGTAATTATTTTAAAAAAACAGTACAGGTTTGGGGCGCGAAAAGAGCACTGTAATTCAAAAACAATAATGGGGGGTTTCGGAACCCCCCCGGACGATAGGAGTGAGGAAAGCGCAATAATTTGTAAATTTACTTCTTGGAGACTATTTCATGGCAAGTTCGAAAGCCTTTCGTCATCTGGTCGACACGTAGCCCGATCATTAAAGCTTGCCAGGTAACGTTGGCCGTCGATATGTTCGGTTCTTCGGACCACACAGTTACCGCATGCATCGAGCAACTACATGCATACATCGAATTCAAACAGATATCAAACTGTTTGGAGAAGAAGATAAGAATGCATTTGCTTCTAGTCATAGACCAAATTAATTTGAAATAAATGTATCCAGTCCCAAAAAAAAAAATGTCCGAGAAAAAATCCGCGGATGACCGAAACCGCGTTGTTCGAGGGATTACTGTGTATATATATATATATATGTATATCGCAAAAGTAACATTAGTAAGAGAATAATGATTCTTTTTAGCAATATTCAAATTAAAATACCTCCCAAAATAACAATTTGTCAACCTACATAGGTTAATAATTTTTTTGTGGAGGATGTCAATCGGAGCGATTAGTGCATTAGAAAATATGGGTACGATTGCACTTGACAAAACAAAATTGAGCTGTAAATACACTTGTCTCCATGTATATTAAACTCGACAAATAATCGACAATGCGATTCGACAAAATCGTGCCATCCAAATTGTTGTGCAATTTCATCAATTCCGCAAACGCTGGAACGCGCTATGAAAATCGACCTAAATTCTACCGTCCAATCCTTTGACGCCAGAAGCGGTCGTGTTAAGTATTCATCGCGGCTTAGATAGTGCATAGTAGCGTGCTCGCCATCATTTAAATATTCCATCAGTTCGATTTAATAAATATGTAAACTGTCAACAGCTTCTTACACCGGGTAAGGTATTTCATTAATAACACGGTGTTGAAATGTTTCCCTACCGGTCGGTCAAAACTGGAAATCGATTGCCGAGCACAAAAGCAATCGAGGAAAAGTCACAAAAAAAAAGAACAAAATAGAATAGCAGTGAAATTCAAGAACGTGGAAGCATGTGTTCCGTTTCTGCACTAGTCAAGCCCGATTTGAAAAACAATCCGTCCAGTATTAGAAAACAAACTAATACTGAAAGAGATAAAAAAAGACCCTGATGGATGAAGGAAAATTCCTAGAGGTAGGTATTATATCTGCGGAACAAAAATCGGAAATTGATATTTGCGCTGATAATTATTTATTAATATTAACTTTGAAAATAAGAAATGACAGCACAGTGTGCGCCCAAGCTTCGAAGGCTTCCTCGCACCCAAGTATGTTCATACAATGTAAAGCATTGTTTAACCCTTCGCCTGCGAACAGCGCCTATAGTTAGCCTACAAATTGAACTCTGAAGCAATCGAAATAACGAACTGTTAAGTCTGCCGTCAACGCGCCATCATTATACGCTTTTCAAATAAAAACTTTTTTGTTCGAAATAGATAGTACGGTCGTTTTGGAGCGCTTAGCAGGCAAAGGGTTAATATAATTACAAAACTTAGATTTTCTGAACTATCCGTCACATTTCAACCGATACATACCGTTCCCCAGTTTCCGTCAATAAATAAAAATACTGCCTCGCACAAAAGCGGCACAATTTCTTACACGCACGGACAAAACGGGACAAATAAAAAAGGTGCGATTTCTTCGAAACCTCGCGAAGCGTGTTGGCAATTTTTAATCGCCAAGCGTGCATGTGCACAGCAGGGAGGCAGACGAAACAGAAATCAGGGCGACTATCGGTACCAATGATAAAGTTCCCCTTTGACGCAAACCTGCAGCGCGATGCAGTTGTCGAGTGCATTGCCGAGCAGCTAAACACCGAACGGATTTCATTCGTGAAAGTAAAGGGGCCTGGTCGTTTATATTTTTCAATGCAACCGCGCTCTCTCGACCGACTGGGTTTATGATTCTGCTTAATTAATGGTCGCTGCCCCGCCGCCCCGTGGTCCATCCCTTCGACAGCATGCGGACCGCTGTCCCCTCTGTTCCTCTTCATCCCCACTCCGTTACCGCTACCACCGTCCCCTCCCACGCAACTCGACCAACAACGGCCCGGTGGCCATTAGCCTGCACGGATTGCGCAATTTCGGGAAATTGCGAAGTAATTCGCGGTTGCGGCCACTCTCGCCCCGGAGGAACACAGACGGAGAGAGATAGGAGGTCGCGCGAACAGAGAGGGGGGATTCTACGAAAGGACGGCAGGGAGCATCGAATCCGTGGGCTTCGCGGCAAATCAATTCGGACGAAGAACTAGAATAGGAACAACAGGAGGCAATAAACGCGCTGGCTGGCGGCTGATGACGGCTCGTTGGAAAATATAGCGGGCATTCGCGACGCGTGATAGAAGACTGAACCAATTCTGGGTCGCCTTTGTAGAATGATAGATTTATCTGCGATTGACGCCGGTAGCGTTGAACGTGGTGCCAATTCCGAGTATATGCCGAGAGTAGCGTTTGGTTTAATAAGCTTCTATTAGGTTGTATATGTACATCATGAAATTGTTGTTTTCCCGTGCGATTTTCTTCGTTGAACTGTTGCTAGGCGCGAAGCTGATGTTTCCGCCATTTTTCTGGTATTTTTTACCGCCGCGGTGAACATGTTAATTTTGATTTAGTCGAACTATAGATCACGCGTTTTTGCTCAGTGGGATATTCCACCTTTGTACTGGGTATCTATTCGTATTTGAATTAAATCTAATTCAATTAAATTAATATGACTTGAAAGGTACACGGGTGTATAGAGGGTGTAATGATTTGCTGAAGTTTCTAAAAGGTTGATGTTCCTCGATTGTGATTATTACTGTGATTGTATTACTGATTTTCGATTATTTAGATGATTATTATTAGATGATTATCGTAGTAAATGCGTAAATGGTTAAATCTAATTAGAACAACAGAGACGAGCTGCAGATAAGCATTAAGCATTAAGCCTGTGCGATATTTAAGCCAAATTAACACTTATTGTTAGAATGATGTCTCCCGTATTAGATAAACTTGATGTTTCATAAAAAGAAAAGACAAAAACCATTTACACGTTTTAAAATATTGCAATGAAATATATTAAAATTTATTACTCCATAGTATCTAAGTTTCAATCAGAAAACACGACCATTCACTTATAATCTTTACAAAGTTCTGAACAGTTCTATGTTTCTACATTATGAACTGGTATTCTCATAACCGGTACGTTTTAGAGGGGAATCATATGGATCAAGTTGATGACGTACCTCGTGTGAACTGCATTTAGAAATTCATCCAGCCTCCTAGAAGAAATTCATCGCCCGTCACGAATATCACGGAAGCGGGTTATGCAATGCGTTTGACAAGTTACGTGGATACAATCGAGTCGTCGGGCTTGTCAAAGCATAATACTAAACGTACGGAATGTAACTAAGGAAAAGAAAAAGAAAGAAGAACAAAAAAAAAGACTAACTAAAAACTTCAAACTCACAAGGCTACACAGCGACATAAATTAACCCGATCTCACCTGTCGGTAAATTGCTAATGAAACTTCAAGTCAATTATTTTCTAACCAGCGACGTTTCTCATTCACCATCACCACTATACTTGCGTTTCAACAGTAAAGAAGTAAAACAAATAGGAAAGAATCGAAATAGTAGGAAGAGTGAAACATAGTAGAAAAAAACAAAACAAAGGAAATAGATGTTGCAGAAAGAGGAACAGATCGTAATGCAATAGCCGCGAACAATGGCGGTCTACATAAAAAGAGGGGGCAAAAATAAAAAAAGAAATGGCTACAATACCGATGCTATTCTGAGTACTGAGTTCCCAGTCTTTCATGAGGATTTCTCGGGCAGGTCAGGATGACGGCGACGTGGTTGCACCTATAATGCAGACAGTGAGATCGTACATGTAGAGTTACAGTTGAATATTTTCGAGTAATCATGCGAGCGCAGAAAATTTGCTAACAGTGTTGCATCGCGGTCGTCAAATGTTTCTCAGACTTTACGGAACAATTGTTATTCCTGTGCATTTAACTTACACCGTGCGTGGAAACTCTCGATATTATCCGCGAAAAGCAGGAACAAAATGTTTTTAATGTGCATGGATTTTGCTTTTCGGCCAGCCAAACATTGCCGTTCGTGAATTTTTCCCTTGATATATGTATAAGAAACGGTCGATATACATAATTTTTTCTCGAACTACATGTTTATAATGTATTATATAATTACTGTATCATCCTTTTGAAATCCATAATAAATTGTTCTGCTACTGTTTTGCGAACGAAAGCACGTTTAATGAAGAATTAATATGCTTTTCTTAAACATGAACAAATGGTTTATTTTACTTAAATTTCTTGGATGAATTACTTGTTAAAATATATATCTATATACATATATTGTGTTTTTACTTTTGAATACATATATGTTTGTATTCATTTACACGCCAAATTTTCGTCGGCAAATACTTCATGCTTCTAAAATTCGAATCTATTGTTTTTCATCACCTTGCATCATATTATAAAATACGGTTAGTTTAAGTGCACAGTAATTATTGCTAATGCTATTATAAAAATAAAAGGGTTCTTGATTTTGAAGAAACAAATATGTGGCTTAAGAGTTATTGTCCAGAAATATAACGTTAACTTTATCTGCGCTGCAGTTTATAATCATTTATTTGCGCACAAAACGAGGTTTTACCGAGGTAAACGAAGATAAGTGCTACGATTAATGATTAATTAATTGTAGTGCTGTAATTTCATGCAATTAAGCACACGTAAAGGCAGCGATAATCGAATTCAGTTGGTTGACTGCGTCATTAGGTGAAAACGCTAATTATACCTGACATTTATCATCCTCAATATTTATGAACTACGTAATTAATCAGAAATGCTTTTTACCTGCTGTATTAAGTGTTTACCTTAAAACATATAAAATTATGAATTTATTAGGAGACAGAAGAATTCAAATTAATATATTCCTTTAATCGAACACTATTTTGGGGTTTCAGTAACTTAAGAAACAGTAGCGTATATTTTATTTTAAGAAGTACATTCATGAAAAATGTTAGTCAGAACATATTTTGACAAACACAGAGTATACATGTTTAATCAATTAGCAAAAATGCTAGTTTACCTTATATTATTCACTTCGAGCGATTGTTTAACAAATTTTTTAGGCGATTATGAAAAGTTGACGAGGATTTGTTTAGCAATTTGAGAAGAATAACAAGTGCGCGAAAATGCCGAATGCGTTTATGCTAGTTCTCCGGTTTGAAAATATAAAATTACGTTGCCCAAAAATAGATAACTTGTAGATTTATTGGGCCATTTATGTAACCAATCATACGACGTTTCAGTAAGTATAGATATACAAACAGTAGAGTTAATACTTTAATTACCCTTTCCTCTTATTTGTATGAATAATTTTACCCAACAAACAAGTACGAAAACCATAAAGACGAAAGAATCGAAACGGAACTAGTGGCATTATATCATAGAAATGTACCGTAAATTGCGAATTTACTAGACACCGGTAGAATTCCTTAAATTTCCGTAACACCGGCGTATGTATATGAAAATCAACATGTTTAATAATATCAATTATTTGTTTTATTTAAACTACCCCCAAAATCGCTACGCAATATTAAATACCGCTGGTGCACTCGTTTGCAACGTTCGATGTCGTTCAGAAATACGTACTGCAAACGTGACGAATTAAATAGTGCAAACACGTTTATTGTTAGACAACCGACACGGCACCGTGCAATAGCATAATAACAGGAATGATAACGCGCGGTGCACGCGAGCACATATTTTCTTCTGCCGGCCACAAGGAAACGGACGTCCTGACTTTCACGCGGTACCACAGTGAAATCGCTACGTACCAATGCACTCGCGAGCAGACGACTCGCGGTTACGCTCGCGAGCATCTTTGGAAAGCGTGGAGACGAAGAGCGAGCAAACAAGTTACACGCATAGCGAGCAATATAACCGTGCACGGTTTTCCATAATCGAGAGCTCGAAGATTACGCAATGCTCCTTCACAATCGGTTCGAGACGGGTTCTCTTCTCACCGTTCGACCGCATCATTGGCGATAATTTATGTCGAGCCACTCTGCATAGGTCGGACAACATTATACAAATATCATTTTTGATGAATTGCTTGAACGTTTAATTTTTCGCGATTTATATTCGCGTATAGTCTTATAGAATTTCTTTCTCAACTCGTTAACGCCCAAAGGATATTTTCCTTAGCGTCAATTTTTGTTTGCAAGATTCATTTTTATGGCGCATTTTGACGTAATGAATAATTGAATGCGTTCTCCGAATGCGACACTAGGCGTTAACGGGTTAAGGGAAGTTCGTTTGACATGGTTTGTAATTTTAATCGTGATGTAAATCATTTAAATAACAGTGAAGTACTATATTATTTTTGTTCGACAGTTTGCAGTAATTATCGAAATTAACAGCAAGATTGTAAATATGAACAATCTGAAGGAAATCAAGCGCTTGATATTTTTGTGACTATTCCAAATATTTGTTGTATTTGACGAATTATAATTTTTTTCCTATATAATCTCGAAAACGTCTGGAATGATCTAGTAGCTGCAACAATTGTATTGCGGTTCAAATACGCGTTTCATTTCTGCGCAGATTAATGTCAAAGTTGAAAGCTGTATGGAAATATCGATGGCATGTTATTGTAATAACGAATGCAACTGTTGTGGCAAATTTTTAGATAGCCATTATCGCAATGCAATTTTGCAAAAATAACGACCTATGAATGGGCTCGTTTCTATGCTGTTCAAATATTATAAAATTTTAATCAATAAAACATACAAATAATTACTGTATTGGCCAATTCATCATTGTGATCGTCTTTAAATACAAGTAAGTACATATATTCGATAAAGAACAGGAGATCAAGTAGGATTTTGAACGCACTCGATTAAACTGATATCAACAAACCTTCCACAAGTTAACAATTATATACAAAACGTGCAAAATTTCAGGATCCTGTCGTAAAAACTTGTTTGTTCTACCCAATCGTCGTCCCATACAAGTTTAATTCACTATTTCTTGTTCGAGTGCTATTTATAAAGCACCTTATATTTCTTCCAAAGTCACGTATTGGAGGCGCAAAAACAATCATTAATTTCGATTCTCAACGTAAAAACACGACACACTATTGGCACTTTCAATTCTAATCCCTGTTACGTAAATGGAGAGTGGTCGACTCGCCGCGATTTTCTGGTGTCGATTTATATCCCGGCGATACCCGGGAAATATCGGGAGCGCTAAAGTTGTCTGTGAACGGTGAAACGAGCGGGGGACCAAGCGATTTTCGTGCTTGTAAATCGAGCGACAAGGGGGAGGACGATGCACGTATAATCCACGGTTCAAAAATAGATCGACACGCCTGTCGTATTTTCAAAAGCACCCCCTTTGACTGCGAAAGCTGTCACCTTTTTGACTTTTGAAATCATTTCCAGCATGGCCATGGGCAGAGGAAGAGTGGCTACATTTCAACTTGGTGCAAATAAAACGAAACGCACAAAGAAACAGTAAAATTGAAAGGAGATGAAACTGACATAATTTTTAAATATTCTTTCAATATTCTCGCGACAGAAAATATCGTAGGACCGTTAAAAAAAAGAGAGAAAAAAAGAGATTTCCACGGAAACGTTAGGACAGAACGCAGTACGGTTGTTTAAAATATTACAAACGGAGTGGGGTTAATTGCGGACATTGCAGCTCCATTTTTGACCGTTTTTTTTTTTTTTAGTTATGACGTGTAATATACCGTAATGTAATATACAACATTTGTAGAAACAGTTTTTTTCTAAAACAGAAATTGGTTCGTAAAAAATGGGCTGCACCCTTCTTGCTGCAATGTGCTCAATTGAATTTGTACGTTGATTGGTTTTTAGGGAACGCTCTGGCGAAAAAATATCGGCTGTTTTGGAACAGCGTGTTTTGAAGGTTTTCATATTTTCCCTTTCTTTCTCCGATGCTATACATCGTCGTCAACAATCTATTTTCACCGGTAGCCGGAAAATTCAATGAAAAAGAATTCCATGCGTGCCTCGCGCGATTCACGCGCTCGGGCAAAGCAAGTAAAAATTTTAATCATTCGTTCGGGAGAACGAGTCTCGGTGATACTCCTTTGCAATTCTAAAACCTGTTACATGTCATTAAAATGGGATAAAAATACACGACGCATCTCGAGCCTCTAAGCGTTTGAAGACACTATTAAGCATACGTCCCTCGTAAGTTTCAGAGAATTGGAATTTCCATATGTCGTTTAATTGTAAGAGAAACTGATTAATATCGACGAGCATCCCGCTCGTTTGAAAGTCATTTTTCAAAAGTCATAATCGTTAATTATGACTTTTGAAAGTTTTTAGGAATGCTATGCTATGTATCTGTAAGTACATACTGTATTAATTGTTTTATTTCCAACTGCATTACTGATTATATAATAATAAAGAAGTAGAATAATCCAGTTTATTCCAAAGGCACTTGCAAGTTCAAGCAACCTAGGGCAACATAGACTGTGATAACGTCGCGATTGAATAGCAATTCAAATAAGCCGATACTATTATGAAACGAATAACAATTGAACGATCATAAACAAACATATCCTTACATTAACAATATCCATCGAAATATTGCATTTCAGCAGAGCCAAACGAATGCTCGTACAACATAACACAGATTAAACAAATGTTCAATGTGACACTGAATTGGAATCGCAATTCAAGCTACTTTGTTCCATTCAATATATTATTTAATTGAAAATCAATTTCCGAAGAACTTATGAGTCCATCGTACAGTACAATTAATAATATACGTAATTAAATGATAGGGAAGTTGTTAAAAAACCAGATGAAGTAGAAAACGCATAGAGCGAAAAATTGAAAATTGTTCATTTCAAAGAGTTGCATGAAATGCATTAAATGTAACAATTCAAACTCAGCCCAATTATATTACATTTCAGCCCAAAGTTGATATCAATATTCTATGCGAAAACAAACTGATAGAAGTATTAGTGAATACTCGTGGAAAGGATAAAGGTAACTCATGTTGCAACTTACATACAGTATGTCGGTTTTAAGTGTCTACACGTGATTATTTCCATAATTACCAGAGATATGAAAAACTGTTTCAGATAAAAGTTGCACTGTATCGTAGGAGACATACCATGATGATAATTGTATGACCTTGAGATAACCAAGGGGTCTTCCGAGAGGGTTGCATTAAAATTGTTGAATAAAACCCTATACTTTTTACTGCAGATTCTTGTAGCTAATGTTGAGACGTTTTCAAAACACTACCTACACACGTATTTCGCGCAAACCGTTATCGAGTTATTAACTTTGAAAGTTTACGTGTCGCCGGCATTAGCGTCAACCAATGGTGGGCCTAAATGGATTAAAATGATTTATTTTTTTTATTTTATGCACGACCGATTTAGATCATGGTAGCAGTGGTAACGATGCAGAGTGGGGTATTTGACCCGAAAAACCGGACAAAAAGATTGTAGCGTTGTTTATAGGCTCCAGGTCATAATGTAGTAGGTCGTTGAAATCGTCTTAACGTCAGCTACAATGTTACGAAATTAAAAATAAATTTTAACATTATTTTATAACATTATAACTTAATTTTTTATAAAAAAAAAATTGTTTTCGAAGTTGGATATACTGAAGTTTGTAGATGTCTGAATACCATTTACCTTTTGTTTAAAACATTTTTCTTCAAGACTGTTCAAACCCCTAGAGAAATAGGGTCAATAGTAGATTTGTTCAATTTGATGCGTACTCTCAGACGACCCTATTTCGACTAAATGCAGCGTAACATTAACGTCTTGAATGCCAATACTGTAATTTTTACTTTTTGGGAGTTGTTTTATGACAAGTTCAGGAAAACCCGATCATAAAAAAGTTTGCCTGGTAATGAAGGCCGTCGATATGTTCGGTTCTTACGACCAAACAGTTACCATATGCATATAATACAAATTGGCTATAAAACGTGAAACGAATGCAATGACACCAGAACGAGCTTTAGAACATACTAAATACCATAACAAAATCGTTAATGGAATCTTGTAATCGTAAAAAAGGTACGGAAGATTATTTTCGAATATTAATAACTATACAAATATTTGTGATGAAAGTGTAAAACCTGTTGGAAAGTGTAGTATATACCTACCCGAAAAGCTTCCATAACGGCAGAATTTACACAAATTCCTTAAAGGATTCGTAAATCGCTAATAAGCAACGATGTTTTAGAGAATGATTTTTGGGGCCAACTACCCCACTGTGCGATGGTACGGTTGGAGGTCCTCGGGCTGATTGTAACGACACCTGGGATCTCCAATTTTTCGCTCTATCTGTTTTCTTCTTCATCTAGCTTTTTAACAAATTTTCCATCATTTTGCCGATAAATACTGGTGCGTTGACACTTTCTTGGAACCGCAAGGATAACACCTTATCAATATTTTAGATACCCGAGCTACACAGATTTCGGCCACTTTTTAACATCCTCCTTTCCCAATAACTTTCACAATTTTGCTGGTACCCTGCCAATTATATGCTTTATCGCGATATCGACCAAAGTCCAAGGATGTTATAATTTTAGGACGCTGTATAACAATCACCAGCGATAAATGTTGCTTATTTTCTCGTACATATTCCAACGCGCGGACAAAAACCGTAGCCGTGTGCCAACGTTTCCCTTTGTCGCGGCGGTTGGCCTTTTCTAGCCAGCGAAAAAAATTCACGACTAGTGGCTTCCGGGTATAAAGCTGAGTATCCACGAAAGAATGCCAGGTCCCGAGGAACGCTCTTCTCTACGCGGAAAGGAATCTCGAGGGTGAATCGTGCCTCGGGCGTCATCGAGACATCGAGAACGATGCCCCGGGCATAAGGAAGCCGCCTGTACGCGAGCAACGCCGACTATCGGGTTAAAATTCGCGAAAAACGTTCTGACACCGTATAAGGTCCGTTTTATACGAGGCAGTTTCTGTCGACACTCTTTGTAGCGCCGCCTGGAAAAACGTGATTACCTACGGAGCCTTTCAGACGGGTATTCGCTACGACAGAGTGGTACTATAATATTTCCTGACCGATTGTCATAGTTGTTCATTGGATTAAAAGCAACATCGGTTTCGTACGTGACGTTTTGCAGCGCCGCTTATGACTACGCTATTATTATGATTATGGGGTAAAATTTCAGGCGCTTGCTCGCCTGGGGAAAATGGAAAAACTTAGCGCTCTGTTACGCCATATGTGACGTCCGTTTTATACGAGAATTATTTGCCCACGCTTTCGTTGCGTCGTGAAAACGTGATCCCTTGTGAGGAGGCTTTTCAGGAATGTACCGGCTAGTCAAAAGTGTTTATCAGTAGATTGTAATAGTCGTGCATTGCTTTGATGAACGTAAGACTCGTCTCAGGCGGGATACTTTGCGTTGGCACTCATTTCGATGTCAACTAGAGACAAAAGTATGGAATCGTCCAGATGCGGTTCTACCATCGGAAAGTGGCAACACAGTTTCTCTCGGCTGGTTACTATTATAGTGAGGTATTGGTTTAAATGTGGTCTTCCTTACGAGACGTACGAACCGCGACATAAAACGTCAGAACAGAATGCTGCTTCGTCTAATGAATGAACGAGCCTGATGAAAGCCTCTTTAATTCAAAACGACTGTCGCCTCTCGTCAGAATTAGTGTCATGTGAAATTAAAATAACGCACACTGTACAGCGACGATGGAAATTTGGAGTTTTCGTGGGTGGGATTTATATTCGCTCAGAGTTCAGCATGTAAACGATACCGATTTCCTGGAACTAATAGATCAATCAGATCGTTCGACGTGTTCTGACAATTATAGCGCAGACGAACTTTGGTTGGTGAACGTGTAACATCTCCAATTCGTCTCTTTCGAGATTTAATAGAAACGAAACGAGCACGCTCTGTCGATGATTCGAAGTTTACAAAAAATATTTAATAGTCATAAAAGCTATGTGGAAACGGCGGCACGGCGGACTCGCGAAACGTCCCACAGAATGGCTACTGACTGCGTGCGTGTGTGTGTGTGTGTGTGTGTGTGCGAGAGAGAAAGAATGCGTGGAGGAAGCGTTTTGGCGAATGTAAATTAGATCGTGGAGAGACGTGTGCGAGAGCAGTGTGTAATAGAGACCTTTGTAATAAAGAATTAAATTAGAAGAAGAAAATCCTACAGCTATACCAACATAACCCAACCGTCGAGATAGCAAATTAGGTCCACCTGTTTCGGTATACAATATGTTTTCTAACACACTTCGGGGTCATTAAGTCATTGGTGTCATGTTATAAATATCAATTTTCTATTAATAAAATATAAAGAATTGGAATGAACGCCACGTACCTTCACCCACTAAAAAAAGGAAGCTGAATTTTCACAAAGAATGCCACATGGCTCCTTCATCTTCCGAGACCTTCAGCTACGACGCCACCTCGCTGACGCCAAAAATAAAATTTACAAATCGTCCCTCTAACTAATTACCCCCCTCGCAATTCCACTGCGAAATTACGTTGGGCCGCGTCAGAGCGTTGACGAGAAACGACAAAATTGTCCGGCGGCCAAAGGCAGGTCCGAAAAGGAATCGCGCTCCTCGAATCGGAGTCCTATCTGAACGGTTCGTTCGATCGATTCTAAGGTCACGACATCGTCACGCGGAAATTACTACGGCATCATGTGCTCGCGTGCGCGTGTACAAGATGCGAACGGTTGTTGCGCACGGTGTAATTCAAACATCTCTCCATGCGCTACCAGCGCCGAAGTCGAGGAACGTTCCGCAGCTTGAACACGACCTCCATTAGCCTTCTCGATCAGCGTGCTAATTGGTTGACTTCAGCAAACGAGCAATACGCTTTCGGTCCCGTGCTCAACCCCTTCAAATCCCTCTCGTGTCACGACCTTTCGATCCCGTGAACAACCTCGCACGCCTATAACCCGGCGCATCGCGGCTGTAAGTTGCTTTTAAGCTGTCGTAAAAAAAACTTCCTCTTACGGACTAGGCGCACACGAACAATGTGAACACTTGTGTCTTTGATGATAATTACCGGCAAGGAGGTTTTAATTATTCTTTTTGCATTTTTTTCTAGAGATATTCTTTATTGGCGAAACTGATAGCTTTACGGCGAGGCGGGGGCAGAGGATGTTGAAATAATTGGCCTCCGGTGTAGTTAAGGTGGTGGCGCGGGGTGGGAATGTTTAAGTGGCGAAATACGTTAGTTTGTCGCAGAAAATATGGAATGTAACTGTAATCAAACATGAGTTACAGTACAATAGATAAGAGGCACGGAAGATGGGAAATAATGATACACGAAACTGCGTGTCATGGAAAATATGTAAAAATACATTTTTATTGGCCGTACGTTATTCAGTTTGTTCATGTAGTTCCGCATTTTTTATATAAGAAGGTATTGTAAATGAAAGGCCAATATAAAAACCGCGACATACGGGGAATTTGTTTCTTTTAATACAAACAATATTATGATACATATTTGTATATTGAATCTTGGACGCGTTCAACACATCTGTTTACTTTTGTATGCTAGAATTTACACGATAGCTGACAATCTGCAGGAAAGAATATGAAATTCAGAGAGATAGAGGCAGATCAAATAATTTGACGACGTCCAAAGAAGTTTCGATGAAAATGTCACCCAGTACCGCATTCGTAGAAAACGCACAGTTTGTTGGAAAATGTGGGTTTAGTATCCTAAAATTTTCTAAAAAAATGTCCACGCGACAGTTTAATTCCAGAACTCCTCAGCGTTCTTTAATAATTCAAACCCAACGTTAAATCGTCGTATCGTCGGCATCGTTGATTCAAGACAATCAGTTTGCATTTGTCATATCCCAACGGACATCCATATCGAGTCGTGGATTCGACAATCCGAAAATTTGTAGCTCACCACAATTTAGAGGAGCTCAAAAGCAAGCTTCTATTATCATAGCGCGTTGCATAGGCGGTGTACAATGAATGGCAATGCATTACCAGGGCACAATTAACACGACAGAGGTATCCGTTTGATTTTAAACGATCCAAGTTACAGGTAACCAAACTGGCTGGATCTGTGCCTCTTCATCACTGTAATCCGCCTCCAACACGCTCTCTCTATCTCTCTGTCCCTCCATTTTTCTCTGCCTCGCTCAGAAGCTGCGTGCAAGTGAACGGGAAGCGAGGTACGCATTTAATTTGCGAATGCAGATTGCTTTCCATTTTAATATAAATTGTTCGAAACAAAGGCAGTAATTATGGCGTGCGCTCTCGTCGCTTTGAACACGCTGGTGTTCGTTACCCTCGTGCCGTGCTCGCTCACCTTTTGCGCTCTTGGCCCCCTATTTCTCTCGCTCTCTGTTACCCTCTGTCTCTGGCTTTCCCTGTCTCGGTTGAAACTCATTGCCACGGCGCGCGTAGGAATAAAGAGAAGAAAAGTTTGATTATGCTCGGGGAGAAATAAAACGAGAAGGTAACAGGAAACTATCGTCGACGACGAAACTTTGGGCGATAAGTTGTCAGGCAAGGCTAGGATGTAGCGAACGATGAACATTTTCAGGGATCGGAAATCAAATTTTTAGTAATGTTGTGAAACTGTCGCACGGTGGCTACGGTTTTGTAAGCGAACGCGTATTAACGGGAAAACGATATCGTGGGATTTTTGATACTTTTTGAAATATTGACTAGGGTAGCGTACAGTTTTTAGGAATCTGACGTAGAAATTGTTTAGTCTTCCAAATGCCAGGGTGAAACGTGGTCGTGATTTCCACGAAGAATTATAGTTGCGATACGTGCACCATTATTTTGGTGTTGGGAAGAAATAGAGCTGAATAATTTGATATAGTTGTAGATTGAACTCAAAATATTACACTTTCAGTCGGACTGAAATTATCACTTCAAGGCTGTGACAGGAATAAAGGCAAAGTTTTATGAATAATCGTAAATACTCTTACACCAAAGCTATCTTTGTAGGAACATAAGTTACGATACTTCTATTGAATAAAATTGTAACGAGATAAGTAGTATCGTCGAACAAAAGCAGTTTTATTTATTAGTGAATCGTTATGGATTCTATTGCGGAAGTTTAACATCAGCTAAACTTCAATTTTTAAAATGCAAATAATATAAATAACCGACGAAGATACCTAGGATGCAAAAGCTTCCCAGGTATTTCTGCCCACGCTGGGTCGCCAATTATTTTCACTACTTTTTAAAGTGCAGAGAATTTGATCGGCTATCAAGTTAATTAGAATTAATGAATCGCAAGTGGCAATATTAAATATTTATACGTATAATCTTCAAGTATTTTACTGTACATCTTCCTCAAAGAAAACAGGTGGAATAATAAAATCCTCGAATTTTCTGTGACTTAAACTTTTAATAAAACTTTTAATAATCTCGCATCATTTAGCAACTGGTGCGCTTTACCACGCCCTGAGTTACCACGATCAGTATTACTCGAATAAATATTACTCAAAGTCTTAAAGAAAAGAGAATGGTAAATTATCTCTGAAACTACCGAGCTCAGCAACATAACCGAGATATTAAAGGAATCTCAACACCCAGCATAAAAATGACAAAAACAAAAAAGATGCGTACGTATTATTACCTATTACACAAAAGAAAGTAACAGCATCATTTGGATATCAACCTTGTTCAATTACACGCGACGGTTCTTTCTCCTATTCCAGACCAATGGCGTTAAATGACATTATTGTTCCTATCAGAAAGGAGACAGCCGGTTAACAGTGACGCGTTGCGTTCGAAGGCAAACAAAATGAAAACGCTGGCAGATTCTGCATGCTTGCGGGCATACGAATTTCCCGCCACACGCGTATACATTCAGAGCCGAACAAAAGCTTTGACCACTCCAGGCTCCGGGCGTTACGCTTGTTTTGGTCCGTTCCACGCCAATGGGGAACAGACATTCGCGACAAAGCATCGCAATAAAAGGCACTTTGATGGAACGGTTTGATTGCTGGACCGATTAATTACCGTTACCTTTTCTTCTAATTAGACGATCGACTTATTAGCAAAAAGAGAACCGAGATTGTTAAGTCCCAAAGACCTGATGGTCACGGAAATTACTTCCAATTCATTATTATCTTACTCTTTTGAAACTGCAAAGTACTTCAATGACAGGGTTCATTATTTTTGTTGGTATTAATTCCGAATCTTTCAATTTCTGCAATCAGGAGAGCTTGATACGCAATGGAATTGCACTGTATTTCTTCATTCAAGAGATATCTGCGAAGATGTTTGTCATTTTCACGGTTTGAATTATTCTGGATAACAGTTGCTCGATATTAAGATTTATGTTTCAATTGTATCAGTAATATGTCATGCGAGTCGTTTGTTTGTGATTTTCGTTGGACTATTTTCAGGCGACGCGACGCGTTGCAAATTTTCGGAGTTGCAAATAGTTGCAAGAAATTTTTATGCAGTCTTCTTAAGTAGGTTCTAACAAATACTTTCACATCCCCGAGTTTACCTCCCCCTATATAAACCACATTAAAGGGGAAAACGGGGGAAAAATAGGAATTAGCGAAAAGGTATTTTCCAAAGGGTACAAATACGCTTTCACAATACCTTTCATGTTACATGTACTTGTATCCGGAAGAACACACTTTAAAAAATATATAAACAGATTCGAGTCAGCTCCACTTTGTAAAAAAATATAGCACCGCAAAGTATAGCAAACTCAGAAAGAAATGGGATCGTTCTAAAGTGGAGATTTTTTCCCCTCTTCGAAGGTGTCTCAGGCAATTACCAGTTCCCTGCGGCAATCCATTTCCAAGTCAAAATTTAGTCTATACATATAGGGAACTACGTTTTGACGGTTTCGGACCGCTGTACGACGTGATGAACAGTTTGGTTTTTGTTATATCGAAACAATTTGTTTATGCGGCAGATGATTCTGCGAGGACGCAAACGTATGAAAGTGGATGTTTCAAGAGTATGGATCAATAATTTAATTATTTAATATAAAAGATGTCAGATGTTCCAGGTGAATTCTGAATAATGCTGGCAAGTTTCCTAGCAATAAACTTTTAGACCTTAACAAATGCTGGCAATAAGGCGCTATGTATCCAATGCTTCTGATTCATAATTTTGATAATGCTCACTCATTCGTGATTTCTAAAAAATCAGCCATCTGTTACAACCGTAACGACATCCGAATTCAAATCAACTGGATCGAATGATTTCGCTTGACAACCAACTGCTCCGACAGGCGAACCATCCAAGGCATCTAAATATGGCACTTAACGGATAACAGATTTAAACTTCAAAACATAAAAGTTTTCCTTTTAACTGTGATAAGGATGTTGAATCATATGTTTGTTCTTTTGTAGTATCGTAGTATTATATTGTTAAATGCAGTTGCTCACCTATCAAATTAATCTTTCAATACTGTTCTTATCAAAATACGACGAGCTTAAAAATGGGACCCTACCTCGCCGCATAGTCTCCCTCATTGTTACCACAAATCATCAAAGTGATCAGCTCTACTTCAACACGGTGTTCTTAAAATTACCTGGCACTTTGTCGCAATTTATTTCCGAAACACAGAATTGTATCTACCTGTTACTCCACCGCCACCGAGAGGTAGTTCCTGGGACACTCTACATGTTCCCACCTGTTAGCGACAGCGTATTTTTAAAGAAAGGAATAGGATCGGGTGGCGAAGTGCTACTAAGAGCTAAAATGTTTTGGGAATGTCCTAGGATTGACAGGACTGCCAAGCTTTTCTCCTATAACGGCCACCGAGTCCCCACTACCAGTTAAACGCGAAAATAATGTGACGTTGATATGGCATCTAACACAATACGCATAGGTGTGTGGAGCGTCATTTGTCTGTATGTCTGTCATAGGACGCGCGACCAGTTCGCTGGAGATGGAAGATATAAATAGGGGAAGGGGCCACGAGTGGCCCGCGGGCCATCATTTGGCAGACGACTAGGTTATTGCACGTCTTGGAAGTGAATGAATGGAAACAAACATCCTGTCGGCAGGCGGTGGCTGGCGACCACTCTGGGTCTTCCAACTATCGAGTGTCGAGGGATTGTTTATTATATACAAGAGAGAGAGAGAGAGAGAGAGAAAGAGTTTAAATATGGCACGCGACCAGACCTGGAGGATCTGGCCACGGAGTGGGGGATATACCTTTTGGTAAGAGGACTGTGATGAACTCCATGGCACTTACCCCAGAACCTCCATCGAATAAGCATTCTTTTAGTAAATCTAACAAACTTATAGAAATAATCATATTATTTCTGACACACCTGCAGCAATAAACTTTCATCCCGCACCCAGTGCTGGAACAATCATCATTTACAGCAAACAGTTTAAGCGACAACCATTGCAGACTTCGAGAGTAAAAGTAGATAAAGCTTTTCAATATCCATTCAGTTAACTAGTGGACGATCGCGGGAGCTAGCCAATGCCACGGCTATCCTTGCACCGGCCCGATGCAGAGCGTGAATCCGGGGAACAGTGGCGGGGCAAACCCTTCCAGACACCGAGTAATCGTGGAATTATGTTAATTTTCCGTGGCATGTCTCGCGGCTGATATTCGAGGGGGGCGTCCGGCGGGCCGGCTGGATAGCGAGCAAAATAGAAGGGGGGTATAACCGTCGGCGTGGGTCGTTCGTCGAAGATCGTCGAAGCATTCGCGCAGCTACGAATATCTCGTGGTCCATTCAAGGGTGCATAACACGGGGCGGCAAGTGAATTTGCCCGTTTCGCCGCAACAACGGACGATGCTCGGCTTGTAAACGATGCATGACAACCGTTCGCCTGCATCCACCAGTCAAGAGTATTCCATACTTCCTGTCCCCCTTCTATCTTCCTATTCCAAAACACGGGTACACATACACGTACACGTCTGTGTGCCCGGTCCATCATAGAACGAACATCTACCAGCAAGGAGATTGCACGAGAAAGAGGGACGAGCATAGAGCGAGGTGAAGGAGAAGGAGCAGCCGAATTCCTAGCATACCGCGGGGCCAACTGGTTAGCAAGCGATTTACGATATTGTAAACCGATGCGACGGCGGCGGCCGTGCCCACCGCCGAACCTCAATCTAATAGTGGCGACTTCGACCTCCAATGCCAAAGGCACGTCGTCGTTGTCGTCGTTGTCGTCCCGACGCCGGCGAAGGTAACAATGTTTCGGCCTGTTTTTACTTCCGCGCAAGCCACTGGACCGCCAAGCCTTAACTAGTTTGCCATTCTCATGGTAATGCCAGTGGATCGTCACGGAGGACGGTATACCTGAGGGAAGGTCTGCGTTCGCAGATTCAGATGGTAGAGATTTGACGAGGGGAACGAGAAATGTTAGTTTTTAGTTTCGGAGAGGTATCAAGGTTGCCTGGCAGAGATCGGGATGATGATAGTGCTTACTCCGGGGGGGTTGGAGGACGAAACGAATTTGGAAAACGAAAGGTGCCGTTTTCCGTTAGGTAGATGCAAGGTTTTTTTGTGGTACTTGGAATTACCCTCTAGGGGATTACACTCTTGGGAATGCGGTAGGCGCAGATCGTACGTACAGTGTAAGTTAAATATCGTATACTTTTATTCACTGTGCTGATTATCAGCGATACACCTGAAACGAACGATACAATATTGCCTTGCTAGTCAAATATCTAGTATACCCACCCTTTGCATTTGAAGATCATTTTTTTAACACACACGGTTCGTATCGAACAACTATCTCACCTGCATACACATGGGCTAACATTCGAAACCATCAGTGCACTCATTACTGAATTTTGCCCAATTTTCCGCGTCCTATTTGCATCATACTAAAGTATGTGCACGCTTGATCCTTGAACACCGCGGGGATTAGGGACGCAGACAACCAGCGTACAACTTTTGACTCTCCAAAACGCTGTACGCGTTGTTAATGTATCTTTATAACAAGGTCCCTTCGTTGTCTCTCTCGTCTGTTACAAAATCGCGGTTTACTGCACGGACTAGTATCCCTTCGCGGAAACTCCTGCAACATCCTTTCCGAATAATACCGACATAATCGCACCCTCAGCTGACGCGACAATGGATACAACGCAAACTGAATAGAGTAATTCGAAATAAGCCACTGACTATCTCCGAAATTTGCCAAGAAAAAAATCCACGCTGTTCAAGGGTCAACTCTGTATTCGACGCATTTCATAATCCGCGAAGTTGTTTCTCTTGAGTACCAAAATTCACATCGCGTAGCGAAATCTCACTAAACCACGCTAACATAAGTATCTTGATGCTTTCGAGGAGTAAGTTTATATCACGCCGACACCCACAGCATCCGAAAACAAATCCATCATACGTGAACAAATAATTAAGCGTGACAAATGCGTGATACGGTTAGTGAAAACTAAGGGAAACCGGTTGGCCAAAGGGTGGAGACGAAAATGAACGACGCAATGGTGGAAAAGAGAATGAGCACGCGCGTTACAAATGATAATCTAGTTGCAAACATAGCCTGGGGTTGGGGCTCGAGCAGCCATGCGAAATAATGATATGTAGTCGCGAAACAGCCGCGGGCTCGCGTAAACACACGCAGGCGCGCGCTCGCTCGCGCGCGTACACGCATACATTCGGTGGGTGCGCGTTGTTTAGAAGTAGTTGTAGAACAAGCGGAACGCGCACGACCGGATAAATGACACGAGCAAGCGGATCGTCGAAACACAATGCAACCCTTCCACCCACGCCTCCTCTTTTGTACAGCCCTAACTTTGGCGTTGTTGCTTGTAGTTTCGACGATTCACTGTGCCGCTTCCACTGTGCCGATTACCGCCGCTAATTACACTTTAATAATGATCTGGTCGCGCGTTAGTTTGCCAACAGCGTTGGTCAGCGAATTAAAATTGCATGAGGGGGGGATCGGATTTTGGGCCTGGGGGGGTTTTGCGGGTAATTGAGGAACTAGTATGGACGTGGATGTTCCGAGCGATAGGATGGATTAACTGTTGTTTTCTTTCAACCGTTTGTGCGTATGGAGTGTTTGCCCGTGGAGCGCGCGAGCGGGCGAGGCGTTTGAACTTTATACCATACGTCCTACGGGCACATCAACCATACACCGACCTAATCGGAACGTGCCTCAACCTTAATTTAAACCTAACTCAAGGGGGTTTAGATAAACGATAAATATGGTTTAGTTTTTAGGAGATTCAAGTATGAAGGACTACGCAAAGTACATTTTCGCAGTTGCTTTGTAAAGGAAAAGTCAGTTTTTTTTTGTGACTTGTTTAAATTTGATCTAAACGGAACCATTATAAAAGGGTACAAGGGTAAAAACAATTTTTTCGTAAGTAGTACACGTCCTGTACGTATATAGGTACATATAATTACAATTTGCGCGTACATTAATAAACAGCACTATTAAGGATAAGAAATTTACTCGATGCCAATAAACTATGCGCATGATACGATTGACTATTTAATTGTATAAAGGTCGACGAAAACTTTTAGATTCTAGAGCACCTGCTCACTTTTTATCTTTATACTGCACTGGGCAAACTTCAAATTTCCACAATATTTCTATAGTATCATCACCTGTATGAAAATATAAAACATCGTGCAAAGTGTCATTTTTTCCGAAACTGATCCCATTATATTTATCAATAAACTGCTTCTGCGCGACAACATCTAATTAGTACTGATACAACGAAATAGACAACAGTCAGTAACGCAATAGGAACAAATCCAACGCTGAACATTGCGAATAACTCGAAAAATGAATAAATTCCTTAAAATTTAATTCGAATAAAACACATAGCACTCGAATTTGCCTGTCGAAGCGTGCTTTTCCTATGCAATTCCAATGAATGCCGATCTCTCGACTAACAAAAAGTATTAACGACGTAAAGAAATCCGTGAGTGAACGCTCGGTGCGCGTTTAACGAAGAAAATTATCACGAGGGTCGAGCTGGGAGAGAAAATGGATACGCGCAATTAGTGCACAGCTACAAGTGTATGCGCGCACACTAGATTACATACGGTGTAAAATTCCATTCGACGATCCCGTCCCAGCAGAGGAACGGATTTCCGCAAAATAACTGTTAACGTTGCGAATTGCATCCCCGGCATGCGCGCCGCACGTGCGGATCGGAAAATTGCAGCTGCCAAGCTACCTGTGTGTTTCCCTCTCGCTACGTATGCCTCATCCTATTTCTCCCCTTTCCCACCCGCGCACTCCCTTTTCTTCTATACTGGCCGTTCAATAATTCTCTTTCATTTCGATCACTTTGTTGTGAACTTTCTCAGTTAAAAGTATTACACGTTGTTACACGTCCATGTTACGGCGTATGTTACAAAACCTTTATAAATATAGCATGTCAATTTCGAACAGAACTGTCGTATGTTGCTTCGTTTTTTTATTTCATTTATCGGGGCACGTAAAAGTCGGAGAATATTAACAACTTTCATAAACAATTGATTCCCCCTTTAATTATTAAGATCCGTAGGGCAAGAAGGATATTTCGATCCAGAATCAACGAAAGAACACGCAATTAAATATACTTCAAACATAGGTAGATGTCTATGTACATTGCCTGCTGCTTCGTTCTAAATTCCAAATTTGAGAATTGCCTCTGCTCTAACTTAAATAGAGTATCAAGTATTACAGAAAGTTATAATTGGTGTGTAAATTGTTAACTTCATTCCCAAATTACCCTCTCGCAACTCTATTCCCGTTCCCTTTCCTTCCCTGTCCGCACTTCTTTCCGAGCACCACTTTCTACCCCCTTTTAGCCCGAATTTCTTCATTATTTATTCTCTGCTCTGCCATTCTTTGTTCTCTATTTTCTATTCCCTTCCCGCTTAATACGCGTCATCATTCTTCCTTTCTTAAGTCCTCTTTTAGTCAATCATTCTCTGGCTTTCCTGTCGCGTTTTCGTCCTTTCATCTACCCGTTTTCAATCGCACGCATACACGTACACGCGGAACATGTCCATATCGTCGAGAGACACCATTTTTATCGCCACACTGTTCAAATCGCCCTCCACTCTCTCCATTTGCCTGTCTGCCACCCTCGTTCTACACTCGACATTCGAGTGCATGTACCTGGCGTACATGACTCGCGTGCAGCTACATTTTTGCGGTTGACGCAACCATTCTGTTCATCGGCCTCGTAAATATGCGCGTGATTACTTTTAATTCGCCCTATTTGTCAGGGCCGCTTTTTCCATGCTTCGCGCTCTTTTTCTGTTTCAACCCATCTCCCTTTCTCTTGTTTCGCTCGTGATCCACTGAATTCTGAACTGAACTTGTACTTTTTTTAAAGAGTTTCAGTCGTAATTATTAATTGCAGACGATTATCTGACATTCCTGTGACGATTAATCAACTGATCGTTTCTAGGTCTCGGAAGTCGTTTGCATTGAAATTGTGAGGCGAACGTATTGCTATAATTTGATGACTCCTTCGTCGAAATAGTCTAAAGTCTAAAGAATAAAGTGCAGGCTAGAACCACGATTATTTCCATATCCACGAGGCTTTCTCACCTATTCATTGATCGTTTTGTGCTCTAATCTACCGATCCGACAATCATTTCTTAACACCTACAACTTCGAACAGACGTAATCCTTGTTATTCCTTGCGCATGAGTAAGTCGAAGGAAAGGAATGAAATTTCTTCATTTCGACCCTCGTTTTCAAGGAAATCGCACGCGCGCTTAAGAGAGCCCGAGCGTTGATTGAATGTGTTTCTTCGCGCCTTGGCAGGGACTGAATTACTCCACTAAGCTCCAATAATACGTCATTTAGTTCGCGTAAATTTATTTAGATTTAAGTTACAAATTGCTCAAAGTGTCTTCCATTATGACTCGAGCAAAGGGTCGCTCGTCGAATTACGCAATTATGCTGATAATGCGATTAGACTCTTCGCCTCCTCGAATGCTCGTAGAATATTGTGCTTCAATTCGTCTCTGATTCTACATTTAAAAATTTGTATTCCATTTCCCCGACTTACTCTTGCACAAGGAATAACCCCCTCTCGGCTTGTACACCCTGTATACTTCATCGCCTTGTGTATTATACACATTTCACAACACGCCGGTGGCAATCTTCGCACATATTCAATCGACGGATCTATTTTGCAGCCGGATCCACGCACTGTGTGTACCCCGGAGAGCAGCGTAACGAGCAGGTATGAGAGAGCAAAGGGTAGCGGATATCAAAGAGCCGATTCGTGGAAACGTAAACGTCGCGCGTTCGTCCGGAGGAGGAACGACAATGAACCTTTGGCCGTTTTCGCGAGCACAGAAAGCAGCCATAGCCTCGTAAATTTGCCGCGTCGCATCAAGCTCGATAATTAAGGGGAAGCGCCGTTAAAGACTCCGGGCCACGCTGTTTCGGAACTTGGCCGACCGCCAACCAAAGAGAGACGTGTGCCAGGAACACGTGCGTGAAGTTGCCTCACCCGTGAATCACGCGCTCGAAGCGGCTCCGCGCCGCTGAATTTCTGGAGCTGCGCCGCGTGCTCGCGCGACGAAATCCGACGAAGGTGTCTTGGAAACGAAGAAGCTCGTGAATAAGTCGAATCGTTGCCGAGGAAATCGTTTGCCGCTGCCAGGTTGCCGATGCTCGCTG
Source organism: Nomada lathburiana (assembly GCA_963667235.1). Classification (NCBI taxonomy): domain Eukaryota; kingdom Metazoa; phylum Arthropoda; class Insecta; order Hymenoptera; family Apidae; genus Nomada; species Nomada lathburiana. Next base: position 1,375,607 of record OY763897.1, on the reverse strand, counting down.
GAAGCCCACGTAATTACGTACCCTGATTGCCAGATATTACGGGGGTTGTCGTGAACGTCAACGATATTGCCCGAGGTAACTTGATTTCTTGACGTTTCTGGATTTTTGCTTAATTTGTTAGATCCAGGTGAGCGGGGATTAACGAAATCTTGTGCGCCAGAGGAGGCGTGCACGGAGGGGGACGATCAAGCGATAAGAAAGACTGGTATTCAATGTGTGCATGACGAGGGCAGAGTTTTAGGGTTGCTTTGGGGTTCGCTTTCAAACCTGCATCGCGTCCTAATAAAATCTTCAGCAGAAATCAATTTACTTTGATCGTATACTGTTTGCCTTATCGAACTCAAATGACTTGGTCCAGTCCCAAGGATTGCTCCTTAAGCTTGTTAAATTTAGCATGCAATCGAGTATGGCGACGGATCTACATATTTTCCTATTTGAGCATCGACAGACGCGCGGAGCTGTTGCGTGATAAATAACCAGAATGAAATGGAGACCCGAAAACGTTCGAATTGCTGCGACCGATAAACGCATAGAAATCTTAATCGCGTATCGAACAACGGTACACGGTCGTTGCTGCAGAAGCGGAAGTTGGTTGAAAGATTTTATCTTCCACTTCATAGGCGAGGCGATTCCCAGCTTCCTCGATCTTCTGCCAAGCGCGCGTTTATATAGGGTGATTCAAGGAACTGGAACCGCTTGGCTAATATCTGCAAACGCGCTCGAAACAGCCCGGGGAAGATCAGATTTGGTTATACGGGAAGAACGAGTTTGAACGTCGAAAATTAAGAGAAACGCGTGCAAAACTGTGGTCTTAACCTTTTCACTGCGGTGCTCACAAACGTCCACGCCTGTTTTTAAGGACAGGAAAAAATGTCAGAGGAAAATATTATTTGAATCAAAAAGGCAAATATTATGGTAAGCTAACAAAATTTATAGGATTTAGAGCTGCTGGAGTTAAGCGGGACACCCTGTATATTACAGTTTTAGCAAGTGACCTCTGAATATCTATACAATATGCGACCTATTAGCTAGCCCTACTAGCGAAAGGATTAACGTGGTCTTTTAATTAATGTTTTTCACAATAGTAGTCAGATTTCGATCGTTCATGGTTGCCGAGGGTTTGCTGTTTTATGTATCACAGTCAGGGTAAAGTAGCCTAATAAAAAACCTCTCCTTTCTTGAGGAACTCTTGAATGTATTGTAGCGATGCTGTTTTGTTCCCTGAGTAAGCGTTTGTTAGTTGTTTTATACACACGTTGGTGTTGAAAGCAACTAAACGTCTTGGGAGATCATATTCTGCAATACATTGCTGAAAGCTTTTCTAAGTGTTCGATTAAGTTACAGATATTTCCAAAATGGTAAACGTATAATCATTTTCATAAATACTGTTGCACAGTGCATGCAATGATGTTTAAGATTTCGTAGTTCTTTTTCATTGCATAATGAAGGCACAACTTTGAATCTATTTAATAGTCATCGTGTTATTATTTCCCAAAATGGGACCCTTAGGAAGTTCCTATTATGAGACCGTATTCATCTCATATTGTGTACCCAATTTTGTTTTAGATGGATTCTCATATCGGTCATTAAATCGGCAATACTAAGCCTAAGAGGAAAGACAATTCCAAAAAACGAAGTGAAAGAAAACGCGTAGAAAGTGATAGTTCAACTAATGGGTTTGAAGAAGATACTGTTCTGGACGATGAATGTGATTATGAAGAAAATAATGATGTAGAGTGCTTGTTTTGCACAGGTTTTTACTCTTCAGATGCACATGGTGAACAAAGGATAAGATGTACGAAATGTTACCCGTGGGTCCACGAACACTGCGGGGCTGAAAAAATAAACTTTACATGCTCAACGTGTGAGAAAAGACAGATAAAATGACAAGCAAACTGGGTCTCATATTAGGAACTCATTTTTCTAACCTGTGTTTTGTTGCCGCTTTCGTTTGTATTGCATTATTAAGAAACCGAATCATTTTTACTTTTCTTTTCAATAGGTTTCCAAAGAACACACATTGTACTGTTAAAACATGTAGTGATTTTTAATATAAGTGTTCTTAATCGAGAGTTATGATATTTTAAGACAATGGGTCTCATATTAGGCTACTTTACCCTACTGCTGTCATTGAGCAATAATAAATAAATATTAATGAATAAACGAACAAATGAGTAGTGCAGTATTAAACTTGTATCATTATTACTACGGAATAATCCTTTTCGTTCAGAATTCGTGATACCGTTCTGTTTTATTCAACACCTGACAAATTGAAAACTAGATTAATGGTTATTAACTGGTGATTAATTTAGATTGAAATTCCCTTAATACGTCTCTCAGCGAGGTGGTCTAATACAAATACACATTGAGAAAAAGGCAAACGATCTTTTGGGTCAATCCAATATAACGGTATCCTCCCAACCAAATTTATTTCTAACATCCTGTACCCAGTTGCACCTCTGAGAATCTCGACCATCGCGCTATTAATTAAGGTGTGAGAAATATCGTAGATCGGGGGAAGGTCTTCTACCACCTTTCCAACACTGCCTCCTACCCTCTCTTTCTCTCTCCATCTCTCTTCGAAGGGATCTGTTCTATGGTCGTCGGTTCGCAGCGAGCATCGAAGGAATTTTCAAATATTTCCGGCCAGCCGCCCGATAAATTCTCGAAGCTGGAAAATATTTCCGATAGCCACCCGACAATCTGCTCACCTTGCGGACCCCCTACGGGGAGACAGCTCTCTTGCGGTGGATGGAAAAGCAGCCACCCCTTTCGTGTCGCACAGTGGGCCGGGATGACGGTGGCCAAAACTCGTGGCCAAAATCAAATTTTTCAACTTTCGTTTTATGATAGTTTTTTTGTGGAATGCAAACTGACTACCAATCGAAGCTTTGAAATTTACACCTATTTCTCCTTTCAAATGATTATGCGATTAGCTGTAGAGTTACGAAAGCAAATTAATTCTTTTCGTTACTCGTTATAGAACATAAAAATATTTTAGTTATTTACATGTGTCGTAAGAGTTTTTTAATCCTTGCACGAAGGCTAGAAGAAGGCTTATAGAAAAATGATTAAAAGTGATAATTTAAAAGTTTGTGGTTAAAAGAATAAGACCACATATTATGTTTATTTGAAATCTATCATAAAAATTGTGATTTGTGTTGAAAAATAACGACATAAATACTAAATTCAGATCACTGTGGACAGTATCGAATTTTTAATTTCTGATGTCAGATATGTTATGTATTACCAATCGCAAAAACACTTGACCGCCGAAATTTAGAATAAATGAATTGGATTTAAATTTCACTGTGGATCAGATAAACCGCGGCACGTTGGATTTTCCTCGAGTTCGAATCTCGTCAAAGAGACGAGAGAAAAGTAAAGGAAAGGAAAAGAAGAGAAGAGGAGGAAAGCGTAAGTGCGTGCTTAAACGTGCGCAGAATTGCACGGTCTGACGATGGTCAAGGAATCGAGATATCGTCTCCTTTTGATTTAGAATTCCGCCTTTCCTCTTCGAAGGGCTCTTATCCGACTTCTTTGACTTCGTGTCCCTTCCCTCGGCCGACTGAACTTGGGGGTGTTGATCTTTGAATAAACAACGCTTTCTATGGCGCTGAAGTGATGGAAGATGCGTCTGGACAGGTATCTTGGAAATGCTCTCCGGTTCGTGGTTGATACGAAAGAGTTAAGGTGAATCTAGAGTGTACTACTGGAAACAGTTACTCCGTCACTCGGATATTTATGGTGCTGACGGTTCTACCTCGTTCAATATTTTTATTACATTTGTATTAAGTCGAAATGATAATAATTAAAGCATTGCATCCCTTCTGTGTACAAATTCTGGGCATCTATTTTGTGACCGGAAGTAGCACGAATATATTCAATTATTTAAGGGACATATTGCTACGAGGGTTGTACAGTTTCTGGAAATTTGTAGATGATGTCACAAATATTTCGAGTACCGTACGTTGCGCAGCGCTGTCCTATCGCTTATTACAAGTGCTACTGTGGGTGAAAATTAATGCAACCAGCAATAAGATTTTGAAAGTGTTAGGCAAAATTATAGGTTCGTTTGCGTTATTTCTTTTGCTCCAAAAGTGTGAACGATATGCTCGCAGAGTAATCGCTTTGTTAAAGTACAAAATAATTATTCGTTTTGAGTTTTTCTAGCTAGTCGATAAATTTTCGTCATAATGTCAGCGACAGTTTCACATAAAATTTTTCAAATGCGTAAGACTCGAAGCGAACGAACTTGTTTCTTATTCTTATTAATAATGCTTACTTATACTTTCAGTACCTAGCCATTGAATTAGGAATAGATGCAAACATTTCACTTTTCCAACTGTAATTCTAACTATGATAGGCAAATCGCCGGACGTGAATGCCAGTGAAAGTGTTTGCAGCCTAGTCAAATCATTTACCTTGTCTTGACTGTTTCTTAAAAATCGTTCACTTTCGTAACTACGATTCGACTAATTCGCGTTCCGTTGCAATTACTAGTTTTAGTTTCGCTTACGCTGGACCTAAGTTACGCTTTTCTAAGTAAAGTTGGCGGTAATCGCGTCTTATTGAAACATCAGGTTATAATTAGGCCGGTACGTCATGTTCTCACCCCAAGCCTCTCATTGACGAGGAACTTGCATCGGACTTTAAGTTGAACATTTAATACGATAAAGTTCAAAAGGATCGTGAAAGAAACTAGCACGATAGTTCACAAATATAACGTTAACACGAAATTTATGGCTACAGATAACTGTATCATGTGTAGGGCTGGCGATATGTAGAAGTAACGATACTTTATACAACGTATGAATCGCAGAGGAGTTTTTGGTTATTATTTTACTCCTACATACCCTTCGTTTCTACGCGTAGAAAGCACCAGACACAAAGTATGTCTACCATCCCAACCAAACGTAGGATAATTCCAGGAACAGAAATTCTGCTATAGGTACAAACCAAACAAAATGCTCCGGAACCGAGCAGGCCAGCGGATAAACCTAAGGCAGGTTGAGCATTTCAAATAGCTATCGAACATTGTAGTTCAAGAGTCGTACTAAATTCAGCGTAGATGGTCGGTATTCCAAATACTTATCAAAGATGCCACGTGGTTGATCGATCCACGAAGCGTAATATATCAATTGATACAATTCCTCAACAGATTCGATCGATCGTGAGAATCGGGAAGAAATCAATCAGTTCTTCAATTACATAGTTAATTCCTTGCATATCTATAATTAAGCTGTCCCTACATACATCGCAAAGGTAACAATTTCGAAAGACACATCGCTCTAAAAATTCATAAATAACACTACCTACAAAAAAAACTATTCTCTGCACACGTGATACATGTGGTCTACACCGTGGTTCTCGTGGTTCGGATTCCACCTAAAACTGTAGGTCTAATATTGGTATAAAACTCATCGCTCATAGTTCCACACCCCATTGTAGTCGCCGATGATCATTAGTGGTTGATGCGACTTTAAATAAATGGAGGGAAAACAGAGATAATATTCCAGCCCCTGAAAATCTCTCGAAAGTATTTCTATGTACACATATATACATATATATGTATACCCCAAAGTCCACTCGAAGCTGATCTGCAACCAATGATCCAGCAAGTCAACTATCAAAAAGTGATAATTCAATATCGCAAAGAAAGAACCGAACAAGTAAGGAGAATGAAAGAAAAATGGAAAACGAAGAAAAAGCGATACTGACGATAGATGAAACCGATGATGCGACTGGAAATGGGGGGGGGGGGGGGGGGGGGGGCTATAGGGAGTCGATAGCCACGAGGGAGAGCATACCACCCTCGGTAATATAAGGTGGCGGAATAGATTACGACCCTTCACCCTCGATGGTACTTCTCTTCTGTTGGGGACGTTCGTCGCCCTTATTGCGAAAGACCACGAGTTTATTGCGGACGACTGTGCGCTACGTTCAGCACCATGCCGATTTATGGGGATATATAAGGGCATACTATCGACAAATTTCCCCATAACGACGAGCATCGCATTTATCCCTGTTTCGTCACACTTTTCTAACGTTGGTCATTCGTCCACCGGAACGTTTTCACGGTTGTAATTGCGTTTCGAGGATCCGGCTGAATTGTTAGGGGGCCGAGATGGACTTAGTTTCCTTTCATACTTGATTTTTCACGAGCGGAATAATTAATCTCCCGGATTGTCCTTGGGGACACATGTGCGTTTAACGGCCTGGACGTAACGCATAGATGACAGGAGAGGAGTTTAATAAGTGCGGAGGAAGTGTTTGACTATGGGCGTTCTGGATCAAGTTTTCAATGCCCCTCTGACGATTCTGAGGTGTGTCCGATGGAGAGTGTGAATCTTACTGCGATAACGAAGATTAATGTAGGAGTAATCAGACAGATTGCTGAACTTTGTATTGGATACTTGGATATTTCTATGAATTTTATTATTTGCCCGGCAAAAAATGGGAAGCGAATAATATAGTGCACGTTTAGCGCAGTTTTCTGTTAACGTGAATTTTGTAGAAAATATTTGTGACAGATGTTTCCGTTCTGCATAACATATATATTCATATTTAAATTCGATTTGTTTGTACTCCTTCGTATACAGGAAAAGATGCTTCTACGTTTCGCGCGTTAAACGAAGAACGCAGAAAACGATACTTTACTTGTTCGCGATGTGGACGCGAAGAATTGCCTCTGTTTAAATATGAACGCTGTTTCAATGCGGCAAATCGATAAATCCACAATGAGTACCGTCGTGTGACGACCCTGAAGCACCCCCTTAGAATCACACTTGTTGCGCGGCACCCTTGATCCGTCAAGTCACCCCTTCGGCCCGCCCTTTTACCGCACAGAAGGTCGAGCATTAAAAGAATTTACGAAGCAATCTTCGACCTTGTTCGCGTGTGCATCAATGGCGATCCTTCTACGAAAAGAATAATGCTTTTATATTCCATTGATTTCCTTCCCCGACTTGGCTAGGAAGTGCAGATTGGATCGCGCATTTCATTCGTGTTTCCACTTCGGACTCCTTGATTTAATTTTGACGTTTTTAGTTGCTTTCTAGCTGACTCGTTTCGCTCAAAGCTTGCGAGTAGAATTTTCGCATGCAACTGTAGAATTTTTCGACACCATTTATCCGTGAAATAAAGCGTAGTAAATTTGGAAGAATAAATACAGTAAAATTATTACATACGCGTAGCCTAAAAGTGTTTGTTTTTTGCGAATACAGGACGAGGAAAACATTCTGTTAACAGTATGCGTGTATGGAATAGTATTTGTCTGTGTACACAGATATTGTTTATGTCATGGACCAATAATAAACTCTTGGTAACGTTAACATACTCAAAATTGGGAGGATTTAGTGTAAACAATTAATAAGCAATAATCAGCGTACTCTACTGTAGTCACTAATGTTTTCAATAATAATGTAATTCATTGCTAATTATATTTGTGAATGGTGGTAAAGCTATCGTGCTATCGTAATTAATCCCAGTAACTAAATTTGATACCTGCTACTCCTGCTATGATCGCGAAATAGCTTTCTGTTAATGTTCATAATCAAAGTTACCTTCGCGCACGCTTCGGTACACCACTGCACTGTACAAATTAAAAAAATGATATTTCAGAGTAATGCGAGTGTCGACGGAAACGATTAAAGGGACGAACTTATAAAAATTAAAATTCGAAAGAACTATAGAAATTAACTTCTTTAAGATTAAATATAATATCGCTCTTCACTAATTAATGAATGCTTAATGAAATAATAATAGAAGTACATGCAATAATAATACAAGTACTTTTACTTATAATATCGTGCAATACGATCAACTGAAACTAACACATTCTTCTTTCAAGTCTAGCGTGGTTTTATAAGCGCTGAATAGAAATTTTGCTAACAATTAATAAGTGAAACAAAGTTAACTCGATGCCGTCGTATTTCATTCTAATTCGAATCTTACTGGGTTAAAACGTACGTGCTCCCCCTACGTTGAGGGTGAAGACAGATGTACGGGGTGACTTTTGGAATGGTAAATACGCTTCACTCCCCACTGAACTATTGGCTCTTATCGCGAATTCCCTCGACTGAATTGTTTTGCGAAAGAGTAACGAGGACATAAAACGTCCAGCGATCGTTCTCAACTCTATCTTTACTTGGCTGGATTTTATTAAAATAACCCTACCCTTGTTCTGTGCTTCTATAAAATTTCTACGAGATTCTCAAGAACAATTCATGAAATTCACCTTATCATTGCCAAAATAAAACTTCGAAATGTGTACTGCTTTTAAGACATTTAACGTGGCTGATGAACAAAAGGTAGCGATGTGTGGTTTACAGTTTGATGTACCTAGATAAATATTTTGAACGTCGAGGAACATATAGAATTGTTTGACAATTTTAACCGCCAACAGTTTCCATTCAGCTCTTCGTTACTTTAAATATTAATATGTTTACATTGAGTTTTAGGTTTTAGCTTTATGAAATGTATGTATGATTTAATGCATATTCTGTTAAGGGAGTTTCTCCAAGCGCATTGTACTCGCTGTCTGAATTGTGTAAATTATTTCGAATTGCGTATATGTGCATCGGTTACTTTCCCGTAATCTGCACGAATTGTAATTACGCTGAACTATTAAATGGATTATTAAATTACCTGGTATTCTCTAATAAGGGGGTGCGCCATTTTTGCGTCTGTTATATGTCATATTAATTAAAATATTCTTCCCCTATTATCTTTACGATTTAACCGATATAATTCAATAAATGTATGTGCTGCCTTTGAGTTTTCTTTAAAAATCGGCACGAACTTTCCGGACGAACCAATATTTTTTGAAGACTTCTAATAATGAAACAGTTCTTCTCTCAAAAATGTATTACATACTATGAACACAGTATTCTACTATTTTAGTATTGTCAATACTTTCGTCTGCATTGTATCTGTTACTATTATTTTCATGTTCCATAGTTCAACGCCTGCACACAATTTGCAAATATACCACAATTAAATAATTGTGCCCAGAAGTTGCTCAACATCAAATATTTGCAGAAGACGAATAGAAAATAGAAACTACGATTTACAAATTATTTGCAAGCCAATTCTAAGATTAGTCAATCTTTCTCTTTTGTACACTTCAAATAGTTCGAATGGGCCCAGTGTTAAACGAGAAAACAATATTCTTATCCCGATTCTGGGTGAACCCGATCTAATATTTCCTTGGAAAAATAATATGTTTCAATATGAAATATTAATCGAATGTAATAGAATCTCGATTTTGTATCAATTGGATTTAATTGTTTCTCTACAAGCGTTAATATATCCATCGACCTAAACAAATATATGAAATCCCAAGTGAAAAGAATAAAAATTGGATTACCCTTCGCACATTCTACGCAACATGTACAAATACCTAATGGATGTCTATCAAACCAAATTACTGTATATAAAGAATAAGAGAATGCTGTGATTTATGTTACGTTTAACCGTATACAGGAAATAACAGGAGGCACTGATTAAGAATGAGGCGGGCAAACGTTCCCGTTCATCGATTCATCTCGGAAACCCTTTTTCTTTCACCCTCGACTTCACAGAGCTCTTCCCCTCGATTTCCACTATTGGCAAAGCGATAACTCGGTACGTCGACCATAAATCAAACTGCCGGAGTGTTTCACCTCGCCTCGCCTATAGGAAGCTTCCTTCAGCAGCTTCTTCATCCTGTGGCAAATGATCCGCGACCGTTCATACCCCTCTTTTTTCTTTATTTCTACCTCTTTATACATGACGCTTTGCTAAATTAATCCACCTCGCTTTTTTTAAGGCTGCACTGACAACGAATGCTTTAGAATAAGTGTTAAGTATCGATATATGTATTAAGAAAGTATCGAACAAACACTAGGGCTGTTTGCAATGCTTTGGGAACTGCTCCAATCTGTGTTATGTTTTTTATGTTCGCTATGTTTCACTTGATGACCTTAATGGTTCACTTGAAACCATTTAACTGAAGTAGAGAATTAATACGAGGACTAATACGAACATATTGCTATAAGCGTAGTTACAGTCTGTAATATAAAAATTTAGATGGGGTAATTAGCTTTAAAAACAATATATGAAATGCGATAGGGTCTGCGAGGACCTGCTGTTGTATGTTTCGCACGTAGTAGATTTTAAAGTTTTACCCCTTTTAAGTGACCCTAGATTCTCATGAACCCTTTCGCTGACCAGTACATATTATACTGTGAATATTCCTTTAGACTTTAGACTTTTCACGTGAAAAACCGTACTCGTTTTGTCCTTCACTCTGTTACTTAAACTGAAATAGTCGATGAAATAATGTACCATGAACTGAAATTATTACGAAACGAGCATCGCCTTCATTGTAACTTAAATTCATTAAACATCGCCTAACAAAAATTTTAACATGGATACAATCGTATTTCCTAGCAAGTATTTCGCGTAAATGGTTCCCTAATTCGCACCAATCCGGACCATCTGTTTCAATAAAACCTTCGAAAATATCATTGCTCATTTTATCATTATACTGTATGTAACTTTACAAACCGATACCGACCCCACCAATCTCAGGCGCTTAATGAACCTACCAAATAACAGCTACAAACGACTCTCTATTCACGGTGCACTCTTTGCCCTCCAAACAATCCATCAACTTTTCACGCAGTTCCCGAAGCAACATCTAAATTTACAGCCAGCAATTTCCCAGCAATTGCCACGGTGTCACACGGCGCACTCATTTAAACGCGACATTCTTCTAATTGCCAGTCTCTCCCTTGTTGCCTTTTGTAACGTTACATAGTGTAACGCTACAAAAATTACTATCATCGCGAAGGAGGAGGTAAGGAAAAAGAAGGAAACAACCGCTCGCAATCACGGGGACAATAAAATTGTAGCTCGAACAAGCCATCCTGGTTCCGTTTAACGTTCGTGATTGCATGGGCGAGTTTTAATCACACCATTGCTAGCCAAACGAAGGCTAATTTTCATTGCTCGGGCGTCATTAAATGGTGGAACGCTCGCTAGAAAAAGCCGGTACCGTTCTCTTCCAGTTAATATCTATCTGTTTCTAGATGCATGTTACACCCTGAACTTTGCTCCCGAGGTCCGGCCGAATGAATTATCTTTTCCGCGTGTAATTTCACGCAAGTGCATTCCACGCGATCTCGTTGCTGTCTTGAAACCTTGTTGCAAATGCAGGGGGAGGACGAGTGAGAGAGTGAGGGAGATCGTGTTTCGTGATTCCTGATGGGAAATCGTATCTTCTTTTATGTTACTGTACGGACGTGCTGCGTTCGCTTGCGTTTCGATGCCGAGAAGATAAATGGAATTCGCTTTTAATGGGCTAGCGTGAGCTATCCTTTTCGAGTGTAACAGAATCTTTCGATAAAGTGGTCGTGAGTTTTAAATTTATACTGTTAAGTGGAATTACATATTGGTCTGGTGCAACGGTAAAGCGGTATGTGCAGAAGGTGAGCGCGCAAGACGCGTCAAGGCGTTTATTAGAGGACGCGTAAATTAAAGTTCTCGCGATACGGAAGATCTTTCGTTTTCTATTTCTCGTCATTGTACTAAATATTTACTGCCGTTCCGCCGAGGACTTGATATTAATTACACGGAAGCGAATACGCGATTGGCGTAGAAATCTCAAGCCAATCTTTATATGTACTTAACACTGAAGTTCACGGAACTCGTCAATTTGATGGATGCCAGATTTTGGAAACAAAAATTCAATGAAATCTATTAATATTGCATAATTATATTCATTATATTTAATTTTTTGAAGAAAACGCGCATTTTTGTTGGCAATCGTTAATCCGAAGGAAGCCGGTTAAAATAAGTGTTCAAACTTGTCCGTTCCTAGCGTTAAACAGTATAAAGAAATCCGTAACAGCTATACGATATTGCGATATTTCGATTGCCTTCGATTATATCATATTCCAAAAGACTATACAATTAGACTTTACAGAATTATGAATATAATTCTGAAGTTTGTTTATAATATGATTGTCTTATAGCAGACATTTGTGCAACGATAACGAAGGTTTGCAACCCGTCGTGAATAGAGGTTATCACAGCAACCCCGAATATTTTGAAAGTCGCCGCAAGAACATGGCCTGATTGTGCTTTACTTCGGAGAATCAAGTTCGAAACTCAAACTTGAGTAGCGCTGTACCACTTGGCCAACATGTGGTTCATTATTTCAGAGATCACTATTTCTAGCCGAGACGATTGCTCACGGGACGATACCGATGATGTTAGGTTACTCACAGCCGAGGAATAAATTGCACTGCAATTCATGATTGCTAAACGAATATGACAGTGAGCATGTAAGACGTAAAACGAATCCAACACTGGAAGGGAATTGTTATGCCGAGGGAATATAACGTGCACATGATATTATTCATGGAAATGACTAGCAGAATTAACCACAAATAAAACAGAAAATAAAAATTGACAAATTAAGCGTTTGCTGTATATGCTCTACGTAACACGCGCGAAAAGAAATAATCATTCTCACTCGCGATCCCCTTTTCCTTCGATAAGTAACTTAAATATATTTGGCAAGTTCCCCCGTTGCAGTAGCAATATTTTTGACGCAATAATTAATCTAGTTGCAGATTCCAATGTTATCTTTCGATTTATATTTGAAGATTTGCCATAAAACAATTTAATTCGTCTTTGCTAACGTCTGAACAGTTTTATTTAAATGGAATCTCTAGTTAGGGAATAACGAACATTAAATGTAGTTTATCTTTGTTTAACAAAAGAGAAATATTGTAGTACGTAGGAAAGGATTTAGTAATTGTTGCAAATAAATTACTTTCGCCCGACGAAACGGTAGACCAATGAAATAGAAGATTGTTATGAGCGCTGGGGGAAATCATACCTGTCAGGTATGAATACATAATTAAATCGTCATAATCAAGGAAAACGAGTCAACTTGGATAGTCAGTATTGCGATCTTAATAAGTTATTTATTCGCCAGATCCCTGAATACTTAAAACGCCATAGTCAAAACGAATCAATTCTCGCGAACACTATGTATACAAGATCTTTTCTAATGAACTACAGTGGGTGATCAAATTATTACGAACAGTTCGAAATTATCATCCATTTGAAGTTTGATAAAGAATAGAGTTTAAAATACTCTTATAATGACACGTTTTCTATTAGAAAACATATCGATATGTATTTATTGACATATGGCAACGATTTTGAATGTACTCCACGGATTATGTAAAATGAAAACTCGTGTACTGTACGTACACTATTATTTAACTGCATAAGAATAAATAGCAATCAAGTTCGTTGTAGGATACTCCACTTTATACATATGGGAACCATATTAAGGATGAATTCAGTCTTTTATAATGATAAAATTAATTCATATAAACGCATTTCTTACTTTATCTCGTTTACGAGGTAATAACTATTGCTGAGTTCTCTGAATAGACATTTTAAATTGACGAATAGATCGACAATTCGAGAAACTCCATTATTACAAGCGTAACCTCATCATTGGCAAAAGACGTCCGCAGGTATGCATTCGAATGCAAGATAGACACTATAAGCATTTCCTAAGAGACTAATCAGATATCAAATAATGAACGTAAAAATCGCCATATCTTGTAAACAAAACCATTCCGTGTCATACCATATACCAACAGTAATCTCTCAATACGAAACATAAAAATGTGTTGCGCACAACGATAAAGAGTTCTCAGCAATGTTCCTCCACAAGAGATTAATAATCGAATAAAAAGTTTGTCAATCTGTAAATTCGACATCGACTTCCTCTCCCCCGGCAGGACCACCAAAATCAACATATATACAATAAAAGAAAATTCCACGTAACGCCGATAACTCTAGCACGAAGAACTAAAGCACAAACCGTTCCCCTTGCTCGTTCTACTCAATCATGTCCTGTGAAAAATAAACGAAAGTTAAGAACTCCATCCAACAAATTCGAAAAGGAACACGGATTTGCCTGAGCACCACTGTAGACCACCTTGGCAAGCAAGGTAGAGAAAACGGGCCAGCACACCCAGAAGAGAGCAAGGTAGAAGACGAGCGATGGAGGGGAGGGTTTAGGTTAGGATGCGCCAGGCCAGGAAATGCACTTGACGCAGCGTCGTCGCGGAGGATGAGTCATCGGAGATACAGAAAACCGGTTCGCCACGGCTATAAGCCTTTTCTCCTGGCAGAACGTAAGCACATCCCTCCCCACCTTCCCTTTCCTCTCCAGTACACCTTTACCGAGTCACCACGCCGGCGAGTTTTGCTACTCTTTCGTACCTTCGTTCTCCTTTTCCACCGAGCAGTCAGCACTTCCCTGGCCTGCCCCCGACAGCGGTTACCTTACCGCGTCGTCGTACTCTGCCCCCGCCTTGTGCTGCTGTTGCTCGTATACCCTCGATAGTGGGACTAAAGGTGGATCTCGGCATCGTCAATCGTCACTTTGTCACACCGCGTACGGTTCGTACCGTTTGCACACCGGGTGGTCGAAAACGAACGGAGTTGGACGACGTTCGGGTAGTTTTGTTAGCGCGTTGTCCGCCACGCAGGTCACCGGTGACTGGCGATTGTATTCTCACTGGGATTATTGTGGTCATCAGTGACCGGAGACTGGGACGGTTTTAGAAAGATTTCTTATTATTTTGTCACTGTATGCTTAGAATAATGGAAACTCTATTGTAGCCCCCCCCCCCCCCCCCGGAAGCATCGTGAAGTCGTGTTCATGCATTCTGATATTTCATTTTTCCAAAATGCTTGGTAGATGCATACATGGTATGGGATGGGGTGTACAGGTACACTGCGGCAGAGACGTACAATATTTCCTGTTCTTGCGATTGTTTAAGGATATTGTTCTAAAAGGCTGCAGTGGCTTAATAGAATCTTAGCTTTGGGTATTTATTAGCTTCCAAGGTATTTATAACAGACTTTCAGTGATATCAGTGCGTTGAATTCTGCATGTACAGACGTTATTAATGCAGCTGTCTCCCATGTAGCAGTCGTCAATCTATTTCCGTATTTCACAAATTCAGACTGGGTGGTTGACGGCGGGATGTTGGGTGTGTAGTTAGCACTGGGTACCGTGTCACCGGTGTATGGTAGAAACAAAATGTATGTAATTGAGGATTGACGCCAAAACCATTGTCGAAAAATCACGATCGCGTCAAGATAGTACGAATTGAGCTTTAGGTAGATCGTCGTATTCCCGTTTGTACTTCCGACGTTTATGATAGGGTCGTTGCTATTGAGTTATAGGGCACCCCATAGATATTGAGACCGAGTTCGCTATTGTGTCATCGCTACTCGAAACTCGACAAAGACGGCTACTACAGCAAAGATTAGTAACGTCTTTATAGGTAGAATTCAATGTACAGTATGTACCGACAGTGCTTGATTAATATTTATATGGAAAAGTAATTAAATTTGGGGTCCACCCTCTCTCCTCAAATTTCATGTCGATCGGCTAGCGATGTCTTTCGACGTAACAGCCAACTTTTTATATGCAATTGCAATGTTAATAATGATTGAACATTAGTTCGAATTATAAAACTAATTGCGTGGTATGTATACATATGTGACTTTTGCCACGCAATTTCAATATTAATATATTTACTGATAATAAGAGTTTCGTAGATTATTATTGTAGTAACATTTAGTGTAATTTATTAATGATTTCTGAATCTTTTTACAAGCATTTATTACGATTCAAACGACCGTACATAGATACTGACACTATTGAATGGCAGTGTATAAGAATTGTATACATATAATGACGAAAAGTGTTTTACCTAAGCGTACGTTGATGTTATTCAAACTGACGGTCAAAAATTTGTAACGCAGCTTTAGTTTGAATCAAATTATTCGCCGCTTAATTTCTATATGCCCACGTTTATTAAAATATTGCATGCAATAAACAGTGTGTTACCAAAGCTATATACATATGTAGAAAAGCTCATTTTTTGCCTTTGCTAATACTGCTTGTAATTGGTTCATTCATTTCATACTTTATCATGAAAATGTACAAGGTGTACATTACGCTGTCTAATTTAAACATTTTTTACTAAATCCGACAAGATGATTTTTTGACCATCTTTCTTAAGTTTTAAGTCATTCCCCTACTCTTCCTTGCTATGAGAATGATTAAAGGTTGGGACGGGAAATTGACGACATATTTCAAAAATCTGATTGCTGAAGCTGATGAATATTCAGCAATGCACAAATCATTGAAAGTAACATTCAAAACTAGTCATAAGTTTTAGAAATTAATTATCGTGCGATAAATATGGAATAATTGGTTTCGACGTATCACCTTGTTACGTACAAATGTATCGAAGGGCAGCTAGTTTTCGCGAAATATTAAGCGTATCGTGTAAAAATGTAACATGATACCTTTTAGTATCATGTACATGTCTTCTTCGTTATTTATAACTCTTTTTTTGTCAGCACAATACGTATATTGACTTTTATTCTTCTTATTCCTCGTTACCATTTCTATCATTAACGTTGCGTATTTAAGCTCCCGCAGTGCTCTGTGTATTGCGTGTAAATCAAATTTTCAATAATTCTCCTGGCAAAATAATTACTTACTATTTAAACACATCGCAATACAACGTATAGCGTATCTTCATGTTAATTCTCGTTATTTCATCCTTTATACGTTTGATGGAACTAGCTCGTACTCTGACAACAACAATAATGAAATAAGAGTTGAATTTAATGATTGATGTAATTACTCACTGCCAGTGAACTTCCCAGATAATCGGTCTTTTTTTTTGGTGTCGTGACGTCTGTAATTGTGATATATTATCTGTAGCTTAGTGACTTCATAGACATTACTTGAAATAATTTGAACGAGACCTTTATTGAAAGAATCGGGGACATATAAGAAGCAAATGATACTTTAAAGGTATTAATTTGCGTGTTAAAATTCACTTTATGCCGTAACAGATGTCTATATGTTGTAGCTTCGAAGAGAAAGTACAATACATAATATGTAGTTTTATTACTCATCACGCGATCAATCATGATTGGGGGTAATATCATTATCCATGGCACACTGGCACACACGTTCCGCTTTCGCAACGTACAAGAAGCGAAATGGAAATGTAATCCTTTAATTCTATGGAACACCGTATATATTACTATTAGTGAAATTGATACTGTTCGTTACCTGCAAATATTGTAATTCGACTACTGTGTTATAATAATGAAGCTTAGATCGAGATCCTCACGTTGAACATTTTTCTACTTGATTAATACAAGTTGAACAATTTTCTTCCACGAAATGGAGGTTGAAAATGTTCGAGGCCTTGAAAATAAAATTTGTAGCACGAATAAGCCACTTGAATATCGTTTAACGCGAGATGAAAATTAATTATAGATTGTCAATGAGTAAAAGTAACACTCGAGAGAAAAACATTTATCTATATTTTTGTCGTCTCATAAACTTAAGAATTACCTGGAAATTTAATTTAACAGTATAATCAATGCGACTGCTTTGTATTATTTTTTAACTAGAAAATTCGATACCAATTTTAGCGCGTTGTTTAAAGCTAGCATTTATGCGACACGAATGATGCAAGGTATGTATACTTGTTACAATTACAAATCAACACATTTCGCACTTTAGATTAGAATTATCATCTGTTGCACGATAACGGTAGCAATGTCATATATATCCGATGACTAATCGACAAAATGATTCGTCGACGATCTTACTAACACGAACTAAAACCGGAACAATCGTTCACCTACTAGTTATAGAGTAATTAACAACCATAAGTAAATATCAGGTGAACAATAACAAAAAAAAGTTACGCAAAGTACGCAAGACAAACATTTTTAATCTAGGCTTTTTGATTGGCGCAAGTCAAACGGTTTCTCAATTAAATATTTCTAATTTCCCCACTTTATTAGTGTAATAAATAATAGTGAAGTGTAAATCATTAGCATTCATCATTAGCGAAATAAATAAGGTTTTTACAAATTACTTGAAAAAAATGACAATGTTAGTACCGTCGTCTATTGCTTACGTATGAAAATAGTGGTTTAATTGATTTATCACCTGAAACCTTTAACAACAAAGAGGTTTTTTAACTGCGAAACTCATGTTCAGGGAAAGTTGAACTCACACAGATTGGGTTTTGAGCCCATCATATAAAGTACTAATTATTTGAAGTTCTGTTTTTATCTGCGATAAATTAATAAACGTTACACACGAATGCTAAATAATAAAGAATAAGCGAACGCATTTATGCAAAACAACTATACACATACGACGTATAACGAGAACAGTATAACGGGAACCTAATCTGCGTCCCCTAAAGTTCCAATGCTGGGTCTGAACACAGAAATAATGACCGTCGAGGAAAACCAACGAAATGAAAATATTCGAGGTGCAATAGTCAAGTGTGCAGTGACTTTTGCCCTCGATTCTATTCCTCAAAGGAGTCCCCATCCAGGTGTCCCAAGGCCCACCTGAGCAACGCAACGATTTAGCCATCAACCGTAATTTATTCCGGTTTTAATTTCCCTCCGCCCGATGAGGCTAAGCTCGATGGGGCAACGGCGAGTTTCCACTCAAGGCCTTTTCCACCAGAGATCGTGCCGGTCTCTGGTTTAATGGTATTTGAAAGGGCCAGGAAAAAGGTCAAGATGCATCGATGCAGTCGAGCTTCAACGAGATTCGTGCCGACTTCGCAAGATGAGCATGAACCTCTTGCACGTCTATTTCTCTTTTGCCCGCCAAGTCTCGCCGTCCGTTCGTCTCCTTTGGACCGTTCTTTTCCCCGTCCTCGAATCGGTAAACCCGTGCAAAAGGTAGCAAGAAGTGAAACTTACAGCGATTTGTCGGTGAACAATAGAAGGTCAGTACATTTCAGGACGGCCGTGCAACAGTATGCAACAGAGTGCAGCGGTGTGTACGCGAGCCAGTTTATGCAACCAGATGCAATGCACCGGTCTGGATTTTCCTTAAAGCAATTCACGTTGCAGCTACCGCGAATCGCGGATTTATCGATCGACGCCGCACGATAAATAAGCAGAGCCGTGTGATCCGTGCGGAGAAGTGGGAGGGATATAATCTTGATGATATTGTTGGCGTAGATCGGGGATCTAGATTCTGGAGCAGTTGGGTTCTTGAGACGGACGATGACTTGTATTGCGACGGTTTTCATTTTCGTCGTTCGGAGGGCCGCTCAATGGAGCATGACTTTCGATTTTCTTTTGGTAATTGTTTCTTCTCTGTCCGTTGAGCACGGAATATTTTGAAAGCAGTGTATTTAGCTGTGTACTGCGAGGCATGCTTATCTGTGATGCGTATAATTAATCGTTTATGTTGATTTGTGCGTTGTCATTATATTATTTATTACGAGTATATATTATACTCCAAACCATTTCTGAATTTTTCGTACTCAAGGTCGTACGCGAATGTCACAGTATCATCGGTCATTGGCCTGGCCTTGACCCTAGCTGCATATTGCGCAATGCTAATCCCATTGAAAAAAATCGATGGCCTTTAAATCGCTGGAAATATCCCCCTTTCGTCAAAATAACGTTTTTTCTTTTATATTTTTTCCTATCATAAAAAGCAAATTAGATATTTAAAGTACATCGGCAACTATGTCAAACGAATACGGAACGGCTATATTTATAAGATTATGAAATATTATCTTTAAACAAATACAGGGCGTCTGAAGTTTTTCCGGACAAACGTTGTCAGCGTATACCGTGCACGAAAATAAAAAAAGAAAATGAAATGAAAGTTGACCAATAACTCTTTATTACAAAGTTATAACGTAAAATGTAAAATCGCCTAATTATTGCATTCAGGTTTTCGTACATGAATTTTAATGAAGCAGATCGTTGTCGCAGGCGTTTTTAGAATAAGTATGCATGTATGTACTTCGATTCTAACGAGGATTGTTCTTGCACGGCGACTTATAGCTGTACTCAGCTAATGTTCCGTTCGCGATCCGCGATTGCACAATATATGTATACGTGTCGTGTGCGAGTCAGCCAGTGTTTCATCTAACAAAAAGGGGCTAATGGAGTTGCAAAACCGCGTGTAACTAAATATGCAACTGCAACTTCGAATCCGAGCTGTTGGTCTCCCACCAGTGGTTTCAACAGATAACCTGGTCAATGGACTTTTCAGGATTAATTTAAAAACTCCAAACAAAATTGAATGTATCGTTATTTTAATCACTAGCGCGTCGCGTCGTCTGGGGACAAAACGCAAGATAATTCAAAGCAGGCTATAAAATTGTTTACGAAACGGTTTACTTAATATTTGTAATACCTACAGTATTATAATTATACTGTCGAACGTTTATTTCTCCGTTGCAATAAAATATTCTGGGCGAATTGGATACGTTAGGTCGTAACATAAGAATTGTCCGTTTGCTTCGATTAAAAATTCATGCACGTTTACACTTAATAAACGTTACTTCGTTATTAGCAGTAGGTACCTATATGCAATTTCAGATTATAATTGCAATTGCTAGTTGCAATGTACTTGATGGCATTTTTAGAAGATGCTGGATTTCTGTGTTTTGGAAAACTTGGGAGACCAACGGCGAGTAGCCCGTCCGTTGCGGAATCCCTCGTCGAAAGTTATATTTAATAATACGCGCAGAAAGACCGAGTTTAAAGTCGCAGAGAAAAATCATTCTAAAATTCTCATCTGTTCATTGTATCTACCGTTCGAAGAGAACTACTGCACAATTTCGAACCTGATTTCAAGTAAAATATACCACTCAGTTTTTGATACGCTACTCTGTAGACAAACGATATTTTTGGCTAATATAAATTCATTTGAAGAACGGGAAACTTTCACATAGACCTATTATTCACTTCCTGCCAATGAATCAAGATACATTAGACTAAACATTTCAAATCTCCGATCTAGAAAAATATTCTGAGAGTACAAAGTTTTTACGTTTCCAATTTCAATATATTTTTTGTTTAGAATTATTTAATAGTACATATATTTAAACACTATACATTACTATACATTATTCCTGGATTCAGTAGTCGACTATTTAAGGAGAAAAGTCGGTCGATTTTGAAAACGAGTGTCTATCGTGCAGGAACAATTAGAAACAGGATCAAGAATAAGAACAAAGAATGATAAAGATTACCGTGCTCATCGATTCAGCGCAATTGAGTGCCGACAATGATTCATTTGAACAGCAGGACTCTATGCAAGGCCACACGATGGACAGACATTATGTACTAAGGTCCAGTAAATTTCACTGCTATAAAATCGTTCGAGTAGTTTTTCTCTTAATGCGATCAATGAAATTATTTACCTTTACCTTTTGTTAACAACGAACGTAACGCGAACTGGATCAATGCTTTGCGCTTAATTAACACTCCAAAGAGTTCTACTGCTTTAATTAAAGTATTGGTTAATAAGCAATTATTATTTTTAATGCTTTTCGAAAGGTAACCAGCGATACAGGAAGTATACAGTCGGCATTAGAGTTAACTATAAGATATCTATGTTACTGCAATTTGGAATCTTAGATACTCAGAATTTGAATACAGTCCGAATATTCTACTAAATATATTCGATGCGATGCAATCCATACATTTAATGCAATGTATTATTATACTAGGTATGCATCAGCAATGTGCAAAATTCGTGGCAAATCGATGACCGAAATATCGCAAGTTCCACAATCTCGCTTCAAACGACGTACCAATACAAAAATTCCACTCCGATTTTAGAAAGTGCCAAGTTTGTTCACTTCACATTAAAACCTATCTTTAGCTACCATGTGTACTATGTGATATTAAAATATTGTTATAGATAAACATTTGATTATAGATAAACGTAAGAGGAGAGAAACGATGTCATAAACGTTTTCCTTCATTTCCGTGTTGTATGCTGAATTATTGAAATTATATATAGTTATGTTTTATAAAATAAAAGACTGCAGTCTATGGTTCACCCCAATCACAGGTTTATTTTAATTGCAGATCCCTAACATTAATACTGACTATTTTTCTCGCTAAATTCGTTTTTTTCCAAATCTGTCAGACTGAATTAAGAAACAGTGACAGTTGAATGAAAGAAACTCGGGAGTATCCCACACGTTTCATGGAAGAAACGGAATAGAAAAACAAATCGGAGAAATTAACAATTTTATGCATGGCATTCTGTTCCAAATAATTCAATACTGTACTTCCATGTACTAAGCTACTTCTTTACTGAATCCTTCTATAACACTTAACCAAACACTTTTCGCTTCGAACTGACACCGTTCGCAAATACAACAAGGTATCATACCACAATACAATCCCTATCTGCCATGCATTCTCTGCCTAAAACACGGAATAAACGTTGCAAATCGCTACCCAAACAATCGAAGCAAAGAGGTTGAAACTAAAAGAACATTAAGCGCCCCGCGAAAACCATAATAAAAGCAACACCATCACACGTGGAGCAGTTTAACGAAAATCTGGACTGGATCCCTCGCATAGGAGGGCTAGTTGTTCTTATGTTCTTGCGTAACTGGATACGATTTGAAAGAACCCTATAACTTGTAGTAAGACGATCTCAGGCCATCGTCTACCTGAGGACGCCCCGCTGGATTTATTGCCACGGCCAGAGTTCGCCGTCTTCTCTCGTTCGAGGTAACACGCACCTGAAGATATAATAGCTACCTCGTCCATTAAGGGTCAGGAAAAGAGATCCGACCGCCAGCTTATGAACGTTGGGAAGGACAAGAGTACGCCGTTGAGGGAGGTTAAGGGACAGATCAGCCGACGATGACGTGGATTCAAGGGAACCAGTCGACTTTCGACCTGTAACGAGCCGGCTGAATGGGGCCCGCGTCGTGGAAACTCCAATGACCATAAAGGATCCATGGTTTCAAAAGAGGATACCGTTTACAATACCTCCATTTCCCACGCAAGTGCGCGAACCCGTGCGAGCGGGGGTGTGGAAAGGTGGGGTTTCTTTGCGATTAAAATACTGAATGTTTGCACAAGCCTCCACGGACGAATGGGATTGGTAAGGCAGACTTCGCGATAAGTTATTAGAGGGTGAATAAGAGTCGAGTTTTTGCTATTAGGCCATCCGGTAAGTCATGCGGTTTTCATGACAATGGGAGATAGGTGTTATCAGTGTAAGTCCAACTTTCCCTGAACATGAGTTTCGTAGTTCAAAAACCTTTTTATTGTTAAAACTATCAGTTGATAAAATTTTCATACGTAAGCAATGGACGACGGTACTAATATTGTCATTTTTTTCCAAGTAATTCGTGAGAACCTTATTCATCTCGGTTTGAATGCCAACGGACTTACACTGATTCGCTGCTGAACCCTTCATTTATATGTAGGTGGTTCAAACTCTTGACAATCGAAATCGATCACCCGAGGCTCTCTTAATCACTCGGCAATCATTACCGAAATAAAAAAAAACGGAACAAACACCACCAAGAGACAAAGGTATCGCGCAGAACGCGGTTGCAGTCCGATAAATTAGATTCCGAAATGAATCGTAAAACGATGCTGCGGTTTTACGAGCATCATCGAAGCGGGACACGCTGCAGTTTGGTGCAGGTTTACAAATACACGTGTACATGGATCAATTCCAGGTTTATCGTCCGGCAGCGATGATTGGTCGACTCTCGACGTTGCGTCTACACGTAAAATGCAATTACGCATACGATCGCTCACCTGTGCGCTGTATACCGTATACCGCTCCTACCTATATCATACACATAATACACATAGATTCTATATTCTGGTTGTGTACCGCCATAATAATTCAGTCTCGTGCGTCGCTCTCTCCGCAGTGACCGCAACCTGCAGAGCCAACGAAACGCGAGCAAATCGACTGTCGCGTCTATTTTCTGCCTAGTTACGTAAATTAATACCAGGAACGATACTAAAATTATTGTTTCATCGAACGCACCAGTGCGTTGACAAACCGGAGCCTATCACTGTCTGATGCGCCAATGTTCGAAATAACCAGGCGAATGCTAGAGATGTGGAAGAACCGGTTGCTTGATTGATAATGTTGGCGCAGAAAGTTGTTTTTTTTTCTTCGTGCAGTCGTGAAAGGCGGTGCCATTTCGATGAGCGGCACTTATATTTTTATAATGAGGTTTCAGGCTCACGCGAGATGTACCTTTTAAAAGACATTTTAACGTCACATTGAGGTTACTGAAATTGCATTGTTTCTCCGTTGTTAAAAACAGAACGGACCTTATATAACATAGTGTGGAAAGAATGTGGAAGTGGCACTTATGAGGCAGCCAACAAAAACTGACTGCACGTTATTATTGCACAGTTGTCGTTTTCCAAAGCACGAAACTTTATAATATTAATGTTTGCTGCTAACTAGAATGATTGTCACATTGGTATTGAGTACATACAATATTAATGCGTCACATCTGTTGAAGATGCAATTATAGAAGCAGTCGAAATTAGAGTAGCTTCGACTCTGCAGGCGGGGGAAGAAAATTTGATAAATTGAAGTCTTGAATCATTTGTTATGTAATTAATTTAACCAGCTGAGCTATTCTCGATTGTCAACGATCTACTCCTGTCTAAAAACCTGACATCGTTAATGGCCGCCACCTACACCTCTGTCAGCTTGATAAATGCGACTGTCCTTGACTGCTACAAAACTCGAAATTCGAAATAAGAAACGAAATTAGAATTTATTTTTTGCAAAAGTGGAGGCGGCTCCATTCTCATAGATTTAAATCTGCGAATTTATTTTTTAGTACTAGACTACTGCAGTAATTATTATCATTTTCGTTATGTTACGAAAGTAATGAATTACATGACAAGCCCCAGGACATAATCAAATCTAATTTTACATATTGAGACGAAATGCAGTGCAAGCTTTCCACTTTGAAACTACTCAAACGCCTCCGCAATTGCACGATTTTGATGTACAAATGATGTATGTATGTATTATGCGCAAAACAACTCACGTACGATGGTCTCGTTATACCAGTATTAGCCATAATGCGCTGTATTTATCAGACAGCATTATTTTAATAACGATATATTTGCAGCACGCATCGGTAAAGTATTATGTGGTGTATCGACCATAAAACATGTCATTAATCTTCTTACGGAATTTAAAACAGTACATTTATGGCACCAGTGGTACGCAATGATAAATATATCCCTCTGCGCTGTAGGTCGCATTAAAATCAACGATATTCGTTATGCGTCGCAATAAATATACATTTTTATCCGAAGTACGAAATATAAACAAACATTTTCGCGCTAAAGAAATCGTAGTACTTATAAATGCACACAAAGCTAATGCTACAAATATTGATAGAAATTTGGTTAAAAGAGGGTCAATAATTGATACTCTGGAAACCGATATTTGATATCTATTATATGACAGTGAAACCTCATCATTCTCGAGAATACGACACGTATAAGCAAATTTTCAAATTCAACATTCCCTTATATTAAAAAACCGGATCACCTTAAAAAGATCTATATCCCCGATCCTAAATTTCCAACGAAAATCCTTCCTTATCTAAAACCAAAATGTACACCGTTTTCGAACAGAAACAGAAATTTCATTAGCAAATCGGGTTCAGATTACACTCGTAAAGCACCATCGAGGTAGAAAAATCGTTCCTCCTTACGGCCGTATCAGGGGGGGAGGGGAGGGGGCGAGGGGCGCTCGTTTCTGACCAACGTGTAATTGCGATTACAGGCTGGAGATTACGAATTCACAGGGAACGAGAAATTCGCGGCTGCCTGTGTGTTACACGTGTGTACACACATCGCAACCACTGCTGGTACCTAGGACATGGGTCACGATGGAAAACGCTGATCGTAACAGCGGCACGCAAAGTGAGCCGACAAAGGCGTCTTATCGCGGCTGATTTATATTTCAAAAGGTTACTGGTGCCATCGAAAGAACGTAGAAACTCTTGCCGCCATTTCTCGAGAAATTCTACACAGCCCAAAGATTTATCAACGCACCCAACCGATTTCGAGGACGAACGAGCCACGTCCGCGCGGCGCGGACAGCCCGGGACTCTTTTCTACGCGCGATCCAGGCAGATGTTTGGTTGAGTATCGTGAATAATTTCATTCTAAATTGATTTTCCACGGTGGATTTATTTGGCGTCGTTTATTTAGCAGTCTAGCATTGAATATTAAATAATGTTCAGGCTTATACGTACTGTATTCTTTAGTAACATTGCGCGACATGCTTGTCTATACATATGCTAGTGCGCATGCTGGGAGGAATTGAATCAAGTTGTTAGGAATTACGCTAGTATAAGAAATTTATATGGATTTCCCATTTTCTTCGTTTCTGTGTTCGAAATCATTTTGTTACTTTATCTTAGTTATCCCTGCACCACTATTTAATAGCTGTAGCAACTCTATTATTTGTCTCTCGTTTACTTTAGCTTTACACCCTGAAATAAAATGATCTTATTCAAACTATGTATGTCTTATATATCGAAAAAAATATTCGAGGGATAGTAAGAAGACAGGTCATAAAGACGACAACAGCGTTCAATTTTCCAAACGTTTCTATTGCCGAAATTTCGTGCACCACATTCGTGCAGCTGATACATTTTCAAGAAAGTACGTCCCATAATGATGTTTATAATTGAACTGTATTTACTTAAACTCATCGATTCTACACCGCGCAATTAATAAAGACGAGCCAGAGAAAGACCGGAAATTTCTCCAAACACGATACACACGTATTTATATACCTCGTGTATCGTGCACGATCTTTTAACGCTACTTCACGTTAATCGATCTTGCTGGAAGATCGAGGCAATTAACGCCATGATCGCCCGTCGATGATGAACGTTCGTCATCCGAAGACCGGTTTCCGTCGATGACTCACCATCGCGGATTCTATAAAATTCCATTTACAATGCGCTTCTATTGGATTCCAGTTGCTTTTACTCGCTGCACGTTGTCGTTTTTTTGTATTGCTTTTATAAATTGTTTTTGCAGGCGAGTTTTTATGTCTCAAGGGGAACTTGACGCAGGAACGATCGAGTGGCGATTTTATCGAATGGCGTGGCGATGGTTTCCAAGAAGATCTAGATATCTGAAACGGTTTCTTGCAGTTTTCGTCGCGGTGTTACGTTCCTGTTAATTGTTCGAAAAGTCGGACAGAGTCGGGGAAGGGGTGCCGCCGCACGCGCTAGTCGATTTAAAATTGAAATAAGACTTAACGACCAGAGGTAATCTTTATTCCGAGTATATACCTGGTTGAAGGTGAATTACTTGAAGTTAAAATGCACACCGATTTGTTTAACACGCAACGATGCAAAATGGTGCGAACTGTGAAAACAGTTTGCGCTTTGTGCACGGTTCAAATTTGTCCATTATCGATCATGAATTTGAAAGAAATGGATTCCTTTTAAACGCAACCGTATCTGCGGTTTTACAAGTAACAAAACCAAAAAGAAGAACAGAAATTTTAAAACCTGTTGCAACTTCAAGTTTGTTATGACTCGATTCGGACGCTTCCACGAATCTTAAATATAAGAATCATATTAAATATCTTCAATTATCTACTTGTCTGGTTTAGTGAAAATGTACAAGACGAAATGATATATGTTAAACATGAACTGTGGTGGACAAACGTATTGGCACAGTGTACGTGATTCTAGCGAGTCAATCCCCAAACTCTTTGGTCCCCAAGCTTTTTCGAAATGGACATTTATTCATGTTATCTGACCTATCTATGAACAGCATAACAGCTATGAACAGAATAAGTAACCCATATCCTAAAAAAATGTGTTATGCGAGCATTTTTAAACCTGGACAAAGATATTGACAAATTTTTCAAGAAATCAATCCGATTTAGTATTTCGCAACTGTTCTTTTTATCGTTATTAACAAAAATGCAACAGCATTTCTGTGTACCACTTTTACCTATCCCACCAATATGCAATTCCCATGTGACAATTTGTAATTCAAGTGACGCAATATACAAAACGAAAACCGTAATGTCGGAAAATGTTTCGATCACTAATTTCAAAACCGCCAAATAGCGAAACCTGAAATTAAATTCCCAAATCATTGAAACCCGCCGACGTCAATTAACTTTCAAGAGAGCGCATATGCTCCTAATCGGGAGAATAGAGCTGAATTTTTGTCGCGTTTAAATTAGTCTCGAAGGATTGCCGGTACGTGTGCATCGATCATGCCGTTCTCTGTTCTTATAAAGGGTAAGGAACTTTTACAAGGAAGGATAGTTCTACGCGGCACGGATTTCTTCCACGACACTATTCAATTTCTCATTCAGGATATCATGCATCATCTTTGAGCTTAAAAATTATCTCTTCGATCTTCCAGGATTTCCGTGCAATGCGTCTTGCACAATCTTCTCGAATCGTCATAAATCATGTCGACGGATTACGTGGGCGGCTATGAAACACGCTTGCCTCTCGATGCATAGTAACATTTTGCAGGATTTTTACGCGCCGCCACAATTCACCCGGTAATGACACGGACAGGTAAAAGTATTTCCACGCGAAGCACCGTTGCGTTCGGTCGAATGTATTGAGTCACTTCGCTTACTTTTATGCTTTCGTTATGCCATGTGTTGACAGATAAACGAGCTCGATCTAGACATTCTAGCAATCTTATTCATCTTGATTTGTTTGTAATTCCTTCTTGCTCTATACAACTCTACACTACTGCTACAGCGTGCCGTTTCATTTTATTTGCATTTTGTTTCTGCGACGTTCACGCGTTTCTTTCAATTATTTACAAATCAGAGTATGGTCGGCTATAATAATATGTATTATATATAATATACATATAATAAATAATATATAATAATATATGTATATAATAATCGGCTATAATAGTTAGTGGTAGCAAGAAACCGATAGCTGGAGTGTTAAAGGATTAAAACAGAATTGTTACAAGAAATGTTACAGGAGCTGTATGCCGGTGTGGCGAAAGATATTATTCGTAGCGCAGCATCATAATTAATAACGACGAGTAAATTGATATTTTGCGTCAAAAAGCTGCGCACGCACTCCGTTGCATAAAACAAAACACAAGGATTACGGATTTATCGTAACAAAATCAACTGCCGTGAATTTTCAAACAGCAACCGCGCCAGTGTATTCGCTTGGCTGGCAGTTTGGCACTTAACCGCAATAAAAACACGCCAGTACGTAATTTTCTGAAGAAGTCTCGATGTAACGAGTGAGAGTATAAAAAGAGTGAAGTCGGTTATTATGCATACGTAACCTGGTATTTCCTGTACTGAACGCATAAAGGGTGCCTCTCAAAAATGTGTACAGGGTGGTCGAAAATTCAAGTCGATAGGTAGACTTACCTGAAACAGAAGAAGAAAAGAAAACATTAATCTTTGTTACATATTTAAACACAATGAGGGTGACATTTTAACTTTATGATTTGGTTCAGTCATTTGCTTATTAAGGCAATACTGACCGAAAAATAAGTAAAAGGTTGCAACTGGTGAAATTACTAACATATACGCGCCGCGCATAAACTCGAAATTCCATACAAAGTTCATTGCAAACGTGCAACCAAATTATCCTCTACGCAAAGAGGTGTTCGAATACATATAACAGGTAACGCGAAGTTCAATGACGTAATAACATTAATGTCAACGTCACTGGCTCATAAATTATAAAAACGTATTCACCGAGCGTAAAGCAGATCGATCACGTTGTTTTTAACAAAAATGTTTACTGCTTGCTAGCACGTTGCAATTTATCATCGAAGCGCTGTGAACCGAAGTTCCTTCTCCTTACAGATTCTACGCTACAGCTACTATATGTTAACCGATTCTGATTCCCGTTTTATGGATTGCTTATTTGCGACTGTGCGAATCCGAAAGCATTGGCGAAATTGTGCACACGTACCTTATTAAACAGTATCTTCTATATTTAATGTAATACGATGTACAATGCATAGGTAGGTTAACTACGTCAGACATAGCAGAATATCCACAAACGTTGTAACAATTATAATAGATTTTTGATTCTCCACGAATGCAACGCAATCGCGGGGCACCTACGATCGTGGTCAATGAAAACCAGCATCAACTGAAAGGGATGCAAGTGCATACCCCTTTTCGCTATTTCTTGCAATCGCCTACGCGTGGCTGCTCGCCAATCGCGAAACCCTGGTTTCTCATAAATCCAAAATAATCGCATCTTCCTCCTCCGCCGTTTGTCTTCCTTATGAACGTTTCGTGAATCGTGCGAGGAAAATGACGAATCGAATTTAATTACCCGTCCCTTTGACGACTATACACGTTTCAATTAAGACTCAATCAAAAGATTCGATGTAGACGATGAAAGGATTTCAAATATTTGGATCCGTTCTGGATACGTATTCTAATTCTGTGTACTGTGGGGGAAACGTGAATGTGTATTTCTAGGGATCTGCATTAAATTAACCTTTACGAAATTGACAATGTTTTGTTACAACCGCATGTATAACACACAGTAACCTTTACAATATATACATATAAACAACAGGAAAGGGAAAAGTGCAGATTTTATCGTACCGTGAAATGTGTCGAAGTTTATCATCAATCCCCAAATACTCTCATCGTGTTATCGAATATTGGTATCGTTCAATTAAATGAAGCTGTAATTAAAGCTGCTAACGAGTTGATTCGAAGTTAATAGCAGGTACTAATCGCAGCACAGTAATTTTTCAATTTCACGGACTGCGTAGAAGCGAAATAATTATCTTCTACGTTCTTAATAATTTTGTAATATAGATACAATGCCCTCATGTTTGTCATAAAGTGTAGCAATTATGACAATCATTTGTTTTCATTGCTAATCAATCCCAATGTTTAACCAGTAAGTCTTGTACGTTTTATAGAAGTGAAGTGATAAGTAACTGTGAAATCCCACTTACAACAAAATTTGTTGTAAGTATATTACAGTAGTACGTATTTCATCCGATCAATGTGCTTATTCTGTCCCGCTGCCCATTGTATAATAGTCTCGAATGTACACTTAGAATAAACTAATTACACATTTCTTCAAGCGAGAAAGAAATTTCGAGTACATAATTATCAAGCGCTCGCGGCTAAAGCGATAGCAAGCGATTAAAAACATTAGAAACGCACAAATCTCATCCTCCTTTGCAAAGCTCGATCTCAGTTGAAAGCTTCGAGAGAAAGATGGTGGCTGTATTTTTTGTCGTTTTGCGAATAGTAATGTGAATAGCAAAATTATTCCTGCAACAGATCGTCAACAAACGCATAACATCTTCATTCCCTCGTTCTATGATAGAACAATGTGAAACAAGATACTTCACCAAGAAACACATCCCACCATTCGCAATTTTTAAAGTAAATAACTTTTCAAAAACTAAAACCAAGAAAAGAAACCTTTACTCTCTAAACTCTAAACTATAAACCATTCAACTTCAGCTCGGTCTACGAAACTTTGCCAAGCAAACGTCCAAATTTTCCATTGCTCGTCCCCGAGCGAATTCCTTTGCGCGCAACATCGTGCGCCTATCGACAGACGGCTAGCAAATTTAAAGCAGCTTGCTCAACTAACGTGCATGTATACGGTCGCGTAAATACATGCGTACTATATCGATCGATGTGTAATCGATGAATCTAATAATGGCCCCCGGGGCAAGATGATTCAAGATCGCGAAATCAATACGACCGAGGAAGATACACGTATTTTCCTCTCTGGTTGTGCACTCGATCTGGTAGGCGGCATACGTGGGCCCCGCGTGGTCTATCCGCCGCGATTTAAATATTTAACTCTGGTCAAGCGTCATGCGTCGGGTAGTATTATTCGCGTACGTACGCGTGTAAACTCGCATGGGAAAATCGAACGTGCGCGTGAATCATCCTCCTACCTGACTAGAGCTGACGGGAGCGTTTTAGAAAAATTTCACCGCGCTGTAATTGGTTGCCGTGACGTTCGTTGTATGCAAGGGAGAACAGCGATATTGATAACGGAAGGGGAGGAAAAATGTTTGGTCGAGCTGAAACGTTCATTGGACCGGTAATTTTTGTCGAAAATTGATTGGTAGTGGTGGTTCCGTTTTGTGAATTTGTAGTGGTCGTCCGATTTCATGCGGAGGCAATTGCTTTGGAAATAGCTTTTTCGAACTCTCAATTGTTGGCGATAACAAAGTTGGACGTTTTATACTTGCCGCGAAAATTTAGCGAATTGTTTGATCGGGTGAACTTTTTGTGTGCGCAATGATTGGAATTGTCCAACGTTAAAGTAGAATTTAATGTAACTGCGATTTCTAACAGTATGATGCTTTTGGAGGCACGAGGGTCTAAAGCTTGCAGAGATTATGTAACGGAAGAAAAGTGGCAATTGTCACGAACAAAGAGTTTAATTCATCTAACCACGATTACTTGAATTTATACGGATTGCTTTCTCGCAGTATAAATGACATTACAAAAGTCACATGTGCTATAATTGTGATACAACCCCAATATTTTTCGAGATCTTTTTAGAAAAAGAATTTAATCTTCTAAATTATTCATGACAATTTCTAATCGCGCTACGTAGTAAGTAATGAAATATACAATTTAGTTTTCTTTGATTCTTTATACATATACCTGTACATACGCGATAACAAGGCCCGAAGTTGAAACCTTTCGAATTTTCGGTTTCAATTTAACGCAACATGCAATTGCAACTTTTTCTTCGACGTTATATGCAGTTTGGCAATTTTAAGCTTTCTGCTGCCAATAATATTTCACATATTATTGATCCGCTTCAATCTCGAGGCAACCTGAACGAGGTCTATCGATAAATAAAATACGTACTGGGCAGCCAGTGCTTTTTCAGAGGACAAAACAAGTAAACGACGGAAAAGAATGTCAAACTTTCCTCAAATTGTTTCACTCATCGAAGTCATGTTCCTACACAGGCTCCCTACTGAAGTTTGCAGTTTTGCCAATAGGTTACGTTTCAGCTTAGACTTCCCTGAATCGATAACTGCCTTGAAACGTTCTGCCCGTTAAGCTATTTTAAATAAACAATTCTATATCCGTACTCGATCTTTGTGCCTGCTTGAAAATCCCACCAAATCTTTTTTCCCGATTGCACCATACTCCGCGTACGAAGTGTGCGAAGATAGGAAAGAAAGGAAGAAAAGTATCTACAAAGTTTCAAAAATGTTAACAACAAACTTACAACCGCATTTCTTCTACAATATCAACAAATTGTCGCCCAATCGTTTCGCGCATTGTCGACGATTAACACGCCCGTTAGTCGAAACGAGAAGAATAAAGTGTTAAAATACTAAAAGGAATGCCTCCGTTTTCGTCAATTTCCAACTAACCAATAGCCTGAATATTTTCGATCTTTCCAAACACAGAATCTTTCGCCTGCGAAATTACTCCCGACGCTTCCCTCAAGAATACATACTCCTGCATAGCGTCGTTAGCCATTAGGAGTTACACCCGAGGCAACTCAAGGGTAGACCGGAAACGAGATAATCGAAATTGCACGCGAGCCAAGATACCGGACCGGTACGGCCGACTTTGGGTGGAAAGCAAAATGTGTTCGAATCTCCGCACCGCACCGTGCTCGAGCCACTTGCCAAAGTCCCCACCATTGTGGAAACTTCATTCATGGTTCGCGCGTGCAGGTGCACACGTTTATTAAGCCGCCGCGGGTCGACGCACAGTGTTTCGAGTATGTATATGGGCGTTTAGGAATAATTGAGGAAAATCTTTTGAGTTAATCGCTTTCGACCTAAGTACGCGGATACTTTTTTTCTTTAAAGAGGACACAACGGTGAATCGATTGGTGCAAAGAAAAATATGCAGTTTTATTTTTACCACTAGAACTGCCGATAGATTTTGGTACCATTTAAATTTTAGATAGCATTCGTTAGACAGATTGAGAAGACGAAAGTCGTCTTATCATAAGTGATCATAAATTGTCACAAAGATACCTGTATATTAATAATTTTAATGCTAAAAATCTGAAGCAAGTCAGATTGACTTGCTTGGTAGAGCTAGTGTTAAAAAGTGAGGTCATATGAATTCTTCACCGAGTAATAAGTATTTTGTCATTATTTATTATTGCAATTTGCTGTCGACTGAACGCTCGTTCATTTTTGTCCAAAACATTTTTTTATAACATTATTTCTTTCTAATTTTCCAGCATTAGGTTGCTTGGTTACTATTGTAGGATATAATGAGCAAAGAGTTTTAGGCAACAGTTTTTTGTACTTTTGCCCACTGCTTGGCACACTGTGCAACGTAACCGAAATATCTGTTGCTGATATAATGTTTATATAAACATTCCCGACGTACATATTGCGTTCGAAGTCGGCGTGGGCTAGTTCAACAAAATGTTGATGCGCTTCGTACAATTATTTCTGATATTGGGAACAAGTGTTATAAACCTGTCACATAAATGGAATTTTCTTTGAATATCAAGCCGTGCATTGTTGAGTGAATTAATCCTTATACAAAAAATGGGGCCAGGCCGAGACAAAACAATGACAGGAATACACTTTTTGCATTTAATAGCGCACCATTCAAGCTACCATAGGCACGGTAAACAAAAATTAATTATCTTGGACCAGTCGCAAGGATATTCGAATTAAATTGTCAAAGTAAGCTATACTTCTATTTCATGTTCGTTTTCTGTAGATACAAGGATTGCATCGTTCTAATTGCAAAATCAAATTCCTCCATTCCTATCTGTACATATTAGTAGTCATATGTGGACCAATAAATCATGATACTGAGGGCAATATTTAATATTGGACTGTACAGTTTTTAACATTTATTCCGCGACAATGCACTAAAATTACCACTACTTATATAAATCGTGTAATAAGTGCAAGCAAAAAAAGATGTGAGTTAATTAATGCATGGAATCCGAGGTTTTATTCCATCGGGGAATAGTGTACCCAACGTTACATTCGTGTAATTAAAAGAACAGATTGAAAATAGCAAACGAGTAGAAAGGGATCGGGTATGAATATCGGACGGAGGTTGTAATAATTATACTTTCAAATTACGAACGAAAACGTGAAAATGTTAGATTGGAATTTTGAATAAATGAATATAAAGAGTAGCAGGCAAGACTAAACTTGGTTTATACAATAGAGATGAATTGGGTAAGATAATTTTAATTAACACCTACAAATGTAAAGCTAAGTTAGATGTCACAAACGAAGCGTGAAACATGAGCACAGAAGAGCATGTAAAGCATATTGGGAATCTGAACTGCTGTTATGATCGTGTTTTTAAACAATTATCTTTCCCTTTATTTGTCGAATGTCAACACAAATATCTCATCATAGGACTCTATATTTCGGACCCTTTCACCAAACTTCTTCATAAACCATTTTTCAAAATTCAGCGCTAAAGCGAGCAACCTTTTGAGGTCCTATCTGAATTGTAACCGATCATCGCATATGCGTTGAGTATCGTCGACACGCTCTTCAATGGTTTATATATATATGTAATAATATTACACACTGCCATTTGTATTCGGCAATGTTTGCTCCAAATTGTATCCAGACCTACTTAGAAGTACATGTTTATACTTTTAACGATTCTCGTTCGCAAAGGGTTGGACTGCAATATAGTATTTTAAGTACGTACTTTTAATGGCATAGCGTCACACGAATCAACCAATTGATTTTTCGATTGCTACCCCAGAAAGACAATTCGCTAATAAAAGGACAAAAAAAAAATAATAATAGTGATTGTCTCAAACCTACGTGGAGTATTTTTTAGTCCCCTCGTCTCGCTCGTTCAGGAATCAAAGGAGGAGGAAGGACGAAATTGTACCGGCCAATCTGAACCTAACGTTCCCAAAACATTTTCAAGGTTCCATTTGAACGACGGAAAGAAGATCGGCAGAGTTCGACGAGGAAATTCGAAAAAGCCTGAGCCAGGGTGAAAGGAGCAGCACGGGCCTCCGGGCATGCTTCGACTGTGAGCATTTTCTTCGCGCGAAACTGCACGAACAACAACCTCTCGCTCGGAAGGAATACTCGACTATTTTAACCGTGAAATAACTCAGCCGAGGGTTCAGCCAGGAGGGTCGTGAGGCAAGAGTGGAAAGGAGAGAAAGAGAGAGAGAGAGCGTGGCATGATATGTGGGTCCTAAAGATAGAGCACCCGAAACAAGCATAAACCTTTTTATTCCACTTGCTCCGACCGACACTCCCCCCCCCCCCCCCCCTCACTCTTTCGACCGTACTGCGATATGCAATGTTACTTTTTATCGTGAAGAAAGATTGTATTCCCGCAGATTGCGGTCTGGTCCACAGTGAAGAGTACGCCTTTTATTTCGTTGAAATTTTCTGAAATTTCCTTGTCCCATTTTCACCTGTTACTATAAGTCGGATGATGGACACGAGATGATTCTGCCATCGGTTCTTCCTTTTCAGGGGAGACTTTAGAAGGAAGACATTTTATGCTAATTATTGATAGGTTCAATACCATAAGCCGCCTACGAATTTTGGAATACCGATAATATTGTTACTCTGTATTGCGTTTGACTTAGAAATAATATCAATTTTTTGTAATATACGTATAATGATTTCACCCATGTGCGCGTGTAAAAAGACGCTTCTATTGATAACATTATTGGATTTTCAAAAATGTTTATAAAATTTGAATAATATAACTCTTTCAAAAAACGTAGCTTTGTTACATAATCTGGGAAGTTCAAATAGCATTTTCACACATAGAGCCTCACTATTTAATAAAGGAGCAAGCACTTACGATTATTCATGCAGAAAATGTTCCTTAACTGGTCAGCTATTGGTGCCTTTAACTTAATCAATTTTGCATTTGAGTATTTATTTTAACATGCTGTTACACATACGTATATCTGAGCATATTATTTAATATATTGAACTACGCTTACTTTATTTCTATTGTCTCACTGCAGGATTACTTTTGTCTTTCACTGTACTCATATTTTAATATCTTTATGCAATATACATATACATATTGTTGTATTCGTGGTAACAAAAACTAAAGCCAATTAATTCACACAAACCGTATCAGCGATTATGGATTGACCTTGCTGCAAAATAGCTTTACTATCGAGTACGTGATGATATAAAAACGAGTAATAGATGGTAGCAATAAGTATCAGCACGTATGTATGTAACGATACAAAGTTATTTGATTGATTGGGAAAAATATTTTGGAAAAGTTTCCATAATGTAGTGGCATTTTCCAAAGAAGAACACGAGTATAATGGACGATAATTTTCAATTTAGGACCGTATACATTGGGGATCGGATTAGACAAGGGAAGCAATTTCAAGGGAAAACTCAAATTACAAGAGGACCGAAACTAATCCTCATTATAGGTAGCTTTCAATCAAACCTTTTAAACTGATATAAGAATTAAAAAATGGTACCTTGGACAATTAATGTATTCCTTTGTTAAAATGATTTTAATACCCGTTTTAAGAGAACCGAAACTGTTTAAACCTGGTAAGGCATTACCTAATAATATTCACGCAGGTGCATATATCTACATTTTGTTGCATCTACAAGTGTTTCCTCCTCATTCACGACGGTATAAATATTTTATGGGCTTTCCACTTTTACGAACTCGTTGACAAAATTATGAAAACTAAGGAAAACAAAAGAATTAAACAAACAAACGAGCAATAGAAAAACAAAGATCAATGTGGCCTCCATAACAGTGATCTAGTATACCACGGATAATGCGACGAATTTCTATCGAAAATATCACCCCGAATGCAAGCTATTCGATTCCACTGAAACGAATACACGCAATACGGCGATGTAAACCGCGATTATAGGAGAAGAACTCCTAAAATGTTTCGGAGCTGCTTCGAAGCGGTTCCACTCACACTACCTCGTCGTTCGATTATATCAGAAGCAAGCACTGCAATGAATGTTATCGCCGTACACATCTTCGAGAGAGAAAGAGAGAGAAACACGATCGTTTTCGTTGATTTTCCATTCTATCGTCTTTCCACTGAACCTGATTAATGCGTTTCGCGTGAATCAACTAATTTTTTCACGACTGATGATTTACGAAGCGGCACGGAGCGGTGGCTCGAAAATTCGTCAAATGAATGTACGTACTGGAATCCCTTTTAGTCGTCCAAGATCCTATCGAACACAGACAACCGTGTTCTTTAACTTTCCTTTGCAAGGAGTGAAAGTTTCTCTCGCAAAAACTGTCGTCACCAGCTCCTAGAAAGGTCTACATCTCTGCGGCGCTTAATTGTAGCAAGCCACTGATGTATCACAAGGATTAATGGGATTTTAACTGGGACAGGGAAATGTTGTCAAGGTGACATTATGAATGTGTAATTTTAAGGGAAATTGGAAACGCAATGGGATTTGTAAGGTATACTTCACTAATTGTCAACGGGTATTCTTCTGGCTGTGTGTTAAAGTCATTCGGTCGTTTTTATCGCACTGCTTACAAATGCACGTACTTTCCGCATTGTGGAATGCAAACATTTGTATTCAATTGGATATACAATTTGTACAGTATAATCATAGTTATGTAATTGATATTATTGATGTAAAAAAAAGTTTAGGAATTGATATTTTCTACCACAGAATCATAAAGAGATCCAGTAACTTGCTTTTCGTGATTCTGTAAGAAGTATCGTTGCGACTGCACAGTGTATAATATATCTGTTTTGCACTTTACAAATCCGTCTAGAATGGTCCCTGATGGAACCATGCATGAGATTGTCAAATGAGATGTGCGAAAGCAAAAATTAAAGGAATCAGAATAAATAAATCAGATAAAGAAATTTGTCGCTATCAATTTTATTCAACCGAGAATAAAACACAGTTCTCTAAATTATCACAGGAGCAATAGAGCCTGAATGAATGTTAATAGTGAGTGAATCGCTATTCTGTAAAAACTGTGAAGATAACCCGACTCCTTTCCTTTTCCCATAAACCTACGAGAAGAATTGTAGAATAGAAATAGTAAAGAAATAGTAAGAACAAAGAAAATCTTTCTAATCTTTAAATGATAACAAGGTATAAATGGCCTGAATCCTTCTAATCAAATAAAATGTGACCCCGGAAGCTTTCCCTCTCGAGATCATTCGCGTATGTACCTGCAAGTACGTGCAACTCAATCGTTATCGTGGAATATAATAACGGTTCTTCCGTTGGCTGACGTCACACAGGTGCGGCCACGTAGGCCAGACGTCAGCGAACGTTAACGAGCGACGAGCGATTCTCGGTAAACGGTGTCGTTAAGAAAGCAAGACGATTAACCTTTTCCAGAGTGGTGCTGCTCGAGCGAGCATCAACGAAAATGGAGGGAAATGGTACTCGCTTCGTTGACCTATAATTAAAGTGCTTCGTGGCTGAGAAACGTTACAAATCGTTTGGTGGGGGAAGACTTTAGCGTGTAAATGCTGCTTCTTTGATTTTTGCCATGAATTTCGTTTCGAAAGTTATCCCCAGATATCGTCCATCTTATGTCAAAACAATGAATGCGCTAGTTGTACTTTTTGAGTTCACCAATTGGTTGAACGTATCTTTTTTGTAAAAAATTAGATTACTATTAAATTTGAGCCCGTATACAAAATCAACGTCTATAACAAAATTTGAACAGTTTGTTCAAAAATACCAACTGCGAATTTTCAACGAAAAAAACTGGATTATTTATAGGGTATATTAACCCTAGAATTGCCATGGTACTCGAAGTAACCCATTTGTTTGTATTATACATTATTTATCTCCTTGTCTCGTCAATAAAAACAGGATTTATGGATCATTGCAGCTTTAGTAATATTACATTCGTTTTCGCTCGCAATTGAATCGAACACAAGATATATTAATTAGATTTTACATCGTATAATTATATGTTGCGTCGACAACACGTCCAACTAGAGTAACCCAATTCGTAAAAGCAATTGATTATAAGAAAAAATCGTGTTATTCGTGGTGTAATAAATATTCATGATAATATATGCTAGGTAAATTAATTTCAAATGGGTCACGTAATATCACGCTACATTTGTTTTACCCAAGGTGACCTTGATTTCGCCATGAAAATAAACTGTTTTCGAAAATTTTGTTTACTGATATTTATTGTCCACTGCAATTTTTGTTCTATTTTTTTTTTTTTGTCAGATGGCTGCAAGTGGGTGAAAAATCGTGTGTCGCGTTAGACTGAACACCCTATGGATATGCATTTTATTATTTTGTCCAATACAATGGTTAGATCCAATGACAAAGTTCATTTAATCCTCGTCTATGGATATAGTTTTCGAAAATGATTTAAAATATGATTCCGGCGACGCATTGCGCGGCATCATTAATGATGTTTACTATGTTAGCTAATTAATCGATCGATGAATTAATTCGAGGGCGAAAACTGAGCACCGATTGGCCAAGCAACACCGAATAGCTAAAAGTAATCATTGACATCATAGCACGTTCGGTCAAACGACACTTGCCGTCCGCTCGATCGATTATGCTAGTCGAGCCAACAATAAATATATCGGATCTAACTTAAGCAACAAAATGATAAGTAGATGACAGCTGTGTGCGTCACGAAACTAGTATACTTGCGATGTTTCACAAGTGGTTGGACACAAATACGTTGACATCTACGTCCAGTTGAGGGTGGCAGCGCATGATTTTTTCCATGGCGCCGCCAAGGATTATGGGAACCCAAACAACGCGATGTACGATTTCTTTGCCCACGTGAATTACACCGGGCACAGGAGACGGCAGAAAATTTTGTGTAATAGCCACTACGTTAACGAATGCTAGAAATTGAAGATGAAGTGTTTCAATCATTTTGCCGAGGGAAGACTAGAATACCGTAAACAGGGTTAATATAGTATTTAGTATTTAACAGAGCTAAGAACATTCTGTTTTGCCTTCCACGTTGTCGTCAGTTTTTGGAGGAGCAGAATGAAATTAAGTACGATAGATTAATCAAGCAAAACCGTTATTAATAGTAATACGGCAATACTTCACGGAGATAACTATCTCGCCTGTACTCTTGCTACGAGCCATACATTTTAACACGAAATCATGCAAAATTCGATTTGCTGCTTTGCTTACTGGTTAGATTCGCTGTGATTAGAGACGCCAAAATGAATATTTATTATACGGTACTATCTTCCTTAGCTAACATCTTCTGTCTAATGTGTTTTCGTTTCCCGTGTGGTGTGTCGAAATATTTGGAGTTGTTTGTAGGATCCTGGAGATAGTTTAATTTATTTATCCCAACTGTGTAAACTTTAACCAAACTAGCAATAAGAATATGTTATTTTCCCTTCCCCGTTAATTGTAGCGATACTGGAAATTCAAACACACTTTTAGTACACCATGCAGAGGTGCCCTGCGATAAATTCCATATCTCACAAACAGCGTTTGTTAGCGTTTACTTGCCACATTTGCCAGCAGATTTTTTTTTATAATGGCTCTCGAAACGACATTGAATCCAATCTTAATTTACCCTCCGCTCCCTCCACAGCAATGACATTCGCATCACGGTTACGCTCTTGCGGTGTAGTTACGGTTTTGCTGCGATGTCCAAGCGCCCATGATCGAAGCACCGGACTTCAGAAACGAAGCACAGTAACCAAAGCCACGAAAGTGGCATGAACGAAAACACTGGCGAAAATAAAAAGGAAATAAAGATGATACGAAGGGGAAACGTGAACGCGACCGAGTGACACGTGCCCGAAGAGTCATTATTCCATCAACGTCCTGTCTGCCGGCGAACGGAGACGCACACACGTGTTTACGCGTCATAACGGGCATGTGCACTTGGATGACGCGAAACGAAAGTGTCTTCTTTGTTGAGTCCGGCCAGGACGCGACGGCAGAAAAGAGCCGCGAGGAAACGCGCGGCGATGAAAACGATTAAGGTTAAATGGAAAGCTCGGCTGAGACGAGCAAATATTCTCGCGCTGAAAACGATCGAATGGAGCACAGAATTATACGTGCCAGACTGTTGGTCGCCGTACAAAAGGGTCTAATTAATTCTAAAATTATTGCAATAGTTCCATTAATTGTTTGTGCAAAAGTTTATTACTGTGCTTGTAGTAGGTAGCTAATCTTGCGTCACTGAGAAAATAGCGATTCTGTGCAACAGAATGGCCGACATTTCTTCAAACTATGCTCGTATATTCTCACATTTAGGACTAAAACCTATTAAACTGCATGACACGATAAACTTCAATACAGTAGAACCTCGATTATCCGTGGTGTCGAACATATTAATAATATATTTGCAATCTTATTTTCGCAATCTAAAAATATTTACCAAAAAGTGGTACCGTTTGTAATCAACGATTTCAATATTTGGAACAAAATTTCCTTTGAATCCCCCCCCGTTTCAACTTCATTGGGCCACCTTTCTTCTGGTTAGTCCTACTGTATTGCATGTATTTCCCACTTGCGCAAAATGATTTCGGTTAAGCGTATGCACATTTTCCGAACTACGAATCCCTTCTGCATTTTCCCGACAGGCGACGACCCTGCAGGTCAAGCGATGGTCGTAGTCTTCCTTCGAGAAAGATCGGCCTGCGCTTGACAGGCAAGTTAAACGGCACACGCAAGAAGGTGCAACGCTGGTACATCTTGCATCTGTCGTAGAGCAGCTCCCCATCGAGCAACCGTCATCAACTTCCAGCCATCGTTTCGTAGAAACAGGTACAGGCGGAAAGCGGGCCACGCTCGGAAGCTGGCCTATACACACCGAGGACGCGCAGTGACGGAAAACAGAATGAAGGAGAGAGCCGCTTCGTTGTGCGACCTCGACGGTTCCCCACGTCAATTTCGCGCTACGATCCACCCCTTTCCTAGACCACGCACCAAAGGTCACTGACCTCTCCCTATTTATCTCCTAGCAACGTTTTCGTACCGCAACTGGTCTCTCTGCTGAACGATGACAAATGGGACGAATCGGACTCGAGCAAATTAAACAGCCGAAAGATAGTCCCGAATACCATTGACGAATGGATGAAGTACGATACATCTCGCGAGATAATGACGCAGCTTACCCTTAACCGTGATACGACCGCCGTATACCTAATTGCCCTTTATTTAGAATTATACCAGAGCGAACGGACGAACCGTCTCGGTACATCAAAGTGTCGGCTCAACCGCGAGAGGCAGCAATTTAGGAATTAATTCCACGGCCGGTGATCATCGCGAACGGCTCTACTTCCGATAGCTCTCGGGGCAATTTCTTTTCTCTGCTTTGAAAGACTAACAGGGGTAGGAGGGTCGAAGACGCTCTAAGAGGCGGTGGAACGGAGGAAGAAAGGGATGATGAGAAGATCGGACGAGAAGGGGGGCCAAGTCGGTGCCTCTCTAGCTATCTCCGTTCCACGTGGACCCTGCTCCTGCTCATTTCGCACCAGTCGCCTTCCTTTGTTCCCACGCCTCTCCTTGGACCTACATCGTCCACCTCCTCCCCCTTCTCCTTCTACTCTTCTTCTTCTTCTTCTTCTTCTTCTCCTTCTTCTGCCGCCTTGCCGCCGATCTGGCCTATCGTCCCTTCGTGATTCACCGTTACACACAAAGGGAAGCTCGAACGGACCCTGGCTATAAGCAGCCTCGCGCTGCCAGCCAGGGAAGATGAAGACAGGAATAAGGATGAAAAAGGCGAAAAATAAAAAGAACGAAATGGAGAGTTAGAGAGGAGAAAACCAACTGAGGCGGCTTCGAGACAGGACGATCCGCAGGTTGTTCGTGCATCGAGCTAGAAGTTACTACAGCGTGAAAGTCGCGGGGAAAAAAATGAACGACACGA
Organism: Nomada lathburiana; assembly: GCA_963667235.1. Classification (NCBI taxonomy): domain Eukaryota; kingdom Metazoa; phylum Arthropoda; class Insecta; order Hymenoptera; family Apidae; genus Nomada; species Nomada lathburiana. The sequence continues at coordinate 1,331,842 of OY763897.1, read as the reverse complement.
GCACCTCTGCGAATGAGGAGAAAATTCTCTTCCGTTTCCTTCGTGGACCGCTTTCTGCGCCGCAGGAAACCGGTACAGGGTATCGGGAAACGTCGACTTCTATGAATATTGGAAAAGTAACGGAGCTGAAAAGGCGAAAGCACGTGGAGCCTGCGTGTAACGATTCAAGGATGCATCGGCCCTTTGGCAAACTTGGAGAAGAAAGCTGAAATTGCTGGGGAAAGTTCACGCAACTTGTGACGAACGATTAACAGTACAGAGGCGGGTCTTTGGAGCGAGCCGGCGAATTCGAAGACCTTGGGTGCAGAAATTGGAGATCAAATTCGAGGACTGATATCTTGATAGCAAGCGAAAATACCAATTAGTTTATATGCTCGATCTGACGTGCAGCTGGTTCAAAGTTTTAAGAGGTTAATTCTATTACACTGATTAACAAAGTTCCCAAATGCTTGCCACCGAAGTCACTTGGCTGTACACGCTGCGGCTTTACGGTTTATATTCAAATTCCCAACACTAGATACTCTCATCGAAGTCGTATGCATCAGTTTTAGACTGCTTTCAGTTGCACGATTTCCAGAAGAGCAGCACAAGTATTTCGATCAGAAATTGCATTTAAAATTTGGAATGGCGAGGTTCGATTCAAAACTTCTGCAAACTCGATTCCACGGTGATTAAATTGAATTTCTATTTAGCTTGAAAAAACGCGAAAGAGTGCGCAACATCCTTGAAAGTCCAATTGGTATATGGAGGGTTCAGAAGCCAATCAGTGTAAGTCCATTGGCATTCAAACCGAGATAATACGGTTTTTACAAATTACTTGAAGAAAAAAAACATGACAATGTTAGTACCGTCATCTATTGCTTACGTATGAAAATAGTGAGCTAATTGATATATCAACTGAAAATTTTAACAAGAAAGATGTTTTTGCACTACGAAACTCATGTTCAAGGAAAGTTGGACTTGCACTGATTTGTTTCTGAGCACTCAGTATAATGTAATGAATACCGTGCGATTTTATTGGATAAATTACTTTTATTGGATAAATTGCAAACAGTGTTCCGAAAGAGGAGTGTGGAAGGGGTGCAGGTAGATATTTGAGTATACGTGCACGGTTAAGGGTAGAATGAAAGAAGCGCCGTGAAGGAAAATGACTACAGAAAATTCAATAAAATTGCAATGTCCTGGCGTGATCCATCCCCGTGTTGGATAAAAAGATCAGACACATAGTGGAGAATGACGGGGAAAGGCCTGAAGATGGAACCAAACGTAAAATGTGTTCGTAGATTTTTGGAACGAAGTTTAGCACCGTAAAACGGCACGCGAATGAAAAAGAACCTATTGCAATCGGAGTTTTTAAAAAGGTGTAGGCGCGCGTGACAGTCTATGGCAAACATTTTGCGCAGCTGCATAATTTTGCCACTCAATAATTTTGCACGCAAATAATGCCCCGGCCAAATACATGTAAATTGTTTACATTTTCATTTTCAATTGGCAGAGGCATTGTCAGAGTAATACATACATCGATTAACGTTAGAATTATTAAGCCCAGTGCTCGCGTGATACGTAGTTGGAATAACAAAAACGTAGTTCGTCTTGTTTTTCTTAGGGACACTGTTCATTTAACAACTGCAAATCATTTCTGCGAAACTTTTGCATAAAGGAAACAGATATAATTTAAAAAAGGGTTGCTTTTTCGGTGCAGCAATAAGGAATGAAGAGATTATTTCTGCTTATAGAACACGAATTTCGCGCCTAACAAGGGAGTCAGAATTGAACCCCCTAATCTTCCTCGAGTTTTAACTTCGAGTGTCACCACAATCGTCACGGTACGAAAGAATTTGCTAACACATGAACTTAACCCTTTCGCTACGAAGGATATATGCCCTCGTATATTCAGCAATTGTTCGCTAAATATCTACATAAAATTTGGGAATTGAACAAGATATCTAAGTGCTTATACGCGTACCCCTTCGATAGTAACAAGAACTGCACTCTTCTGTGCATCGAGGACATTTTTCTTTTCGAGGATACCGGAGTGAAAGGGTTTAACAACAAAAAAAATGATCGGTATCACCTCCATCGCAATTCATGTCAATCTCCAAATCTAGAGCAAAATAAAAGCTAAAGCACGACGAGACGCTTCTAGAATGCCGCCCATTCGCGACGCCAGGAGATATTTCTCAGCAGAACCAGAGAAGGAGGAGACGAGTTCCCCGTTGTCGTCGTCGTCGTCGTCGCCGACGAATTCCCAAAGATTCGCGTTCCCCAGCCGCATCGAGGTCACTGGCAGGGAGACGGCAGAGACAAAAGCAAGGTATTCGAGTGAGAAGAGCACGAAAAAGCGTTCCTAGAGGGAGAGAGCAGAGGCCGCCGGTCGTAAGGTATGAGTAGATTTCGAGCTACGAGCAGAAGAGAGGCGAAATAAAGCAAAGAAGGAGTCAGCGGATAAATTGACCAGTAGCCGAGTGCCATCCGACCGGGAATGGAATCGGAAAGGTTGGTAAAGGGTGGCGATGCCAGGGGTCAGAAAAGACAGCCAACCAGCCGACGGAGAGTACGTTGGACGAAGGGAATGAAGGAGAGGACGGCGAGTGCATTCGGCGAAAGGGGGTACACGAGGCGAAGGCAGAGTAGGTTCCGTGAGAGTACGCGAACGATAATTCGGAGCCCCGCGGCCAACTCAAAGGACCAGCGGGACGATATATCAATGCCCTGCTTGCAGAACAATTCGAACTATCCGCGATACACAAAGAAAAATACCAAATCGAATGCCTGGAATAGCGGTGAGCGGCCACGGCTACTTCCATCTCGTTTCTTCCCTCCTCTCTTTCTCCCACTTGCCTGTACACTTGCCCCTTACCAGCCCCCCTAAGCTCGGGTCGTGTTCTCTCTGTTCCTCTTTCCTTGGACCTTTCTCCCTGCTGACTTTGCATTCCCTCTCTACCCCCCTATCTTTTCTCTGTCTCTGTCTCTGTCTCTGTCCGGTGGCTCGTTTATACACATATACACACGCATGCCAACCCCGTTTTCCCCGGGTAGAGATGCGTTCCCGTAGTTGGACTGCCGATGCCAATGGACTACGCTAGCGGACTCTTTTCTCGGACCTCGAGGGCATTCATGCATGTGCACCAGGGGCAGGCTGGAGATGCGAGATTGTTAGGGGGCATGGATTAGGAAGGCGGGAAGATCTTAAGAGTTTCAGCCCTGGAGAACGGCGGGGAGGAAAGAATTTTTCTTTGCTTCCAATAAGGTTTTTTGGAATTGCGATTAATGTATATGTGCCTGGAGGGGGACACTGTAGGTATCTTGAAAAGAAGCAACACAGTGTAGACTACGAAGTCGACTTTCGTGAGGACGACCAGCTTGGTGAGATTCTAGATCTAACAGCGGCCGAAGAATGCATATATTTGTGGAAACTCCGTGGCGTAGTACAACTACAAGAAACTTGGTTGCTATTACTGATGTATTCCAAGCAGGACAATCGATTGCATTGTATGGGATAGTAAACGGGACTTATGTATCATTGTAGGTGCATCTGTAGTCGCTGAAAATCTGTCGTAGGTTTCTTTACGAAAACCACGATGACTGCTCAATCATGATTACTCAATTACTATCGCTACAAAATTACTCCCCTACAGAAAATTCTAATTCGCCATGGGCCCGTGAAATGTACGGTTGTAACAACTACGACTACATTTCACGGTCGAGTGAAAACGCCCCTACACATTCAATGTTGGGAGCTTACGAAACACAGTAATTTGGGTGACAAAAAATAGCGACAAAAAATAGCGTGTCCCTCGAGTTATAAATGTTAGGCTTAATTTGCAGAAAAATAGGAAAGAGTCCGAAATTGTAGCAACATTTTGGTAGTATTTTAATTTGTTTCATGATAATAATCAGTGAAACTGGATCAGATTAGGATCAATGTCCACCTTTTAACCTAATCATACTGATAGTAAATCTCCGCGCCTTATTCGGGTGGACCAATCGGCATCGCCCCTCGAAACTTTCCCCTAGCATCTTTGCTGCATCATGGATGAGGTCTACATCTCAATCGAACCTCGTATCTGCCTAAAGCTCATCAATCATCGCTTCGAATCAAGATAACGAGATATCCGGTGGAAAAGTCAGCACTAACGCAGTGGAAACAAAATCGCGATTAACACGCGGCCACCGTGTATCTGGCGCAGACCAGAACTATATGCCAATCGAGTGATGGAGTAGCGGTTTGGTTATAATTGGATCAGTTTAGTTAGGTATTGCAAATATTGGCAGCCAGGGAAGCTGGCGACCCAGTGATGAAACCTAATTGGGTAAGTCGGCCTGGCCTGGCGCCAAACGAACCGGCCCAGCTTCGAACTCTAGATAGCCCCCGGTGATATCCAACCATCTCTGTTTCACCTGTCCGAGTCCACTGTACCGTACTCGCCTATCCGTCGTCGCGACGCACGGAAATTGACACGTAAATACAACGGTGGATGCGTACGTGAAAATGCAAATGTACAATGGGGAATTCATTCGCGCGACTAGTTTAATTGGGCTGCAATGTCGCGACGCGACGCAACTGTGCGACGTCGAAATTGTATTGAAAGAGGAACACACAGGCCAGTCACGAGGGGAGAATCCTGATGAAGGAGAGGAGCAAGGGGAGGAGGATAATTTGACTTATGTGGACGAGCGGGAACAATGAAGAGGGTGCGAGAAGCATCGGTAAATTATCTTTTTTTGGGGAGGGGGGGGGGGAGTGGTTTTACAGTGGTAGAACATTTTGTGATAGGAAATCGGTGAGTATACGAAGGTTTACGAAAGTAATAGTTGGTCAAAAGTGAAGTAAAGAGATTTTCTACTGATATGGTATTATGTTGTTAATGTTTCTGTATTATACAAGGTCTCGTAATGCGAAGAATCTTTTTCAAGTAGGTAAAAGGTAACGCCCGGGATGGCCCCGAGTGCAAAGGGTTAATATTAAAATTCACTACCGTTTGCGAAATCATAAGCAAGTTCAACATGTTGCAACATGCAAAATAATTGGGTAAAGCCAGGCAAAGTTTTTATCTACGTACTACGTTCGTACGATATGTAGATAGAAAAAATTTTAATACATACATATGCATACTGCGTTAATTTTGCAAATAGTTAATTTCCTAACAGAAAAAGCAATTGAAAATTGCATCAATTATTCTTCTACGCTTTGCATTTCTCTAAATTATAACATACAATCAGTCATAAAAGTCTGCGCACAGCTGCTGTTAAAAGTTCGAACATTGCACATTAAAAAATACAAGGGTTCACGGCGGAATGTAATTAAAAAATAATTTGTTGCCTAAAATAAATCAGATTTTAAGCGGTGGCAACTCCTGTAGCTTGAAACCAATCAAAATTCAATAGATATACAGTCGCCTAGGAAAGTAACGCTCTTACCAACAATTTAAATGTATAATAATGTATTCTTTATACTATAAGTCAAAAAATCCACATATATCGTTTTCATTTGCAGGAAAATACCAATCGTTAACTTACTTTCCGAGGCGACTGTATGTCCATGAATTACCGATATGTCGCACACGAAGCTCAATTACAATTAAACGCAGCCCAATTTATATCGCAATGAAATTATTCCCAATCTGCTTAAATACGCGACACCGCGTAGCTTTGAAATTTCTCTGCCATTCTGTATTCGAAAATTAGCCTGCACAGTGTTAAAAAAAGAATCGACAAACGTCCGCACTCTTCCTGTCCACGAGGAACGCGATATGTATTGTACTTTGAAAAGAAATTTCGGTGCGAGGTGAACGAACCGTAGGAAAGCGACGTGCTCGCCGTTTGGGATGCAGCGTGCATTGTAAACGAGCCGGGCGACAAGTGTGCACTTGATAGTGTTGACCTTTCAATGACGCTAACCTACTCCTCATCGTTGTCGTTACCATCTCCTCTTTCTCCCTCTATTCTCCTGTCACACCCCACCTAGTCGATCAAACTATCGACCAATTTCCATGCGATCGTTAAACAAACCTTGTTCAACGAGAAATTTTCTAACCGTGTAAGTTGTTGGGTTAATTTTTAATAAAAGCATTAATACGCGAACGGTTCAGTTGGTCGAAACGATTGAAGCGTTGGATTTTTCGAGTCGGTATGCTACATTGAAAGGTTAGAAAGGGGGAATGAGCGAGCTTAATTTGGGCGTTAAGTTGCTGCAAATATTATAGGCGGTACAATAAGCGCGGGCGGTTAACAACGATTCACGGCTAGCAAGTAAACGAAAGTACTGGCTGATTTTGAAGAATGTTGAGAACAGTCGGATGAGAAGCGTAAATGGACGTCGGAGGTCGTGGCAAGTTCGAGGTTAATCGTTCGTTTGGCATGGCGTGCCTCTTGGACCGCCCACGTTATATAAGATGAAAGCTAACGAGAAAAAATAATGTCACATACTGTGGTAAACAAAATTGAATGGATAGTACGTTTGCTTGAGTAAAATTAACTTTTCTCGTGCAAGTTTTATTCACTTTATGTGGTAATGGCAATTCACTTTACGTTTTAATTGCGAATTTGTATACTATATCAATGTACATTCGCAAAAGAAAAAAAAAAATAGTGAAATACCAGATATCCTGAGGACCGTATTGTTCACATACATTTTTGTGACTAATGCAATTCGGATTTAGTTCGGGTATTAAGAGAAGATCATCTTGATTTTGGAGATGCAAGAAGCTGACGAAAATAAGCAAGAATGTTTGCCGGAGACATGTAACCCTGGAAAATTTTATTATCAAACTAGAGTTTATATTTGTGCATTGCGAATGCCTGAATTTCTCAGGAAAGTCAAATAAATTATCGATAATTCCCTCCTATCAGTAATATTCCTCTGTCCATAAAAATACTCGAACGTTTATTACTCATGCATGTACCTTCTAGAACTCAAGCCAGAAGCACGTAATTCGAATCTCAATGAATTTGCACGGAAACCGTATGTACAAATCAAATCGCAACAATTCACTTAAAATTTCACCACCTTAAAGGGCGAATGAACAGGTGCTGGATCGTTTGAAGTAACCGTACGTCCTCGTTATCCTGTTTAATATTCTTATTTATTTTCTATGCCAATAGAACAATGGGACAAATGATATAAATTCAGTATGTATGTACTTGTATTGTACTTCACCTGTTGCCCATACAGATTAATATTTAAACGGCTCTATCGACAGAGTGAAACATGTGCACGTCGCTTTTCCTTACAATCACAGATATCGTCTAATAGTCTAAGTCTAATGCAATGTAAGCTGCCTGGCCAGTTTGACCCTATGAGGCACCAGGATTTTCCAGACAAAATGATGATATAAAACAAATAAATTAAAACTTAATTGAAAAATGCTTAGATATTTAATTATTAGGTCATCATTTGAATTATTACACAAACGAGGCCACAACGCCCCAAAGAGTTAACCGATCGTTCCAGCAGCCTTCCCCGAACGTAGGAAAAGCCACGAGAATCAATTCAAACAGCCAACCAGTGGAAGAATATACGTAGAATGGGTGACGAAAGAAGAAATAAGAGGCAAAGGATGCGCGTAGCTCGCGCACACGCTTGCATATACGATTGTAGGTGCGTTGTTACATATGTATAGAACATGCAGGCTGACGGAGGATCACGTGAGTGGAGGGCCCAACGGCTGCCGGGGCCCCAATGAATAATTCATGACGGAACCATGGGAGTCACGAAGACCCATGATCGTCGTTGTAACACACGTTGCCAGTGCTGAAGCCTGGCGCTCTTCTCTCGATGAAAATCGAACGATTCTGCACAGTCTTTACACGCCTATTACGCGTCTTGATTATTTCCGCCGGTTGTCGGTATCACGTTCAAGGTCAAGTGACAATTGTTCACGGATTTTCGCTGATCTTCGACGTGTGCTGCTTCTTTACATAAATGTTTATGGATCGATATCATTAATTTGTCTGTTAGGAAATAGTCCCGAGAAAAGGTTTGTTCCGTCGTTTTCGAAGGAAGACATTTTCAACTCGTCTTCTTATTTTTTGTTTGTTTGTTTGTAAAGATAAAATCAAAAAGGATATCGGGAAACGACTGGTACACCTGAAATGCTTCTGTGGGATTTTAACGATCTATCTGCGATGAGCATATTCTTGGAAACGATTTTACTTTTCTGTCATTTGTACGCTTTCTAAGAAACGCTGTTTATACAGGGTGGACCACGAACCGTGTTCAACTGCGATTATTCTATTGTTAGTGGGCCGATTGAGAATTATTTTATTTGGCGTAATACAGTAATTAGTATATTGATATTAGGTATATTGTAATTAGGGCTGCAAAATGATGACCTCCAAAACTTCGAAGAAGGGTGTCGAGAATTGACTCTAATTATTTTGAAGCTCTCAGTAAATCATATTGTATCAGGTAAACGAATTTTCAATCAACACACTGATAATACAATAATCTAAGCTCATCACGTTACGTGGTAGACCCTGTATATAAATAAAGAAAAATAAAATTGGTTACTATTCTGACCAGACGAATGATTTTGCAAATTGTAAAGTGTAATGCAGAAGCCAGTTTTGCTTCTGACAACTCCAATTGCAAATTCGAATTGATAAAATAATACTTTTCACACTAGGCTTGCGGTTCTGAAGCGTGTTAATGAATTTCCGTCCCCCTTAATATTTATATTCATAGAAAACGTGCATTTCTTATCCTGAATCAATTTCTATTGTACCCATTGTTCAGTGTCTAACAGCATACAGTTTATCCTTGCCCCCTGAGACTTAATTATTGCTGAGGTACAGTTATTTTCTCGCTTTATTCAATTACTTATCGTTCTATCTAAGTTAACCTGACAGCAGAACATTTTTCCGATGAAAATTATTCTACAGATTAATAAAACAAAAGGCATGTCCCTTCTAAAGTAGCATAATGTATTTAAGAAATAACTAATCGGAAAACTTCCACAGGCTCGTTTAATACAGAGAGATATTCAGACAATTCGTATAAAAATGGTACAACTTTTTTTAATTCGTAATCTCCTGAACCCGTGAAATTCTAGTCAATTATTACACGATTCAATTTCTATATTTCCATTAATACCTGACAATACCAACGTCCGAAAACTTGCTTCTGATTGCAATCAAAATCACCCGTTCTCCGCACGTGGAACAAACGAAAGAATGAGCCATTCAATGAATCATACAAACGATTAAATTCAGTGCATCTGTAAACGATTTCTCGCGTGATTGTTTCTCAAAGCTTACAATTAGCCATACTCCGAACACCATTGACAACTCGTTCGTCGAATTCTCGAGACGTGAAATAATTTCGGTCCAAGTGTATCGCGCTTTGCTTACGCGAGAATAATTTTTTGGAAGACGCGAATAGAGAAGAGAGAGGCGATGAGGAGAGAAACAGTGCGTCAGCTCCTGCCAGAAATAACATGGATATACTTAGACGGCCCTCCGTGCAAGATCCAACCAAACCACGCTTCTCCGAGGCCAATTCGAGTCCTAATGAAAACTACTCGCGTCGACTGACTTCTCTTCAGGATAAGCAATCGTGCACGTCGTTCGTTATCCAGTTCAACGTGGATCGAAATAAACTTTTAATGGCTTGTATCGAAATTGCACCTTGTTCGGGCGATCGTCTGTGCAGATGCATGATGTTTGATCATTTGGAAATTAAGGCTTGAACCACATTATTAATGGAGTTTATTAATGGCACTAGCGTTTTGTATTAATATGGTTACGTTATGTTAATTCTTATGGTTTGGCATTTCGCTTCAGTTTGCAATATTTATTTGAATTAGAATAACTTGTGATTGAAGAATTAACTGTTTTACATGTGCAAAGAATGAAATGTTAATGTAATATTATGTATTATTATGTGAAGAAAGTTATCCAATTTGTAGTGGCACGACTAATAATAATAATAATGGCAGAAATTTTAATACAATATAATAATATAAAAACTTTATTCAACAATGTATGTATTCACTATATGTTGAACTGCGATCCTTATTTCTTTGTCAAACCAATCAGAATCGTGTTTGCTTTGAATAACAAAGAAAGCATTATTTGCTTCAGAAATGTGGCATTATTTTTGGTCCAACGCAACATTAAAATCCTACACATATATAATTTATATTTACATTTCTAATAAGCCTATGATGTTGAAATATAATTACTGTCTTGTTAATTATCCAAAACCATAAATATTGGCAACAAAATTACCCAAATTCTAAACTTTAATTGACTTTCTATAGATAAAGAATGCCGCACCATCGTGTGCAACAAAAACCGATACGAACGACAATTATACTGATGAATTCACAATTTCTACGCAGTCTAAGTATACGAAGACTTGTATACTTGTTACAACTAGCCAGCTACTCTTTGAAATACATTCACCCTGATGTAAAAATAAAACTGGAACAAGAAGGACTGTCATGTAAGTCAGTAAGAGGCCGATGTTATGATAAACCGCTTGCAAGCAAAAGGAACGACTGTGCTGTGCGGTTGCGAGTAAGGACCTCGTGCCAATAAAAAGAAGTACATAGTATATACACCGTTCCATGAATTTTTAATAGGCATCTCACCTGAACGATTCCTGGGTAGAAATACATTGAAATCGATATATTGGAGTAGAAAATTCGTTAAAGCTATCGTACAGTTAACGGCGTTATTTCTTATAACGAATCACACGCAGCTGTTGCAATGGCAAAGCAATTTTACTATTTCTTGGATGAAAGGGAACTTGAAAGAAAAGTTAATAGAAAAATATCAAATTCGAAATTCCCCATGCACAAAATACTTTCCATTAAAGAAGAGACCTTAATTATTGATAAAATTCGTACAATATCACAGACTGATAGATGTTCAATTTAATACATTTCACGAATTGTAAAAAAAGGCTAGAATACTTGAAAATAAAGCAACAAATAATCGACAGTAACTAAGGTACTCCGAAATCGATTCAGGAGCGAGCAATCAATCAAATGAAGAAGAGAAACAAGCAATTCGATGTGGAATAATACAATATGTATAATACAAGAATCTAATTGGATAATTTATTGTCCGTGCAGAAATACTAAGTATGCTCTTAAATCCAACATTAGTCTTAAACGGAAGGTTCGTTAGAACCAAATAAAACTGAACAATATGTTTTCCACGATTAATCGAATAATCAAGGATATGTGCAGGTCTTGCTCAGTAAATTCAACGAAAGATGACAGAGTGCTTACACGCACGGCACTGTGACAAATCAAGCATCGAGTTAACAGGAAGCAAAAGGGGGGAGTAGAGAGAGCAATAAGAAGGAGATGAGTAGCATCGAGACGACGAGAAACTCAAATGAGACTTCACGTCGCGGATGCGATGCAAGTTTAGGTAGTGACTGCCGCGTTAATCTAATCTGCTCGGTAGAGCAATAATAATACGTAAAAATCGCACTGTCTATTCCGGTGTCTCATTACAGAGCGCTTCCTCGTCGAATTAACGGAACAAAAACGAGGTTGAAAATTAGCTCGAATGTTTGAAAGATGGCAATTGGTCATCATTTCTACAATCTTTCATAGAATTATAATTTATATGCATTAATTGAATATCTGTATTGCATTTGTTTTATATTATATTGCTTTTCGATACAGTTCAAGCATATTCAAGCAGAATAAAAGCTTCTGTATTGAAAAATAGAAGAAATTACGAAACGATGCGAAGCGAAAGGTAACTCTTACAATTAGTGTATATTGTATAAAGTAGAATTCCTGTTTATAAAATAAAGTTTTTAACGTGCACGACGATTCGATTTCTCAATACATAGTATGCTTCATTTCCGTGATCAGGAACGAGATGAATTCGACGCAGAAATTCAAGCGATAATCGAAATGGTTTGTAGTTTCCATGACTAGCACGAGGCTTTTGGTTCGATTCCAAGCGTAGGTAAGCAGCCTCGTGGAATTTATACTAACAGACCAGCTGAAGCGTTTGCGGTTAATGATTATTTCTAGAAAATGAACGACAGAACGTTCATCTATCAGGGCGAAGCGTCGTGTACGATAATGTACACGTTGTTTCAGATTTATCTCTATTCGTCCATGGGACAGGGGGTGAACATTCTCCAAGCATCGATCAATGTACACGATCGCGGTATGCAAAGTGAAAAATAATGGTAACATTGGATGAAAATGCTATCGAAAGACTGATGTAACGTTATGTCTTAGCTTGGAAGCAGTCCAACAACGAGGCATTATCGAAACTTGTCTAACTTGTATTATTAAAAAGCCACTATATTGGGATGTATATCGTTTCATGATTAGTTTTGAAGCTTTTGTGTGATCAAAATGGAAATACTAATACTAATACCAATAATACCAATAATAATAATAATAATAATAAACCCCGTGTGGGCGAGGGTCAGAATACTCCCACAGTAACTCCTGCTTGTCGTAAGAGGCGACTAAAAGGAGAACCCTACACAATAGCCCTACTAGAACAGCCACGCACAAGTCATACAACCCCGTCCGAAGATGTTTTGCGGGAACAGCCTGCAACTACCAAAGGCGGCAACAGCAACGCATGAAATGGACACATGAAATGAATATCATGATCATGCGTTGCTACTATACTGCCACGAAACTAGAGACAATAAAAACTAGCAACATAGCCCGAGCATTCCTAAACCAAATGGAAGAGCGAGATGAGACCTGACGAGGATCGGTCTCATCCGCGTATCAACCCAGGAAACGGAGAAGAAAACTATAATAATAATAATGCGGTGTTAAACGAACGTTTCGCCGATCCACTTAGAAGATATACGATTTTTCGAACGATTAATTTATTGCGCGTATTTTTCATTGAATTTGGAGAGAGTTTCAGACGGCGAAATAAATAATCGAGTAAATGTTTCATTAATCAAACAAGAAACAAAGTGCCAGATATCCTGGCGTACATTGTATGCTGGTTAATTTACCAAAGTTACGTTAAATTTGAATTTATGACCCGTAATGCTACACTTAGGTTTCATTCTAAAATTATCCTACGTAATAACATATCGTGTAATGCATGGAAAATATCAAGCGCGCTATAGAAATTTGGCCGGTTTCGGCCTATTCCAGTCAACTGCTACATTATTTTACTTTATTCTTATAACGCGAATTATATACCCGGGTATCGTCGATGCTTAAATTTGCATATTTATCGCAATAAAATTCTTGAATTATACGCAAAACGAATTTCCAAGCGAACAGAGATAATAAATAAATAAGTAAAATATCAATCGCCATTAAATTCGCGCTTCACTGAACTTTCGCAAAATCGACTACGAATATAATCCATTCTAGCGTTACGAAACAGTTCACCTTCTAATTATTGTATAACAGAATAAACCGTTCGCGGAACGAAATAAAAAAAAATGCTGGCCTTTCGTACAATAAAATACACACGATCTATCTCATTGAACTTTAACACAGTTTTTCATCTCTATCAAAATCTCCGCAAACCGCATGCAACAACTATTCACCCAACTTTCACTGGCCACTAATTCTTGTGCAACGTCAACACACACCAAATCCGATTAAAAGAGCACCGAATCTGAAGCTGACAAACGTCACCACCCCCGGGTTATCACGGCGAATAAAAAACCAGCACCCGAAAAAAAAGAACAGATTACACACGTGGCAGAGTATCGTCACTCAGGTTTTTCGCGTTACACAGCCAGGCTACCTGTTACATTTCCATCCAGACCGAAAGTTAACCGCACACGTGCACAGCCGACTGCACAACGTGTGCTTTATTCACAAAACAATAGCTCGCATAGTAACGTGCACGTCGACATGCAACGGATTATGCAGTCCGCGCTTAGAAAGTTTCCCCTGCTCGATGATTTTCTACGCTGAACGGTCGCCAGCTTTGAATCGCACTGTCTTACCTAGCTAACTGTGCCCAGAAAGGGAAGCACGATTTAATTAATTAAGACCCGCGGCACGACGCGTACAATGAGCTGCGCCGAACAGACAGGAAACCACCATTTCATTTTATTTCACCCTGCAAAATCAGTCGGAGAGAATTAGTATTCTTCCTGTTTTTTTGCCAATTTTTTTTGGTTCATTCCCTCGGCGCAACGAGAGTCAAGCAGCTTACTATTTTCGTTTGTTTTATTGGCGTGTAAAGCGAGGTTTAGTGCTAGTAAATCTCGGGTTAATGCATTGACGTTTAAAAGTTTTACGACCGATCACGTGGCACGCGTCCGCTTATTGTACAAAAGTTGTGTGCTATCGACGTCGCGTAGTGTCCCTTTGGAAATCAATGCGATTCGATGTAATAAACAAGTGCTGCATAGTTTAGCGGCAGTAAATCGAGCATTATTATATTTTCGCTTGGATAGAAAAAGTTCTGATGGGCACGTGTACGCGAAGTTTGTCCTGCGAAGATTATCGGTTGCGCAACAAGGCACTTTTCTATCTATTTCTTTTTCTGTATTGCTTTCGTTCTGAGTTTACGTTTCATGCTTTGGCAATTCATGTTGAGAAAGAGAAGCAGCGGTACTCGTTTGTCTCTTTCACTGTCTGAACGTATGCTTGGATTTCTCTGAAAGAAATGGAGCTGGCTATTCTTGAAATATTTAAAAATACATTCTCCCCTGTCTTACAATTAGATGCGTAAGTGTCGCGTCCAAGAATATTCTTCTTCAAATTCAACGCGTATAATTTATTTCTACAGTGTCATCGCTCGATTCATACGATCGCAGCGATCTTACTTTTTACTCTAGGGAAGCTTGAAAAAAAAAAAGTGAATACCCAAGACACCTATTTGGAAATAAAACTTCCCAAACACATAAACCGATCATTAAAGGATCGCTGGCAGAGAAAGAATAAATTCTTGCAATTGTGTCCACGGCGAAGACTTTTACAACCCGTCCACCGTGATTTCTCTTCAGTCAGCTTAAAACGCTAATGCTGCGAAACGGCAACGGCACACCGTACGTCTATCGTAAAACCACTGAACGATCGGCGAAAGAAAACGTAAGAAACCGCTTTTCGGATACTTATCTAAACAAGCGTATTCAGCTGTAACCCCTCTAAAAACAACCATGTCGAAAAGACAGACAAAAAAAAGAACAAGGATGCAGCAAGGACGAAAAAGGGAAAAACACAAATTGCAGGAGCAGTGTACAGCTATTCGGAACGAGGACGATAAAACGGAGCCGTAGAGAAAACGTTCGTCGCGCTCATTGTTCATTAAAAGCGGGGAAACGACGTCGTAAACGCGCCCACGAAACGTCCAGATGACCAGGTCGCTGTAATTTCCATTCGACCGTGTTAATACAATGACGGCGTCGAGAGGGCCGGCGTCACCGCCGCTGCCACCGATGACGATGACGACGACGACGATGACGAAGACAACGACGATGCTAAAACGCAAACACGAAACGGGTGGGGAGAAAGAGACAGGGAACGACCAGGGTGATCTTGCACGAGCAAATAGCATTTGTAGCCGGAGGGTGGACAGAAAGTCGTAAACACGAGGTTGTAACTGTAAAACCCGTTTCCATCGTGTTTCACTTACCCTCCGTGTGGCGATTCCTCGCCTACTGTGCGTGAAAATCTGCACCATTAAGCGGATATCGATTGGAGAATAGTTGAATACTGTGCGACTGAAAGTGGAGGGATTTTCGAAGTGGGTAGTTGGTTGGAAATGAGTTTACGTAGATTTGTTACTTTTCGCAGCTCGACGATGACCCCACTTTTGTCTAGAGTACACGAGTAACTAAAAGTGAGTAATAATAAATAAATGAAAAGTAAGCAATAATTTCGGTCCAATTGGCTGCGTTTGAACAAATATGATATACAGTACATAATCCCTCGAACAACGCGGTTTCGATTGTACGCGCATTATTTTCCGACGCATTTTTTTTAAAACATTTCTTTCGAACTAATTTATTCAGCACATCTTTACAATTTTTTGTATCGTGACGAATGAGAGAGGTAAAGAAGAACGTGAAGTAATTCTTCAAAAATTGCGCAAGAAGTAGCATACAATAAGTAGTAGCACTGAATTCAAACACATAACGAGCTCTTTTGGAATTTGGAAAAAAAAATCAAACGATTAGTGTATCACTGCGAACTACGCGTGTATGTATACATATTGTATATGCATATGCACGTATGTGCGTATGTCTTCAGTTTTTGATAGGGGTAAGGGGTGGGCTCCAAGACTACGCGGATTTCACACTACGCGATCAGTCGCTGCCCCTAACCCCCGCGTTGTTCCATGGATTACTGTAATAAGTTTTCGCCCACCTGCGGCTGATAACTTTTTAAAATTATCCGTTTTATTGTTTGTGTTAAAGGTTCGATTAAGAATTTGAATACGGCGCTCGACCAAACCTGTCAACAATTTATATGTACCTATTTCTATGGAACCGCCCAAATAACCGGCTTTCAAATAAAAATTACATGTTTTGCAATTGAGTGCAGGTAGTAATCAATTTAATGCCGGTAATAATAAACAAAATAGAGTCACGATGGCTCAGTTGGCTGGGGATTGGACTCGTAATCGAAGAGTACTTGTGCTTTCAATCGTGATTCTGGTGGTTCGGAGTCAATCTAAAGCTGTAGGTTAAAATAAATGTCCCAATCATTTTCATATCACTCGCTCCACACCTCACAGTCACAATAACCGATAATGATTCCGGTATTCCATATGACTTTGAAGTCACAATTAAACAAGTAATAAACGTAGAATTTTCAATCAAAACTTTAAAAACGGTCGTTTGACCTTAACCTTAGGACCCTAAGAAATACCTCTCTCTATTAAAAATATCCCAAAAAATTATTCCGAGAATACGGTTGCTATGCGAGCAAAAGCTATATTCGAAAGAGGAAGAACATTTTCTCACGTTTTCACTATCTCAGTGATCATGGTCTGAAACTGAAACTGATGAAGAATTATCAAAGAACTCCCCAGCATTAAAACCTAGCATAGAGGGTGCATTATCACGCGCAATAATCGCCAGGCAAATTTGACCGCGACCATCCTCCTCGACTTCTAACGAAGGAAAGGAGGGATCAGTCAGGGTGGAGAAAAGTGTGGCGGAAGAATTGACGGTGGCGGAAATTTAATCTTTCTCCGTGTCGTCGCTTCTATATTGTTATGAGAGACGCGACACGTCGCGGTTTATTACATTTCTCCTCGTCTACTCGGCCAAATAATGGAATGCTCGACTCTTATATTCGATGCGACACGAGCCTTTCTAATAACGTAAAAGAAGTGTAACAATTTTTATTTGACGCTATCGCGAATCGTATTTAAACCTGAATTGAAAATATCCACATTTCATTAATCGGCATAATGTTTCCCATATATATTTATGAAACGCCTCGAATATCGCATATAGTCATTGCAAAACGTTTCATCGATCTAGCCACGAATTACATAAATGACCCGTGCGTTTCTATCGTTATAAAATAGGAGCTATCACTATCTCCTAGCAGGAAAAGCTTGTCGCTCACCTTGGCGAATCTGTTGTGCGCTAACCTGGCGGTCAGAATCGGCACAGTATCAACTTCTTCGAGAAATCTACCGGTACAACTTCATATTGATCTTTCACCTTTTCAGCCAGCTCCTCGCTCGCCGTTCATCTTCAACGCGTGTGCATTAAACCGTTACCTTTAATCAGAAGCAGTTGACCATTGTATCGGTGCGAAATAAAAATGTACTTTCATTCGACGCGATCAATCTCTACTATACCAATCTCGTCCTGAATTTCTATGGAGCGTCCGTACGATATGATTGAGAAAATTATGGGGTTTGTATACGCCAACAGAGGTAATATAAGACATCTTTATGTTTCCAGAACGTGCTGTTGCGCATAGCTGTAATAATGCAAAGAGCCAGACGTGAAATGTGTATGGATTTTGGTAATCGGCGTAGAAACCAGAATTTTCTGGGATATATTTTAACAAGTGTAAACCAGGCACTATCTATCACCAGTAGAGAAACACCGTTAGTGTTATTATTAATTGCACTTAAGTCCTGAGCGTCTTAAGAATGTCTCAAGGATACTTTTCAAAGCGTACTGAAATGCCTAATGAAAATTTCAATATTTAACATTTCTACGGTGCACCTGTAGAAAAATTTCATCAAGGATACTCTCTGCCAAGTTCATACTTTCCGATTCGCCTGAGCATCACGTTATACAGGGTGGCCCATAAGTCTCGCCGTATTTTTAAATTTTGCGTACCTGAGGTGATTCTGAACAACTTTTTCCTTGACCAAAATATTCTACGAAGCTTCGTTTTTGCGCGCGCTATACGGGCGCTCGCATTGGCCAGTGTTTTTCGTTAATAACTCAAAAACGAAGCTTCGTAGAATATTTTGGTCAAGGAAAAAGTTGTTCAGAATCACCTCAGGTACGCAAAATTTTAAAATACGGCGAGACTTATGGGCCACCCTGTATAGCAACAAAGATAAAACCTTGCAATCTCTCGAAACAATTGAAACGGCAAATAATTGTCGATTCTCACCACCGCGTTTCACTGAATTGCAGAAAAGTCTCTCGATTTTCTCATTTTTCTAAAAGTGCATCTGGTCACATATTCGTAGAGAATAAAAACTACGAAAATGAAAATGAAACGAAAAGGCAAAAGAGTAACAGGACTGCAGCATGTATTCCACATCTGTCTGTATGCACATAAATGTGTAACAGCATCGCAGAAGCTCGTAACACCGTTTAATTTTGCCTCGTAAATTATTCATATCTAGACGGCACGGTTCCCCGGGACACCCAGTATATATCGAGCGGCAATCATTGCGAGCAGATATTGCGATCGAGATTAGCCTGAGGTCAGCCCCGCGAGAAATTTACCGTTGGAAGGAAACTTTTTTTCTAATCACCAGACTTTCTAGTCCATTAACTGCGATCGATCGAGCCATCGATGCATCGCAACGAGAGACCACGAAACGATTTTCATTATCGCTGCTGGAACCTCTCGGAATATAAAAAACAGAAATTGCTCATTTTCCCAATCCAGCAATACATGTAACGTCGAATCTTGCAGTCAGTGAATGCTTGAACTCGTGAACGAGGATGCAGTTAGTCTGTTGCGAAGAGAATCGAAAATCTGGAATGGTTTTGATCGGCGGTTATTTTATGGTGAGTAGGCCTGGTTTACGATAACGTGATAGCATCTTTGTTTTTAAAATTTACACCTGTTTTTGGAGTTACATGCCCAATCGCTCACTGTTAGCGGCTGTAAAAAGTTTCTTTTGTGCTATAGAGGGGAAGATCGTTAGATGCGGTGGCCCAAAAAATTAATAGGTATGCATTATACCCATATATATTTTAGGTATAATAGCTATGTATTAAGTATACCGAAGATTCGATAATTCGTTCGTAGGAAAATTAGTTATACCCGCAATGTAAAAAAGAATAAGCGTCGAATAGGTTTCCGTGCGTACAGTGCAATATTGAAATCGTCATCTGTTTGTTCTTGCAATTAATGGACGGTTAGTCTTTCTTGAACAACTCCTTGCGTTAATTTCTGCATCGCTGGAAACTATTTTTGGAAGCGGGTTTTGGAAGTAGGTTCAATATCATTCCATTCGGCCATCATTGCGTTCTCAATTGTCCTTTGTTCTTTTTACATCATGCTTTTTAATTAGGCTTGTAAGTTCGTTCCATAAATGTTCAGTGGAAACTAACAACGAGATCGTTAATCACCTCTCTGCTAACTATTATCACACATAAGTAATTAAAAGTATTACATGAATATTCTTGTACCAATATTATTTTTCGAATAGTTGCAGAATTAAAGGACTATTGATATGATATACGGAAACCATTTGGAGAATTTACAGAAATAACAACACATCAAGATAGAAGATACGAAGGACACTGTAATTTTTCCAGTCAAGAAGGAAACCTCAGATTCAAGAATAGAAGAATGACAATGCTCGAATGAATTTTAATATTCACTGAAACAGCAGAGCGGTGCAGCAGAAAATAATACTCCATATTTTGATACAGAAAATATACCCTGACTATGTTATCAGAAATAAAATATTGATCATCTTGCACGAACATTGCAAGCATAAATACGGCCTATTAAAAATCCCGATTCAATTGCGACAAATATCCCCAGTTAAAGATAAAAACAAAAAGATTTCCTAGTCTTAAAGAGAAGCAAAGGCCAGGAGGAAGAAGCGCCTTCCGTGTTATCCATGCACGATCTGCTCGAGTTTTTATTATCAGCGAACCAAGTGAAACACGAGGCACGAAACAAACGTCTCATGATAGACGAAGGCCGCCATAAACGATGGAAGTCCATCGGAGCACGTCTGCCCTGCCGAAAACAATATGTATGTATGTACCGAATCGTGCAAGAGAAATATCTCGTCGATCGGTTCTCCTGGTCAGTAATAAATCGTTCTGCAACCCTTTCGGCCATTCGTGCTGGGCGAGTATGCCAGGAACGAGTACGATTAAACAAGTGCGTGCGTTTTATTTGCTCGCGCTGGTCGGTTCTTTCCGTGTGCACGCCTGTCATTCCGGAGGAAAATTATTCCTGCCGACCGCGACGCACACGAACTAACAGCCACTGTCGGAGGACCTGCACTCATACGCTACGGAAGTTAATGCACCTCGAGATGGGAAGCTGAACGTGTGATTCGCGGGAAATGAAACGGGGGACACGTTGCTTCTTTGTAGAATGCACCGTGCTGAAGATCGGTGAAAGAAAACGAGCAAACGGATGGCCGAACGTTGGGTGAATAATTCGTGAATAGATTTGCGTCGATTTTTCTTCGGGTTTACAGGTAGCACAGTAATCCCTCGAACAACGCGAATTCGATTATACGCGGACTATTTTCCAGCGTATTTTGTTTGTCATTTTATTAAAAAATATTTTGTAACATTGTTTCGAACTAATTTATTCAGCATATCCTTACAATTCTCTGTACCTCGTCAGGGGTCTTCTCGTGACCAACCGATCACGCTGCACGCAGAACACGGCATCAAGGGCCGATGCCGCCCTGTGCGATCTATTTCTGTCGCCGATTCTCCACTAAACGTGGAAACCAGAAATCGGCCTACGTTCGTTAATGTGCGTGTCGTGTGCGTGCGGAGGAACAAGTGCTAATCAGATCTGCATCGATCGCCGGGACGCGCGTTTCGTGGCATAAAATTGTTAAGATAGGTCAGGATCGGTACAATGACCAAGTGCCAAGGACCCACTTCCGTCGAAGCAGGTAAATTCGTGGACGAATGGGTAAGTTTATTCATCTACCTTTTTCTAGCATTAATTATCCAAACACTTTTTTCATAAGTAATAAAACACTTTATTCGTTTCGGATAAGGAATAAAAGTATGGAACAGTTATTAAACGACCTGTTAATTAAATTGTTATTCATGAATAACGAATAATTACACATTATTCTTAATTTAAGACGATGTAATATTTGCCGTACGTTGCCCCTCGATGCACCCGATCACGACCGCGCGCAGTTGTGCCTATACGGGCGCTCTTATTGGCCAGTGCTTTTCGTTAATAACTCAAAAACGAAGCTTCGAACAATATTTTGGTCAAGGAAAAACTTGTTCAGAATACACATCAGCTACCCCCCATTTCCGAATACTTCACGAGTTAAGAGACACCCTGTATATATGTACGTATATGGCAATACGCGGGGAAAAATTCATCAAATATGTATTTCTATGACGTTGAGATGATTCGCCACTTTTTCACTACTGCACAAGTGGTGCAATGCATTTCGCCAGTAGTGCATATTTCATACAATCGCCATAAAACTCAGCCGTGTTCGCTTCGCAGGTTGAATCAGCCGAAATCTGATTAACATCCGTCGTTACAGTGCACCGCGCGATGAAATTGGGCTGTTTTACTACGAATATCGTGTTCACGGGAAACGAAATAAGTCCGCAGCTTTTGAATTGCAAATCGAAAGCGATCCCTCGCTTTAAGCATTATGAATAAATTACCGGGGGGGGGGGGGGGTATATATATATTTTTAAACTGTTGCAATGAACGATGCAATCGTGGCAGCTTGTTCGCGGATTGCGTTATGGATAATTAAAACACCCGGAATACTAATGAACGAATGAAGAAATTTCCCGCTGTTCCGTGCGTTCGCCGGGAACGAGGAATTGGTAAAAATTGTAAAACGAAGTACACTTCGCTGGAAGTGCTTAATATTCGTTAATTATCCGACGTCTCCAGGAAAGTTACAAATACCGAAAGCGCGATTCAAACTGCGGGGCGCGATATAAAACTGTCTTCGAAATATAATTCACCTCTCCATTGAGCGCCCCGAAAGCAACGAATGTTTGCCGAATCCGTTTGAATGAATCATCGCTTGCTGTAAAATGATTTGAACGCGACGTTTCAAAGGTTCGGGCAACAATTCCAAGGAATAGCTGGAATTATTCATATTACCGCGAGGCACAATGCCCCGTTCAACGCAACATTTCTTGCACCTATAACTAAACAAGGAATAACCTACCGAATCAAGCCTGACGAAGGCAGCACGCGTTTATTTAACACGGTTCATCCAAAAATACTGTGCAAGCCAGTGGTACCGAAAGGAAGACTTCAAAGAGGCTTCATTATTATACCGGGTGACCGATACCTACGACAGAATCGCGTGTTTGTGGCTCGACTGGTATGCAGACAAACTGCACAGGGGTGCAGCATTATTTCCGAAAGAGAAAAATAGAGGAGCAACCGAGTTGAAAGGGAGGGATGATTCGAACGCAAGGGGGATCGTGACTGTGCACAGTGTACGCGTACATTCTGCTTCAGCGCAAGGGTCGAGCAGCGGGGCGGGCGAGGAAGGAATAGATCGGCCAGGTGGTAAAACCACCCTATGATTTTCTGACCCGTGAAACTTCCCCAGGGGAGCTCGACCCCGTACACGTTTTCAATCACGCGATTGAAACGCACACGTTTCTCTGCATTCAACCGGCAGATACGGGGCTACACGTGTACACATCGATAAATTCTCTCCGCTATCTGTTGTGCACGCCACACGTACTGTATCGGCCGTCTTATTACCGGATATCGGGTATCGATTACTACCAGAAACATTTTCTCTCGTTTCGTAATAACAATCGCGACGTCGTGTGCACCGTAACGAGCACAATGGCGTCGATCCCGCGGTATCGCGTGTAATGATGCAGATTCGTGGTCTCGAGCCACCAGACTTCAAATTGTACACCGTTTTGATTAATTGGCGCGCTAGAGACGAGAATTTCTCTTGCCTTTGCATCCGTTCGTTCGAATTTTGTTTACATATGAGCCGCTCATTAGCCAAATCGGTTGACTCCAGCTTTTGAAGCTTTGGAAATTTTATTGGCAAAGCGCTTGATTGACTCTGAACTTTCTATATTTAAAATAAATTCCCATATTTTTGTTCATATAGCTTAGAGGAACCGGATTGCTCGAGTTTGCGATGCTTTTGGAGAACGAGGCTTTCGTACCTGTTGTACGAAAGATCAACTGCAAGATATTATTTATACCGTGCGACAAAAACATGACAACGAGCGTTGGATTTTCAGATGTTTCTGGACATCAGAGTTGGTATACTGAACGTTGCTTATAATTACGAAGGCATTATACGGGGCAATTATTCTAGTATGCACTACGAACCATACAACGTAACTGAAAGAAAAAGATTTCTAAAGCCCGTACAAAGTGAACAAATTATTTGCACAAACGAACGAGAATAACCTTAGGTTGGTTACAAAATTGTTATCTTATCAAAATTTGCCCGACAGAGTAACTAAGGTAATCAAAAGAATATTATTGCATAAATAACGCTTCAAGCTACAATGACGTGAACGAGGCATAATTTCATTAATCAAACAGAGCTCCAGAGGATTCAACACACTTCTGCCAACGAATTTCAAACACAAGTGAATTTCGTCAGCTATAGTCTACAAAAATTCGAATTTTCTGACCGAATAAATTCCTCAAACGCAGTTTTGATTGCCGTCTCATTGAATATTATTCATCGTACACAAATCTGTTTGCTTTTACTGAATTTTTATGATTTTGTATGATGCAGTCGATCGATATATAGACAACTCTGCACGCTGCCTTCACAAATAATCCAACGAAATACATAATACACATGCAGGTACAAAATTGATTAAATTCACCATATCATTTCGGAAATCCCGTTACCATCGAATCTACCGAACTATATTCTTATCGCTCGCGATATTCTCAAGCACAGTCACTAGCACTCGTGCACTTGGTAAACAACATCGAAAGTCTATCTTTAATTCACGCGAAACCGCCGTTTCAAATGTTCGCGGGAAGGCAGACAAAACTGACAGCGAGTCAATTTGACCGCGACATCGAATGTTTCGTTATCGGTCACGAAAATCGACGAGCGCGACGCAACTTTTATTTTTAACAAACGTATCGCACCGATACAATCCATCTCCGTTCATCCCTTCCTTCCTCGTATTTTTTTCCCAAATCCAAAATGGACCTTTGCGCCCGCGGTCAGCGCGATTCACCGGCAGATTTCAATCGAATCGTTGCAACGACCGCGCGCGCGTTTGCAATATTACGGGAATATAATATTCCGGGCAAATGAGCATGATACAAATCAACGCGCCGCGTACGATTTTCATCGATGAAATTTGCACGGTCGAGCGACTCCAATGCGAAATGCTCCGACCGTTCTTGCTCGCTGACGTTTAATTTACCGCTTTCAATTTTACATTATTAATGTTGGATAAAACAAAAATTCCCGTCCCGCGATCCCGCTGAAACGCGGCCGCGACGGTACGAATGGCAGCACGGTTTCATAAACGACGCGGGCGAACGATCACGATACAATCAGCCCGTGTACCCCATGTGACATTTATTTAAAGAAAAAAGAAATAAACGAACGTCACGCGAAATTATCAGAGACGCGAAACACATAAACGTGCCCGATATCAGGGTAAATTGTTCGACAACTGTTCCGGACCGTTGTGAATTTCTACAATTTCTGCGCAAACAGCAAGTACATACAAGTTTTTCCTCTACATTCATGGTGCAATTTGGTGTTCCTCTTCCGATCGGAGTGGTGTACGCGGCGATTTTACTTGAATCGCGTTGCAAAATTAAGATATTAACAATTAAAGAGATTCAATTTTACCGATGCACTGCTCATTGTGGATAAGACTGCTCAAGACTGCTGTTAAACTATTATCTGCACTCTGTACAGTCGCATACAGGATGTTCGGGAAATCGTCGCGCGAACCGTAAGGGGGTTATTATTCCTTGTGCAAGAATAAGTCGAAAAAGACAACTTTTGTCGTTTGATGCCTCGTTTTCAATCGAGTTTCAATTTTCCACAAATAATGAAACTAGAGACGAATTGAAACATAATATTTTACAAACATTGTGTAATTCGACGAGCGACACTTTGTTTGGGACATAGTCGAAGACACTTTGAGCAATTTGTAACTTCAAACTAAATAAATGCGCGTTAACTAAATTACGTATTACACTAATGTCTTGATATAAGGGAAAGCCTCGGAACTGAACGTTCGCTTATATCGCGTAGTTCCTATTGTACATTGTTTGAAATTTGCCGACAGCGTCGAACGAAGAAAAGAACAGCGAGTAAAGATACAGGACCGAGCAGCCAAGCCAAGCAAAACCCAGCGTATCGGTGAAATAACAACACTAATGCAACGATGAAACTTTTTTATTTTTTTTTATCGATCTTTATCCAACAGTTTTGTGACATTTTTCTGATTAAAGTAACACCAAACACGATATAATATGGACCATATTTACTGTACCATATTACATTGGGATCCACTCATTACCACGTTCGCTTATATAGTATACCTACAGTCGTGAACTAGTTTTGTTCATAATTCATTTCAGTTAGATTTAGTCTTTGATTAGTTATTGTTGCGTCGCGACCTTTCATGATGGTCGTACTCAGGACCAACATTTTTACGAACCAGGTATCGCGGCTAATTTCTGTGTCATTTGTTACTCACTTTCATTCTACACGGATATTTTTCAGGACGAAATATTATATTACTAAATTGCAAATGTTTTAATTAATATATGATATTGTTGTAAGCACAAATAATAAAGAATTTATATAATTTAAATTATAAGCTTTTTATACTTCATACTTCTGTAATCTGTCATATTCTAGCCATAGTATTATTCTAAATGTGGGTAACAATTTGTTTCTCTAAATTATTAGAAACGACAATGAAAGATAATAGGTTTTACAAGTCAATATTTTCCGAACTATGTAGTGTTTGGTCTCATTTCAATCAGAAAAATGTCATAAATTTATCGGTAAAAGTTGTATAAAAATGGAACTGAAAATAAAAATGTTAATATCACACTGGTGTGTTAAACAGTGTACTGGGCCTTTGATCTTTGCCGATTGTCACGATCGCAGGTTCCCTTTTCTTTTCACTAGCTATCCTCTTCTGCGGTCGAAACTTATTACCGTTAATTAAGCCAGTAAATATAGTCCAAATTATATGGTATTTGGTGTCATTTTAATCAGAAAAATGTCAGCTATGCTATGTAAAAGTTTCATAAGAAAAGGATGAGAAATAGCAAAGTTTCATCGTTTAATTAGTATTAGCTCACCGATATACCCGAGCCGGGATCGCGTTACACTGATCGCCAAGCGAACTTCATTACGCCTCAAGGGAGATACCCCTCACAATCAGTGGTAGGGATACACTCTTCGCTTATATCACGTAGCACTTTTTCGCTTATATCGAGGATTCACTATTGGCGTTTAGTGTAGTAATTCAGTCCATACCGATTCATAAATACGACTTACACCAGCCCAAGGAATACATGACCCTCTTTTGGCTAGTACTACGATTTTCCGAACACCCTGTACAGTCTCCTATTGAAGCCTGCAGCTTCGGTTATATTATGTACACAATTTAAGACGAACGTGAAGGATTCGTATAACATTGGAATGTCGCGAATGAAACGCTTGAATTCTTAATCTATCTTTCAACGTCTACAACTTTATGGGAAATAACTTTTATCGGTCGAGGTAAAATCCACCGGATTCGATAAAGTTTGCCCACCGTAAAGCAAAATTATTTATATCTCGATTGAAACAAGAATCTTTATTTTTAAATACAAGAAAGACTGTTAAAAATGCACCTACTGTACAATACAAAATCAACTACAATTTGCCAAAAAATGGAAGAGTAGCTATTCTATCAGTGGCACGGTTTTTGATGTACTCAAAAAGTGATCGTCTATTATCGAAGGATCCTTAGATCTAGCGATGATTTAATTTAAACGACACGCAGCATCTACAGTGAAGAGCCCCAGGTATTTTAGATCAAAGCGATTCGTAATTAATTAGATAGCCAAACGTTTGTTCGTCGACAAAGCATCCCATGCGCTGTTTAAATCTCATAGGCAACAATATAAATTGGTTTTCGACCTAGGCCGTGTACACCGGGTTAAGAATATGAAACGTCTGGCATCGTGGTACGGCGCGACGCGACGTGACGTTCGACCTTTTCCAAATCGATCTAGGAACGGCGACCTTTTGTGTAGGTTTTACTAGGGTTACTAGAGATGGTCGTACAGGCCACTATTCTACCGCACACGTGTGGATCACCAAGTTAAAGGCCTAGACTCGTTCCAGAATTAATGAACGCCCGATACGAGCGCACGAATCGAATGGTTCTGTGCAAGAATCTCGCTGCAACATTGAACTTTGGATCGATCCTCCGGATAATGGTCGAGAATGATGAAATATCATACCTAATCTTGAATCGATCTCGCGTTCTTAATCGTCCGTAGCCCGATTTTGTCTCGTGTATATGAACAAATGTATACAACCTCTAAATACCAAATTGAAAATGGATTTTAAATGTTCAATGATTCCATTATAACGAATATGCTTTGCAACCATAGTGTTACAACGGCGGGCATCTGCAGTTGCGTGGATAAAAGCTTGAGTATAGAATTCCATAAAACGGTTTGCCATATTGCGGCCAGAAATTGAATTAGCTGAACAATATATCGATACATCGGTATACGTATATGCGACTCGAAAGTCGCAGCAGGCTAACAGAGGAGAGTTAATGAACTTAATCATGCATCGTACTAATGTATAGAACGGAGACAGAGAATAACCATTGCGAGCACTGATAACCGACGTACTAATTAGCGTAAACATTAGGGTAAGCATAATACATGATTTTCGATTTCGAGCACCGAACTGAATCGACAATTTCTTCGTCTATCCTACTTGCATTTCCATAACAGTGCCACAGGTAAAAATGCCCCTCCGATTAGGGTGAACCCGAGTGGTCCGAGAAGGGTGAGATCTCCCCAATTAACGGGCTGGAAAATTTCATCCGACGCGACGGGACTAGCGTTGCCATTCGTGGCGCGAAGCTACCACGCGAGAAGAGAAACAAAAAGGGTTAAGCGTCGAGGAAGACGTCAAGGGGGAAAAAGAGAAAGACACGCGTACACCTTCGAAGGTAATTTTAGTTACTTGACAATTTGGCACCGTCTACGCCAAATAGAAAGTCACGCGTGTACCGACTCCTCTTCGAGAGCGGAGTCCGTGTTACCCGCGAGCAAAAGAAACTGCGACCAGAGAAGAGAGGAGAGTCGAAGAAGGCAGAGATGGCGAACGGTAAGAGTAGAAAGGGAAAGAAGAGAAGCGGAGGAGAAGTCGTCGGTGGAGGGCCGTGGTACGCGTGATAATCTATTTGCTCCTTCCGTAGTGCAACGGGACAAGAAGTCCTATTTATATCGCGAAGAAGCCTCGGTTTAATGAGTCTAGCTGCTGTCACGAGTGCACTAAGATACGATCGCTCTGCCATTAAATAAAAGGTAGTCGAATTTACGACGGCGAGAGAGAGAGAGGGAGTGGGAGAGAGAGAAAGAAGAAAAAATAACGAGCTTGTGCACGATATCGAAATCGGTTTGTGTTAATGTAATTTGGAAAAATGAAGCAGGCTGAGTCCGCATGTGAGGGTAGCTTATATTAATAACGATTCTAACTTTCATCGGTGAAATTTGTATAGGTGCACACGATGTGCAATCCTTGCAACATTCGACAATGGCGGATCGTAAACACGATAATTATTATGATCGAGTGGCTCGAAAGGATTCCAGTTATACAGACTGATTGCAGGGTATAATTAAAGTACCTAGGTAGGCGAGTGCTCGCTTAGGTTTGGAAAAATTAGTTATGCTTTGAATTTTAACCAGACCATCGGCACCGGGGAAAACGAGTCAGCTCATCATTCGCATTTGGGGTCGTTACGCAGCTTTTCTCATTTTTTTTAAACAATTCATCAACAAAAATGTCACGTAAAGGCTACGTAAGTTTTAGACTTAGGCCCCCCTGACCCCCATGTAGCTTAGCGTAGCCCTTCGCCATACTACCCCTCCCCCCAACCCTAAATCGACCACAAAGTTCATGAACGACACCTTACCAATAATTTTTACGCGATCATTTATTTGATCAGAAATCCTTGGTATCTCCAACGTGCCTTTACACTTGTCAATACATTACCGAACTTGAATTTCCTAGGGGTCCAAATGTAATATTTCAATTTTATTCATTCTTAACTTCTTCCCTGAAAGAGGTCACCCGAATGGAAACCAATCCGGTTGGCGGGCTAAGCGTTCACGGGCTTAGTTAAATGTCTCGAAATTTTCCAATATCGAGGACGAAGGACAAGAAAGAACTGATTTCCCGTATCGAACGGTTCGCAGTAGAAAGTAAACGCGTTGCGCGAACCAGAAATTGCGTTTGCGGAATAAGGGCACAGAGGCGAGTAAGGGGAAAAAAGATGTTATCCGAGTTCCAATATTTGGCGAACCGATAAAACGGGGCGTTAAAAAGCTCGATATCGGGTACAGAAAGTGTGTTGGGGCTTAGAGAAGGTGATATGAATATCAAATTCATCGATTACCGATTGTACCGCGCTACCGGTTCCGCGGTTCGTGCAAGTACGTGCAACACGCATTGCTCTTCGAAAGAGAAACGAGCTGTTCGGCAAACGGTAACGAGAGGGGCGTAACATGGTCGAAGAAACACACAGGTTGCACCTGCTGCTGCTGAAACGGCGTTGCTTTAACCGAGATAGTCTTCCCTCCGTGCGGAACAACAGATTTTATCCAGGCTGCTCTAAAAACTTGGGTGCGTATCGACTGGGTATCGAGGCTTCGAACCCGACATGTTCTAAGCGGCTTGCTCGGCTCTCGCCATTGGATTAACACTTTCCCGGTAAATCACGCGCTACTTTCGCTGCTTATCAAATATAACCCTTCCGATACGGCTCTGTTTAAATTGAAAATAACCCTGACGCGGGAAACATTGTTGCTTTCATTAATATGGGAAGTAAGCACGTGTGGAAACTTGAATGATCTATTTGATAATTATTTAGAAAGCTCCTGCCATCTCGGATATCAATGATGTTTGTGTAATATGGTGTCGTGGACATGATTCCGAACAATTTACTTTCTGAGATATTCGCCAAAAACTGCTAGCACTATGGCAGCTGAATTTCAAATGTTACCTCAAACCTAATTCTTATCTTTGGTGTATATTCAGTATATGTAAATGAAGGTTGGAGGAGCTTGAGCATTCATTGTAATTAATTTATAATAATTACGACATATGTTGAAATATTGCTATAATTTCATATTGTATAATCAGTATTACTTTAGAATCATTACAGTCACGATACGTTCAGCAGGAAGATCTACACCGAAGTGATAATTTCGAAGATATTTTTTGCAGCCGCGAATATGCAGCTGTGAATGATTACTCAGATTCGTAAAGTACAGTACAAATTTACATTGTAATCAGATCGTTAAGCGGCGAACGTGTCGGCTATGTTCGTGACTATGTGTCACACATTCGAGCAGAATTCACTGGCCGGCGCCGAGAATTTTTTGCAAATACGTATCGAAAACTCAGTGTCCGACGGTAACACGCAGAGGAAAAAGTTCTTTAAAATGTTGATTTCTACATATTAAAAAATTCGTCGAAATCAAAGGTCCAGATCTTTTAAATAGTTACCTCCTGTTTAATTCATTCAGTAGAGAGGTAATGTTTGTGTATATTTTCAACGAACGGTAGCTGAATTTCTAAGGCCGTGCGTATACGTACGGTTTCTGCAGTGAAAGGGTTAACGAACAATTATGTGCTGTTGCGTCACACGATTCAAGGAACTTGCAGAGTATAACAAACTTACTGTCTGTTTCGATCCAAGGATCGTGGGATATTTGAGGGTGAAATTGTACGATTTAGTTTGAAAAAGAGAATAGTGGATTTGACGATTGAAAGACAGGTGTGCTGCAGGCTTTCCTAATTCGAGTACAACCATGTGGTTCCGTTTGTTTAAGATAATACGTAACGGATTTCAAATAGTACGAGGCACAATCATATGGCTGCGATTTTCCGTTTGGAGTAGTTTGAAGATATTAATGACAGATGTTTCAAATGATTGCAATATCACGGTTCTTTTATCCGTAGGATTTAGGAGCCTGTATTCTGTACCACGATTGCGTCTTCAATTTTTACCAATTCTCAAGTTCAAATTGCTCGAGTTCTACAGTTTACAAATATTCGACTGCGCCAATATTGCGAATTTCCCATCACAAATTTAAAGCTTCAAGACAATCGTTTTATGGAGTTAACATCCCCTTCGATCCTCTCCTTACAACCAAATTTTTCATTTCAAGATATATCCTCTCAATCAAGTTGAATATGTTGAACTGACAAGATATGAAAGAAAAAGATGCACCAGTGTTAAGCAAAAATCAGGGCGATCTAAGATTCAACCCTACAGTAGCAGTTATCGTATGGCAATACAGCTAGTCCATTATAAATCGAACTAATTTTTTGTCAAAATTAAATCGACACTCGACTTTATCATCTAATTCGCATGAACGGCAAAGATAATGATCAATTGGTACTCATTTTTCGAATGACAAATAATAGACGATAGAAATCAAGCACGAACGTAAAATGACGGATAGCACCATACTAAACAATGTTCACCTACACGGCTCCATGAAACTACTCGCTGGCAATTTTCGTTTCCGCGAAAATCGTATTCAACCTGGCGTGTATCGCAAAGGCTGTATAAAATGAATTTCATGATGGCGATACACGAAATTGATATATGCCTATAGCCAGTTTATAGTCGCAAAATATTGCACGTACTTCACGTATAATGTGCCATTCTAGCGTTTCAGCCAACTAGTTTCTAATTAAAGTATGAACATATCGATGGCAAAGAAGTCAAGGAACAGAACAAGCCGAAATGCGCAATAGACGACGAGAAACTTTTTCTAATCGGCGTACCTGGTTGTACCCGCTAACCGGCCACGATAACAAGACAAGTATCTGATTAAATTTATGTAACGGCGTGTTACCATGTTACTATGGAATTACTCTTGATAACCTACTGCGATAACGTCATTGTATTAAAGCCACTGTCACTCGGCGATCATTAAGCGATCACGGACGTGTTCGAATTATCGACAGGGGCGATAATCAAAACAAACCGTGATCATGTACGTATTCGTACATTTTCCCAGAACATATAAAGTTGCTAGTTTTTCCATCACCTTTTTTTTCTGACAGGCAATGCAAGAAAAAGAAGCGTCAGAGTGTAAACGACAGCGGTTCACGTGAACCTATTATATGTCGATCATGCCTAACGCACATTACGAAAACACATATTAAAAAAAACAAGCAAAGTATGTTACAGCGTTTGTGGATAATACTCGAATAATCGAATAATCTTAAAATTGAGGCGATAATCGTTCACGCAACGTGTGTCCCGACGGCAGCAGTCGCAGAACGAGAAAAAAGCAGCCACGCGACACGACGGGTCGCAAGACACTCGGCGTCGCATCGCACACTCGTTTATACAAATCCGAACACAGAGAGTCATGCACGCATGTACCCGCGTTCATACATGTACATATGTACATACAGGACAGACTGACAGGAGGAGAGACAAGAGGCACAGTCTCATGTAAATGTAGACCCGTACGTACGTACACAGGCGTACGATTAAAAGAGAAACTCACTCCAGAAATAATGCACAGTATCCATCCAAGTCGCGGTGGTGGAGGTAGGGTTTTGATTGTCCCTGGATTGTCCAGACGCGAAAGAGCGCGGTGTCGCGATTAAGTTCCTCGAACGTTTATCGTCGTGATCGTCGTCGTCGTCGTCGTCGTCGTCGTCGTCTTACGACGACGACAACACACTTTTGCACGGGTTTATCCTCGTCTAAATATCTGTCTTCGTATTCTCTCCACTGGGCACTCACTGGCCGAGCAACGAAAACGCGGCGCGTTTCACGAGAAACACCGTGTACATTCCCCTCGAATATATTTCGCGCCGAGCTTTTCCCGCGTTTAGTTTCGTTGACGCACACGCGACGAAGGTAACGCAACAGAGCGAGACGGCGAGTAACTCACACACATATGACACGCGAGAGTGGTGCAGAAAGAGCGGGGAAATAGAGAGAGAGAGATAGAGGGAAGAGGAAAGAAAAAGAGAAAGAGTGAAAGAGGGTGAACACGAATGACAGGAAAGGAGAAGGACGCGTATAGACGCACGTTACGTTGGGAGCAATGGAATACGTGCGAACACTTCTCGCTTGGTCCCTTGCTAGGGGAAAGAAAATCCGCTGCTGCCACCACTGCTCCGCCTCCACAGGCTCGTACGAGTCGTAATTCGTAATAAATGTATATCGAGGAATGCGGGTTCGCGCGCGCACAGTTTTCAAAACAAGACCGGTCTATACGGCAGCCGGTCACTAGAATACTATCGTTTCAACGTTTCGACCTATGTATTTCCCGTACCATCGACGCTTTTCTTATTCACCGTGAATCGCTCCCTTTTACTCGCGCGGTTTTTCCGCACGCACACGCCGCCGCGGATCAATAATTCACCATACGAATTCACCAGAAGCGAGTGAGCGAGCGGGCTGGCACGCAGACACTAGACAGAAGCACACGTTCTGTCGTGGCGCGCTCTCCTCGGGGAAACGCACGCAGCCCACCACCACCGGTGCACACCGACCGATCGCGCCTCGTCCTAACCTCCTCGACGAGTCGTACACGTTGCCAGAGAGACTGCACACGCTTCGGTAACACACATACAAGGAGGAACGTTGCGCTCTCTTGACACACAGCTGACACCACGCTCGTAAACACGCGACAATCGGACAAAAACGGATGCACAGATGCATCGATGCACCGTCAACCAAACCGCACGGTAGATACGGATACGGATGCGGATAGATCAGCACAACTCCAGCTCTTCGTTTATCAAACTGATCGGACTATCGCTTCATCTTACTCTCATTTTCTCTCTCTCTCTCTCTCTCTCTCTCTCGGTCTTTCATTCATTCTCTCCCTCTCCTCTCGACCTTTCTCTCTTCCTCCTATCCTTTCTCTCGCATTCTCACTCACGTACACATACACATACACTCCCTCTCTCTTTCTCGCTCCTTCGAAGCAGTAGTGTAGTAGTAGAAAACAGTACCACTAGCAGCAACACGGGGCCAGCAATGCGAACATCACGGTCACCGGAAGTACGAACCTGACAATCACGACACACGAGGAATATACGAGGAATCGACAATATTTTTTATCGATGCAGAAGCACAGTCAACCGGATAACGCCGTCATGCATATACGTATTCACGCACTCCGTCGGGTTTATGTTCTCTTTTCCTCGTAATACTTGTCTTTATCACACGGTGCTTTGCTCGTTCGTCTCTTTCGCACAGCGTCTATCGCTCCCTCT
Source organism: Nomada lathburiana (assembly GCA_963667235.1). Taxonomy (NCBI): domain Eukaryota; kingdom Metazoa; phylum Arthropoda; class Insecta; order Hymenoptera; family Apidae; genus Nomada; species Nomada lathburiana. Next base: position 1,297,009 of record OY763897.1, on the reverse strand, counting down.
GTCTCTCACTCCCCTACGTTCGTCTGTCCGTCTGTCCGTGCCCGACGGTGTGTATATCGCCGTCGTCGCTGCTGTCGAATCCGTTCCGTGCGCGGCCCCTGTGTGGGACGACGCCGCTGGGACACACGGGCGTGGACGAGTAGACGCGCTCTTTCGAGGTCGTTTCAACACTATTTTCTTTAATGTACTTACCACTGAGCGAGCTGACGTGGCGTCGCGCGCGCGCGGGGCCTTTACACCACGGACAAAATTCGCACAGTAATATTAGCGCGCAAGGCTGCACCCCGGTAAATACGAGCGCAGTCACCACTCTTGTTTTTGGTATGCCAGGAATGGCACAAAGAATCTGGACAACGCACACGCCTGCTGCGCAGCCGGTCTGCGCACACGCTGACACCGCTTATGCGGCCGCGGGAGAAACCAGAAGCCGAACGCGACCGATGGTGCACGGACGTCACCGAACCCCACCAATCTTCTACCCCCACTTCCGTCGTACAGCACAGTCGTCTCCCCACTCCCCGCACGAGAGATCAGTCGCGTCACGCACGTAATAGAGGTTGGATGTTGTTACTCGCGTACTCGTTTATTCTCCCTCGCCCAAGTTTGAAGGGGCACTTGTTGATTTTCAGGGCTTGCGTTTTAAGTTTTTTTGAATGAAGCTTTTGACAGATGGCAATATGCGAATTGACTGACTGCGAAACTATCGTTTCACTCATTGTCAATCATATATTATTTCCTTTATGAGATTTCATATAACAAATGAACAATATTAAATGCTAACATACGATTATTACGTACTGACAAAGACAACCAATTTCTTAAAAAATTGTTTTATGAATATTACGCTATATATATTCGTTTCACGAAACAGTAGTACTTCGTTAAATTTTGTTGTGCTTTTAAATCACGTTTCAATAACACTTCGATTTGGTAACGACTGTGTTGGTCTGTTCGCTTTTGTGTGTATATAATCTGGTTCACGTGTACTTTTTTTATGGCAGACGGACTGGCGCCATTTGTATACTTAACGGATTGGAGGGATTAACCGACGGTAGTTGTATGCCAGACATAACTGACCTAGTACAAGTACAGTAGCGTCGCGTCGGATTGACAAGTGACGTTCATGCCCTATTACTTTAAAAACGACCTTTCACCCTCCGGCGCCCTTTGGGTCGCTTTTCTTTTATACCTGTGCAGTAGCTTTCCTTAGGATCTATTGGATGGCTTCACGACACCGTAGACTCTATTGTTCCGGTATAAAGGCTGGCGTATAAAATTTTCTATGGGTTACTCGTAATACGTATATAAGCCCCGTAAATCAATTAACTTTAACGACATAAACAAATAATGCAACCAAGTATCGATTTGACATATTAATTTCGCACTTGATATTCTGAGTACGCAAGAATAAGGTATTACACAAACGATAAATGTATATGGCAACCTCGTGCTGTGTGTATTTCTTATATTAACGGAATATTAACACTGTTCAATGTAATACGTAAAATTGTTTACAACTGATGTAAATAATGAATATATGATTGACGCGGCACAAATTAACTGTAATAATAATAGCTGAATTATAGGTACTCCTGTTGATTTATGTTTAATCGAAACGTTTTGTATTTGAATCGGAGTAATACTTTCATTAAGAAGAATCATTGAACATCTACTAATACTTTATTGTTGGTTCTTAATTTGCCCAAATAAAGCAACTTTCTATTTCATCTGCAGATGACAATTATCTGTATCGCTAAGCATTAAACAAAAAAATACGTTTTTGTCATTCAATTACTGGCATATAACAGCTATTCAACAAATAGACTTGAATAATTACCTATTTCCTTGTCCATTTAATTCTACTAACATCTTAATTTGAACATTAGTATAAAACTACAATTCTTATTATAACCATATCATTCTTGTGCGAATGCTTCAAGCACGTTCAACGTGATTCGCGCGCGTAACGAGATGAAACGTACCTAACTGTCGAAGTTTTCGTGTCGCGGACCAGTGTGAAAATGGAAAAGAAAAACCCAAAAATTGAACGGTTTCTGTTACCAGAAAGAATTTTTTTGGTGCATCGTTAAATGGGTGGCCGCATGGAACGTTTATCGGCGAGATTCAAGCACGGTAAAACGTTCCCGAAATCGAATGTCACGCATCAAAATGACGTTCAAAGCGTGCCTTTTGCAGCCAGACAAAAGCGGTCGTAATTAATGCTTTTAAACGACACGTTATACTGCAAACTCCTTTTGTCAATTCGACACATTGTACTTGACAAATGTTTACGAACGACCACAGAGCGGCGTGGCGGGGTGTTTACTCGGCGATAGAGAGGCAGCCGCGTCGCGTCGCTTTGCGTCGCTTTGCGTCGCAGCGCGGGTCCGAAGCGTGCAGTTTTCGTCGTCGACTTTTCGGCGAGTGCGACACATTGAATGGGCAAGGCACCGTCCGATTTCACCCTGGAAGCTTAATTACTTAATTACGTTAACGCTCGATTTTCGTGCCGTGTCGACGAGCCACGCGGCTAAACGATTCCGTTAGTTTCGTGGCAATTTTGTGCCGCACACTGCTCACGCTCGATTAAAGTATGACCGTGGAGTACGTATTCGTAAATTTGTTTCGCGACGTTTGCGTGGAGAACGAGAGTGTTCAGTGACTGGTCGAGCATTGAATTTTCTTCAATTATAATTGGTATCTTTGTACCATAGGATTCTTGGAAGTAGATACCAATATCTTCATATTTTCTTCTATTATGATTATTTTTATCATCGCTGCTCTTATTGTTTTCCGATCATTTGTTTAATTTTCTCTTTTTATTTTTTCAGTTTTCGAGTCTGGCGTTTCAACAAGATTTGGTTCCAATTTTGATATCCCTCTGCCACTGGGTCCACAATCGGGCATCCACCTGATTTTATCCTGCGCCGTTTTATCTCAGTATGCAATTTTAGAAATATTACAAGCCGCAATGCCGGCATGCCGTGGCGAATTAAAAGGTATTGTATCTCTGAATTGTTTGCACTTTAATATGCGGCAAATAATATAGCACACACCCTAAATATTAGTCTAAATACTATCGAAAGTTATGGAGTTCCTTAACGATGGAAAATTTAATCGAAACTCTCAAAAATACAGGAATGGACATAACTTTATACACAATACACAAAACGATACTTTGTCGCTGTGTACACAGACGCGGGAAAATAAACAGTTTAAAAAATAATAGCATGTCCCGATTTGTTACAGGTTTCCCCTATATCTACGTATTTCGAAATTAATTGCAGATTTTAATATCTAATATTATATAATATAGTAAAATTGTTTAGTGTATTGAAAATTTGTTCGTATACTTTATTCATATATACTAAATGTATTATTGTATTCCAGTTATCATAAACACTTAATGAAAGCTTCTATCATTGCTCCTTACAACAGCCATCCAAATTCGTTTGATAATATTTTCTTCTGACACTCTTTTTACCGTTTGCTTCATAGGAAGTTGTTCTCTACGTTTCCACTTTGTAATACAGAAATACTGATACCACTCTTTTTTACCGCAGTTATCGTCATAAATTGTATTTAAACACTTTGAAGGGTGAAAGATTGTGTGACTATTTTGTGAAACGTTAGTTCTCCTAAAGACTTAAGGCGGAATCTAGCGAATTTTCACATAGTTCGCGTGATAGAATAAAGAAAATGACCGCTCGAATAAATAAAAGCAAAAAGAATAACTACTGAGCTCGGAATCAGTAGAGGCTTGACACATATTTATAACTCAACGCCTTCGTATCTCTAAACACTTCGATTATTTTTTAATATGGAAATAAAATCGTGCATGAATGAAAATCGCATATTCTAAGTAAGATAACAGTATCACCTTAAGCATACTGTCACATAAAAGATTATTGCAGGACTTCTTAATCTTCACAAATTGATAAAATTGATATTGTTCACATAACACACAAGATCGGCTGGTTTATTGAAGAACTGATGCACTTACTTATCATGTATAATGATTTTAACAAATATTTTGAGTAATGAAATATGTTAACAAGTAGCAAACGAAGTTGTCGTTATCGATATTCCGAGTTGCTACTGAAATAAAAACATCATCACGTTATCGCATAGACAATTACAGAATGACACTCCAACATTTTGATGCACTTTGTATTCAGCTATATAAATGTAAGAATTCCAGCTATTAACAGTGTACAAGTTCATCGACATCGTCGTTGAAATACACCTGATCATTGCAGGAAATGTGCACCGTCGCCAGGTCCCTATGCGCCGTTCCCTGTTATAAAGTAAATCACTTCTGCGTTTTCATGTCATATTCAAACGTATCAAACGTATTCTATACAAAGACAGTTTCCATGACCATCTATGTATTTGTCACTTAATACACGTTTTGAGTATCACACAAAAATATATTTACAATACATCACAAAGCAGACATTGTATTATTGAAAATGTATTGTTCCATGTATAAACACGGAAGGTTGTAATGAAGACAGAAGAGATGAATTTGCTAAGCGTTACAATAATAAATGTCGAAGCCCGATTGAGGTAAAAATACATCTGGCCAAGTGATATGGTGGGCTCAGAAGCCAACCATTGTAAGTTCAACTTTCCCTGAACATGAGTTTCGTAGTTCAAAAACCTCTTTATTGTAAAAACTTTCAGTTGATAAATCAATTAAGTCACTATTTTCATATGTAAGCAATAGACGACGGTAGTAACATAGTCATTTTTTTCCAAGTAATTTGTAAAAACGTTATTTATCTCGGTTTGAATGCCAATGATCTTAGATTGATTGGCTTCTGAACCCCCCATATATCTTGTCATGAAATATCGTACACTGTTGGAAGCAGAACGCAAGCAAAGTGGCCATGCGACAGCAATGGCCGTAGGGCATGCAAATACACAACAATGAGAAATTTGTGCAACCAGAGGAGGTCAGCAGCGTTGAAATTAAGCTCCGCGATCAAAGGCCATCGATCTTCACGACTGCTAATTAATATTAATGAATGTAACTACAGATCTCAATCAGTGGGCTTAGCCTGTATGGTTCTGTGCTTAAGATCCATAGTGTCATGGGATAATTTCTGGCCCGCTACTACGTGGCAGGATTAAGACTACTTAAGATTGTAACCGGGGTCGTGGATTCATTCTTGCGGTGGTAAGGGTTCGGGTGACCTCGATCGTCACGACTCGAAAATTTTTGGACCAGTATTGAATTGGGCCGGTGATAGCGAGATCTTATTCCTCGTGGTCCATATAAATCCAACTTCAACTGGGCCCTGCAGTTATGGACAATCAGTGGCCACTCAGAAGTACAAAAATGTCGAGTTTTATGATGTCGAAGGTATGAATCTATCGAAGAGCTCTCCGAAAGCCGGTATCCTTTTGATCTTCGTGACATGGTATATTTGTTTTTTGTCAAGTGTGCCAAAAAAATTTTAGTAAGAATTAAGATTTTATTTTTTAATATCAACGCATTCTGAAATAATTCATTTATTGTAATAATTGCTATAATGAATTTAAAATTTATTAAGTGAAGTTTGTAGAAACATTTAATCTTTTCGTTCAACCGATCATTGTAGCTGCACAGAAAAAGTGAATTTTCTTTGTAATAACATGATATTGTTGTGTCCGTTAAATTAATCATTGAGTGGTAATGCTAGACCCCGTGCGGCAAAATTACTTTATTTTAATTTGTCTCAAAAATGTTAAATTACCCGAATCCGGGTATAATAATATCCTATTATGAGATATTTGTATTACTGCAAATGTTTCAGAAATGTCGGCGAAATAATGGAAGGGATAGATAAAACCATAAACGGAAACCAATGTTTCCATCGAGCTGAAGTTTCTAATATGCTAAAAAAGAGTAGAAAAAGGTTTGGAAATATGAATATACTTAATTGCCTTCACAAATGAACTTTTTTACAATGTGTTGATAGCAAACGACCAAAGTGATCTTGAATTAGTGATTACTTATTGGTCGGCTTAAGTATACACATGTAATACAGTAGGACTTGTATTACCTGGTTTAATCAAGCGAGAGACAGATTAAATAAATTGAGATCCGAAAGGAGACCACTGAATCGAAATTTTGTCCAAACAATGAAAGAGTTTTTGTATTATAGGTAAATTCAACAATCTGGATAATCTAGACTATAAATAACCCTATCAAGATTCTACTGTACATTATACATATAATATTATACAGGTGCTATACTTGCATGTTCTTTTAATCATTGAATGTCTACAGTCGCCTCGGAAAGTAAGTTAACGCTCTTACCAACAGTTTAAATGTATAATAATAATTGCAATGTATATATTGTTATTATAATCTATGTTTATATGTTTTTATGTATTCTTTATAGTATGAGTGCATACAAAAATAAGTTACAAAAATGTACATATTCCGTTTTCATTTGCACAAAAATGCCAATCGTTAACTTACTTTCCGAGAGGAATATCTTGCTGGAATACATAATCCTATTGTTAGTCTTACAGCATGCTTTATGAGGTATTTAATGTGGTATATTACGCTGTATGCCTATTATCACTTGTTCCTCATTATTATTCTGATCTAAAATAATCCAATGGGTAATTTGGGAGACATTGGATATTTCTGATTGGTTTTGTATTGGTATAAATAGTCTGTTTAGCAATAATTTTTCAATGCACGAGTATGAATACCAATTCTGTACTGCTTATTGTTATTACATAAACTTCTTCGGTCGTACCCAAGGCAAACTTGAAATTATCATTTCCCGGAAGTTGCACCTACTACAACTGCATTGTTGGAAACTATACTGGCGGATTCGGAAACTGGCCAATTCAAGACCCAGCTTGAATTTGTGATGTCGTAACAATGGCTAGATTGTATTCGGATGTCGCATTTGTGGAGGAAAGTTCATGCTCCAACTATATATTACCAAAATTGTAACCTTTTAGGGCCCTTCGATCTTTAACGAGTTATGGAAATCCTAATTACGATTCTATTAGCGGTGAACATTGTATTAGCATTTATTGTACCGCAAAGCCCAGAACGATATTATTATATCGCTTACAATTGGCTTCTTACAAACTTGCAAAGCAAAGTTTACTTCCTCTAAACTCTATAACATTTATTAATTATCATGTTTGTCGTAAGTAGAGTTACCATATTAGTGTTTTAACATTTTTTCATCGTAAATGAAATTATATTTATTCGACACTACGTTATCCAAAAAAAAAGGAGAGGAACAGATTCTACTTTGACCGTAGTCATTTATCATAACACTACTTCAACGATAATTTTTCGTAGATCAGTACCTTTATTAGAACTTTTACGGGAGCCTCCACCGTTCCAAGTCGACTTTGTAATTTAGAAAAAAAGGGGTAAAGTCGTTCGATCCATTCCACGACGAACCTTCCCATCGCTTCATAAACGTCGAACACATTTCTTATAACCGGTGGATATTTTGCGCGGGCGAGATTCCTGGCGGGTCTTATCGCAGCGGAGATTTACTTGCAAGAACGACAAGCTACAGAAGTATTAAAATATCGCGTGAACAGCAAATTCAAGGCATTCTCGTATTATCCGCGGAAGAGAGGTGTTTGTTGAGCTATTTCCCGAAATATTCAAAGAGAAATAAAAATGTGAATTTTAATGCGAATATTGCGAATCGAATGAACAAACTTTTCAGATGGAAACAGGTTAATATGAAATTAGAGATTACGTAGGATTGAACATTTCTTTGCTTATTTGTCTTTCCTTTATTGCTTTATTGCTTTATTTGTTTTTGAAAGAAGTAACAGCTATAATATTTGAAGGGTAAAGTAAGGAACCAAAATTTCTTTCGTCTGGTCAAACTGTGTTGCTAAGTCCTGTAGACTGTAGACTGTTAGTGGCAAATTGGAATTTATAATAGAAACGTCGCGACGCGTCGTTAGCGGGCTGGCAGCAAAAGCAAATGAATGCGTCGTTCCCAGAGTCTTCTATTGCTTCTTAATATTTGGAGTCGTATTTCAGTATCTATGGTGTGTAATCGTATATACTATTTATCTTTGTTGGCGATCCCGTTCTATCACTTAGCGATTGGAACTGGCAATTATTAAGCTTTCAAGGTAATTGTGCCAATTTGCCAGATCAAACAATTGATTTAGTTTTGCATGAGTTTTTAAAAAGCTTTCGTTGTTTCTTTTAAAAATGCAATCTACTTAACGCAGCAGTTTGAACAAAATTATAAAGTGGGAAGGAAGTTAATCAAACGGATTTCTTTTTGCATATTTCTTTATGGTATTCAATTTCTAAGAATTGGGCTGTTTTAAATACTTTTTAATATGGCTTAGAATTTTTAATTCGTTCCAATGACGAACAATAGATAATATGCAATATGTAACTGCAACATAGTTGAAAGAGAAATCAGTACTTCAAGCCACACGCTAGGTAAGTCTGAAATTATTACACCAAGTTGCAAATAAGTTGCATTTAAGAGAACATCTTGATGCTTATAAAATAGTGTCTGTGAGTTTGAACATCGATTTAACATGTTTTATTTCGCGTGCCTTTCATTTGAGAGGGCAATGAAAGTTCTTTAATATCCTCCTTTAAGCGGTACAATTGGCATGCAGCACGTTCGGATCACTTTCCTTTACAAGCCGCGCGTATTATTAATCAAACTTTTGAAGGGGCAAGTTATAATAAATGCGCTACTCGTTGCTGGCTTTTTAAATATCCTCCTGACGACGGAAGCTTCGGGGAAACTGAGAACGATGAAAATCGATGAATAAAGTAAAGTCAATTGGAAATGGAAGTGTATTCATCTCAACCGAATTACCTTTCGTTCCCACAAATATAACTATTAGTAATTATACATAATACACGTGTGTTTACGTAGCGTGGCTCAGAAAAGAGTCAGCCCCGCAGGCTATTCTACAGATACCTACCTTTGCGCACAGAGTAAACGAATTCTGAAGGCCACGATATACGCACGCATATCCGCCCCTATTTAATCATACGAATAAAGCATTTTCTTTCGTTTCCACGTTTCGCCGCGCGAGTAACCACCTTCCCCCGCCTGTACCAACACTGCAGACCCATAATACTGTTCGAGTCTGCCAGGCGCGCTGAACTGTCAAAGGGTTAAACGCAGCACCGATCCCTTCTACCTCGCACAATCTACCTTGCCACCCCTTTCAGCCCCCACCACTTGCAAACTACCGAAACTCTGCGACACGCCGATCCGGTTCAAACGACGGAGAGGGTGGATCGTGGGTGGATCGAGGGCGACCAAGACGAAGAAGACGTTAGGTAAGGAAAGGAAACGCGTGGGAGGGCAAGGGCGGAGGCACGACGGGGATACGCGTAGCTCACCTGGCATACCGTCAGAGTATCGCGACACATTTTGATCGAATTCTTCTCGAGGTCGAGGAATGCCGGTATCCCCGGTAGATATTATTACATATTTAGGTGGAACGGTGCGCCCTCGGAGGTAATACACTTAGACGTATTCTCTTGGTGCGCGTTGCCCTTCTCCCTCGGTGTTAGTGGGGATGTTGCGTCGGTGTTGGCGTTGTCGATAGGACGGTGGTGGTGCAACGGGGGATATGTATCTAGCTTTACTCTCGCACACTGCTCTATAACCGTGCCTCTGCTCCGACCTCGAAGGATGGCAGTTCTGCGCGATATCCTGCATATCTCGGCATACCGTCCCCGTCGTTTCCGACATTGTTCCCCGGCCTCGGCCCCGACCCCGACTCCGGCGTCCCGGCTCCAGCTCCGATCCACCGGCGAATAATCCTACTCGTTCGATGTCTACCGGGCCCCGGCTTCTCGGCTGGATTCCACTCGATTCTGGTACCGAGCTTGCAGCCGAAGTACCCGCACCCGTAACCCATAATAATGGAACACTTTTTTCCGGGGGGACCGCTCTAACGGGGCTCCACGGATTCCTTTCGATTTCCTTTCCTTCGGCTTTGGTTTTTCTTTTGCTCGTAGCACTACCGTTAACCCTTTCGACACTACCTCGACGACTATAGTCACCCACCGTCGCACGCTCACTGCACTGTACTCCTGCCGGCGACTGTGCATCACATTGTAATTCTTCGCACAATTTGACAGCAACTTTACCACATCATTTTACCATGCATCTAATGTTGTGCCCAATCCACGCACTCTGTGCCCAATCCACGCAATATTAAATACTCGGTTAACGACGCAGTCGTATCGAAGGGGTTAATAGTATTGGAAGGTTGTTTCGATTATTCGATTCGATACAGGATTCCGGAATAATTGGGCGAGGTGCCCAAACGTCAAATTTAAATGCGAGGTATTCGGGAATAAAATTATTCGAATTGTCTCCTCAGGTGGAACACCTTGGTGGAGCTCCTGCTTCGCTTCTTTACGGAACCAATCATGCGTCTTTAAATGATTACGATTCGTACATACAGCGAGTAACGATTGTTATGTAAAAAATGCACAAGGTATACGTACTCGTTGAACGAAATCGCACGAAGATTATCAAGCATTTGGTCAAATAATGTGTTCACGTTTTCTAGAAATTTGAATGCGATAAATAATACTGAAGACGTAACATCGCAAGTCCCTGACTTGCGGGTATCTGCAGGTGGGGGTGTTGCTAACAAATTAGTATCCAGCATGGAAAATCAACTTCGAAGCGTTAACATTATTGAATGTGAGGCGACAGAATATTAACAGAACGGCCTATTATGCTCGCCACGTTTCGTACGTACATTGTTACAATAAATATTATATATTTCGTGCACCTGTTGTAAAATATTTCTTACATTTTTCTTTTGTTATTCAACGTACATTCTTACCTCTTAACTACGGCAAAACTGTGCAGCAGTAAGTACAAAACATAAAAACAAATGCAATTAGTTATTGCATATTGCATTTACTCATGTGAAATATCTTTCTCGATAAATTAATTTAGTCTATCAGGAAACTCTGGTATTTTAACCGTAGGCTGTCGACAACGTGAACATGTACATACGTCGTGGTAATAAGCTATTACGACATGTATAAGAAACCTATGATTTATTCATCTATAATTCTATTTTAATGTAATTGCAGAGTGGAAAGCTGTTTTTAAGTACAAAACATAAAAACATATGCGTTATGTAAAAAGTGCAAAATAAAATATATATTCTCAGAATTCACTAATCATAAAACATATTTCTGCCAGGTCCTATTGCTCTGTCTGTTTTCTATAAAAATATGCATTTGCGTAAACATCCGGAGTCTAGTAATAAGATATAAAACGTAATGCGATAATATGAACATGTAGAAAGATGGTACAAACGGAAGCCACTATAATGGCGTGTCATTCAAAAAGATTTGTGGATTTCAACGCAATATGTGGATTTTAACTAAAACTACAAGTGTTTCTTTAAGCGAAAAAAATTCTAGACCAGTTCGTAAAATGCATAAGTAAATCTACGCAATTATCTGTAGAAAAATTAGTCATTATAGATACGTATATTGGTTAAAACCATTGCTAACAATAAGCATAACAAGTATTATTGATTAATATTACTAATTATTATTCAGAGCGGTAAACACAATCAATAGCAATGATTGTAATTATGTAATAGTTTCATACACGCAGCATACACATGTTACGATTACGCTTAACAGTAAGAGGCTGTAATAAAATATGAATAACAATAACTAGCATGATAAAACTAATTTGAAGAACAATATAATAGAAATATTAAGGACCGAGGGACATTAAACAAAATAAGCTTAAAAAGTTATGAAAGAATTGCAGGACGTTTTTCTCTATACCGTAACACGAGTATAACGATACCGGTATTTATAATAATTATTTTCTAAACAATTGTAACTGCTTTTTCTTATAACTTTCTCCTTGCTACACCAATGCTTTATTTCCATTTGATATGTATTGTATATAAAATGCAATTCTAACAACTTCATGAAACCATTCTGCACCCCTACTTCAAATTCTTTTTCATTTCCAGCTGCACTATCGCGCGTTACTTTTCCTTGCGCGTTTCACGTCTTCGTGAAATATTTTCGCTAAACATTTATCAACTAGGCGGGCGTGTCACATTGCAATTACGGTAGGCCAGTTGGCAATTTGTTAGGACAGAAAACAATGGTGCATCGACGCAATTTTATCGATGTACAATCGGCCGAGCAAGTCGATACTCGAGTTGATAAATACCAGCTACATACTTTCCTTTGGCATATTTCATAACGAAGCGTGTCTGAAGTTTGTACAGTTGTCGAAACAATATCGTTCCACGCTACTGAAAAAACACAAAAGGAGCAGCCCGCCGCTACAATCATGTTTCTAGGTAACGCCGGGCAATGGTCAAGTAAAATGCTTTCTCAATCGTGTTACCGTTTAATAGTTTAGATGTACATAGGTTATACTTTTCACTTGTTTAGTTTTATCTTTTGCGATACCTCTTGAGCCTAATCCGGTGTTAATCTAGGGACATCGTTTAGTAGTAGGCCTGCCCCTTTGTGCGTTTTTAGTAGCGCGAAACGATATTTATGCGACGGCTGCGTTACTATCGTTATTCTTCGTCTGTGTAGTAATGTCACTGTAAAACGCAGAGAAACTTTCACTTTGAGTTCTAGTTACTTATCTACGATTACTTGAAAATCTTAGACAAGAAGGTATGAATTTCTGGGAATGGCAGAAGAAAGAAATACGTCCCCTTTCTGAATTCTTGTCGAACACTGTGCTTCATTCTGACGAATGATTCGTATAACCCTGTTTCGTGATTTTGATTAGAATAGAATTCATATGATTTGTCGTATGAACAATGAACGATACGCTTAAACTTATTGACGGAACATGCTTTACTGTACTTCTACAGAATTACATGGACGTTATATGAAAAAAGAGCAAAGTAGTTGTGCTTAAAGAAAGCGTTGAAAGGATTTAGAAAAAGGGTTAAATAGAAATTCCACTTAACATTGACTATATGAAATTTGAATAGTCCGCCTGATGTAGAAATGTGACTAATTGTTTTTCTTTTACCAAAATCTTTATTTCGTTATTATTGCAGCGATTAAGATTAATAAAATTATTATTAATTAGAATTCTGAACTCTAAAAGTAGTATCAAATAATTTCATATTCGCATTGTTTAAACAGATTTTCTGATACCTACACTTTGTAGACAATATTGAAACATTTCTGGGAATCGAAGAAAAAACAATTTTGTACAAAATTCCTGCTATCACCCAACTATATTCAATATTTATTACAATATCATAGTTCTCATGTTTGATCACATATTGTTCTTCCGATAAATTACATTCACCATCGTTTCTAACCCAAGCACAAGAAACTCCACTTCGATTCCAACTAAATTCGGAAGAAAGACGGTAGAGAAATTTTGTCAAAGCAGCACATAATGTACGAAGATTCGGAGGATGTGTCTGACATCGACGAAGATTTCTCCAATGCGTTGGCTCTGCTGCATTCAACCGAGGACGACAGCGCGGAAAAACTTCGGAAAATACTTGATACGTCCATCGGGAAGAGGTACGGCTTTGACAAAACTCTGATGGCCAGGATGCCGAGGAGATTTTTTCAGAATACGATGATACGTGGTAAATCGTTCACCAACGAGAGAATGGAAACGTCGCGTAAGAAGGGAAATGTGACGAAGATCCACACCATATGTGGAAGTCCTCCACCTGCAGCAAATAATACGCTCGAGATTAATTGGAAATCGATGAAAATGTTTAATGTGAACGTCGAAGATTATAACGAAAAGGGTGACATCCCAAGGATATCCATTCCTGACGAGGGGTCTGGAGATGGACTACTGTGCAAGGTTTTTGAACTACCTTTGGGAAACAATTTAATTGTTTATTCGCGAAAGCATATTGTCGACGGGTATAGTTTTCTTCTTATTGTTTTCTTCTGATATGTTTATAAATGAAATCAACGAATAGTAAGCTGCACGGTAAATCTCTATTTTTAGTTTATCCTTAGGAAACACAAGTTCAATATGTTCTTAGAACGTTTGGTGTTATAGTTTTTGCCTTTTTCCTTCATACATATGCATTTTTTAATTGTTCCCTTTCTGATTCCATACATAGTATTAGTTTCACATGCATAATTTATCTTGTTCTCGAAGGAATATTTCAGAAAAGTCCAGAAACAGAACAGAAGATTTGAAGCCAAGGACGAATTACTTGAAACATAATATAATTAATATTATACGTAGTGTGCTTTAATACTTTCGCGCAGATGTATTAAAGTAAAAGAATGTTCATATAATTTACGTGATGGCCTGCGATAATATTTTAAACAATTTAAACCTATACAATTCTATCTGTTCCAATATGCGTATTCCAACGTCATGTTGATATTTAATAGAACTTGTAACATAATAATTTTAAAATTGATACGCCAATATTGATTTGAACATTATGTATTGTAAAGATCTGCAACGGGGCAAAATTAGGGCCACTGATTCTGCTGGAGTGTCAAGAGTGTCAAGAAGTCTATCATCCCCTGTGTCATCAACCCCCTGTCGTGGACATTGATGTCTACGATCCCCGAATCGTGTGGCGGTGTCAAAAATGCACGGACACTTCACCCGTGAACTCGGTCGTCGCTTGGGATGAGAAGAAAGTGGAAAGGCCGCGGCCACCTAACGACCCGGATAAATTGGGAAAATTGAATAGAAATCTTCTGAAAACCGAAACGAATACCTCTGATCAAACTTTAACTGGTAAATATTGCGCATGCGGGATATCTAGAAAAGGCCGTGGCAAACTTTAAAGTCGTACAAGTGCATATGTATATGTATATGTATACGCATAGAGGTATGTACATACTTATCCATCGAAGTAAAGAAAGGTGTTTTATTATTCCATTATGAAACATATAAATGATACTCGGTGTTTCATAAATGCACTATCAAACATATAGCACGGAATAAAATGGTCAAAGATCTTTAATGCATGTACGTAAGTATACAGGTGCGCGTATTATTTATTTTCAAATTGTAACAGGTTCCGTTTACTTAAATTCTACAATACTTTGTCAGGCAAAAATTCACATTGACACACCGTTAAAAAAATGTATACCTAATAGACAAAAATGTTTCTTTTCTTACTCGACAGCACTTTTGCATTCGTTGCACAAACAATAGCTTATTAGTATGAATTTTTGCATTGTATATTTCATTTTCTTTAATGCCTTGTAAATAAATGCCGGGCTGCAAACGCTGTTCTGTAATTTTGAAACAAATTATTCCTTCCTTATATATTTATTGATCTTTCTTACTTATTTCAATGAATGCTTTGCGCCATTAAAGATTGTCTCGGCCATATTTTGGCGTCCTGTATGCGAGTTTCAATACATATCTGTATTCGTATAATTGAAAAGGGGAATGTATATCATTTCTGTATTCATTTATATTCAAAGAGATTAATAACTTTAGATGCTTTTCATGATGCTGGTTCAGTTGCTGAAGATACGCTAGTTACAAAAGGTGCCTCCCGTTTAGCTCAGAAAATCTCGAGGCCTGCATCTTCGAATCACTTAAGAAGACGAATTGGATCTAAACTTTCAGTAACCCGTTCTATAACAAAGTGAGAACTCGATGAATGAATGCCAATTGAAGATATCTATAATAAATGCGCGGCTCGAGTTTTGGATAAATTATATGGCTAATAAATACAATTTCTCGTCGAATTACATACTTATTTTCTTAATTCAATAATGCAGTCTATTCCCTTCTATTTTTACCGAATAAAAAGAAACGGGAATCTGATTTTGTCAGCATTCATCATTATTAATTACTATTATCGAATACACATTTCAATTACTTTGGCCTTTGTATTGGACAATTAATATTTTCTATAGACATGTACAAATTTTACAAAAAAAATAGTCGTTTTTTTAGAAATCAACTTAATCCTCTAATTATCCACGCTAGCTTCTACTAAAGGTGTACGCAGATGTAGTGGTTACTTCTATGTCCACAATTTCTATTGGTGTTTAAAAATAGACTCAATATCTGTCTTTCAAATCCGATGATGTAAAAGCTATTTACATACGTATACGTATATATGAATTACTTATTGCTAGCGCGAAATATTTTTGCGTTAACAACTTTTTTTTATAAACTTAATAAATTCTCAAGTAGTATACATATATTCTTCGTAATGTGTTAATGCACTTCGTTTAGAGTCGTTTTGGTCCCTTATTGTTAGATATAAACATTTGCCAATGAAAAAGATAAGCACAAAGATTTGTCCAATAACCATGAATTCGTCAGAGTCGACGATTGTTCAAAAGTCTAACTTCAGTATTGCAAATGTACTGTACTGGTCTGAGGAGTAAACAAGGAAATATACATATATTCATCAATATTTATGGACATTGGTAACATTATCTGTTCGTGTACATATTTTTATAATTATAAGAAACGAAAATTAATAAGTATTCCGAATAAAATACATAATAGAAGCTATGGAAGCTCTTAAACTGAGAAGTTATGATTGCGAGCGATTCAGAGGGCGAAATTTACAAATGTGAATATTCCTGAAACTAAATAAATCGTAATCATATTGCTACATTTGTAGTCTATATATCATTAAAACTTTGTTTATTAATGTTTTTTTACGCGATTTTATAACTTATTACTCTCAAAAGTAACACTATCTCATATTACTACTCGAATTAATTTCTACTTGTCCGTTTTGCCTTAATTTGGGAAAAGTAAAGGGATCAATTGTTTTGCAATGTTTACAACTTACGATATTTATATTTTTGCTTATATGAAGTATATATGAAGTATATATTTATACTTCGCATGAAATTCTCCATAGTTATTCGTTTGATCGTTTTTTACTCACAACCATATATTCTGAAACTTGCTAGGCGAAAAAACAAAATGGGTATTTCATATTCATACCGTCTGAACGCGTCTCCTCTATTACACGGCAAAATATTCTAGATAAACAAGAAAAAGCAACATGAATTTTCAACTACACAAGTTTCTTGAAAACATCGATCCATTTCCTACGAGAGTATTCTATAAAAGTATCAGCTGCGTAATTTGCCGCAGCTATCTCCACATGCTTACGCTTACACAATTTGCATAATCAAGTGTAACAAAAGCGATCGCAAGTTAACTGTCGTAAAAATACTCATCAAAATCACTCGACGAGTAGGAGCAGGAAAGCATAAAGAAGCAAGATACATGCACGGTACGATTTATTAGTTAATTACTTATTACATTGTACAAGGAAAAACCTATCTCTGAACGTCTTCCGCTCATTCAAACAAATTTACGCAGTTTCACACTTCACTCCCGTAAAAGAACACTCAAATCACAGTACCAGGGGTACATTTCTTAAGCCGTTTACAAATGTCGTTCGCTACGTTACACCAACCGAGCCAAACCATCGACAAACTTGTGAAAACTCGAGGAAAGGAAGAAAACGATTAGAAGTTGTTCGGTTATAAAATAATTCAACCCGATTTTGGCAATTTACGAAACGCCTCTGTCATTTGTCGCACGATCCGTTTCGTTTGCTCCTTTGTTCCCTGTATTAGGGTCAACGGAGTTCAATTACCTTCGTCAGCCATGCCGTAGTTTTAGTCAGACTTGACGCTCGATCACTTTCGCTCTAATTGATCGTGCGTAAGTACGAGAGAAGATCGAGCGTGCACGTGAGGCGCTAGAAACGGCGCCGTGCTCCGTGTTAGACGGGTATCATTCTCGTTTCATTTTCTCGCTGGTGAACGTGGGTCGACTAATCTTACGAACGGTTCGAGCTTATGATTAAAAATGATAATAAAAAGAACGATCTGGTAATGTGAACAAGCAATTATGTAAAATTTATTGGTGGATAGATTGAATCGGCAAGATCAGCTATGATATAAGTCAATCTTTTTTTCTAATTTGTATTGCGCACTGAATTACATGGTGTTCACGTCTATGTAAATATGTGAAATGATGTGGGGAAGCAACGCAAATCATGTATAAGGAATACTTTGGAGAAAATATTATTGTCGGTTTTTTGGGGGTTTTTGTACAAAAATACTCTTTTCTTGTATCTGAAAGATCGCTTGAGAATGACCAATGCTCTTTTCGATTTCGCCGATTCAATTGAACTTGTCGTTTCGTTTGCGTTACGCAGTTCCGCATTACAATAATACTATCATTTTTATTAGGAATGGTTGAATATTGTTGTACTGAATGATATTGAAAATGTACTTTTCCATGGGTCTAAATGTAAAGATTGAATGGCTTAAAAATTAATATACATATATGTAGATACGTCACCAGCCAGTTTCGTGATCGCTGATACGATTAATTGAAAAAAAACTTCAATCACATTCGAGAACGTAACAGTTGTAAGCATACATTTATTCGTACCCATTATAATGCGTCACATACATCATTAATACGAATGTTTTTTTTTACATTTAATAATGACAATTCTCGAGTATCGTAAGGCTGGTAATACCAAGTAGAATGATCGCGAGTCATGGAACTTGCAGATATGGCTGCTTCATACACCAAACAGAGTGCTCTGGACAGGAGTGAATTCTGTCATAATGCATATAATAAATTCGCAATTGAAAACGAACTATTTGAGTTTGAAAGAAAAAAAAAAGGAAGAGGTTTCGGAAAATGTTGATATATTATCATTATCTGTCAATTACGTTAGCCTTAATTAGGTATCAGTCATAGGAGACTGCTTACATTTTTCAAACTACTGTACAAACACAAAGACACTATTATAAGACAGCTATTTGTGCCGATTATCACAGAATTGTCGATCGACTAATTGTAAATGATGCACGCATCGCGGGAGGGAATATCTCGAAATAAAATATGTACAAAATTTCGTCGACAAACATAGGATACTCGTGCGAGGCTGTTTCTTCAATTTTTCGTCTCAACGAAACACGAACTTAACGATTTTCCTAAATGCATACCATTCCGATTCTAATGGCGGATCACATTCGTTGATAAGAATTTCTAGGAATCAAAGTTTCAAGCATTCTACAGAATCAAGATTTTCTTCGTTACACTCGTTATGGAATTATAGTTAATTAAATTGTTCAATCGAGTCTACGACACTTCTAAGTCTCTGAAGAAATTCAACGAAGAAAAACAATACATATGTAGGTAAGTACATTATAGTATATGTATATCTATACATATTTTTCCCACATGCGACTATACTTAAAATATTGACTAGAAACTAAAGTTTGTTTACCTGGAAGTGTAATCTGGCAAATATTAAACTATTATGGATAATCCTCTACGAACAGTGCATGTATCTTAATCAATAGTTTGCCAGTTTCATCTGCCGATTCTCACTTTAGTCACTCTGAGGGTGTAAACGGGATTTCGCGATAAAAGTTCCGTAACTTTCTCCATTGTAATTTTGAAAAGTTCCACTTTCGAGAACGAGAATTTTGTACACCCGCTAAAATCTCGAAAGCACTAATGCGCGAGCATACATGCAACGAGTGAAATCGTGTATAGGGCGGTGTCAAAGGCGGGACCAAACTTCAAGAACTCAAACTACTCGTAAAAACGAGGCTTTGAAATGAACCTGTATCCAAGACCATTTTTTCAAGAAATAGACAAGGTTGCGTTCTATCTATTTTAATCTTTTCCATCATGTGAATTGATTTTGCCGATCCGATGCATACGCGAACTATCTTTCCTTTATGATCTTTTAAGAACTGCTGTGAAAATTTTATCTAAATATTGCAACAAATTTGGTGACCGGAATTTTTTTAATAAAACCTTGCATCTTCCTGTTCCCTTCGTGGTACATTGTATTTCTAATAATCCATACACGGCCGTCTCGTGTCAGGAGCAAAAGTATCATGTTTATAAGCACGAGTCTGAAGAAATTTCCCCTTCCCCATAATAGCAGCTTTTGCTTGCGATAGAATTTTGCTTTCCCGAATTCACTTCCCTTTGGTTGCAAGTAAATACCAACGGGCCTTGAGTTCGAGCAAACATGATCTTAAACAGATTTCAATCCATAAAATGAGGTATTTGTACATACAAATGAACAAAGAGGAAACCGTTGCGATAAATTCTTTTGAAATGAAACAAGTGAACAATAAGCATAAGTATCCCAAAATGGAAAAATTTCGAGGCAGGTGTTCATGCAGTTTCCACGATTCCCAACTGATTTCGTTTAAACATTGTATAGTAATAACTGAATAATCGCAGAGGCAGAAGCGACGGTTGTAAAATTAATTATAAAGAAGCATCCGAAGGAAACGATTCCGGGTTACCAATAAGATCTGCTGCAAACGATATTTTTTACTAAGACATCTTTTCCGCAGATTAAAAACAGAAAAGTTATTTCAAAACGGGCATACTTATTAAGAGTTACTGCTTTATTTTATTAACTGGCACACGCATCTAAATTGCAGTCCCAACTTTTTTCACTGCCCTACACCTTTAACAGCAAACTTAGCTCAGTTCTTCATTGTCCTTCGCCGTTACATTCGTCCCCATAATCCTGATATTAATCGCGATAAAAAGTTTCTCTCGCTTAATTCTCAACAATGTGTGCTTACGTGCTGCTGTGTATGTGCATCTGCTCTATTTACACGTGTAAGTGTGAGCAAACGTGCGAATGTGGCGATTTTAATATATGTATAATATTCTAATTATAGTGGTGTCATCACTCTGTTCCAGAACCCGCTTTTGAACTACATTATATAATAAACCTGTTGTTCGAATCGCGCAAGGGAACGTTCATCCCAATTCATGACAGTGCAATCGTGCCAAGTGGCTGACATCAATTAAATGAAGATTCTGACACATGTCAAGGTTGCCCCATGTTGCACCTCATCAGCGTATTGTGTGCTCTGGCGCCGACCACGCGATGCGACTCCGCATAAATCGTGTTACTTCTGCTTTCCTTCTTCGTAGCTTGGCCGCGAGCAATCGATCTTTCAAATTGAGCGTGTTTACATAATGGTAACAATTATGTATGTACAAGCTTTCTATAAAATTAGATATCGAGATGGACGATGGCGAATACAATGATACGCAAATCTATCTATTCATTCGGATGCGTGCTCGAGTGTTCCAGTGTACAGAACATTTTCAGAATTGGGTGGAATATTTTGAAAGATTTCTCGGGAGGCTATTTAGCATCGAAAGATATCGCTTGGGCGCGACAACTGCAGTACTGTTTGCGATTATTCGAACAATAGAGTGTTACCGACAATGTGTTTATCGCAGCGATAGGATTATTTAGAGGTTTTATATTTCTATATGCTCTAATGCATAATATAAATCATCTCTGACGTTGTCGCACAGAGCTGCCGTAATACCTAATGAAGTCATGAAAATCGAAAGTAAAATTTATTACTATTCTACGTTTCAGTGTTAAATCGCGTGTAATTCACTTGTAGTACTATAAATCGTTTACAGTAATTTCCCGCGAGAAAAATTACAATTGGGCACTATTTATTTGGATTAGGCAGAGCGTACTTAATCGCTGTTCTGTATCGCAATAAAGTGCGATTGTTACGTGAATTAAGATTGGATACCTTTCATGTATATCTTAATCCTATTATTTTAGTATTCTGTTATTTAACGCGAGCTGTTAAATACTGCAGATTGTACCACAAACTTGTTCGAATAATGGAATTATAACTTTTTAAAGTTTTATCGTCATCGTAACAAACTAGAAACTTTACTGTAACAGTACGCAAAAGGTGGTCCTTACGTTTGAATCGTGCATACCAAATGTTACACTTGTGATACCCATTGTTATTAAGCTAATTGTCAGTTTATTACGATAGGAATAAATCTTAGAATAGTTACAACAAAGTACATGTTGCAAAATTTCTCAATCGTTATAAACTCCGCAAAAGAATTGTCCAAATTTATTACATCACCCCTCGAAACATGCTGCACGGTGTAAAATAATATAAATGTCGAACCTCGTTTAATTTCGAAAATTAGCCTGAAATGAAATTAAACACGATGCAACGCTAAACGAGGGTTAAAGCATCTGAAGTAAATGATGCATTAAAGATATTAGGTAGTTTGATTTCGATCTACGTGACATCGACGACGCGATGCAAACACGACAGATACAACATACATATGTATTATATGTATATAAGTACACAGTACGCATCTTTAATACATCACTTGGCACGGTTTTTGATGTCTGGTACGGATAAATTAGTCGTGCCCATTCGCAATCATTTTTTCTATCGTGATTACAAACGAGTACAAACGCTTGTACGCATTGATAATAAATACCCTCACGATATGTTGCTCGAGTGATTGCGCACAGCTTATTTATTATATGCTTTTAAACGCTTAACAATTGCATTGCCTACATTTTAATGATAATTTTCTATACGTATATGAATAGAAGAGCCTTTGTGCAATTATTTATTATAAATATATAAAGAAACGTTTCGACGGTCGAAAGCATTGTCAACGCAAATAAAAGCTAACGAACTAAAGTGCGATTTAAAATTGTTTCTTACTACGTATTTAGGTTTAAAATTAAGTATGCAAGGAACTCGATGATTACTTAATTAATTCACCCATATATTCTTGAGTACTACAAACGTTCTTCAAGATTTATAAAACTGACCTCAGTAGCTACTGTAGTGCGGTTTATCACATTTTTTGTTAAGTGTTTTTTTTTAAGTACTGCAATCTGTGAAATATTAACAGGGGTATCCTGTAGTGGGTGATGAGGCTAGCAATTAGAAAATTTAGTACAAATAGTTAGTCGAATTAACTTGGCTAATTTGCTCCGTAATTTTGGACGTAATATTCGAGCTTTGGTCGGGAATATATCGTACAAGATAATCATCGACTTCACTTTCTGTTTGCATATCCTCGCCTATTTTCGACGTGATTATTTATAAATGCCAATTGTGTTGCACTTGAAGAGCGTATGCTACATATGTATAAACATAGGTAACAATCCTTACGTTCGTAACATAATATTGCTATACATAATTCATGTTACATGAGTATCGAGTAACTTATTATTCCATTTTTTGGTTTTGCATCTTTTTTCATGTTTACATAACACAATTTGTGTATACCTAGACGCGATAAAATATATCGGTTGCATTTATAGCTGTATAGCTATATGCTGTACAACAATGAACAACATCTCTGCTATGTATATATATATATATATGTATGTATATATTAAATTAACATTGCGTACTCGCGTTTCATGAACGTACCCTTACTGAGGACAAAAGAGACGTTAATGTAAATGCATCCTACATGCTAACAATTCGTCAAAAATTCATGACGCGACGTGACAATGACAACACTTTAAAACAGATAAAAAAAATTGTAAACGACTAGAATGAATTAGCGACTAGAATTCGCACTTTTCAAAGAATCTCTAAGAAAGCGACTTTAAAACTCTTGATAAGTCAGCACATGCTGTGATTTTTCTTTTCTGCTATTTAATAAACACTTTCCTGTATCGAGTCAATTGTACGTAGAAATGAAATATGAAATTTCATTCCTTCGGACTTTTACAATGTTTAATATTGTTTGTATGTAGGATACGTATTTATCTGGTATCGCTACATGTTTCCACTACCTAAAAGGCCATTAAAGATTTTTCATTGCCTGGGAAGATACCAGTGCCATACTTTGGAAGCGCTAGATTCTTTCCATCTTTTTTTCGTTCTTTTTCTGTTCCTTTCTTCGCTTTAATTGTGCCATTGCACATGGAAATGGTTGGAAGATATGTGTGCTTATATTAAAAATTGCCGGCAACTAACGGGAAATATTAAGATAGAACTTATGCTTTGGAATCTTTAGACTTATATAAAGAATATCTTAAAATGAGTATTATTTTGTTAAAATCAGCTGGACTCTAAATTAACTCAAATGCTTCTTCTGCACAGAACCTTGTATCCACTAAATATGTGAAATATTTTTCAATAAAAAAGATTTACTTGAAATTATACGACTATCCAAGTACAACGTTAGTAGTAAACGTTCGAAAAAAATGTTATCAAATTGAAATTGTGTGTTCGATAATAATCTACAGTTAGACGAAAACATCGCTTACAGTTAATTACGAAAAGTGGAACAAAGACTTCCAGTACATCTGTTCTTTTTCTAAAATGGACATTTTCTGAATATTTGATTTCGTTCAAGTTTTGATTTCATTTAGTTTATACCTATTTTATTGAGAAATGTTTACCAATATTTACCACTGGATACTCAGCTATGAATAATATATTATTATATACTTCTTTTTCACTTTTGGCAATAGCACTTCCAGACAGTGGCAGTAGGCACTTTGATAACAGTAATAACATAATAATAAGTATAAAATACTACAAATTAATCCGCCTTTAAGGCGGGTAAACCATTCCCAACAACCAGCTGCTCCTTGGGAAAGTCTAAAATTGCGGTAACGTGAAAACCCATATTTGCAGAGGCAATCACATATTCGCATAAAGAAAACCAGCTAAAGGCTGTTAAAAAAAATGTCAATAAGTTTTTCATAGAGCGGTTTTAAATGCAAATGAGACGTATATTTATAAAGGGTGTTTGATAAAAGGGTCGAAAACTTCGTAAGTTCCCATTACAGTAATTATCGAAAGGACTGAAAAACGGCGTTAATCATAAAAACAATTCTTTTGCGTTCGAACATGCACACTATTCTAGTTCCTTCAGTAATGTCAATAAAGATTACTATTTTGTAAATGTAGATCTAGAACAAACCTTCTGCATCTATTCAGGACAATTGGTGCTATGTATTATCATTTCACAATCAGTTTGACAAGGCAGATGTCAGTTATCTATTAGAGTGGAAGGAACAGCAATCGAATATCTTTCACACGTGTGACACCCTTAAATAGAAAATGAAATACTACATCGAAAGTACTAAGTTTGTGATCTGTGATATTACAGATTTTTCAGTCCTTTTCGTGAGTACCGTAGGCCCGCTTTCTGTTGACTCAAGCTGAGTATTATAGACCCAGTTATTTAACACTCTGTATACACCTTTCATTTGCAATCGTGCCTTATTTACATTTCACTTAAGAATGAATAAACATGTAGTTTCTTACCCAGATCGTGACACAGTAGCCTATGTTTCAGAAAGAAAATTATAAGTCCAACGGTGCTAATAAGACTGGTTATAAAAAGTGCCTGTTTGTACCGAAGACTTTGTGCATTTGGTGTTACAAGGCGACCTAGTCTCACTGTTGTTAACATATACATCAGGGAGCTTATCATAAAGGCAATGAAGATCTTTTCATGCACAGCTGGAAAATAATCATTTGTTACTCAATTATTAGACACGAACTTCATGTCTTAAATAAAGCATTCTTCCAATTTATTATGAGAAGGTGTATAGGAAATTGTGATACAATTTACTCACAATAATTTTCCCTATTAGAGATGTACGTGACGCCGCACAAGGCTGCCACTTCTGCAATATTTAACCAGTAACATAAATTTAAAAGTCTGCATCCCATAATTCTGGATGGCAAATCTTCAATTGCTTTGAGTATTTTATAATAGTATGAATGATATACGCTAGCGATAATTAGACGAGGACCTATATGTAGCGCTATGCTTATACGCCACAAATATCTTTGTGGCGATATACCAGTAATAGCAGAGATTGATGGGAGTACATTATAAACCTGCAACAAAGAAATTCATGATAGGTATATTATATATAACATTTAGGGGTGAAATAATTGTAGTAACTACAGATTCAATGCATTCATACCCTGCAATGTGTTTCATGAATGTCGTCTTGCTGGAAGATATATGCTGTAATAAAACAGACTAAAAGTGTGGCAAGGGGTAAAGACGCCGTTGCCAAACATAACTTTCTAAACGATATTGCCACGTATATCGAAGTCTTATTCTTTCCCACATTATTTAGCTCCATAATGAAACTATTTAGTATCTTGACATTTAAGCACGAAATAAAAGAAAACTTTATAGATATTTATGTTTCAAATTAGACTACATTAGGATCATGTCTCATTTTAATGCGCAGTAATATTCTTAGAAATTTCTTTGAATTTCATAATACACCTGTAATGCAAGGGTAAGATTTACATTAACAGTGCAGTGCAGAAGTGTAAGTGCAATATATCTATATGTATATCAAGTGTTATATTAAATTGTAACTTATTATATCGCCTGTATATGTATAATCATAACAATGGATCTGACAGTTCAACGTGCGTACCATTTATTACAATTTCCAATGAATGATTATCAATGGTACTGAACGTAATTTAATATTTATTAAAATATAATTTACACACCATTACATTACTTAACTGTATTACTTTACTGTATTAATACAGTAAACATGACTTTGTTAAACCAAATATTTTATGAAATAAAGCAAAAGCGATTTCGGTCAACAATCGGAATTGTCAGATGTTCGATTATTGTTTCACAATTTTCGCATTGAAAATAATGAACGTATTGGGCCAATTGCTCTATTTTCAGAATTGATTTTGTGGATAACCTACTTTTTCTATTTATAGCAAACAAAGTTCGTGACATTTGCCTGGAGACGATTTATTATGACACTTCACGTTTTGCGGAACTCGGGATAGTGTTCGAACCTTTGTTTGCCAAGACAATTTGTTCAACACGAAACCTATGCATAATCGCATAACAAGCTGCAACTGAACACTTCCCCTCTTTATCCTTTACTTACGTTGGCGCGTGGAATAGTTATTTCAATCAAAAGATTACGTCTACGTAATAGTGCACCAAATATGCATTTGATGGCTAATGCGTTAATTTATTTAGCGCGTAGTTAAGATTTTAGACGTGTCGCAACATTTCGTTCGGATAGACATACATATGTATATTGGAGCTAAAAAATGAAAGATAAACAGCACTCATAACTTGTCAGCAACTAAGCAACTTCTAAAAGTTGCATTTATGCAGTGAAACTTTCATAAACTATCACAGTTTTCAATCAATCGCAGCTTGTCGAATCTGATATTCCTTTGTCCATAATTAGTTAATTCAAGTTCACTTATAATCTTTGTGCAGAAATTCAAGAGAATTTACCTTATTCCTTGTGTACTGTGTACAATCGTGTCGTCTGCTAGCCTATGAATTTGTGTATGAGATGCCATCTATGATTCCTACATATGTATATTTTTCGAGTACATAAGTCTAGCGGCAGTTTTGAATTGGATTATTGCTAACAAAAAATCAACTTATAGTTACGTAAAAAGATTAGGCTATTTTCTGAAGAGCGATATATTTGAACACTATGTGGTTGGTGTTTGAAAAATTATAAAGTAGCTTTCTATTTTATTAGAAATACAATTACAATTGTCCTAGTGAAAAATGTATTATGCACGTTCTCGTTGTTTCGCTTCTCCCTCGAACTCGTATTCGATTTCAACTTTTGGTCGGATTTTCTTTCGTAATTTACCTTTCCTGACTGGTTTCTTGGCCTTTTTGCTCGTTAAAGGTACGACATCCTGCAATGATATAAATATTGTAAATGCAAAATATTTTTGGGCAAAGGTAAACGTAATATTTATTACCTCGATATCACTTGTTTCGGATTCAAAATTATCAGGTAATACTACTTCCTCCTTCCGTCCAGAATCACTATCTTCATCCTATTGAAATACATAATGTACAATTAGATTTCCACGGGAACTAACGATACGCGATAATTCGAGATTTGTCAATGCAAATAAGTGGGATATACGTATTTTACCATAGATACTTCTTCGATATCAACATCGTCGTCCTCTTCTTCTTCATCGTCAGTCTCGGCCTCTACGAAATGTGGTTCGTTCGCTTCTCTTTGTCTTTCATCTGCTACCAGTTCCATTTCCACCTCTCTCTCAATTTCCTGCTCCCTTTCTTCTTCGTCTTCGCTCTCACCTTCAACTTCAACTTCAACAGCTTCCACAGCTTTATCAAAAACTTTTTGTGGGAAATTGTAAATATCATTGTACTAAAACAAAGGTCTGATTTAGAAACAATGCTAAACCTAAGCGTTGCAATTTATGGATTCTGCTGCAGCAAAAAAAATCTTTACCATGCCCTGTTTCAATCTTTCCATAAGTTGCTTCTCTATTGCATTTTCTACTCTAGCAGCTACAAGAGCCTTTTCCTCCCTACGTCTTTCTCTTCTTTCAATCTTCCTCTGGATCGGTACAATCTGCTTCTGTCGTCTTAACCTCAATTTCCTCATACGTATAAGATACTGTGTGATCTTTACGAATCTCTGTTTGCATTTTGCTTTTATGAAACCGGGCCAATATAATAAGTTTTCATTAATTTGTTGTATCGCCTTTTCAAAATTCCTGGACAATTTCACCTTTTCCCAAGCATTTTTTAGAAAATGCACTCTGCGAAGAATATTAATTATGCTGTAGATTAACATTGGACCACAACTCAACTTATAAATTGAATGTTTACCTTTCTGCCGTTCTCATGTATAGGTAAATAATACCATTTTCTTCTCGAATTGTGGCATACTGACTGTTTGCAAGAGGACAAGATGCTCTGCTACACAGTCCAGTAAGATTGTATTCATTTCGACAAAACTTTTGCGTTTTAGTGCTGCAAAAATGAAATGTTAAGCAAGATTACAATGGACTGTTCACAAAACTTCGGCTTACCCTTTGAAAATTATACGTACTTTACTTTGAAAGAGCAAAAGGATTTATTAATAACACTCCACACGACCTAAAATAATATAGGATTAGATTGAAATGCCACGCTCCATTAACTTTACGCCCAATTGGTAACACTCACGTCGTCGTGCTGCATTTTATTGATATATTAATTTGTCTTCTAGAAACTGACTGTAAATGTCATTGAAATATTTACAACACAATCCATTCAATAGTGTACCACGTGCGTCCAACGATTCACGACCCATGCTGCAGGTTATGTATATGTATAAACTCCATGCTGTTTCGTACGATGCACTACTAGGTGGCAGTCAAATCCACATTCTCGCACTTGTGCCACAGACGAGATATAGGAATAGACAAGACATCTTATGGACTTTCATGGCCCAGCGTGACTGCCTTATCGACTCAGAAATCCGACACCGATTTGAGCGTCTTCTGCTCATGAACAGTGATCAGGTGAAGGACTATTATTTACTGAAGTACTGTTGGGGACAGGACTCATACGATTGTGTGAATATATGTGAATGCTTTAGGGCAGGGGGAATCAGGAAAGCTATTGGCACAGCCTACTCTAGTACTAGCCGTGCTGAACAACGTGGCAACACCGCGTGTTTACCGATCGGGAGTCCTATTTTCAGTAATGGGAGTCTTGGACTTGGGATTACAATTAACGCATTTTCTCATAGAAAATTATGTTAAAGTACACAATTCTTTATTAATTATGTCTGAGTAATATATAAATATTATAACTATGGTAAGTAGAAGTGATATTAAAGTATACTAATAGTAATAAATGTGGTATACATTTTGTGGACTCTCGGAGTGGTTTGGTGATGTGATACATAAAATTGGAAATATTTTACAGTGGTTTTAAGAAAATGTAAGTATGAAGCGAAATAGAATCATCTTTAAACTAAAACGCAACATTTGAATATGAATGGAGTGATATATAAGTTAATAGAAACCTGAAATAGACAAAATTATTGATACGAAGTCAAAGAGGTTAAGTGAGCACGGAAAGAGGTTGGATAAGTTGGAAGGGAAAGGTTGTGCAGGTAATTATAAAATCTTCACCACAAATGCATGTATCAGAAAAAGCTAAATGATGTGCATTTGATTGAATATTAATATATGTTAATTTACATAAAATGTGCTTATGATTTTCAGATTTTAGAAAATCTGATTCCAAATTGGTACCATTTATTATGGCTTTCATTGTTGCACATATATGAGTAAATAAGGTTATTACTTCTTCTGTGGGAATGGAAAGACCACCTCGTTGTAAGTGATCAAAATGTACATTATTTATAGTTGTACCTTTATCCTCCCAAAATCAATTATTTACATATATTACAATTTAATTTTTTAGCAACGGAATGGGACCCATAACCGGATATATAAATATTAATATAATCATCTACAACACACGTGGATAAATATTCGGTATTGAAAATTGTTGAAAATCCATTTACATCGGCAGGAAGATTATGAAGATCATTAATATTATTCCCTTACAATTGGAAACATAACAACACTGTGGCATTATTAACTAATAAATATAGTATGAAACTTGTGAATTTTTCAAAAATTGTGTATGTATATAATAAATATGAACTTGTAAAAAATTAGTTATGATACTATTAAAATGTTATTAATGTTGGTTTTATCTATTGAATAAAGCCCAGTTAAACAAAAATTATCTCTTATAAGTTCTGGGAATGTATTGTGGAATAGAATGCCACTGATTATACGAGGTTTTATGTTAAAAGGGACCCATAGGGTCCGAATGCTTGACGTTTGTTGTTGATGTTTCTCCTTTGAATAAGGACGTACCTTCCCTTTATAATATAATAAAGTATTCTTTTATTAAACTGAACTGTGTATTACACATTATCAAACTTCCTCATAATCTAGTTTTCCAATAATTAACACTAAATTGAAATATATTGAATGCACAATGGCTTTTATTAAATAAATGTGCTATACACAAAGATTAAGACCTACATAGTTAATAAATGAAACTTCCCTGCATTACTGCACTTACTTTTATATTTTAAAAAGTGTCTACTGGCAATAAGTACACATTGATGTGCAAACATTCGAAAAATAAGCGGGAAAGTGAGAGGCCGGTATGGAGAAACTGAGAGTCCGGTCGGTTGGGTTGGGCTAGGTATATTGATATATATATCACACCCGGACTCCCGCTGCGTTGCCATTTTTTACCTTCAGCACGGCTAGTACTAGAGAAGGCTGTGCTATTGGTGAATGTTTCGGTAGGAAAATTTAGCTACGGTCCCTGGCCGAGTGATACTCTTCCATTCGGCTCGAGTTGAGTAGAAATCAAATCGGGGCGATGAATTTGACAATGAGATGCGTGTGTCGCGTTTAGCGTCCTTTTTTAAAATAGGATTATTTATTTTTTAGTCCATAGATCAATTCCTTTAAATATCCCGAATAAATTAAATTTCAAATAAAGAGTTAGAGATATCCTGTTAAATATCAACATACCTACATAATGAACACAAAATATTCAAAAGAATGAATTGATGTAAAATATATTATACATACATTTAAAGTAATATGCTCGTCGTTGGAATATCTTTAGAAAATTAGACAAGTGTTTGTGAGTTTGTGAGTAATAATATCCTGGATGCGTTGCGCAAAAAATTATTAATTTCTTCTAATAATTATTAGTAGAAATGGCCACAGGCATACGCAATGATCTGTTCGAACAGGTTTGGCTGACTGGGTACATACCATGATCCTGTTAGTTACCACGGATCCGCAATCATAGGGGCATCTAGCCACTGTCACCAATTGAAACTCTTTGTCCACTTTAGTAAACTTCAACTTTCTCAGAAATACAGATAGAACAATCCCTGGGATTTATTCTTCTCTTTCTTTACGTTTTTACATAATTCTGATGTTTCTTTGATTTATCGTGCTCTTTTATCGCAGAAATTTTCTTATATTACTGAATGAGTTACATCGTTATTGTCATTAGATGAATATAAATAAGAAATTGCGTCTATCATTAACAATAAAATTGCTCCAATGACAAAAAGAATTAAAGAATTTGTCTGGTAACTATACAATTAACAATTGTAATATACAATTATCCTCACTATCTTT
Source organism: Nomada lathburiana (assembly GCA_963667235.1). Lineage (NCBI taxonomy): Eukaryota > Metazoa > Arthropoda > Insecta > Hymenoptera > Apidae > Nomada > Nomada lathburiana. The sequence goes on along the minus strand of OY763897.1, from coordinate 1,265,184 downwards.
TTCATTGTGGCAACTTTATTGTTTGTGTGTTAAAAAAATATACATCTCTTAGCTCCATTTTGCAAGTAGTTCTACATCATTCATTGTCATTTATCAGAAAATAGTGTGAAGTATAACTTTCAACATTATTTCATTTATTGATATTACAATTCAAATAAGAAAACATGTTATAATCTATTTTTTTTATATTTTTAATTAACATTAATAGATTGATATCCTTTGCCGCCTTTCATTGAAGCAAAGAACAAAAGAATTCTTTAAAATTATTTAATTTTCGCATCCTTTTCTATAAATTGTTGGTAACGTTGCGAGTGACTCGGAAATGGTATGGGTACCTCAGCACTGACGAGATATAGGAATAGACAACTCATCCAATGTATTTTTTCGGCCACGATTTCTGGGTCCTGGGGACCCATTACCATTTCCGTATCACTCGCAACGTTACCCACAGTTTATAGAAAACGATGCGAAAATTAAATAATTTTACAGAATTCTTTTGTTCTTTGCCGTAATGAAAGGCAACAGAGGATATGAAACATTTAATGTTAATTAAAAATCTTTTAATTAAAGAAACACATGATAACAAGTTTTCTTATTTCAATTGTACTATCAATAAATGAAATAATTTTTAAAGTTATACTCTACATTATTTTCTGATAAATGACAAAAAAAAAATTGCGCTAAGAGATGTATATTTTTTTAACACTCAAACAATAAAGTTGCCACAATGAAAAAGATAGTGACGATAATTGTATACTACAATTGTTAATTGTATAGTTACTAGACAAATTCTTTAATTATCTTTTTCCTTGGAGCAATTTTATCGTTAATGAAAGACGCAATTTCTTATCTATATTCAACTAATAACAATAACGAAGTGCTAATGACCCTGGTGTCGATGCCACGTTAATCTTTAATTAAAAAAAAAAAAAAAACGAAGTAACTCGTTTACTAATATAAGGCAATTCCTGCGATAAACGTGTCTGCAAACGATTATTGTTTGCATTCGGTTCCGAGCGAAGTGCACTACTCGAGATTTTACTGTATCTTCATAAACATAAGAATGCATTCGACATCCATGATGTTCGAAGGTCTCCGCGATATTGACAACATTGTAGTCGTCGAGTTTAGTCGCGCATTGTCGGTTGGGTTAGGTTTAGCTACTTATTCGCAGGTTTGGTGTTCACCTAGCTGGAAGTCAACTATCGTGATTGTTTGCAACTGAGAAAAAAAGGAAAATAAGAAACTGAAGAAAGATCCTCAAATCTTTATTTTATGAGCAAAGTGTTACAAATTCACTTTTATCAAAAAATCTATTTAATTCTGTAAAAGTACATTGAATTGTATTAAAATATTACGATTTAGAATAAAAATAAAATACATTACAAAACATGTACTACAATTAATTACATTTTTTCCAGAAAATTATTATTACTTTATTTTTCTTATATTACTAAATATTTTGTGGCAATTATATGTAAAGGTGTGTTAATGTTAAGCGGGGTATCTGAAACACCTTATTTGAAATGTAGCATATTCAAGATGTTTAAAACAATTGATTTTTGGACTAGAAAATAAATATTTTAAAAAAGTGCGCTATACGCGACACACGCAATTCATCGCCCCGATGTGATTTCGACTCAACTCGAGCCAAACAGAAGTGCATCTCGCGACCAGGCACCGTAGCTCAATTTTTCTACCGAAACGTTGACCGAGAAATAGCTTTCCTGATTCCCCCTAACATTTCACATATATTCACACAATCGCATGAGTCCTGTCCCCACTACTTCACTAAATAATAGTTCTTCAAGTGACCACTGTTCATGAGCAGAGGACGCTCGAATCAGCGTGGGATTTCTGAGTCGGTATGACAGTCACGTTGGGCCATGAAAGTCCATAAGATGACTTGTCTATTCATATATCTCGTCAGTGACCTCAGTACCCAAAAATTCGGGCCGAAAAAATACATTGGATGTCTTGTCTATTCCTATATCTCGTCGGTGCTTGAGCCACTGCGGTGCACCGGGACTACCGGGAGATACTATTGGCATAGACGAGATGTCGCCGCGGCAGGAGCCAAACGGGATAGATCCCTACCACTGTTATAATTGGCCGCTTGGGGCAGCACTTGTCCAAGAACAACAAAATCACGAGCGGGAGCACCCTCATCTCCCCTTTGGTGTTATGATCGGTAATAAGTAATACATTAATTGATAAGTACATACTTATAACTATCCAAGGAATTAATAAAATAAGAAGATAATCACCATGGAGGAGAAATTACGCCAAATGGAAGATGAGATGAACAGGTACTGAATAATTATGAATATATCAAATCTTGCTAACCTATCTTTATGTTTTTTTTTTCTATCTATTTCCGTTGTATCTGTAATATAATTCTCTTCTTTTTCTTTTTGTGAATGTGTAAACTAATTTTATGATTTACGATTTTAAAAGTGTTGCATATAATTTACATGCTAAGTCGTACAGAGTGACTAAATTTTCATAAAGCAAAAAGTTAGTACAAATATAAATACAAATAAAAGGTAACCAATTACAGTAACAGGTAACTGTATGCTTATAAATTTACATTTCATGTTTAAACGGATTTAATTAATCATGGATTCAAATAAATTTTTAGGTTTGAAGCTGAAATTGGTGGTCAGTTAGTGACACCAATGGTGAGGCCTGTAATTGGTGCAAATACGTACAATCAAGTAGCTAGGCAACTGGAGCAACACGAACTTCCAACGCCAGCTGTTGCTGCTGCCGCAGCTAGTTTAGCTTTTCCCCCAATGATTGGATTTCCACCTCCGCCACCACCACCGCCACCTCCACCTCCACCGCCACCAATGTTGATACCGCAGCAAGTAGCAAGACAAGGTAAACTATGAAACATTTGTATATTTCTTTGCACATTGTTCATCGAGCCACACGTTTTGAGCATACAATACTCACGGTTGATGATTTAACCCCAGTATAGTCAAATTGGAAAGTTATAGATAAAGTACGGCTGTACTTATTATATGAATCTTATACAATAGATACGATATAAAAGATTTCTTATTAGTATATGCACTAAAGTTATTAGTATACCCACTTCATGCATTACCAAACCGAAGTTTACTCAAAAACCATGTGCATTCATGAAAAGCACTTATCCCCGAAAGGGTTAATTTTTTTAATTAATATTCATTTTAAGATGTTCATTCTAGAAACATTGTTTGATACAGGTACGGTTCCTCCTATTACAACATATTCGTCACCTGCACAGATAAGTAATCCATATTTGCCAAATATGGTGGATCCGTGTTTAACCGCTACTCCAAAAACCTACGAATCTACGTCAACACCAATGATTCATCCAGAAATTATTGAACAGATTATCAATACAAAGATACCAGAAGATGACAGCAAAAAGAAACCCAAGGTAAAAGGTGTTAGTACTGCAGCGGAATTAGCAATTAGTCAAGGAAAAGCAAGTTCTATTATGGCAAATGCTAGTGCAGAGGAGAGTCACCCCAAGGGTAAAGGGAAGAAAAATAAGAAAATTGTACGAATGGCCGGTGGACAGATATGGGAGGATCCTTCTTTGTTAGAATGGGATGAAGGTTGATAAGTTATTTGTATTTGCATTCTTTGTATATTTTATTTTGCTTCAAACATATATTACATTTTTCTTCTTTATATGCAGATGATTTCAGAATATTCTGTGGAGATTTAGGAAACGATGTCACTGACGAGATGCTAGTAAGAGTCTTCGGCAAGTACCCAAGCTTTCAAAGAGCAAAAGTAGTCAGAGATAAGCGGACAAACAAGACAAAAGGATTCGGATTTGTGTCATTCAAGGATCCACAAGATTTCATCAAAGCGATGAAAGAAATGAATGGTAAGTCAACAAATAATTATAATAAAAAAAAGTAATTTATTTCAGCTTCAAATGTAGAAAGAATTTCGTATTAGTGCGATTGAAGCAAAGTATATTCGAAGTAAATATTACTTCTTATAGGAACAAAAAAGAATATTTTTTATTAGGTTTCCGAATTATGTAAGAAAAAAGAATAAATTATAATTTTGTACAGAACGAGGCTGGATCATTAACAATGTATTAAAATCTAAAACACTAGTAACAATTTGGTGTATAAATATACATAAATAATTAAATTAAATAATTCTTCAAGAAACTAAAATAAAAAACGAGGTTCGAGAACCATTAAAAAATATATACAAGTAGCCAGGAAATAACTCAAGGAAATTATTGCCACTTTATTTGTGGATACCTTTAAAAAAAAGATGTTCAGAAAACAGTCGAGATATATAGTGTGGTCATAAGATCAATTGAGCGGCAAATACATGTGTTTCAAGCAGCGATGTCAATTAGGAATCAGTTTCTCTATTGCAATGCATATAAATATTCTTTTAATCTAATATAATAATTTCAAATAATAAATACGTATTGGATAGTAAAAATACCCGTATAAGTACTTACTCGGAAAATTACCAATTAGTTAACAGCCCCCCGTTTTATTACTTGGAACTCTAAAATTGCAAGTCGACTTCTAGTACAGTAGCATTAATCGATCCCGCTACTCGATGCGTTGATTTACTACAGTGCTGTCCATGGGTGGCTTGTGAACACGTTGTGTGGGTAGGACTTCTTCCACATGGCGATATCAGTGCCTCCGCGTGGAATTGGTTTCGTGCAATCTTCTATCGATACTCGCCTATCGCTTTCACACAAAATGGATCGAAATCGATACAATATCAGTATCGCGTCACAGTATTCTACGAGAATCGTCGTATAAATATTTCCGTTGGTACACATGGACGATACCCGTCATACTGGTATCGTCATGTGGAAGAAGCGATAACAGGTGAAGTCATAGTTGCGGCTACGACGGATTGAGTTCTCTGTTCATTAAGAAATCGAAGATATTGCACTGATATTAGCTAACAGTGAAAAGGCCGATTGATAAGAGTGGCAAGCACGTGTGTGGGACCCACTATTGGACAACAGTGATTTAGGACCATCCTATATATCTTCTGGATCGACTATACGCATTCAAAACTGTACCTAACTAAACACCTCTATAATCGGATCTTGTTTATCGAAATTATGAGATCAATATTCCATTTATACAGCAATATTTTAAATAGTAGATTCTCGTCATTTGCCGAAAGGACCCCATCCATACGTTATAAAGAGCTGTGGTATTATCGAGTATTGCCTCCTTGGTTGCGTAGAACTTCCGTTTCGTAATGCAATACGAGGATTGGGATGTGTCATAGCTGGTGACGGAGTTTCAGTTTTTCCCAGTTCCTGTTGTTGTCCGGCATCTTAAAATAATATAATTTCCTATATATCTGTGTATTTATAGGACCATGTGCATATTATCGTATTCATATTTAATATTCTCTCACTAGCATGGTTTCCTCGCGGACCATGGGGATTCATATAAAGAACAGAAAAAGGCATTCCACCAGCACCCCAGCTGCGCGACATAAGGGCATCCTTCTTTGACAATCTGTTACCTATTTCTTTCGTAGCTAGTGACGACTGGTGAATCTTTCTGCTCAATGGTGAACTATCGCTCCACGATTCTAGTACTGTATTTGGATCAATGTTTTCAACTTCACGTCGGATGAGTACTCTGCAAATTGTAACAGAATCCCTTACTTGTTTGTAATAATATCCTAGTCCAACTATCGACAACAACGATAATCCGAAGATTAAACGTTTTAACAAAGACAGCAAAAAAGTAGATACTTTGACATTGGCTGCTCCTCGGGCTCTATAACCACATCTTCAGAAACTTTTTCCACCGGTAACCATCCCCAGCAATCTCCGTTCGAAGAGCATGCGGATGCGACCATAGCATCCAAGACATTCTGTTCCAAGGTATTCCTCAGATCGATCAATGGCACTGCTTGACACAATGCCCAAAGTGTGTTCAATGCGAGGACAAAGATAGTCGTTGCGAGATGCATTATTTATTCTTCTATATTTCTCGTGCAGGTATCTTCGCGGTTCGATATCTGTCTCGTGTTCGTTCAAACGTTATTCACTTCCGTGAAACGATTCGTTAGCGTGAGTACGTATATACAGCCGGTGCTGCGTTGTTCCCTCTGGCGAATTCTGTAAAACATTACAAAAGTTTAATAAATCTACGATGAAACGTAGTATGCAACCAGGTGTTGGCATAAATTTAATCGAAACGTTGGATGACGCGGCCCGCGAAACGCATCACGGCCTTGAATCGTGACGATCAGACAATCGTTATTAGGCCGGCCGCAAATCCCCGAATCTGATGACAGCTAGGTATGCTGTTTACGTTTTCGTGAAATTTCTGCAATCCTTAGGACTATTTATATAACATTCCTGCTAAATTTAGTGGGATGAATACACACCAACTTGCTGATTTTAGTAACCGCGGAATGAGGCTGGGATAGAAAACGGCATTGTCGCCCGTTTGACAATCGGAGGGGATATACATGAAGGATTTAAAGAGGACAACGAATCTTTGTGACCAGCGTGCTGGTTTAGTATTTTTTTTTTACGCCAGATTTATCAACTATTTACAGTGACTGGGTTCAAGTGTCTTTATCAAAATTCCTATTTTAAATTTCATCGCATACTTTCTCAACGCATTACTGCGTCCTCCACGAGGTGTATCCACAAAGTAAACTGCGAATAGTTATTAAGAAAATTTGTTTTGAAAACATTTTAGGCCCATCGTATTCTACGCATCTTACACTACTTAAACTACTCTGCGTGGTTTTCGCCGTTATTAAGGTATTTGCCGCGTCGGGGCACCAGCATTTGTGTCCTTGCTACAATTAGGCTGCCTGCCACCTCTGATTCACGTGATCTTTGAGAAAACGCCGTCCATCTTTTTCATCTGCTCCCACGGATCTTCTTTTAGACCGCAAGCATATGACAAATCCCTTAATAGCGGTGAAAATGATGCCGGAAAGTAGTTTAAGATGTGTAGCATGTATAAGGGTGGACCTCGAATCGGGATCAACATAGATGTTGGTGGGCCGATCGAAAATTTGTTTATTTGACATAACGTGCCTTAGTTAGAGCTGTAAAAATGATTATAATAAATTTTATGCATAAAAGAAAAAACTGATGATGACCTTGGATACTTCGAAAAATGAAAAACCATGTATAATGGTACTAAAATGATTTAAAAATAAATTTTAAAAATTTCCTTTCTGAATTCGCTTTGTATTGCAGTACACAGCATGTGTATAATATGGATTTGATAAGTTCCATTTCCCTCTGCTTCCGCTTAAATACGAGTATCTTCGTACACTTTAATATACCGTCTGTAAATCTAGTGTTAAGAAGTATTTATATATTGTCCACTTTTGTTTATTGCCTGTCCTTGTATTCTTCAATTCAACATAGGAATAATTGGATAATGGTGTTTATGTCATAGAGGTTTTGAAAGTTGAATTGGTGTTTCAGTACTGACTACCTTGGAAAATTACGCTACTATTAGATGGCATCAGGTTTTGTTATTAATATTATGAGAATGTCATTAGTAAGACAGAGGTGCTTTATGGAATTGTATAGGTGCTTGGTATGGAATATTGCTGGATTAAGTTTTCTAGTACATACAATATAAATTTAGTAAACCATAAAATGCGCATTTAATTATTATTTAATATTTCGACACACTTGAAAACATAATTTTTCGTTAAATAATCGTAGTTAAATCTGATACGCGCTATGCATTTTTATTTTCTGATTTACTATCTTCGAATTCCTCCGGTACATTTATCCAAGACTTTGTAACAGTTTAATGTTGTTCAGTGATTGCCACTTGATAATGTGGATAACAGTTATATAGAATTTATCGTAAAGCAATTGTAAATAGATCAATTAACTTCAAATTAATTAAAGAACTAAATATGAGTGTTGACTTAATTTTAATATATTACCAGCGAATTATATGAACAACAATGAATATTTCATAGAGAATGCCCACTTGTCTAATAATTTTATCCATGATAACAACTAAGTACTAACGAGAATGCTAGAAGTACAAATTCTTCAGTTTCAACACAGTTCGTAAAAAATACAGAAAAAAATTTATGTTTAATTTTATTTCAATACTATATAGCATGGTAAAAATTGTATGGTAAATGTGTGGCTAATTAATCTTACGAAAAGAGATGGCAAAGTGTTGATTAACTTTGACATTAATCATTTGATATTAGTAGTATTCTTACTAATTTTATATAATAGTGAGTGGAAGTCAACTGGAAGTTTATTTGAATTTTTAGCGAAATGAAATATTCACGATTTCAATACTCTGTATAAACAAAACGTCTAATACAGGTATATTTATTAACATAAGAAGTTGTACACATATATTTATTTAGATTTTCTAATTTTGTACGAATTTTGTACAAATTTTGCACAAATATTGCACAAATTTTCTGTAGGGTGTAATAAGAGGAACGAAGTCAATTTCTAGACTATTGGTGAAATTAATAATATGTATTACCTTATTGACAAATTTTGACCACTTGCAAATCTATGTTAATAGTAAAGGGAAATGAGTTTAAATTGGGAGATTTGTCGCGATTGTCTATCGTGTTATTTAAATACTTGCATTGCAATAATATGTGAATAACGTTTTTACATATGTTGCGTTTCATATTTTGTAATTTTGTTTTAATGCGAAATTTGATCGAAAAAATAGCGTTCGTCCGTTTTTCAAACTCAAGTTTGATTCTAATCATACAGCCGAATTAGCTGATTTAAAAGGTAATAATACTCGACTTTGTTTTAATAAAAGCAAAGCTTATTGAAATCGAACGTTTATATAAACAAAAAACAACTGCGTGATCCCGGACACTTGATTACTATCGTTGAACAGCAGGATTTATAAAAATAGATTAGGTTTGGACATGTCGGTGGGTCGTATACTCTTTTCCATTAAAGGATGAATATCTCTCACAACAATATTCACGGATTAATTCGTAGCGTTTCTAATTATTCTAAACACTGGATGAGTTAAAAGAAGAAATACACGATATTGACGCAAAAACGTGTAATAAAACAAGAAAAAAGTAAAAGGAAAGTCAATTTACAGTTTCTCGTGTCATTTTCATTTTAATATCCAACCCCCATTTCTATAAATTTGTTAGACTTAGAGTAATATTAAAACCGTTTACAGTAGCCATCCTCTAATACCTTTGAGCATTATAATGCAAACTATACGATACAGGGTTTCAAATGTTTCACAACAGTATATTCAAAATAATACTACACGGTTTTATGCATCGATATTTCTATGTTTTCTATAACTAACGATGTCTCCGAAATAATAGCCACGGATAAGAAAATTCAAATAATACAATCCGTATATCTTTGAATACCTGTGAGATAATATCTATATCGATGTTTTTCTTGGAAACAATGATTGATGATACAAGAATTTGGTGAATCAAATTTATTTAGTAACAAATCGTAATGGAAAATATTTCTCTTGAATGTAATTTTTCGCGCTCCCATGCGCTTTGAAATAATTTGTTGAATTGACAATTCTAATAGTAATCGATGTACATAATTATCCTTAATCGCATTTCGCAAGTTTGTTTTGCATTATCGACAAGTGTTTTTAGCACTTCAATGATTTATTATCACAGTTGCATAGACTTATTCATTACATGAAAAAATTCGAACGAGACAAGCAACTATTTAAAAATATGCTAATTTTCGCTTTAATAAATTGCAAAAATATATTGCATAAAATGCACATATTTTTTATAGTATGAATATATCACCGACTGTTTATTATTTATTAAAAATGGTAATATATTTAAGAATTTGTAATCATACAAGATTAGAGGACTTGAAGTTGCATTAGGCTTAATCTTTTAAACACGAAGTAGAACTGTTCAATTCTTTTGCCCAATTCAAGTAATAACGTTTATTACAATAGACAATATTTGGTTAATCATATGAGTCATTATCATTTTTGTATTAAATTTAACTGTTCTAATCTGCCAGAATTATGTTTCTCAACTAATCGAGCATATTCTTTTACCACTCGAACCATCACAGAAAATGCAGTGTTAATCCGAAGGTTATCATCAATTGGGGTGAGCTGGCAGAGACCACTATCAAAAATGGGTGATGTCGATTAAGTGGATCCTAAATATCTATTCAGTTGAAGTAAACGGTGCATGTAAATAATAAACTAATGGATGCTCATCGATAGATCTTAAATTTATATCTGGGTTAAATATATAGTATAGTAGCAACATTTTCGTATTATTAATGAGGCAATGACAAAGAATAGGGTTGTATTCCGATATGAAAATGAGTATGTGTACAAGTGACAAAGCAATGGACGAATGAAGATTGTTGGTTGCGAAGAAGGGACGGTATGGAAGTAATCACGCGTTTGCATGGAAGTTTTATTTTTATCTATCCCATTTTTCATTGGCTTGGTGTAATTTGAATAAACTATTGCATATCTATTCCTACATTAATAAAACGTTGCTAATGACGATGTTTTTGACGGGACAGTTAGGGGTAGAAAGATTCAGTGATTAAGGGTTGTGCAGCAGTTGTATACTTTTGTATTCAATCCTTTCGCTACGGACACCATGCTAATATACGCTTCAATATTCAGCAATGGTTTAATAAAAATTGCTTTTTATTTAAAATATGAAATATATTCGTATATATTATGCTTCAACAAATATAAAAGTTTGTGAAACTTTTATACAAAAATTTTAAACGAGTTTTGTTTCCAATTTATTACTATCAACTGAATTGACAATGCAATTAAATTTTAACGATTAAAAGGAATTTCTGTCCATTTAAGTTTTAACTTGAAATGAAGGATACAAAATATCGCATAACTTTCTAATTAACTTGTACAGAATTCAGTTCCTTTAAATTACACACAATCCGATTACCTTTCCATACAAATAATCCATCGTTATGAGAGTTGCATTTCAACTTCAAACAAAGGAGACGTATACGAAACTCAAAAAGCACCACCAACAAAAAATCTCTATTATAATAATTATTTTAACATAAAAAGATTCAGAAAATGAATCCCACTCACTTAAATATTTAAATATATTTATACACAGCTGCTCTAAAGTATTGAGACAATAAACCACAAAGTGGCTTGAAGTAATAAATAAATTGATAAAATATAATTCTTTGCTTTAGTTTATTTGTAAGATAAATCAAAATGCAGTAATCCATAAGGGTATTATAAACTATTTATAAACTATGTTTTTTATTTTACTTTACTTCATTTTGTTTTATTTCTGTTTTATGTTACTGTTTTATGAATATATGGATTTGGGTCATTTTGAAAGCAAATTTGCTATTTGCGGAACATTTGCAAATATCGTTCAAACGGTGAAACAACAATTTAACAATGACTGACCTTTTATCTACCTCTCTTACCTCTCTACCTCTATTAAATCTGGCTCTTAATATCGCAGTGATCTCTGAAATATATAAGGTCCTCGAGGCAAACACAATATAATTAAAACGCTTAATCGCGGAAACAGTACGAGCACCGATCGATGGACGATCACTTTCGATGACAACATTTGTTACAATCAAAAGCTGGTTATTCTGAATGGCTGCATGAATTTCTACATTGCAATACACCGTACACATAAACGACATTTAATCAAATAATAGATAAATACCAATCTTTTCATTATGAACAGAATTTATAGCACAATAGCGTATATGTATATTCTATGAATAACAACGAAGCAAAAATTACTTTATATCATAAAAAAGACTTTATATTGTAAATATCGAAAACGATATCATAAAAATGATTTTCATTTGACATCAGTAACTCACGTTGCACAACAAAAGTTCATTAAAAATCGTAAGCGTTTTAATAAATCTGAACGGTAGTGTGACGAAAATTCGTGTTTCACCAAAGTATTAACTGAAGCAATCTTATCTCGAGATTAGACAAAACAGAAAATGAAAAAATATCGTAAACGCTTACCCCGTGGAAACTAACACGACCAACTGTTCGTTCGGACGGAACTGTTCAGTACAGTTCGTCCTCTCGTTTCGGTTTCTCGTTACAAGAAATTCGTCGTCACTTCTTCGCAGTGGTCTCACCGTTCCTCGTGAGTTCGTTGTGCGAGCACGGAGCACCCGGACATCCGTTAGCCGTCAGGGTGACTGCGACGGAGTGCGTCGCGACGTCGTTCGTCTCGGTACTCATTCAACAACCCCTACCAGTAACCGTTCTTTCCCGTAACCCCTCTACCCATAGGGAAACAACCAATCGGGTTCGTTTTCTTCGTCGTCATCGCGATCGTCATCGTGTTCGTAGCTTGTTCGCAGTGGTCATCGTCATCGCCGCATTTCTTTCTCCTATCAACGAGCCGTCTTCGTTCTTTTCATGATTCCTACGTTCTTTTTTGTTTTCATCATCGACGCATTTTTGCTTCGCGACAGATCTTCCGTTCTTCCTCGAACATTTATTTTTTATTCTTTTTTTGTCATTCACGTCGGTATTACTTTAATGAGACTTTTTTTTTTAAACGAATTTCGCTTGATTTTCTTTTTCTTTTTGGTGGTTTTGGTTGAAATGTCGGTTTTCTTCATCATTTTTCCAAATTTGCGGAATCGATGGAGATTTTCTTTCTCACGCGGTGTTCGATTTTTTGTAATGCATGGCATGCATTTTTTAGACCTGTGTTAGAAATATTCGCGTTTCGTAGAGATTTTTATCTTCATTTCAGCTCACGTTCGTCGACATTTTCAACTTTCTTCGGAGAGTGTTTAAAACGTTGTTGGCTTTTCTTGTTTGCATTCTTTTTTTTATGGCGAGCTTTCGAATTCCGTTTTCTTTGATTTCACGACTTACGATACATTCGGAACTCTGCAATTTTTATTGGCATTCTTTAAGTTTTGAGGGGGAAGGAGTCTGTTGCATTTTCTTATCTTGGCCAGTCGTCAGCATGTTTTCTTCACCTTCCCCGTCATCGTCAAACTTCTTCGTCCTTTCAACAAATTCCTTGGCACTTCGTCTTCATTCGCCGTTTGTTTTATTTTTGGGGAGCGCGAGAGGTGGTTCCTGTACGTTTTCGGCAAACGTTTTCACGCCAATTCCATTTCATTTATTACCGTTATCTTTTCAATTATCTTATCAAATCTTTTTCAAAATTTGAATTCTCCGTCATTTTCGTTTCTATTGCACTCACTTGCGCTTATTTTTGACTGCTATCTTCCTAAACGAATGAGCAAGTCCTCGCGTCCTTATCGGCCATCGGGACACTATCCTTTTATTGCGCTTCTTACTTTTCCGTGCAAAAAAATTTATTTTGTTCGCAACCTTTTTCTCATTTTCGTGCCTTATCCATATTTTGTGTGCATCTTCATTTTTTAATTATTTTTTCTAATCGTGTCTTATAACAGCAGGGCTTTATATTCATATTGCCTTTTATTGATTGACTAATTATTATTGATATTCATTGTCTTTCGGCTGACGATGACCTCCAGTTTTATACATTTTGTTTTCTTACAACCAACCTAAACCTACTTTTCTTAAATCCTATTCTAAATGCACGCCTTATTAATTTCCCTCTATTGCCAATGCACTCCTTCTTTGGTTTCGTTTCTTCTTGTTCTTTTTCTATCTTTTTCATTCCCTCCCTCCCCCCCTCTGGGTATGCAGAAGTAATGAGCAGGCCATGTAAGTTGGCATTATGATTTCCTTGTGCAATTGTTCCACCCTTATTTTCACACAGACAGCTCGAGCTAATCAGCAGAGTGGCAAAATGTTCGAGCGGACGAAGGGAACCATTTCGATTAGCCGATACTGTACCTATCATCAGATATCAATAAAGATTATAGACGTAGAAGTAATCATTAACAGAATGCCGAAATATGAACACGTAATCAAAATATATTCGGGGTATAGGTAGACAGTTGCCACATATGTATATTTCATTATTGTTTCGTTTATCGTTACTTGTGTTATAATACATGATACACACATTTTACCAGCTGAAATGAATCTCGCATGAGGTTTCAATTGTTTGCATAGAAAAAAGTACGACATATCACAGTAGTTTAATTAATTAAAAACAAGGGAAGCATTGGAATTGAGCGGCAGTTAAGTATTCGCCGAATATAAATTACACAAAACATGGTGATACATTGAAACAAATTGTTTCCAATTTATTTTCAAGATGATTTTCCAGACTAATTACTACATTTCTTGCCAATACCTTTACGCACACATTATCCAAACAGGTAATATGCCGCGCCTGAAAGCCAATTAATTTATAGCATCAGAATTTCTAGAAAATTCGGGCATATAAACTTGATAACTTAACTTAATAAGCTTATTAACTTAATAAGCGTTTGATAATATTCGCACAGCTGTACTAAACGGGTAGAAATGCGTCGTGCAGCTTTCACACGCCGAGTATATAGCCAAATAGATTTTTCACAAACATTAAGCCGCACACGCGCGCTTACGTATACGCGTTACGCGAAACAAGGAAATACATTTCCATAATCGTGGAAGGGTGGCCAACGGCAAAACGAACTCGAGTCAAGTTCCTCCTCCGTCGCCCACTTTTCCGCAAAAATAGTCTACGGTAATAATTCTATAAACATCCGCCGTCTGTTCATTACTTTCGTGCACACCTAATGTTATCTTTTTCACCATCCTTGTCTGCTCGACTTCTCCATCGACTACTACTTTCCCCGTCGCGGGTCGTCTCATTACCGTCCTCGCCTTATTTATTTTCCCCCGGTCGCCCTTGCTATCTTTTTCCTATTCCTCCTATCTTCCTGCCATTTTATCGCCTCCTTCGCCTTCCCTCTGTCTTAATATCGCCCTCTTTATTGCCCTTTCCATCTTCTTCGCCTTCATTCTAGCTCCACTCGATTCATCGTCCTTCGCGGTGGTCGTCGCACGCATTCCATTGACGTCTCCGCTTCTGCCTTCTATTCGTCTTCTGTTTCGTACCCATGGATGAATCAGAGGCGTCCACATGCTGCTGCGATATCCACGGTGGTGGGCACACGGTGGGTGTGAAATACCGCGCATATTTCCGTCGATATATTTATTTCACGACGAGGGACACGACTCGATTACAAAATAAACATATTGTCTCTCAAGGCGGGCGTATATTATACAGAGTGGTTCATCGAAGTAGGCGGTCAAAAGTTTCGGGTGGTTGGATCATATTTATTGGCCTGAGTAACGGGCTCGGTTAACTTTTTTCGACGAAACTGGACAACTGTCAGCATTCCACGAATTCACGTTTAATTAATGGCATTACGCGCGGGCAAAGAGGGTGAACATTAATAAGCATCCGAGTGTTCATTGATCGAATTTTAACACTTTAGAGCAGTGATATTCAACCGGTGGGCCGCGAGAATTTTTTAAGGTCGTTAATTCAATTATTTTGGAATGAAGTCGAAAGCCCAATAACTGTACATATCAAAATTAAAATCTCTTCAAATTGATTAGACGATTACGTCACTGCTACAATAAACGTAAGTATAATAAATAACGTTAAGTGTGCGGAAGTTTAACTGTAGATTGACAAATGAAAGGAAGGTCGAACCGAACGTGGTAAACGATAGGCACTGACTCAAGCGCCAAAAACAGTGGGACGATAATTGCAACGCGTCGCTGTATAATTTACTAGTAAATAGACAATGGGTAATACAAGAAAATATAATTCAAAATATAATATACCACTGTACAGTAGATAAATAGATAAACGGGAATGGCATACAAGGGTGAATAGTTCAATCTGCACGTTCCACAGGTAAATCTGTAATTCTTCGTGAGAGGGCAGCATTTTTCAAACGAGAACGACATAATTAAAGATAGAACCAAATACTTACATACATATATGCTTGATGACAAACACTAATCCAAATCTAATCGAGGTCTAATATACAAAAATGGGAACGTTAACGGTAATGCCATATACCACTGTACAATACATAAACAAATAGGGTGAGAGCAGTAAAAGAGAAAATATGAATTTTTCATAAAAATGCAACGTTTTCATATTTGACGAAAAACATTGAGTGAAACCTGAAAAATTACCCAAAAAACCCCGAATTAAATCCATTCACTGCCAATAGTTAGCGAATAAGATGATACGCTTACGTTAATAGAAAGCTGACGATACACAAGACTCAATTATTATCAGTTTGCTTGGAAATTTTTGCGGTTTATTTCAATAAATATATAAATATCGCAGATAGATAAATTTTGTTAAACGAATCTTGAAAAAACGCTCTTATTTTTTGGGATGGTTCTTGCAATGTCTTCAACTGTTCTGTAAATCTTCGAAAATTGACACATAACGTTTACCCTGCATTGGCACTTCGGCTTTTGAAAACAAAAAGAAGTGTGTCAGGATTCAGTTCGACGAATGGGGCGTGGAAAAAATTTCTGTCATCTGCGTTTTCTTCATCAGCCATTTACATTCTAGAATCGAATTGTGTGTCACCGTGTTATTATCGTGCAAAATAAATCCATTACTTTTTTCTAAAATGATTCGCAGTCCCACCTTCGGATGCGAATTTATGTATGGTCAAGTGAAAAGCATGATTAACGCTTTGAAAATAAAATGAATTTTAATTAATTACAATTTTCAATACGCGCATTGCTTCGAAGAATGAATTCGATTGATATATTCATTTTAATATAAAAATCGAAATCGCGCACCTCAATGTACCTACTCCTATTAAAAAATAGCAAAATCAACCTGAAAAATTGAGGAAGAAAAACAATACTTGAACTAGCTAACTTAAAAGCTAAGTTTGCAAAATTTTTTATGTTAGATTAGTACCATTTCTACAAAATAGAGCCCAGCAAATTATAAGTTCTCACACTATATGTTTCCATTGAAAGACAACCAAAGAAACTTGCAAAATTGTTAACCAGAACTGCAGTTGAACATGCAACATATATTTAGCTCCACAATTATCCGCTTATATTTTACGTTCAGTTATCAGTTTCTATCTTTTATCGAATCGCACAATTATGGTATTGCCATAAGACGGAACAATATATTTCTCTCTCGACAGTATCGAAATATGTATCAAAAGGGGAACGTTCTCCGTAACATATTTGCAACATAGTACAGTACGTTCCAACTGGACAGAAATTTCATTAGGTGTTTGCACCCCATTTTTTCTACTCTCAAGTATGAAATATTATTCAGTGACGAAACATGAATCCTACGTTCACTTCTGTTCAGACGAATTTGTCCGCTTGAAACTGAAATTAGAACTGACTGATGCCACATACAAACTATTCCTCAAACGTGCGTGATTTAATCGTTTCATAGTGGAATCTCGTAAGTAGCGTCCTTGGATTACTACTTACAATGACGCACGAAGTGATACATTTTTGGCGAAATTTATTATTAGCGGTCAAATAAACAGTTTAAATTAATATTCGTATAGATAATTAAGGGGGTTCATGAACAAACAAGTACGTCAATTTGATATTTGACTCAGCGAGACCAGAAGCACGATGAAACATTCTTGAGCAACATTTTAGAAAGAAGGAAACAGTAAGTTCTTCAAAAATTAATGAAGACAATTTTTACATAAGGATCAGCAGTCACGATATTTATAATTTTTTAGATTAATGTGGTAAATGTTCTTTTTTCTCGTCGTCATTTTGTCGGTTTTGGTATTCCACTGCTAAAGCTTGTTTCAGTATTTTATTGTTTCTGAATATTATTTTTACCACTGTGAACTTTTATTTTAATTAACGTAACTAACTTTTGTGAAAAACGCATCTGTGCTTTTTACGCTGACGCGTATGCGAAATCGTATGGTGTCAGTTCTTTTGTAAAAGGGTGGGAAACTTAAATGTGTGGGTGTAAATTGCCGGTTTACGGTTCGTATAAATCACGCGAAATTACCGATATGAAAGAATTGTTTGTTTATGACCTGTTCTTATGGAGAAACACCAATCATTCAATGATCTGAATTTTTGAGCCGTTTCGCGGAATATTTGATATTCATGTGAAATGAATTTATAGGCCAGTTGACGTCGTTTTTAAAAATTTCTTTCACAAAACTTCTGATATGTTTATGTTCATACAAGTGTTGTTAATAGAATGATTTGCACACATGAAGCTGGTACAAAATACTGAAAAATGAAGAAGTATTAAATATTTGTCTTCCTGAATGAAAAATATTTATTATTATTTGTGTGAATCAAGTATTATTTTCCAAATTGCAATATTATTTTCGATGATGGACTTTCACGAGTAATAGCGGGTAATTTCCTCAAAGTAATAACGGGCTGTTATTTTCATATACTTTAAATCATTTTTAAATTAATGTAAAGGCAATATGCATACATCGTAATACCAATATGAAGATTTGCTTCATACTATATAAGTATGTATATCTTTTTAAAAGCAGCTTTTTTCTTCAAGTAAGTAATAATCCAATTATTTAGAGCGGTGTACATTTTGGTCAGAAAATCTAATAACTGTGTAAACATTGCAAATTAATTTCCATTGTGTGTGCACATTCATCTGTCGATTAAGAAATCAATCATTATGGTCGCTGGCAATTAACGTAAGTTCTTCGCGGCCGTATACATTGTTATATAGGATAGCTCATATAATTTATTATATAATT
Source organism: Nomada lathburiana (assembly GCA_963667235.1). NCBI lineage: Eukaryota > Metazoa > Arthropoda > Insecta > Hymenoptera > Apidae > Nomada > Nomada lathburiana. The sequence continues at coordinate 1,246,511 of OY763897.1, read as the reverse complement.
ATTGGAACTAATAACTATCTTCTTAGTGTTGAAAATATTTATTTATAGTGGTCATATTTATGGTTATTCTGTCACTTTTATGCATTAATTTTTGACAACTAAAATATGCGCTATTAAATGACTAAAATGAAAAACCAGAATACAATAAAATGCATGTGTATAGTAACTTGAAAAAAAAAGTTAATGGAAATATTGATTTCTAAATTTATACTATTGATAATTAATATATAGATTTATGGTTTTGTTGCACAAAATGTTGGAAACTACACGGAATATTGAATAATCAAGCTTCAATTATGCTTGCCAATCGGTGAATATTGAGGGTTTCGAAATGCTTTAAATTTCTGTGAAATATTCCATGAATCTTAACGATCCAATCAAAATGAAAATTTACGATCAGTATTCCGACGCTTATCCAAGTTATTAGTACAAAAAAAGTCAATCAATCATATACCCCTATTGTTTTTTTTTTATTATTATTATTAATACATTATAGGATATGTCATTAAGTAAGTTACATAACTAAAGAAAAATAATAAAATTGATAACTAAAATGTATATATTTGTAAGATTTAGTTCCATTAAGAATCAACGATTTTGAAACTATTTTAATGATTTATGAACCTTATTAGTACCCTTCATAAACCCTGCAACATTTTATTTAACCATTTTTCCACATTCAAACAACAGTCATTTTGTCACGCTTTGCTACATGGGACACCCTGTATGCAGCATCAACGACCAAGTAGTAGGCCGAGAGTTTGTTCGGCCGCAACAAGTAGTTTAAACACGCGTACAGGAGGACGAACCAGCATATGTATTACACAGTCACGAATCGATTTTTAGCTTGAGAATACGTACTTCAAATAAAGCAACGACATTCATCCGAGAATTATTTTAAAAGAAATTCCGTGAAACTTACGCAAGAAGATTTGTGTGAATAGAGTCAAAAGATTTAGCAGAAATAGATATATCGAATCGGCCCAGCGAAAATCACAGGACAGATGAAACGCGCTCTGACAGTACTAAAAAAGGAGTAATACGTTATAATTTACGAGATATCGTAGGGTAAGACTTGTGTTATTTGTTACAAATTCTCCACGAAGGTTCACACAAATCTTATCGTTAATAAATTAATAAATTACAATTTAATTATAATTTAATTAATTCTGACGACGATATGTTATTTTCTCATAAATAGAAAGGATCATTTATCTTATTTAAAACCTAACTCAGATTTGTTTAATTTAATATCGATACTACTCCTGCATAAAATCAATTTTTTATTTCGCCATTTTTTTGCGCTTCAAACAATTCATTTCTAAAGGTTATTGTCATTTTATCGGGCCTTCTTTTTTCCTTTCTTCGGCAAAGTTAGAAATTTCAGCACAACGGGCACACTGATTTTTGTTTCCTGTAAAAATATCAAACCCTTTCATTATTACGACATTATTTTTGAATCTGTATGCCAAATTTGTAGGCCAAAATGTTTTACAAATTATATGATGTTGTATTTAACGGCTATGCAGGGAAACTTCGGACGTCCAAAAGAAATTGAAATATAGATTTTTTTGACAGTTTCGCTCTATAGAAATTACCATTACTATACAAAAATTTAAATAACAAGCCATAATAAAAATCCCTTTATCGCAAAGAAACAGTTTTCCATAGAGTTTAAGTGTTTAGCTTTTACAAAAAAGAAAGAAAAAGAATTAATAATAGTGCAGAGAATTAGTTATTCGAGAATATGCTGCTATAAAAAAAAACACAAATTAAAAAGAAATAATGTATTATTTATTAGTATATTTGTAGAATTTTTTTCTGAGAGCCTTTAAAGCAAGGAAAGCAATTTTAAATAAATGTTTTCACGAAATTCAAGATAGACCAAGCATTTAATTTGAATATCTGCCATCATAAACTTTTCAAGTTCTCATTACCAAATACATAAAATGCTAAGACGGTGTACTAATCTACATATATCTTCAAATACTTGTTATTTAACTCTTTCTTACTTTTCACTAGTTTCGTTATTATATAACTTCTCCCTAAATAAAATAAGTTTTTTGAAGATTATTTTCAAACTGTTTCATGTTTTTCGAATGTGTATCTTTTTAAGTGTACATACGACGTTAATAATTGATCTTCGATATTTTGCTGAGTATGAAGTCACCGAAATGATGATTACTCGAACGGATATACGAGTGAGTGTTTGAGGTACTTGGTGACTCGATTTTCATCGATGTCCCGGGTGTAACCTTGCGGTTGCTTTGACTATAATTACACACCTGATCAGTGACTTCACACTTACCACCTTATTCCTAAATATAATCAACTTCTTTAACTCATTTTTTTTCACTACGGCATGTCACATGGTATTAGAACATGTAATCGGTAAGAAATTGGTCATCACTTGAATTAGTCCACATTGAACTCTTTCGTATTACCCTGCATTGGAAGATTACACAATTCTAACAATTCATAACAAATAACAAGACTGTTAGTTACCATATTTATTGGGCTGTCCGGAAAGTTCGTGCCGTTTTTCGGTACATGGAATTAGGACAGGTCTGAATACATCAGAATGATTGGAAACATATTACATGTGTACATATACTAATAGGTGATACTTCAGGCATCTTTAGAAAAAAGTTTAATTAGGATATATTATTTTTCGTCAGTTTTATACGCTCTTGAATATGGAAGGAAACAAAGTGCATTATATGCATTTGATGCTTTTCTTTTACCGGAAGTGGTTGGAGCTTGGTTGGGACGTGCTGCCTCAGATTTTCACTTGTTTAGGTACTCACAATATTCCCTTAATGCCAAAAACTTTATTAATGCCAAACTCTTTGGTCGACATAAAAAATCATATTGGAAAGTTTTTCAAGTTTTTCGGCGAAAATACGAAAAATAATGTATTTTAATCAAACTTATTTCTGAAGGTGCCTGAAATATCACATTTTAGAATACGTACACATGTAATGTTTTCGATCATTCTGATGTATTCGGATCTGTCCTAATTCAACCTACCGAAAAACGGCACGAACTTTCCGGACAACCCAATAGATTTTGCCCTATGCTATGGGCTCCACCCCCTACCCTTTTTTGCTTCTTACATTTCATTAATTAATGAAAGGCATAATGCATATAAATAATAACAATGGTGATGTCGTAGATGTCGTCCGTAGCAAAAGGGTGAATTCCAATAATACTGAATGCATTATTTATTCTCATATTCAGAACTTAGGTGTTTAATGTTAAAATAACAATATTCTTTATTCCTCTTTCTACTACAATTGGGTACTTAAGTTTTTGTTTAAACGGTTAATAATAATTTCAATTTTTGTGCATCCTTTCAGAATTTCTTTATTCTTGGTACCACATAGTGATTCTACAAAGATTTATATATAAATAATTTGTCTTATAAAAAAATATATGAATACAGACGGCCTTGGTAACAAGTCGGTTTTTTTAATAATATGGATTTTTGTATGTTTTCATAGCTGTTGACATTTACCTGCTTTGCACGTTTTCCATTATTCTACACTGCTCTGATTTAGACATTATATTTTCCTTCAGTTTCCACATTTATTCTCATTTATTTCCATGGACCTTTGTGCCGGGTAAGCATTGCAGTATTTCCACGAAATCTGTCAATAATTCTCATGTTACGAGGCCATTGGAAACAGATGCATTTAAAAATACGAAAGCGTTTCAATGCAATTCACTGTTTCCATAGTTGCAGCAATACGCTTAAAATTGGTATTACCTGTCTATTTAAATACTTTATTAACAAACACACAAAAGAAACTATTGATTCTGAATTCACAACTGGTGATGGGATACAAGGAACAAGAGAATGGTACAATTACAAAATACTTTGGCAAAATTTTAAACAAAACGAATGAAAGGTAAAATTCGTTTGGTACGAATTTGGTTTCAAGTATAAATTAAATGATATTATCTGCAAAGGTAAAATAAACTAAATATAAATTAACTATAGAAGAACGTATTACTAGGTACATTCCAACAGCAACTATTCTAGTTGCAGTTTGTAAAAAGAACACGTTGCTACATATCAGCGACTGAAAATGGGTCAACAGATATTTGTGTTAAGAATAATTTCTGTTTCAACCATATGATACTTTGTTCATCATTCGTACGAGTGTATTGTTATCTTTAAATAGGAAACGTAAAGAGTTGGGAGAATTTTCTAGGCATTTTTAGCAAATGTTTAGCATGGATTTAATTGAATAGAGGAGAAAAGCTTGGCAGTCCCTGGTTCAGCGTATTGGAATCACTGAACGCGCAGTGTACTTCTGCTGACAAGAGTGTCACTGTTGCCGCTGCGTGTTGTACCAAACTATGTATTTCGCTTGTATATTGAATACAAAAATGATTTTGTAACTTCCACTGATGCTTTCCTTAGCAGAAAGGTCTGCTCTATCGCGTGGCAGAGTTAGATTTTCTCCTGGACCCTTAGGTTTTGAAGTAAATTGAAAGATATCAGCCAAAATGGGTGTATTTTCGGTGTCCTAAACATATTTAAATGATTATAATCTAATAACTACTTACACCATTTTATTCGTGAAACTTCGCGGAATCATTTGGCACCAAGCGCAACTGAATAACTATTACCGCAAAAGTGCAGAGCACTTCCAACGTTGAAAATTTGCGATTTTTTCAAAAATGGTACGTTCTGGAGAAAAAGGGATTGCAGATTCGTATTCAGCACATTAGATTTTGAAGGTTACAAATTCAACAAAAGGTTGAAATGTGTCGAACAGTGTTATTTACACTCTGTCTCCATACTTACTGACGACCCTATGAAACACGATTGACAACTAAAATGAAAGAGGAACATTTGTATAAATAAGAAGACAAACTATTCTACTATACACTGGCAAACCTCTTAGAATGCAGTACTTCGAACACGCGGTTTTCAGCACGTTATAAAATGTGCTGACTTTAATATGCCCTCCTAAAGCACGATGAGGAAAGAAATAGAAACCTTGTGTCCAAGATTGAGCGTTACAAGTATGCAATAAGAGTCAGGACGCATCGAAATATTGAAAATTTGTTGGTATGAAAAATACTTATTTCGAAGTGCAAACTTTAATTTGTTTAAACTTAAGATTTGTGTTAATTTCTAAAATTACCTTTTATTGATAATTGAGAATCTCCGGGCACTCGTGGGTTGTATTCAACGAACTCATCTTCGAAGATTTTAAGTTCAAGTCCAACAATTAGTAAGAAGTTGAAAATCGTTGTATACCTAAATATATCTCAGTATTGTTGTATCATCGGGCTTAACGATAATAAACGATTCTGAATGAAACAGGTGAATCGTACTTTAAGTAATTGAACGCGCCAGCTAATTGCAATGTCCGGAGAAGTTTCACGAGATGAATAATCTGAAGCTCTTCCTTCATAACAGAATAATATCTTCCGAAATTGTATAATCTTTTCTATAGAAGAAAACGACGATTACACTGGGGAAATTAACCACTTCGACTTGCAAAAGCATCCCGAACGTTTTCCACCCTTATTATCTTTATTATCAATGCACACTATCCTCGTATATGATTTCTCAATTAATTGGTTTTCTTTTATTAAACTAAGGTTGTGCGTGTATTGCAGTGTAAATTATGTAGGGTAAGAATTTAGTTGAAATTTGTTATGTTACCATGGGAAAAATCGTTTAGTTAGGTCGTGCGTACACTCCTCACACCCTCTCTATGCACCTCTTCCGATTGTGTTTTCATTGTTTTACAATACCGTTTCGCGTTGACACGCATTTCAACTTTGGATTACGCGTACGAACGTAACTATTTTGGTGCAGATCTAAAATACATACCTTACAATTTCTTATTTAAAGATAAGAGCTTTAACATCCAAATGTGTTTAATATTATTAGTCGATAGTAGATAATATTATTATCCCCCCCATATCCCCCCCAGTAGTTATTAGATTATAAAACAATTTAAATATGTTTAAATAATGATCAAATTGAAACGGACAACAAAAATGCACTCATCTTTGCTGACACTTTTCAATTTATTTCAAACACGAAGGGTCTAGTAGAAAATCTAACTATGCCACGCGATAAGTAAAGCATCAACGGAAGTTACAAAATCATTTTTGTATTCAATATACAAGCGAAATAGTTTGATAAAACACGTGGCAACAGATTAACCCTATCGTTTCTATCCTTCGTTTCGCTCAATAGAATAGCGGGAACAATAGAGCTGTTCACGGTAGCGATCCTCTAATACTTTTGTCCGGCGTATATAGAAAATGTTGCAAGTGGAGCACGTACGAAACAAAGAAAACTGTCTGAAATAATACACGGGCGTACTCGATCCACCAACAAAACAATGTGTTGGACCTTAAATGAGTTCGCGTTAAATATACATAGCTGACGCTGCAAGTAATATCACCCCTATGTTAAGATTTTTACGAATCGGAGATGGTTTACCAGTGCGTGATGAACGTTTTGTGATTGCCACTTCAATTTTTGGTTTATTTATGCCCTTAATTTGATCCGGAGTGTTGGCCCTTCTTTTCCAACTACCCTGGCGATACGTGACAGATATGAAAATACATATTCTTGTTTGTTCTGTTTAACTTTTGGAAATCGTGAACTCTGAACTCACGTGATTGCCGGAATAACGCAAATGTGTAGCAGTCTGTTCCTTTCCAATTGTAATCGAATGTTGCTCTCAATGAAGATAACATTAAATGAAATTTGTGCAAGCTGTTAAAACGCAACATCATGCGATACTTCGTTATAAGATCATGGAAACTCAATATCAGCTTTTACATTTAACAAAATTCTATTCTTATAAACTGTTCCAGCTATAACAGTTTTTAATATATCCATCCCTTGTCTGTTCCTCCCATTTCAAACAAAACTGCCCAGGACATTTTGCCCGACCATCGTTTCGGCACTTTTGTTCCTTGCAAAAACCGCTGTTAATAAAAGACCATTCTTTTTCATTCTTTCTCCAGTGAAAATAAATTCAATTTAACGAAATTGTTTCTTTTCCAGGACGATACGTAGGCTCACGTCCCATAAAGCTGCGGAAGAGCTCGTGGAAGCAACGAAATTTGGAGTCGGTGCGGAAAAAGGAAAAGGAGAAACAGACATTAATTGGATTATTGACCGGCCGGTGACGTGACCTAGTACCATCATCTTTCCTTTCCACGTTCATACTTATTAATTGGATTCTTATGCTCAGTCGCGTGTGTTGGTATTATTTAAGCAAAGTGTTGCCACCAAGTGTCTGTGGGTATCTAATGTAATTCCCCCGTGAAAAACGACTAACTGGTCGGCGCATTTTGTATGAAATCTAATTCACAAAAGTAGATTAAACCGCCGTCGAACATCTTTGTACCGTAAGCTAGAACTAACTATCATTTAAGATTATACGAAAAAGAATAGAAATAAATTCTTACGGCAATTGCATTAATCCAGGTATCCACTCATTATCTGTACTATTGTATAATTATTCTGTCAATTCCTTTCGCGGCTGTATATTCGATTACGATATAAAGTATTAGTATTGTGTACTGTATAGTGTACAGTCGTCGCGGGAAATATGTTGACACGCTAAAATATTAAAATACTGTGTACTGCATATCTCCGTATGTTTTCAGTCATTTGTTATCCTTTTTAATAACCCGACTACATACTCAGCTAATGTATGGTATAGGCGCATGCAGGGACGGCTACTCAATGCGTGCTACCGTGCTGCAGCGCGCTAAAATATTTCGGGAATTGCTGATATTGATAATGTATGTTTGGTCTGAAAATATGAATTGAATAATACATACATCGAGCGGAAAGTAAGCTGACAAACCGTTCTAAATGTAATTTTCTCTTAATGCAGCTTCGTAAAAATCTGTACACTATGATTCTACGTATTTCAAATGGTTTTTTTTAATGTATATTTGAACGTTTGTAATTATATGTAAGTATAGAATTATATTGTAAATATAGAATGCCCAAGGTGCGAGGATTATCTGTCGAATGAATGGAGACTGTTTGTGAAAAATCGTTTTAGATTACAATATTGCTGCAGAAGATATTGATAAACAAAATTGTGCAGCGGTTAGATAAAAACGAATTTGGTGAAAATTTGTTGTGGTCACGAGACCCACGCAAAGGTACAGCTTGACCCGATAGATTAAAATTAGGGGAATTTAGAAAATCCCTTTGCTTCTTCGAGGAAATTAAGGATTGAATTGCAGTTACCCCTTGAGAAAAGGGGTCAGTTTATATGGACGAAATTTTAGGAAATTAAGTCACATTAGCGGCGCATATTTGTTAAAAAAGTATGTAAATAGTTCTGTAGACCTTTCGAAAACCATTGTTTATCGATGAATCAAAATTTTAATTATGTTCGCTTGAGAGATAGAAATGTGTATAGGGAAAAAGGGCTAATATTTTCAAACCAAGTGGGGTACGTTTGGGTTAGATTTTGAAGAAGGAATTTTAGAGTTTTTTGAAGGAAATAATGTTCAGTTATTACCAACCCCGTTGAATATTTGGGGAACCATCTCGATAGGAATGTACCTGACAACGCGCGAAATAACCAATTATGGTTTAAAGATGCGTGGTCGTGGATTTAGTAAGAAATAGACATTAATGTTATTACTAAATGAATATTACATTTCTTTTTAAAAATAAATGTATATGGATTTTAGCAAATTGTCAAATTACTTTCTGCAAATAGCAATACTCTGTTTACTTTTACGGCAAGTGGACAAGTCTGTCTCAATAAAAATTGTTACATAGCCAGAGTTACTTTAGAAAAACATTTACTACCATTCATTGGTACATGGTGCGGAAGTACCACAAGAAAGAGCATGTCTGTAAGCGGTGTCAGCTTATTTTCCGCAAAAAATGTATGCGTGTGTATAATATAGTCTTCTTTAGTCTTGCGTAGAAATTTTAATCCGAATTAAGAAAAGACAATTGTCATGTTCGAATTTGTATCCGGGCACAGAAAAATGCATATCGCAACTGGAATCAGACACTTTGCTCTAACTCACTTGCTCAGTTTGCGCAGCAGTCTTTACTGACAAATATGTTTGCACTGGAGAAACTAGGGAGTGCTTGAATATTTAATGCGAAACATTTATTTGTTTATTGATTTATTTATTTGTTACTTAAACGGGAAAGACCCATTGGTATACAAAAAGAGTAATAAACTGTGCGGTTAAAATTTTAGATACATCGTGCTGCACCATTATGCAAATACCTACTCTATAAGAAATTTAAAATAGATTTTTGAAACGAGCTACGAGACCTGGAAAAAAGTCTAAAAAGTGACTAAAGTCGTATACACATATTTTTATGTATAATATACGTTTCCGAAATGTGTTTGCTTCCTTATGCGATCTAGCTGGGACACGGAGGCTAAGCGGATTAACACTAGATCTACCAAGGGGGGTCAAAATGACTTGCTTGGCATTTCTTATAATCATTACTCATTTTAAGCCCATTTTGTTTTCTAAAGTTTTGTATGACTTTGTCTAATATATTTAAATAATTAATTGTGTAATGCAGTTTTCTTTTCTTTTGTCATTTTGTTGTAAAATTGTATGTAGTACAAATACGATAATAAAAATAGGACGATAATAAATATAAATTTCGACGTTTGCATAGAAAAAGGGAAAGAGTTCAAGTTTTTTCAGGATGTTGATATGTCTGTAATAGATTAGGATACTGAAATATCTATTGACGGCACTATGTGGAAAAAACAGAAGGAAGATTACCATTGTACAACATTTTCAAAGAAGAGTCAGCGGCAACGGCATATGCGAAACGACATATTACGAAAGGTAGTGTAAGAACAGCATTTTCTTTGATACTCTGCAATAGTGTTATGAGAAGTATAAAAACTTGCACCGAAGCAGAAGCCCGTCGAATTCTGGATAACAACTGGAACCTATCGTTAGCAAAGTTGAATACATTTATAGCAATTTTATATGCCCGTGGGGAATACGAAGTAAAGAACCTGAATTTTTTCTCAGAAACAATGAGCAGGAATTAATTTGCCGAAATTCGTCGAGTAATCCGTTTTGATAAGAAAAATGAAAGAAGCCAACGATTGCAAACTGATAAATATGAAAATATATAAAAACGCATAAAATTCAATGTCTTGAAATCGATTTTTCGTTTTTTTCTTTTTTTTCGTCTTTTTCTGGTAGGGATGATAGCGACACACCTGCTGAAAATGTGTGTAGAATATAGTCCCGCTGGTTCACTAGAATTTGAGATATCGTGGTTACCATGTTATAAAACACGGTTTTGAGAAAAACGCATAACTGTAATATAACACGTGTATCGCGATATGCCTTGCTCGACGCTCAGGTTCGCCCTAAAATTTCGGAAACTTAGGTGCCGAGGGTGCACATGTGCACTATAGACCTGGCAAACAAAAGGGACAGTTTTGTCAAGAAAAATGACTAGCAACTGCCAATAAATAAGTGTCAGCCATAGAGAAATAGATCTGGTCTAGTCCAAAGCTGGTCGTTCCGACCTCTGTTATTTTTATGAAATCAGACAAACCCTTTTGCAGGTCTATTTTCTATAACATCTAATTTGAGGGAATGTAACAAAAAATGGATTTTTTTTATCCGTCACACTAGAATACGACTTGTTATATATATATATGACTTGTTAATTAGAAAAGCATCATAACTTGAGTGGGGTAGTATTTACAATCTTACAAGAGTTTATTATTCGAAAGGGGTGATCATTAGACTACTTTTCTTCTTGGATGGATTATTTTCAGTTTGATAGCAATAAATAGTAGTATGGTATTTTTTTAATTTCTTTCAGTTACATATTAGGGGTTCCCATTAGCCATTGAATTTTGTGTTTAAACGCGTTCACTTAACATTGGAATATTATACCAAAGTTAATTTTTGAATCGTTAATTATAAGAATAACCAATTCACATTTGTTAAAAATCTATTTCAATAATGTCATTAGCGTATTGTTCTACATTTCTGCTGGAATCGCTAAGCTAATAGCAACGAATAGCGTTACACATTACACCCTGAGACGTTGTACCGAACCGTTCCATTCGAAATGTTTCTACATGTTTCGTTCAAACGACGGACATCTCTTTTCCTCGATGGTACTCCCGGTATACGCGTTTCACGAATGCGGTCTCGCGTTCGCGAATGTTTGTCTTATTGACCACTTCGGTTCCAGGCGGTCGAAGTCGAACGCGTGTAGGCGCCCCTGGTTATCCCACTACCGAGGCGTAGCTATAAAACTCCTCGATATGGAAAGCTGCACGTGATCCTGCGGAGTCGTACGTATGTACCTACAGAGTCGTCCAATAGGCACCGTGTATCAACCACCACGATGTGTGCCGGTCCTGTGTACCAACCATGGGCGCCACCATGAACAAGGTGAATGGGTTTTCAGACTCACCTGATAGGTGAACCACATCGTCTGGCGACTCTTGTCCCAAAGTTATTTCTGAGGGAAATGCAAATGGCTTTTATGAAATTATATACGGGGCGGTCGTGCCGTTTCGTAACTTTTAGACCATAATCGTTTCTTGGAGAAATGCAAAAGGGACTTATAGAGCTATGCGTATATGGTATAGCCATGTGGTCGCAGATAGTTGTGCGTTTCGAACGAAATATAATAATGGTCTATGCTCTATGGAAATATTAAGGGGAAGGGTAATCTTTATTTTATTAGATCGGATTCAGGTATCCTTGTAGTGGTAGCGCGGAAAGTTGCGAACGAGTTATTGGATATCGGAAGCAACTTTCAGGTTTGCGGAGGATAATCTCGATTGACTTCCTCGCAGCAAGCTATTATAAGTAACAAACTAGGACCCGCAAGCGAGATAAAGAAAGACGGGGGTTGCGTTTCGCTATTCCCGGGCTAGCAACTAATCTCGGTGAAACTATTGTACTTCGCAATATCGTTCGGTGTAAATACTTCTTGTTCCAGACTAATCATCTAACGAACGTGAGATTCCCCGAGAATACGATCCTGGCAAGTACGCACACCGCGTGCCTACAACTTGCTCATTAAACGATTCCAGTTACATTAGAAGCTGCGGAGCTATTTCTGTACTCCTTCATTGAACATGTTCGATTCTAGGTGACGCCTATGGCACCACTACACGACGAACTCTCGTCTGGTACGCGTAGAGGACTGGTCCTGTAAGAGGATGGACATCTCTCGCCTACACGCCTAGCAGATCTGTGCTCTCGGGTGTCGAGAAAATTTGCATCGGACCGGAGTGTGTCTGCCTAGTAACTGGTTGCCTTTACTGCCACGCGTGTTTGCATTCAAGCCCCTGCACTCTCTTTCTCTTCTGCTTCGAAACGTGTGCATCGCGTTACGTGCGCGTACGAACACACATGTGTACACACGGGGCCGGCACTTGTCGAATCGCCGCGACGCGTCGGCCAGATCTTGACGTCTATCGTACGGGAGACACTTCGAGGTGAAGTCGCCGTCTCGGGAACGAAAATATTGGGCCGACGACCGCTCGCGTTGGAAAAATATAGCTGCAGCGTGCTCGGCCGCACGTAAAAGGAAGGAGTCGCGTGTGCGCCTCGTCGCATTCTTGGAACTGCTTGAAATGCTTTTCAAGTCGCGGGTACTGACGTTCGCGACCGGTATGTCGAAGTTGAAACGGGCAAATTTATATGGCCACGGAGATATTTGTCACCGACTTCTGGCGCAGCCCTGGAGGGCATTGATGAACCGTGCGAAGTAAAATCTTCTTTTTTCCTGTTAAAGTTTTTGGTTCGGGGCAATTGGATCATTTTAAAGCGTCCGACAACGGGACGGGTGAATCATTTTTGGAGCATCGTTTAAAAAATAACTGGCTGAGTCGAATCGCATTGCCATCATTATTAATCTTAATGAAATAATAAAGTTGTTCGTATGGGGGCCGATAATGGTGCAAATTGGAAGCGGTTTTAACGCGGCAGCGTAGCATTATAAAATTTGTATTGAGTACGCTTGCGAAAGCAGAACTCTCTACCCGGAAGACTCTTCTTTCGTTTTCAAATTTCTTCGAATAGGACCAACGGAGCGAACGTACATACGCGTGACTGGGCCCACAATATGGAATCCCTGTGTTTCCATACATGTCACTGGGTGCGAAGGTGTTAAAAGCCGAATTTCAATTCAGTCAATAATGAAAGCTCGAAAGTGCTTCGCCAAATGTCTGATGTAGGTACTGTTAAGATTAATGCGGATTCAATTTGAAGGGGGCGAGATAAGTTGAACGAGGTAGCCACTTAATGGCTGCCCCATTCAGATTGCGCCACCGTATCGCGGTGAATGAAGTCTCCTTGATAACAAGTGAAAGAGCGAGCCAGCCTCGCGGTTAGCCTTATTTTCGACCGCAACGCTTTTACGTGGTTCAAGAATCGATGTTTCCATGTACAGAGTGTAATGGCGTTCCACATACGACCTATGTACATATGTATTTACAAGTGATTCCGATCGGGTTACTGTTACAAGGGAATTTGCATGCATAAAACCAGTTCTCCTGTTTTTCTATGACGCCCATTAAAATTCGCTAAATGCGTCTGCCGATACGCGACATTATAGCACTCGATTCTGATGGAAACGAAATTATCGCATGATCATTCTTCAAACGGAAGAAAACATGTAAGCGTAAAATGTTGCTCGATTTCTGCGAGTACCGCTTGATAACAGGTTTACCTTTTTTCCTTTTTCCTTCCATTTCAGAAGCTATTCGATTTGCAGAACTAATGAGCTCGCGAGATATTACTTGGCTTGATTTAAACGTTCTGTTCATTTCTGCTTCTAATCGCGAGCCTAGCAATTACCGGCCGTTTTATTATTCTTCCTGGCGGCGGCCGATAATTAAACTCTGCCATAGCTTTGCGATTTCGGATGTCAAGTAATCCATGGAAATAACTGTGCGCACGTAACAGACGCAATATAATGGAAAGAGAAAATTCGAAAGGCAGACTGTGCACATATCTGATAGTAGAACTGTTTCGTTCGAAATTTACGAGACGACCTTTCATTCTCATAGAGAGAATAAGTAAAACGGTAGGACCTCGATACCGTTAAAACTTACAATTAGTAGAGCCTGGTTATTAATAAAAGAATAATACTCCAAGGAATGAATCGCAGTGAAAAGATTCCAGTGAAAGCAACAATATCGGCAAATGATTTATGCGTGTTAAAAGCACGTTGAATCGAATCGTTCTAAATCGTTCTAAAAGAGACTTCCATACTCGAGACGTACGATCTGTCGATTATTTATTAACATACCGTGACAAATGCATCCAACGCGACGTCTAAACAGTTCGTTAGAGAGGTCGACCGCCTAGAATAGGTGGTACATTCGCAGACATATGTTTTCAGCAAACCGTGATTGCGCCCAAACATTCCAATCCCACGCAAATCGTTGTCCCTAAGTCCCTCTACGAAATGCCAAGTACTTACAGAGACAGTGAAACGTCAAAACAATTTAGTGATCGGTGTTTGGTCGTACGCAGTACCGTTCCAAAATAGGTAGAAAGTTATACGTGACGGCGGGACTGAGGGCTGAAAGACGATAAGTCATAGGACATCCGTGACAGAAGATGACTCGGAAAACTGATGGAAAGATGTTTCAAATGCATCGGTCCTGGTTTTGAACGTCGCTATGGATAGGTGAATATCGAATTCAGGTAATGGTTACATCAAAGTGATAGGATTAATGGCGAGATTGCTGTGTTGCACAATGTTTTTGGAAAGTGGGCTTAGATCGTTGGTTCAAATATTCGTCACTCCGTGTAAATAGTCTTATAGGGTTTGACAGTTGGTTCACGTACGTTCGGTTGGTCACGGAATATTCTCGACATTTTCTGATAGTCGAGGGTATATAATGCTTGTTCAGATTTATGGCCTTCGAATTTTGGAGAAAGTCCGCGGATAGATAAAGAGTTGAACAGTCGGTATCTAACCATATTTCACTTTACGTCTATAAAGTTAAGGTGACGTTCATCTGTACTTTCATTATAAGCAAAAGATGGAAGATTGTAAAAAGAAATTCTACGTGTCTTGTACAGCTTTATCCATCCAGTGAATAAATTATTATGAAATTATCATGCAGGTGCTCTCATTACTTCTATATAAAGAAAATGTAGTTGCACTTTGCAAATGCATCTACCAATTATGTCAGGATGCAAAAGGTGGAAAAAAGGATGCAAAATCCTGTGAAGCTATGAGAAATTGTCCTTCGCAATGCTAAAACTCGGCCCCGTTACACGATTCACCGTATACTTAGATATGTCCTTATATTGCCAAAATGGAAAGACTATGAGATACATATATGCAAAATTATTATAATTAATACATCGCATAGTCTGCATGTATGTGGAAGGCTTTCATGTTCAGTGCCTTATTCTTCTTCAACGGTTTCGAATAATAATGCGGTTGCGTGTCTGGATCGTCATCGATAGAATTGTAAAATCCAAATTTCCATAGTTCTTTGTAAACGCAATGTCGTGCATTCTGCAAACTGACTGATTGGGTTTACATAATCCATAGATAAATTCGACGGATGATTTAGACGAGTAACTATTTTAAGGAATTCACAAACGTGCGACTTACAGCCGCGTCGATCGTGGGCGTCGCGACAAGATCTACAGGGGGAGAGGTTTACACGAGCTTTGCATTCCCGAACGACAGAAAAGAAGGATAATAACGCGACGCTAGCATTCCATTTTGGTTAATGCCATGTTTAGCCGCAGACACCTTCGATTTCCCTTCGTTATGATAAATTCTTATGACATTTCAATGAAGTATAACTTTAATTAACTGCAAGTATTGTAATACATACTAACTATTATGGTTGACAGGTATGATAAGTCGGGGAGTGGTGTGTCACTTGCATAAAACGACACGGTAAAAAGTAAAAGGAGAAATATTCGAACAAGTAACTACATGTAAAATAATAAAGGTAAAATTAAAAAATTGTCATGTATTTTTTCACAAAAGGAAAAGAAATTGAATCATATGCATACAGCCAACCAACCCGGGTTGTCTGGGACATGTTATGGCACAGGTCAAAAGTAAAGGAGATGGCCCAACTATAGGCCAGGATCTAAATATGGGCTAGCTGAAGTATAGCTTCATGTTAGGTGCCTACTTCAGTATAGCGAGAGTAGTGTGAAAGTACGACTCGAGTGCAAAGGAAGTTGAGAGAAGCACATAGTGGCTCGCATTTTTTTTGTTAACTTGTTGTGTTGCAGAACGTATGATTATATAATTTGTATATAAACACATAATTCTTTTAGTTTCTTGACCATAATCTGGTGAAGCAAGAGCTAATTTGTTGAAAGCACTATATTGCTGACACTGAAAGCTTACTTTAGCATAAATTATGTAATGAATAGCACCCCGTAAGAATAACTGCCACAAATCTAAGCGCCAATGAGCAAATAGTCTCAATAGAGGCTACGCAATTGGTTCCTCGAAATTCATCAGCTGGGGTGTCCAGTCGATTAGAATGCGAGTTGCATGTTTTGCAAGGGACTTTTATCTGGAAACTCACTCAGAGGGAGAACTTTCGATTAAGTGTTTTCAGCGTTGTATATGGGCACATAATACCTGTGCAGGTGCTGAAAAAAACCTTTATTAAGACCTGGGCATTAAAGTTTATTTTTATCAGCACTTATTCCAATTTGTAAATATGTACTTTTAAGATCTCTTTTAGATTATTTTAATGAGTATCTTCACTTTTATTACAAATACATAATTGGAAACAAACATCACTTTTGCTCAGCTTTATTTGAACTCCTTATCATCAAACAAACATGTTTCAGATATACATTGAAATTAGTGTTCCTGGTTTTTCGATACTTTTCGTTTCTCGAGGAATGAGAAATCAGATTGTATTTTTCAAGAATTCTCGAGGATTCTGGAGAAATTCGAAAAAAAATTGCAACATTTATATTTTTGGAATCACGTAGGTTCAGCTAAAGGTTGGTCAGAACCCGTGAAACTCAAGTAGGCCCGACCCTAGGATAGGCTCACAGGTTCAGCTAAAAGTTGGTCAGGCCCCGCAGAAGTCCGATGGGTATGATCCTAGAATCATATCATGACATCAAGGAAGCCTGCCAAGCATAGTTCTGTTAAGAGCCCTAGGCAGGGTCGGCTACGGAACCGATGATCGGTTGTTTAGATTTGTTAGTTGTTTCGACGAACCAGTACCAGTTTCATCACTAGGAATAGCTGGAAATGTCAGTGTGACCTCGTAACTTTAAATTAGTCGATACACCTGGAGCGGCTAAAGTGTAACTGTTGTGGAACGTTGCTGTAAATGTGCGATCAAGCTTCGAATACAAGTCCCCATATTGAAGAATTCGGACTTTGCAAATGGTCATAACATAAGATTGTCGTTTCTCAATCTTTACGGAACGAGATTGTAAAACTTAGATTCAAATTAGCTGCACAAGTATGCAGTTTTCAAAATGATCGTCAACGCTTCGAAGATTCTGATCGAAGTAGTTTATTTCCATTTTCGCAATAACCCCTTCTTCTTTCAGTAGAGACGCCGCAATAATTTATTCCAATTCCAAAAAATTTCCGTTTAACAAAATGTCATCATATCGACTATGATCCCCTTACACCTTTTAACAAAGCATATGCAATATGCAATATAACATTCGCATATTAAAATATGCTTTTGCCTAAACATTATCCACGGACTATTAATCAGTATTTTATATCGTCCTTTTAAGCGCTGTAAAATATTATTTTCCAATACAATAGAACTTTACCACATTTATTGATCGCGTTCATCATTCGGGAATTTCGAATTCTTTGAATAATCACTGCCGGGCCGATATAAGCAAGGTATACCGTAATGTTAATAATTATTGAGCTCGCGCTATCGATATGTCGCTGGTGTTTCACGGCATTTTTTTACGAATGAATGAGTCAGAGGGGAAATGTTGGCACGCCACGGGTGAACGAACGCCAACAGAGCACCCGGTGTATCGGAGCGAGCAACAGGTGTGACTCGTGTATCTCGGCTGGGTACTTACGTGAATAATCTGGCTGGTTGTTTCGTTGGCAGGTGTACGTAAGAGCATTCTGTCTGTAGTTACGTGCATACATATCTGACTGACGTGAACGCCTTCTCTGCGATATTATTTCGTTGCACAGGCTGTGCCCGATCTACGTGGCCAAGTCGTTCAACCTTTTTGTTTTGCAGCAAAACTCGATTAGATCAACTCGTAGGCTATCGAATGGTCGTGTGGCCGCAACGTGCAGAATAATTTTAAGCAAATTCATTCCATACCATTGGTCCATTACATATGAAAACGAAGACAGTAGTTACGGATTGCTCGCGATTTCTAAATACTTTGCCAAAGGACGCGCATTACACATTTCTCACTGTTTACGGTTTATAAGCACGGAGTCGTTGTCGAGTGCTCTCGCATAGCTATCGTACTTGCGGAACGCGATACGCATCAGAAGAGGAGCAAAAAGATGAGGTACTGTGCGATCGAACGATTTTCTGGGGCCCTTTAATCAAGAAGGTCGAACCCGTATCGGCATGGCGCGTAATGAGTAATGACACGTGATCGGTGCAGGGCGGAGCTAACAGGTCCCACGCGGTCTCCATGCTTATACGCGTGGGCCTTACGCACGCTACACTATCGTCGGGTTTCTGCCCGTTTAAACACTTACGAACTTGATTTAAACGGCCTCCATCGTGGAACTGCCTGTCATCCGCGTTGTTCGTGTGAAGCATCGCGCAGATTTATGCGATTCAATTTATTTATGCGGTATCCAAATATAATGGCGAGACCCTTTTCTTGAAAACTTTTGTTCGCGCGCGCAATATGGAAATGTTGAATGGAGGAATTTTTGTACTGTCTTTTATTACAGCAGTCGTGTACATACTATGTAAAAGACTTTGGGTATCCTTGCAATATCATAATAGCTTTAAAGCTCATTTCTAAAACTTGTAAAATCCTTATGAATATTTTCTTGCTCCTAGCACTGCTATTGCAAGGCTGGTCGGTATTTCGGCCAGCATAATATTATTATATTTACTGACTCACTGACTGACTTTAAATACCAACACCACCAATGCACATGTATTAGTTGAAGCATCCTGGAGCATAAATTTAAATGTCGGTTAATAAATTCAATGCGTCCATGATTCCGCGTTCGAGAAACTATCATTCGTTCACATTTATTGCCAATCCGCGAATCCATTGAGCACTCCGTCCCATTTGCGGGTTCAATAATATTAGGACATACTAAAATACCGCACACTCTGGGGTACCACGCGAAAAAAATTTATATCCCTCGAATCGTGCCATTCTTTTCGCTCGTAACAAACGAGCTACGCAGTGTCCTCGTGAACTTTCCAACGTTTCTCCGCGATATGAAATATCGAAAACCGTATCTCCGACAGCTGGTGCTCGAAGGATCGAAACACACCTCGTTTTTCATCAAGTTTATTAGCCAACGTTGTCTAGTTGCGCAACGGTTAGAAACGCATAAAGCGCGATTATAAATCCATTTCATAACGCGAACTATACGTATAGTGTATACATATGTATCAGAAACAGACGTGCGCGGTTATATCGAAAGTGTAATATGTTCGCGTTAAAGCATCCGCCTGCTAAATACGGTATAAACGTATCTTACAATCATACCGAGCGATACTGTTGCAGCATTTCAGCTTTGTCGCTGACGTCTGAATCGTAATTGCGTACGAAATATTATAGTCCGCGTAGAGCTATACCCAAACACGGTCATACCGTGCACGGTGAGATAAACTACCCTACATTAGGATGTCTAACATCCTCTCTAACATCTCCTGCAGAAACGAGCCAGGTTGTGTAACGGTTTAATAGCAAGAACTATATTACCAGAATAAAAGAGCGAGAATACGGCTGCTCGTACAGACCTTCACGGAAACAGAACTGGCCGTCCCTGTTCGGGAATATTTCGCGCCGTTTTATATGTTAATTGACGCCGGGCTGCACGCGTCGCCGTGGAATATTTACGCTGGTCAAATAATCGAGAAAAGGAAATATCGTATTTATCGATCTATCTTACCATAAGGATCTCGAGAGTGTTGCGAGAATCTCTTTTTACCCTTTTCTGGCGTGCACTAAAGTACTCGGGAGAAGGGTACTGTACAGATCTCTTACGTACATGTATATGGTTGTCTAATCGACGTAGACGTTTTTGGCCTGCAACCCGATGCATGTGCGAGCCCCTTAGTCGACAAGCGAATTACATACCTCTTTTTTCTTAGTACTTTGAAAACTGGACTTTCGTGTGATACTTTGTACCACGGCTTCACCTGCGATGCAAAATTGACTCTCAGTTTTTTATTAACGCGAAGTAAAATGTGCGCAAGTTACATTGGTAAATAACATAGGTATTCTTAATACTTACTATTTCTATAATAAATTGATTTTTCGCCATTTCGGACTTACGCCACTGGTCAATTGTGGGGCTAGTGTTCCTAGTTCCTTTCGAGACACGCAAGATCGTACGTTAGCTTGATTAATTCGTGTCTTGTAGGAATCATGTGAAGTGTTCCACGGTTCGAGATATCTACATATGCTGGTTGAAAAGGATACTGGCGAAGGAACGGCGAGAAAGTGGTCATTACCGGTGTATAGCCGCGGCTAAAGTTGTGAGAATCGTGGCGATCCCATGACGGCGTTATTAAGGAAAAATATTGCACGGTTTTCAGAGCATTAACGAACAAGTTTTACAGGGGAGCGTAAACCGCGGCCGGCTCGTATATTAAGCTGGTCTGAATGTTCTATGAACGAATACGACAAATCCGTGCTTCGGTTCTGACCTTCTTTGGCGCGACAGCGTGGGCGCATTTACTTCAGACGGAATTACAGTCTGCACTTACTCCATCTTACCTCAGTCATTTCAGTATAAGTATCCGCAATCGTGAACCGTGACCGTCCCTCGTATCATCTGGTTTACGTAATTACGGGCGCACGTATGCATGATGCTTGCATACACACGTATGCGCAACACGATCTCAAATCGAGAGTTAATACGCCCGGAAGACATCCTTCCTGGACGTATTCCCTCGAAGATCCTGGAGATCGTGGAATTTAGAATTCGTCGCGACCAAGGCAGAAACAAGTTTTGCCTGCACCGTTTCACGCTCGGGAAACGTATCGCACATTTAGTCAGGAGAGTGCCGGCCTGGAATATGGCTGCGTTATCTTGGAACGTTACGTCGCCATCGAGGAAAGTAATAATTGCTGGTTTGATGTTAGAACGAGAGTGAAACGATGCAGATATCTAAGCACAGGCCAGGGAATTTTTCTAACTGTTCTTTCTTGCAAGCTTATCGGCTGGAGAATCTCCGGGAAACGGATTTTCGGAGATAAGTATATCGCGAGGGAATATTTCAGCTGTGGTTACGAGTTCGATATTGCATGTTTACGTGAAAAGTACATTCAATCAGTCATTTAAACTGGCGCTGTTGGATAATTCGTATATACCATGTATATTTTGTATCATGTGCCTGCGCTAGTTTATATTTTATCAACTGGAGAATGTTTTGGAAGTCGTTTTGTCAATGAATATGGTAAAATGAAACTTTCATTTACATTTATCAGTGCGATGTTATATATAGCAACGAAACATGCACTTATTTAGTCATTTAACTACTTCTTTATTTTACTCTTCGTTTTACCGTAGCAGAGTATCGTTTTTGCAAGTATCGTTTGAATACGCAGGTGAAATATAATATAGAAAACATTTAGGCACAATATCGTAGACAGGAAACTTGGTCAAAAGCCAGGGAATGTTGGTCGTGTAGATAGTTTGATCTTGCTCCGCACAGAATCATAACGTATATGCAAAACTATAAATTGGAGTGACGATCGGAGTGAGCGCGATTTAGCCTATTGCTTTTGCAGCAAGTCACGTGCATCCGAATATACTATCTGAGAAATGAGCTGTTTTATTGGGAATGTGTAACCCTGATACCACAATAGAATAACATAATTATGACACAATTGCAGTACCGTCAACGACGGTGGTCTTTCATTGAATTTGATGAAATTCTATTGCATCTTACGTTGCTCACGGCAGACTCATGTGTCCAGTTAGATTTTTTCAATCTTAATTTTTGTTGGGTTATTATCAACGATAGTAAATAAAATATATAGCAAACTTGACTCAACGTTGTTAGAAACGTCTTACTAACAGAGACAGTAAGAGAACCAGAAGGGTCTGTACATGTATGTATGAACATACTGGGTTAGTCAAAAGGGTCTAGGTTGTAATTAAAACATTAAGCATTCGTAGGTATAAGTGGACCCCGGTTCTGTTTCTATGTGTTCCAGTCAACCGAAGAGACTTATTCATAGGGGAAGGACATTCCTTCTGAGCTGCATTAAATATATTGATTTCGTAAAAATGTAAAAGTTGTTTTATTTAATATCCCTTATCCAATAATTTTGTTGAAATTAAAATCGTGACATACTTGTAAATGTTTAATAAAAAATCTTCTTTGTCCGCTATAACTCATTTCTCAAAACTTCTCCGCCATTTATCGCTAGCCAGCGAACAAACGGGGGACGTTACATTACTCATGTAATCGGGCCAATAGAGTCGTAGTTTTGTTACTTGTCTAGCACAGATATCGCGTAACATGCGTAACGTTGAGTGTGTCGTCGAATCGTTCATCATGAATTGTTGTGGATCGTAGTTTGTTCAAGCTTCGGTTATAGTTACAATATTTTACAGATTTGGTTGTGATTAGATCCAACACCGTAGAGAGTTACAGTTTAACTGACCACACTTCTCGCTAACTTTTTACTAGTGACCTTTTTGGGTCTCGTGAGCTCGCTTGTTATATTGGGGAAACTGTTGGAAAATCGTGAGTGGGGGACACCCTGGGTCAGAATTTGGATGCCGCGGGTCACATACCCAAATAAGGCGTTGAAGTGAAATTCGGAGAGGTGCATCCGGGGAAAGAATGTGGAAAGGAGATAAACTGCGTCCGGCTAAGGTCTAAGGTCTAAAAGGGGTGACAAGGAGATTCGTGGAAAGTAAGATGGGAGAATTGTTCGACAGCTTCCGCGTGTACAAGCGCACACCTATCGCATATCGAAAATATTAAACTCGATCGATGTTTGCGCAGTTCGACGAATTCTTACAACTCCGCGGCGCGTTGTATTGATATCGGCTCACGATAAACGATATCTGCATTCCTCGACCCCGACAAATGGATTTCCTGCTTTGCACGCAAATAGCACTTGTCACGTTCTGCATTGCGAAATTTCATAAATATTGTATCGTTTTCTCATCCACTAGGCATATCACGCTCCAATTCGATTGAAAACACGGATTAACATGCACATTCTCTGCAACCAATTATTAATTTTGTTATCTATATTGGCCATGTTCAGCACAGCACACACGCAAGCCTCTTAAAATATATCGTTCCCCGAAAATAATCTCATTCCGTTGAACTTTACACGTCGTTCGCACATTGAAAGTCGATCTCGGCGACAAAATTATTCGCTTGTGTTACATTTATTTATCGGTAAAACGTAAATTAGGAGCCAACGATATATCGATTCTCCAACTACTGCTCAGTTTTTATATCTTTAGTGTATAAGATAGGGAACCGTTTAATGCAAATTAGTATTTCAGAATTTCTTTGATACACTAAAACAAGTGTCTTCTACACGATCACTGCTTAAGAGCAAAGGAAAAACGTATTCAACTATTGTTAAACCAATTTTAAAGCAACAGAAAAATAATACCCTGTGTCTTCGCCATAAAACTTCTTTTTTAAACGTCTTTATTGTATCTGAAATAGTTCAAGTTTACCAAATAATTCTAACGGCACTTAGAATAGTCTTGTACTAAAGTATTACAACACTTTTAACATAGTGTATTGTAAACAGTCTAGTAAATAACATCAATTCCGAAACGTTTCTTCATCCGATATACATAAATCGTTGCACATCATTTCTGTTCAAACAGAATTGCGTCACTCTACTCCCAATCTATTTTTTTTTTTAAACCGGAACAACGATTTTAAATAGAAACTTATACAATCTATTACATAGTCTTCATACATTATCTTTATTAAACGCATGTTTAATATTTCGTGCAGCTTCTGCTGAATTGCGCTCTTTATTTAATCGATTTAAAAAGTTACCCTCCCCTTTTTTATAATTTTTTTAATAAATTTACACATGTGTGCAGTGTATACAATTCAAATATAATAAAAACAAATTTATCATACGTACAATTGTATGCTCTTGTTTTGTTATCACAAATGTTTTCGAGTTATAAAAGTTCAACTGTGTATGTATCCTATAACGAATAATGTTTTCGAACGCATAAGATCGTTGTAGGATATTCCACTGTATATGGTTTCCAAATTTCTAACACCCGAAGCTTTAAATACTACACTACTGAAACCCGCACATAGTTCCGGAAACCTAATATAATTCAAACGAATATGTATAAGGTGTACATTGCGAGCAGTTTCTGACGCTTTACGCCCTAATCTGAGCTCATATATTAACCCCTTGCCGTCCGTTTAGCTCGAGGAAACCCGGGCCCAACCTCCATTCCATTCACGTGAGGTGTACAAAAGATAATCTCTACAATATGGTTCGAATTTGATATAACGAGTCTGACTCGTGATATAACATACATGTTTAGTCCAAAATTTGTATCACGAGTCAGACTCGTCAAATCGTCAAGTTTTTGCATTTTCACTTTGACAGCAAACATCACATAATAATAAACAGTTAAACCCGAAGCCAGCACCCAAATCGATAGATGGAGCCTCACACTTAAAATTGATGTACTATACTCGTATGAATGTATTGAGATAGAACGTCGCTACAGAACAATCGCTGAAGTTTAAACTGATGAACACCGCATTAATTTTTGCACCGATCCATTATCTTCATAAAAACGTAGATCTCCGATTGACAAAGATAGAGCCGAATAAGCGGGCGGAAATGTCTCCAACCACGAGCACCGATCGTTCGGTAGTGCCGCCCGCGCAGAGCTTCGGGCGTGCCGACAGGGGCCGAGGTTCGCCGAAGCCGAGCGAACGCGGACGAATAGTTGGCTCGAATCGCGCTGCCGCGATGCATCGCATCGGTTCGAACGCGCGCACGGGCTGGCTGTCTCGCTTGTCTCCCTGCTGCGTTGTCCGAGGTTCGTCCTCTCTCGTTTCTCCGTTATCGTGAATCACGAATCGCGACAGTGCTCGGCTTTTCGAAAACACGCGTGCCACCGTACGACGGCGACGCTTCGTGTTCTCGCGGCGCGACGCAACGAGGTAACCATGAACGTTATTTTTTCGCGAGAACAAGTGAGTGACTCGATGAACTCGTTACCCGCGTGACACTTGAATGCGATCGACGATGCGCGCGCGCTGTTCATCGACCGACACGCGATTCGATTTTCGCCCGTGACAGCATCCCGCTTTTGCGTCCCGACGCTCGGAACTGTGTGCAACATTTGCGATTCGAACGTAGCAATTCTGCGCGTAGTTTGCGTGGAACCGCATGGAACACGAAAAGTGTGATGAATTTGTATATGCATATATGTGCCAATTGACGACTAGCGTTCACGCGAGTGCACGCGCGTACCGCGTGGATGTCCACGGTCTGAAGTTTCCGCGGTTTTACGGAGCAGGCGCCGTTTCGGCGTACGTAGAAGCGGTCTGACAGGAGAAGAAGCAACGAGTGGTCAGTACGTTGACAGAGTGGTGAACGCTTCCGTGATCCGGCGCGTTATGGATTCCTATCCGATGGTGAGTTCTTCCTTAATATTATTCCAGCTCTTTCGTTGAGTGTGTTAACGCGCTGACACAATCGAATTTTTCTCGAACGCGTTCCAATTGCTGCTCGCGGCGTCACTATCCGGTCTGTTCACATAGCGGAAAATGTTGATTTTTCTTTAGTCTCTATTTTTGTCGAACTTTTGTTGACGCTTCTAAACAGATAGATAATTGTATACACAAACATCAGCGATAGGTGAATTGTATAGTCCACTCAGATAATGCTAGTTTCGCGTGATTTATTAAATTAAAGTCAAGCTGAATCATCTGATAGATGTATATAAGCAATTATTTTTAAAAAATCGCGATATTTAAATGCAAACTATGGCGTTGGATACATTCTTCCACATGTTACCGAAAATACTTGCATTTTGTATAAAAATATATCGATATCTTCATTCTCATACCGTGTACACTACCGAACAATCGAATAATATAATATTTCCTACAGTATCACACATTTAACTATCCCTGAACATACCTGGGGAACAATGTTTGTAATGTATCAAATTCATCACAGAAGATACATGTTCCTTGCAAGTACAAATTTTCAAGCAGTCTTTATATTTTTATATATCTTTCTGCGATAATTAATTTAATAAACGCAATGCAATTTGGAACTTATGCATCTTGATTAACAAATGCCCCGCAAGTTCAACACGAACTACTATTTGGATCGACCGTTCAAAACTTTCTGTTTAAACATTTTAAGTTTGGTTTCCTTATCAACGATTCGATAAATACCACCGTACCAATTTTCGAGAAGAACAAACAATTTTTTAATACACATATCCGCAATACTGAATTCTAAGAATTGTTAAATCAGATTCTTAATCAGCGACCCTGAGAACACGGAATGACTGATTTTCTAGTCAATTGTAGTACGGTTTGAGGTTTTAGCATCGTTTTGGTGACTTGGGACCTCTGTGCTCGTTTTTGCAGTAACACTGAAATTGTCACATTTGCACAACTCGTTAATAGTCCTTTGTAGGGACCATAAATTACCCTGGTCATTATTAGCATTCTGTTCCCGATTAAAAATATATTCATTCCTTAGACTACCACCGCGCACATTGCACACATTGCACACATTGCACTTGATGACATAATACCGCTCGCGGTTCCAATCAAATGATTGCTACCGATAAATAAGAAATGTCTCTATTCGAATCAAATGCAAGGTAACATTGTTGCCCAATAATCGATCTTTGCCAGATTCAACAAAACTTGTCGATCTGAACGTTCAGAAACCCGTTGCGTGAACAAGTGGCTCCGAGTTTCGCAGGAAAATAGACGGACGTAGTAATTACAGTTATGAAGGATGCTCCACTGGATTGTGATACTTTTCGAAGCGTTGCGATAATAACAATAATAACTTAAAACGTGTTTGGCAACAAACGAAGAGTTCCATCCATAGTCTTATAAGGTTCAGTTTCATCAGCCATGGACAACTGAACAATTAATCAACGTGTTACTCTTATGCTAATTGACGACAGTATTATAACCATATCTTCCATGTTTTATTACGAACTTAACCATTAGATTAAAAGCCGAAACCAAGAAACGTCGAAGAGGTGATTGTAAAAAGTGGTGCTGTTGTAAAAAATGAACTGTTTCTACACGTTTGCAGCAGGAGTTCAAGTAAATGAATTCACGTAAAAGGATTACTTTTCCCAGCGAAACGACCCAGTTGAAAATCATAAAATGAAATATTAATCATGTGTTCGGGAAAATGTTAAATAGCAGTGCACGGTCGTTAGTCAAACATTTATTCTAAAGCGCGAAGATGCATCCGCGCGCAGAGGTAGCATATCTCCAGAATGGTTGAGATTAAGGTGATTTATTCCCTTGACGAAAACACTCCACGGAGAACGGTGCAATTAATTGCGAAATTATCGCCGCATCTCTGCATTGCGTTACTCGTAATAAGGCAGATAAATCGGAGGCGCAGAGCGCGAGGTAGAGTCGTGCCGCTAGTTGCGGTAACCAGCTCATTGTCGGATGGGCGCTGCGGATTGAGCCGGAAGATAATGATCTTTCCATGATGTTATCTTCGGATCCCCGTGGACTTCTTCGTGGAAGGGAATGTCCTGGAAATTTCGTTTTTCAACAAATTGTCCACTTCTTTTTGCGACTGCTATAGGGGACACGAGATATATGTCTTGGCATCTTGCAAGCAATCCTTTGCATCGAATGAATATCATGTTGCTGCTGATCGAGAACTGTATGTTTAGTACGTACCTACATCTCGAATTAAGCGCACCGATATCAATCTGTTCGCATTATTATCTTGATCTTTCCGACACAATGTCTTCAAAGTTGATATTCTACGCAAATGAGCGACTTCCCCTTCGGTTTCTTTTGAGTTTCAACGTACTACGACATCATACCCCTTGAGTTCTTACTAACAAAAAGAGCTGGCCGTTACGAGGAATACAAGTTGTGTCGCTGGTTGTCGCGATCACCGGCGATGAGATCTTTAGATTTAGCGCAGAGATAATGATCTTCTCTGCAGCAGTGCCCACCGATCCTCGTGAATCATGATCTCTCGGAAGTACATTTTTGCTGCTTTAATTTTCTGCAGGTTACCGTTCAGACGTCGTCGTCGTCCAGTTTTGCAAGTTTTCGCAGGAACGCGTTTCTTGACTCTCTAAGATATTATTGAGATTCAGGTTGCAAGTTGGTGTTTATATCGGACCGTTCCTTTACCTAGCTTCAGACAGTCGAATAATTAAAGCACATAACAAGTAGCGGTACTATGATTTATTGCACAGGTTTCTGTGATATATTTGAAATTATACTACGAAAATGTTTAGCATGACTAGACAAGAGGAATCCCAACGAGTACGTGCGTTCTTTAGAGGCAGACTACTTTATAGCCAAGGATTAAAGAAATATTAGGGTACTGTGAAATTTATGTTTTGCGTTGCGTTTTAGTGAATACAAATGGATGCAATGGTAAAATCGGTAAGGAAAAGTTGCGAAATGATTCTAAACGAGAAGGGATAGAGGGTATTCTGCGTGGAAGTGCGATTGAAAGAAGAAGCAGCCGAAAGATGTAATTTTAATGACGAGCGCATGCTGGCGTACATAGAAGTAGCGGAGTAAATAGGAAATACAGCATAAATTTCGGCAAAATGTAAACCAAAAAGTGTAACCGGCAATATGAACCATGATGAGCAAAGTACATATTGTGCGATTGGGAATTGTACTGCGTGACTGTTTGAAATACTGAATGACTCCGAGGTGTGAAAGATATGCATTTGGATCTAAGTACTTGCGAAGTTCGTGTGAACGGTGGGTACGGCAGCCCAAGGATTCGGGCGTACGCGACCGATCCTAAATGAGTGAGAGCAAATGAGGAATAGAATGACAGAGTAACTAAGAGTGAAACAATATATAGAGTGATTGGGAGCAGAAGAGTTTAAGAGATCAGAGAGTATTGAATTGAGAGTATCGTGTGAATCGTGTGAGATTCGCTGTTTGTTAGAGAATTGTCGTGTGTCGACGTTTTATATTAATAAAGTTAGTTGTTAATTGAAGGAGACTGAAGTCTCATTACCCTACCTACCCCCTATTCCAATTTACGTGAAGTTTACTGAAAATAACTTCTACAGTATAATATAATATAATATAATGATTCAATATTATATTACAATACGTGCCACGAGATAGTATTGTTTATGCGAGATGTTACGAATAACACGAATATGTTTATAAGAAAAAACCACCTTGGCAAATATTTGATAATGCTGTTAAAAAAATTGATTGCAAAACTTCTTTTTTCCAATGATACCTGTTAAAATGAACACGATATTTGAAACTTGTATCAGTCAGATAGGCAAGTTGGCAGATGAATTTCATTACCCACAGGTGTTACACGAAACATGCTAGTTTCGTTCGTATACATTAGCAAAGAGGTGGACAATTTTTAAAGACCAGACACTTGATTTATGCCCCTGCAGTTCAAGGCAGGTTCCTCAAAGTACATTACATACATACACTACATATCGAAAATGAATATGATTACCGTAAACGAGTGATGTGCTTTATTACAGCGATGGGACACCATTTATTGACTCTCTCAATGATTAATTTCTCAGTGATTTATTAGCCACTGTACACTTAGACATTTTAACGCTGACATGCAACGAGTATCTTGTCCCCTTCGGACACATTGAACTTTCATCCAAAGTTCGAGCAACCTTTCTGCTACCACCCGATACAACTTCTCAAGCCAATCCGAAGGGACACGCCAAGGTCCGATCCATCTCGGCGTACATTTAAAAAGGCGGAATGCGCGTCTGTTTGTATCGCGTTGCTTTATTTAGCGAAGTCGTGGAGAGTCACAAAGAAATTCCAAGCTCGTCGAAAGGTCAAGATCGGGTGTATTTACTCCCAAGCAGGGCGGCATGAAACGAAACGCAATTAATCGCGAAGCTATCGAGATATCCCCCGGAAAGAGGCCTGCAAACCGGCAGAAATAACCTGCTGGAGTTTAACGCGGCACAAAATCATGTTATTAGTCAGCGACCCATGCGCACACAAGGAATTTCACAGAGGATGGCTCGCGCGAGTTCATCGTGCGGGCTGTGTTCACCACTATCCTCCTATCAGCTTCGGCTCTCCTCGTTGCGGCAACGGCTATTATTTCGACCTTCCCGCACATTCCACGGCGTGATTGCTACCTGCTTTTTGCTTCCTTCCACGAACGAAATCCTTGGAATCGTCCGTGGATGAAGTCATTTTGAAGGAAAAGAAATCGTTGGTGTTCTTCGTGGCAGCCTTGTCTCTATGTGCGACGCGTCGTCTGTCCACCGAGTGTCCTGGCCAGCCTTGCAGTTTATTATTATTTTCCTTTTCGACAGCTTATCGCGACCGATGAAATAGGGGGCGATCGTATTCTCCTCAGGGTCGATACTTGCGACAGTTTTGCCGTGATTATGGTCATATCGAGCGCGCTGTAATAACTGCGCGTGTCTGGAAGTGTTTTCCTTCGAGACTTTTTCTTTGTGGATCTTTCTTTCCTGTTTCTTTAGAATCTTGTTGCTTTGAATTGTACGAGCTTGGCGATGCTTTGCTTGTACACGTTGCACGGATGGGACAAGGGAAGCTTGAAACGCGATACACGATCGCAATTTTACGCACAGAGAGAAACACCGCGCCGACGCGACGGTTGTGCTTTATAAGGTGCTTGTTAAATTTTACAACCAGTCATTATGCCCTCGATTCTGGTAAAACTTGAGAAAATAATAATAACGCGCGGCTGAACCGTCTCGCCGTTCCCTATCCATCTGTGATCCCACGTTTTCGGTTTCCCTACGCTCGATTTCACGCGAAAAAATTGCTCGATATCTTCTCGAGAGAAACCGCTTTCATCGATACTAAATCCGGCCCACCCCTTTCCTTCCCGGTCTTTGCCGTGCGATAGGATAATATCTGAAAGCGATCGTAATTATTTTACAGCTATACCATGATATTACTCTTTTGCGGTTCAACTTAACTAGAGACCCCAGGACAGCTCTACGTATCGCAATGAAAATGACGATCGTTTTTCTTTCCTTTTGCAACGTTTTCTCGTTCATCGTCGTTTCAGCGACGCTGGCGATTTCTCGTTTCGTTTTTCCACGATGGTCGTCCGTCGTGGAGGGAACACGACGTTCGATCGACGATAAATGAGAATCCGCGTTCCCGTTCCCCTGGTCTTCTTGACATACATAATAACGTGCATAATTCCTCCATAAATTATCGGCCGGATATATTCTAATTCCGGTGCGTGGGTAAACGGTTATTATTGCAGCTTCACGGCGACTTGAATTGTCGAGTAGCATCGCCATACTATCGTGCCACGGGGTGGCTGAAAACTTATGATACCATATGGGACACGTCCGAGCTCGGAATAATTTATGATAGCTTTCTTAAGACGACGCTGCATCCCAGCTGGTGAAGCGTGCGTATAAACGAGGATTGATTGCATCCTCCGGGCCTCTCGTATGTATGCGCACGCACTCGGTGGAACAGGAGATTGTTTAAACCGAAGGCACAATGATTACGGGGCCCGATCGACTCTTGGGACGCGCGAAACGATTATTTAAATGTCACAGCCGCGCGGCCGAAGACTTCGTCGATCTACCAGTTTCGAGGTGTATCGCATGATCGAGACGAGATATCAGGATCAGCGATGGGGGAATGAAATGACTACAATGAGGAGGAGATCATTTTCGTTCGTTTCCGTTTTGAAACACGGTTAACAGTGCCGGGGCGAATTCTCGTCAATCTCCGTTCGCGCTTCGCGGACAACCGATGGTTCAAAAGAAAATTCCGCGTGGTCACGATTCTATTCTGCTTGGTGTTACTACAACTTTCGTGGAGAGTCGTTATATTCCTTGCTCCAATTGCAAAGTGTTCAATATGAATTATTCTTTGCGCAAACCGGTTTAATGTGTAGATTTACATTACTGCGAAATGCTAGAAGCATTGCACAGTTCTCTCATAATTAGATTGTTTCCGAACATTGTTCTATTCGAAATGTACCGTACTTAAATATTTAAATCCCTCGAAACCCCTTTGTATATTTATATGATTTTTTAAACTCCATCTAACTTGGCGCACATCGAGAACAATGCCAAGCTCTGAGCGGAGCCCGTAATACATATGCATGTATATCTCAAAACTACCACACATTCTTCTGCCATATTTTCTCTATTATTGCTGAACTTCTATAAACTGCTTACGTTTATCGAGCTTATTTGAACACTCTCGATTCACACATCTCGCACTATTAAATTCTAATTACCCGCTTCTCGTGAAATAAACCCGCACGGTCCACCGTCATCTCAGACAGCAAATATAGATCCCTCGTTAATTTGTTAACAGCGACCGGCGAGCACGAGATCCGTAATCGTAAAGCTTACAGGGCGTTCGTCGTTCCGTATTCGCCAACGTTTCAACTCGCGTGTCCCTCCATAGGTACATATCCCTTGTCGTTCTTGCGTCCATTCCTGAGAGATAATCCGCGTCCGGTATGCGATTAATAACTCCGCTGGTTATCGTCGGTCGGCCATTTTCATCGTTGTTCCGAGTACGCGGACCATTCAATAGACTGAGGAGGATAAGGTAACTAAAGCGTGGGCCGGATTATCTGGATCGTCGTCCTCCATTCAAAGGCAGCCACAATAGCGTCGAACGATCCCGGCGATCAATTAAATATCGCTCGAATAAATACGAGCTAACGGAGGCCGGGTCAAAGATGGCCCGGTCCTTGGCCCGTATGAAACGTCCAGCGATCCAAATCGATAAATCGCTCGGGTAACGGTGTATTTGATCACTTTCGAAAACGCGCCGTTTCGGCCGGTGTCCGTGTCCAGGGAACGCCTCGATATAATTGGCCCTGATAAATTACATTTGCCCCGGGGTTCGCGCTTTATTACGGCTAACTTCTTTATTTACGATCTTTATTTAAGCGAACCGACGAGAATCGGCGCGCATAAAATCTCTGTTGTATTGAACGGAAAGAGGCTTTCACTTCTCCTTCTCGACGGCGCGGTGCCCCGCGGCTTTAATATCGCGTGAACGGAGTGCAAGGGCAGATATGTACATCGAGCGTGATCATTTTTGCGATGCTTATTTCACGCGGCGATACCATTATGCGTGCTCATTTGGGTCAACGCTTTTGGGATTTGGCTGCGGTGGGGCGCTATCGGTTCGTTTGTAGCTTTAAATCATAAAAGATTGGCGCGAATGGGTGCAGATATTGTTGGCGTAATGGGTGTGCTGCTTGGGGTGTCATAATTCCTGAAAGTGTGAAATTGTAGTTGATTGGTGTGTTGAATTGGTTATGTTGAAAATACAGGTTGCAATAAGGGAGCGGCACGGGGACGCGAATGCACGCGTTCGAAGGAAAAAGTTGCCGAGCTTTTTCCGTCGCAGTAATAACAAATAATGATTCTTAAGTTAGGAGCATAGAATAGTGCCGCTCGTAGTGCCTCTCGAAGTGCATCTAATAAGTGAGAAAGTACGAATCCCAATAAATAATTGATGGTACATTGAAATGAGAATATGCAACTGAAAGCGTTCATGAAACGCTTCATAAATTGTGCAGATCTGTTCGACACTTTTCAGTCAAGCGTTAACGTCCCTAATTGTCAAAATGATCCTACCGATGAGAGGACTCATTTCTCCAAACCCTAAGGCCACACTTTCTTGCAAAGTAAGGCCCTCTTTTCGTTGGTATTCTGTTTTCCAAGAATAAACCGGGCCGTATGCATGTGTATGGAAAATGTTCAAGACACATGTTACGCAGGGGGACCCCTCTGTATACTCTCGACCCCTTGGGGAGCCGGAATGCACGAACGTACCCGCTTTCAACGCTACACAATTTTCGACCCGTTTCTTCGTCGCTGCCGAAAGATGATTAACGTCGCGTTGCTTGTCCAATGATATTTTAATTCGACGTTCTTAGCAGTAATTTTATTTCGCCGTATAAAGTACATGCTTCCATTAGTACTGTAATCGTGATCGACGCTCGTTACGCAAACAGGATTCCCCGCGTCTCCGTCGTTCGCCGCTTATGACATTCTTGTTACTCTTTTGACGAAAAAGAAGAAACGTGTTCTTCATCTCCCACCGGGACTCTGTCGGTCCCCTCTGGCCATGCCTGCGTTCTTGCTGTGCTTAAAATCCAGCGATCCTAGGCCCCCGTCATGCGTGACGGGACTACGATGAATGGGACAGGAATCTTCTTCCTCCTCGTCGATGAATGAGACAACAGTCGTATACACTTTTCTGTCTCGACTTCTCGAGAACTGGTCGACGTTCCTTGCTACTCGTTAAACTCACGTCCCTGTTACAAAGTGGCTGGAATCGACGCAGAAAACGCATTATGGCCGATTCATGCTGTCCGCTCAAACACGGATCGGCTCCGCTTGGACAAACTTTCTTGTAGGCAATTAAGTTCATACTTAGCGTAACGTGTCCGTCCGGCTATGAATGTTTTCAAGTGACCAGAACGTGTGTGAAGTAGCCAGAACATGATGGAATGGATACACGATGAGCGGAGTCAGTCCGTGTCTGAAGGAATTTTCTGAATCGGCCTTTATTAGGTACCGAAATTGATATTTTCTTCTTCCAAAAATGTTAGCCCTGCCTTAGAAAGACTTAGGTTACAATGTCGGCTGCAAGGCCCGCGGAATAAACAGAATAAACATGTCCACTAAGGTAGCAGTTATCGATACCAAGGGCCTCCGCGTTGGCTAAGGTGACTCAGCAAGGGGTAAGGTCGACCTTTCCCCCTAAAAATCACGATATATGTAGTAGCAGTTTGCCAATGGCATGCAAAGTAGTTTTAGACACGACACATTCCACCACTCTGTCGCGCAAACCTGTTATGGCATTCTTCTGTAAAACTTCTTTGCATAAGTAGATTGTTGCACACGATTTCGTCTACCCCGGAATCCAAAAATAAGATAACTGCAACGTCGGTCATGCAGCTCATTGACCCTAACAGTTTTCATTGCACAATTATTTTCATAAGTCGCCCTGCACTGACGGTATACGAACTTTTGACCAAAAATGGTATCCCTGGGGTAGCACAATCTTCTTACTCCATGATCTGAGTCCGTGTGAATATTTGCTTTTCCAAACAATAAAAGAACCAAACTTCAAGATCGCCGTTTTGGATATGCAGACAATATTCGAAGGGCCGCGCCGTGACCGATCAGCCGAAGACACTTTCTGCCCTGGTTCTAGAAACGAGAGCAAACGTCCTCGACTGTGCGTGGTTTCCAGTGACAACTACTTTGAATGATACAACATTGATTTGAAGATAAATTGGCAATACTTTTTACGCTACCAGTTTCGTTACTTTTCTCTTCACTTTTCCTACGTTACTGTATTTTCTGCATTATTTTTTTTAAGGTGCGTACGCGCGGCCCGGCGTCGTGGGTATAGACGAGCGCGCTGCGGCTGCAACGCGGCAGTAACGCGGCATTACAGCGTGTGAGCGGTGTTCCGTTTTTACCACGAACACGCACTGCGCTTGGAACGAACCATGAATTTCAACGCGCATTCGCCAAAGACGATGAAGCTCTGATTATAGCTAGTAGTGCAGTGATAATTTTAGCTTACAATGAGTTATGAGTTTTCCTTTCTTTAAAAAATACGTTGACTGAAGAAAACACACGAGTCATTCGTGTCCCCGATGCGCTTTTTCCCGAAACCATCCTGGAAAACCCAGGAAAGGATCCGCTCGCAGAAATAAAGAAACGTGCGCGGATAAAGCGGTTTATTGTGTTCGGTACTTGGCACAGTCGAAAAAATCATGATTGATTTTTGAACTTTTTATCCAAAATAATCATTTATCGGTAGGTAAGGAATACAATTGTTGTTATTGTTATGATGATGTTATGTCATACAACTAGTTTGATCTTTTCCATTATAAAAATGTTCATTATTTATACATTATATGCATTTTTGGAGTTTTGTCCCGAACGCCCATTTAAAATACGCACTGTGCCTGGGCTCGAACGCGGCAAACCCACAGAAAACCGTCCACACTGCGGCAACGAATCCCTTTGTGTTCGCGCAAAAAACCGACTCGAAATGGTTCGTTGCGCGGCATTGCAGTACTGCCGCACGTCACCGTCCACACGAACGAATATTCGCCCAAACACGTTCGGTCCGTGCCGCGTTGCAGCCGCAGCGCGCTCGTCTATACGCACCTTTAGGTTCATTGCGATAATGCAAATGCGACGCGACCGCAGATAGATAACTGTAATTACTGTCACCTTTGGCGTAACGGGAAGAGGATGGAGTAATAAAAAATCATAGACAAAATTTATATCGGTATAATTATCTTTGGTGTCAGATTTAGGACGTGGAAGTTTGTTGAGTGAATGATTCCTCGTTCACACGGTGCGGCATGACGGTAATAGTAAGCAGCTGAGTATAAATTACATATAAATCTCGAGACTCGAATCGCTTAAATTTCATACAGGTTTAACGGAATGAAATGGTAATTGATTCGAAAACAGCGTTCATAGTGACAAAATTAATAAGAATGAATTTTGAATTCGATTAATTTTTGTATCGCATTTCAAGCTGCTTACAGATGACTAGTATATGCAGATTGTTAATAGGGAATAAACAAGGAAGCAATTTGATACAATGCCCTGTCTCAAACATTTCATATTTGTAGCCAAATGTTTCGGTGTTACCTATAATAATGCCATGCACCGAGGAAGCTCATGCAAAAGTATCAAAAAATATAAGGATCATTTATCTTTTATGAAGCTGTCACATCAATACTTGCCCTTAAATAAATGACACCCTTGTAAGCATGAACCATAAATATTAATCGTCCCGGACGCCCTTTAATATTTTTCATTTTCCCCCGCTGCAAACCATTCAATGAAAACGAAGTACAGTAGACCGTAAAATAGCAGGCAGGTCGGGGTATCGGAATAGGATCATACGTTGACAGATACTTTCTTAATTTATCATTCGTTATATAATATACCACGGTTCTATTGAATACCAACGAAACATTTTCAACGAAAAAAGATAAAAAAAATCATGGATTTGTAAAGAAATTTGTTTACGCAGTTTAGTAAACTCAATAAAGCGACGCAGGATTGTACTTTTTTTTAGATATCTCTCAGCGTTCTCTAGATATTTCGCGAAAAAGAAACTTCTCAATATTTTTCATGGAGCAATTTCACCCCGTAAAACCGAATTATGGCACGTGTGAAAAATAGGGTTGTATTACGGATGAGATATTTTACTTGTACGCAAAGTTTCATACGTTTCTGAATTTCCGGCTTGCCTTACCTTCCTCCAAATCGTGCTGCATATTATTCATATTAAGTACATTTAAGTAGGTATTAGTTATAGGAATCCCGGCCCTTTTGTAAACATTACAAATTGCCTGCTAGTCGTCGTCAATAACCGATCCTCGAACTTTGAACTCCTTTCCCATTTCCTTACTCAACTCAAAATAACTCCTACTCTTCCAAATTTTGAACACCTCTCCCTCAAGCAGACATACAGTGGGCTGAAAAAGTATTCATGCAGTGCATAGTTTAACTTGCAACTTCGTTATTTCAGTGTTAAGACAATTATTCCTAAAACAGTATACACGGATATGAAGCACATCTGTACCAACAACAAAGTAATGAAGTTGCGAGCCAAACTATGCACTGTACGAATACTATTTTGGCCCACTGTATAGATTTTCCTTTGAACCATCTTCTGACGCGCAGTTAGACCACCACCGTACAATTTCATCGCTTACACCGCTGCCTCGTAGCTTTCTCAGAGTTACCGTTCGGCGTTCATTCTAATTCATTGAACATAATGCATAAAAAAAACCTGCGTAATGCAACAGTGCCCGGCACAAATATTATATGATACAGGTGCACCTGTCAACCGCGGGGTAAAAAAAAGTTCTCAGAATCGAACCGCGATCCGTTGAGGGACGAAGGGGTTCGATTCTCGAAGGGGTTCCGTTCACCGGTCATCAAAGGGGTCGATGATACCGTCATTAGCCGTAAAAACGTCGGCGCCAAACACGCCTAATCTCGGTTACGTGACCGAGGAAATGAATGAGCTTGGTCCCGGTATCGAGGTTCTCCAGGGTACCACTTAGAACAGAACGAGTATGCTATCGGTGTCCCTGTTCCCGCAAAAAAAGCCGGGAATAACGCGGTTGACTGCCGGTGCCGGTTCTTCCCCGCGATCACAATGGCGGTCACGTGTGTCGCGGCGCTTCGTTCTGCACGCGTGTGCGTCTGGACAGCTCTTGTGTGGTGTACGTGTGCGCATCGAATAGTCGTGTCGTTGGTAGCCGACAAGATCCCATAGACGGTGCGAGGGGTTGAAGGAAGGGGTTAGAGGCACGCATGAATGGGGAGCTTCATTCATCTGGTCCCCTTTCCTCGTGCACACTCCGCCTGTCGCAGTCTTCTCCTTTTGTTTCTATCGAGGGGCCGAGTATCGGTGCACGCGCGCGTTCCTCGCGGAAACAATACGATTGTTTCAGTGGAACGTTGTACCTATCCAGCTCCGAATGAGATTTACAGTACGGCCGGTAATTATACATATATTCGGACGATATCATTTTTATACTTCGCTGCTGCAGTTTCGAGCCGAAAACTGTTTCTCCTCGCTACTGTTTGCACAGAGGTGTCCCCTTTTGAGCGGTACGCAACACTTTCAGGGTAAATGCATCTCCTTTAAATTGTTATTATTTAACTGCCACGTTCCTGCTACACGTGGCTACTGCTCTACCCTTGGGTAGAATATTGTATCGGATTTTTCTCGACATTTTATTCTGTTTAATTGCATCTTCTTACGGAATTTGGCGTGTATTATCATTCTGTGCTAATATCACTGCGAATCGTACCGAATTTGATGACCCGAGTCGTGCGTACACATCGGTGAACGTCATCTGGACATAAATCTTATGTGTCGGCTTGTGAAGCATTTATTGTTTCATTTCATAAATACGTTCGAATACGTGTGATCAGATTTTTATTTGCTGCCTGATATTATGCCTTGATGTTTGCGATGTTTTTTAGTTCTCTGGAAAGATTCGTTGTTAACCCTCTCATGGTGTAGCTTGAGCAAGATTTGGACAGACTATATTAGGTCCCGCTGGTGGTCCCGGAGTTGTTGTTAACTCTGATTAAATAAATAGTTTTAGTAGCTGTTACCTACGCCTGCAAACAATTTAAATGAAAAGAAATATAGGAATATAATATTGTTTATAAGGGAAGGGGCGCTGAATAATTTCGAGACCGTTTTGGAATGGCAAGAAAGATTTCATAGGTTCTGATCAATATTTACTGTCAATGACAATCTAGTACTGTTCCTCTTGTTGTTTCGTGTGTTCAATAATATTGGGAATATCGACACATCGACAGTAATGTTTGGAACGACAGATTGTGGAGAAAGTACGTACTTGGGACGTACCTTATTGATATTTTTTCGTGTGGAATCGCCGGAAATGTGCATTGTCAGGTTTTATGTTTAATCAGTTTATGTTTAACCAGTCAATTTGAAATTATTTTCTTTTACATAAATGTACGTGCAGATTGATTTTAGGAGATTGGAAAATTAAATGGAAATTATAATTTCGTTACGCAGACGTTTTAACCTGATTTTGATGAACTGTGAATAGTACGTATCGCCTAAAAGTGGTAAAAGTTTGTAGACGTGGAAACTGTTTCTATTCTATTTATATGGTTCCAAGTTATGCATAAAATCTCTCGACTTATATTGAATTCTTGAAGCTAGCTACATTTCAAGAAGGCAATAATAATTTATTACTATTATTAGTATTATAAGTTGTAGAGGCTTTGATCCTTATGAATTTGGAAGATTGATTTGTAATTCAAATGCTTGCTCGAACATTTATGCGTCTAGGTAACATTTTAATTAGACGAATTCTCGGCGATTTGGCTAATATTATTCAAAAAACCTGTTGGTACACAAGAAAGGTGTTCCTTTAAAATCCTCGTTTCTTTCTTCAAACTTTCTTTGAAAGTTCCATACAGATGGGGAATTGGAAGTACATACTAATAATGATATTTAAGATGCTGTGATTAATTTTGTTAAGACACCTAATACAGCAATCTGATTTTAAGTTACAAACATAATTTATAATTAATTATACACTATCGTTATCTATGGAATCATCTTTGCAAAGTAATGAGAAATATTATATCGAGGATTTGTAAATTCTAATCGGTGCTCGTAAGAAGTAGAATAAAGAATGCATCGAGCAAATCATACTTCTGTATCGAACTTCTAGTTTATGTCGCAATAATAAATGATTTTTATCGGCTAGATAATCGTGTTTTCCTCGTGAAATTTGCATAGTTGTCGAGGAAGGTGAGATAATCTCTCATGGTTAACGTGTACTGGTTTAAAATTCAATTCTTCTAGTCGAAGCAACTCTGACAAATAGGAACAGGTACGAATGAGAATATTTTATCTTTTTTTTTTCTTCATTCCTATAACTTCTCTTGTAAGGCGTGTGGAAATGAAGTAGAGTACAGTTAATTTCGCTTTCGTTTCGAACGAAGTGCTTAAACCTTTGCGATCAACCATCGTAATTCACTGAACAGTCGAACGAACGATTCATAATCCAGATATCAGCTTTCTTGTTTTACATCTGTGCTTAAAGTCGGAGATGTCTGTGTTCAAGCAGTCAATCACCATAAATTATCGCTTTCTATTCCCAAGCGTCTACTATGCCACTTTGGTGCGGCGTATGCGCACTCGGGATCGCAATGCATGCAAATTAGACGCTTCGTACACGAAGTGTAATTAAGCGCAAGTCGAGGGCGTTACAAATAAAACGTGCACCTTGAGCAACGCGTCTATTCTTTGCTTAATTATAATTCAGATCATGGACTTTCCAAGTATTGCAG
This sequence comes from Nomada lathburiana, assembly GCA_963667235.1. NCBI lineage: Eukaryota > Metazoa > Arthropoda > Insecta > Hymenoptera > Apidae > Nomada > Nomada lathburiana. The sequence continues at coordinate 1,205,221 of OY763897.1, read as the reverse complement.
TTATCTGCTTGTTCTTCTTTCATATTGCAATCGAAAGAGAATCGTTCTATCGGTGAATATTAATACATAATATGTCACGATGCAGCTGACAACTGCGCAAAATGGTTTCTGAACTTTTTCAAATGTAGAGACAATGGTCGAATTGTTGTTGCCTTAGTGCATTTATTTGCCTTGTTACGTATGGAGAATGTTTCTCATACGCCACTCTAACACGTGTCGTTCGAGCTTGCGTAAGAAGGGAAGACGCCCAAAGATTCCTTTCGACTATCGAATACAAATAGGGTGGGCCTAATCACGACTAGCTGTATCGTGACCGATTAGGTGCAGGCGCGACCCGACGAAGACTTCGAGGTTTTTTCCTTACATGGAAACCTCTAATGAGTCCCCATGCATTATGGGAACTATACAAACCTTTTGGTTTCAATCATCTTCGGTTCAGAGCTACACAGTCACGCGTAGAGTCACGCCGTGTCACGTTCGTACAGAGTCGGTTGCATTCAGTGAGATTGGGCTTAGGCCACCTTTCGAATCACAAGTTAGCCCGCTAGAATCCGCGGTTCGGTTGAAGTTCTTTCGGCATACTCTCACATCAGACCCCGCATCGCCACGGCGGGGTTGACCCACCGTGCAAGCATGGGCAATTAACTCACGCATAAAGATATTTCATCGCGACAATTACATTTGTATTATAACTGGTTCGCAGTATACATATAAAGTGTTCACCATTAAATCGAGTGGATTCATTAAAACCTATCTTTACCCCGCAATCCTTATAATATTAGTAGCAACGTTTCCACTGACACAACTTTACCGCTCGAGTTGTATCAAACTTCAATATAGTGTTACGAGGCAAACTAACACTTCTTGCGACAACCTGATTTCGTATCAGGTTCGCACGCACGCCTTATCCAAACAAGGAAGCTACTCCAACCCAGTGGCTCCCCGATTTCGCATCGGGTTCGTCCACGCAACCTAGCTCATCCTACAGCTCCCTGATTTCGCATCAGGTTCGTCTGTAAGTTTACCACTCTCCGAACAGCTCCCTGGCCTAGCGCCAGGTTCGTCTGCGAACTTCATCCTAGTGACTCCCCGATTTCGCATCGCGTGCGTTCCCGACGTTTCTCCTTCCTGCGGCTCCCTGATTTCGCAGCAGGTTCGCCCTTGCACCTATCTAAGAAACTGATAAACCATATCCCTTGGGTGATATTACTCTCGCCGGCCTTGGCGTTGCCCACAGCCCTGGCTCGTAACAACCTATATCGCATAGTTAAATACATGGCAATTTTTATGCAAGGCCAGTATCACATTTTCTTTATTTCAATTGTTCTTTTTTCGTGAAACCATCTATGATTAGTTTCCAGTTTTACTTCGATACTATAGTTTCATATGTATTTACATATTTGAATATATTGGTTTTCATCTTGGATAACTATTAAATTTACAATGCGCTGATGGTTTTGAAAAAAGTGAACCATCTCTCTCTGATTTATCCTAAGAAGTTTTATTATCGTACAGTTATATGAACCGCGTAATTTGATATTAAATACAGGGTGGCCCACGTAACTTTCGCCGCTCAATTTCATGGTATCTTCAAATTTTACAACAAATTTTGCTACACCAGAGTTCAACTGCACTTAAGTCTGCATAACTTCTACTAATCAGAATTTTGTTACCCGCATTTCTTTCGGATATATGAATGTTAACTTTTGTTTCTTCGATAGAACTATAATACCTTTTAAATATTTGTTATACGTGGGACAGCCTGTACAAACCAACATTTGTTTGTGTGTCAAGTTGAATCGCGACACAGAAACGGGCTAGAGTTCACTTTCCCCGAATTTCAACTGCTCTTACAGAATTTCAAAAGTACAGGAGTTTCCATTATCTGAATCGTCGTGCCTCCGACATATTTGCATGTGCTCGGATAAACGGAGTTCAACTGCAGTTGGCGGTCGAAAAATCACGTGCTATAGAAATGGCCCAATTAAAATGTACTGAGGAGAATCAAGAGGTAGGTTGTAGTGTGATCTCTGTCACGATTCACGATCGGGCAGCAGTAGCTTCCCAGTGGAAATACTCGCACGACAGACGAAGTTCCTCGGGAGTGACAATCGAAAGGCAGAAACACGTAAATCAAGGCTCGATCGTGTGGTTAGATAAATCGCAGCTCGTGACGCTTAAGATAGACGTGTGAGGAAGATCTTTAGAAAGTGTTCGATTCTGCTGTTTGGAGTATTGGAAATGAAAATGGAAATTTTCGTGAGTTTATAGTGAGCGCATAATTTATCACGGTACTAAGTTTATTGAATGTACAGGGTGAGCCGGAAATTGTAGTACAACTGGGCAGGGGGTGAATTCTACGTTAAAGAAGAAGAAAATATTTTGGTACAACATTTTCTCATCCGCGGCTCCGTTTTCGAGAAAATCGACTTTAAAGTTTGTTCAACTTGTAAACGATTTAGTACAATTTGCTTGACGTGTATAAAGATGATATTTCAAACATTCCACATTTGAAACAAAAGCTTATTGAGGAATTCGAAAAATTGAAAAGCGATAACGGCTTACACACTGCACGAGAAAGACATTTTTCAACGATACTGAAAATAGTGCACTGTATTGTACTATTGTAAAAGTAAGTAGTAAAAGAGAATAAAAAATCCGTAGAAACGCTTTGTATTGTTTTATCCATAAAATCATGAATGTTTGTAAACACCACACGACAAGCAAATTGTACTAAATCGTTTACAAGTTGAAAAAACTTTAAAGTCGATTTTCTCGAAGACGGAGTCCCGGATTAGAAATATTTTCTTCTTCTTTAACGTAGAATCACCCCCTACCCGGTTGTACTACGATTTCCGGCCCACCCTGTATTTGTATATGTATATGCACTTATCTAATGTGTGTACTTATTCCATAAATTCTACTACATATTAATAAATAAATACGTCAAAATCATTGTTAGATTTTGAATCTTGCTCATGAAAATGTACGTATTTTTGGTATTCGTATTATTCTAGTATTTTTAGAAGTATTACTAGAAGCAATTACGCATATGGATAGTTGAATACATACACGAACATCTCAAATCTAATTCGAATCTAACTAACGCCAGAGTAAATAGTATCAAAATTATTTTTGTGAAGATCTCGAAAACTAAAGTCGAGTGGCACAGTGGTAATTTGTACAGGGAAAAGTTATTCAGAATGACGACCTTGATAACATATTTCAAAGTCATCGAAATCAGTGAGTAGACGAGACTTCTGAATACATAATCACCATTTCACTGAATACACACATACAGTCGGTTTCATAAGTACAAGTGCACGAACTGTCAATGAAATAAATGCATTGAAATTAACCGATACGTTTGAGCTTCTCCAAAATAAATATTTTACTAAAAACAAACAAATATCTCAGATTTATTTAGTGCAAATATTAGGAAAATTTCATAGCTAATACCAAAGCCCTACGAATTTTAATTTACCTTTAAGCATTCTATTTCAACCAATTTCTTACATACATAGCGAGGGTACGTGTACTTATGGGACTGACTGCACGCACCGAAAAAACCGCATTACTTACGGGACGGCCAAGTGCATAATTCTATCGGCTATTTGGTCGAAATCACCCTGTACAACGCGCGACTCCCAGGTAGAAATAAATAAATGCTGGGTCGGATCGTTTTATATCGAGCTGCGATCTCGATCTTTCTCTCTCAACGGCGAAGTTGGAAGGCTCGTCTTATAAGGAATAAGGACTGCTTATGTACTTGCATACAGCTGCGTGCGCATTCATACAGGGTCGTCCCCGCGTCTATCTTTGCCTGCTTACGAGCGAAACTTAAGTACTCGCGCCGTTTGATGAATGGACCGAAGAACAGTCAGAGCACGTGGGTGGAATTACAGACGAATCGCCGTGCCGTTCCCCGGCGTTCTTATGTTATAGGAAACGCAGGGACGATCTACGATTCGCGATCGTTCACGCGATAGAATCGTTTCAACGGAGGAGCCCGGCTGCCTGGTGAAGTATGACGTCGATTGGAAACGTCGGGACAGGCGTGCGATGGAGTTTGATTCGGTGGAAAAGCGTCAGGAGAGAAAAGCGTTCTATCAACTTTGATATTCAACGTGAACACAGCCCTCATTTTACGGGCCAAAAATATCTACCTGACTTCCTGGACGAAATTGTGTCAGGGATAGGGGGAGAAAGAGGAAAGGAGACATTTATTTTTCAACCAAGCACAATTGCAGCATTCGATTGTATTGCAATGAAATGCAGGCTTCCAAATTTTATTGTACTATTTGGTATTGATATTTTGAAATAATATCTCGGTCAATTCCTATTTCCTGATATCGGTATCTAATTAAAAACGAATGTATCAGGTATGTAATTGCACCGAGGAGGGAATATGAATTCCGATCCGCTTTCGACACTCACAATCAGGCAGAGTGAAGGCAATAGAGATTTCTTTAAAGAATGCAGGAAGTGGAAAAGGAGATCTGAAATGCTTGTGAAACTTCTAAGAGACACAACGCGGCTGCAAAATGAATTTCATTTCGACGAAGGTGTAACTACGAGATCTTGTATCGCGTCCGCTGTGCTCGAAACGAATGTATTAAAAATTGTATCAGGTATATTGAAGTCCAGGAGGAATGAATTTCCAAAAATTTCGACCAATCGCACAAATATTCCTTCAACCTTGTTGCCTTTTTCTTCTAGTTGCGCAGCAATATAATTTATATCGCGTGATTAAACGGAAAAGCTTTTCACTGGAAAATAGTAATAATGACCATTATTTTTGCTCGAATGACTAGACTTCGATCGGAGTAACGAAACCGTGAAATGAAAGTAAACGAATAATACGACACACGGTTGTAGCGTATTAAAGTATGAGTGGAAGAACTCGTGAAGTATCTGGCATAGTATCACGCCACATTAAGAATTCCAGAGGATTTGCGTTCGTTGGTGCGTACTACATACACACATACTAGCCTCGATCTAAAGAGGAAAAAGTTACGTATCGGGCGGATTAAACGGGGCAAATTGTCGCGAATTACCATTCCCCTTAACGATCTAATAAAATTCCATCCACCGTGCGTTTCATTATCCCGCTTTTCTCAGATTATCAACGTGCTCAGGTGTACTTGCAAAGATATAAACCTCTATTTACGATTATAGCCGCAAGAAGCTGCGATATCTTGCGTATAAATTCCTTTGTTTTTACAAACGGCCATCCATCGTCTTCCAGCTTCTTTTCTAATTTACGATTTTTACTGGCGTCTTAGCGTTTCTTTTTTTTTTTACGCTTAGTACCGTTGCCTCGATGAAATCAATTTCTTTTCGTTCATCTGTCGACGATCAAGCTAAATACCAACACGTTTGTAGCTGCAGGAATGAATGGAAAATATGTCGAAATATGTCTTATAAGCCTATCGTGATTTCTTTTGTGAAACTTGTTTCGTTTTTGTGAGAAGGGAGGGGTGAATGACGTTTGTTTAGGACGTGCCTGGAAATTTTTTAGTGAAACAATTGCACGAATTCCGTTTGCCTGGTTTATATATTGCCTTTAGAATGAAAGGTAAATGGTACCTAAATTTCCATTACCTGGACGTACCTGGTAATTTCTAAACAGTCAATATCGTATTCTTTGAAAATAAATTACTGTCTTTTCCCGTTTGGATACAAAGGCTAACAATATTTCCTGGTTTTTCTTTTTAAATAATAAGTTTGCCTACTTTTTGACATTGTATATACATGTTTTGGAAAATCAATGTGGAATTCGAATTATATATTTCGCGCATTCATTGTTTCCATTTATAGAACTTGATCTCTGTGAAATATTTCTACCCACGAAAATTGATATTTCAATATATCCATTCGTCGCAGCTATCATAAATTCAAAGTGAATTAACTTGCTACCCAATTTAATATGCAGAACAATTAATACGAAATACAGTTGCTCCATTTCCCGGCAAAAGCGCAATGGAATTTAATACCAATCGAAACTGAGCCGCATTATGTATTTTCCTCTTTCCATGCGGCATTCTTCTGCTTCGTCCACCTGGGAAACTCAAATTCCAAAGGGCTGGATGATTTCCGAGCCAATGTCCGGCGTATAACAAACTTCTTTTCACGGTACACGCGTTGAAATCGTGGAGAAGAAACGAGGAATGTTTACGAGGTTCGCTGACGTCGCGTCGGTGTCCTCTTCTAGGAACGTACATACGAGGCACCTCTCAGGTCGCCGGACGATCTTATTTGTAGAGGCAGCTATTATCTTCGAAAAACGCGGCTGAATAATGTCCGGGTTGACGATGTGCTGCTGGAATACGATGTTTGATGAATGAAGGCGAAGAAGAAGAAGCAGTGAACCAGACGGACGAGGTCTGGCTGATTTCCTCTCAATGGGACGAGTCGGTCTGTCGTCTTTTTAAAGGCTCGATCCCGCGTCGTTAGCCTCCGATAATTCGTTCAGTCGTTTTGCCCGTACATGGGCGTCGAACGAATCGAGTTAACTCGTATTTATTCGTTTTCTTGTCCCCTCGTTGCTTTATGATGCTTACCCTCGTGTCGTGTAATTATTAATTCGGAGGTAAAAAGGGTTCTGTCCGTTGTGTCCGCCGGTTGCGGAAGTGTTTCGGGAATTTGTATGATGTTCTTTATCGTGTGGTGCAGTTCACATTTTTTTGGGGAGGAGAGGAGAGAATTTTCCGTGTACAGTGTACGTCATCGAATCGGAGGATTGACGGACGTTAAACTCGCTGTGGACGGATGAGAATTTGTGCATGAATTTTTTTAGTGTGGCGTCGTTTGTAAGATTAATCCTAGAAGGTATTAATGGTTTTATTGATAAGTAGGAAGGAAGAAGCGAAGTGAGTATAGTAGGAGTAAAGTGGAATGATTGTAACAGTTGCCTGGTTGGAAGGCGAGGGAACAAGCAGGTTTTGAGTAAACGCAAGATTTTGATATGAATTGAACTCATTATACCTACACATTTTTCACTTAACTTTCGAGAGATTTGTGACACGTTTTATTCCTCTCGCGAATTAGTATGTACTACGTATTTGTATTATAAATTTTTCTCACCCATTGGATCGCTCTGTGAGCTGCAGAATAAGAATTATATCCTTCTTATAATGCAATTAAACTAAAGCAAACCAACTTGTCCGATAGCTCATGAGATATATAATATGCATTGCACGTATTAGCTTTCTTTGTATGATTAATTAATAAAGAATAACATTATTAACACTTGATATAATAAAAAAAAACATTTTCTTTTCCACCCCGTTTTAATTAATTGTCCATCCGTATTCCATTACCGGCCAATCATAGAGCATTAAACAATAAAAGCGTTTACCGCAGTTTTACGAGATGGAACGCCAGAAAAGGATTTTACAATTTGCACTCCATGTCTGTTTATTCCTCGAGTCGAAGGCCTCCGCACCTATACTATTTCCCGTGATTCACGCGCCAATCATATTCGTTAATAACGCGTTACAACAATTGCTTCATGAATATTTCCTCGTTTCCTCGGCATCAAGGTTTCGTATCAGTGAACAGAACCAGAAACTGACAAGGTTTGTCGAGTTTCACCTACGCCGCAACACAAGATAGCAATATGGACGGGAAGATGTAAAAAGTCGATGAAAAATCACGATACAAATTGCCTTTTATTTTTGTATACATATGTATAATAGGAGAGAGTGGCTTGAATCGTATTACCTAAGATATTCTATCAGATTCTACTTTATTGTTTTCACTTGATACCATGTTGAGAGTTACAACGCGAATTCAGAGGCTATCGTTAGGTCAGGTTTGCGACACAGTCAAAGGAGACGTCAGACAGGCAATATACGCGTGATTTAAAGGTTCGTGTCATTGTTAAATTTGCCGTAACAGAGGTTGGATTTAAAAAAATGCATTTACACGATATTGGCACACTCATGCCTGACATCTGTGCTTTGTAAGTTTCATCGATATTGATTGCCCAGATCATATGTTACAGTCAATTGTTTAACATGCGACTTATTGTTAGTGTGCTCTAAGGTGATTTCATAACGGAGGCGGAGGAGCAAAGAGCATCAGCTTATACCTCGCTACAGATTCGGGAATTTCTCGAAAAAGATAACACGACACCGATACCACCTGACGTGTGGTCACCGTATTCACCTGACGTGACTCCCTGCGATTATTTTCTATTACCCCGAATGAAGGAGCCGATGAAAGGCCAACGTTTCGAAACCGTTGCCATCCTAACCAATGGGGATAAACGAAACTTGCACCTACTTTTTTCGTACAAAGGATTACTTTGAAGAGGACATTTTATAATTAGACGAATAAATACGACGACAGTCTGAAATGTTCTCGGTGTAACAATGAAAGAAAATCTTTTTTACGTGAAATATGTTTTATTTTTCAATATAAGCTCCATATGTCAGGCCGAGAAGTTTTTAGACTGCCCTCGTACGTACTTCTTTCAATAAACGTAACGTGCACGTACTTTTCTCGTACAAAGGGAATCTCAGACGATCACTGCATGGAGGGCTCAGAAGCCAATCAGTGTAAAGGTGGGTATAGAATCATGAATGATTTTTGAACTTTTTATCCAAAATAATCATTTATCGGTAGGTAAGGAATACAATTGTTGTTATTGTCATGATAATGTTATGTCATACAACTAGTTTGATCTTTTCCACTATAAAAATGTTCATTATTTATACATTATATGCATTTTTGGAGTTTTTCGCCCAAACACGTTCGGTCCGTGCCGCGTTGCAGCCACAGCGCGCTCGTCTATACCCACCTTAAGAGTTATATAGTTTAAAAACCTCTTTCTTGTTAAAACTGTCACTTGATAAATCAATTAAGTTACTTTTTTCAGACGTCAGCAATAGATGACGGTACTAATATCGTCATTTTATTCCAAGTTATTTGTAAAATCCTTATTTAACTCGGTTCGAATGCTAATGGACTTGCACTGATTGGCTTCTGAACCCTCCATCTATTGTTAACACTAGGTTTACGGTCCGTTAATATTATGTATTCAAATTAATTATATTTCATTTCTAAATCAAGTGAATTAATTTTTTAAAGAAAATGCTTATTTTTATTGGCAATCGTTACTCTGAGGGAAATCGGTAAAAATAAACAATCAAACTCGTCCGTAAACCTAGTGTTAATAATGTTGATAACCTTGAAACATTGACAACACGTATTGATCGTCTGATCTACCTTAAAAATCCGCATTACGTCTGAAACGACCACCTAATCACATTCCAGATCATAAAAATGAACTAAACAAGTACGAAAGAATATTCGCTTCGCCCCTGTATAAAGACATCCTGTTCAACCGATATGCACAATGCATAAATATTTTCGAAACACCCGCCATCGATTTCTCAAATCTCTTGAACCACCGTACTCAATACAAAAAGAAAAATCATTGCATCGATCCCTCGGTCGTTTGCAGTTTCGTGGCGATTAATAACCATTCACTGTTGACTGCAGTGTTTCTCCCACGCGGAATAGCTTCTTCGAAGCTCGTTCAGATGACACCTGGTGATTTACGAACCGGCTGGCTTTATTTAATAACGTGCCACGGTATGAAAGGTACCCGGAAGGTTGCCCGATGGAAGATATCGAGGGGGTTCTCCAGCATTTGGAATCAGCTGGTGTTCCAGAGATAGGCATAACGGAGAGCCAGCACCTTTCTTCCGTTGTTCTGCCAAAATCAGATGCCCCGAGGCACTTGTACGGAAGAAAGGGTTAGGATTGCCTTGAACGCATTTCGTTCAATTTAATGGTAAATATATTGTCATCTATAAAGCGGCCATGTATAAAACCTCGTATACCGCAAGTTTGAATAATTTACAATTCATTCATATTCGTTGTCACATTTAATTGGCAAAAGAAATTGAATATTTAGAGATCCCATTTTAATCCCCTATAGCGCGAATTTTTTTCGTGGCTGTAAGGTGACGTGGAATCAATAAATATGAATCTTGAAATACTAATTAATAATGAATTCACAATTTTCAGACATTTTATTCTAACGAGTATTGTTTGCGATATTGGATGTTCAAAGGCGTATAACATTTGCAGTTACCATATACAAAAGCTTGAGTATGATATTCCATAAAACAGTTTGGCATACGAGCCGCTCATTGGCTAAATCGGTTGACTCCGCAAAACAGGAATAAGGAAATTTATTTTAAATATACAAAGTTAAGGGTCAATCAAGCGCTTTGACGATAGAACTTGAAAAATTTTTAAAGATGGAGTTAACCGATTTGGCTAATGTGCGGCTCAAATGGCGGCAAAAAATTCAATTAGATCAACAAGATATTGATATATCGATATGCTTCTTGAAAGTCACACTGTGCTATGTAGAGGATCAATCTGTTAACCGGGGAATGCGTGCCAACTACATTATTATTAATTCATTCATTCAGAAGTTCTTCATATTTCTAACGTACCTCTACGTTTGTCATAAAAAAGCATTATCGAATTAGACTTTGCGAAGGTTAAAGCATAATAATCTCGTTTTTTTTATTTATCTTTTATTTCTTTTTTAAAAGCAGCAGACTGACATTTCTTATTATCTTATTATAATGTATTTCTATGCTCGCGCATTATCATTTTGTTTGATTGATTTCGGAGCTGTTTAATTTTACTCGTGAATAATTAGTGTTGTAGGGTAAGCTTCTATGGAAACGCGTATAGTGCTAATATTTGGAAAGTCCTCTGAACTGTAATGTACATTTCATTGTAATCTTAGTAGTATTCAAATATTGATAATAAACATACTTATAAATAATTTTATTGTAAATCGATGTGTTATATAGTACAATATATACTATAAATTATTTTAAATATACTATGTATATGCATATAAATTGTTTTGAAAAATCGTGTTTGTAAAACGGATTCTTTGACGATCAGGCATTATGAAAGGAACTGTGTACTATATGTAGAAACGAAACTGTATAAATTGTGCATATCTGTTCGTTGTTCAAGGTGTATTTATAGTTCAACAACATTTATTTGCAATTCAATGATTACGATAAATATAGTGGAATAAACCCATGCATCTAATAATCTATCTGTGTGTGATCTCTTTATCTTGTCATTTCTTTTCCTCTAACAAGCCGTTAGTCGTACCGAGGAAACTTTCTCCCTTGCAACGGTTTCGAATTTGTACAACCGATCGTTCTTTCATTGAAGGTATGCGATAGGCGCAGGCTACATATCTGGTCGAACGATCTTCTGATTAATTAAGACGTATGTTGGTGTCAAAACATAAAGCAAACTGCGCACGATGCGTAACAAAGAGCAACGTCATTGTGAAATCCCGCTGGCTACATTGATACTTGTACTTTGTAGAGCCTTATTCAGGTGTACAGGTATGTGCTGGGTTAAGTGATTAATGGGCGTTACGGGAATGAGAAAGTGCCATGAACGTGGGTATGTAAATCGATACGGATATTAAACGCCATTTTTGGACGGCGACTGGCAACGATCGGCGATTGTGGATTTTTGTGCTGAGTTATTTGTCACGTTTGTTCATTTGCTTTATGCACATGGATTTTCTAGGCATACGAAGATTCTTATTTTTTTTCTTTGTGTTCGTTTGATCATTATTATCAATATGTTGGCCACAGTCCAAGGTGTTGCAAGCAAAATGACTGTCAAAATATGTGAAGAATATTATATTTAGTTTTCTTCAGGTTCTCGAAGGCTCGCATCTCTCTACTCGTTCAATATTAGAAACGATATAATCTTTAGTTTCCTGTTTCGCTTCGATAGCAAGTTGGGTTTCATTGGTTCTATTGAAAAACTTAATTTTCCAATTAACTGCAGTTTGAATGTAATGCGTAGAAATATTCTTCACAATTGTAGACAATTTTATGTAGGTATTATGTTGGTGAACAGACCAGAGTTCCTTTTTATGAAATAAATTACAGATATTTTAATAAAACAAAACATGTGATTCTCTTGTATTCTTCTCTGTCAATTTAATGTTAACAATAATTTCATCGTCCAAGACAATTTGCGGGCTGTAGACAAAATTTTGGTATTTAAAAATTTCCACTGCTATCTCGTTAGGAAATGTACAATACTAGCTAATTAAATAGTTCCCCTCGTTATATATAATCCTCTAAAACATTATTTTTGCAACGATCACTACTTTTGCGTACATATAGTAGACATGCTTGCGGAATTCTGAATACCTGTATCTACATGTCTTTAACGCCACAGTCCTTCCCTTATCCACAGAAAATCCACTTTACTTTAATAGTATTCCTCCGTCGTTATGCTTAACCAATAACACCGCTTCAATTCTGTTTCGTAAAACATCTCTATGCTGCTTCCTCGAAATAACGTCAGGTACAACGACCGCAGAGTGTTCTCCAATTGGAGTATGATATTATTATACAATTACATACAGGGTGATCCATCATATCGCACAGCACTCAAATGGCCGTCGCGAAAATTTGACCTAAAAAATGTTTTCAAAATGTTAATCTTGAATAATTGCCTTTTGGCCACTTTTTCGATGTTCCCAGACCACTGCCTGGGCGTCGAGAGCTCGTAGCCCAAAACGAGCCGGGGAAACCCAAAATATACCTCAAACAGGTGTGGTGCTCGACGTGGAAATAGGATAAACGAATTTGCGGTTTGGCATGTGACAGCAAGCGATTTCGTCATTTCTTACCACGTTTCGTTTTTATGAAAAAATGCTGTTATGCAATTCAGTTTTTTCCCTCCGATATGCCACGGCGAAATAATGTTGAACTCGTAACACAATCGCGAAGGATATCGAGGAACGACGTATCGGTTGCGGGTGGGCGAACTCGTTACGACGTCTCATTAGTCAACGTTTGATTTCTTCGCGAAGTAAAAGGAAGTTCCCTTCGAAGGTTACGGTGAAATAATGGATCGTACGTCGAAAGGAACAGGAGTGGTAACATAATATTTTTAAGAGAGGCTTGCGCGTATCGAACGATTCGCGGTGGTGAATAATTTAGTTTGGGTGATTGCTGGAACTCGTCGAAGAATAAAGATAAACTTGGCGACAACAATTAAGAAACGAAGCAGGTGAAAATAATGTATACTCTGGATGAAGTCCGTACCATTCTCATAGGTTGAATAATATCAATTTATTCCTAATCATGTAAGGATGCATATTTGCTGAAGTGTTTGAAATTGATTTGTTCCTTAACTTTCGTCGGCAAGTGTACATTATTGAAATGAAATAGGGTGCTGTTTTAGGATGGTGCACTGAAAATTGTTTCAATGATGGATACCTTTGGAAAATATTTGTTATCGACAGTTCTCGATTTTGGATTGGACATGTCTAGCTTAGAGTTGATTAATTGAAAAAGATGGGACTTTCGAATTTAATATAATTGCACCGGAATTAGTCTTTGTTTGTCATTAAAAAATTAAGCTTAATTGTTTAATGAAAGTAGATATTTTTTATGAAATTTACCATCCATTACTTGTTACTGCGTTGGAAAGAGTATGAAGGAAAGTAGAGATATAATACTACGCGAAAAAAATGTATTTGTCAGAGAAAATAGACTACATGAAGCCATTTGGTATTAATATTCCGCAAAGTCGCGACACATATTTCTCGCTACTCCTTTTATAACTCTTATTATTTATAACGTAGGGGACAAATTCCGCAATGGCAACACTAGCGCTACGCCACACTTTCAAACATTTCACAGGAGGTCGATCCTAAGTATTCTGGTATTAGAATATTAGCATTTCTACTTACCTATTATAACTGTTCTATGTTAACTCGATTCTTTAATTCTGTTTTATTCGTGCACCTTTCCTCGTCTTTTCATATTCAGCGCTGCAATCAAAAGATTAGTAACAGTAATAATAATATCTATTGTGTCCGCAACATCGTTTGCTAAAATTAATTACAAAATGCAAATAAGAGTGTAGCAATATGAATAAAATTTCCTACACGGATAAGCAAATCGATGTTTGCAATCCGCAAATGTGTTACACATAGTTTCCCACGAAACCCTTAAAAAACGCTCTGCGTCGCCATTTACGTTATACAGACAGGGTAAATAGGTAAATCATTCGAATTCTCTTCCCCCATGCAAAACGTAACCAAAAAAGAACAACAACCCAGCAATCAATCAAACGCGTAAATGCGAAGCAGTTTCGTTTGAAAAGTAAAAGTTGCACAGCAGCAAGGTAGTTTTGCGCAGCGTGCATGTTATTGAAATTTATTTAAATCTCCCCCTCGGGAGGATAAGGTATTGACAATACTTGCGGCGAAGGCGAGCGCCGCGGTCCGCCAAGTAGCTTCTTAAATTGTTTCTGTCTTGTTTTGATTAATGACAGGGTTGGTCCCGGTTTCTTCGCGATACCACCTCTAATTGCGCTCCTTCTTTCAACGTGGAGGGCCGGTTTGCATAGGTAAAACGTTGTTCCCTGGCCGGGAATAATGAGCAACCGGCGAGCAGGGCCATTTACGAAGTCTGTGATCGATGCCATTGGCACGTACGCATATTTATCTCTGGTCGTTGTCTCGAAAACTTCGCTCAGTCATTTTTAATTAAGAGAACTCGTCCACGTCGCGGTCTCATTTGCTTATCAACCCCACGATCGATCCGTAATTACGTGGGCAGAACTACTTTTATATTCGACAACTACATCCTGGCTTCGAACGCCTTTTTCTGTGAACACCATTTATGGATGCACGAGTTGGCTTATCTGTGCATTAATTCCTAACTTCGTTCGAGTTGCAACGTCGTTCCAGTCTAAAATTTTTCCGTCGGGGAATTAAGGAGGACGGCGGCTGTTTCAGGCACGCTATTGGTACGATCATTTTGCAGTTTTAACAAACATTGAAAACAGTTTTCACTTCAAATTGGGCAACGCTGCTTTTTAATGCTTCATTTTAAGGAATAAAGCCTTACGAAGATATACATATACTAAACATAGATTCAAGTTGAAGAATTAAATTTGAATAACAGCATTCCCAGTATTCGACCGTTTGTTTTTATTTTCAACTGTATGGAGTATTTCGTAACTGGTATCTATAATAATATTTAACAGGCGTGAAAATATAAATCCCCACATGCTTGCACAATCCGCAACCGACTCTCATAAAGCCCCCAATTTTCCATCCAAAAACACGCGTGCTAGCAATCGCTCGTTCCAAAAACCAGCTGGTGTATATTTTAAGAAAAACGCTCGAATTGTTACACGTTTATAAAGAAAAAGCACACACGCGTATCGTAGTATGTATCTAAAAATGAGGGGATCTGAAAAACTTCTTAGTAATCGATTATTCTTAGCACGAATTACATGCAATATTAGTCACGCGATTCTAGTCTGCAGTCGTGAAGATTGTGCTCAAACGACAAAGCGGTGAACTGCATCGAAAAATTACAAAAGCTTTGCCGATAAATAAATGCATAACGCACAGCGAGGCACAGGAGATGTGTGCGTGGGTGCCAGTATTTTCGTTCTAACCTAATTCAGTAGTTCTAGGGTTACATGGTGGCTTCCTAAATATAAAATCTAGCGCGCGCTTCGCTGTAAAACGGCCGATATCTCGTCCCCGTGTTTCCTCTTCTTTTTTTTGCCTCTCTTTGCGCGAAACAATGCGCGCTAATCGTGGGGGCGGGCAGGGGGATATGGGTTCGAACCCATCCCGCTTATGTATCTTCTCAGCGAATTCCAGCGTTTACGTTGGACGCGGATGAAACATCCGCGGCGACTGTTAGGAATAATTTGATTGCGAAACGTGCGAGGAAAATGCAATTGTGGATTCGTTTGTCTTTTTAAAGCAACTACATACTACGGGCAGAAGGTTTACCAGATGAGCTAGTTTATCATGCACTCGTGCTTGGAAACGTTAAGCGTCATCGTTGCTGCCAGCTGTCGAATTTTAAGATAAGGCTCGCGAAGATGTGGACTTTGTGATAGCGAGAAGTGGAGTTACCCTTTTAACGCGGCAACAGAGGAAACTAGGTGATTTATTCCGCAATCGTTCGTGCTTCTAATGCATCCTTACGTTTCCTGCGATAGAGAAACGATCGAATCTCGATTCCTTAAATGGGATTAAAGTTAGCACGTGGGCGAACAATAGAATTGTAGACGACAAAGTTTTATGGTACAGCTTCTACGATATTTTTGCTACTCTAAATTCTATCTTCAAAGTCTCTGTCCAAGACACAAAGAGTAAATTCCCAGAAACCAGAGATGAAGAAGATTCGACAAGAGAAACTACTTTCCGCGTTTAAGACGACCCAGCTGTTAACAGAGAGTTAATACAGAAAGAAGCGGATAAAAACGATCAGAAAACGAGTACAAGCATTCAAACGATCCTCGCGAAACGTCTAAAGCAGAGCGCGAAGATTCGAACACGTGGAAGCCATTATCCGTGTCGCGAACGATTCGGACAGCCATATTTTCTCGAATTAGGTGGTATGGCCGATCGAAAGGTGAGAGGGAGGGTTTGCTCGATCAGTAGCGATCGCGATCACGAGGCCTCTTTCGAATGGGGGGCAGCGATCGACAGGTATCTACCTGCGATCGAAGGTGGGCATCGAGTCTTGGGGTGGGAGAATTTCCACATCTAAAGAGCTGCCAATCGCGATCGGCGGGGTTTCACCTGAAGCCACGATTGCCCATGCATCCAGTGACAGATTGCAACGGTGGAATAATAGTCTCTCCTCTTTCTTCCCTCTGTCCGCCTATTGACATTTACATTCGGGCACAGCAGCCCGGGGAAAAGTTTTACAAGCTGCGTACATATTTCTCTCTCTTTCTCGATTCGTCCAATCAAAGTTCCAGAGACGTGGCTTGTGCAAGTGATACCGACCGGTATTATACACGGTGTCCTCTATTCGACGTATGACTTTTTGCTCGGGTTCTTTCAAGGGAATCGTTGCTACGGGTTGCGGGATCATTCCTTCTTCTTTTTTTTCTTTTTCGTTGCGTGAAAACGCGTTGCAGTAACAACTGGCGAGTATAATGCTACCTTTAACGAGCCAGCAGTAGGAATTTGAAACTGATGTGAAACGAGTTTCCACCGTATGTTGATGGAACGAATCGTCTTGACGTTACCAGTTGTTTCGAATCGTTGCAGTTTGATATCCATTAACTGGATCGTGATTATCCGCCGTCTGCATTATCCAGATTGTTGAAATTATTATTAATATAATTGCAATCGTAATCTTCTAACTCCAAAGTAGACGATAAAGGAGGCGCTGCACTTTTGTCTCGAACCTTTTACCGTTAATCGCGGTTGTGTTTGGTAGATTGTAGAGGATGGAGGATACTGAGCCGAAAGTTTGGGGCCATCTTCCCCAGTTGTATAATAATTCCATGTCTTTTTAGATATTAGGAACTGACAGTAACTAACTTTGTTTCTATATGGTCTATATTGGACACGCTGTTAGATTTTCAACAAGGTATCCTACAAGGATCCTACAAGGTAGGATGTGAAGGGTTTTTTGTATTCATATTACATATTCAGTTTCGTGGCAGGTACTGTTATACCATTCACCCAAACATTTACTCCATATTATATTGTCACTAAAGATAGGACAATCCGTACAAATTGAGACGAGTTGTACTGTTACCTTTTCCCCAAACTATATTTCATCGGTAGACTGCCGATTTTTAAGCACGTGAAATATGCAAAAGGCACATACAAATACGCTACAGTCGAACTAACTGACTTAGTAGACAGGTTTTTATATAAACTTCATATAAACGTTCGAGTAATTAGTCTCCACTAACGACTTATTCTTACGTCTGATATCAACCTCGGTACGAAACGTTGTATGCACTGCGATTTATCACAGCTGACACGTAACGACTTGAAAATTCATCTATGATCCTAACCAAATACATACGTACAGTGAAACATGTATAACAGGAATATATGTATAATCCATATGGATATGCTTTTAAGCAAAACATATGCAATTAACGAAATAGTATTTGCGTATCAAAATAAGTTTTTACATAAGCATCTGTAGTGTATTGGTCACTAAACACAGGATAATCAGTATGATCCGAGTTAGACAAATTCGTTCTGCTGAGGACATAGAAACGTTAGCATGTAGAAGCGGTATCATGTAACTACTAATAACAGGATATTTCTCTGGTCAGGCCTCAGGTAGTGATCCTTTCCGAGACAAATTTCTATACTTTCTAATACGCTATTCCAATAAATCTTCTTGCTCTCTAAGAAACAAGATAAGATTTTCCGGACAACCCCTTTTTTCCCTTTTAGGATATACCACTCACGATTAATTGTGTTTGAAAATTATTTTATAGTATTTTATATCCTTGTTTATTGTATAGTAGCGATAAGAGGTTCAGTTAGAGGATTATTTAAAACAAATGTTATATTATATACAGTAACAACAATGATTTTACTGTGATTATACTGTCTGAGTAACACTTTCTGTTACTACTGTGTTTAAGAGTAAGGGAGTTTTCACTGACTGTGCAAGGTATACGATGCGTGACGATCAAGTAATTCAAAGCAATTCCGAGACATTTTTGCCAGAGTGTCTCCCAATAATTGAAACACTTCTCGAATGCACCGTCTTTTAACCTGCACAGTTCGCGTAGCGATTTTTGTTTTATCTTGTCAATGGTTTCGAAACGTCGACCTGTCATCGTTTTCTTCATTCTGGGTAATAGAAAATAATTGCAGGTAGTCACGGCAGTTGAATATGGCGGCTGTGGTATCAGTATCTACTACGAGTAATTTAACAATCGCGCGAACTTTTTCATCACACCTCGTACAATTCATTTTCGTAGACAACAACAACGACTGTGAATTTCACACGCATCACAAATCGCTGCAATAAAACGGTAATTCGCATTCATGTTTCGCCGTTTAATCTACATTCGAAAAGATTAATTACCGTGTCTGCGAATGCACGCAAACTCTTGAAGCGTGCGTATGCCAAGTACATATACAATTTCATTGTACAACATCATTAAACACCGCGATTCGTCACGATTGTCGCAGGTCTGCTAAATGAATTTCGATCAACTTCCTGTGTGTCGTAATAAGAATTCAAATGAAGTCGCCACTGTTTCTTCCAAATACGGGCGCAGTTTTATAAGGTTTAATAGAAAACGCCCACATAGACGGTGGAGTTTGTATAGGAGTTGCGTCACTGTCAAATTAAAAGCAATATACCTTGAATAGTTTCCCGAGAGGGAAAAAGCTACGAGCAATTTAACGGTATTGGTAGTCGGAGCATGGTATTCCTTTCACAGATTTCTACGACGCGTGGGCGATCCAATTGGCCTAACTGTAAGGTGGTCCATCGTTGGCATAAAGGAAACACATTCTCGGTTTCTCTTCTTTAGACTTTCTGTAGGCATACCCATTTAGAAACACCTTTGATCGTTCGAGCTGGCGTTACTAAGCTATTTCTTTGCGTTCTCTTCTTTCTGCGACAATTTGTTGATCTTTTTGGACGATCTACATATTCTATTCGATGCTAGATGTGTATAACAATTACTTGAGAGAATTTTTATCGACTATGACTGTTATATAAATTTTGTGTAGCAATATTTCTATACTTTTATGGTTATGCGTTTATGTAAAGCTTAATTCAAAAACATGCATACATATATATAATATGTATATTACGAAAGTGTTTTTACGAATATCATCGAGAAATGTTTGAAAGTGACGTGCATATGAGATTACTGAAATTCACGTGTATGTATTAATTTATTATCAATTTCTCTCGGAGCATTTGGCAGTGAGCCCAAGTTATTTGTTATAAACACAACATAAGATACGTTTACCATCGTATTTTACGAACAGACCTTAACAAGCTTAACAAAACTAACAAAGAAAGAAAAGGAAACGGCGTTTCTTTTCATTCTGTATATGTTACGTATTATGCAAATACGCCGGAGATAAATGGGTATAATGTTAAAAAATAGAAAAATCTCTGCGCCAAGTGAAAGCTGTATTCTCTTCTGATGGAAATCGACAGCTGTTTCCTACGTCGAAGCGAAGAAATATTCCCCTGTATCGGCAATAATTTACCGTGTACCGGGCGTCGTGTATCAGAGTACGCTAGATGCATGTTATTAAATTTTTACACGCCATAATGATCCTTGCTCGGCGAGGAGAAAATACGATGTGTATCTGCGTTATGGAAATTACAATTCCGCGTCTGCTCTGTTGCCCAAGTGAGAGAAAATTGACGGTCCCCGACAGACTTCTTTAGAATCTTATATCTATTCAATAGAACTGAAAGTAAATATCCGATACACGATTTAACTTTATGTAAAAAGGTGAGATGAAATTTAATGCTGTTTACTACATCGATGCTGGCTTCGAGTGAAGCAATATTGCTTTTATGAGGAATTGTCACCGTTTATTAAGATATTATTGTTTAGCCATTTTCCATAGGAAGCTCTTTTCTTTTCAACAAATAGAAAATTGGAACTAAAATCGGAAAGAGTCGTTAAAACGAGTCGCAACAAATTTGTATTCTATATTGTTAAATAATCACATGGTAATTCTAGGAATTGCATAAAACCAATTGCATTTTGTAACATACTTATACTTATCAAGTAAAAGTATTCGAACGATTAACTGATCGTACAAAATAAATTGAACGTCGCAAATACAGGTATCTGGACTCCCGTCCGTACGTCGTAGGACACGCACTAAAATTTTATAAGAATTAAATAAAAGCTATTGAAATAATTAATACATGTAACAGGAAATAGTTTTCCTTCGTATTTTGTACAATTAGCTATGCGCACGATAAGAAAACACGTGCATGACTTAGTGCTGAATCTTACCAAAATCGTCAATAACAATAATTGGATATTCTTTTCGTCCACCTATTCTCTGTGTACAATAAAAATGTTTGTGCTAATTTTGACATCCAAAAAGTTACTTTTCTTTATAATTGGACTACTAATATTTATCTATTCTTGTTGCAAAACGTTCTACGTATTAGTTTGAAATTTCCCCCGCAAATTTTTTACAGCACTTTAAATATATTTAAAGGCTTTCCACTACAAAACATTTGATTTTCTTCTACTACACCAATATTGAACATATATTGGATAGTATGCACAGCAATAAAACTATACATAATTTCAATCCATACATATACCTGATTAAAATTGGTTAAGAATGACATATAATTCGTTTCTTTTAAAAGGCACTCGAGACACGAAGTATTCAGTATCTTATTACTACAGCAATGACATTCTACTGATTCGAAGTTGGATTTGCTTACGATCGGCCATTAAGTCGAAATCGTTCCATTATACGCTTTGCAAACGCATAAACAAGTTTTTGACGTATGCCACTCCGTGGCTCCTTATCGAGGATGCGTCCTTCGAGTTTCATTCGTGCACTCTTTTCACTGGCGAACCGGTTAAAACGCATTACCCTTCGTCATATTCCGGTTGAGAAATGTAAGTGGGTAATATGTAGTATATGTAGTTCGAATTTTGTAAATCCTATTTTCTGTGATAGCTCGATACTTAGTACTAGAACTGTGGGTAGTTTCAATTCGGCGCAATTAATAATTGACAGAAGACCAGCTGGGTATTCTCGCTATAGCCATGTTTTTTTAAATATGACACAGACGGCACGAAAAGTAAATAGGCAACAAAATATTGTACTTCAACATTTAGGTGATCGTTTAAAAAGAGGAGACTTCAATCTTCGCACCCGGGGTGGTTTGAGTCCAGAACAAAAATCCGTTAAACTCCGCAGAGACGTTCGATTGCGACAAATCGTTGGCAAAGGAAAGCATTTTCAGTTTTGTTATCACCTCGTTGTCTAATATGAAAGAGTCTTGGAGAAGCTTCGATTCAGGGTTGCGAAAGTAAAGACTTCACCCTTCAAAACGAGCCCACAGAGACTGTTATCCGTCTTTTTCTTTACGAGGTTACAGATGTTTAAAGCTCACAAATTGGTTGGCCACAGATGGGCCAAATGTAGAGGAGGTGGTCCAAATGCAGGATAGAGTCTAAATATGGCCTACTTGATGTATAGCGCCGTGCTAGGGTACTTCAGCTCAGCAGGAATAGTGTGAAAGTACGACTCAAGTACAAAAGAAGTTGAGCGAAGCGGATAGTGACTTACATTTGTTTTGTTAACGTGTTGTGTCGCAGAACGTATACGTATATGTATATACCATTTGACTTATTTCTTCAATCTAAAAGAGTTTACAGGTATGATCATTTTACATTTCTTAACAATAATCCGTTGAAGTAAGAGCTACTTTGACAGGCGCACCACATCGCTGGCATTGAAAGCTTGCCTTAGCATAAATTATTCAACGAATACCATCGCGTAGCAATGACTGACACAGCCCTTAACGTTCACGAAGAAATAGTTTAAATACGGGCAAAAAGTTGGTTTCCTGAAATTCATGAGGGTGGATGCGAGTTGCATGCTTTGCAAAGGATTTTCTTCACCGAAGACACAGGGGGAGAACCTTGGATGAAGTATTTAGAGTGTTGCATGTGGGCACACAATACCTGCGCAGGTGTTGAGAAACGCAGATATATTAGCGATTGGTGTAAAGTTTGTAGAGTTTATTTTGATTAGCATTTGGAAATATTCCTATCTGACAATTAGCAGTTTCTACTTTCCTTTCGGTTTACTTTGAGAGTGGCCTGTATTTAAATCACACTTTTCAAATCGACCATTTCTTCATTTATTTTAAACACACACATATATACATAATTTGTAACTTGTCAACTTTGGTCGTTTCTACAATTATTGTTCTCGTTTTTACCGCACTATACGTATAGTTGAATAACCTGGAATGTTCGACAATCCTCCACTGTCGAAGTTCCAAGCGTGCCTGATTGTTGAAACTCGACTGTAGCTGAAAAACTGAAATGATGGCACTCGTGGTCGTAATTCGACGACCAGGCGTCCTGCAAGCACTTGCCTCCCGCTAGGTTCGGACAAATAGAGTTGAGCTGTACTGCCAATAGAGAGACGTCGAAGCTCCTGCGGGATGATCCGTTTCGAGCTTATGCGAGAAAAACGGTCCAACATCGTGGAGGCGTATATTATATCCCGCATAGGTCAAGCCACGCCGCCTACTTGCACGACGCGACGCGTTCCAATGCTTACATACTTGGCAGCGATATGTCAACAGCTACTTTCCAGTCTGCGTCCTGGCACCAGGTTTTATCTGTGACGTTCATGGGACGACATTATGCTGTCTATGCACACTCGGTCATGGTGACGGCCCGCGAGCATACAAGACGGCTGTCAAGCTGCCATTTTAACGTACGTTTACGCTTTTTAATGGCCAGTAGAGTGTGAAGCGGAAGTCATTGTTGCATCTCGCGATGTGCCTGTGACAATGAAGTTTCTCGAACGATCCGTGGAAGCACTGCATTGTACTGCCTCTCAACAGTCTCTGATTTCTTCTCGTTGATACCGAGAGAAGGGACGTTTCATGCTCTTCATTTATTTACATTTCGTTTTATTTTACGGCCAGGTGAGCGTGGGACATCGGTGAAGAAGAGCTTGCAGGAACATAAATGTTATCGTTGAGTGCCACATTCATGATTTGATAGATGAATGAAAGTTTCGACGACTGCGGGTCTCCCTGTTAAATCATCCGAAAATGAATTGTTTCGAGCAAGATCGCTTCTATTTGCTGCTTTTCGTTTAAATTGAAAATCTCCGCGCGAAAGCCAGCTAAGCCCGAATTTTGAAAGTTGCCTGATGTTTGCACGAAAACAGTTGTTACAATTTTACTGAAAAGTGGACTTGCCTGATTTTCGCGCCAAGGTCCTCAATTGTTCTGTTATTATATGCATTGCTTCTAAATATTAAACCCACGCGATATAACAGCTATCAAACACATTAAGCTAAACAATTCCATTTTCCTTGCAAACGCATCCTATCATATGTATTCATAGAAGGGAGAAAATTCGATTTTCTTTCTGAATCAGAAACGGTTAATCCAGTTCGAGGGGCAAACCAGTGCGATGGATAAGGAAGAAGGCTACATTTTTGACCTTCGAAAGTGTCAAAAATTATAATCGGTATTGAGTGAATAAAAAACTACAAAAGTGCAGAGTACACTTATACGCATACACGTGACTTGAAAAGTAATAGCTTGTATCGGTTTTATTTTATGCAGCGTAATTCTCCTAATTCTCAGTAAATTAGAGAATAAAATTTAAAGAATTAGAGAATATTCTAATTCTCACTAAATTAGAGAAACGAGAAAGCTTATCGAAGCATAATGCATAAATGCTAAGGGGGGAAACTCCTGTAACTGGACCAAAAAAATCGAATTCTTTGTTTTTGCATAAATAAATAATTTTTCCATGTATAGCATACCACCCACAACGTTTTATGGTGAAATAAAACTTTGTAAACGTGTGACAAGTACCTACGACCGTGCCGTGCGGTCGCAGCTATGCGCGCAGGCAGACGGAACACGCAATCCGTTCCTTTTTTCGGATATTTCTATTCATGCAGTAGACGGTAGAAATAAGACAAATAACAGAATTCGGAGTAAACAATGTATGTATGCCTGCCTATGATTTGGCAACGGTCTTTGTCAGCGTTTAGTCTTGCTACGAATGTTACTCTCTTTTTATCGAAAACTTCAAACGCGCTTTTCTCAAAATGGAACTTTCTTCAATCCTTCGTGCAATATAGCGAAAAAACTAATTGACAAATTGACTTGAATCAATGTGAATTTCAAAGACAAAGAAATTCTTTTCTAGACACACCTAATTATACATAAAACAAAATGATTTAGCATACCTTTTCTTTCGTCTTCTCAACAAATTTTTTTTTCAAAACTCCCTACATTTTATCGGCTACGCGAAATGTTTTGCAAATATAGGTACAACTGGAGCGTAATTCCATGAAAAAAATAAAAATACTTTATCCTTTGTTCAAGTCAATTCTACGAAGCTCTGCACTGCACGAAATGGAACAACTTTGCTGCTAAAGCGTTCAGGATAACTGAAGTTGTTTTTAAAATAAATTCTTCTTTCTACTATAAGAAATGTTTTTCATAATCCTAAATGTTCAATGAAGTACAGTAGAACCTCGTTTATCCGAACATGTTGGGGGACAAGAGCAGTTCCGATAATAAAGGTTCACTACCTATCCCCACCAGCTGCTCTTATTAGTCCGGATAATATAAGCCAGCGTTCGAAAAACTGAAGTTGATTATGTCGTTTGTAGGCAACCGCTTCTCCTTAACCTGTTACAAGTTCGTACAACTGATGCCGGGCATTAACTTCTTCGTATAAACGAGGTGCGGGCAAACGAGGTTCTACAGTACTAAACAAAATTTCAAAAAGATTCGTTGATCTTTATAAAAAAATGATAAAAAAAACACCTTTTTTAAGCGCGTTACGTGAGTTTCCCCCCTTAATAAACGATGCGGCGGTAGCGCAGACACCGACTAAAATATCGTTCCACTGCGTCGTTGACAATAATTCATTTTTCAATTTTTCTTTATCCTCGTTCAATACCCATTATGTTATCCTATGTATTCACGTCGGAACACGAATCGCAAGTATCCCCATTTGCTTCAAAGGACAATTTCAGTTGACTACCTCTGTTCTAGACGATCTCACGCGACGTCTGTTCGCGGACACGCGATAGCGGAACGCGTAATAAATCGCGTGCATTAGCAGATGAACGTTGCGGGCTAGACGGACGTGCAGGCGAAGAGAGGCGATTGCTCTTCGTCCGGTGCCATTCTGTGGGAAACCCGAGCTCTCGAACACTGGTACAGCCTTCAAGGCTCATTAACCCATGAGATAGCGCGTTATGTTGGATTACACCGTTCCTTTGCGGCCGTGTTTTCAGAACTAGCAGGATGATCGCCTTTGCTGGTGAATATCATATTAACTTTGCGAAGAAGTTCCTGGACTTATGGAGCGCGCCGAGGTCAATGAAATCGTCGAATTTCTTTTAATTGGTCGCCTCCTAATTAGTTTTACAATTGGTTGGCTGTTTTCTCCTTTAAATATTCTTGGGAAACTTCTCGACACGTTGGTCCATGAATGCGCCAATGATTACGAAAGTTCTCTAATGGTACCTAAGTGAAAAGAGAATGAACTTTTGTCACTTAATTTAACGTTGCATTAATGCGGAGCCCCTTTGACGGTGTTCAATTAAGTTGGCAATCGTGTCGATAAACTGAGTTAATTTTAGTTTTACAGTGGTATAATTGCCCCCTGGTAGATTCCCGATTTGTGAAAATGAGTATCATTACACCAACGAAGTTTGAACATTCAGTGTAAATTAATTTTCTCTAGAAACGCATAACAATATTCGGGGGCAAATTGTTGATCGATTCGCGTGGATTTTCGTTGAAAATGTTATGCGAACAATGATTTTACACTTCGTGATAAAATGTGATCACCTTTACAGTTATTGCAGGTAGTCGGATTTTCTTTACTTTCCCGATATTACTTTGTTTATTCGCGGTGTACACGGGGTTTCAAGGGAAAAAAGGGTTACGAGTAATCGAATTCGCATGTTAGCTGCGGCTGTGTTAAGTAACGATCCGTGTTTAGGAGGTGAACGTCGTCGCGCCGTGCTGGATTCTTTAGCACAGCTGTTAATCATCGTGGAATTCACGGCAAAAATTGCAAACGCGTGGCCCGCCTCTCTCCATTCTTTCATTGCTGGTTCGTGGTGAATGGGTAATCTGCTTTAACGCTGGATGAGATGGGTTAGGAAAGCCACGAAACAGTTTGTTAGCATTGCCCTGCATTAAGAATACGCGTTCTCTGGCGAAACTGGAAACGAAAATACATTCTTATATCCATGTATGAGTTTAATTTAAATGACTGAATGTTTAATGCGTCATATGTTAAGTAACGTGTAGCCATATAGCCAATCAACCTAAGATTATTCAATAATTGTTTTCCGTATCTTAGGTTTTGCAAAACATGTTACGAAAAAGTAAAACTAATCTCTGTTAGGAAATGTTTTTCCTCGTTCTACAAACGAGATGAAGATTACTTGCAAACATTTTCGCTGTTTCTAAAAATAAAAAGGGAACAAGTAGTATCGATTTGAAAAAGTTCACCCTGCCGTTGCTCTTTATTAATTTCGTTTCACTTAAATCGATACGCGCGATCGCGTGCCAGTTGAAAATACCAGCGATGAAAGTTAACGTTAGAGTTATTTAGCAAATGCGTACATTAAACCGAATCTAATTAATAGCATACCTTGACATGGATTAAATATATTCCGACGACACAATATTCTACTTCTCACAGACGGTGCTTCCTTTCCTTTCAATTGCTCACAGTTATCCTTTTCCCCCTGTACGAGCTTCAAGAACATTAACTACAAGATTTACTTAACTGCTTCCTTTTGGCTGCTTTCTTCAAAACTTGCTACATTCAACTCGTTACCCTTGCACACGTAACCGTATTCCAGCTACATTTCTGCCGGTTAAAACGGATAATTGCGACCAGTCGTATCCAGCTCAAAGACGTCTCATTGTGCTTGTACACGTTTCTTGCGACATTCGCTGCAAGTGTAAACGCGCAGGTATTAGTCGCTGCATACGCACGATGGACACTCGAGGTATAGTCGTTGCATTGGCTCGCGGAAATAACGGGCGAACGAGGGGGCAAAGATAATGCGGTTCGTTGATCGCAACGCCAGAAGAATCTGCAAACATAAACTTGACGTATAATAATTGTTGCAATTAAGTAGCACTCTCGTTTGACTAGCTTGGAGATAATCTTTTTTTTCTCTATCTGGGCACGTTTTACGGCTTACAATTTCCTGCGGCATCTAATTATTTGAAGAAAAAAGAAGAATTGGGAGGGGGAATTTTTTCGTGACATAGAAATTTAATATTGGAGCATGTGAAAGGAATATCTATGACACATCGGGCGTCGCGCTAAATTTATTAGGCATTTTCTATTTCTGATGTCCCGCGTTTCTGCGCTTATTATTTTTTTGTATTCCTCATTCGCATCGACATCTTGGTCTGTTTTTTAAATATTTGAGTTGGAATGGAACTTAATTGAAAAGAGCAAATGGAGAAACCTGAAATGAAATTCAGGATATAAATATACGTGTTTGTTCCTATACGAGACGTTAAATCAGTATCTGCACTAACGGTTTTGTCATTACTCATAGAAATAAAACAGGCAGTACAGTGTATGTACTTCCGTATTATATTTTCTTTGCAAGGTAATCAATTGTGATATAACTGATCATGTTTTCTTTTTATTCGAATTTCTACAAAGCTCTTTCAGAAAATGCTTGGAACCGTAAGCACAATCTTTAACACGATCGAAGAAGTAGAGTCATTCTATTGTTACGGATTTTATACCAAGATATCTCTGGTATAAATATATGCTTATCTGTTCTTATAGAGAAAGAGTGGCTTTTCTCTGCACTAAGAATCGTTTCGGAATTGTTTACTTCGACTCGTACTTGGCTTATGAGGTGTTTAAGAATGTCTCGATTCTTGGATATCTATTGTTAACTCACCTGTTATTTTGGAGCAGAGATGATATTTACTTCAACGCTGAAGTTAGTCTACTATTGCATAAATATTTTGTTCCCAATTTAGGATTTGTTTTGAACCAAACTACTTCGGTGATGTTTAGTACTTTAATATTGTTGCAGAAAATGATTAAGTTTGCAGATAAAACGGCCAGAATTTTTATTTTGAATTGCTTAAAATAATTGTGATAATTATCTTATAATTGATAATCATTCAAAAGCATCATTGTTTCAATGCTTTAGGCAAAATAATTATTTGTCAACTTCATTATTATAACGCAATTAACTCATACAATACCATGAATTTATTTGCTCGTTTTCATATACAAATTTTTCTACCATAGTTATTTGAAGTCGAAATGTATATATTTCGGCTTAAAATTTGTTTCCTTTCAAAAATTATATATCTATCGGACCATAAAATCGTTTCCATTGCATCGAAATAAAACAGATGGTATGTAGTTACAAATTACCAGAAACAAATACAAACGAACAATTTCATCCATTAAGTTCTGCTTTACTACTTAGTAAATTTGGTTGCCATATACTACTAATTTGGTATTCCGCTTATATCTTAGTTTTCGTCTCTAATGAGAATATTTTTAAATTAAAATATTTTAGAGAATGTTTAAATAATGGTACATCAAGTACTTCGATATACGAGACAATCTAATAAATACATATCTTAACGCGATAGAAACAAAAGGTTGCAAAACATGGGGTATAATAGTATTTTTACACCGCGTTATTTCGGTTTTATAGGCGGTAATGGTATAAGGTTTCCAGATATATTCGAGTTTTGGGAGCTACTATTTTCGATTCCCGTTCATTTCGTAAACAGCCCGACCCCACATAGGCAAAACCGTGTGTCTCGGGTGCTTAGCGTGGCTGATCTGTTGGCAGCACTCAAGATGGTCGATTTTTTTGCTCCATTTATCCGGTTGTTGCACAGCCACCACGCCGACGTAATTTTCTGGTCAAGCCAACAAAGTGTTACAATGTTCTGTGCTATTTGTAGATTAGCTTCTTTACGGCGTTAGGAACTCGAGTAAATACTTATGTACTCTTAATGCCGACTTCTTACAAGGTAATCAAGATTTCTTTCTGCTCAAATAATCACTTTATTCCTGAACGTCTGGATAGCGAAGTTATTTTATTTCTAATTTTTTCTTTTTCTTTCATTGTCCATATTGATAAATAATATTAATGCAGATGATACCGATAAGAAGATTTAATTCATTGAAATGTCATATTTCTATTGAACGTTTGTAAAATTTGTGAAATTTCGCTACATATTGGCAATGTTTAATGCAAGCTCTATCGTGTTCGATTAAAACAATTATTATTTAAACTATGGAGATTTTGTTTAAATTAAGAGGAAATATCATTTTGGTCTCCGCGTAAGGATTATCATATTAACAGATTAAGAATTGAAATCTATCAACTATAATACACTTTAGCATCAATACTATGTGGACTTATTGTACCATATGTGTAAATACCGCGGGGCATTTAATTCTTCCAAAATAATGCTTCCCCCTCACCTCTGGTAATTAAATGTGTCAACATATTTTTATACACATACATTCCCCTATTTATTTCGCTGACTAAAAAAAAGTATTACACCGGACTAACGGAATCTTTTCGAATTAATTGAAAATTCTAATAGAACCATTATTCTTACCGAACGCGATTCCTGTTAAAACATTTCAACTTTTACCTACAAAACCAGATTTATTTGCAAGATCGACAGTTATTACTTGGTATATTCCTCGTTTAACTCAGCCAACGGGTCGATATCATCAATCGAGCATGTTAATCGTTCGACTGGAGGCTTTCGAAACGTCGCGCACCTTGCACGATCGAGTCACACGAGGACTTGACGTGGAACGTTGCAAAAAGAGGAGAACAAGGAAAGAAGAAAGGGAACGAGAGACGGCGAAAAAGAGGAACGCGTTTGCACGCGGCGCGATTCCTCCCTGGTGGTTCACGGGGTTAAATATACCCTCGTGTTTGCATCATACACATTTGCGAATCGAACGAAAGAAAGAGAGAGGGACAGAAAGAAAGAAAGAAAGGAGTCCATTAAATCGCGTATGACAAGAAATCGGAGGAAGGAAGTGGGAAAAAAATAAAGGGCGACGGGGGCTGAAATATCGAATTGAGACCACACCCATGCAGGAATAGACAGCGTGAAGGGAGAAGATGACAGAAATAACGCTTGATGGGTGGGAAAATAAAACGTTGAATAAAAATGGAAAGACGAATCAATATGTCGTGACATTTTGCGCACGAAATTCCGTCCTTGATTTGGGAGAATTTGAAAATGGAAATGGACAGAATTTTGTGTCAAGGAAATACGGTGGCACGCTTCCGGTTAATATAGACGCAATTACCTTGGCTCTTTATACATTCTTTGGACGATATTTCTCAGCCGTTATTGCCGCTGCTTTCCACCAAGGTGTAACGTATAATTTTAAATTTTGACTGCATTCTTACCGTTCCTCGAAAAGGGGCGTTATCAGATAAGATAATAAAAGTTGAATACCCGACTAAATAGTCGTTCAAAGCCAACGAAGTATTTAACGGCCGAAGAATTAAGAATTTGAAAGAAAGAAGCTACTGTTCGTACAATGAGTAAGCACCGGCTTCTCGAGAATAAATGACAGAAAAAGTGAAGCAGCGGTATCGCGAAACAAACGACCAACGCCTAGTTGAACGGCCCCAAAAAAATCGAGACTAAACCGTAGAAGGAAAAGCTAAAGGAAACCATCGATTTGCGAAGGAACATTAATCAAACAAGACCGTCCGCGGCATCCCAGCGACAGAAGGGAGAAAGCAAAGAAAGAAAAAGGAGGCGGCGAGGCACGCGATGAAAGGAAGCTGAAAGCTCGAGAGTCCGAGAAACGAAGAGAGACAGAGCAGAGAAGGTTCAGACGTCTGCTATTACAGAGCACCTCCGTGGTCACGGCGCACAGCCCGATATGGAGCAATCTCAGATTTCCATCCGCCCAAATCAAGAATATACGCCCTCGCCTTCTCTCTCGCTCTCTTCTTCCTCCAAGGGGGACCTCTGCTTGTCTTCTTTACCACCGCCGCCGTCGCACTGCTTGCCTTGCACCTCCCTCTCTCTTCCCCTTTCATCCTCAACAGCGGAGGTGGAGGCGCTGCTCGGGGTTGGTGCTTGGCTGTTCGTGCTGGTAACAGTGCCAAAACTGCCTCAAAACGGACTGCTCCGTTCTGTCGTTCATCCTTCTCCTCCCTTCTTCTTCTTCCTCTTCTTCCTCTTCTTCATCCTCTCACTCTATTTCGCCCCTCTCTGTACTTCATCTTACTCTTCCTCCCCCTTCTTCTTCTTCTTCTTCTTCTTCTTCTTCTTCTTCTATATCTCTCTGTTTCTTCCCGCGTTTCATTCCTTCTTCCCCCTTCTCGTATCGGTGTTCATGCTCGAACGTGGATAACCCATCCTCACAGACACGTGCCCCTTTCCACCTTCTTACCTTCCTTCCTTCGACCACCGTCTCCATTCTGCACGGAGTTCATCGACGGTCCTCCCAGCCTTTTCCGCTTTTCCAGCCTCTACGCCCGTGAGCTACTCGCGAACGTGACAACGAACACTCCACGGCCGTGGAGACAACAAGTGTCCGGGTTGGAGTCGCGTGATCTGGGTTCATCGTACCCACGTCGATTCGTGTGCAGATTTTGTACTGTGCTGCCAAGGCGATTGCTCCAATGATTTATCGGCGGGTTCGTTTCGTTCGTCCACGAGTGATTTCATTGAAATGAACGATTCCTGTGGAAGTTTGTGCAGCAGGTGAAGAGGATCGTGGTAGCCGAACGTGAACGTTCGCGGCTCGCGGACCAGGATTTACCAGGAACAACGATTCTTCCGTAGAGCGTGTTCATGTTGCCGGAAAGCAAGTTTCCCGTCACAGGTAATTGCGTGATCGCATCGCTCGTCCATCGGCGACGTTCAATTACGATTAGACCGGATCGTGTTTAGTTTTCTCGTGCGTGGACACGCGGGGGTGAACATGGTACAGTGTAATCGTGCCAGTCGATCACGGCCCATCGAGTTGCTCGTT
This sequence comes from Nomada lathburiana, assembly GCA_963667235.1. Lineage (NCBI taxonomy): Eukaryota > Metazoa > Arthropoda > Insecta > Hymenoptera > Apidae > Nomada > Nomada lathburiana. Next base: position 1,172,590 of record OY763897.1, on the reverse strand, counting down.
TAGGACCTTCGAACGTACCAAAACCACCTCGTGACGTATCAAAATTTCAATCTGGACACTCGTTATTGTACGTGCCGTTGTCGCCTTGAACGGACCTGTCATCGAATCTCGACGTCGTCGTGACTCGAACCAATATTTCAATTCGAGTCACAGCGTCTCGTGCGAGAGTTTCTTTGGAATCGTATCCTGTGACAAAAAGTGTTCGCGGACAGGGGACAGAGAGGATCGAGAGGATTTTCTGTGTGTTCGGCGATTTCCACCCTCGCCGCCGTGTCGCCTTGACACATTCCTGTGCATTGCAGTTGACTTACCGTTTTTAACCTACTTGCGCCCCTGCCAATTGAGACCGAACACATGCTCGCCCGCGTGCGAGCACTCGCTGCGAATCGTCGTCCACTTGTTGCCTGCAATCGCGTACACGCGTCCCATGGAAATGCTTGCGTGCTCTGCTCGTCAGGTATCCATGGAAACCCCTCGTATCGTCGTCCTGACTTTTCGTTAACCAGATTAATTGAACTGCACATCCGTGATGCAGCGGTTCAATTTAATTACCCTTGACTTGATCATTTAGCCCGGTACGATTTTTTGGGTCAGACTTCACGGTGAACTCTAATCTTCTTTGCATCGATGCGTTTAATAAGTTAAAAGCTGCTCGCCTGTTACTGGATACAAAGTGTACGATTTAACTAAGTGCGACGCATGTTGAGGTAAAGTGTCCTTTGTTCTCTGGTATACGTTCCGGCAACTGGACAGAAGTGAACGTCAATTAGAATTATCAAAAGCCTGAATGATTTAGCGTTTACGGTTGACATTATTGTCGCGAATCGACTTGGTAGCACATATCTTCGCCGCAATCGCTACTACTTTTAGCAACAAAAAGCTTGCAATTAAGGAATCCTATCTTCGATACACTTCTGAAGGGTTAATCTTGCCATTTGTTTCCTACATTTCTGTTTCGTCCATCGGACGAATAACACTCCCTCTATCCATGGCATACCTATACCAAGTTTTCTCTATCATCGCACACGACGTACGACTGCAATTCACCTGTCCCACCATTACTATTCCCATATCACCACCGCCAGCAAACAAATTTCTTCTCCTCTCGCCTTTCAATTAACAACCTTTCACAACGTCCCATGCCCATATTCAACCAATATCGCGATCCACTCGGGGCAAGCGTAAAATGGAGCCAAAAGCAACGAATTATCCGGAAAATACAAGGCACATTAGCAACGAGCAAACGAAAGTGTCTCAACGGGCGTAGTCGTAAAGATACACCGCGCCGCGGGGCCGTCATCCATAATCCCAAATATGGAGTGAGAAATTTGAGAGAACCGAAAATAGTGGCGCTACGCCAACCGCTAAAAATAGCCAAAAAATAAATTGTAGTTACGCGGCCGCCTGCATCATTCTATAACTGGTCTTCAATGAATCGGGCCACCTCCCGCACACGCCGTTATTAATACACCATCACACAGACACATTGATCGCCGGTAATAAGCTATATCGTTCCCGTTTCTGGCCTGTGCTTTATACGAAAGCCGAATTTCGATGCCCCCTTTCGTTGAACAAGCACAGGCGCAGGGAATTTGTCGCGATAGAATTTCGTTTTTTCGTTTTATTTATAGACACGGGAACCGAGGGCACAGTGAAACAGTTGAGCTTTAATAACACGTAACGATCACAGAAATAATTTTAGCGAGTACAGTTTTTCTCCGCAATATTCCATGTTGTGCACTTCTGTTTTCGACAATTTGCAATACAAAAGTGCTGGTACCTGGTAGGGTGAAATCTGCGCGGCGATGACGTGAAAAATATGTCACGTAATAAGCGAGTGAGTCAGAGCAAATCAGATATTTCTATTGTATACTAGTTCATAAGGAAATATAATAGCTGTAAGAACTTGATCGTATATGATCTTCGAAGATCAATTGATTTAATGTTTTTCATCTATACAATTGACTAATGAAAGATATCCGTTCCTCTTTGGAACGTTATTTTTTTCTTTGTAGTACGTCCTACATAAAAATGTATTATACGTATATTTGTACGTGGACAGGTGAGCTTTGATGTTTGTTGATGTACGCCGTGGCGATAAGTGGACGAGGTGTCTTGAGAGTCTGTTTCGATTAATTCGACTCGCGCGACGCTGGACAGTTTAATTTTAAGTGGCACGTGTCTGGGATTATTAGAACTTTTGTTGCACGTGACGCGGTCAATTGCGTTTCTGTGAGCCTCGAGGTTCACGCGTACAATTATTGGAATAGGATCTTTGTGGTTGTGCTTTGACCTTTGGTGTATTGTTGAAGTATGGTAGAAATTTTGGCAGAGTTTTTAGTTGGGTTCGTGAACCCTTCTTCTTTTTTTATTGGTAAGGAATATGTGCAATTGTATGATACATTTAAAGTGAAGATAGTCAGTTAAGTAAGATTTTTAGTTCTACCTTGTACTTTTTTTAAGAATATATATTTAAATAAGAAATTCGATTATTCGATTATTTGTGGGTCTAAAAAAATATATGCATTTCTGTAAGTTTGTTAGTATATTTCGTTTTAGATCTAAGCGTAATGTTTTGTTATCTACTTATTGCTGGGTATTGCTGGCGGTGAAATAAATTTGGGAAACAGAAAAGACCAGAAACGTGTGTCGCGTTCAAAGAATAAAAGAGTATTGTAAAATTGGTATAGGATATTTAATCAATCTTATTGCTAACGTATTAGTCAGAGAGAATTGTTACGTATTAACTTTTGTTGGCAGAATAGAAAACTATTGTTCATGTTTATTCTTAATGTGGCAGTGTCAAAGATGTCGTCAAACTTATTTTAGATGCAGTGTCGTTCACTGAAAACATGTTTTTGGTGAACATTCTAGATTCTAGAGTGTAACACGAAATAGATTTTATTTGAGCACTGAAAATAGTAGGCCGTGTATTTTCAAACATTAGACGAAACATCGGACACTGTGACAATACTAAATCACCGAAGAATTAACAATTTAATTGTTTAGCTTCCACAGTACAAGGGGTGGTATTTAAAAATATACAAGTAGTTGTATCTTGAACCTGACGCTCACATTTACAATACTTAACTGATGTACTCGTATGTATGAAGTTAATAAAATGATCTATATTATTTCATACATCAATTCTTTTAAGTTCCACGCAATAATTATTATTTAGATGGTATAATAGTCTATAAAGAGCAGTTTTTTAAAACAACGAAGTATATGAATTTCGTTACGATACTGTATAAAAATAATTGAAAAAGTATGAAAAGTAAAGAAGTTATTAAGACAAATGCTAGATCAAAGGCTATCTTATTCTATATAATATCACACAATTTTACTACTTATATCAAACAAAATTTATCGATAACTTTGCTCCAATGCCGGCGATCTGTAAGTTTGTTCGAACAGTGAATAAATGAAGGTTTAATATTAATAAGACGTGAAACCTGATCAACTGTAAGTCCAAGTACGGGCCAGACGCTGCCAGTGATGGGTGGGCTGTACGTGTATCCCTTTCTATTTCCGAACGGGAATATTTTTATCCGACAGTGCTGCAAAGTCAGTATGTTCAATACGCTTTTTCATGTCTCCACTTCCACATGTTCCTTCTCCCTATTGCTTTTTCTTTCTCTTCGTCTACTTATTTCCGCTCTCGTCTGCGGGGGTGAACGTCTTTCTTTGATATCGTTTTATCGCAACGCAGCTCCCACCCTCCATACCATCTAAATAATGTCGTCCCACCGTTTTCTCTTGCTTCTCGGCCGCACATGGCCCCGCTACCAATTAGTCATTATCATTCTCATTCGTCCATCGTTTCGCGAAAAGAATTATTACAATAGTAATGTTAATTTCGTACACTGAAAAAGAAATGAAAGCGCCATAAAAATTTCACTCATACACCATGAGAAGCATAAAGCATGAAAATCGAAATGAAAATTTCGATCGTATTTTATTCGAAGCAAAGTGTATCATCAAATATTAGAAGCTGCCATCCGCGGGACATAAATTGCATTCATAAAGTTCATTCCTTTCGGAATATTCATTCTGCTTTACAACTTTTCGAACGATAATACATATACAACAGCTCGCAACTCTGTACACAAACACCCTATAAAATTCAACTTTTCATCCTCGAAATTGCAAACGGTCTGAAAAAGATGTTCATCATCATATTGTATTCAACAGGCCATCCTGTGATCGGGCAAAATCTCTTGCAGCCGGTGTTCTTTGCCAATTATCATCGTGCTCTCACATTCGTAGCATTTTTTTCGCGTACAGCCACTCCGTATGTTCATTTCCGCGTTTATTATCGTGGTCGAAGAACTCGCTTCGGGGCGAGTATCACATTTATACTTGACGGATTGACGTTTCGACGAGCTTGAAGGAGCATTGCGAGAACTTGTACGCGACAGGTGTGTAGAGGCGAGCTGAAAAGCATTCCTAAGGCGATCGTCGCGTAATACACAGCAGCTGTGCGTTTCCTTTTTGTACGATTTCGAAGCCTTGGTCGCGTCTATATGCCCACACACACGCCGAACGATGGTGTAACACCCTACACGATTCAATCATGATTTGCATCTAGGCATTTGTTCAGTTTCTTCCATTTCTCACGCCTGTTCCATTATACACGTAAGTACAATCGCATATGCGTCGCTGGACGCGCATGCATGCGTTTTACGCTTAATCAGACAATGTTTCATTAACGAGAAGGTTATGAATATTCCGCAATATCCAGGTTGCACAGCTTGTGGAAAAGTCAACGGGTGCCCACGCGTAACCTTTCCTTTGGACCTATATACATACGATTTTACTGCAATTCGACGAAATGGAATGACAAAATTCATTTAGAAAGTAATACTCTACAATTGAATGCTGAAACGAGTGTTGGTACTTAATGTTTTAAAAAGTATCGAGACAGGGCGGACAATTTTCAGTAGGGGGTTGCAACACTCACGGAGTTAAGAGTCTTCAAGTTCGTTTCTTCATTGCTCCCCAATTTCATTGTAATTTGTTACTCGAGTACAACATTTTCGTTGTTGATTAACACGCAGTGCAAGTGCTTGACATAATTAATAAGGAAATCAGTACGCGCATGTCATAAACATATTTCTCTCTTACATATTTGTGTGATATGAGAAATACATATTACGAATATTGAATTACGTGTCTTTTATATATTTCTTTTAATTGACCCTTGTGTAGGTACGCGGGTACCCATTTCTATATTTCGTTTAATAATTTTTGTATTTTCATGACAAGATCAAGAGCAAAACCATTCCGGATCTCCATTATTTGGACACTTATACATCAATTCACGTTTTGTGAAAAAAATGTCTGCAAGATATTTTAAATAACTAAGCTTCAAACTTATCGGCCATTTTGGTTGCCAACGCAAGGGTTAAACATACACCAAACATAGTACACAAAATGCTAATTTTATTGCACCGCATTGCAATCGAATATTTCCCCCGCCACTGAGTATTCCTATTTTGAAACGAAAATTCGGGAGTTTAATCTCGTCTATTCGACTTTAAAGTAATCAGTGCCATTCGTGTTACATTTTCCAGGGGGCACTATGCAAACCGAGGAAGTCGTGCCTCGTGCACAATCTACTGGTATAGACGGTGGCCCCACGGACAGTGCCTCTCTGCAGCATCATCTGCATCACTCGTCACATATAAAGTGCCCGTTGCCACCTCTGCTCCACATGGCGGTCAAGCAGGAGCCACAAGAGGAGGAGGAACGAAGTCGTGACACGAATGCGTTGAGGTGAGCCTACGATTATGTTAATCGACGCTTCCCGTGTCCGTCAATTGCATCTGCACGTAAAGACTTTCCGCGTAAGCATCAGTTTCCATTAGGACCATTAGGACATCGATGATCATTTCGTTGAAATTACTTTGAACAGAAACGACGCGTCGCGACGAGGCGTTCCATTCACGATAGCTTCATTTTGGAAATTCATTCTTGCAATAATTGTTTCTTGAGTAATAGTAGCAGAGTGCATGCGTTATATTAATTTATTTACTATTAGATAGAATTTATTAAAACAAGCGGGAAGTGATTCTCGTTTGTCTCCGTATTGGAAAACGTTTTGTTTTATTGGAAGCGAAATTTTTGTGCAACAATTTCGAATCATTATCTCATATTGGACGTGTACTTTGAGACATTTTTTTCTTCATATTGCTGTATAAATAATAATATATTTGTTAGACATATAATAATAAACCAGTAATAAACCAGGCTTGATCAGTAAACGACAAATTCATTTCTGGATTTACTTTTATTAAGCATTCTTCATTTACTTTTGCTTATATCTTTTTGAAAACAACTTTTAGCGAGTCCACTAAGGAAATATTAGTATTCTGTTGGCGAAGTAAATGCTCCAGCCGATGAACCAATGGGTTATTATCGCAGAATACATAAATATATATGGAAAACAATAATAATATTTATTATTGTTATTATTATTTGTTGTTGACATTTATTTCATTTCAATGCGCTGCACGATAATAATAATTATTATTATTATTATTTATCTCATTTCAATGCGACGCTCGGTCATAATTATTATTATTATAATTATTATTTTGATCGTGCGGCGCATTGAAATGAGATAAACGTTTCTTGTCAAGAACACGAAATAATACGTTGCTGAGGTATTATTATCCAAAATATACGTGCGTGGCGTATGTTTCCGGGCAGATAAACGCAGCACTGACGTTTACGGGCGACAGATTATTTTTTGATGGGAATACAGTACGATCACCTCGAAACGTGTAAAAGAAATTTATGTACTTGAGCATAGATACGAATATCTTGGCTGGAAGCTAAGAATTCGTGTACCGTGATATTTAAATGCTTATCTAACGTGTCGCTTTATATTCCACCGCTGCACAAAATTTGTAAACGTACCAAAAGATAATATATTTTTGGTTAACATGATTCAATATCGTACATTCATAGAGGAAGTATACTTTATTTGAAAATTTTGGTTCAATATCTTAACACTTTGCTAAACTTCTCCATAATTAAGTGCTAATTCTTTCTGTTATGCAATTTGTTGATGACTGTGTGCTCTGAAAAAATGTGTTGTGACTATGGAAAATTGCCGGGCTTTCGATAGTGCGCATAATTATCAACGTTATAAATTAAAATGAAAGTTATTATCATCACGACTGACATTCAACAAATGATAGAAAGTGTTTGAGAGTTTAATCCTTAACTTAATTAGAAAACTTAAACCTGTTTCGCGATGTTTCTTTATATTTGCGCAAATAGTTTTTCACGCAACTATCGGATTGAAAATATAGGTACATCTCCAGTACTCCAATACGATTTAGGACGTTTTATATGTAAATACCTGCATCATACAGAAAATTGATATTGTCGACCGAATACGTATCTCCTGCAATATTATTGACATGAATATAATTATGCTGGCTTTGTTTATTATTTTATTAGCTACGATAAGTGAGCAATGTTTATTTTCTGTCGCTATTTCGCCGGAGCAGAGTGTTAATTGAACATTTGATAGTCCGCAAGTAGACGCAGACACTTTGCCAGGAACCGTCGACGGCAAACACGGCCATGGACACGAAACTGGACATCAGATCCAGGAGCTCGAAGAAGGCCTCGGCCAGACTCCTTCGGATCTCAATAACAGAGGGAGGCAGAGGTAATTTTTTATCCCGACGTTTCTCTTACATTTCCTTGCCTAATATCCGCATTATTAAAAAAAAAATTGCATCGATTCCCCACGTTACGATAATAGGCTCTACTATGCAGCATATAATTTTCAAGAATCCATCACTTCTGTCCCAACTCAATCTTTCTTGGATTCGATTCAGTCTTAATTACCGTCAGATCATTGTTCTTTCTTACCTTGCACGTACCCTAAAGAAAAAAACCTTACTACTTATGGGATTAAAGTCACCAGTTCCTGTTGCCAAAAAAAAAATCAGCGAAATTACATAACCGCTGATCGACCCTAAGCTCCTTCAATCACTTTAATCCACCGCGGCGCGGCTGAATTGATTTTCCTCCACTGTGTCCAGTCCCCTCGTTCGATACTCGGCGATTCGTGTCGATCGACACGTTCTACTCCTCTAATGATCCTTTCGACGTAAAACTCGCGGCGCTGCTGCGAGAAAGAGTTGCTTCAGACAGCCAGCAAGAAGGATTAAGCGCCGGGGGAAACTGGTTCGTTCCAAGAGTCCCGTGGACTCTCTCGACCGGGCAAAAAATTCCTACTTCTTAGGTATATACGTCGTTGAAATACCGCGAGTCGATTACCGTTATTGAATTTCATTTAGCGCGCGGTGCTAGAGCTGTGGTCGAAAGAGGAACGCGGGGCACGTTTCCTATATGCATAATATGCCCCTAAGGTGACGCGGAGTTGCTTGTATAAATCGTCGTCTCGAGGTGTGGTTCGGAATGCAGTTAGGTGGAAAACAACGTTAACGAAAGACCGGTATGGTCGATGTAATTATTGGCGTCGGCCATCCTATCTACATACGCTTCTGTGCGTGTACGCTCTGGATTACTTAACGTAAAATTCATCGGGAGTTCGTTTTTGTTGCGAGGAAAGGGAGAGGATCGAAGCAATTTTTCAGATTTGAGAGAGACGATTGTTTAGGATGGTGTCGATTTCCATTTGCAATATTATTATTATCTGACGACTACTTGCGATACTGTTGGTATTCGCGAATGCAGCGAATATGGATCATTGTTACTCGTTCGGGAAATTAGGAATGTATATTCGTTGGTAAATCGATTAAGAGGGGTAACATATTGTTAGTAATTTTAGGAGGGATAATTTTGCAGCAGTTTGTAATAGGAAGCTGTAAATTGATATTATTGTATGAATAGCAGCAATGTTAGGGAATGTTTCGAAAATTAAACGTAGCTTCTTAAGAAAAACTATAGCAGCGCGGCTACCCACGTCCAATACATTCTCCTATATCCCTTTCTGCTCGGAGCCAAGTAGAATTTTTGGAAGCATTATCGTAGTTTTGCGTCGTTGTGAATAAATAATTCGTTAAATCGTATTTCCATAGTGCTTAGATTAAATAAGTAATACGAATACGATAATAACGATTGCGTGACCAAAGGCAGGCGAAAATTCGACATAAAAAAATAAACAATTCCCAAGCTATGGACCATGTTTTCCATCCCCCAAAATTTTCCTCTGTTCCGTCGAATTCGAAAAAAATATTAAAAAAAGAGATCTATGTCCACCGTCTGTTGCAGCCGTGGACGCAGGAAATCGCGTTGGAAGTTGAAATTCCATCACCAAGCACTGCCCCCGGAGTACCTGGACCACTACGAAGCTTCTCTCGCCCAAGAAGCTTTGAACACATCTCCGACACATGTGACGGAGCCATCGATCCCCAGTCCTGCGCCAACCAGCTCCACTTCTACGCCAAGCCCCATTGCCGACGTACACGGCTGGTTGCAACGAATCGCCGCGATGCAGCAAGAACTTTGCCCTCAAATCTCCCCTGTCCAACAGTGCCCTCCAGCGAGCTCGAATCAGCCGTCAGGCTCCAGGAGGTCCGTGATCACGTCCACGTCATCCCATACGTTAAACGCCAACCATCATAATCACAACCAACAGCCGCCGTCGCAGGCGTCCAGCAGGCCGCCGATGAAGTACTCGGATCTCCCTTACATGGGCGAGATCACGTTGGACAACAGCAAACCACGACGGGGCAGGAAGCCGAAGAAAGCGGACATTTGTCATTTGATATACAAGAATTACGGCACGATACTCCCTGGTACGCCGGGACACGAGGAAAGGCGGCTATCCCCGAGGGACAAGCTCGATTGTCGCGAAAGGATCTCGCCCCACGTCCAGTTCCAACGAACGGACGTTCAAAACAGGATCAGCAGTTTGCTAGAGAAGAGACTGACGCAGGAGTCGCGGCGATCTTTCGGCCTGATGGAGAACACCAGGGAGCAGGACGAACCGTTGAATCTATGCATCAGGGATCTGAACCAGCTGAAAATCAGACTCCTACGGAAACACGGCAACGTGTACGAGTCTGGTCAGGTTAAAAGTGAGACGTCCAGCGACGGGGAGGAGGTAGAGTGTATAGGAACCACGTATCCTTCAGAACCGGGATACGGAACGCCGGATACCTTAGGCCATAGTAATGTCAACGTAAATCATAACAATAATATAATTGACCCCGTGCTGGGCCCGAATCCAGGGTTCGTGTACTGGCCCAATGCCGGGGTATTCATTCATCCGATGGCGCTGCAGTCCCAGCTGATGTACTACCAAAAAATGGCGCAGAACGATAAATGTTATCCTAGAACGGTGGACCAAGCGCCGAAGGAGCAGAAAATCGTGCCAAAATCGATATACTCTATGATGGAGGCCAAGAGTCCACCTCTGGTCCCACCCCCGATTCAACCTGCTACCCAGACTACACCTGTGCCACCCCCAGTGTCTCCCAGACCCAAGAGGAACGCGCCGGTTGGTCAAGCTCAGGGGCAGCCAACCAAACGGAAACGGTCTGCCATATTCATCCCCCCTATGCCCACAGAGAACAACAATAACCCAGCGACGGAAGTCAGTATATGCAAATTCAAGTTCACTGGTGGGGCGAAGCCTAGTTTGCAAGAGAAGAAGAGTCTGTCGGTGGATTCTGGAGGGAACTTCAGATACTACAGCGGGACCGGGGACAAAAGTATGCGTGGCTACGAGTTTTTTCCTAGAGAAGCTCTCCAACAATCGGCTGGACAGGCTGGCTCGTCGACAGGTGCCTTCCTGAACGCGGCCGGGGAGAAGATTCAACCGCCGCCCTGTCAGAGGACCAACAATCAGGACGAAGGTCGTCGTAAGAGGAAAACTCGAAAGTCCCTGCAGAGAGAAAAGCTGGAACAGACGTTCAAGGAGAAGGGTTTTTTAATTCAGACTCAGCAATTGGAATCCGCGGAGGGCGCCACGTATTGCAAGTTCCGGCAGCTTCGAAAGTTCACCAGGTATCTGTTCAGAAGCTGGAAAGACTATCTTCCGGGGAACGTGCGCGAGTTAACGGGTGCAACGGACAGCGAAATCGCCGACGGTGACGTCGAGAGCGATTCGAACGTGTTACCTTCGCCGGTGTCTCACCCGAATATGGTAGACGTTTCGAGTGGTTTCGTCGACGAGCATCGTGCCCTACCTCTGACGTGAGACGTGGAAATTGCTCCCCGAGGCGATCGGTCGGTTCGAATTTGACGCCATTCGTTTGTTTGGCTCTGGGGTAATTGATGGGAGCACATGCGTCACAGGTGGATGATTTCATATGGAAATGGAGGATGGGGGAGATTGAATCGGTTGCTTTTGCTTTGGATGACGCGCGGTTTTGTAGCTTTTCTTGGGTTTGTAGCGGAAACTGTAACAGGTGCGTTCGAGATTATGCTTGCAGGGTGGCTCCTGTTTAGCGGGAAAGTGGTTCGAGTGCGTGGAAATGAAACCGACAGTGGGGCTCGTTTTTTCGAAACCATGTAATCGATTTTCCGAATAATACTTCGAGTGGCTATATTTTCCAGGAAACTTGGAAAATTCGGTCTGCTTGAGCTGTAGCGCTGGCGTAACTTGAGTTAATTTAAATATTTTTCCTGTCCAACCGTTTAATTCCTAGAAAATTCTGAAATTAATGGAAACAGTTGAACGTGGTATGAGTAACTGGTTTGAAGAGAAATATTCAAATGATCAAAAATATTTAAATCATAGGAGGAGTTCGGTTCTTTTGTCCTCTTGCTCGACGGGTTCAATTATTTTGATAGTCGAGTTACTCGGCGGCTTCACTTGTATAATTAAAACGAGCCGAGCTGGGTTCATTCTTGTAACTTGGACATCTCTAGTTTACCACCACGAACGATGTCGACGGAAATTACGATTACTGAATTGGAAAACGAAAATGGACCGCCGAAGGCGGTTTGACTAGTATTAAATGAAATATTAAATTGATTCTCATTATGTTCCACCAATGCAAGGGACAATGGGAAATTGAAGTAATTATTATCATCTGAAAGGGATTAGAGTGATCAGCATCTGCCTGTTTAGACGGAATTTAAAATTTCATATTTTTATTATAAATCTTGTGAAAAATCGGGACTATTTTATGCAAAGATATCGCAGGGAAAACTGTTTAGCAATGTTAATGGTTTTATAGACCCGATACATTTTTAAACCTTTCAACGTAGAATTCGCGTTGCTCAAGATTAGAAATTAGTGAATACCGATTAAATGTTAACAACTTCACTGAGAGTTTATATTTTTCTATCCACATTACGGTCTCAATAATCTCAATTACCGAAGACGCGTCCCGGTTTACTAATTCATTTCAATTTCGACACGGAACGTACATTATACGTAGTCGCTGCTGCAAATGTCACTAACACTCAACGCATTAATCTTTGTATTGCGTTCGGGTCTGTATGATTCGATCCTGGTTTTACATTAGTATAACTTTTTTAAATTATTTCAAATTTAAAAGTTTGTGACTTGCAAGTCCTGTCGGTTTTAACGAAATTTACAGCTTCTTACTAAAATTCTTATACTAATTGGAAATCCGGTTCAGGTAATATAAACCCGAATAGAATATGACGATTAATTAAATTGACTTGCTATATCGTCACATCTGGAGTTGGTACGAAACTTTTATCGCCGATAAAACTCTGTGCCCGCGCCATAAAAATTCTTGGAAATATCAAAGGACGTTTGATTCAATATGCCAGATGACGCAGCAGCTATGATGGTTGAAAGTCGAACGCGTCAAACGTAACAGACAATCGCATAACTTTCGCCATGCGATCACGATTAATAATAGGCGACTGTTAATGTCATAACAGTTAAATATCGGCAGTTTACACAGCCATGCAAAATTGCGTGGGTTGGGTGTACCGCATTCTCTTAAAAGAGTACGCGGCCGTTTGACGTTTCGCCGATTTTCACGGTGTGGGAAATGAATTTTCACCTTCTATTGTCTTTGTATCAATTATTGCGATGGCATCTTTTGTTAGAAATTGCAGGCGCCTGAAATCTTGTTGGACGTTTGACGATTATGAAGCTGTATGAGTATTATACTCGTTTGATGGTTTGCTAAGATTGTCAAGTATAATGGAATTAGAATGACATTTCAGTCAGCTTCATTTAATAAATTATGCAAAGCACAAAGGTTCCACAGTCCTGGTTACAGACGTATAATCGTACAATCTGACGCTTGCAGTCGAGACGAACTGGGTAGCAGTTATAAAAGAAACTGGAGAAAAAAAGATAACAGCTCCAATTCGATTAATGACACTGTGTACCAGTTTTCGCGTTACATAAACGTTGAAAGAATATAATAGCAACATGATGTCACTGATCTATATAATAATCTACCGATCATTGAAGAATGATTAAGAAATTTTTGCGATTATTTAACCCTCTGTGTCCTAATTTATTTATACGCGTGAAAAGATTTTCAAATATAAAAATTTGTTATAACAATGAAATTTATGACTCTGAATTGACGATGGGTGACATCTGTAACTAGTATTATATTTAGTTCGGGCAAATATAATAGCGGCTTTCATAATCACGGTTTATCTCATTGCATTCATACATACATTACATCAATTACAAAGTATCAAGCTCCGTCTATCGATTTGTGTTCTGTCTATCCTGTCAACTTAAAGAATACGCTTATATTATTGAACTATTAAAAGAGGTGACATAAGATTTACGAAATATACATTTCGAGTGATATGACTTCAAAGTTAATACATAACTCTGTCCATATAATCCGCTTCGAGTCTCTTCAAAAGCCTAATTTCTTGTTTGGTCAACAATAGTGCTACCCAACAGAGATCGTTCAGCCCAAATGAATATATTCAAACACCATATCACTGTTGCATACACATTCTATACGTCCCCCTTAATGAAAACGTTACTCCAACAAGTTTCACAGATCCTCGATAAAAGCATCAAGCGAACGTACATATGTATGCACGAGCATCGACGCGTCGTTTAAACCAATCGTCAATCGATCGTTCAACAAGAGAACAAGCGAGCGATAAAGTTAAAGCAAGACACAGTACGACTCCTGGTACTTGCGTGAGAATTAATGTAGAAACTGTGAATACGGGAGGGGCAGAAGGGCGGGGGACAGGTGGCGGCGTGTAAATTCGCGGCGCGTTTTAATAATAATGTAAATTCGATCGTAGCTCCGTGCCAAAGATGGGAGACTGGAATGTACATAGCGCTGAGAGGACGTTGTTTGTCGTTGTTAACCAAAGAGTGTGGTTTCGTGCTCGCCGATTAGAAGCGGACGCGAACGGTAATCGGCGTGTTAAGAAAACGAGAGGCGTGACGCGATAAATTCAGCTTTCTAGTGGCCCGACGACCACGGCCGTGGCGACGCTTACGGTCGACTTTCGGTTTTGCAATATATTTTTGCACGTCGTGGAACACGGGGCGAACAGAGGGCAGTGAAATTGCGAAGAGGAGTGAATGCGGTGGGAGAGAATGAGATTAGAAATGGAGAAGAATGAAGGGGAATGTAAAGAGTGGAAATAAAAGCAATCGTATCATTATGCGATTATGATTATGATTATTTTTTAATCGTATGTTACACACGAATTTTATTTAACAACGCCTAACGAAATCTAGTCTTATTTATACTCTTTGTTAAATCAAAAGCCGTGTTCTTTTTCTTTTTATTATTATTATTATTATTATTATTATTATTATTATTATTATTATTATCATCACTATACACACAGCGATTTATTTATGCATGTACATAGTTTATGTCGGCGCGTGTGCGCTTATCGAAATGCAATGAAAGATGAAATGGTTGTAGGGTGATCGCGGAGATAAACGAAGAATGCGTCGATATAAATGACGAAGAGTATCGTTAGCGCGGGGTCTTGTAAACGTTTCGCGGATGCAAGTAGAAGTTTGGAAGCATGAACAAAACGATCGTACCTGAGACAGGTGGCGTCTCCTTCGGCAGGTTGAGCTTCTTTTCGATTTCTCGCTTCCAAAACGATCCATTACATTCGCGGATCATCTTCGTTTTCGCAATCGTTTACATAGCCGACGCGCGCTGGCGAGAATTGCGCTCAAACTGGCGGCGATTAGCGATTGAACGAGGTAAAGTGCAACAGGAACCGTCCTATATCCGTATCGTTAGTATCCTGTTCAGCGAGACGTAAAATCATTTTGTACGTATTGCCGATTGTAAAGAGGTCAATTACTTATAGTCTGTAATAATAAAACGTAATTGTTACTGATCCTCCAGCCATTGTTGCGTCTATCGGTCCTCGAAAATAATAAATTGAATAGAAGCAGAGGTTTCTGCTTCATCTGTGTTATACAGGTTGGATGTTTCTATGCAATTTTATTTGTTTAATAGATTTATAGTAGGGGAGACCGGGGCCGGTTGTCACAAAGTTCATTTCTCTAAATGATTCTCTAATAAGACTCCCACTGTTTCACGGTACAGTATGTGGTCGTATCTTGAACTGTGATCTTTTAGCCGCAAGAAAGATCATCGGTACGTTCCTCTTGTATCCACACAGAACCATTAGTCCAGCCAGACTTTTCCAAAATCACAATCTCTAGATCTCTGATGCAAACTTAATTAAACGTTTCCCTAAACGCGCCATGGTTGCACCACCAATTACAAAAACCTATAATCGTACAGTCAAACTAACTCGTAATTATACCTGCTCATGTTCCCTGTAAGCCCCAACATCAACTACAAAATACCTTTCGAATATCTACAACGCTCATTTAACCGATCAAGATTGTACACACATATTAGTCAAGAATTTACATACACATTCCATTCGACGATAGAACTGAATCACAAATTATACCTATTAGCCTGCGCTCGAAACGTCGAAGATGGTATTTTTACATCCGTAATACATAACTGTCCCTTCTGATCAACCTAATTATAAAAGGAAAAACAATTTTAATGAACCCCACTGAGAACGTCTAAGAATTTCTGTGCACCTTGCCCTTCTATAGTCTAACCAAACTGTAATTATAGCTATTTTCAAGCACCCGAAAAGGGGATACGATAAAAAAAAACGTTTCGAAACTTGCAATATGTAACCGCGATGGCTGTAGAACGATTCCTAAAGGAAATCCCTGAAAGAAACTTTAATTAAACTTCCCCTGAACGTTTCATTGATGCATCGGTCAAAGATCCATGTGCACCGTGTCCACGATGCAGCTTGGCTGGACAGGTACACTCGTGCAGACATTCGCACGCGATCAGACACAATCGCATACGTACACACATAGGAATGGAATAAGGATGCGTGTACACACGCACTGGCTGGTCCCTGCTCCAAGCGTATAGCCAGCCATTCATGCATACGCCCATTCATACGTCTCTCTGGCTCACCTTGAAGACTTTTTATCGTCGGTCGATGTGGACGTGGCTCTGTGAAGCGCTTGAAATCGCGCATCCTCGGGCGAGATTCTTCCAGGCTACAGATTTTCGTGATGCACTTTGGAAATTTGATGAACAAAGTTCGCCTGAACTGAATGTTCGAAAGGAATTCAAGCGGAATCGGAGGACTGGAATTTTCGGATTATTGTTTGTCGGTAGGTGACTGGTTTGAAATTAATGGAGGATTGGAAAGAGATTCGATATTTGGAAGATTCAGAAGTCAACCAGTTAAGTCCATTAGCATTCAAATCGAGATAAATAAGGTTTTTTCAAATTACTTGGAAAAACATGGCAATGTTAGTACCGTTGCTTTATCAACGAATTTATCAACTGAAAGTTTCAACCGTAAAGAGGTATTGGAACTAAGTAAGTAGCCCATTTTCAAGGAAAGTTTAACTTACACTGATTGGCTTCTGACCCCTTCATTTGTAACATTAAGGAACTGGTATTAAATCTTATATAAAAAGTTGGGAAGTCTTTTACGGGTTTAATTAATTTTTTATTTTCAATAGATTTTTCTCACAGTATCTGAATACTCGTTAATTAAATGTTCGTTTATAACAAGCAACAGACAGTTTGAATTTTATAGAATTTGTTATCCAATGGATCCGTTGTAAATGCGCCCATTCGCCCCCTCATGAAGATTAATTAGTATTTTAATTAATAATGACCCATATACCATGGTATGGACAAATTAATTACTTTTCCAATCTACGCCGCTTTAGCGATCCTCTAACATTTCACAAACATAATACGAATCCAAACTCTATCGCAACTTTTTTCATTTTTCCATAAGTTCACCATTAAACATATAATTCTTCTATCATATATTCCTTACTTTTTTCTACAAATCTACCGTTGAAAATAATTTACTATCCAACGCTACTTCACACTAATTTTCTTTGTTCTTTATATCAGTACTTCCTCTCGATTTGATTAGTTTCTTTGAACGAACAATGTATAAGAAAATTTGATGTAGAATCATTCCCAACGGCCAGACGTCATCCTGACCATCCTTCTTCGTGTCGTCGTCGGTGTCGTCGTTGAGTGTGGCACGCACAATGACTGCAGGTTTCCTAATACGGCCTTGCTGTGGAACCGGATGAAAAAAAGAGGTATTTTGGCCACCACAGAGGGCCTGGGAAGGAACGTCCCGTGTTAGACACTGCCGGCACAGAAACTTAATAATCGGCCTCCACTCAGGCTGCACCCGTTTGGCTGCCATTGCTGAACATTTCGGGGGCAGTTTTTATTTAGTTGGTCGAGAGAGTAAAATAATTACCTCCTTTACTTATAATGGAATGATAGAGGGAAATGCACGACCTTCAATATTTGATTTATAATGCACTTGTCGACGAAAAATATGAAACAAATCAATGTCACATGATTCAGTTAATATTCGTGATTAAATGATGGGAACAATTTAATATCGCTTGAACTATGAGAACTGTATGATTACGTAGATTAGAAAGGTAGTCAAGTTATTGCAAATATACTATGCAATGGTAGTATATATTCTGTTTTTAGTCAGAGAATCGTAATTCTTTTCGGCAAGTGTATATTGGATGCAAATATTTTGAAGGTAATTTGATGTAAAAATAGATTGACGCGGAAAATTAAATTAAATTTTGTTTATCCCGGAATATTTGTTTAAAATGTATAATATATTTGAAGATCGCGTTACTATCATATCCCTTTCTTGGATCGCATTAGGGATACATATTTTTCTGTTGCATTGTATGGTATTATACAGTATAGTATAAATAACTGTAACGTTATGTTATAATAACTCCATAATATGTAATAACTTCCGTCTCGCATTTCATTCAATATATCAATTTACTCTTATTGAGTACATGAAATACACGTCCATTTCAGTGAAGTGTTTGCCCATTGAAAAGTACCCAATGCTTCTCAAGCTCTAACCCCTTTCTCTCGTCAATATGATAATAGCAAGCATCGAATCGACATTACGATTCTCCTACCCAATCCATACCACCTTGGTACCTTAACACCAGAACTACCTGCGCGTTTTGTTATATTTAGATATACGTTAGACAAATGACGAAAATGAAAGTGCGAAGTTTTATAAAAATTGTAGGAAAATTATTAGAATCTTTTACATAAATAGCTATGTGTACGGTGAAAAAAACACGTGCAATAATTTGTGCCAAGCCTCGCCAAAATCGTTAATAGTAATAACTAGATCTTCTTTTCATCTACGTATTCTCCTATATGTACTATAATTGACGTTTCTAATAATTTTGACCCCCGAAAAATTAATTTTTTCTAGTATTGAACTCTTAATATTTGTCCATTCCTTTTATAGACTGTTCCACAGCTTGGTTTGAAATACCCTCCGCAAATATTTCCCAGTACTTCACAGTACATTTCCACTACCAAGCATTTTACTTTTTACTGCTGCCTTCATATTAAACGTATATTCGTAAGTGTACGCAGCAATCAAATTATACATAATTTGAATAATTCACCTTGCACGATCAATATTTCTTAAAACGGGCAAGTATCCTTACGAATTTTGACGATGGGTGTATTGCTATTCACAGATCTGTCTCATCAAAAATGCAATACCTATCGCGACGTTAATAGCTCATCATTTTAAAGCAAGCGATCGGAAAACCGTCACTCCGGCGTGCTTAGTTAATACTACTGCCGACCCAATGTACGCCACCACGAGCTCCAATATTTCTTTCCCGTCGTCCCGCTGTATCATTCGTTCGCATAAACTCGTCTACAAGCCGGGCAAGTTATTCGTCGTTTCCATAAACGTGCAAGACGTTCCCCAAAAATTTCGTCCGAAAGAAACGTGGCAAGGGGGAGAGTGGCAGCTCGTTTCTTCCCCTGTGTTTAAACGCTCACGTTCGGCCCGGCAAGTTCCTTATATGGCAGAAAAATAAGGAGTTCACGCGTCCAGTAAATCGACGATTTAAGGTGCGTCGGCCATTGGCGAGGTGCGGAGGAGATAGCGGCCGCAGAATTGCATCGAGCGTGAAGCGTGAAGAGGGCGAGCAGGATCGGATACAGCTGGATGCCGTGGCCGGTTCTGCCGAAGGAAGACAGGTTCGAAGTCCACGGACAGGTTCGTTCGTGAAAAACTTCAATTTGTCTCGCACCCTCTCCTACACCGCCAGGATATCACAGCTGGATAAAGGCTCGTTTATACTATCTGTTCAGACACGGACCGGCTTCGTTCCAGGCGAACTTTCCGGCAGACAATTAGATGGGAGCGTTTGTACACCCTGTTCGTCGAAACAGGACCGTGGACGAAAGCTTCACTTTTCTATCAGTATGCAACCTTATGACGTACATATGTGTTCGAATGAATTGTCATTAGTTGCTCAAGTAATACAGGTACCCCTCGTATAACGCGGATATGACGTTCCATCAAAATGCCGCGTTATACATATCAATCGTTATGCGAGTCTCATTTTTGACAAATTTTGTTCAGTTTCTTTCTGAAATAACGTGAGTTACATTGACGTGACAAACAAGAATATATTAGGTCTACCGGTCTACATTGTATTTCTACATATGTGCTTTTCTAAATTACATTAGTAACGATGGAAATTACATTGTTCAGTAAATATTAATAAATGTATTGAAAATGTATTATTTTCTTTGAATCCAGAGACGGACAGAACTTTCCGGGAGACCTATTATAAATTCTCACAATTAGAATCGCAAAAGAAAGTCTTCCTCCTACTGATGAATCACATAAATAGGTCTACCGGAATGTTCTGCCCTTTTTTGTATTCAAAGGAAATAATAGATGTATTAATATTTACCGAACAATATAATTCCCATCGTTACTAATGTAATTTAGAAGAGCACATATTTAGAAATACAATGGTAAGAAGAGGCAGCCATATAATGGTGAAACATGAGATGACATTATCGGACAGAACTTTCCGGTAGACCTAATATTTTGATTTAATTCAAGTATGTAATGCTTTGATTCGTAGAACGCTTCTTCCTTCCTCAGAGTGTTTTTTTAGAGGCTAATATCGTCGGCTGTTTTAGGTTTATACGTATAAACTGGGAATGCGAATTCTGTGTGCTACGGTCGTCATTTTGAGCCCACAACTCTGATAGAGCACTTTGTCACTGATGACTCTGGCAACGGCGCACATACAATATATCTTAATGGGTATGTAGAGTGAAAGGGTAGAAATCTAAAAATTTTACAGGGGCGCGTTATACGAGGCCTGCGTGCACGAGTATCCCGGTATAACGCGGTACACTTGCTGCAGGGTTTCGCTCTAACTCGATTCGAAAATTGATGATATCTTCCGTACAACACGGCACTCCTATAACAAGTGCCCGAGTTTGAAGGTACTTTTGCCAGCGATGAAGAAGAAAACATGTGGTACATTTGGTGTATTGATAGTTTTAATAAACGTTTCTTATCAAAATAAAATGTGCAGAATCTAACCATGTTTCATGCACTAGTTCTTAGTTTCGTATAACACGGCATTCTTTGGGAG
This sequence comes from Nomada lathburiana, assembly GCA_963667235.1. Classification (NCBI taxonomy): domain Eukaryota; kingdom Metazoa; phylum Arthropoda; class Insecta; order Hymenoptera; family Apidae; genus Nomada; species Nomada lathburiana. The sequence continues at coordinate 1,151,628 of OY763897.1, read as the reverse complement.
AAAACTGCCGTATTATACGGGGGATACACCTGTACCTATTGCTAACTACGTAGACGACTATGTAGCAGTTGATTTATTACGGCTGTGAAAATCCTATATCGCCTGTTAAAAGTTAAATCGCTGCCAATTGTATAATAATTGATATTTTTGCATGAGATTTCCCTCGAATTAAAGGGAAATTGAAAATGACAAATTTTGTATTCGGACTCAAAAAACACCGCATGCGAAATTCAAGTTCTGAAATACCTGATAACGCCACCGTAAAAAATATAATATTCGGATGCCTCTCTATTATTTCTTGTTAGATAAATCTTTTTCATCAATTCTGATAAAATGCTGCTTTTATTCTAAAAATATCGAAACAGAATTTTTTTTTAATTTTACTTGCTACGTTCGGATGCACTTACATATTGAAGAAACAAAGTTGATTTATTGCTCAGAAAATGTCGAGACCCCATCTACAGCAAATACATTTTTTAAACGACCGTCATAGTGTAAACATGGGGAACATTAAAGTTAAACGGTAATTGAGAATACGTATACTGCTAAAAGAAATATATCGTTTTCGTTAAATGTTTCATCAACTGCAATCGTTAAGTGCACCGTTAGTTAGATCCTTCTAGTAGATATTCATGCAATTAGCAGAATTTTTAGACCAGCAAGATTCACTAAAATAATTCCCTTTCTGTAATTGTTGATCACGTGACGCTGCAATTGCAGTATGCATATCTCCTTGCATACACTTTAGGTACTAATTCAATTGATAACCGATCAATTTTAATGTTTATTTTGCTAGATATAACGAGTGCAAACGAATCTTGGCGAACAAATTCAATTTGTCTTATCAAAATGAAAATTTGTATTACAAAAAAGGTATAATACAGATCCCATCGCGATAAAAATGCGACGGCTATGCGACAATAATTTCACCTGGTAAGTGACGTTGCAAAGATCTGAAACAGGGGGCCATATCTAATTAGAATTTCTCAGTGCAATGAGAACTCCTCACTAATTGTAAGAAGATGACTTGTTTTGTGGCCTGTGCTGCATACGGACAGGCGTTGTCGCGAAGGAGATTCAGTTTGCGCGTGCCTCGACTTCACCGTGATCTTTTCTTTCAATCTCATCGCTCAAATAGACGAGTTCTTGCTGGTAACAATCAGCAGACACTGTTTTACCTGGTTTCAGTAGTTCGTAAGACAGTACTTCTTTTATATCTCACCATATGTTGACTTCATAATCATTATGAAGCCTCTCGGAAAGTATCCGTTTCTATACCTAATATGTTACATAGAACTATTGTAGGCTGAACGAATTCACGGGTATCGGTGTTTAGCAACGCTATGCTCATTTCAATGCTCACTTAGCTTCAACTTGAGATCGGGTATATGAGTGGGCAAATACTCGCTTGGCTTACACGGTCACATCTATGTACCTGTTTAATTTATAGCGAACCAGCTTGGCATTCTCATCTCTGGAACATTAGCATTTCCTTATTATTATTATTATTGTTATTATTATTAAACGGGGTGATGACCTTTTGTATAAATGTGCATAGGTAATCTGTCGCAGAATACAGAATAATAATACAAAATAGTTCAACTCACGCTGGATACAGAGTTATAAACAAGGTGGTAATTATAATCATATATTTGATCTAATTTGCCGCGTAGAACTGTCCTTACCTGTGATTTGAACCGGAGCAAAGAGCCATCAAAGAAGTTTATTCTATCGGTGAACTTATCTGCAAGCGCCGATACTCTAGTAATGACGTCCGTGTGGTTAAATTAGATTGGTGCAATTTAAATTCAACCATCTCAAACCATCCCAAACCTTGATCGATGTGGTACAGAAATTTGTATTTCGTCCCCGTAGTGTACATACACAGTACGTGTATACAATATAGATCATCAGACAGACACGGCTAACTTAAATAAGGTTGATTTGCTCAATTTCACGACATGTAACTGTAATTAAACAGAGCTTATACTCGTTACCAGCATGTCCCGCGGACATTCTCTGTACGTTCACGTTCTACGCTGAGGGTACACGCTTTTTACGTACTACAGGCGCGCTCTGTACAATTATATTCGTCTGAATGTCAGCCGTGTGCACGCCACGAGGCGTGGGCGGGGTCGGGCGATTTTAAAGAATTGCCTGCACGCATTAATTAAACGGAGCCGAGGGGTCTCGTTCTCGTTGCGCGACGACTCCATACAAGGTGCCTGGTCTTAATTTGGCATTGGCAAAATAGTAACGCCGGTGCTGCTTAACCCGACCATTGTCCTGTCCGCCGTGTCGTAGCTGGCCTGTAATTAATTAACTGTATTTCGTCGAACTCTTCCATTTGCGCGTCGAACCTCTCGATTCTCTTGGCTGTCCATCCGGCAGCAGCGCGTAGAATTATCGTCGCGTTAATCGCGAAACGTCTGCTTCCTTTTCAAATGAAATCAAATGCTTATTATCCCTTTATGTTCAGAAGTTTCTATACGACGCGTCCGGCACAGCTGGGACTTTTTTTTAAAGCTTTTATTAGGAGGCGCAATTGAGTTTAATGAAAGCTCGAAGATCTTTTATATTTGGCCTACAGTGCTCGAATAAATAATATAGAAGCACTAAACCTTTGGAAGTTCGTGTAGCAGTAAAGCTATATCATCGTGTATCCATATGTATTCTTCAGCTGTCCACTGCTTTCAGTATATTACGCTTCATCGTATCATCTTCTAGGCTATCGTATCCCAAACAAGGAATTTATTATATTTGGTAATTCGTTCCAAAATCAATTTCAACCTGAATTTCGTGCAACTCCTAATTACTTCTTTCTATCCAATTATCAAAGACTACACCCGAAACCATTTCCTCTGCGAAACTCAACCGAAAGGTTCTTCCCTACACTTCAATACAGTTCAAGTACCAGCCAAACAATTCATCCCGCACTATTGCAATTAGGGGTTCCTGTTTCACGTGCACAATTTCAATACACGTGGAGCAAACGCATCCGAACTCTAACCCGTACAACTTTTAGTACATGGTTACCCATGGTTTCCCATGCATTTCTACATTAAGAAACAAATGAATCTCAGTTTTGTCGACGTGTATTTATAAAATTTGTACGCGTGCATGAACCCTTTGCGTATGTAGGTCGAGCATACTCGGCATGAAAAGATGGCATTTTTCTTTTGTTTAAAGACGAGTATACTCGTCACGTCGGAAAAGGATTCGCCTTTGTTATTTAAAGTAAAATTTAGGTACAATAAGAAACATATTCGTAATATGTACACATTTTAGGATATTTTAGAAAAGGGTCGAGATATTGGTGACAGATATACGAGGTGGCACTATATTATATGTAACCCCTTATTTCAAGCAATATGTTCTCTCCAAGAACAAATTAAATTTCTAATTTTTCTTTTCCATAGATTTGATTTTTTTACTTTTCTTTCACAAATTGATCAGATTTGAAGTTTTATTCTCCACGTATTTGAATTTCTCGTGCTCTCATTTGTGAAGTAGCAAATTGTTCGGTTATGAAACAATAAAAAGCTCTATAAGTAATATTAATGATTTTTCAACCGATAAAAATATAAATTGACACTAGAATTAGCAATAGATTTTGGTGCCGTCGCGACGCGTCGTGGGATGAACATTTAGTAGAGATATACAATTATCATTCTGTCTTATCAACAGTGGTCATAAATTTCTACAACGATACCTATGTATTAATAATTTTAAAGCAAAAAATCTGAAACATACAGTTTGATTTGCTTGGTAGTTCCAGTGCTAAAAAGAAATGTCATTTACTTCAATTTCATACCGAGCGAACTCACTCCGCTCTTGCCGAGTCGTCGCTTAAAAATAATCAAGCCGGACCAGTGCACAGTGTTCAAAATAAAACGAAACACTTGAAGGGTTAAGAGAGCGCGGTCTAACCACCGTGTCCACCAATGTCCCAGCGAACGACCCCTTAAATAACACCTCAACGTCTTCCACAGTGACACCCCGCATCACCTCGATAATTCTCACCGATTAAGATGCACCATGTCGCGATGCGCTCGCGCAATTCACGTGATTCGCGCAATTAACCCTTTAGAGCTGCATTCCCGCTCGCTCGCCGGCATCCGATGCGTCGTTCGTTCATCACGATTTCGCCCAGGAACGAGTTCATGAATGAACCCGACTTCGGTTCAACGAGAGCAACGAAAAAAAAACCTGCTTCCCTCCTTTTCCCTTCATCTCTGGCCCGACTGGCTGCGTCTTTGTTTGGCCGCACGCCTGAAACTGGTATCGGCGCAATGCCAATGGAATACGCTATCGGATTCCCTCTGTCCGGCCGCTATTTCAGCCTGTGCCCGCGACTGGACAAGAAACAGACGCCACCGGAAATCATCATTCTCCCCCGGTAGGTTTAATCGAAGGGAAAACCGGAATACGCCGAGAGCTGACTGACAACACGAGCAACCTGCCCGTGGATGCCGAGCGGATATTTTTCTTCGCTTCCACGACCACAACGACGCGCGACGATCTTTTCCTTTTAACCGACCGACTATTTTCTTCGTCCATCGTTGTTACTCGGCCGCTGATTAATTAGACGTTATTGTTGCGGTAGGCGAGCTTTCTTGCGGATGGTGTAAATGCGGCGCCGTTCAGGCGAGTCGCCGACGCGACCGGATCGCACCGTTCGGGGAAATGGTTCGAGCGTTGATCAAAGCTATCCTCCTCGTGTCTCGAATTTACTTGCTTCGGTCAGGCGTGCGATGGCGAGGGTTTTGTCCCGTGGGAGGTACGATGTTCTGCAGAGTTTTTATGTATGTTGTATTTAATGAATTGCGATCGCTTGAACGCTGAATGGAGACTTTGACGAAACTGCTCGTCCGAGGACGGCTCGAGGGAACATCCATTGATCGTAGACGGAGAGATTGATTCGGAAGTAGGCGCATTAGCTCAAGGTTGTTGGCACAAAATTATTAGTAATATTAGCAGAGATTAATTCATGGTCGCGAACGAAGTAAAAACCTTCTTTGTTATAGTAAACGTTGAGTACGTCTTCGTTCCATTGGAATGCAAAACTCACATCTCAGTGTTCATTTGGGAGGATCGGCTGAAAAGTATCGCACACTTGCCTGTGTCTCGAGAACGGATAGAGCTGGAGGCCTGAACGCAAACGCACAGTTTACGGCCACGTTTTTGTTTTGTAAACGTGCCAAGTTTCGATGAGTCTGCTTCCTGCAATCGCGAACTGTATCATTTAGAGCGAGGTCGTGAACTTGATTGATGCAACCAGCAGCGACTGACAAGGAAGCATAGGCAAGTCGGAAATTCAGAAACGTATCAAAGTTTGCGTTCAAGTATAGTATGTCATCCGTAATACAACCCTATTTTTCATTCCTGCCATAATTCGGTTTTAAGGGGTGAAATCGACCCATGAAACAAGTTTAGAAGTTTCTTTTTCGTGAAATATCTCGCGAACGCTGAGAGATATCTCCAAAAAAAGTATAAATCAAACTTCCATAGCTTTATTGCGTTTAATAAACTGCGTAAACAAATTTTTTCAATAATCTATGATTTATTTATTTTTTTTTTCCATGTATTTTTCCAAAAACTGGAGAAACTCACTCACGACATAGAATGTTTGCTAAGGATAGAAATCGAGGAGGATTTCCATCCAGAGGATTAATTGAAGGACCTATGTTGATTGGATATTTTTTGGTTCTTTCGACGGGTACCTGCCATAAGTCCTTAAAGTTTTGGATACTTTTTTTAACTCCCTGTATGTCAGCTTGAGGGAGGATCGTTCAAAATAGATAGGTAGGAAAATGGAAGAGCAGGGGCTATTTTGGGTTCAGCAAGGAATGGGGAAAGGAGTTCGAAGTTTGAGGTTCAGTTGTTCAGGATGACTAGTAGGCAAAGGGTGGACTCATTGCGTAGTAAGAGAAGATTTGGAGTATTTGCCTAATCTTCGAAATCGAATATTCTCTACAATTTTCAATTACATGTATATAGTGAATAATAATATTAGTTATTTGATTTAGTGATCATACATTAATGTATGCGGTAGAGCATATTAATTGCATAATAAATAATACACGTATAAGCTATGCGATTTATTTGCAAATAATTATATTTACGCCAGATTAATAACTCCATCACAAAGTATAATCTCGAAACAGGAAAAACAGTAGAGAAAACCAGGATCTACGTTGATTATTCCCCGAAATTCGATCGGCAATCGATCGACTGTACCGTAATATCTGGCGAACGCGAGTGCTTCTAAGAATAAGTTTCGCGACGACAAGACGATATCGTGGCTGTCTCGTACACCAGCTGGTCCAACTTTTTGCCGAGCGTCGACAGCTGTAACGAAAACGAAAAATCTGATTCGGGACCAGCGAGAGCAAGAACTCTCGACCTCTGGTGGGGATATCCGTGGCCACGGTACCATCCCCGGACCAAGTGGGGAAAAGAACAGAGGAAGTGGGAAGGGAGGATAAACCTGACGATGAAACCGGATGCGACAAAATACTTTTGACGCCAGGAACCTGGACCCTGCGCTTTTCGACCTTTTTGTTTGACTGATCCTGCAATCGCCGGAACCCCTTCAATTTACAATAATTAAGAATTTTTGTTGCTCTGACAAAGTTCTACTACTGTAAAATTGTACCTCTGATATTCACAGCAAACTTGCTGTATTTGCAGCAGAATTTACTGCTCTGCACCCTTTACTTTAAATGTCCTATCTAGCATTTCTTTATTCTTTAAGATACCTCGAAATATCTCAAGTTCCACGCGTCCTTTAATTTTACCCCTTAACGGCCAGTCTCGAAATTCCACCTACGTAGTACATAGTACAGAAGTATATTATCTCGACAAAAATGGCCTGGTTGGTAACCATGATTCAGCTCGTTCTGGTCATCGGAACTAAAAAATTCAAAAAGATTTTGAAATTACACGGGTCTGGCTATCGTAGGTAGCAGTTTCGGGTTGAAATATTAAATTTTCTTAAAATGGCAGCAATTTGAAATCGATTTTTCGTTTTTTTCTATTTTTGTTTTCATCTCTTTTGGCCTGTATAATTAAAACGGAAAAATATTTTGGCCTAATTCGGGTAGGGACGATCACGACACATCTGCTGAAGATGTGTGTAAACGATGGTCCCGATCGGTTCAGTAGAATTTGAGATGTCGTTGTTACCATGTTATAAAACACGATTTTGGGAAGAACGCAAAACTGTAATATAACACGTGTATTGCGATATGCCTCGGAAACCTGGCTGCCGAGGGTGCACATGTGCACTATAGACCTTCTGCAAAATAAAAGGGAAAGTTTTGTCAAGACAAATGACTAGTAACTGCCAATAAATAAGTGCCAGCCATAGAGAAATAGGCTTGGCCCAATCCAGGGCTGGACGTTCCGACCTCTGTAACTCTGTTATTTTTATGAAATCAGACAAACCCGTTTGCAGATCTATTTTCTGTAACAGCTAATTTGAGAAAACGAAAAAAAAAATGGATTTTTTTTATCCGTTACACTAGAATATCCCCTTAAATGTACGAAATAGAAAGTTCTTTCGAAAATTTGTGTTTCATCCAAGTTTATAAACTGTTTTAAATATTCAATGAGATGTTAGCGGGTTAAAGGAAACCCAGGTTAGAAAGGGTTAATTACTTTTTAGAGATCTGGGAACTGCCTAATTTATTTACCCTAACCGCTTTTCAGATGGCTTAACTAGTTTATATTGTCCAAATGTATCATCTACTAATTGCAAGATGGATTGCCCGAAGTGTAAATCTGAAATGCAGAGCGGACATTTTATTGTAGTATGTACACGTAACTAAGTACTTACATATAATACCATCAGCACGGCACTGGCAAGCAAAACAGTAACTTGTCACTGAGAAACGTATCATTTACTATATTTGTCATATCCTATTTTTGTAAGTTATCATTTACATAATATTACAACAAACGGAAGGTTGCTTACTTAACTATATCAAGATGTCAAACTGTGTTCGTAGTGTTTTCTACATTTGTCATGTCCTAGCTGACTTTCAATTGCTAAGTTTGACGATCCCGTCGGAAACATTGAATTAATTACTGTGTTAATAATACATTATCTGTCGGTATACCCGTTACAAAATTTTGTATATGCTGCCACGAAACAACGACTATACTTTTTAACTAAATGTAGAAAAGCAGAGACATCGCAAAAGAATAATTATAGAATTTCAGATTTCTAGGAATGCTAGATAAAGCATTTCACCTAAGGAGAACAGTATTACTTTTATAAGAAAACTTACATGTTTGTAAATAATATATTTATAAATAACTATATTTTATCAACCCCTTCACGTATTCTACTTTATCCTCAGCTGGACACGATCGTGGAAGATCCATTTTGCACGAGAAAGAGTTGAAGAGAATGGAGTATGTAGTGTCTAAGAACGTCGTGGTTTCAGTTGTCGCTACAGATGTCAGACAAACCTAAATGCACTTGAAGCAATAACGTATAATATCTCCTTTTTTTAATTGAGAATCGATATTTTATGCAGTAATTAAGAAAGATGGTTAATTAAAATTTACAGAGAAACCGTAAATATTTGAAATTTTGTGAAAGATGGTTTCCTTCATTAATCCTTTACATTTAACAATATTCCATGTTTAAAAAATATTATTACATAAAACCTAATTGTAAATGACAAATAATGATTTTATATAACGAATTTACAATAATTTCTCACGTTATAAGCACCTTATTCTAAAAGAGATTTGAAACTGTAAGAACAGAACGAGCAACAATAGAACGCTACAATAAATTGCGGTGAGAAAAATAAAATAATATTTAACAAATACAGAAACGTGTATTAAATACTCCAAAAGTTGAAGTACCACCAGCAATCCAATTTACATTGTGCAATTAATTCAAACATATAAACAGGAAGGGAACAATTAAATACACCCCAGAAAATAGTAGATATAGTATATTCAACTTTCACTAGTATCTCATAATAATAATCACGTATGTATGGTATAGTCGTATAGACAATGCCGGCGCGAATGTACAATATTTGACAGATTAAATAATTACGCACGATTCATGTTAAAATAGTATTAGCGCTTAAATGTTTACGCAATATAAATTAATCGTAACATAACGCATACATCGGTTCATCCTTCGTTCATCGTGATTTGCTCTTTTCTTCTATTCTCACTTATTCCATTCCACCTCGATGAACAATGGAGTCGATCGATTTTCTGCAATCTTTTGCATTCTATTTTCATCAGAGAAAATATCGGAGGATGGACCGCGGAAAGAATGTGCAGTTTCACATACTCGGCTAATTAAATTATTATGCAGGTAGTAAGGTCTATAGAGTGTGGCATGAATTCTTGACGGCGCCCTAGCCAAGTACACATTTTTTTCACGTTTTGTTATTCTCCGTTCTTGTTAATTGGAAGGTGTCTCGCAAAATATCTTTGCCGCGGTGAAGATCTATCGCGCTTAGCTGTGAATATCGAGAATCGTTACACACCTCTCTTGCTTGATCAATCGGTAAAACAGTTCGATCGATGTGTATGAATTACGTTAAATATTATTGCACGGTATTGTTCGACTGTTTATAATATTAATACTCCTAGAAATTCTGTGCTTTTGCACTGACTGTGGTATAACCGTATTTTTCATACAAATGTAAATATTTCGTTTACGTTGCAAAAAAGTTAAAAAGACTGACTAGAAATTTAAGAGCTTATTTCTTTCACTGCTTTATGTACATACATTTTGATCTCGAATGATCTCAGTTTAATAATAGACTTTCTTGGAACATCTCGTAAGCATTTCCTATTAAAGCTTATATTTAAAATGACTGTGTGCTATGCGTTTCGATCGTTTAGTTTAGACGAATTGGCGTGAGAATGAATTTTACATAAATCATTCTTGCTTTTTATGAAACGACTAGTCCAATTATTATTGAAAAGCACGTTTTATTGAAGCTTTTATTAATCGTCTCAGCTTGGAACTTTTAATTGGAATGAACCCCTTTGTTTGAGAAGTGAAAGGCAATTTTTCTGTTTATCATTAGAATCTGTAAAATTTTCTATGAAAAAAAGTAACTGGTATTTTCTTAAAATAAATTCCTCAATTTTGTCACAATAATGAACGATAACTTATAAGTGATTGTGAAGAATGTGTTATTTTCATATAACTCGTTAAGATATATTTCAATTTACAATTAAATTCACTAGGTTCATTCGACGGAGTGCCGTTTCATTGCTTTTCAAGTGAATATCTTTACCGACTATATTTGAATTTTCCTTATTTACATGCCGTATGCATTATTATATAATAATGAGTATTAATGGTTAATAGGTCTAAGAAATTCTTCCATTCTTCGAAGCCTTGTTTTGATAGAAGTGTCGCGTTGTTTTATGTGCTATGATCGACCAAAACATTCCTCTTCTAATTGCTAATGCATATACTAAAAGAGGGATGGTGTGTGTCAAGGCGGCCTATTCGAGGCGGCCAATGCGCAATTTCTAATATTCCTAATACGTTTAATTCGGCGTATAGGTTGCCCTGCATAATTAGAAAATGGTTGTAGAGAAGGCTAAAGAAGTCACAGAATCAGCGGTATATATTACTTTTCATAATACTACTTATCTTTCCTAATATATGTATACTTTTGTTTATCTATCCGCTTAACAAGTACGTTTAATTATATTCTTAATTACGATTTACCACGATTTCCCTATCTGTATGGTAATTTGAGAAATTTGATGTTAATCGGTGAGTTCAGAAGTCTTATCAAATATTTGTTACAGTTGGTAAAAGAAATTCAGGAGAATAACTTCTGTTGCCGTTATCGTACTAAGATTAAGTTTTGTATCAAAGCCTCACGCCAGGTTGAACACGTTAAATTATCAACGCGTTAGATACCTAATAATCTTAAGAAATTGGCTGGTATCAAGAATACTAACCATTAAGACCGTAGAGTATTGCTGGATTTAATATTTAAATTCATCTACAAAGCGAGTATCCACGCGACACGGGTCGCATCGTGCGAATTGTACAATTTTATCCATCGAATCTCTTCCCTACCACCAAGGTTTAGAAAATGATAAGTGATTTATCAAACGCTTCTTCAAAATTGAAGCGATTTTTAAGACTTGGAGATTTTAAGACTTTAAGAGATCTGTCATTTTCGACTAATTATTGCATTGGAAAATATATTTTTGATATGCGTTTCTAGATATCCGAAGCGAAATATGATATTACACTAAATTAAAAATTCTCTTTTACGCAAATATCGATACACCGATGCTGTTGCATTGAACGAAAACTACAAAGTTTAATCGAATTGTTGCCCACCATTTCACTGTTTGTTTATCCAGTATCGACCAACCTTAAATGATCTTGGCCCCACTTTACCGGATAAGATACACGTATTCAACGCACGCGTAAAAATGGATACAATTATCAACTATACGAATATTTCCAACGTAAACGTCTATAATTATTTATAATTGAATATATACCCACAATCGCTTGCAAGTTCAACAGTTCAAGAAAGAAGAAGGAAAGAGTAGAAACATACACTCAGCCAGTACAAAAGCTTAACCGTTTACAACGAACTCAATAAGTTTCCAATGTTACTTTTTTTTTTTTAATACGTCTCTGTATTTTATCGGTTGCGGTTTAACGGTACAGTGTCGGTACACCTAATCTACTTCAGATCGCACGTTTCTTAATATTTATTTACATATATTATTTTACAGATACTTCGTGGTGCATGGTTGGAACAACTTTGATAGTTTCAATGTGTGTCTGTGTCACGACATACCGTTTTATAATATTGCTGGATCGTTTGGAAGATACGTATTAATATTTCTTTATGCATTCGATGACGGGTACAGGATTTGAATTCGCAGTACGTGTACATTTGTCACGATCTTGGAAAAGATTCATGCTAGGAACGATTTCAGAACCCGTATACGAACCACGCGGAATATAATTTCCGTGGCATTGATATTGTTTATATCAGTTCTTGTATTATGATGAAATTAATACGAACCCACCAAACGGAGTAACGCGTGAATTGTTATACAAATTTTTACTGTTAAATGAAACTTCATTCTACTTTATAGCTGGGGCCATCTGTGCGTAATGGCAACCGTGATATATGTGTATATGCAATTTGTTTAGAGTGGCGAAGGTTGAAACGCCAAACAGTATAATTTTAATTTTAATTCGCAACATTTTTTATTTCTAAGGGTAGCCAATTTGAAATGTTGAGTTCTTGTTGGCGACAGCTTGAAAGGACCCTTGATTGTTAAATATTTATTATTATCCTTTGAATATTATGAAATATTATTCCAAATAACACTTGCAAATATGATTGATTATACAGAATTCAATATTTAAAAGATAGATGCGATCAATAATTTGGAAAAGTTTATAAGATAGAAAAGAACAGTTTTATTACTTTACACTTTACATGGTTTGCACCCGGTGAATCACTGTCCATCTATGTTATACTCATTTAATTATCACATCTTCCAAAGTATCTTCTGAAACGCGGAGTAATATTTACGACAGCAAAATGATTAACAATAAATGTTCAACATATGACAGTCCTTTTATTATTCTTCAGGTGAGTGATTTCGACTGTAATTATCTCACTTGCAACGAATCGAAGTTTTTAAGAAAACGTTATGAAATTCTGACCACAATTGTCATAGGTTTCTTTACAAATTCAAACCAATATACTGTACAGACTACATCTGAATATTTGGTCACACATCAAATATTCTTCAATACATTCGATTCATTCAAGGAATCTACCATTTGTATTTTCAACACACAAGTACAATTCTATCGCAATGAAAGATAGTTCTGCGCAATCGGTTGGTGTAATCGTGATTAATAGTCGCGTTCAATAGCTCGTTTTCTCAGTAAGTAACTATGTATACAGACTATAGACAGTCGTAGTAAAACCAGAGTATTTTCCAGCGAGTGTCGAATGGATCGCGGAAATCGGATTGGTACGTGGTCTTCCGTGATCGTTACGATCGTTTAACGTTAAAAAGTGAACAAGTATTGTCGGCGAGCTACTACTATCGGATACCAGAGGCAACTACGGTGATATGATTGAGTTTCGTTCATCTCGTTTCCGTAGCTTCAAACGATTTCGATCGGAGCCTCCTCCGCGATCTCGTCATTTCACGTTTCTTTCGTTCGAGACGGATTCGCCGTTGCCTGTATCGCGAATCCCGTTGCTTCAATTGCCGTCATCCTAATTGGATTCGAGGAGGGAGAATATAGTTTTCACTTCGAATTTCATTCGAAAATCCGAGCGTAAATTTTGTTCGAAAATTCGCGCGGAAGCGTGAAATACATGAATTCTTTTCTTTCGGATGCAAGTCGATATTCAAATAAAGAATATATAACATTCAGCATGTTTAAAAAATTGCTCCTTTTTTTATTTCTATTTTATTTGAATGTAACGAACGCCTGTGGTATGCAATTATATTGCTAGTATTGTAATCGTCACTTTCATTTACAAGTTTAAGAAATGGGGCAGAGGAAGCCAATTCAAATATTTTCATTCTCGATCCAATGTTTGAGGATACGAGACATTTTTAATTATGAATTAATTCATTGGTTTCATTGGTGGTTACCTTTGAAAAAAACTATTAGATTTATTCACCTCGGTATCATCTTTTATTGTAATCAGGGATAAGAATAAAACCATAGCAATAGCGTGGACGTTAACACTGGTACGAAATTTTTAAAGCGTGAGAATGCACATTCCGGTAATTTCCGACATTTCTATGTTAGAATCTTGGAAACTTATTCCCTCTAGAATCGTCGAGGAACTCGGCACAAGACACGACCCAAGCATTTGAAGGTAGACCATTGGAACTGTAAGGCTAAGTTAATTCCAGAAGGACAGTTTAGTGGGAATCATGGAAAAATAGAAAACTTTGTTCGTTCTATAAAGAAAGTTTTAGGTCCACTCCATATAGAACGCGGTATTGTGACTATCTTAATAACAGTAACGTGTAAAGTGTAGCGTGAATTTGGTCTATTCATTCTTTTTTTTTTATATCCCTACGAGCTTGATTAGTATGTAACGTACAGCTGCGTCTGAAAAATCTGATAACCTTTTCTGCTTCCTTGTGACCAAGATTGAGAAGATGTTAGACGCAAACAAAAGAAATGGATATGTATTTATATTTACAGATTACAGAATTACAGATTTATATTAGAAGGAAATGTTGTGAATAAAAATAAAACGACGCAGAATTTATTTATTGCAAAATAAATTGCGGAACATTTGTTATGGTGCACTAAGTTTATTCAAATGTATACCTGTAATGGAAATACCCTTTGCAGAGGTTGACGTGTACGATGTCAATTTTTAGGAAAAAAAGGCAGGAAGAAAAATTTGTTTACGACACGTTTGTACAATATATATTATATCGATCACTAATTTGGGATTATATGTAATTAGCAACTGCTGGAGCGCGTTGCTTCATTAACTAGAATGACTAGAATAATATTAAATATTGCTTTCTAAGGAATGTTCAAATTTTTGTACGAACATGGTTGTAGTTATATTGAAAGGCTTTTTTGCCAATTATTTCTACGAGACTTAACTTTGCCCTGAACATTTTCATAGTATTTGCATTGCAACCAGTCCAGTTATGCATTCTTGCTTTAACGTAGAGCATTACTAGATCACCCATATGTAACCACAATTTTGTAAATGGGGTAAATGAGAATTTGTAAAAGCTATAATAAATGTTTATAAATGAACGTGATGGAGATTCTGTATATGTTCAGATAATTGAAATAATTGAAACAATTGAAACTAAATGAGATAATTTAGTATCATCCACAATTAAACCAAATTGATAAAAGAAAGTATAGAGTTAGTTCGGGTCATCGCATTTGCTATCCCATTACCCAAACAAACGAAATAATAATCCGAAAATTATTTCTCTAAATTGTCACGCAATACTTTTTCTACAGCGAGATCAGATTTTTAGCAAAATCTTTGCATTGCATCGAGCTTTCACATTCCTATCAAGGATTGTTACTGTTTGCTTAATATCAATTAGCATTATTATAATAATTTTGCAACACTACCTGCTGCAACCACGTGTATCGTATAATAGAAGAACTAGAGTCAGGAGAAATTACGACTATTCATAACTACAGCAAGAATTTCAAAGATCAAATGGCAACTACGTCTTAGATATTATGAGCAGATAGAGGCATGATAATCGAATAAATAAAATTGGACCGTCTTCATTGAAAGGAAAGTGTAGAAAGACTCCGAATTTCGACCAATTCGCGCGATATCACATATTCTAATTGCAAGCTGTAAGTACAGCGAAATTTCCATTACAGCAGAACCGTAACTCTAATTGTCTTCTTGCCGTCCATATTCAGACGCGATATCATCCTAACACATTGCCTACGAAATGCCACTGGAAATTCTATTCAAAATGCGATAAAAAAGAAGCATGTACCTGCACGTTGTTCTTTTGGTTTTCTTATTATAGTATATTAATTAAGGGAAACATAAGGAATTTTTTTACCGTGCAAAGGCATTTTTAACACCGCCGAAAAGTTAAGGTAGAACAAATGTTTCAAGTCTAAGTGAAACATAAAATAAGATAATATGCACATTTATATTCACGGTTTATGTAACTCTTTTTATATTTCTTGTTGCACAACCTCACTGCAATTTTTAACGTACTAGCCGTATGTTATTTTATATTTCGACATTTTTTTTAGAGAGAACACACTTGTTACTTTATAGTGTCAGATATAGAATATTATTAAATCCTACGCCCGCTTAATTTTACATATTATTGTTCTGCCTGAGTTTCGCCTAAATGTTTATTCAATTATCCATTTAGAACTAAAAATTCCTCGTTCTAATCGTGATCCCGGTTTATTGATTTTCTGTATATGTCACCATTTTATGTATCATATTGGCCGAGTTCGGTATGAAATTAAGAGAAAATACAGATATGCGAGATTTTTCTCAAATTGTACGCAATGTGTTAATAATGCATATCGGATTATAATTCGTTCAATATATTTAATATAGTTTTAAAGTTATCGTTCTTAACGCTTTGCGTTCGGCTTTGAAATAATATTTTCTTATTTCTTAAAAAATTGCCCTCGGAATGTTTTTCGTTCGCTTTTACGGGGATTGAACGAATGGATAGGATAAAGTATGTAGACTTGAGACATTTAAGTTTCGTTTGAGAGCAAAGCGCCTTTTAGCCTTTTTCTTGCAACACCTCTGCATTTGTAATGCGAGGCTGTCGGAAACTTTTCCTTTAGGGAACATCGAACAACTTGGAGAAATTTGTCGTCTTAGAGAACAACAGATATGGAAAGTAAAAGTAGATTTATCTGGTAGATAAGGAACATGTTTTCTTTACGAATGTTTAAATTCATACACCAATTATTCAAAACATAAACAAAGCAATAAAATTATCTAGGGGTGTACAAAAAAAGGCACGGGTCACAAGATTACCTCCGGTTTTGTAGTTTTGCTATATATTTACTTCCAATAAAAAAAAATTCGTTAAACTTTGTGACAGAATCCACATCTTATGGTGATAAAAAAAACTAATCAATTGAAATAAAATAGAGTCTGAGATGAAAAGTGTTAATGTAAGGTCTCATAACTTAAAGCGATCTGTAATTCTTTACAAATAAATAAGTACTAATTAAATTACAAAGAAAAGATATTAAAAGGATAGCCATCAATCAAAGTATTCCATATTTAGTTAAAAAAACAAAGCGACGCGCAAAGCGTTAAGCAAATCTACTTTCAATCGAATATTCTTGTATTTATATTATATATGTGTTTATATAACGTATATACCTATACATTTGATGATATTCATATACATATGTACACATTTTTTCGGCCGATTCGCGAACACTACTTGCTTTTCACAACCTCCGCCCCAACATTTTGCACTTTTCATGAATAAATTATTATTTCACTGATGCACATATCAGTCCTGTATAATTTTATAAAAATTGCAAAATATCGTTACGAGTGTATTTATACATATGTAATATATACTTTTATACATATCCTTAGATTTTCCTTTACATTTTACCTAGAATTGCCTTTTCGTGCTGAACAACATATTCTCCAATAGAATAATTGAATTTTGCCAACAAAGATATAACATACGATCTAATCTTTAAGCATATTTATTGCACAGGCGTAATAACAAGATTTACAATTCCTACACGTGAACTGAAACAAGAATTTATCAGTGACTTGACTGGAAAAGCAAAGAAACGTTTCCAATTATGCTCCCGATTTATAATCATTTAACTAGCGAGGTTAATTTTTGTTACAATGTTCATTTTCTCTTCTACATCGCAGGTGTTCTCCTTTTCTCGTTTTTCTTGAATCACTATGATTTTGATGAGCATTCATGAATACTACCGTGTTATACGTATATACGTGATAATATTTACGAACAATTTCTATTCATTTCAATTATTTTAAACGTTTTATAGTTAGTAGACGTTATGGTCCAGTTAACAAGTTGTTCCAAGGAAAACAATTTTTTGAATTTCAATAAGATTGCTTGTGCATTCGGTCTGATGCTATTTGTTTCATTGTTAAGGGACACTTTTAGGTAATGTTAGTGGCAAAAGTATTATATATTGGGTAAGCAATGGACTTTAGGAATCCAACTATCAAAATACGTCACGCGCATTTTATATTGTCAAGACAACAGGCCGTGAAAGGTAGATCATTTATTCGTGCAAGAAGCTGCGATTATTCGAAAAATAATTTTCCCTTGTGCTGGTCATCTTCAGAATGAATAATTACAATATTAACATTTTCTATTCTTACAATATTTCTGTCCAATAAGCAAAAATTATAGACTCGAAAATAGCTTAATAATTTATAATGGCATCGAACAGAGTCCAATAATTGTGTAAAAAAGTAATGAATCGTCATGATTGATGAAAAAATACTGCAAATATTTAAAGCAATATCTTTGCACCTTGGTATTATGTTAATTGTCCAAACTGTTCTTCTTATTTTCAACAAAATGTGTCCAGTACTAGCCGACATAGTAATTTACCAACGATATTTAATATTGATTGATAAAGTTTCATCATTGAAGAAATTTGATTTCCAAACTCGAGCCGTTTGTGACTCGAAATTAACAAAACCATTTCGTCGCAAACACCATTCTGACATCATTAATCGATTAAATGTACAACAAATAATTTCGGGGTATTCCTCGAATAATCACGCAGGATGTTAATAGTCATCATTTACAAGAGAACTTTATCGCAAAATGAAATTATCAATATCATTTTTTTTATTGTTCTTACGTGAATTCATGTACACGTTGTTGATTGTCTCCACTCATGATTGGCAATATGTAATCACCGAATGATGCTCCATTTGAAAAATCCAGCAACTTTTTGTCATTCTGTTAAATAATTTCGTTTCTCCGCTTAATCAATTATACTAATACTCGATGTTAAGGTTAATGACAAAGAGTTTCGAGATTGTAGCAAACGTTTCTCGTTGAACTGTTTTGAATCAGTAAAGTTTTAATAACTTTACACTAATCCACGTGTTAATTTCATTCGCAATCAATTCTAAAGAGGAAAGCTTTGAGATATTATTGCGATATGGTTGTCTTACATTATTTCTCTTTTGCATAGATACACTGAATAAAATTTATTATCGTTTACTTTCGATGGTAATTTTTGTATCTCCGCAGAATTGTTCGTCACCATAATGTACAGTAATTAAAAAAAGAAAATGTTTCTATTTATCTTTCTGTTTTCAAATATTTTATCAGGCCCATTATTTATGTGACTGAATCAACAATCTCTTTCTTGACTATTTTAAATAATATTTCAAATTTTAGACTAATATTTTAGGATTTACTAATATTGTTTATAGGATTTTAAATATTACAATAATATTTTTCTACAATATCTGTTGGGCATTTTTCTTGTGTTTCGTTTACTAGCTTTGCATTTTCATTTTCTTCAGTTTTCCACTCAAAATACTTTTAATCCGGCACTCCCATTTCCCAGTTTGCACGTCTCGATCGTTATCTTCATTTATATTTCAAAACATTCAGCGAGAAACGTTCACTTTGTACAGATAAAAACGATGCAACGTCGAGCTGCTTCGATTTAACAAATTTGCAAAACTCGTGCTGTACATACGGGGCGTACCTACATAATGAATATAGTTTTATAATCCTACAGTGTCGTTTACGTTATTTACAATGCTACCTTAAATTAAGATTCTATCGTCGATATTTTGCAGTTGCGTTACAGCGGAGTTAGTCGTGTGGTAGGCACCATAAAATTTTTATATCGTACGATTGTAACATGCAAAAATGCGTTTTACAGAGTATTAAATTACCCTTCGAGGTGGTGACATTTTTATAGACAATTCCATGAAACATAAATCGACCGCAGTTGAAAAGTGGTCGCAAAGAAGTGAAAATTATCGACGTTTTGTATCGATACGTCGACTAGCCCTTGTCAGTTTCAATTTAGAACGTGAGACTTAAAATTACTTATGAAAACGGAATGCCTTTGGGGCATCGAGCGTTGTTAAATTATTGTATAGGAAATGATAGAAGAGGAAAGAAACGACGAGTGTCTTTTAACGTAGCAATTTTAATCCAATGCGCTCCGATACATATGCTAACATTGGTGACCAAAAAAATCAAAGGTGTTATTAATAACTCTTTTGTGTAGATGTCACCTTCGACACAAATCAAGTGAAATGAAATGAAATGAAATTAATCTAAATTAAACTGACTTAAATTAAATTAAATTAAATCAGATTAAATTAAAAGTGAAAATAAGAAAATTGTTCTATGAGAATCTGTTTTATGTGTGTATTATAATTTGATAAAAACCATTTATTATTCACGACTAACACTTTTGATATCTCGTATATGTAAAAATGTATTAACGAATTAGAGCAACTAAGTAATTACTGTTTCTTTGGACAACGTTTACTCAAAGTGTTCTATCGGTTTGCGGTTGGTTGACTTTATAATTTATAAATGTTATATGCTTGTATGCCGCATTAAAACCACACTTAAGTTTTTTTTTATTTACTGTTCCCAACATGACAAATGTTACTTAATGCAAAGAGCCCCGAGATTCAACATTTTTAACAATTTACCAGTCAAATAGACATTTTCAATGTAAACTTTCCTTACGTTCCTCAAACTTTTGAAACTCAATTTTTACAATAATACTGGCCTCCTTACTGAAAAGAAATATTAAGTTATTACTAAAAATACCAAAAACAACATTTCCATACGGACAACGAATATGAATAAAAACTTAATCGGGGGAGGAGCGCAAAGGTTCTAATAATGGAATGTTTGCGTGCATAATACTTCGCTTACACGGTTTAAAAATACTCCTAAAAATCGCATCGCTTAAGAAATGTTCCCTACCGTTGCTATATAACTAATTTATATATACATGTATATATTTACAGGACTGCGTTTACGTTAGACTCTACAGTTACATAGCTAAAATGGTATATATTTTCAGTGCAATATTTCATTCAACTATAAATGTTATCCTAGTTAACAAGAGACTGGTCCTTCCCGCGCAGAGATCGATTAAACTCTCAAGAAGAGAGAGAGAGAGAGAGAGAGAGAGAGAGAGAGAGAGAGAGAGAGAGAGAGAGAGAGAGAGAGAGAGAGTGAGTGAGTGGTGAGTAGTCGGGATTAAAACGAATGCAATGCGATGCTCTTCAAATACGTTTGTGCCACTCGAGAGCACACGTGCGTCCCATGAAAACGAACGATTCAGGGCGATTCGAAAGGAAGTGCCCATACGTTCGACCATTCGAGTGTAGAATGCAGAATAATTCTGTAAATTCGAGGGGGAGTCTTTTGAAAGTCAAGAAATCGAAGAATCGTCTAATTACTGGATCACTGATCAAGTTAACCCTTTTGATTTTGAATTTAAGAAGAACAGAACAGTGTGGCAATGGTATGCAACGTTCAATTAAATATATGTATTGTATCCTGTAATTTATGTTCCAAGTGATACCCTTGTGGGAAAGGTATCGTAATAATCGTATGAAGGGAAAGATTTAATTTAACAATTTTTGCCGACTTTCATTTCGCTGTTCGTAGGTAAACTCTGCCTTCGAAATTATTCATGTTTGTACCTAAGAATTTCTCAGGATTACATTGCTAACAATAAGTGAATATCGAGGTACGCCTTCTTCTACTCGAATGGCCAATGAGAATAGTAATGTAAAAAGGAAAATCCTCCTTGCTCTACGACACACACACGCATGCACACGCGCTTAGAGTAGCTTAGAAATTATATTTGAATTTACGCATATATTTTACAGTGTCGACAACATCACGGTTGTTTTTACGTGCCGCAATATTCAATAGCCTACGTAGAAAATATAAATATATTTATATATGCAGAATATAATTCAATTCTCTGTTTCTCCTTCTCTTTTACCTTTTTTTTTCTTTTTTTGTTTCGTTTTGCGGTATATATTTTATTTGTTCATCCGTGGCATGAGATCACATGCAATTTTTTTAGCTTGTTATTCATTCCTGAGCAATAGTCGTGATTACAGAATGTTCGCGACGTGCTGTCAAAGCCGTGACAGCGTGCTAATATATTCGAAAATATGTCCACGAAAGTTCATTAAGTAGTACAATGTTTTCAATCAAACCTTCCATTCGAATACTTAAAGGAGTGAAATTCGAGGAAACACACATTTGCAGATTTAATCGTTTCAAACGCAACCCCGATTTGACAAGCATACCAAGTTTCCATTATAATTATTAGTTACCGAGAAAATGTATAATTTCAAAGACGGTTAGAACTTTCACGGTAAAAGTACTCGTACAAATATTACCTCAAACGATCATTAAAAATTCATCCGACTAAAAACAAATCACGAACATCTTGTACATCCACGAACTAATTGTTCCACTCTCTGCATCGAAGATCAACATTCGCGTGTCCCATGAAAATTCGCTGCACACGAAAGGAGTGAGCATATCCTCGGCGACTATGCAGGGAGATGCGTTTTTCTTTAAAAAAAAAAAGGAAAAAAAGATCGATTCGCTACAGCCATACGAAGCGACGATATTCGCACGTTTCGAAGCATATACAATACGCATGTATAATGCTCTCCTGTGTATACCGGCGAGTTTTGCGCTAGATATCGAAGAGAAAACAAAGAGAAACGATCGTTTCGAGGAAAGTATATTTTTATGCATAGAACTCGACATCCTCGATTTCCTTCTGACTAGGCTAGCAGTAAGTTTGTCTATTTGAAAAATCCGTGATTAACGTTAAGGCTTAATAATTGATCATTATTACCAGCAGAGACTAGAACTTGTATCTGTATGTGTAATGTATAATATATATTTATATGTATACTATATGTATATAAGCCTATAGAGATATATCTCGTCTAGGAAGTTTCTCTTTATTTGCTTATTGTTCCACTCTATTATTCCTAGTTGGCCCAAGTGATGTTCCCAATACGTTTGCGTCCGTTTCTTCGGCGAAACGTCCTAAGCAGCTCTTCTTTCTTCCTGCTTCCAGTTTAGTTTTCCATTGTCACCAAACTTCCGTTACCAATCTCGCGTTCCTGTACTTTCTTTTCGTACAACACCCGATTCAGTGTTCACCCACTGGACATATCGGTTCACCCGGAGTCTCGACGTACAAGTTGCGCCTTTCGCGACACGAAGAAGCGTCGGTCGGCCGAGGATTCGCGATTGACGCGGCGAATCGACGATGTTTGTTCATTTTTGTTCTCTTTAATGCTTCGTTCGGCTGTATCTCCCTCGCGATTGCCGGAATCGAGAACAATCGTTCCTGTGCGTTTAACGTGATCGTTTTGTAAAGGATTTGCTGCGAGGACCATACGTCTTACGTAACGGAAGTATCCAAACGACGACGTTTCCTCGTCGAATGAGCTTCGCTCCCGTCGACTCGTGCCAGTTTTCGATCCCCCTAGATCGATTTCCTTTGGGAGAAATTACGCCCTCTGCGCTGTAGAAGGGGGTAGATTTTCGTATTTTTCTTTCACTTTGTTTTCATTCGTGAGCTGTGAACAGTGTCAAAGGAAACGATTTTCTCTTTTTGCTTTTTTTTAATGTTATAAAGAAGATCTCTTCACCGCGGACGATATACTGCGTGGATACGATTGCTTTGATTCATCTTTGCTCGATCAGGTACAGTCACGATTAAGCTTGAGCGGAGGAGCTTAATTGGGTCTCGGAGTGTGGATATACTTAAAGTTTCGTTGCCTTTAAAATTTATTGACGATGTAAAGTAAATTGTTACTTCGAAGAGAGTATAAGGTTTGGTCTTCCCGATATCGCGTGAAATTCAAGCTTTCAATGATTGCTGTCCTTGAGCTGCAATGAGCTTTTTGTAAAATTATAAAATTACAAAGTTCTCGTAAGAATAAGATCGGGATCAATCAGCTTCCATTCTCGTATTCCTCTACCAATTCCATTATTCGTAGTAATTCGTGGTACAATTTGGAATTTTCCTATTTCATTTCCACCTTCTATCTTTCGCACCTCGTCTAAATTAAATACCATGCTTCCTGGCATTAAACCGACATATCACATTCCAGAATCAATCCAATCTGTTCACCTTACCGAACGTCGATTAGTTATTCCTGGATCACTATTTTATTTTCTCGAGACACTATGTCTCATCATTCTTTATCCGCATAATTTTCAACCATAGAACATAATTCTTATTTTGGTCTTTGTTCCAAAACTTGCGCAATGCAGAGACGCACGAACGGCTCATTTTGCTACGCAGCAATTAATCTTCAGCAATCCCTTCGTATCCTTGTATCATTATATCGTGACCATCTATATTCAGTAATCCACTCGCACTCGCAACCATGGCGCGCGATTTTGCTCATCTCCCTCGATGTCAACCAAATCGTCCCCTCATTTCATCTTTCTTATACGCCTAAATATATTTCTCTCAATTCCTCAATCGTCAAATGTAATTCTCCTTTCCCTCGCTTATTTCACAGCATTCACTTCAACGTTGCATTACTATAATTATAATACAACTATCGTATTACCATTGCGTCCACTCTAAGGAGATCCCAAAGTGTCTATAATATCTAATAACACGTCGTTCACCCATTATGATTTATCCCCGTCTCAGTTAATTCCGCAGCTCCCACGTTCAATCCACTGCCTGTCCGCCTTTCTTTTCAGACATCAATTAAAACCAACCGCTTTCTTTCTCCGCTCAACGGCACCTCGATCATTCAACGCCGCTTTCCTCTTTTCATTCATTAATTCCACAAGCCTCCTCTTCGAAACCCAGTCAGCCCCAAATCACCATCAGCTTCGTCCGTCGTTTTCCCAGTTGCCTTCTCGCCTCTCCATTTACCAAGTGAAAAAACAATTTAAAAAAGGAAGAACCCCCCCCCCCACCCCCCACCGCGCCAAAAAAGCAAGAAAAAGAACAACTGCAGTAGAACCGTCCGTGTGTGCAGCTTCCTTTGAACTCTATCCTCACCACGGTTGGGATCGCACGAGCGTTTCAGCGAATCGGTGTGACGTTAGCTCGCGAACGACGGAGACCCCGATTCAGCTGCTCTCGCTGAGCATGTTCGCAGCCACGTTGGTTATAGTAACACGGGGCAAAGTCCACGGTATTGCCGGTGTACGCGAAACAGATGGCACGAGTTTGCCGGGGGCTTTCTGTTACACGTCGTCCTCTATACTCCTTAGGGGTATTTGTTGCTTTTGTGCCAGCGCGTTCAGCACGTAGACCAGCTGGTCCAATTTCTTGTCCATCACGGACAACTGCGGACAGAAATAGTTTCCATGTAAGAATCAATCTTCTCGGTCTGCTCGTGAGCGCAAAAAAAAATCTCCACCCTCCAGGCAGAGGTATTTTTTTCATTTGATTCTCCCCCGTTTTTTCATTTATCCTGCCCGATTATTTGAGGGGGATCAGAAAACGTAGGTATTAGTAAATTAGGTTCTCGGCGAACAATGAGACGGCGGGAGGAGAATGGTTTAGATATTTGTCATTGTTTAGATGGCGTTCCGTTGTGTGTTTTCCATTTTGGCAAGGGGGAATGGCGGGTGATTAGGGTTAGATCGAGGCTGGGTTCAGAATCGTTTAGCGAGGTGAGGGAACACTCGAAATGCCATTGGTCGGATGAAATATTTGATGCAGTATTGATTTTGTACTTCATCCTTTCCTTCCTTTTTTTTTATTGGTATAAAAATGTCGAGGTTCATGATGCTGGATATTTTATGTGAACATTACATTCTGATTTCAGTTTTGCAGCTTTTTGTTTATAACTATTTCTTTGTATTTTATTGTTATAATATTGTTCGATGAATAGAAAATTATTTAAATCGGTATTTTTAAATAAATACGATTTTTTTAGCGATTTCATTTCAATCCATTTAATGTTCGTCATTTTCTCATGTGAAATGGTAAATTGAAAAAGTAAAAATCAGTGGTAATATTCGTTATTATTAATATTTTCGTTTTCTCGCGATGCATAAATATTTAATTTGGAATTTCGTAACTTCCTTGATATATGTACAAATCTTCCGTACCATTAAAATCAATAAATACAGTACGCTCGTTATTATTAGTAGTACTACTTTCGATATTAATAAATATTGAAACAATAACGATCGGCATGCCGAATGGCCTGTTCTGTAGAAACGTACATGCATGGCATGAAATATTCATATGCATATTTTATTTCATAAAGGTAGATCATTTCTCTCGACGTTCTTCAAACAGTACTGTATTATCTGAAGATAATACAGCAATTGTTATTTATTTCCCATTGGAATAGAATCTTATTACTTTTCGTCCTCACAGGCATGAAATGGAATATTTCCCATTAACTTCACGTGAAGTGCGCAGTTAATTAGGATTTATCAATCGAAGTAATCCATAGAAAATACTTGAGTTAGGTAATTTGGTAATTAATATTCGGTAAAACAGATATCCAAAAATGACCAGAATAGAGAAATATGATATTAGAAAACAATTAACGCTGCACTATGAATAACCAATAAAACCAATAAGTTACAGTTGTCGGTGTTTTAAAAATTGCGTACAAAAAATCCACGTTTCAAAGGAATTACCCTGAAACTATACTCTAAAAACTTCAATAAACTCGTTGAAATCCACTGTGCAACAAAAACGCAAGTAATCCCCAAAATTCCCCTTCAAAATAGTTAATACCGGCGCTTGAAAAAGAAACAAAAAAATAGAAAGTCAATAAAATTTCCATTTCCCTTTGAAAATCCTCGCACAACATTATCAATGAATTCACTAACAACTTCTGAAATGCGGAATTAATCCGAGCAGTTGTAACGTCACGTGTACCAACTCGATTGTACGCTTTTAATAAACGACGTGAACATGATATCCCCTGTGCTATCAGTCACCCCTTCCAAGAGGAACGGGTACAATGAGGGATAGACGACCGCCCACACCTACCGGCCCTTAGAAATATGACGGTGAAAACGAATACTGGAAATACCATAAAACCAGAAGAAGGCTCGTAAACGGACTCACCTGCTGCTCGACCCTGTACAAGCGTGCGCCTATAGTCATTGGCTTGACGTTGCCTGCTCGGTCGATTCCTGCTAGGTAGCTGCCTGGTTTGCCCAGGGTCTGGTCCAATCTCCTTTGCAACTCCTGTGAAAAGGCGCAGGTTAAGCGTCTTAATGGAGAAGATGAGACACCCTTAAGAGTTTCTAATGTAAAGGCTACTTGGTAATCTCGATCGATCATTTTGTTATACATGAATCTTTTGTACTTAATTTGGTCAAACATTTTTCATGCTACACCGGGCATCATTTAGTTGCGTACATAAATCAATAGGAATATATGTATAATAAACTTTTGTATGCATTCTACCCTTTATGGATTTGTGGTATATTTTGCGTAATACTATTCTCTGTGTATTATAAAAATATTATATATTTTTGTATTGTAACAACCGTGGATCTGACAAGAAACATTTAAAATAAAATTAGCAACTTTCTTTGTTTCACTGTCTGATAGGATATCCACG
Source organism: Nomada lathburiana (assembly GCA_963667235.1). Classification (NCBI taxonomy): domain Eukaryota; kingdom Metazoa; phylum Arthropoda; class Insecta; order Hymenoptera; family Apidae; genus Nomada; species Nomada lathburiana. The sequence goes on along the minus strand of OY763897.1, from coordinate 1,124,476 downwards.
TTGCTTTGATCGCGCAACAAGCTTGCTTAAAACAGAATACACGGTCATACACGTCTATTTTTAGATCCGATATTTAGCCAGCCTTCTAGCAAAGCATGCACCTTAAATGTTTAATTGAACCAGATCCTGGTGAGCATTTTTCAATATTCACATTATAATAGCCGTTCATTATCTTCGATCGAGAAGCAACATCTATACGTACATTATCGACGGCGTGTCATTAATCGGGCCGTAGTAACGATTAATTGTTCTAATTAATTAATCTCATTTCACCGTATTTCACCGTAACAAGATAGGCTAAATAAACCGGACATGTTTCACGTTGGCGGTAAAGCAACATTGTTCCAGTTCGACAATATTTTACAGAATGATATTTAATTATTAATTATGAAAAATTATTCAAAGTCTAAAGTTATTCGGCCAAATTCATCTTTTAGTGTGGTAATATGTAATTGACAGTTTCCACATACTAGCGTATTATATGTATAATAATTTGCCTTATTAATTTATTGTATATTATTTACGATGCACCATTTCCATACAGGTTCGTAAATCATTCAAATAATCAGACCTTTCAGTAATACGTGATATTAGTCTATCATAACCCTCGTCTCGGATAACGTCGATGCCAAAACAACAATTGCAACATTTGCGCGACGTCGACAATCGTAAGAAAATTGAAACAGCAAACGAATATCACTCCGTGCTACGATAATAATATAACGAATTGGCGTCTGTTCTACTGCGTTATCGCGATAAAGTTGAGACTCGAGAGAACAGTTAAACGAAATTTCAACGTCGCTGGGCGAAAGCTTAGGTGTGTTATCGATTTCCCGGATACATAATAAAGCCCGCTTTCACCCCGAAACACGATTCTCCAACAAAGGACGACGCATCCGCGAAAGTTGGATTAGCACGATCGAGAATTTTGTACAGAATAATCGCGTTGTTCCACGTCATTTCCGGCAGAGCTTGCAGCCAGGTATGCTTGACTCATTTAGAACGGTGCGATGATAATTAAGGTAAATTGCGAGTATCCCGTTTCATGGATAAGGGAAGAATGGATTACGGGAATGAGTTGCATCTGCGTTCAATACTATCTACATTCGTTAAATTGTGAGAAAATATCGGCGTTGTTATAATGAGAATGGAGAGTAATCCGCAAAGCTAATGTTTGTATTAAATGATTATGGTTAATCATCGACAACCGGTAAGAAAATACTTTGATAGTACTGAACAGAATAATTTGTTTCATTTCTTCTGTACTTGTTGGTATTTTTTTAACAATAAAAAACATTTAATTCATTTTCATTTTTCCTTTCAATATTATTGGAGTATCTTCTTTTAATAATATATTGCTATCGTCGAACTTTACTTTCATTCTTCGTCTTGAATTTACTACGAAACGTAGTTTACTACTAACAAATTGCGAAACTACTGCACCGGCATACACTACTATCCATAATCGATTATATTTCAACTAAAACCATTTCATGATATTTTTCCAAGGAATATCCAATTACTGATTTCATAGCAATTAACGTTCTGTAAATTTAATCCCCTCCGAATCCCACATAAACTTAATATTACCACTGCTGGTATAGTAATTTGTACATACTTCATTTCAACAGAGTTCAGTAATATATAAGTAATACAAGGATGAAACACCCTGTTAACTTAGTTCTTTTGTATTACTATACAGGGTGGGGCAAAAGTTACTTTATCATTTGGAAAAATCGTATGTTTGGTTTGTAATCATTTTGTCAGTCTTTTTTTCTTTTATAAATAAAGTATACCTTAAACAATTTATGTGACGCACATGTCATGAAATCATAGCAACTTAAAAAAAAACCTTTCATCCAATTTCGTCTTACTTCCAATATTATACCGTACAGCACGGGCCTGTTTTCTGCGAAGATATTTGAAAAACCGAATTCACGTCGACAAATGAAGAACTGCAATTCAATTAAAACACAACGCGACAGAAAGCCGTAAACAATCTTTCCCCAGATATTTGAAATATAGTAATGAAAAAAAGCGAGGGACGAGTTGAATGTTTCATGGATATAATTTTTTGTAACCAAATTATGAAAAGGAGCTGTTCTATTTCCATACATAGTTTACTAATGGAAATTTTCGCTTCTACATATTTAGTTTCACAAAAGCTACAGTGAAATGAGATGAGAAAGTGCTTCCTTTCGTATTCTGTAAATTTCGGCCCTTCTCGAAACGTATATAATTACTTTCGAATTATTCACATAACAATTCCACACCCTTAACCAGCAATGTAACTGTGCGAAATAAATTGGGTCTCGTCCATCGTCAACGATGGTTTATCGCCTGAAACACCATGAAGTGCGATCGCGGGTGCAAGGGGATGCTCGACACGCCGCCGATTGGCAGGCTATTATGTCGACAACCGATCGACTAATCTAGACACGACGCGGCGATCCGTCCATTGACAACTCCATTGTCTCGTAGTCTGGCATTCGCTTTATTTGCTCGCAGCGATTGGCAGCGAAGTAATAATTGTCGACGCGCAATCGGCATTTCGCCCACGAGAAACCATATGCGATACAATGACCGCTATCGTCGATGCTCGCGGCACGGTGAACACGGTGAACACGGTGAACGATATGCGCTTCTTTCAACGGATGATGTTTTTTCTCGTTCCGTTGCCTGTCTTTTATAACTTTTGCATTTGACGGAGAGAATAGATGAGCCTTCGCATCGATGGCGGCGAATGTGCATTTTTTGGCAAGCGTCGATGCGAACAACGGCTGTGTGCGCGAGCAATAGGTATTGTAGAGATCATGTTCAGCAAATCTCGTGTGTTATAGAACACAGGGGGAAGAGAGTTTAGTGGATATATCAAAAATAGAACTAATTTATTACTAAAGGTCTTTCTTAAACTCTCTAACGGCAATTCTTTCACGTAAACACAACGACTCATTAACAGCTCGATCCACTCTAATGCACTCTTTCACCGTTCTATTCCTCACTGGCTCTCACTCGTTTTCAATCTCACAGCATCTATCCTCGTGTTTTTCTTAACTTTCTAACAAGGAACCTAGAGCTTTCGTGTGAAAAATTACGAGCCTCTTGTTCACGTTTTCGTTTCATTCTTCGAATCTTGTTGCCAATTTGAGAGGGCAAGGTAGCTAATCCGTTTGGAAATCTAAATCTAAATTTGGAAATACAATTTTCTCGAGAACTGCCTTCGACGAAGTTCATCTGCCGTGTTGACGTACATTTCAATCAGAGAAATATTTTCGACTTTGCGACAGTATTTGGACACTGTATGTACACTTGTCAACATTAATATTCGTATTAGCAAAGGAGGTTGCAAGCTTCGCGAGTGTCTCAAAGGACTCGGTTTTTCCCTTAATCAAAATACCTCGCAGAAGGTATACAATCGGAAACTATTCTCGAGTTTCTACTCTCACTCGTGAACGTAACTTCTTTTCCATATTCCGTTAAAAGAAATAAGATACGGTTTATCCTTTAAGAACATAGTTTTGGGAAATTTTGCCAATAGATTCTGCAGATATGGAAACAATACTCACTTCCATTGTTTGAAAAATTATATTGTATATATACGAGGGTAATTCAATAATATTTATAAAGTTAGAAGATTTCCTGAATTGCATAAATTGTGTTTTTGAAATGTTGTAAAGAAATATAAAATAAATTGAGTATTGTTTTTTCAATTTGAAGCATTTTAAATGATGCTTCAAATTTTATAACAAATCTAGTTGTTAATTTTGAAAATGGCTTAACTCCATTTGTGGTAAAAAAACACATATTATTCGCTTAATAATTGCTATTATTTTAATAGGAATTGTAAATTAAACACTCTTAGATACGCTTAAGCAGTGTGGCACATTCGTATCCTATAATGTGTATTTTTAATTTTTTTGAAACGCAAACGCTTAAATATCTGAATCTAAATGTAAATGGACTTAGGACACTTTCAAAATAGACGGCTCAATTATTCGCAAAATAGGGATATTTCGATGCATACTGATTGTTCGACTAAATGCTTATGCATGAGCATTTGTCGATATTCATTTATCACGGCTGTGCCTACTAATTTAAAGCAAGCTAGCTTAGTTTTCTTCGGTTTGACACGAGGGTAACAATAGACGCGCCGCTTTACATTTGCACTAAAGATCAGGGCGCCGTTGTTGCGCGACAATGCCTGTCAGCATACTCTGCTGCCCATTCCATAGCAATCTTGCAAAAGCTTAAATTTAAGGTACTAGATCATCCTTCTTATAACCCTGATCTTGTCTCCTCATATTTTTACCAAGCACGTTGACAAGCAAGAATGGAAGACTATACTGAAATATAATTTAGCAGTCAGAACTTTGCTCCCATTCTAATACATTTTACAATCGCATTGCAGATAATTCCACGGGGTCTTTCTGGCAATTCATTTCTAAAACTTCGATAGTACACACCATCTTGTAAAAGCATGACGCAAAGTTAGTATAATAAATGCAGAACTCGGGAATACAGTTCTGCGACAAGGTCCTGGAACTGTTCTTCAAGCGTAACAAGGTGGTTAGAAGTTAGTGTACAGGCAATCTGCCTGACAAATGTCTTGCCTGTTAATTTCACAGCACTATATGAACTCGATTGCGTGTTTTAAATGCCATTTTGTGCCCTGAAGCTTGATAAGTATGGAAACGATACAAGCGCATACAGTGTTTACGATAAGAGTTTACCATTGTATAAGTATTATTATATGAATTTAATGTTTCAAGTAATAATCTGCAGAGAATATTTTAATTGTAAAACAGTAATTGCCTGTTTTCTTTATCGATTACAAAATAGGGTCTGTTGAATAGGCAATTGAATATTACGATCATTTTGTAGCTTAGATGTCAATAGCCAATATTAATACAATTGAACTTAAAGTATGTTAGCGAACCTTTATACTTGAATACGTATTTTTATATGTTCCATTATTATGTATTACAGGTAAGAAAATAGTAATATAATAATCAGATTATTCTATTGAATGGTACAATAAAATGATTTACTCACTTTGATTCGCACCATCATGTTTAGATGACCCTGACTATATTGCTCGATCACATCGCGCACGTCGTAAGGTTTCCGTGCTTGCTGGAACTTTCTCCTTGCCACGAAGTACTTGATTTTCCTAATCGCCCTTATGGCGTTTCGATGTGCCTCAGTGAGCCTGAAAATGGCAGTGAATCGATTTGTAAAGTACCTATTAATTTTTCATATTATATTAATAACGGTTAACGTCTCGTGAGACACATTTTATCCCTACGATATTTGTTATCGCAAATTTTGATCACGCGAATGACACAAATTTCAACAAACCAATAATAACAAAGTACAATGAAATTGCACCTGTGTCAAATGAAACTTCAAATACTATTAACTAACGATAAGTAACGATTAGTTGAACATTAGCCGAAATCAACGTTAAAAAGAAAACGTGCACTACGATTTTCGGTAACTTTTGTTAACTTAAATTGTGCAGCAATTATGACGATAATTTGTTAAAACCAAAATGTGTACCCTTTCTGCACTCCATGTTAAACGTCATGCCTTTCCTTGATCACAATGATTTTTGCCAATTAATGAACATTGCAGCGCATATTTGCCGTAAACAAAAATGTTGGTCCTGACAGCGTGGGGCGCATACGACCCACGTGGCACGGAACGTGTTAAAAATAATTATTGCCCGGCGAAAAAACGACATCGTCCGTCGATTGTTCGCGCAGCTTCTGACGTCGATATTTCGAGTCACACGAAACCACTCTTCACTGTCGACTCGCGATACTTCTAGCTGCTTTACACCCACGTCTTTTTCCCCAGCAGGGTCCGAGGGACATTCTGAAGAAAGCGATCATTCTTCGGCTGTTTACGATTCAATACCGGTTTAAGGCTAGCAAAGAGTCTAACTCGTTCCGGAACAGAAATGGGACAGGAGAAATTTTGTAACACACCGCTGGGGGAGGATTTGCGTTACTCGATCAAGCTCTAGAACGACATCCTTTCGAGACACGTTACTGTCGGTATTTCATGGTGTCGAAATACATACAGGCTGTCCCAGGAGTATGGCTCTATATCCTATTAACTTGCAGCATCATTCATTTTAAAAAATATACTTTCCAACTTATACGTCCCGTCGATGTATACGGGGTTAATGCAATTTGTCTCCTGTCCTGCCCGATGCGATGGAAAATTGATTCTACAAATTGGATTGATTAGACCCGAGGAAGAACGTGTTTTAAATATTGGACAATTATTTGCGTTTCCTCAGACAATAAGGGGGGAACTAGCCACCGTTGATTTTTATTTTCTTCCATCTTGTATGTATAATGGTGAATAATATTTTGGTTGATCATTTCGGTGATTGGTTCAGTTTCGCGTCTTATGTGTATATTCAAATGCTTCACGAAGTGAATTAAAATACGTAGTTGCAAATTCATTGATGAATTTGTTGTTCCTGTTAGGAATATACTTTTCCAAAGTCTGCAGGTACACGGAAAAGTTGAATTAAGTAACAAAAAATAATAACAGAAACATAATATCCAACTTTTTAATTTCTCCGTATTTCGTCAAACTAAATAAAAATATAATATACGTTCAGTTCGAAATTGATCAAGGAAATTGGATTTAAGAAAAGACCGGACACCAAACGGCAAGGGAAAGTCTTATGCGCTAAACATTATTATCGAAATATTATAATGTTCCTTCTTCTTTTGTACCACGCAATTTTCGAAGAAATTCTCTCCTTTTTGTAAAATAATTAGAATGAAAACAGTCTCGTAGAAAACTCCACCAGAGGGCAACGCGGAAACTGTACCATCCTCGGACGGACCTCGACCACTCAATATTTTAGCCCCTCACTCGCCCCACGCATATTCTCAATTCGTGCGAGAAATTGGAGTGGCTCGACAATAACGGCCGTCGCGACGGTCGGCCACTTTCGCAAACGATTTCGCGTCTCGCCGGGAGAACGCGGAGAGCTTGCGCTATCGAAACGAAAGAATGCCGGAAGAGGAGGAAAAAAAATATAAAAAAGAAACACTGGCGCGATTCGCGTATGAAACGCGAGGCGTACGCGTCGCGGTACCGCGAGAAGAATCGCAGAAAAAGAGGAACTCCGGCCGCGACTTGTCATTGTGTCGGAGATTCGAGTATAGGACTGCAAAGAATGTAGGCCGTCCGTGAAGCGGAGTAATGCACCGCTGAAAAAATCACTTACGTGCCCGTGCTTTTCGAGGGAGAGGAGGCGAGAAGGGGGGAAAAAAGCTTTTCACGAGAGCCTACGCCGGGTACTAACGCTCCATTCCTTTTACGAGGACGAGAACTCCCTCGAAATGTCAATGCCGCGTGTATATAATTGCTTTCGAAGACGTGACTAATTTTACCACCGGCTTTAGTTCCGCGAGGGTGACGACAATCCTCGAATGGTGGAGCATCCGTGGAGGGAAAAGTGGTGAACAATCATTGGCAAATTTGTGGTTAAATATGTAGGCATATGTTTGTAGGAAGCTAAGGGAAGAAGATGAATTATGAAATATAGCAAAATAATGCAATCGTGTCTCTTTTTTAGCCGTTTGAAAGACCCACTCGCTAGCATCGAGCGAAATCAAATAATAAAATTAACGACGCATCGAATTTGCAAATAAATGCGGTATTTAGTCGATGAATGCACTTTGGCTTTTTATTACGTTTATTAGCCAGCGTGTATTCACCTATTATACACTAACGACCACATACATGGTGCAACATGTGTTTCCAGTATATTATACTCGCATGTTTTTTTAAGTAAGACGTAGTTTTTATAATTCTATTAGGCATGCATATGTTACTATATACATACATGGCGATACTACGTACTACCTACTAACGATGAAACTTAGAGTTGCATAATTGAAATTTACAGTTTGCATTGCACTTTCATTCAATCTCTGCGGTACAAAAATTTGTGCACAATTGTCCCCATAAATGTATATGGTCGATAGTGAAAAGTGTTAAATTGAATAACTATAAATTATCTTCGCGAAAAATTTGTTACCTCCACCTCAATATTTCTGCTGTATATTTGTTAAATGCTACTTCACGTATTAAATTACATTTCGTTATATTCCAGCAAGATTATTAAGGACACCCGGCAGGTAGAGGAAATTCGTGCAATGTTTTTTTTCCCCAAGACATCGATTTCGATGGACGACCGATACGGATTCGTTTCTGGCCCAATGAATCAAATCACTAACACATCGTTTGTATTCAGCAGCAATCCTCGTCCGTATTCAAATTTCTCTCGGCTCCACACCTTACGTACTTCCTGTGCAGCGGTTTTCAAGATCGATCTAATGGCAGAAACATTATGGTTCGCGGCACGGATAACGATAACGAGATCCTGCGGCCGTTTAATCGAATGTTCTACATATACGATACACGCCGTAGCTGGCGGACGAAAATTCTCCGGCTAATATCGGCTCCGCATGCAAAATGAAGCTAATTTGCATGAAGGTATAGACCTTCTTCCGTGCTTCGATTTTCCTCGTTGCGATTTATCCCGACGTCCAAGCGACAAACAGTTTTCAGCTGGATTTCCAAGAATACTTGTAGATATATCTTTACACTTAATTCACGATGCGAATAATAACTAAATGAAGTTAACCGCGATATTATTGGAACTTGTCGATTTTTCAGCACTGGCAAAGCATCCTCTTCGGTTTTCCCAATATAAATAATCCTTAACTCGATAAGCTTATCAATATTTAGAGGAATCATCCGATATTACAATGAATATAGGGTCCGCTGTAAACTGTAAAGCATGGGTTCAATTCGACTTTTCAAGTCATTCAATTATTACCCAAGAATTTTAAACACGAGACCGTCGAATAATGTTTGTACGCCTAGGTTTACTGACTCCTGTGACATCGGCGAGCGTCATTAAAAATGACGCATGTTTTCTTTCAAAACTGAATTCATTTAGTTCAGACATAATATACAGGGTGTCCGGTAACTCAGGTAACATCGTCAAATTGGGGGGGGGGGGGGTGATTCTGAACAACTTTCCCATTGGCAGCAATGGTGTTTGCAGCTTCGTTTGTTAGTTATTAACGAAAAACACTGGCCAATGGGAGCGCCCGTAATCGCGCTCGGTCGCTGTGTCAATGCGTTGGTTCACGACCATCCGGTTCCCTGAGTTACCGGACACCCTGTAATTTAGTTGTTCTCATGTTTACAATATTAATACACGTTTATTTATTTATGACTTTCGACATATGAAATCCGTCAAATTCACGGGTTCTGTACATCTAATGTCAATTTCTCTTTTATCCCTCCACCTGCCGCCAATAAATCGTTTCTCGAGCATTTCAACGCCAATAAAATAAACAGTGTACTCACGTGGTGACCCTTTGCGGTTCCTCGATATCAATGTCAATTTCGTCGCTGGTGGCCTCCGTCACGGAGCTCGTCTGCGAGGTGAAGAGGCTTCCCCTGCCAACCGGAAATACACTACTCACACTACCAGACTCGAGAACTAGTTCGTTTGACGTTCAAAGCCGCCCCAAAGAAAGTGCCCTTCAGTCGGCTGACGTTTCCTGTCACGCCAACTTTCCCCAACTCGCTATTATTTCGTCCGGAAATTTCCAAAGATTTTCTCCACCCCTAACCCTTACGCACAGTGCACAACCGTTGCTCCACTTTGCCAAAAGTTACTGCCCGATGGGGTAGAAATGTATAGGAGTTTCTTACTCCCTGCATTCCATCGACTTGGCGTCCCGTCGTCGGGATGATTTTTTGGAAAATTTATGTCGATCGAGACCTGGACACTGTTGTTTGAAAATTTAGCGCGGCGTTATTGTTGTTCGGGGAACGTTCGATGCGATATTGATGCACGATACGGGGTTCGGTGGCGGGTAAAGTTTTGCGTAAATGGTTACGGCTTGGAGCGAATTTGCTGAGGGTATACCGTTGTGTATTAATGGAAGCATTGCATTGTATGGAAAGATGGGAACACGGAGCTAATTAAAAGTAGTTGCACTTTTTGCGCAGAAATTGGAGATTGCGAATGGAAATTTCCGCGTGAAACAGTAACGATCGTTGGCGAGCGACGTTTAATGTTTATTGTGCAACAATATGCAGTAGTAAAGGATTGTAATATGCTTGATATATTGTTATAACAGAAATGGTTATTTCTGGAAGGATAGAAAAGGAAGGTTATTTCTTCCAAAACACTTTGGAAGTGTTTATACTCGTATTCAATTTCAAATGTTCCAAATTCATTTTATTTGAAATACTTGCGACTGATCGAGTGCCGACACTTGTAAGTTTATTGCAATTTCTAATAATCAAATATGAAATGAGACTTGTGTTGCACGCCAGCTGACTTCTGGGACTTTCTCTAGAACGGATTATACAGTTATACATTTATATTATAGATCAAGAAGTGACAGTATTATATAGGAATTTAAATTGAAAAAATTGTAACAGCGTTTCGACAGCCAACTTCTGAGCACCCAACTATACTTGCTCCCACGATGGATGAAAACATTTTGCACGTACAGTACGTATAGACAAAAAATCAGGCAGCCCGGAACCTGCCAGATTCTGACACTTCCCTTGTAAGGTTTGAGGAGACGACCCCCTCTATTGAACATCGCCATGTCTCGTGAGCTCATGGGTTTTGTTTCTGTCTATTTATTGATAATTGCTTTCGCATCGTTAATCAGCTGTGTCACACTTTCGCACCTATAATACGTGTGTTTTATTTTTTGAATTTGTTCTTGCTTTTTTATTCAGTTTATTCATATTTTTCATTATTTCGCATACTCTGCGACCTAGATCAAACAACCTTTGACGCTCGAACTGTAAAACTCTTGACCGTTCGAAATAGAATGTCGTGCAGTTTTCACCGAAATAGATTAAAATCAAAGCAGAAGGGTATATGGTCCGGTTTTTTCCTCCGCTTCGTTGAAAACTTTTCCAGCAAATCTCTAGTGTCCCGGTGAAATTGAGTCTCGCAATAGCACGCGGCTAGAGTAACGTAAATCGTGATACTTCAATTCAAACTCGAAGCGCCTCCGTAGTTGACAATGGAAATTATCCGCTCCTCATTTACCATTGGCGATTCACGTTCCTTTTCACGAAGCGTTCGTTTGTTTGCAGCATTTAGCGAATAATGTATAGAATTTGCAGTGAAATAAGTTTGTAACGGCGAGTGTAGAGAGTGCTTTGAAACTATCAATAAGAAATGTAATATAATTTTGTTATACAGAGTGTCCCGCGTAACACTCTTCACGATTTTTCAAGTACTTGCGATATTCTGACAAAAACTATTTTAAACAAAACTTGCTCAGCCTTCGATTGGCTATACATTGCAATAAAAAAGTTCGAAAATTTTAGTTTTATTGTTATTATCAAGGCCACCTTCATTTTTTTAAACGGCACTTTGCATTTTTCATTTAACAGTATTATAGTCCGTGTCAAGACGAATTCAACGATCTAGTATACCATGACTTTCGGATGACCTTGAAGGCAAAGAAATGAAAATTTCAACAAAAAATGATATACTATCCGCAACTAGTCTCAAGTTTGAAATTTTAGAAATTCAACCAATTTTTTATACATATGTATATTGGGTTGAATTGGAGATTTTGTTTCGGAAGTCAAGTACTGTATAAAGAACTTTATTTTGAAACACAGCAGTGCATAGTTGCATAAAAAGGTTTTTTTTCATTTCTGTTGTCTTCTCGAGCGTTAAGAAAATTTCGCTTACAATAAATTGTATCTGTGAACAATTTCGAAATATTATAAATAAAGTGATGAGTTTTCCTAGGATAACTATTTCCTACTACTAGCATGCTCTACAGGCAAAGTTTAGTTTGTATCGTCAGCTGCTTGCTAGGTAAGATTAATATTTAAATTGTTTCGAAGCGGGGAAGTTATTAAAAGTAACTTTACGAAGCCAAGGGATCAGCAAAATAATTTCATTAAAAGCTCTACAACTTCTTTTAAATAGTTTATGAAATGTTCCTCAGATGTCGCCAGTATATATGCATCAGTTTGTTGTGGCAAGTATAATAAAATAGTAAACATCTCCATACTGAAGTATTTTAATATTTATATCACAGCTGTAAATCAAGTAAGTTGTTTGAAGTAGAAATTCTTTGAGAATTGAGAGCGAGTTGAGGCAGTGAATTGTAAGAGAGCCGTGTTGAGTTCTTATTGAGAGAAAGTTGTCTTGTGTCGACAACATTTTTAATAAATTATTTAGTTGTGTTTAAAGTTAAACTGGCATCTCATTGTCTCCCCTATCCTCTACTTCACTAACCCAAGGTTTACGAGGAACTATCTCTACATATTATTTATTGACTATAATATTATATTTACGTATGAAAGGCATACTACAAACAACAAATTCTAATATTTATTTTATTACTGTCATTTCTTGGTCTAAAGTCTAAACTAGGTATCTAAAGTCTAAATGAAATACCCACATATTTCTGTGGCCCACAACTGATTCTTACACGTATGCATACTTAAAACATGTAACGCTTCCTCCAACAATTTGCTATTCGAACCAGTGGAAAGAAAATAATGCAACAACTTAAAGGTTTCTACAAGTGTGCTAGTATTACATCTAGCAACACACTTCGATATAATAACAAAACATCCAAACGAAACCTCATAGATAAATAAATATCTTTTCCAGTATAGCAACAAAAGTGAATGAGAAAGCAATTTCTCTATCAATCAACCTCATTCTTTAAGTTTTAGAGTTTAAATCGGCGATAAATAAATTTATAACCTTATCAGTATAGCCACAAGGGTGAACAAAAGAGCAATTTCTCTAACCAATCAACCTCGTTCTTCAGGCTTACTAGGGAAGTACGGCAACTCGAAAATTCAGAAAAATTTGAAACTTTGCAGAAATGTAGTTCATATTATGCTAACAGTGCCATAATTTTTGTTTCCTGCTAAAAAACGGTCCTCAGGGTGAAGACACCCCTCCAAATAAATCTTGACTTTTCATATTATCGTGAATAATTAAGAAACTGTTTAAGATACAAGAAAAAAGTTAAATTAAAAGTTGGATAGCTCTTACGAATTTTCAAACAATACTTTTTTCAAAATTTCAAACATCCGTATTATAGACCATAAAGCCATCCAACTTTTAATTTAACTTTTTTCCTGTATCTTAAACAGTTTCTTAATTAATCGCGATTTCTTTGGAGGGGTGTTCTCACCCGTGGAACCGATTTTTTAGCCGGAAACAAAAATTGTTCCGTTGTTAGTACAATATGAACTACATTCGTGCAAAATACCAAATTTTTATGTCTTGTCGAGTTGCCGAACCTCCCTCGTTAGTCTTCATGCAACCCCCCGGCCAGCCCGCCCACCCTTCTATCAAGCACCTAGTCGTAAGATAAAACGGAAAAAAGAAACGAAGTCGATCACTCAACTCACCGATTATCCCGCCTGGCACGATTAGGCGTGCCCGCCTTTGGCTCCTCCATATAGAAAATTACATCGCCCTCGTTCTCCATTCGCTGATTCTCGTTCTGGTTTCCAGCGTCGCAGGTCGCACTGCCAGTGGAAACACCACCGGATATTGTGACCGGCGGCAGCGACTGTTGTTGCTGCTGAACGTCCATCCGGTTCCTTGACTTCCGCCTCTTCAGTACGCTCGCCTTCTTTGCCACCTGGATCATCAGAGACTGAACCCCCGGTGCCCTCCCATTACAACACACGTCGAACAGAACATGCACTATCCCTACTAACGAGCGCCACAGCTCGGTCCTGAGCACGGATCCATCTGTAAAGCTCCCTATCTTGCCACTGGAAAATGGTATGTACATCCCTGCCCTTCGAAGTTAAGCTCGTCCGGCTGACGAGTGACGGGATGGAATTTTTCGGGACAGGAATTAATGAGTGAAATTAAATGCCGGAGAAACGAGAGCGTCGGATAGGCGCCAACAAGGAGAGCGCCACAATCAAACTTTGCAGGTTCGATGAACAATTCAAAATATTGCACACGCATTTCTTTTCTTCACTGCGGTAACTCAAGTTTGAGGGGTGCGACCACCCTCCAAAGCTGAAGCCCTAATGGGCTATCGCAGAAACGTTCGATACAGACTTTGGATATATTTGGACGTACAATTTTAGATAGTTCTGAACCATCGTGGTGTAAAGCGCGTGTTATCGTGGATTGAGGCTTTCAGGAAAAGGCAAAAGTCGGCTGCGGCGGTACCCGAACCGAAGATTCTCAGACTATGAATCGAAACCTTAATCAACCGAGGCGCCACATTGTTTTACTGGCGTCGTTACGTATTTGTACGTTTCATGAATGAATTATTGTATTAGCGTGGAACACGTGGTATCGTAGATACAGCGAGACTCTGTAGTCACGAGGATAATTAGTAATTGAATTGAGCGGAAGATATGGTGAATTATAGTTACGATGTATAATGATGTTGTTCTTTGGCCCTCTAAATTATTAATATCCCATGCCTTTTTGTAAATATTTAGACGTTTTGAAATTATTTTTGGAATTAATCGCCGTCTACCATGTGATCTATTATAGAATAAAGTATTGCGCTTTGTACGTAAATTATATATTTTAATAGTGTGCCACTGCATATTATATTGCATTATTCTCCAATTACGTTCATGGTTTGTACATACAGATACTTGAAACTTTTTTAAAAAACATTTCATGTCCTCTTTTTCAAAAAGGGATAGTAATGAAACGTAGCAGTGCAGTTTAAAAAAACAAGATTTAAGAAACATTGGAAGCATGTTTCGAAGATGAAAAAATACTGAATACAAACAAAAATTGAATAGAATTCCCAACATTTAAAAAATTATCATTTGAAACTAAGTTGCAATTATACCTCTCCATATTTAATTGCATCATTTATGCCTTCAATTGTGATGCGCCCCACGAGACGGGAAGAGGAAAAATTAATTGTTTGCCGTACGCCAAGATAAAACAAGAGCCCCGACGAATTATTATCCGTTCCTCTTCCCTTCGCGTTTATCGAATTTTTTCGCTAGACGAGCGAGCAACCTTCGTGACCCTTACGTCGAAAACGAAACGAGTTTTCGCGCACGAATGACGAAAGTGGGTCAGCATTGGTTTCAAATCTCCTTCCGGGGTTGGCAGCATAAACTCGGCATTAACGTCATATTTCTGCTTCCACGCATTAAGTGCTTTAGGAAGATTCCGAGAGAGATGTGTGAGGGGGAGAGCATACTTGGCAAGTCTATAATATTTCTATAAACGAATCCCCTTGTCAACACGCGAAATTCTTATGAAGTTTTATTTCAAGGATACAGGCCGTTTTTGTATGGTGGCCGGGATTAGAGCGAACGTATTTAATAAAGCGGTTCAGATTATTTTAGTGTCGTTCATTATCATGTTTAATATTCAAGATCAACCGGAAGTTAAGAACGGATATAATAATATTTTAGTCAGTAAACAATTGTTCCCATTACCTGTATTAACTAATAATAGTAGCAATTTGTGTGCCTATATCTATTAGATCAATCACTGCATGAAATAATTTCTGACCCTGAAGTTAAAAATTGAATAATTTTTCCGCGACGAAAGTTAAACCTTTATACTGCAGGCGTATGCGCAATTGTAGAACACATGGATATCGAACTTTTCAACGGTGAAGTATAATGTTCAATCAGCTGGAAAATTCGTATATTTCTGCATTGCACAGCACGGTTACAATTATTCTTATTTCCACTTTAGTTACATTTTGCCGGAGATATGCGAAACATAATAATGTAATAAGAAATAAACTTCCATTCGCCCTGTATCTTTATTTTTTAAAAGCCATTTAGAATAGAAATAAACCCGACGAAGGCGTTTTCGTTTGCAATTATGGTTAATCGGAAAAATCATTATTAAAGGGGTTAGATAGCATGAAATTCTGAAATAAAATCGAGTCGGAGTAAGATCCAGAAGCAGAGAAGCATATACATACATATGTATATATATAAACGTATTCTTTCCCTATATGCATGTCTTTGCAGGAGAACTCCGTTTATCCGAATATGTTGGGAGCCACGACGCTTCCGATAACAGAATAGTTCCGATAATAGGGGCTCAATAGCTCTCCTTGGCTCTACCTGTACCTTCGACTTTCGATAAAAGGAGCCAAAGCTTAGAAAACTGGAGTCGAACACGTTTCTCGCGTTTTATCTTATCGCGGTCAACTATTACTTCCCCGAACACATATCTACATATTCTTAATAGAAACGAATATTTATTTACCAATGCTCACCGTTAAACATCTTAGAACTACAACCGACTGTCACAAGAATATTAAAATTTCAGAAAATCTTCTACAGTTTTTCAAAAATACTTTGAAACCAATTAAATTCTATACAGTTTTAATCAACGTGTCCTGTAAATTATACTCTTTAACATTGTAACACAGTGTGATATAGTTAATCGTTGTGCGGTCGAATGCGAGTTAAAATAGATAAATAAAAAAAATGTTTCCCTACATAAATTATAAAAATTCGCAATACAATTTTTATTAACGAACTGCTGGACCGTTGTTCCCGTAACAAGAGCACAGCTATGAATTCGTATACATACGTAATTGAGGCGGAGCATTAATTTGCTCGAATAAATAGTGCGCGAGCAAACGAAACTCCGTTGTGTTTGTACGAAACGCCGACTTCTTGAAACAAATTCGATCTTGCAATTCCCCGAACAATTTTCCTCCGCAAAATCAGGCGCATATCTAATGACAATGAACGAAAATGGAAAGCAGTGAAACGAAGGATGAATAAATTTGGACAGGTAAGGAAGGGTGGCGGAATAAAGGATATAATATAATAGAATACCGTCGCGTTTCAGAGCGTTCCAACGTTCGACTCCATTTGCACACCGTTGAAGCTGGAAACATTTCGCGCAGACACGGTGCCCCATCGAAATTCGTGAAACATTCGCGCATTCGATGGAAAGGAAAACGGAGCAGGAAGAATTCGAATGGCGATCGTGTCAGCCGGCGGGCGTAAATTCTGGTTCCCTTGCGAACGCGGGCATGTTCGTCTCTTTGCTTGCAGGTTGATGCGAAAATAAAATAGCGTCACGTATACCGTGAACCGAAATCGACAGCGGAACGACTCTGCCCGAAATACATACCTGCCGCCAAGAGATTTTATGTCGGGGGTGGACTTTCAAAGTACGGTTGAACGGAAATAAGTTTTTTTTTTTTCATTCATAAAAATGATATTGTGCCCGGAAAGTGCTGTTTGTCGATGCAAACGTGCGTCTTCGTTGGAAACTAGTAATCATTTTTTCCCTTAAATTCATTAGTGATTCCTCTTTTCCCATTGAAATTGGATGTGTGACTGATCGCTATAAGTACACAGTTCTGGAAAAAAACTGTGAGAATACGATCGTAATAATTTTTTAGAGATCCATTTCTGTAGCATTTTATATAGGTATTAACTATTCAATAATATAGATTTACTTGAGCGTCATTTTCCTTTTCGTGTGATTATATAAAAATTATTTGACAGTCATTACCGTTACCAAAATTTTTATTAAAAGGTTTTATTGAGTCTATATTTGCTCCCTTGTATGTGCGTTTGTTGGGTAAACGCGTAAATAATATTGCAATAAGTATCATAGAATGTGAAAATTGTTGTAGTCTTGTCTTGATGGCTCAACAATAATTTTCGGACGGTTTAACGAATCTCATCAAAACTTCCTTACTTTTAATAGTTTTCGTAATTTCCACGTATAGTATTGGAAAGAGGAAGGTAACGTTAAAAGAAAGTTCATATTCCACGTAAGTTACTACATAAAATGCTAAAGAAATTAATGTTTTATCCGGTGCTGTACATAATCGCAATTTCAATAGAATTCCCTGAAGTTGAATTATTCCTTCTTGATTTTGAATTACAATGTTTTATCGTGAATTATTTTTTGCGTCAGTTGTTTAAATGATTAAATCCAACGGTAACAATGGGTGGGAATAGAATAATAGTTCGTACTATTATGCGAAAGAATATTGTAATATTTCTAAGCAGAATCATCCCTATTGACGATGTGAGTTCACGTTGCGTGTACAGGATGTCGGTAAAATCAAGGATAATCACTGCAACTCGCATCTGCATAGTGTGCAAACTCTAAACTTCCCAATTTACGCTTTGAGTTCTACTAATTACCATATGACGTCCAAGCGCAGCAACTTCATATTTAACTAAACCTTTTAACATTCTACATACGTACTCTTTATACCTGCTTTCCTTCAAAAGCTATATTCATTCGAGGTGTATAAATTGATATATCATAATTCTGTAAGTCTCATTCTTCTAGGCAAGCCAAAATAAGAGTAACTAAGAAATTGCACAGTCCTCAGTGATAAAAGGTAATGTACAATACAAAAATTTGATTGGAACAAACTAGTAAAAACAATTTGAATCTACAGCAAATGAATTTCATTAATTTACTAATTAAAATTTCAATATTTTGCAATTCATTGCATACTTTCATCTTGACGAACGTTTTCCATCGGAAATGAAATAAAATGTAAATTATATCCGAGAGACTAACCCGGGAATACAATTCCGCTAAAAATAAGACACGAAAGCACTGAAACGGAATAAGACCATAAATACTTTTTTATTTCTAATAAATCACGAGCAAAAGAAAACGAAGCAACACTGTGTTGAATCTGTGGTACAATTCTCGTGTAATACCTCGACTTTTCTCAACATCCTGTACCTGAAAGCACGTGTGCACATTGAACGCACAGGCACGATACACATAACACAAGCACATGCATCGTAATAAGTCAAACAACAAAGTTACATAGCATTATACCGATCGTTTGCTATCTTTGCCCATGAAGTATTAAATAGTGATACGAAGCTTATTTAAGTGCAATAGATAATAAAGAGATAATAATTATAGACACATAAAATGAGGAGCGTATGTATTGACGCGGGGTAAGAGTCGCGAATTGACACCCGTAGTACTGTACGTTCATTCCAATTGTTAACAATTGCGTCACTTAGTTCTTAAAATTTATTGTTCTTAACGAGACATTTTATTGTTTGTTTTATGAACGACAAATCTACATCGCTAGCATCATCATTTATTCTTCTCTATGAATAAATGAACAAAAATTTGTTTCGAGTCACGAACTGCTAAAAAGCGGACTATGTATATTTATCCCATTAGAATTGGCGAATATTTGAACGAATGGCTTCGAACAAATAATAGTTGAATGAATGTAAATCACTCGCGGAAAAAGTCGAAAATATTTTCGTTGCGTGATCAAACACCGTAACTGACGAAGCGAAGGCAAGGTGTTTTGTACCGAATCGATGTTACGTTTGTTTCTGTGAGAATTGTTGCGAGCCAAAAAGCGGCCACTGAGTTGTACAAAAAAAAAGAAGAAGAAAAATTGGATCAATTCTGTTTCGAAACATTCAACAGACTCGTGTGTGAGTGGTGGTCCCGAAAACGCGACGCGTTCCCGTTTACATGACAAAGAAACGTGAATAATAATTGATAAATAAATAAACATGCAAAAGAGTAAAAATGGAAATAAATCTAAATAGCCTTTACATACCATCTTCTTTACACAAATCAACTGAAATATATTAGGTACATTTTATATATATCGTATCAAACGGAGGACAGATGCTGATTGTATTTACATGGTATAATGGTACTAATTGAAACGCGACAGACGAACTGTGTTCTAATAAGAGTAGAAAAGAGAGAAAAGGCAAGAGTGAAGACAATGGGTACAGTACGCGCGAATTTGTTTTGGCAGCAGATGCGAGAGACACCAATGTACTTGGCGTATAAGAATTCTTTTTTTCACATAGGCTCCCGTGTGCCGACGAATTTGTTGAAAATTTCGTATATTTCATACTTTGAAACCGTTGCTTGAAATATTCCAAATTTTCCTCAGTTTTTAACTCCTGCATAATATATTATTTCGATTTAGGTTTCACGTTTGAGTTCTCGTGTGATTTCTTTCGTTCGTCTAATAATTGTTCCTTAAAATTGGAATTTCTCTGTTCGGGTGATATTTTCCATTTCTTTTGTATGTTTCACAGGCACTCTGTTCGATGGCAGATTAGCAGAAACTAATACGGAATGAGTTAAAAGGAACGGCAAATAAAATTTTTGCAAGCAAAACAATCGAACTGCTGCTACGATAATATTATTATAATGATCTAATTTTTAAAGAAGACTCAAAAATAGAGGAAACTGAAATACAACTGGTTGTATTAAAGAAACTTTTTTATGTATATGTATGTGTATTGTTTATACAAATGCCTTGATTTTATACATATACAAGACTATAATACAAAAGTTACCTATGATACGTCTATTATTCGAGCCGAATTTTAACTATTTTTGAACCAGTGATTTGCAAGAAGCGATTTGCATAGCAGCTATAACTGCAATTAATTTAAAAGCAAATTCAGCCCGAAAATTTAATAGATTTGCGTAATTTGAAAATGAAAAGTATATGGTTAGTTGTAAATGTCAATTGTAACTTTTTAAACTTTCTCTTCGTTAATCATTGCATTAATTACTACTAAATGGAAAATATAAAGAACTGTAACTAAGAATCCACGTAATTTTGTATCTATAAGAATTTGTTGACTTGTAGTGTAATTAAGAGATCTGAAAAAGAAATTTTTCGATCTCCATTTCTGACTACAATTATTTTTGAAATTACAAACTATGGCTAACAAACGAGAACGACTATTTGCATTAATTCTTATTGTTCAATTATATTTGGAACATTTATTATTATAGTTTCTTGCATAGAAAAAATTAAAATCAATTGAAATTAACATGAATTCATTTTGGCATTATACAAACTTTGAACTTAACCTGTAATAATTAACACTTTTTAAACTAGCGCATTCCAGAACTGCCAAACTATGTAACCAACCATTTTTCATCTACCTTCGTCTTTGTACTTTGAAAAATTCATTCTCAGAGTTCTAAAATACAAAATAGTAATGTACAATGCACAATTCTTGAAACATCTGGAGCTCGAAAGAAACTTAAATTGCGAGCCAAATTCTTTTACCTTGCGTGAAAATTATTTTAATTTAAACTACATTCCATTGGCTTAACTTAAACACGTTATAAATTAACCTTTTTAATTAATTTACAAACATACAGTATACGAATCAATTATCTACTTATTAAATCAATTATTTGCCAAAGTCAAATTTCTGTACAAAAGAAATCTATACTATAACTTTTGCTCATTTCGAACGAAAGGGCATATCGTATTTCATTTCATTAAAAATTGCAGTACACTTTAAAAATACAACTGAGATACAAAACGAAAATTAACGCTCGGTTAAGAGACAAACGATGTCAACGTTAAAAATCGAAACTTTCCTAAACGACAACAAAATTAACGCAACAGAGGACAGCCAAAAAAATCGACAGAGAAGCGACATTTTCATCGTGTTAGAGATACGAAGAAAACTGAGAAGAATTAATAATAATAATAATGTTACAAAAGCGTCCAAGCGTAATGTAAAACTGCACCAACACACGAATAATCACGAGCAACACTTAGTTATAGTTATATATATATATATATATATGTATATATACATTTTTATATGTATATATTCCTGATAGTGAACGGCACATTGAAAACACAGAGCAGAATTCGCATTCTCTGCTTGCATCCATCCACTGCCAAATTATCTGCATGAATTTAAAGGATATTCGAATCCCGCGATCATTATGACTTTCATGGGATTTTCGTTTATTACATTGTTGGATAAGAGTTTTCTATTTTTTCTTTTTGTTGTGTTCGAGAAATTTAAGAGCTTCCCTCCATATTATCGTCGATCAACAAATCAACGTGCCAACAGGTAGTTTCAGTCAATATAATATTTTCAATATTTTATATTTAACTCGCTCGAGAACTCTAAAGCCGAAGCGTGTTGTTAAAATGGCATTGAAAAATAAGAGAAAGTTTAATTTTTCTCCCATTGCTTCTCCATTATATGTTGAATTACTGTCTTTCTTAATTAACATTTCGTACTTTTTCCAAATTCCCCAATTTATTGTCTCATTGGCATTTAAATATCTTCTATTTAAAGAAGGCTGTAGTTATTATCAGTAAAGTATTAACAGAAAAGTAAAATGGTAGAATATTTAGGATAAAATGCAATAGTAAATATGTTCTGTCTTACAAAAAGTATTGCAAAATGAATATGCAACAGCAATACAAATAGAAAATATAATTTGAGAATAATATGTATCAAGTATTTAATATTTTGCAAATCAGAACTTCTGCAATTTTAAATTTGTTAATGTCGGACAAAAAAGTAGGCCTATAAAATGTTCAGAACCATTTTAAAAACAACTTTCCTGCTAAAACTCGAATAATCTCGGTAACAGTTCATACCACATTGCGTGAAATGAAATATGATTAAAAAAATCACTAATATTTCTAAGAAGGTGGATTATCAAGTAGCATTATTACTTTCCAATGGATATTATACACTAACAACGACATTTCGGGACTAAGGTGAAAGAGAAAATGGAACAGGTTCTCCTGTAATATTTAGAAACCGTGTTTTCTGCAATTTGGTGTAATTCACCGAGATAAAGCAAGTTTCACACGTATGGCATAAAAATTAAACGAGCGCTTGATTTTAACGAAAGAACGTTCAGAACTCAAAGACGGGAAACAAACCCAACGTTCCTTCTGACAATTGAGCAGATAATAAACAATGTTACTGCAAAATTCGAATATACTTATCTGTACACACAATTTATAAAATTGCATATAAATTACTTAACGAGTAACAACCAAATTTACGTCATTTTCATCATTTGGTTTTCCTACGCAGAGTGTTTAGCGTACCGGTAGTCACAAATGTTTTCAGATGCTTCTGGTAGTCTGACAAAAAAAAAAATGCTTAAAACAAAGAATCATCAGGGCACGATCGTCATCAATCTGCGGCAATGTTATTGCACATCGTTGAATTTGTCTCAATGTCACCTGCCATACTACATAGAAATAGTTATACAGTGCCATTTAGAAAAATGACGGTGATCCGGCAATGATTTCCAAAGATCCTCGCAAAAAAAAAATAGTGCTTTTGCAACTTTTATGTTTGTAGACTGTTAACGATCGAGCACTGATGATTTTTTTCTCACACTACCGGAGATCTTGAAAAATCGTTAGAGACCGTCACGTCGAACACACTGTATATTATTTTCTTGTTTAATTTCATCATCTAGTTTCGTAACTATTATATTACAAAAGAATTACCGTAGAATTAGAAAAATACTACATATCACAAGCATGTATCTTAATATACATATTGTTTTATGAAAACGTGACCTAAACAAAATTAAAATAAGAGTATAATGTAAATTAAGAACCGATTGTATCTTCATGTCACTGTTACTATTTCTGCAACTATTATCATTCCATCTTTCCCGTTTTTCTATCAATGTATCCTGAAAATTCACACAAAATTTTGTACGAAACTTCCAATCACCCAATCTCAACTACACGCCGCACAACAAACTCTGAAACGAACAACACTCGATATTCAGCAACACTTTATTAACATCCAACAAACAGCGACACCAAATATTTTACAGTAACATCTACTACAATCTGTTCAATAAATGCCAAAATCAAATGTGTTTCCATTACAGGGTGGACCGTAATTCGCAATACAATTTTTTGGAATAATACCATTCGAAATAGTAGAATAAATTTATGTTAATAATAAATATTACTTCGTGCTCAAGAATGTGTAAAAACTTGAATATGCATATATGATAAATATTTTTTTTGTTATTTCCTTCTAAATATGAAGAATCATATGGACGATCATAGTACAATGTACGAAGTGATCATTGTAACGATATAAACATAAACGATTTATACTACTGATATATTTGTAGGATAAATTCAATAATTAGTACTACATACTTTTATTAATCGTCTCCAACGATAAATTATTATATTTGAAATGAAAGTTGCAATATTAGAACTAGATTGAAGTTTTAATATTTGCATAATATTTATTATTTACATCAATCTCCAGTTATTTCATAGTCTATTCAAATATTACTATTATGAAATATTCCATTCTACTATAGTGTGACTGCTTAAAAACTTTAGAATAACCTCGTATATTTAATCAATAAAAAGAACCACACCCGAAACGTTAACAATTTGATGTCAATATAGTACTATACTTTTTTCATTGCTACAAGTAAATTGTAGAAACCAATGATAGCTTGCATGAAATTGTATATCTGTACATTATAACACTGAACAAAAGGGAACAAGAACAATTTAAGAAAATTCATGACAAGTAATATTCGAATCAAAGTGAAGAAAAATAACTAAAATAATACTTAATGTCAGCTTTATCAAAACTGCTGTCATATTCGAGAAAAATTCATTCTACCGTTTCGACTCATTTCGAACCACAAAACGTTCCCCGCCTTACTTGTATCGCGATGTATTAAAATCCACAACTCAGTATGTACCATTCTGAACGCCCGATAATTAAAACCAAGAACGACTGAAACAATCCTGGTGAGAAAAATGGCAAAAAAAAACGAATATCGCAATCGCCATCGAATAAGACGACCGAAGAAACATCGTAAGCAACTAGAAACATCAACAACCAATGTCTATAGTAGCTACTGCCACTGAACTCGGGCCGAAACTCGCGAAATCTTACCTTCCCCAACGGCGTGGACGGTTGTCCTGCTGGGGTTGGATCCTTGATGTAAATGTTCCACGTGGCCACGCTGTTGATAGCTTTGTCCGCGGCGTAACACCTCCACAGGCATTGTATCAACATGGCAGCGGCAGGTATCTGCCGATTGAAGTGTTTTTGTCGTTGCTTCTGCTGAACCTTCAGCGCGAAACCAGAACCCAATATTCCCTGCAACGAGAATTCGGCGGGGTCTGTTTTTCAGAGCTTTAGCGAACCGGAAATTCGAATTTTTCGTTTGAACCGGTGAATATTGTGATTAGAATTGGACACGAAGCTTCTTCGACTGAAATAGCCACTCGCGAAAAGAAAATTTGGACTATAGCAACAAGTATTTTCGGACTATATTTTCATTAATATCAGAGCAGGTTTATAATATTTCTAGAAATAGAAATCTTTGCTTCGTGGAAATGTTACGAATGTACTATAAGTGTACAGCGATTTTGAATGAGAAATTTTTCGGTATTTCGGTTCGACACAAATGGAAACTTTGGAAACGTCACAAGAGATACAATTTTCTATAAATTGAAGCGTTTCGTATAAATAGACAATTACCTTTTAAGTTAATGAAACAAAATAGAATTATTAAGTGCTGGTAATACGACGAGAAATTTACCCACTGAATCCTATTCAAAGATTACTAAACATTTGTGAACTATTCTTCCATCTGCAGCCTGACTTATAATTAGTTTAGTTCGAACACCGGTGTTCATAAAATTGAATTCTTGCGCGCGAAAGCGGGGAAAGAAAGGAGCAACTAAATACAGCTATTCGTATATACGCAAGGGAATATACTTACGGCTGGAAGTGCGAAAAACGATATGGCGAACACGCTGAAACACGAGGCGACTATTTTTCCCATCCACGTTTGTGGGACAGTATCACCGTAGCCAATCGTGGTCACGGTAATCTGAAACAGAATTAATCAGATTTCCTTTTTCATTATACACTGATTCACACAGGTACTTCGTACGAAATAATTTAATAAAATCGCGGAAAACCTTTTTCTATCAAATTCGACACTCTCTACAATTTTATAAATCGCATAACACAAGGCAAGTTTCTAACGATATTCTCGCAGATTGTCACTTTCAAAAGTTATACGACATTTTCTATCAATATTACAGTCGTATTCAAATAATAAGTTCAACGTGAAAATTGCATTGGATATAATATTTTTCAATGTACCCTGCGATTTAGATTGCCTAAAAAATAAATGAGTTTGAATAAATGTAACGTAAGAAACAGATAAGATAAAATCACAAATAATAAAGTCAAATAATAAAGAAAAACAACTCCATACAACTGAATCAAAAATGTTGGTTTTTATGCAAAGTTACATATCTTTATTATTATAAGGCATACAATATCACGTGATTGTTTGCGTGTAAGCGTGCAGAAGCGACCGCAAAAAGAAGACATATCTAAGAAAAGTTTTCTTAGAAAACAGAAGAACGGTGTCGCACCATACATCGTTTGGGCGCGTCATACAAACTACACTATATCTAGACGCAAATGACGCACTGCTGGACAAGATTAAGGTTCTAGTAGATGCAAAATTTAACAGGCTTGAAGACGATTTCAGTCTCTCAAATCGAGCATGGAGATACTGTACACTTGATTTACAGGGATCCGTACTAGGATTACTAACTTAGAGGAAAAGCAAAAAAATCTGAAGACGGACCTGGAAACAAACATTACCGAGGGATTAGTGGACAGAGAAGCTAGATAAAAAAATCTCATTTTCTTCAACGTAAAAGAAAATGATACTATCTCGAACGCGGTCGCCGTAAAGGACATCCCTGCAAGTCAGGGATCGCTGTGCGTCGCTTGGGGAAAAATGTCTCCCCCAAAAATCCTAGGCCTCACTGCGTGTTACTATAGGAGCGAAAAGGCTATACCAAAGTATCGTATTTGTTGCGCGGCGGCCTTTATTCGATGTGCGTGGTGTGGCGAGTACCTTTGTTTCGAACATTTCTACCAGCAATATCATTATTGTACCAATTACAAACCGTGCTTTTTACTATTTTTGTCGTTTGTTACTTATACAACCCTTCGATGTGGAAAGATGTACAAAAAGAGAATGGAAACGTTTAAATACTTATGTTATTATTAAAAACTGTTATACTGTTACAATTAAATTTAATATGAATAATTTTCATGTGAATGAACTTAAAATAAATGTAAATTATTTAAGTATTGCGTTGTGAGACCAGTTTATTGAAGAAAAGTGCGTAAATGGACTCCAAATACGTTAATAATGATTTTCTTTATTAAAAAAAAAAATTTTAACACATATGTCATTTAGAGATATGAAAAGAGGGTACCCAGAGGTATTTCAGCACCAAGAGTAAACAATATTTTCTTAGGGCGGAGAGGGTGGGGGGAGGGGTAACTCGAAAACCACGTATTTTTCCAACAAATTTTTTACGCAGTTACGTAAACACAATAAAACGATGCAAGTTTGAATTAAACTTTTTTCAGATATCTCTCAGCGTTCCTGAGATATCTCACCAAATAGAAAATTCTCGATTTTTTTCAAGGGCTGATTTCACCCCTTAAAACCGAGTTATGGCACAATTGGAAAATAGGGTTGTATTACGGATGACATACTGTACTTGTATGCAAAGTTTCATAATTTTCGGAATCTTCGGGTTGCCTAACCTTCCTTGTAAGCCTCGGTTTGTTTCCCGAAATATGGAAAACCAGCTTAGTTACACCATTACTTAAATCCGGCGATCCATCTGATGTCAGAAACTACAGATCGATATGCAAGCTTGACGTACTTCCAAAACTTTTCGACACCCTAGTTGTAGATGCGTTAAAATCGTGTGCTCACAACCTAGTTTGTCCAGAGCAACATGGTTTTACCCCTTCACTGTCTACCACAACTAATCTCGCTATATATAGTCATTTGGTTGCGAAAGCCCTAGATAAAAATGCCCAAGTCGACACGATATTCATGGATTTCCAGAAAGCCTTCGATTCTGTTCCTCAAAACATTTTACTATCTAAACTACATGCTACGGGAATAAGAGAGTCTATATTATCTGGGATCTCTAGTTACCTCTCAAAACGTAAGCAAAAAGTCGGTGTTGAAAATCACGACTCGTTTGAAATCGATGTAACGTCAGGTGTACCGCAAGGCTCCCACCTCGGTCCATTACATTTTATCTTGTTCACTAACGATCTGCCGACTCAGCTTAAATCCGGAGAACGGATCTGACTGTTTCCACCTTCAACTTGGTATTTGGAACATTGAGCACTGGTGCCGCGTAAACGGGATGTCCCTAAATTCCTCTAAATGCAAAGTGATGAAGTCTCATCGTCATGTCGACGCTATTCCTTTCAACTATAAGCTGAGCGGCATTTCGTTATCTATTATTTTCGAGACCTGTGACCTGGGCGTTCGCTTCTCGCCGCTCCTCGATTTCTTTCCGCACATAAATCACATTGCGAAAGAAACTACAAAAACTCCAGGGTTCATTAAGCGTAACGTAACTGCCTTTAGAAATATCGATTCGGTTAAGCTACTTTACTCTGCCCTAATCAGACCGCGGCTAGAATATGCATCCGCGATTTGGTCGCCAAACCAAATAAACAAATACAAGCAAATCGTCGAAAGTGTCCAACACAAGTTTCTTAGGTTTGCGGCAAGCAAGCTTGGGAACCCCATGCATTTCTTCGATCACGACTACGGGCCAATCATGTGCAAAATAAACTTAAAGTCGCTCGAGAATCGAAGAATCATGAACGACCTTCTATTCTTACACAAAATCTTAAATGGACATATATGTTGTCCCCTTCTACTATCATACATAAACTTCCATGCCCCATCAAGGCCCGTAAGATCGTCGCGTATTTTCCTACCGCACAGATATTTAACCAGGTGCATTCACTCCGACCCTATAAGCAGAATATGCGACACTGCAAACAACTATTGCTCCAAGCTTGACCTTTTCAATACCTCGTTAAATTCTTTTACGGTAGCCGCGCACAAGTTATTCTGAATATTTTCACAGGTCGATCGAAAAGCATTCACTTAATTTATGTCTCGTCCGCTAGTTCTACCGTGTTACCACGATGTAAATATGTAATTTCCTTTGTAAATTAATGGGTTATTTTTTTCCCGTTCAGATAAATAAATAAATAAACAAATATCGTGTCAAATCGCATAAAAGAAACGCAGAATAAAATCTCCGATCTTACCGCGAATTCAACGTCACGTGTTTCACCGCCACCAGCAAACGATCAATGACTAATTCATTAAAAGCTCGCTCATCGTTGGTCGACCGGCACGGTAATTAACGCCAAATTGAAAAACAACCTAATTAAAATTTCAATTCCGTACAGCGTCTCTTTCAGTCGAGGGAACCAAAACGAAGGGTCCCTATCAGCGCGATTTACCGTCTCGTGGAAACTCGGACAACGATTTAGCAGCTGCAATCCGTGGGGCGACGTTAATCAAGCCCACATTTAAATCCTCGGCCTCCGTTTCATCGATCCACCTTCATCGTTCGACAACGACTATAAATACAGACATATTTTCCGACTGATTAGCTGGCTGCCCCTTAATAAACATTCATGCCAGTTCGATTCGATTGGTTTCGACGGAACCAAGCGCGATTGCTGGTCCGGATTAATTATTCGCGTTAATAGAAATCGAACAAGTAGAGCGGCCGGTATTCTATAAACTCGTTTGATTCTTTGATAGATATCACGATATTGACGATGTTGATATTATTAGTAGAGCTGAAGCAATTATGTTTTTCAATTGAAATTACCATTTTTCAAACTCACTGCGTGGAGCCGCTAACCCTCCATGAGATCGATAAAAACGTAGAGTAACAAAAAAAAAGGAAAAAAGAAAATGGCTGAGAGAAATAGGTATACATAAAGAGTCGAATACATACAGATGTCATTTTTAAAATCGCAGTTCCCGAAAATTGATATTCCATCCTTCTCTAAATTATGCGTGCTTCTATATAAATAATGAAACTATCATGTTAAATAATTATAAACGTAAAATATCATAATCGTAAAAGGAAAGTATTATATAAAAATATTATATTTGGTCAGACATATGGTACAAGCTTGAAAACTTAGTTTAGCAATTTTTGTCGCACCCTATGTATAGCAGTACTCGACAATTGCTACCCCAAATATTTTATTCAATGAAAGGAATGAAATGCAATTAAGCTAAATTAAAATTCAAGATACTTCTGCACGAAATGACACAGTTCTTCTGGCATGATTCAACAATAGTGTAATATCATTCGTATTTGCAAATTTACTTATTTAATATTGAAATCTATGTTATATTTATTTAACAAGTAGCTGGAAATCATTTTGCTTCATTCAATATATGTAATTAAACTTTTACTGTATTTTTCAGACAATAGAACTGAGATGTCAGTTATCGATTATTTAAACGGTGTAATCAATATCATGTTTCAGATAATAATTGGCGTATTAGTACCTTTTTAATTAATTCAATAATAAACCGCGCGCACTTAAAAATCATTAGCCGTGTGGGAAATAGAAATGAACGGCAATATTGAAAACTCAAAGAAGAATATAACTGACGACAAACATTATGTACACTCGATTTGCATCTCTATGCACAGCATAATAAAAGTCGGAATAAAAGTATCATAAATATACAGGTATACAATAGAGGTAGTTTACTGAAGCTATTATGTATATGGTGCAATATTTGTGGAAACTATGAATAATAACAATGCATTTTATTCCGCTTGACCATTCCTCCCTATTGCATTACAATAATATATTTCATTGCTAAAACTGTGGCAAATAATAGTATTGATGCTCGAATTCTAAATGTTAAACAAGAATAAAATGTATGACATATTATTTACAGTAATATTAGCATAAATAATACGAAATATTACTTATAGTATATCAACATGAAAGTACTATTTCATAATTGTTAGTCTGTATAAAAAACATTTACTTATTCTTGTTCAATATTTAAAGTGTGAGCATCGATTCTGTTCGTTTCATCAGTGACATGAAATATTACTTATTTGCGATACGAAAAACTAAAATCAACCCTTACTGGCGCCACTAGGTAAATGCATACAGCGGTTCTCTGCATTATTCTACGTGTAACAGGCTTATTGCCAGTGTAACACTCTCCATAGTCGCGTAAATAAGTAACAAAGATAAATATTTGTTTACATATAATATACTCACCACCCCCCACCACAGTGCATCGGCGTAGCTGGAAAAGTCTGTCTTTCCATCGGGCCCAACAGCATCTTTTTCGGCAAGGTACACAAAGTAGCTGCTGAAAATAAGACCTAGGAACCCGATGTACAACGTCGTGATCAGCTCCTGGAAATATCGAAGGAAACGCATTTGCCTTAATACGGCGAAATATGTATATCCAAGCTAATTTATCGCAGTTGCCCGCCAGCAATCGATATTTGCGTACCGTGGAAATTTAAAACTCGTATCGAACGGACTTTTCAGCGAGTAACTCGAACGCGAATAAAACTATGGCAACGAGTTATGTTCGTTAAAAAAATATTTTACCAATATGCGCTTGTTAGATATAATACACATAGTTCATGCGACTTTAAATAGAGGAACTCTGAAAGAGTGTTTCTTTTTAAACGCTATTTCGCGACTCGAAACTTCTAACTCTTTATTAATTTTCCATTGAATTCGATACTGTGTAGAATATTAATAAATCATGTAGACACTATGTTAGCGTTAGCGTATTTTTTAAAGGAAGGAATAGCACCGGGCGGCGAAGAGCTACCCAACCCTGTGGATAATTTGTGATGGGAATGCAGTCCTGCGTGCGGTCGGAGAATGTTTTGGGAATAGACAATTGTGGCGACATACGATAGCTGGCGACTACTCTGGGTCTTCCAACTATCGGGTGTCGAGGGATTTTTCATTAGTAAAAGGAGAGAGCGAGTTCAAAGATGGCAAGCGGCTTGACGTCGTATTGCTGAAGAATAGGGACTCTGTTCCTGGAGGATCTGGCCACGGAGTGGAGAAGGCTTTGCCTTTTGGTAAGGGGACTGTGATGAACCCCTCAGCACTTACCCCAGAACCTCGAGCGAATAAGCATTCGTTTATTAAATCTAACAAACTTATAGATATATTCATATTATACCTGACAAGTAAATATATAACAGAAAAAGTGTAACAGTTTGTAAACAAAAAGATGGAAACAAAATTCTGAAGTTTGTTCTAAAAATGGAAAACTTTCATGTGTTTTACTATAGACAGGAAACAATTAATTTTTTTCAATTTCGGATACTTAATGCAATCTGGAGTAAGTTCAATCTAACAGGGTTGCTGGTTTCTATTTATCGAATTTTAAACACCAAGCCTAATGAACATACTTGACGATGTATGAAAACGACGGAACCGAGAAGTCGCCACGTGCCACCTTGCCGGTCCACATGAAGCATTCGCAGTATTTGCAAAAATCGGATGCCCCTTATAGCGGAAGTGGCGAACACCTGGCCATTGCTGCCCACCGACAACACCACCATAGACGCGACCACCACGATTAAATCTGAAAAAATATATATTAATTGTTAAGAAAGGTGGAATATACGTATATGTATACAATGCAGTTGTAGATACATGCATGCACAAAAATGTTATTATATTTGTAATAATAATTTGTATCCAGAATATTTAAAAAAGAATAATCTTAGAGGCGCCTAGAGCCAACTATAATACAAGAAATAAAAATTAGTTAATATATCGGTTACAAATATAATAAATACCTTTCAGCGAATAGGCAAATTTCTTATAATGTATACAAGAGATCTTTGGTTACAATTATTGCAATTCGAAGATATACTTTTTGATTATTTTCAGAAAGTTCCCTATAGTTTCACATTGAATTTTTTGCATTTTCTATTTACTGCGCACATAATTTTGAAAGGCTTATACTTATTTGATTGTTTACTATATAATTTATTGCAGATCGCTTTCGCATAAACGTTATTCCTTGCCATTAGAAGTAAAATTGCAGAAAATACTTTATTTGCATTTATGCTGACTGATCGAAGTTAGAATGTCCTCTATTAATATTACCTACACATTTTATGTAAATATCTTATGCTAGTTTTAAACGCGACAATTATTGTATTTGAAGATACCTTTCCCTCTGATATCTACTGTCGTGATTGTTGAACTACGTTATTTCGTAGTTTATTATCACTAAAAATATATTAACTGCGTTAACTTGTCACGAAAAACCGTCTCATTAACAACTTACATTGAAAATATAGAATAATATTAATTACCTCCACATACATATACATATTTTGATTAGTCTATTATGAAAAATATGAAAGTGAAAAGCTTTTTTCTCCTCTCCAAATCTCGTTACAAGACCGCTATCTGTCGGTTGAAAAAGCAATTCGGTGAATGATAAATACAATCAAGTATTTCATATGCGACAAGAAATATTTGGAAATATCGTTCTCTTTTCGTTTCCCATTTTCGCAAATTGACGCAATTTCTGCACATAATACACAACGCAATGAACAGGTAGCGGCTTATCATGGGGAATCTAAGGGAAAATGACTTCAGAACATGAACATTATTAACGATATGATAAACAATAGTATATGCGGTGTTAGTATAGAAGTCTATGAAAGTACAGTAAAATAAATTGTCTAAATTAAACACAGAAAATATAAAGAAAATAATTTTTTATTACGATGGTCCGTCTTGTCTCATAGAGTACGATGAACTATTAGTTCCTCCCCTTCTTGAAGTTAAATAATTTCCGAACGATGACACACTTTGCATAAATCATGAAACACCCACTTCGTCTTGCCCCTCTCGCCCCTATAACTCATGACAGGCACATCATCCATGGCCGATGACATTAGGCCCCAGTACTGTTATGCAACTCTAATTACGTGCTTTATGGAAACCGAGTCCGCGTGACATCTAGGCCTTCACTATAAACACACGATGCCCAGTACGATTAGTATGCGGGTCTGTTACAATTCCCCCGCTTTGTAAAGTTCGCTGGATCGCAAATCACGTTGCGTTCTTGATCTTGTACGATCTTTTTTGTATCATCGACAAGTTCAATTACATATGCCACGTACAAACAGTCTTGATGGCAATTTAATGTATAGCTAATGAATCGCGACAGAAACGTGACAGTAGTATTGGAATCTAATGTGGGAGCATTGAATATCACTGTGTCACTGTACTGTAGTATTTCGAATTATATTATATTATATTGTATTATATTATTATTATACAGAGTGTTCCACGTAACTGTTGCCACTAAATTTCAGGGCTTTCTTCAAATTGTACAAAAAGTTGTGTAATAAAATAGAACTATAAGATTTATTATTAGCATAAATTTTTACAAATAGAACGACCATAATTACCTTCGAATGATCATTGCTATTCGGCAACGTTATTCTTTGCTTCAGAAACTGTCTTCCCCAATGTAATTATGGTCGTTATATTTGTAACAATTTGTACTAATAAAGAATATTTAAGAAACATTGCAGTTCTATCTAAAACACAACATTTGACGTTCAAAAACATGTAAGTACGTAAAGTTTGTTTAACAGTAATTGTGCAGACATAAATGCATTTTAACTTTGATATAACATAATTTTGTGTAAAATTTGAAGAAAGCCCTGAAATTGAGTCGCGACAGTTACGTGGGACACCCTTTATTACAATACATTATATTATATCATATGTGGGATTGGAAGTTTTAGGAGAAATTAAGCCGGTGCAAGTGTAGTGTGATTGGTAACAAGATTATATATATATTTATTAAACAGTTACTACGCTATACTACACTATGTTACTCTACTCTATCTACTCTGTATCCACACTGTTCTCTCTACACTGCTCCTCGATCTACACTCCTCCGCTGTTAACTCTACTCTTCTCCTCCACGATCTACACTACTCCGCTGTTCAATCTACTCTGTCTATTCCCATTCATACATCCACTCGTCTTCAGTCATTCCCGTCTCTCTCTCTCTCTCTCTCATTGATATCCTTAAAACATTGAAAACAGGGGACACGGGTCTGCAGCCAATCGTTGCACGCCTGCAGACCAGTTGTGTTCCAGGTAGCCCGGTCACAGACGACCCATGCCCGGACGTTGGGCGCTTCCCACTCCTACACATATTACAGTCATGCGTCGCATAACGACATTTCGATCTACGACGGTCCTAATGTTATTGACCGGCGCTACAGTTAACATCGATATTGGCCAGCCTCTTGAACAAAACCACCATGATGAAATTTCTAAAACCCGTGTCACTTCCTCAAAAAGATCCTCTGTTGGAATCAAGCGATTCAGCTTATCAGAGAGTTCCATGCAAGTAACTGACTCTGAGGTTCCTGTGCAATAAACTGCGGAATACAATGACATTGATGTTCCTGACACTGCGTTGATCTAGGCGAAGTCAGTTTTTAGCAAATAAGTTTAAACTGTACAATAATTTTGTCCTTTTTATCTTTTATACTGTATTTTTACTATGATTTTCGTACGTTCAGATATGTTTATGCACATAAATAGTGACCATTGTGTTATGTGCGCAAGTTATTATCTGCATTAGTGTAACTTCACTCTGTGAGGCTCGGACAACGACGAAAACGCTTATCGTCGCGTTTCACAGATCCCCGTAACGTATCCCCATCGTTAATCTGCGCATGACTGTATATTATATTATTTTAATTTAAATACACATCTATATGTTTGTAATTAGTATAACATCTGTAAAGTACATTTCCAAAACTTAAACCTATTTTTACCAATTCCATAAATTGACAAAAACTGCAAATACATATTAGCTATAACTATTTTTCCTTCCCTTCGTCATTATCCCTCTTGACCCTTTCAATCTTACATACGCAGTGTCCCTTGAAAACCGTTAAACAAAGCAAACTAAGCTTGCGAAATTCAAAGATCAATTACAACCAAAAGATTTCTTCTATTTCCAGTTTTGCGAAAGTCATCAAAATTCATCAAAACACATTATTAAATATATTCTATCGGTATCTAGCTCCCAATGGACTTCCCATCGAGTAGCCCAACTACTGAACAGGTATATACAGCTCCAATAAACAATTTTGACGACCGCCCTTGGGCGCAAAGAGGTTGCATTCCCAAAGCAATTCTGTCCACGACAATTGGACAAACCGAATACATACCTGTTCAGTATTGGGTGCCGGCTAATTGAACCGGGGCGAGGTGTACATCAGGCAAACGTACTCACCTATGATACAAATCGGTTTCCGTATGAAACGCAGCCTGCCGCAGCAGCCCATGTACTTCGATCTGCAACCCGCACTCCATAACCTTACGAGGTATTCCACGCCAAAGAAGACCACCAAACATATTTCCTGTGAACAGAAAACACGCGACATGTAAGTCTATTTAATTAGTCGCCTTAGGTTTCCTAGTCAAGGAGATATGGAAATTTAAATGTCACTTTATCTTTCAGATGGGACAGGTTTCTTTTCATATGCGATTTTATAATAGTATGATAATATTTATAGACATATTATACTGGGTATAATTATAAATTCACTTGAATTTTAGATACAACTTTTCCACGGTTGCAGTGGTAAAAGTGCAGCGAAAATAATCAAATAAATTGTAATACGGGCAAAACCAATTTTTATCTCGTTTGCGTCTATAATGAATTGAACTGTGAAACACGCAGTTTCTTTTAAAGTAAAATAGGAAAGTAATTTTTATAATCGGATGACATTATAAGATCAAGTAAGGTTAAGTAAGATTTGTATATTATTTATAAAAAGTACAGGGGAAACCTTGTTGAAATAATTGGTTTGAACATATATGCTGATAAATGTTGTATACGCGCAATTGAACAATCGTATTTTCATTCAGATTCCACACGCCATGCACAGAACCAATTGAAGTTCCATTCATCTTTTTTTCCATTTCACAGAATACGAAACTGCGCTTTAGTCTCCGTATTGCCGTGGAAATCCCGTTTTTACCAATAATTTGTGTAGCCATGCCCCGACTATTTTCAATTGAATGAATATTTTGATTGAATGTTGCTTTCTTCTACAATATTTGAATTCGTGCAAACAACAAAAGTGCATAGATGCGGTACTTAGTTGTTTAATAGAATGATTTACTCCAATACAAAAAAACCATTTGCGCGTGAAATTTTTGCACCATTTACTAATTATCATCCAATGTTGCCACATGTTCAGTTATTGACAGACAGAAATATTTTATTTTCTTAGTTTTGTAGTAAATTATACGTCATGCTTATATTACTTTTCAACGTTAGTTTTAATACGTATAGAAGCGCGAGTGAAGCACAAAGGAACCAACAAGCAA
The DNA here is from genome assembly GCA_963667235.1 of Nomada lathburiana. NCBI lineage: Eukaryota > Metazoa > Arthropoda > Insecta > Hymenoptera > Apidae > Nomada > Nomada lathburiana. Next base: position 1,087,300 of record OY763897.1, on the reverse strand, counting down.
TCATAAAATAATAACAAAGACAAAATCTGCATTTTACATTATTTTGCATATGTATTAAGAAATTACATCTCATATTACATAGTGCACGGCTGTCTTTGTGATTACCTGTGATTGTGAAAATTTAAAAGGAACAAATGCATCACAAGCTTTGAATAAAGAAAAAGCGAAACCCTTCCTCTAATATTATCGTACTTCCAGAAGCAGCATAATGTTCTTCGCGAATTTACATCCGTGTTCCCAATCAAATATTTACAATACAAGGTCTGCATACTCATTTAAATAATATTTAAGCATGTTTGCTGACGAGTTTGTTTCAGAATGTTTCATACGTCGCAGGGTAAATGAAATCTGGGTCGCAGTAATCCTTAATTTTTTCCTCGCGAGGGACTAATTTAAATGTATTCGTTAAAAGATGTCCGCACTATTACAACTTCCGCAATAAACAATTACCGTTTTCTTTAAAAAAAAAAAATGGAAAAGAAAAATTGGGGAAAAATTCGAGTCTATGAAGCAAATGTAAACGGCGAAACAAATACCACAAAAGAACTTCGTTCTACGAAGAATTTACATTACAGGCTAATGATGGAAATATAGAAGCACGAATAAACAAATCAATACGTCCGAGCGAGCCAGAGAAATATGAAAAAAATAGCCAAGACCAACCGATAATCATAATAACAGCGAGAAAGACATTTCCGTGATGACTTTGCTAGGCAAGCACAGTCATTAGTTGGCTGTTCTCGAAATAAATGCACAACGAGCACGACGATATATAGAGATGTTATATCGATTGTGCGACCTTTATTGCAACGCCACAACGCCCTGGAAAAATGGGGACATCGATGACAGAATCGCGATGTTCCGGAGCCCCGCGAAAGTTTCACGTTTGCCTTGTTAGTTATGATTTTGCCGCGGATAATTCTCCAATTAAATAATGAAAAGTAACTATACGTTTAAATGAATTGTTTTGACAAACATTTTGTGCGACTGATAAGCGACAGGCGACTTCTACTGAAACTTTCTTGCCAATTCTCTATCATGAAACTGGAATATCAAGATCTGTCAAATTGGAAAATTTAATTGGATCAATATTTATCGGAGGACGAGTTTGAAAATCTGCGAGTTTGTGAGAAATAACTGTGATAAATTTGCTAGAAACTTAAATATCGCCAGCCACATTTAAAATTACTAGCCACTGCTTTCGATTTCAGCGTGTCCACTTCGTTCCACTTTTAATATTCGCATTAATCGAGGCTGATCGGCGTAAACTGGTAAATGATAGTAAAATAAAGAAGAAAAAGAGAACAAGCCCGACAAGGTAACCACCATAGAATAACAGCGACCTCCTGCTACCATAAAAAACAAAACGGAGCAACATAACTGCACCCTTCGTTTCCCTAATTACTTTCTTTCTCTCACATTCATATTTAACACCACTTCTGCGACACATCCAACAAAATAATAGAAGGGCGGCCAAAATACCCGTCAAGCTGATATCAAAATCCTTTCACCCTTCGTTCTGTTCTGCCAGTGCAACATTTCTCCACTATGGTTTCTGGTTTCGTTTACCAAAAAAGAAAGGAAAATCTCATCAACCGCCCGTCACACCGAGAAAAGAAATCTGCCGAGGACAAAAATGAAAAAGTAAATGAAAAGACGTGGTCGGTAGAAGAATAAATAGGAAAGAACATGTTACGTGAAACCCTTTCGACGATAAAGCACCGGTCAGTTCCTATTCTTAGGCCGTCAAGCGGCAAAAAGCCGGAAGCCATGCGTCGGCCCTGTCATTAGGGCGAAGGTACGCCAACTTGTGATGGCTCAATGGTACGCGCGTAAAAAGCTTTTTATGGTGTGTACCCGTGACACATAAGCAATATCTATGGTCCGCTTGACAATGGACGTGGACATCCGTACGCGGAAGATCCCTTTCGGAGGGGCGAGCACGTGCGGACAATCCCTTCGAGGCGACCCCAAAACCTACCAACCGGCCTTATTCTTTGATATTTGCATAATAACTTACGGAGCTACGTGACGCGATCGTATCGGGACGCAACGACCTTACAAAACTCAACGAGAATTCCAATTATAATAGAACGTTTCGCCGCGAAAATTGTGCCTTCATGGTATTCGATTGAAAGGGAATCGGAAAAGTTAGAAATGTATGGAGCGGTGAATGGTTGCGGTACATGGTGGAAAAGTAATTTGGAGCGCAGGAATTGGACACCCGGTTTGCTGTTACCCTTGCATTATTCATTGAAAACAGTACGTACGATGCATATTTTACGTGGTCTGCTATTGATAACTTGTTGGCGCTGGGGAGACTGGGAAGCCCTGATGCAGGTTCATTTTTCAACTAATAAACTAAAAAGAATCGCGTGTTACAGTATCAGAGTGCTCTCACCAGGTCGCGATAGATCCGGATTGTTTTGACACTTGTTGTTCCGTAAGATTTTACGTAACTTATACAAAGTTTTTGTCGCTGTGTATTCGTTTTTATGAAGTGCCAATTACTTTAAGCCTTAAGCGATCATATGTTTAATATTAAGCGCACAGTCTAATTTGCGGAGCTTTCAGTTTAAAGTTAAATATTATTTCAACTGTTGTTTACTAATTTTTAATTTGGGAAGGATCGAGACACACATTCAGGAGAGGCTTGAGGAAATTATTACGAAAATTTGCATAATTTAATAGATGCCGTTTAAATGGATATTTAAGGGTCGTCTGACCAATTCACCGGATGTTATAGATGCTGTGCTTGAAGTCGTTAATTGAGATGAAAAATAAGAGTAACAGCTAGAAGACGAAACATTGAAATAATGACACTATTCAGAAACGGAAATAAAGGTAAAAACGACAGAAATACAGGTTTCTCTCCAAGTTCTGTAACGCCACAAATATTTACAGACGACGAGGAAAAATGAATAAATATTATCTAACGTCGACAAATCTTAACTGCGGTCTTGCATCTATCTAGGCTAGACAATCTGCATAAACAAAAGAACAAAAAAGTTTCATTGTGACAGTTGTGCAAAATAAATGGGGAGGCTTGAGACATTTTACATGTTTTATAAAATAACACTTCTTGAATATGTATGTTCCTCATTTAAGTTGAAACATTTCTGTTCGTTTCTGTTGAACAATATAATGTTGAATCTAAATGCACAAAGGGATCATTAAAAAATTAATTAGTTTCGCCAACGCGATAGTGTTTCACCAAAATGTATCGATTCTCCACAGTCTCCCCTGCTAGATACGGGAAGAAATGAATTTGCCGTCGAATTTGCGAATTTGATCGGTTTATACGATATTTAATATACGCAAAACATTTGCACGTGCAGGAGAGTTGCCGAATAATCGATGCGCATCAAGGATACAATTGACCGAAGAATTTAATAACGCTGCCGATACTATGTTTACGGACTGACCAATTTCTATTAGCGGTATGCATTAAAACTGCACATTCCTGTGTGCACGATCGGTCTTCTCCCACTCATTTTTATTATCGCAAATTTTTTGTTAAATACCGTTCCCACCGCATTTCCGTTAGAACATTCGCTAGCACTCTTCACGTAGGCGGTATTTATTTGAAACTGTACGAAGAAACCCTTTTAGCCGTGGCGTAACACCATCGTAAGATGGTTCGACAGATCGTTTGAAGAGAACGCATCGGAAGGGAGAGCGTTTTCTAAATATTTACCTTCGCCGATGCAATAGTGCAGTCGTTTCAACGATATCGCGAAACGAAGAAACACGGTTTGCGAATGTTTTAAATAACACTCTTTTAAATGTATTATTCGTTGAAATATACGAAACTTTTCCGACTCGTTCAGTGAGAAAAAAGAATATTATTATTCTTATGCAAGTAATCAGATATATCGTTACACGAATCTAGTGCACATTTTAATAGAAAACGAACTTGCAACAGTGCCCTGATGTCTTCTCAAACATTACTCTATTTCTCCTCCTTGATTCAACAAAGTCAAAAGCAGTTTCCTTGCTCTAATATTTATGTCCCTGTTTTTTTCGCTCACCCTTTCCTATTTCTAGAAGCAGAATGTGAAGCAACGATGACAACAGGCAAACTGATAAAACGGTCGAACAATATATGTAGGGAGATTCACCCTCTACTACATTCGAGGCCTGCACGTCTGCACAGAAAACGGACGATACAGAAAGGGAAATGACTGGACAACCTTGTGGAACCACGATCTTCCGGTTTAACTACAGGCAACAAGCACTTTCAGCGAAAAGAATATCACGCAGTCCCCCCGGGAACTTGGTAAAAGCTCTGAAATGCCGATGGAACGTTAGACGCTCCTCGAGAAGATATATCGGATAAAGGGGGATCGCTACCCCGTGATTTCACGAGTGGTTGTTCACGATGAACAGTCAGCCCTTTGACGCTGGAAATTTTCCTCCTCGAGAGTCGTCGAACTTCCCTAGTGGCTTACTGTTTAGCAACCAGAGAATTAATTAAGCCTGCTTATCTTAATCAAGGCTCGATTTTCGAGGGTTCGCAATGTGTTTAGGCGAATGTGATTCTGCATCGCCTATCGGGGAGTTTCACGTGTATAAATAGCGGGGAGAATACATTGAGCCCCTGTTCCGACAAATTCTACGTGCAACCCGCGAATATCAGTTGTTTCATGCGACGGAATATAATGGCAGCGTCAAGATTTCTGTTTGCTTTTAGAACTTACAGTTTGTATCCGACCGGTGTACACGAAAATCTGATAGCGCGAAGAATACAGCAGTTTCCAATTTCACCTTTCTTTCTAACCCCGCTATTTTATAAAAATATTGTTGCAGCAAAATTAATCTGATGCACACGTTTTCTATATTTTTTCGTTTTTTTTCTAATTTAATTCGTTCTTCTTTTTTCTCGGAAGTCTTTCATTTCACGAGTTGAACATTTATAATTATAACGATAAGCAGGTTGAAAGTTGTGCCCCTTTAAATGGTCAGGTGCAATGTTAGAAAAGTGAAGAATCCGACAAAGAGAAACTAGTGACAAGAGTAAAAATTACTTACCATCCAAAAGAGGGTTTCGTTCGCGAAGTTACTGTACTGGTCTATGGTTGACAAAACACTAAATATGAGGCACACCAATACCACCATGAACCTGCAAAACAGAGTTTATTCTTAATTCGTTAATCAATATACATATATGTACACATATACTAGAATGGATTGAAAAATTGCATACAATTACATGAATACTTCAGACATACTTGATTTAAGTAACCGTACAAGAAAAATGTAACACTATAAACACCCATTTACTAAATTGCAGTCCACATAGTTCCATGACTATTAAATATACAAAAACGTTATCGAAAATAAGATAATAGGATGTCGTAGAGAAAATATTTATAATTTATAACGTATAATAATGTCAAATGAGAACCTGCATCTTTGAATTAAGTAACATTAGAGCAAGTGTAATAATATAATAATTGATATTACAATACCACTATGCAAAATCTTACTGTGGAAAAGTGTAGAGAAATAATTACCAACCCATTGGTAATTTTCTTTTATCGTCAATAAATAATGTAATGTATAAGAAATCATACATACATATACATATACATATAAGAATATTACGTATAAAACCATACATTAATTCTTTTGGTAAATATGCAGAATAAGGGGGCCACTTCCGATTCCAGTTCTGAACAACATTCTTTTAGTTTTCGAGATATTCGCAAATATCTCAAACATCATTTCTCGACACCATTTGCGTTTAGTAGAGTGTTATGTAGATATCTCTTGCTTACGTGTCTTACTAAAAACATTGACTGAAGTTCGATATTGAAGTTCTTACTGAAGTTGATATCTGCTATGCTCCATCAACAGTGTACAACTAATTATACTGTAGCGTACAGTTGTAAGGTAATACCAGGGCTCCAAAATGTTTTTCTAGCATTAGTAACAAAATACGACGAATTATTTAATTATTTGAGTGCAAACGATGTTATTCGTGAAAAAGTAAAGTGTCCACGATGTGGAAATATTTTAGAATTAACGATTTAGGAATCAGTATATTTTCTTTGTAGACATCACTATTATAAGCAATCGAAGACCTCGTAAAAGACAACGATTAACGTGTAATTTCACGTGCAATATGACAACATATTTCAAAGTCATTGAAATCGGTGTTGGCTTCCTTGTTCTATATATTTACCATTGTTATAATCAGCCCTTTGATAATGGGCAGCCCGGTGTTAAATATTACCATGGACGTTAATTTTTTAACTCAAGTGTGTAAACAATTGAACTGTCATGTGCAAGATTCATACGGTAAGTTCACAAGGTCTAGCAAGTTTTCACGTTTCATTCCCAAGAGATGCTCTACTTGCTATTCGACGTTCTGCGACATGCTAGTTACTGTTTGACTTATTACGACCATCTGATTTGCACTTCTAATTTTAGCTTTCAAGCGAAACTACCCGCACTGTGATCCTGACATTACAGTCACAGTGATAACAGTTATGTTCCTGTTCGGAAACTTTGGGCTTGAAGCATGTCTATCCAGTAAAATAATACGTGAAATGCGATTTAATTTTTCGTCGCTTTGTGCACCGTTTTGTAATTCTTTTTACTTCATAAATTTCCTCAGAGGAAAACTTGTTTAATTACTTGCTTATATTTTGTTCTACGAAAAAATCATTTACTACTTGCGGCTGTTCCTGCAATTTTTCGAATTCCATATTCTACTGTCCGTAAAGAATAGATACAACTATCCATACATCAATTATTCCCTCGTAATTCGTTTCTCTTTTATGTCTTAAATATTGTTTCTTCCTCCAATTTATTTTGCCTCCACTGTTCTTAATAAATCGGTGAAATTAGATAGTATATGCCGCCGATGTGCGATTCACAATTGACTGCGAAATATTAATCGGATAATTGTGCCGATTAAAATTTCTACATATACATCCTAGACTCCTCGAGATGTCAAATCTCACGACATCTCACTGTTCAGATCTCACAGTTCGCAAGGTCCCAGTACCCTCGACATCTCAAGGCTCACGATAATATGCATATGAGCAGGCGTGTTCCAAAGCATATTTGGATTTATCGGCAACTAAAAATAAACCTCCCGTGCATTTCACGTGTCCAAAAAAAGCCGCGCCAAGTACACAAAAATCACTTGACAGAAGGATAGCGAAACAGAGAAAGAGAAACGTCACGGACAGGTAATCGACAAACGACCGAGACGGGGAAACGTGCCGTGCGACACCGTAGGAAGGAAGAAAAAAAAGGGAAAAGAGGGTCGAGCATAGACAATTATCATAGTAGGTCGATGAAGGTGACCCGCAAAGAAAGGGTGGCCTGAAGGAGGTGTAGGAATTATAGTCAACCGGCACGCCATCTTAAAGCCTGTTTCACTGCGAGTCGACTTCGTTAACGCGCCTCACGTCCTTAATTAACGAGCCATCGCACGCTAATAAATTACTTATGCAAACGGGCGAATCCGCCACGGCGATTACCAGAGCTTTCCGATTTTCTACGGCGGCGCCCGTGAAATCAAGTCGGCGTTTGTTCCACCGTTACCGCTGAGTAGAACATTATCCGGGCACGGAAACGCCAAGCGTATTTCAATTCGGGCCCCCTTTTGTTTTCCGCCGCTGATTACCTTCTGTTTTCGCGATTTGTCTGTGATTCACGTGGTATATGTACTTTTATCTTGTAGAGTAACACAAAAATTAACACCGTGCTCGTCGTACGCGTAATTAATTCTACTGTTCAAACGAGGATACGGATATTGTTCTTCTAACTCGCTTTTTCTTTAAATACTTTCTAGGCTTTCATCGGAAATTGGTAAACAGCGTTAGTAAATGTAAATAAGAAAATTAAAATCTTATGAAAACCTGAACGAAGTGCTTGAGACGGAAATTAATGTACAGTATTGTGTAATTACTTTGTGTTAGATTTATAATCTTTAATAGGGCAATAGTGATACATTTGCTTTATAGTTGGGCACGTCTGTATTCGGCCACTGGTCAGATCGCTCTCCTGCCCCACGCGGTGGACCCGCTCATGGTCGAGACGACAAAAGAGGATCGCGGTCCCGTCGCTAATGGCTCGCGTACTTCGATTCTTCACACTTTGGAATATTATACGAATAAACTGCTGGAATAGAAAGAGTTGTACACGCAGCGGGCTGGTCAGTTATTTGTCATCGAACTCGCATCGGAGTTATCAGTGATGAATGTACTTGCACGATATATAGTATGATTAGATATTATAGTTTAACAAACGATAGCTCGAAGCTGCCTCGCACTGCAGCAAATATTTGTCACTCGTGGCCACATCATGAATGCTATTGATTTTCATGGAAAACGATTGAAACCCAGAGGGTAGATTTATTTCAAGTTTAACGCCCTTTCCATCGCGGTAACTGGTTTCTCGAGAAAATAAAGTGCACCTAATGAAATATCGTTTCCTGGTCGTTCCAGAAACCTGACGTAAAAATGAAAAGGCGTGCTGAAAATATACAATCGACATTTGACAAATAGAAGAAACGGATGTGCTATTTCGTTCAATATAGAATGACGAATAATGGTACAGAATAATGATTACTACAAAAAAACATTGACAATATAAGAATAGAAAAATCATTAAACCATTTTTCAAGCTATCGACAATAGAATGTTTCTGTCAAAAGCAAGCTAACTGTATTAAATTGTATAATGTTCAGTGGCGAGCAGTCTGATCGAATTCACTTCTGGGTGAGCAACGAAGTAAAATGGATTTCATTTGAAAGATTTACTAACATTTGAGAAATATAAGTTGTAATTCTTTTTGACCATCAACGCACAAAAATATCATTACCGCGGTATTCTATTCTTCTCAAAATGATCATATTCTGTAGTTTTCATTTGTCTACTTCTTATATTTAAAATAATTGAAATACTTCAGTTGAATATTGTATATGTATATACAGGGTGAAAATTATAAAGCGTTGCAGACGAATACCTCCAAAAATATTGATTATACGCGAAAATGTTTCAGATGAAAGTTGTTTAGTACTGAGGGGGACATCGTGTGGTGGGACTTTTATTCTTCCCGATGGACACTCCAAGGTGAGGTGAAGGTCAACTTTCTTTTTTTAAATGTAATGATATGTTTTTTTATCCATCATCAAATAGTGCGTTTCAAGACGAGTTCAATGACCTATGACTACAAAATACAATACAAATGCAATACAAAAGATTTAGCACGCAATATAATTCGAGGAGAGAAGCCTGTACCGAAACTATGCATAATGTAATTAAATTGTCGACCATTTACATAGGAGAGAAGTAAATGTTAGGTGATGGAGACAATGGCAATTCTGCTTTTGTGAATCACAAACACGAGTGTCGTTTATAACGGGCTGGTCGCATACCACTCGATGAAGCTCTGGACGATCAACAAGGGATAAAATCTCGAGCACTCCTCGACTCATTTCCACCCTGAAGAGTCTATCGATGCTGGGCGTCGGGAACACACCAGTGGTACAGGGTGTCCGAAAATACGCGGCAAAAGAACAAATCTAGCTCGTGAGACAATGTACTATTTTACAATACATTATGAATAATCAGCTTTATTATAGAAATATTTTTGTAATGTGAAAGTTTCCTACGTATGAATTTTTAAACTGCAGAAATAATTATGATGTTTAAATTGTCTATAACAGATCGTTCCTAATTAGTAATATTTTATATTTTTATACAATATTGTATCCGGCATGTTTGTCACTGTTTTATTTATTTCGAAACTTATCTCGAACTTTTTCATGATATTATATTCAATACTGTTGCATACACTGATACAATATTATCTTATTTAGCATTTCTCATATTATCAAGTGATTCTTACTGTGTGCTTGACAAACAGCATCGTGATATTTAAAAAAGAAAGGATACCAGATGGAGATGAATCAGACTTTAAGCAAGAAAAATACTGTATAACGATTTCAATGTAACAAACACGAGTACTATTTCTCACATCATAAAACATACATACAGAGATACAAGGTGTTCCTCTTATTGATGGTACAACCGAAGAGGACAATTTTTTCTACGTGGAAAACAGAAGTCGAAAATATAGAAGAAATTTTTAGCATTTAAGGCTTCGTTTGCGAGAAAATTGACTTTGAATATGCTCTTGAAATTTGAGGTTTTAACGCGACAGAGATTCACCACATTTTTCTCGACAAGTTAAAAATTGCAATTTTTATTTCGTTGGAATTTAAAATCTAGACTGACCCCCTTGATCTTCAGTTATAGAGTAATCTTAAATCGAAAGCTTTTCGCAGTTAAAAGTGTGAAACGTTTTCCCGATTGGAGAATGAAAAACGCAAAGTACATTGGAAGACGTGCATAAAAATTTAATTCGGAAGGCACAATTGTGTATGCAGCTCGATAGGCAACATATTCAAGTGTTTCTACATAAGCAGGGATATTTGTAAGCAATCAGTCGCATTCTTCAACGTAATTTTTCTCGAAAATAAACCCACAGATAAAAAAGATTGTATTCCTTGTTTTCAACTTATTTTCCCACGTGGAATCACCTCCTCTTCGACTCTACCACTAATACTGGCACGCCATGTATACTCGAATTAAAAAGTGCAGAAGCGATTAATCTAATTAAAGCACAGCAGGACCTCGATTGACCAACTTACTCCAGAGATAAACTGATCGAGTAAATTAATATCTGATGCAATCAAAACCAAATCTTTCCCAAATATGTAATGCCTTGACTCAAAACAGCACCATTGTTTTAATAACCAATGAATAATTTCAGAGCGTGAAACCACGATTGTAAATGTATTACTAGTAAATGCGACACCGTGGATAATAATCACGAACCGATTAATCTAGGCTCTACTGCATCAAACATTTACTTCGGGTTACTTTCGCAATGTGCCGGTGAAATAATCCTCCGTAGAAGAGCGAGAGAAAAAATATCTCGCGGATGATTCTTATCGTGACGTATTTGTGAACTGACCACATGACAAACCACCCACGCAAATCGACGGATAACAAGCCAGTGCACACGAAGCTCGATTGCGGGGCAAGCGCCGTCGACAAAATATTCGTTTACGGCCGAGCACGCGGTTAATATCGAGCGGGAACAATCAGTAAAATAATACAAACGTCGACCGCAATTTCACCGTTCGTCGAGAATGAAATTTCCACGCGTCTCGGACCATTCTGCCATTCGATCGATCTGTCGTTCGTACTGCACGTTACCAATCGTGGTTACAGCATCCGAGGGCAATACCCTGGGAATAACTGGATTTACCACTGCTGTGTATAGAGAGAATGAGATTTCAGAAAATTGTGTTTCATTAAAAGCCAGCAGGGGATCGAAATTATGACGGATTACGATGTTCACTTTCCATATTGTTGCAAGTATACAGACGCATTCGTATCGTTCATAGAATGGGATGCAATCAACCCAGGTCGAACAGGGATATAATAATTTATTTATATTGTTTATAAATTTCATCAACGACTGTTGCAGAATTACGTACTATATAACAATATTTATGGTAAAGGTTAATTGAAAGTGTTCTTTATTGGTAATTTTCCATGTTCTGCTAATGGGAATGCTTATTCGATTTCAAAGGGATTTAACATTTAATGGCTCTTTGTATACGATTAATTGAAGGGTACATATAGCCGGACAGGGAGGTCAAAAATACCCCTAAACGAAATCCAACTTGTGACGGATCATTCGATGGATTATCAAGAAAAAAGAATTTGTGTCGACTTTGAACTTTGTATCTCGACTGGAAGGGTAATCGAAATTGTTCTTTTTAATAATCTATCGAATGGACCGTCAAAACTCGAATTTGCCTTAGGGGCATACTTGAATCCCTTATCGGGCTGTACCATTTGGAATGATTATAATATCCATTGTAACGAGAACGAATCAGAATTTAATGATATACTAATGTACAAAAAAAACATACGTATGCATTAAAGCTATAATTGCAGACATCGAGATTTCTATAGATCCGTTAAAAGTTTTACCTGTTTCGTATATGTATTACTATTACTAACTGACAATGAGTTTTTAATTGCATGTGTTAGTCGTCTTTCAACTACCCGACACATATACAGGGTGTCCCGTAACTACCGCAACATCGGGAAAGGGGGAGTAGCTGGGGTGATTCTGAACAACTTTTTCCTTGACCAAAATGTTGTTTGAAGCCTTGTTTTTTAGTTATTAACCAAAAACACTGCCAAATTAGAACGCCCGTACAGCGCGTGCTCTGGTGCCTACTTTTGCACTGTGCTCGGTAGTGTACGGGGGCATCGAGGGTATCCAAGTAAAGCGTACGACAAATGTTACATCGTTATTCATTAATAAGATATAAACTAATTATTCTTTTCATCAATCGCGCACGGTCGTGTTCGTTATTCATGAGTAAAAAATAATTCCACATTATCCTTAATTTAAGACGATGTAACATTTGCCGTACGCTTTACTCGGATACCCTCAATGCCCCTGTACACTACCGAGCATAGTACAGAAGTAGGCACCAGAGCGCGCGCTGTACAGTCGCTCTAATTTGGCAGTGTTTTTAGTTAATAACTAAAAAACAAGGCTTCAAACAACATTCTGGTCAAGGAAAAAGTTGTTCAGATTCACCTCAGCTACCCCCCATTTCCCGATGTTGCGGTAGTTACGGGACACCCTGTATATGTATATGAAACATTTTGTGTTTTTCATATGAATAGAGCAACACAATAGTAGCAAGTGGAACTATGGAAATGTTGTCTAGCCCTTTACTGAAACTTCGTATTCCGAAAAAATTTCTCGTACATAATGGGTTTACCTGAGGGGTATTTGGGTGTGTTTTTAATTAACCCCTTGTTCCGTCCTAAAGCAGGCCGTAATAGGAGACGTCGAGCGCGCGGTCCTCAGGCCCAGGTCAAGGGATTATCGAGGACCAGTTGACGACACTGCTGAACCATAAATACCTTCCAAAAAGGCGGCTAGCAATCGGCACAAGGAAAAACGTTCCACGTGCAGATGGCTAGCACGTTTTATGACGCGCAAGTATTAAGACTGTTTTTGAGGAAATCGTGTTACATCCTTAGTCAAGTAGCGACCAGCCTTCAGATTATCCACGACCTCAACAGTCAATTGCATGCGTCATAAACGTGGACTTCCAAAGGGGCCTCGGAGCTTGGCCCAGCCGACATCTGGCAGCTCAACTTTGGACACCCTGGCGGAAATTCCGCTGCATCGCCAAATTGATGGCAATGTTCAAGGACACACCCTTACCTCCCAGAAACACGCTGCGGGCGTAAAGGAAGGGTGTGGAAACACCTACAAAACACGCTGATTGGCATTTACTAATTTTTACCACTACCCAATCAGCGTGCAGAAGATCACTTCCGAGTCGACGTTTTGACAAACGTTCGACAGGGAAACGAGTTCCATTCCGACTACCCTCAAGACAAGAAGCGCCTTGATCTTGAGTACTACCGCTTCAATATAGCCGAGACGAGCCTTACAACCTCGATCTTGCATTTTCGCGCAAGACGAGTCTTGCGCGTACATTTCTTTTCGGAATAAGGGCTCCGGAGTCCTTACAAGACTTCGTAAAGTGACCCACTAGTTTAGCGTTACACATTGCGCGAAACGTCGTGGTACCGTCCAAGATTTACGACCTTGGACAATCTCTACACAGTGCTTGCGAACATTCTATATTGCTGACGAATATAGCGAGCACGCCACACCCCTGATATTGCATACACATAAGCAGAAGCTGTTCATTTGTGGCACATAATTCGATATTACAAAGGAATATTGCATGAATAATTACGTGGTATTTTCGCTAACATTATAAAACATGTTAATACCAAAGAAATTATCCTCCCAACTTGTCTTTAATTTAGATTTTATTTCTTTACGAACATGTTAATGTCTCTTCGAACGAGTGAGAAAAATACAAGGATTCTTAAAGATTTTCCAAATACAATACACCCGACATGCTTGATGATTTACTGCTTACAAATAGTACTCGTCATTTTAATTGAAAAACAAGTTCCCCGCATTGCCCTCCACTACATAATAGATATGTATCTAAAACATGTGTATATTTCACACCTACGCTACGCGTGCACGCGTATTTCATATGGCGCGCACTGATCTTAATCGTTCCTGAAATAATTGCAGGCAATACAGTCCCATCGATTAACTTTATACTGACTGACAAAAATGATAAATAATTTTTCCTCTTCTACTTGGTCCACGTGTCAGCAATTCACAAAAAACAGGCCAAGGTGATAAAAACTCTGCCGTTCTTTATTACCCAGCTGTAAAATAAATATCTTCTCCCCGTTCTTATAACGCCAAGCAAAAAATGGCAGCTTTGGCGTAAAACTACCATCAAACATGCATCTCAATTAACGCGAAACAAACTCGCAGAACTCTCCACTAGTACATACTTCGAAATGTCGCGTGCTGATCGATGTTCGCGAGGCAGATATATTTCACTGTTTCGTTAGTTAAGCAAAAACAAAGTGAGCAACGCGATCGAAGCGCAAAAAAAATTCGCGGCACGCTGCAAACAGAAAGATCGCACGCGTGCATCGTTGTGGATGGCTTCTCGTCTAAAAATAACAAGCGACACGCAAATAGCTTGCATGTGCATTGCGTCTAATAATGCTGCTATTTATGCAGTGGCAAAGTAGGCCGGTGCATTAGAGACACTGTAAACGGCCAGTAATATCGACAGTGTTTTTGCAATTGCGAACATTGTTAACACGTTGAATGCAGACAGGGGGTCGCCGTTGATCGACAACTACGAAATCCATCAAACAATTTAAATGGAATACTATTTATAAGATTTTCGATGCTGATCACCGATTAAAGTGTTATACACTTGTTAGAATTGAGTCGCCCTTTCTATCTCGACACCGCGATACAAGTTTTTCACTTTCAATGGGACATCGAGTCCGGTGAAACGCTTATACAGGGTGGTCTGCTCGCTAGTGGAGACAAAGATAGTGCCATGCAATATGTAGAAAGGGGTTGAGTGCACACGAAGCAAAAATACTAGCACATTATACGGAACCGGCCATAAGACTTGGTGCAGTAGGCCCAGGGCCAGCTTGGCACCGATCTAGCAGTATCATCAGAGCTTTGAGGGTGGCACACATATATGTGTATAGGGTAAGACTTGTAATTAACAACAATTATATATGGACAAGATCTTGACTCTAGGAGTCAAGACTCCATCCTATCGATAGGATGAGGTAGGATAAGATAACCTTCTCTACGTTAAGCCAAAAGTACTGTGATTGAATGTAACCGTGTGAATGAAATCGTTAAAGGCAAAGAAGAATGAACGATCGCCAGTGAGCGGCACATTTTGTTATTGTTTTCTGATTCACCTGGTAACGGCATTGCAAATTAAAAAACGGTCGCCATTAAAGGGTTAGTCTGATAGTAAGTGTCGCAACAGAATCATCCTTGTATCTTGAATAAACTTGTAATTCCTAACAGAAATTAATATCACTTAATAATATCCCCATAGTAATATGGTTTGTATAATAACGAGTCATTGCAGTATGACACTAACGCCGAGTAACCCTGTAATAGACCGCAGTCTGAAATGCAATCAATAATAATAATAATTATTTTAGTCAAACATGATCATATATTATTTCTCGTTAAATCGTTAATAATTTAATAAACGTTTTTCTTCTTATACTCTTATAGCAATTACTTAAGAGATCAATACATCGTAGTGCACTGAGTGATTTTCATGTTACAAATTAGTTTATATGTATATCACCTCGAAATGTGTCCCATTGGAATAATAAAATTTCAATTCCAGCGCAGCGCTGCAGCGCGCTCTGGGTAACATATGAAATTCATCCGGCATTCAATGTGTTAACAGCAGTCGCTTCCTTTATTTAAACTTGAAATTTCCACGAACTTTTCCAACATTGTACTTTCGTGCATTTCCTGCAGAAACCCGGTTGCACGCGAGCACACAATGCGAATCAATTTCTATGGTTTAGCTAAGGAGCGACGAATATTCGTGCAACGACGGTGCAGTATGCGAGACAAATAGAAATTGTAGCCAAATCATTGCGTGAAATCAAATGTATTTTAATTTCTTGAAAACTCAATACTGCGTCAACAATTATGTTTAGCATAGCATTAATCAAAAAGAGATATAATTTCTTATCGCAAAGAAAATTTGTTATAAAGTGTAAAGTAGATTTCGTTTAAATTGTATCGTATTATTATTGTACGATTGTGCACAATAAAGAACAGAATTTATCTCATAAATTCGTAATAAACATTAGACGAAATTAATCGAAATACGACTGTTAACCTTTGCAAATGGAAGTTACGAAGCAATGAAAATCTTATAATAGGCTCAGAGTTCATTAAATAATTTATATACAGAAATTCTGCTAGAAATCGCTTCCGTGTTCGCTGTCTATTAAATTATTAAGCGCAATAACTTATTCCACTGGTAGGAAATAATTTATCAATGTGATAAGCCTGCAGCTTACACACTATCCATCGAACTAAATTAATCCTCCTTGCTCCTGAACTGTCCAAAATACCACATAAAATCGCATAAATCGATATAATAATAGCAGTAATAATATTAATGTTTGCGACAACAATTTGAAAACACATTGCATTTGATTTAAACTACACTGCAGTCTAATTTTACGATATTAATATACTTAATATTTTATTTCAATTATCGTAACGTTCAAAAATATTCTTTACTGCAGATCTCAATAAACGACAGTTACTAAAATTAACTCTGCAATTTCATACTTATTGATATGCATTATGCCTTTACACTAGAACCACGTTTATTATTTAGAACTTGTAGCATTACCATAATATCAAATGCTACTTATTCAAGGAAATAATAAGACAGAATATTTTAAAGCATAGTCGCCGACAAAGCAACTACTGCCATTCAGTTGATTAATTCGTGGTTTTAATAAGAAGATAAATCGCTATAGTGGTGTTAGTAACCATTGTGTAAAGTCTGAAATGGTGTGCGACTTCACGGAGAAACGTCAAGCAAACACTTCAACTCGTGGTTGAAGAAACGTGTCCATAATGACAGAATGATGAACACCCTTTGGTTAATTGTTCTCCCATTAATGGCCCTGATCAAGTATTTTCATTGTGGCATATTGGCTTAAAGAAACCAGGGATTTTATTTCTGATTATATCGTCGAAATGTGATGCGTTGATTGATTGATGGTATACTGTGTCAATAGTGAAAGGTTTTGTATTATTCTTGATCATACTTGGAGAAATGGTAAGCAAGAATTCATTAACAAATTTTAATTAGGACTATTTATTTATTTTTTGACCTTAACAATTACCTGATACTTTATAACGCATAAGTGTGTTTTCAGTATTGCTGCAAAAGTTAATCATGATCGCTACTATCATTATCATAGTTTTGTAAATAACTTCTAATTAAAATGAGGGGTAGAGTTCGATAAAAATGAATTGTACTACAGTATTAGATGACGATAAAGTTTGAAATTTTGTTTTCTGTATATCAAATTTTACCTTTTATTTGATGCTTGACTCTATTCTATTTTACCCTCGTAAAGAAAAGATTTTTCAATTGAACTTCAATTAGTATCATAAATTGAAGAAAGGAGAAATATCTATAATATGACATGTCTTCTACTCTGAGCGTTTCAATGAACTAAAAGGAAAACCCACTAACATTGCGACATTTAAATTAAAAAGTTCCAAGACTCCATAGTAAAGTCTAGTTCGTACCAGGTTCGTTGTTTAATTAAAAACGTATCAATTTTATTTTAACTGATTATTTACCCCGAAGCGCTCGTAGAATTCCAGCGACCTACATTTTTTCATTTCTTCGATCAAATAATACTGCACATAGAAATTTGCAATGTCTCTGTTGCAAAGCAATTCTTCTTGCTCAGTCACGACAAATAATGATTCTGTAAATACAATTTTCCTTCAGTTAACAATGAACTGCGAATATGATATTATTTATTCATTTAACGACAACGAATATGTCATTTACACTGCAGAGCGTTTGCATACCTCGAATAATTAATAATAGCGTCCGTTTGTGCAATGGTTAATAATTTTGAATCATTTCCTCAATTGATTAAAATAGAAAGGACATTGGATTACAATTGAAATTGCAGCGAATTAATTGTAATAAACAAGGATTGTTCTCACTTGTATATAATAAGTATAATACATTTACAACAACGAAATGAACGACTTTCAAAATGATTAATTAATCAAAGTATTTTTAGCACGAAGGAATCTCTGCTCTTGAAAACTGAAAATCGTCAAAATACCTCAGGTCTCGTGTACGAAAACTTTTACGTAAACTATATTTCATTTGTTCTTTCAACATAAATATTTCTATTCCTAAGTCCACTTTTAATAGTTAATTTCGTATTTTATCGTGTTATTTCTCCTCCGCATATCCACTTTTACATTTATACGTACGGTTACGTATCTCTTCGAACATAAAATTGAGTAAGTTCAACTTCCAAACCTAATTAACCCAGTTCGATATTAACATTAGGATCAAGCCTTTAATAATTCTCTACAGGAGTCAAATACTAAGTACGTCACTAATAACGTCACTAATACCTATAATTATTTTACCAGTAACACGAATACATATAAGATTATTACATTACTGTTAATTTTTAACACTTCATTCAGCCCTTGTGCGTCGAGGGACCGCTCACAACTTTTAGCTGAAAGCCGGTTGAATTGCGAAGGTTTGGAACATCTGTCAGTTGAATTTATTTTATATGGGTTTCACGGTCAGTATTAATTTATCAGAGATCCTTTAACTTTGAAGTGGAAAGGAAAGGGCGGTGAACGTGAATACTTGAAGAAGTCGCATCAACTATTCAATTTGGTTCTCCAGTAACATGAGTTATGTCTTTTTCAGCTTTAGTTCCCTGTTAATTTTTGAGAAGTTAACTAAAACTTGCAAAGCTCAGGACATAATTTAATTTCGAATTAGGGTAAACTTAGAACTTCTAAGTTAGAAGCATTTAAGTCAAAAGTTAGCCCTCCATCGTATCCCAGAAAATGTGAAATGCTTCTTAACCAATTAAGGAAAAATTAGTCAAGAAAATCTTATGATCCAACACTCTTTTTGAATTACGCATGGGCGGGTCGCGCAATTGGTACGGAGTATGTCTCGAATTTGGTCACAAATAGGAGAAAACTGTCGAGGGAAACGTTGAACGCTATGATAGTGCTTATTTTTCTAGGACTTCATTTTCTCCATGAACCCAACGATGCACCCAAACAATTTGAATGCACTTTTTCTTTCAAATAGAATTGCATATTTTTTCTTACTCGTATCAGCTCCTCAGAACATTCTGCGTAAGAATGTATTAAGGTGCAATGTATAAAAAACCTATCTGCACTGATATCTGTGCAATTCTAATTTATAAAAGAAAGTGCATTTGCATATCGCGAAGAAAATGAAGTCGTGGGAGAATAGAGATTATCATGCCATTCAACGTTTCCGTCAACAGTTCTTTTCTATCCCTTACCAAATTCCAGATATAACATATAACCCAACCCAATTGCGCGACACACCCTGTAGAACAAAACTATCAGAATTAAAAGATTAAAGCGCTTGCGAGTTTGTTAGTCAAGTAAAGGAAATGTAAACAACCGTATATTAAACAATTGGACAAATTAATCACATTATTATTATGTCGAGCGATGTTCGCCGCGGGCGATAAACTAGCAAAAACATTCGTTTTCGGAAATGAATGGCGTTCAACGCGGCGGCAGAAGCGGCATCCAGCGCAAAATGAAAGACGCTTCCGTGGCAATTTCCGATCGTGACGTATCGCGTACGCCAAAATTTTCATAGCGTAGTTTATTATCGCGGAACGAGCCAGTTAGCAGGTTGAATACTTTCGTACACATAGACGCGTACATCACGATCTCCTTGATCGTCTAAATTCACTTTCTTTTTCTAATCACCGCGCTGGCAAAAGTATTACAAAAAATTTCTGTACAATTGTTACTTAACGCTTCACGTTCAATCCAGTGACAAAGAAGAATGAAACTCTACGCTTGCTTAATCTTTCATAAAAAATTACATTGTTAAAAAGAAAACAAAATAGGGGATTCTGTGTTATTTTATTGCCTTTTTCCATTTTTGACGAAACCAGATAAAAGCTGATAACTATGAGATGTGGCAGTCGAAATAGACTTTTCGCAATTCCAGTTTCTAAAGCTCGTCTACGGAGCAACGAATTTCAGACAAAACGACGACCAGCTGTATGAACAATTTTAGACAAATGGGAGAACATGAAGCTATTCTATATGTCTGTTTCGATTCGTGAATAGAGCAAAAGCACATTATCATCATCTAGTAAATTCTATATATTCAAAGCCACGTTATAGCGTATAAATTATCGGCAGAATATAGAACAACTAAAGTGAAATAGATGCATATATTTTATGTACATATCACATCTTTTATCTATATACTTTTCTGAGTTATGCATCCCCCGAACGCGTTATCATATTTTCCATCTTCCACATTAATCGAGCTATCATTCTGTGACATCTTTAGCGTTACACTGTATATAATAATGAAATTCTAATTGCTATCTATGCGCTGTATTCGGTCCAACTGAAGACAGTAGAACGCCTTGCAGGTAGAAAAAAAGTGTCCAATACAAGCTGCCAGAATATTCTTCTTTCAAAAAGTACTCAGCACAGTGGGGACTGCTCCCCGGCGTAATTAACTTTCGGAGTATCGAAAATTGCCGCGACAGCATTAATCCAGCGCTCTGTGCAGGCCAAAAAAAAACGTGGGAACGAGCAGGAAATAAGCATCGAAACCGGGAACCGAAAAACAGAAGCGCAAAGTTAAAAACCAGGGGGGGGAAATGTCGTAACGCGAGTTTATTAAAAGTCGTCGAGGTGAATCGTTCCATTGCGGCAGGAAATGAACGAGGTACGATAAGAACAACCGTTCAACGCCAGTCCAGGGCACACGATAAAAAAAAAAGAAAAAAACAAGCATAGGGACCCTCGCGTTCACACGATCGATCGACTTCGTAGCCACGTTCCAACCCGGGGTATGTACTTTGTTTTCGTAATGAATTATGTAAAGGGTGCAACACTTCGTGCTAACTTTGAGCAGGAGAAAAAAGGAAACGCAAAAAGGGGGAAGAAGGAGATGGAAGAATGGAAAAACGACCGCGCTGAATAATGCATGCCCCAAGTATATTTCGATATTTATGCAAGCGACGGGATGGATCAAAGATGAACTTTCACGATAGACAGAGCGGAACAGCAAACGGAAATAAAACGGCGCGGCGGTCTGGTGCAATGGGGAAGCTAAAATGTGGAGGGAAAGGGGAAAATACTTTCGACCAACGTCTAGCAGTTCCTTTTAGTCCGTTTTTTTTTTTATGGTGACGTTTATTCGCGGTGTGCATCTCGCGAAACGCTGACCATCGGTGATAAAAGAAATACTCCCCGAGATGTGGAGCAAGGATGACAACGTTTTTACGATTCAGCGATACGTTACTGGGAAGATGGAACTGTTTCTGTTAATGGTCTTGTTTCTTTCGAGCAGAGTATCTGGAAATTGGACTTCCACCGTGGCTCCGTTGGTGATAGTAAGTATGTATATTCAGAGTAGGTAAGATTGGCTGGATGTTTAAGACTTGCCTGAACGGTTCAAGGTTTCACTTGGATACGTTGCTTCGTTTGCCGACGAAGGTGATTATTTTTATTGTTCGTTGTCGAATCGGTTCGTTGATGTAAAGTGGGAAAGGTGTTTTCTTTTTATCTTGCTTGCGCTACGTTCGTGGCGACCTTGCTAGCATGGGGAATAGTTACTTTTAATGGGGATGTGAGGCAGCATTTGAAACACTGTTTCGAAGCATTGATGGTATTATTCGATGCTCGTCGACGGTGTTAATAAATAATGAACAATATCGACGCAAATACAAATTTATAATGACAACATCTATAAACGATATTCATATTGCTCGTATAATCGAACAATGATGAACTACATTAATTTACCGAAAATTTGCTCAACTATTATGTAACAGCAGGCGCAAAGTAATTTCTGTTTCGCGTTACAACAAACATCGATCCTTCGCGAACAATTCAGCTTACTCTGAAGTCGGTGAAAAACGTCTCCTTCGAAGATATTTATAAACTGTTACGTCGCGTTACTTCATGCCTCCGTTTCTCATCAGCCGTGTACTCCTCGCACTCGATAAAAATAATATCTCGTTCCGTTAAATCGTCGATCAAATGCAAAGTAAAACCTGAACGTGCAAACAAAAATTCGTTTCCACGACAATACCTCTCGGCCTGAATTGAACAAATTGAACCACCCAACTCTTTCCGAATTATTCAAGAGGATAATTCCACGAGCCACTGGGGAATAGGGAACACCCTGCATACCCCATACACGTAGGTATAATACATCGTCAACTCGCACAATACAGACACATCGACAGCATCGGAACGGCAGAATGATGGCATTCAACACAAATCATATGCGACAAGCGACGCGCTCTCGCGTGATCCACAAAAGCTCTCCGCCGTTGAACGCGAGAGATAGGATAAAGATCCAGCATAGACCGACCGTGAAAATGAACAACAAAGAAAGAAAAAACTAGCAGAATTTACTATTTTACCTCTTCGCGGCGCAACTTTCGCCGTCGAGATTACCGTGGGCGTTCTGGAAACAGCTCGGGCACGTTTTGTCGCGCGAAACGGACAGACAGAATCGGCGAACAATGGAACGCGCGTTTCAACAATCGAAGAATCGTTGACAAAAGACGTCGACGTTCAGTGTCGATACAAAGAAATTCGATACACTTGTTGAATCGAATCGCTTCCGTTCCAAATATCTGACGCTGCTGCCCTATCTCAGCTTGGCGAAATGTTTGCCGTCGGGGACACAGCAGGGGATTTTGGAATAACGATTTTGTATAACCGCCTACGATATACAACGTGGAAAGAACGTTTCGAAGCGTTTCCTGGTTTTCACAAATCTTTAATCCACGATTATTTCGTCGTCGATTCGACGTTAATTTCGTTGAAACTGGTACAACGGTTTTCAATTGACAATTATAACATACGGATATGGATATAGAAAACTGATAGTCTGCTGGGAATGTCTGGGGATCAATTATTAGAAAGAACGTAAAACAGAATTGTCCCCTCTGACGTATTACAGGAGGATTAACGTCACAGCTTGGCCCGCGAAATAATATATAAATCCCATGCCCTATGTTTTATGTTGCATTAAAAGTTTACTCGATTTATATTTTTCCATCTCAATTTTTCATTGCAACTGTCTCAAGCTTTTTATTAAAATTGTCTTTCGCACTTCAACTTACGAAACGCGTCGCAAGGATGTCCCTTAATCGAATGTTTGAAAGTCGCCAGTTTTGTCTAATTCGCTGTACGATCTTAAAGGAGAAAAATGTTTCCAGAAGAGTAGAATGCAATCAAGGTAACAAACAATACTGGTCACTGATGATTGACACAGTGCCAACAGAAGGCTCGAAATTGGACAGCACAGTAACAAACCTGTCGATACGTCACTAATCGGTTACATGCTGGAGTGCATCCCGGAAGAGTAGCCCCCACGCCAACTCTGATCCTTGCATTAGCACGGAAGGAATCAGTTTCATGTATACATGTACGATGCATCGGGCGATGCGTCTGTTTCGAATGCTAATCAGCACGAAATGCGACCATTTCTCATTTAACACAGACATCGGAGTAAATCACTGCATTAATATGTTTACTATGCTAAATGTCGCAAAAGAAGAGCGCAAGTGCAACAGCAAATCCACGTACTATTCGAGGTACAACTTTGCACCGATTGTAAGCTTCTAGTGAAATGTCAGAGCATTTTATTATTATCGAATTGAAACATATTATTCATTTCGGATTCGCTCACGGCGTACACGGTGTTGAATTTCAAGTATAGAAGAGCAATCTCAAAAATAATTCGGAACAAAAATACGAGTCTGGAAATAACTGTTTGCTACAATGAGATATGCAATTTGTCAGCATAATCGAAACCAATCAAAACAGACTTCTGAAATTCATCTGTCTATTCCTGTTGAACTCTGTACATGTATTTATCTGCAGAATATATGTCCAGATCAGTATACACGGATCACATAATATATTAAAATAATACAATCTGAATGCACCTTGGAATTTCTGTGACACCATTACAGTCGCAGCGCTAATGCATCACCTAAATTAATAATCACAATACATAATATATTCCTGCATCCTCGTTATTCGGGTAAATTTACCGTTCTTGTTTATTGTTTATGTCAATTGGAACAATAGGAAAAGTTATACAAATTAGGATCCATTCACCGTTGGCAATACCAGATTGATATTTAGCCCGAATCTATTTTATGGTTGTACAAAAATTCATATAACGTGAAACCAACGAATATCCACCTCAAAATACAAATTAACAATGAATTAACATCTGTACATTCCAAATATAAAAGCTTTGGTACGGAATTCAATAAATCACTTCCAATTAAAAATTAGATCAACAAGATATCGATATAATATGGGTAATGCGACTTTAAAGTTTAAAGTCACACCGGGCTACAGTGGGTTAAAACTAGGAATGGGTTTTTTCGAAACGTCGAAACCTCGAAACCCCTCGGTACTCGAGAATCCGAAACTTTGCACTTTTTTCGTGATTTGAAACGTTCGAAGCTCAAATAAGAAAAGGTATAAAATTAACGACTGAAGAATTGCTCGTAGCGTGCACCGAGAATGTTGTCTCGAGATTTCGAGATCGCGAATTCTCGGCAATCGTTTTTATGTTTTTAAAGATCGTGAAAGATTTATCGTTGACTTCAAAAATATTGTTTCAGTTCTTGAAGCAAAACATTCCTCCGACAAAATAGAATCAGCACTTCAAGTTTCGAGAGTTTCGAGAATTTAAAAATTGGTTTCGAACCCATCCGAACTATAAACAGCTGTATCTCCAAAATGGAGATAAATCACTTGCGTCGTTTCGCCATAAATCCACGGATACAATAAATCCAAATTTACACGGAACCATAGAAATACATATAGATATATATACACATGAACGGTGTCACCAAAACAGCAGAATCTTCCAAACGAGTATACTCACACTGTGAAATGATAGATGAAGCAGATCCAGCCGCCAGGATGCTCCAGGAACACGTACAGCCGCTCCTGAAACGTCTTCCCTTTCTTGTGATGGAACACGTATTTAGCTTTGAAAGCCTGGTCGATCGGCAGATAAATCGGATAATATGGATCCGGCACACCGGTCTGATTAGGCGGCTCGACCTCGCCAGCGTTCATATCGTTCTCGATGATGTCGTCCTTGCTCTTCTTCCGTCGATATTTCCTCTTCATCGGCGTGGGCACCCTTTTATGGTGTGCTTCACCGAAACGCGGCGACCGGAACCGTCTGAGAAAGGTGAAACGGCGATTAGGGGAAGAAGATGGCTCCTCCATCTGAGCGCCGTTGTCCTCTGTGTCCTCGGTTTCGCTACCCGGTGTCTTCAGGGCCGTGTCTTCGGAATCGAGACAATGCTCGGCGATGAGCTCGTCCTCGCTGGCCTGCAGGGCGGCGTACGCGGCCGCTGCGCTGGATCTCTTCTCCGTGAGCCTAGAGCATTGGTCCTTGCTTCGTGGAAGACTCTCGTTGGTCTCACCTGGACATTTCCAGGATATTTCCGACAATTGCTGGGCTCGATAGATACGGATTCTTCGCGGGAACGGATTTCGTGGCCGGATTTATGTTTTCTATTTAATACTTTCACTGTTCTTTGACCGTTTTAGATTTTCTATTTGGCCCTTTACGGCCGCTATTCGGATCTCTATGTATTCTGAATCTCCCATTCTTAATTTCTAATCTGATTTTCGCGTTTGTTTTACTTTTCTATTGAGCCCCTTATATTACATTTTCTACTTAGCGATGTGTGATTTCCATACGGATTTCTATTCCGGTTTCTATTCTGGTTTTTAGATAAATTTCTCTTCCGTTTATATTTTCTATTTAGCCCTTCAACATTTCTATTCGGATCCCTATACCAATTCTCATTCTGATTTCTATTCTGAGTATGCTTGCGGGCCGAATACGCCGTGGATTGAATATCTTTCGCCATAAAATCCTTTCACCTTAGCCTATTTTTTTACTCCATTTTTAATTAGAATCGTATACGTGTGCACTGTGGATCGAATAACTCTCGCGTCAGAATACTATCATGCGTCTTATTACATAAATAATCTCTATAGTTTTGTGCGCGTGTTAGCAGTTGTACATTGTACTGTTTCAATGGCACAATTTGAAAGCTGGGAAAATTGTGAAGAAGTCAAATGAAGGGTTCGGCACAAAAAGGAGCTATGTCGCATGAGGAGCGTTGCCAGATATTAATGTTTCCATAAAAAGTAGTATTTCAATAGGAATTGCGTGATTAAGAGTGTTATGTTTTTGTTTAAACTTATTATTATGAAGCATTAATTAAATCTGAAGATTGGATTCAAGCGGAAGCTTTACAACGGAGCTTTACAAAAGCACCAAGAGGTGTCAGAATTAATAAAAATCTCATTTTTCAACATTTTCTCGCATAGCTGTCTCTCTCTTTCACTGGACCTCCAAAATCTTTACTAACATTTGTGGCAAATTTGAATCACGCTTCTTGATTTCAGTATCCAACAGAGCCACGATATCGAAGTTTGTATGTTGCACTTCAGGGAAGTGCGTATTTGTAGAATATTTGCAAGCTAAAAAGTTATTGTACTTCTAGAAAAACGTCAAACGGTCCGAAAATTTCGATACCAGTTTCATTTAGAAAGAAAATACAAGAAGGCCCATTGAAATATAACCATTAATCTACAATATATCACAAAAAATCTTTCACGCCAATCATACACTTCCAAGATTATATTTACGGTTTACTAGCTATTCAACCATCGATTATTCGATTTCGAACAAAACTGCTCGCCGATTCTCCCGAACAGCGGATAACTATTCCAACTTCATGATCATTGAACAGTTACGAACACACCATGATCCTCGACCTTCTTTTGTACCATTGTGAAACTGTTGCGACGCGTGTTGCACGTCATTCTTTCGAATGACGACTGTGTAATCCACCCTTTATTGGATCAACCAAACGAAACATTCCAAAACCCTCGAAGTGTCGAGGCGCTTTGTTATTTCACGCGACAAGTCATGAAATTCTGTTTCATCGACGACGAATTCTATCGTCGGGGCAACCACGCAACGTCTGTATTGCACTATATCGTCAAGCCAATGCGGTTTATGCGGTCTGAATTTTGCGACACGGAGAGAACAGTGAATTTCTGGCCATACTAGCCTGGGGATTTATCGATCGAGATGAAAAAGGAATATGTACTTCGAGACATTCCATTTCAACGGGATCGAAATACGAATGTATTCTCGTTTGATATAGTATAAACTATGAACTCGTTGTTTATTGTTGCTCTTGGTTGGGCTCTGTTTGAATGATTTGTCGTTGGATAAGTTCGCAGATCATAGAAGTGGAAATGTGAGACGGATGATGGAAATAAGAATTTATAATTAATAATAGTAGAAATGAAATTTTATTGGAGTCTAAGAAAATGAATGTTTTGTTACTTCACGAAATTGTACGCTGGTAATAATAAAATGACTCGTAATCTATTTTCAACAAATAAACATTAAAACATTATTATGGAGCATTTATTGCAGAATAACTGAACATTAAATGAATAAAGATTGCTCAATCGTTGTAGGTGGCCGTAATATATTCGTAAGTAACTGTACACCAGTTTGTCTATTGTTTTTATTGAGTTTAGCAAAGTGGAAAGTACAGTTTCATTACTATTACGAATAATGTAACAACTGCGATAGAAATATCGATGTAAATGCATTTCAGAATTATTTTCAAACTAACCTATTCACTGCGTCTATTCGAGTTATAAGAAGTAAGAAATTCTGCTACTTTTAGAGAAAATAGATCAGAAATGGCGAAGAGTGGGAACAAATTATGAACCAATAAAGATCGAATAGGAAAATTGTTAATTATAAAAAGTATAGAAACTGTTGATTTATTTATGTATGAATAATATTGTATTGCAATAACACGCATAAAAATTCTTTTCCATTTCTCTAAACAAAATAAAATAAAATAGTATGTCTATTATGCAATTCGTTTATTTTATTATTTATTCATTGTTATGTAGAATATTTAATCTATTATACAACTATGTTATTTACTGCAGTACAATCAAAACTACCCCATTGAAGGAGTTTAATATCAAATGTTGCACGTTTTGCATACATTCATTTGCATTACGTTATGTGTATGTACTGTCCAAGTAAATAGTGTATTTTTATAAAAAATGAATTGTTCAATTAATTGCTCGCGCTATTATCGTATCACAAATAACCTGGAATAAACTGAGAAACACTCAAACTAATATTTACTTGAATGCATGAAAATATATTTTAAATACCCTATGCTTGAGATCAAATAAATTTCGATGTTGTTGGAGTAGGTTGAAAAGCAGATATTAATTTAACAATATTCAGCAATAAACCTTAATTCGCATATTTCATTCATATATTTCATGTACTTTTACAATTTATTAATTTATCGAATATTGTAAATCAGAATTACGTCTATCGACTAACCACTAAACATTAATTGCATTACAATATCTTGTATATACGCCACGCGTATACGCCACCAAATAAACAAAATATTTGCGAAGACCGCAATTCTAAAAATACCAAACGTCAGGCAAACATCGGTAAAAACTCAATTTGAAACATCGTCCTTTCCCATAGAGCATAACTTTTGCTTCACATCCATCTGATTGCCATGTGAAATGGAAACTGCGTACTTTGGCCATTGATACTACTGAAGCAAGGGTATTTCGAAACAAAGTATATCTGTGACGTCTAAAAGATAGGTGTCCTTAGAATAAATGGAAACACAAGGACGAAATATTTATATTATGAGCATCTCTCCAAAAGTACTAACTACAGAGCGTTAAAAAACCAATTTACTACCATAAGTTTAAAAAAAATTCTAAACGCCTCGTTTGGTCCAAAAAGAATCTTAATTGAAACAAAAATTGCCAATGAAAATTCGCCCAATAGAACGTGTCGGGCGAAGAATTAAGGAAGCAAGGAAATTACACGAGGGATCGATCGTGCCAGCCAGTCCCACGCGATAAACAGATACATTGTCGTCCCAGCAAGGATTATTCAAATAGTTCATGCTACGAAAATCGCGTAACTTGCAAATTTCAAGGAACATCAAGATATAGTATAACAAGATCTGATCGTTACAATTCTTCTTTCACTCGTTTTAATAATAAATGTTGCTGTACACGGTTTCTGTAGTTTAAACTATGGTTATCCACAGTGTCGAAGTTGATCAAATTTTTTCTATTTGACCGCAGGCACAACGAGGACAACGAAAACGGCCGGGAGATTCGATTATCGACCACGTACGCGACAGCTATATTTCTGAGCATCAATTGAAGTAACGAGATTGCTCGACATGGCGGTGTGCATTGGCTGTCCTCCATAGTCGACCGACCGCTTATCTGTCATCCAAGATCGACCTGGATCGGACCTTGTTGCGGGCAGAAATCGTTTGGAGAGAAATTTCGTTCGGTGAAATTTGCTTACGAATAATTGACAGAATTGGCTGATGGACGGATCGGTGTTGGCCACGAAAATCTGGCGTTTCGAAAATTTATCGAGAGGTACGGAATTTCATGTTATTCGTAAGAAGACGATAATTATTGCAATTCAACAGTTGCGGCGTACATGTCCGTTGCTAATCAATCAGCGTCGATAACATGAATATTTACAAAAAATAATCATGATGGACAGATTATTATTTGGAGTTGAATTAATTAATGATTTTCGCGGTATATCAAACACTTTGGACGGCCAGATCATTTTCCGTGGCCTAAAAGCATTATCAACGGCTAATCATGAATAGTTGGAAGCATGCTCTCTGGAACTGTGTTGCATTTAGATCGAGATGAGTGAAAACGATAATACTAATGAGATGATCTGATAATTGATGCTGGGACGCGTATATCCTACATAACCTCGTGAATCGTACTTTAAACAGAATTAATTAGCTACTTTCAATTACCGATGTCTTTCCGTACTTCGTGCTTTTCGATCTGCGAATCGCTTTGACACGCTTTTTCATTTGAATAGATTTCTGCGAAAATGAAAATAAATTAATGGACAAAATTAAACATAAATTCGAAATTGATCGTCAAGTAAATTCTGTAATTATTTCACAAATATCTTAAATGTATCTTTTACAATTGCACGCTTGTACAATGCATTTAAAATGTATACGTTCGAAAACTTATTGCATATTGCAATTATTAATAGAAGACGAAGTCCAACAAAACATAAAACATATTCTGAAAAAAATGCCTGCAGCATGGCCATCGTCTAAAGTTACGCAAAAGTTTGAGATCCAATAGAAAACAAAACAGAGGAAATTTTCGTTCAGGTCTTTTCAAAGGCCGTTCGTTTGAAGAAACAAAGACACTCGGCTTTTAATTATTGAAGGTAGTCTGTCTTTTCATGGGGTACATCAATCATCTAGATGCTTTGTTAACATTGTGCCCTTGTAAATTAATAGTTGATGTTTCAGAGACAATACCAATGGTATTGAATTTCCAGTTTTTTTAGATTCCTTTAAAAGACGTAGCTTTGGTTTAAACTAGATTATATCGATCGAGAAATTTGAGAAAATTCTCTTTGTATTCAAACGTCGATGTAATTATGGTTATTGATGTTTTATATTACAGTAAATTTCAAATTTAAGAACAATTAGTTTCGTCAATTAAGAGCTGACAAATTTTCTGTAATATTTAGCACGGTTGAAAAGTTTTTGACGAATTTGTGATTACCCAGTTTTCGGATTTCCAGGCAGCAATTTCATAATTTCTATAATTAGTAATTTCCTACTTTTCGAATTCATGCATTCCTTAATTTTTCATTTGGTATTTCTTTTGTCACAATTTTGTATATGCTTAATTTTTATTTATAAATAATCAATTTAACTTTAGCTATTTTTTTTCAATTCTCCAATACTTCCACTCTATAATATTCAATAGTTGCAGCTGTATCAATTTACTCAATTTTTAAATATGCTGCTTGCTATCTAACTTTAAAACACCAATTCATGAATTTCCCAGTTCTCTAATTCATTAAAATACGTATTGTATGCTTTCGTATTTAAATACTTTTTAATGTCCCAACTTCCACTTTTTGTTTTCCCAACTCCGTCGTTTTTCAATTTCCCGGTTTCCCAATTATTCTGACCACTAACTCAAAATAGATAGAATAGAGAATTCTTCAAACAAGAAAATTACAGAATTTGATATACATTTCATGGCGATGAATATGTCCGTTTTAGAGGCAGAAAGGAATATAGAACGCGACTAACAAGTATGTAAAGATATGAAATTCGGATTCCTATTAACTGAAGCTGAGCTATAGCGTACTCTACTAGAATTCAAGCGCAAGTACTGCCGTTGAATGATTCACCTTTCACTAGCAGAAAATCGATATAGTGTTCAGCATTTCAAAACTTGTAGAAGCTATTATCAGGCTAATATTACATTTATCACCGTGTTCATATTCACTTCAAATTCTAATGTTACGCATAATACAAGTTGGCAACTAAACTTGGAACTGAAAACATTCGACGTATACGTCGATAATTATTTACATTAGGGATTAAAAGACACTGTCGAAACTGGGGATATTGAAGGATTTCATATACTGCCTTGAAAAAAATATTAAAGGAAGAGGGAGAGGGAAGATTAGCGTAAACGGAGGAACGTTATATTCTGAATAACGACCTTTATCAGATTAGATGTATTAAAAAAATGCAGGAAGAAATAAAATCTTGTCAAGTTTTCTTGTACAACATTTATCTATTTTCAGATTTTACCCGTATAATACTAAAAGCGGAGTGCGAGACTCGGAAAAACGGTATACCAATTTTCTAGGCTTTAACAAAAACATTTGCACGCGAAATTTAGAAATATATAGGGTGACATGTAGCCAGTGGTACAACCGAAAGGGAGGTGAATACACTCGATCAAGTTTTGTCTTATTGTTTACCTGTAGAATCATCCCCGGTTCGGTTGGATCACAGGTTACGTGATACTCGGTATGTACATACATGTCAATTCTATTGGAATAATGTCTACTGGAAGAAATTGAGACTTTTCAACGCTTTCTGTTTGCATTGTATTTTATGTCTCAAACTGAGTCGTCCCATAACCAATGCGATTTTTCCATAGATATATTAGATGAAACTATATAATTATATATATAATATATCTTCGGATCTTCTGACACGCGATTGATCTTCCAAACTGTAGTTCCGTGCTTGTAATTTCTTAATTCACCTTTGACTTTTATACTACCAATTCTTTCGTACACGTCAAACATGTATTTTTCGCATTTGCAGTTGTATTGTTTCCTCTATTAAATTCCTGTAGCATAGTACATATGTCGAATATGTTCTTTCATCTTGTTCATTTTAAACGTTTGCAATAACCGCAATATTCGATCTCCCCTTGCGAACATTTCGTACAACACTACCGAAGGATACCTATTTCCAGTACTATACACGATAAACATATAAATGATGATACCGACAAGTTCCATTCTTGTAAACTCAACTCTCAAGAAAAACCACCCTAATTTACGCGATGGCCAAATAATTTTTAATCATCTCAAATTACTTCATCAGCCATGGTCGTCACAGCTCCGATTATTGTCGCAGATTTGAGACGAGCCAGCTGGCACACGAATCGCAAGAAAAATACGAGAGCAATGCACGTGGACGTTAGATACTGGCAGGTACACGCTACACCGATAAATTGCTTCGAATTATCTGCACGCTCATCGGCGGTGCTGCTTCCCTTCTGCGAGCAGCCATCGCCACTATACATAGGTAGTGCAGATAAATTTTAACGATTACATGCAATTTCCCCGAGACACTAACGAACGAAGAATCGGAAGTTTCGAGCGACTATAGCGAGCCGCGAAAGATATCCATCGAGAAGCACACCGCCCCGGCCGACACGGATTCGCGTGCCTCGAAGAAACGGGTGGACAAGGAAGAAAAAATGGAAGGGTATCGTTCGATATTCTTCCTGAGTTTTAGTCGATATTATTGGAATATATCTAATTACAGCCTGGCTGTAGTAAATTTTGTATGACCTGCTTTTCACGACACGAAGGATGGAAAATTAACAATTCGTATGCGAAATGGAGAACAGCGGACTGTGGGACAGTTTCTTTGGTATTTTTGTTTCTAATTGAAATAGAATTTTGTAAGAATTTGGAAAGTCTGATTGTGCTTCTTGTGTGCATTGATCTATAGTGATGATCTTATTTTAGAATGGGAGATCTAAAAAAGTTATTAATATCTTGGTTTTGTTTTTTAAGTGAGATTTTGCATTGCTTTCCATAGAAAGCCTTGTTATATTTTACAATGTAATATAACTTCTTTCTGGATAGCATAGCTGTGTACCTATTTTGGACAGATATGTATTACACTTAATTAAGCAAGGTAACTAATTGCGAAAATAATAATTGCAAGCGTTTCAAGAAAAATATTTCATTTGAAAAATTGATACTAAAATGTTTGATATATTGCTTTTTAATTCCATAGGCCATAGACAGATATTTAATTATACTAAGTACATCTTGAAACTTATTCAGATATAAAATACTTTTACTCGTATTTCGTAGGTCACTATTTGACGAATCCCCCTTTTATCCATAATATAAAGATAAATAAAGTTCAATTATATTTTCCCTTTCTTTTACCTCGTACAAATGCTAAAAAACTTCTTTCTTAGAAATGACCAAAATCTCTATCGTCAATAATAATAAATATTCATTGCATCGAAACGATTTGGCTCCAGTTAAATTAGACAATTAGGAATGTCGTTGAAATATGCAAATCATGTAAATCACACATTCTCGATCGTGACCGTGATCGTGTAAATCATACGCTCTCCATTAAAAAAACGTGAAATGACATCGAGAAGTGGGATCATGAAAGAAACGTTGACAGGGTACTTAGCTGTAAATATTAACGCGACCAACTGCATATTCTCATGGCTTTGGTCTGCCTACACCAACAAGTTTGTACGGTATACAGAGACGGATTATAGAGACGGAATAGAAAGGTCAATAGCGTTCATACTTCTAATCGATAATATAATAATTGTGCTCTAATCTAGCTTATGTCCCTCAATAATGTCGTACATTTTCAGAGTCGAGACTCGCGTTTCCTGTCTTTGCCGATTCACGTAATATTACTGCAAATACGTATTACTGCACAATGTCATCGTTACCGTGCTTTTTACTATTAAATCATATTTACTATTAAATCACACAACTATAATAATATTAGTAATAAAAGATCACTAAATAAATATAACTACCCTGATTCGCATTTGGATCAACGCGAAGGAAACGAGGAATTTTTAATTGGTAATCGAGAGACATACATCAAGAATAGTAAGCCTCCGAGAACGAAAGTTAGTCTACGGTATATTTTACGGTTTACTATAGTTTTTCGGCAGAAACTTTGAGAACATATTGTGGGATTGGGGCGCCTACATCAAAGAACTATAAGAGGAACATAAGAACAGCGAATATTGGGAAATATCGGTTGCTACAATATTTTACAATTAATTCGTAGCTGAAATTGCTGCTATATCTGTTGATTTTATGGGTTGATTGCCCAAATCAACGTAGGTGCTACCAAAAGTTGAAGTTAATGGAAATAGAGTTCTTTGTTATCTCGCTGTTTTGTATGAATTTTGGCCGGGAAATAAACTATACTTTGCACATACAATGACGCAACGATATATGTAATGTTTTTAGAGCAATAGAAAAGTGTTGGATTTATAATCTCCCGGTGCTACAGCTTCATATGTATTGAATGCTTTGTTCTTTTGTTTCTTCTTCTCAGGCTATGTTCACTCTAATAAAGGTCTTCTTTGCGTATACACTAAACAGAATCCGATTCGTTGATTGCCCATCCATTTACACCAAAAAGAATACACGAAATTGTGTGCCAGAAACCACTGCACACGAACTGATTCAATTGAAAAAACTGCATCACATACAGTACCGTTCTTTTTCCGTCATTCATCTCGAATTAATTATTAAATATTTTGATGTAGTAAAGTTTGATGAAGTAAAAACATGAAAGATAACAGCATGTGCAAAATTATCTGAATAATGATTTAAAAAAAAATGTTTGCAACAGCAATAAATCGTAACGTACACAATCTTTCTCGTGAAGTAAAAACTGTTGTTAAAGCCCAGAAATCGATAATCGATACGAAAGTCCGAGGATGCTAACGAAAATACTATATACATCTTACAAGAAGACGAACTAAATTCTAAACTTTCCAAAGTTCTGGCTATTATTAACGAAAGAAGTACGAAACTTTTTAATGTCTTAACTTTTACAATTCAAAGCAGCGTATTATATGAACGCCAGGCCCTTCTGTTTCTAATTGCAAGAAATTGAATATTACTGGTACTTTCGTCTGTGAATTCTTCTCGTCTGACTGACAAATGGCACCGTTTTATTCCGTCTCCGGACAATGAATTCCACGGGTCCTACCACCCGAGAATTCTGTCCGCGCAGAAACGTGCTCACTGGTACAAATCTTGTTAAGAATGCGTTAACCTAACGTTAGGAGAAACGGCGAATACGAATAATTCAACTTCCAAGCATCAGCGGCAAGAAAGTTCCCTGCGCTGAAGGAACGTTCAACATCCTTAGAGGTGGAGTGGGTTTCTTGAATCGTCAACGAAAGCCAGCAACCGGTGTAATTGTACTCTACAGAGCTAAATTTTCACGAAGCTTAATTACACCGGGTTACCATCAACGATTATGTAACTTTAATGACAATTGAAACATACTTTCCTTTATACTGTACGTAATGGATGTTGAGAAAGTTGCTTCCCACTGATTTTGCGTTTACAATTAGTGGACCAGTCGCTGCATTTGAATATTACTGTTTGGTCAAATTTTGCGAGGCAGCTTTCAATATTTTTGAAATATATAATTTTATACAACAGAATATTCTCGATGGAAAAATCAAATGGCATGGTGTAGACTTGCGAATGCATGTTTTTTTATGAAATATTCAGAAAAGTGAGATTATGGAGTACAACAAATGTCGTCTACGTTTTCAAAATGTTAATACTAAATTCGAAAGTTAATATCTGCACCATAACTAGGAGAATATAAATTTATTAACATCGTATGCAATATCGCAACCATTGAGCGCTTGTTGAAATAATTTGAATTACAGATATGGAGACAATGAACAAGTTGAAGTAAACGACCTGCCATGTATGGACAATGAGTTACGAATAAGAAGAAGAAAAATGCTAAATAAATTCTGCGAACATTCAATTTAAAATAAACTTTTCGATTTGTAATATTTCAAATATACATTTGATTATTTTATTTATTGTATGACTTTTGGTCATTTTGCTTGGACATTTTAGATGGTACACAAGATGATTGGGAAACCGTAAAACTTGTCATGCAGATTTCCTAACACAATCTAGGACAGAGTTTACTTCGTTTCCAGAAATAAAAATAATCTTCGTAACTCGCGATAAACTGCTTATAAAAATATTCAAACTCACATAAATCTCATACATGAACAGACAAGTAACCTATGATCCGGTGTAAATGCAAAAGAAACCTTTGTCTACCATATTTACCTGCATTCAGAATAATATGAAATTAAATTTAATTTCAACTGTATATTTTAATTTAAAATTTAACATTTAAAAAATGTTTAAATTACAGTAAACAACCATAGTTCGTAAACGAGTAATGTTCTCACTACTCTCTTGTAAGCATAGATGATAAAATAAAAGAGATTCTATCATTGTAATGATAATTAAATGTATAATATACATAGGAACACTGAAACAAAGGCGAACTATTTATCCGTGAAAAAAGAACCATTCAAACATATCTCAACAAAGAGAATCCCCAAGTTTATTGATTGTAAAATCAATATAATTCCCATGGTACACTATTACTAATTGCAAGAGCGTCTACTTTCCGTGGAAAACATTGCGATCTTCCATGGTAAATCGCCGCGTCAAGGTTCGAGAATCATCGTGTTCTACTCGTAGAGCAACAATCCGAGGATAGCATGCATCTCCCTGTTTTCCTAACAAGAGAAATGTTTCCTCGTTGTTGCCAAATACCATTGCAAGTTGTTAGCGCAAGAAGAGGATATCCTTGCCACGCTTGAAAAAATCGCCTAATAGGGTTGCCCTTTCTGCAGCCATCATTCGAAAGTGGCCGGGTTTTTCCCGTTAATCGTTCGAGATTTCGCAAATTGCTGTCAGAGTTCGTGCACAAATTCGAAAACAATTGGGATCGGTGTGAAGATTGCTATTTTGATTTGTAGACGGTCTCATTGTTTTCGAAGTCAAATGGCTCGAATACAAATTGGATGGCCCACATTTTCCTTCAAAAAAGTTTATCTGGTTTAATATATTCGGGCTATTCGAATCACAGTTACCACATATGTTATGCTATTACGTGAGAACGTAGAATGTGAATGCTTGGATTACTATTCCTTATCCAATCTTCGGGTCCGTGTAACAATGCAGGTTACTAAGAGGTTCAACACTTTTGAAAGCATGCTTACGATGCGATTCAATTGACCTTTCGTTTCTATTAATATCCAATCCACAGCGATCTTTAAATGGCCATTATTTATCCTGTGACGTGAACAAAAAGTAAGATGAACCCCTTAAATGTTGACAATAATTCGCAACGAACAACTACAGAAAAGAAACACCTTGAAAAATAAAGAGAACACGGGAAAGTAAAAGAAGAAATCAGTTCTTTCGTTCGTGATAAGGAAACGAAGCTATTCTACGAAGCCGCAAGAATAAGATACTTTCGATCGGTCTCCCGTACGAAAAAGTTAAGTGGATTGCTAATTTACGATAAGAAACAGAGGAAAGATAGGTCGTGATCTTGCTTGGCGTAGATAAATGGTTCTGTATGGAGGTTGAAAGCAGCAAACATTACATATTTATTTATGAACGCGCAGTGAGGTCGCCTCGTACAGATTGTTCTACGCGCTGTTTTTGATTATGTACTCGTTGTCAGTCGATTTTCTATATGTTTTGTAATATTTATCTGCGATTAAACCAATTGAACAAATGCACGCACAAATTTCAGCAATCATTTTCTGCAGCCATTTTAATGACATTTTGAATGGCATTTAATGACGAAGTGAACAAACTCAGTGTGAATTTTCAAGGGTACCGCAGATAATATTTTCATTATGCCACGTCCGTGTTTCGGTACAAACGTCTTTCCCAAATTCGGATCTTCGATCATAATGGAACTACATACAGTCACTGCTAAAAGTTCCCGGTCAGTCAGTAATTTTAATGTATCCCTCAAATAAAACCTAATAGCAGTATTTTTGCAAAAGGCTTAACAAGTGGAACATTATAATCTAATATAAAAACTATACTCACGCAATGAGTTGCTTTTTTTCGTAAAGACTTTAATTTCTGCGATGAAGCAAGATTACATTTTGGTCAAAAAATGTTTGGGCGTCCACTCTAGAACATTTTTGTAAAGCGTGACCTTTTACTTTCAACGTCATCGAAATTGATGATTATCATTTCAACGTGGGCTCTTGTTAATTCCAGTTGCAGAACACACTGGCAAAGTACACCCATGTACGAAAAACTGTGGGTCAGCGTGTATAATGAATGTGGAGAAAAAGTCCGAACAAGTTTTCTATGGAGAACGTTCCCAAAGTCGGTCAAATTGCACTGACGTATTCCATTCGCAAAAGACAGGCCAAATTCAAGCGTGTGCGCAACTTTGATTGCCATCACGCTCCCTACACCGAACTAACGAGGCAGAGGTGCTATTTTTTTAGCGGTTCCACCTTTTGTTTGTCCCATGATATTGTTAATAGTACCAATGTTGCAAATATGTACAGACAGTATGTACTGTACACGAATATTTACTACATTTAAGCTTAAACCAATTATTATATTGTCAAAATATATACAGGGTGTCCCAGTATCGGTACTTACGCTGCATATACAATTGCGATAGCCAAATTAAATTTGTGTACACGTTTTCCAATATATTTTGTGTTTTTAATTCTTCAAACGGCAAAGAAACGATTCTCGCTTTTAACTTCGAAAAGGGTTCTATTATCTTCAGAATAAACTTCTGATTTAAGATAGCCCCATAAGTAAAATCCGGGTTGCCGTACCGCTACGGTCAGTTCGTGTTGTTCAATTGATAAATTTGTAACTTGTCGAGGAAAATGTGGTGGTCCAAAATGTTGAAAATAATATATCAAGACAAAATATTCGAAATCGACTTTCTCGAAAACAAAGTTTCAAATTAAAAAAAAGAAATTCTACATATATTGTCGATTTAATTCTTCACGTGGAATACATCCCCTCCGCGGCTGTGCAATCAATACTGGGACACCATATATAATATTCGCTGTGATAAAATTCTATAGCACTTGTCAAACAAAGCAAGCTAATTTTGTTTGTAAATGAATATTCACTTGTTGAACATCCAGGTTCGTATTGTGCATTAATTGCAACGTTATTAATTACAATGTGTTTTAACAGTACAAGCAACATTAACGAAGATTGATTCCATTTTGATAAAATTATGAAACGGGGACAATATGTAGATAAGAGAGTGTATCAGATTAATGTAATATTCAAAAAGGTAAAATTTTGGTGTCATTAATCATTTTGAATATCCCTACTATACTTCATTTTCCTCGTTCAGTATAATATCGATCTTGACATAACATAATATAAACACATTGTTGGCCGGGAACTTTTGTCAAAGAAACTGTTATAAAAGACTCGATCGTAGTTCAGAAAAATAAAAGAAAAGAGCATCGTTGTGCTTAAGAAATGAAGTCTCACGAAAGTAGATATACTGTCAAACCATTCACTTTTTTCCCCTATCATTCTTTGTCACTGTCTGCCATACAGGGTGACACGCGGAATTGAGAAAAACGAGATGGGAAAAATGATCATAAAAGGCAAAAGTAAACTGCTCACGATTGTGCATATCTTGAAATTAATATTGCGCAATTTGATGCATCGGCAAAGGGAATTAAAGAAGTTTCAATTAACGTATGCAAAAGAATATTTTTTGGTTTTAATTAAAGAAAGGAAAGTGCGGCAGCACTTTTTAAACCCACGGATGCATTAAAAACACCTAAAATTAATTCAAACATATGCTGCGTTCTAAACCATTGAATTTTCTCTCACGAAATTCTCTCCGTACCTAGCCATTTTAAAAATACAGCTCGCCCCAGTTTCATAGAACAACCTGTACAAAAGATCTTGTTTATATTCATTCTAAGATTCACCAAAAGCGACCCTTTTAAATGTTATACATATTATACGTAACATTATAAAACCATAATTAGAATTTCGTAACTTCCGCAGAACCATTTATCAAATCCACTTGTCAACAATCGCGCAAAAGAAAACCAAAAGATAAATGTCGCCGAGAAATGGTAGGCTTGATAGGTAGGGGGGGTCGATGTAAACAGTTTTATACTTTCCAAATTATAGACAACAGAGAATTGTATGTTACAGTACAGATTAAACAAAGAAACAATCCTCATCTATATCGCAACCTGTTCAGAACACTACATATACTCTATACTGTAAAAAAGATTTTCTTTCGTTTATTAGTTGGAAAGTGCAAAACCGTATCAAGCCACCCTCCCTATATACGTGTCAGGCCTCACCAGTCTCCCCTATTTATGCAAATAATAATAGAAAAACAAATGAATCCGCGAATTTTCCCCACAATTCTCTTATTGCCCCGCTAAAACGCAACCGCCTTCCACGTTGCTCGACCCATTATACCTGAATGCGTGCACTTCTTATGATTCTGATAACCTTGGCAGTTAACATGGTGCTCGTGAGAGTGATGCGTGTGATGATATTGCTGTCGTTGCTGTTGCTGTTGCTGGTGCTGGCTGATCGGCGATTTAAGAACGCTCAACACCAGATCCTCGTGAGACGGCACGATTCTGGTCAACTGTCTGCTCTGCCTAAACAGAGTTTCCTGTTCCCCGCGATTCATCCTGCATCCAAGTCGTCGACGTTGAAGATAAAACCCTGGATACCATTCGTGTCTCCCTCGACCGGGACCACTACCTAGCATAACAGCGTGCAGCATTCCGAGGCTGTCTGACAGCTGGAGCTTCCGTACACCTGTCCCACTACCAGACGATACCTTCTGTCCATGGTCGCCTGGGCTTCTACTATCGCTGAACGATTGCTGGTGGTCCGATTGATTGTGGCCACGATTTTATGGGAAACACTTGGATCGTGGATCGCAAATATCGACACTGAACACTTTGTGCTTGGAGAGTGACTAGATTTTAGATTTGCTTCTTACTGCACTTCCACTATTCGATTAGCATTTTAGAGGAATGCAGGCGAAGGGGTCGTTTAAGAAGAGTCTGGCTACTGTGGGTTTGATAATTTGAGACACTAGGGTCGAGGATTATTTTAAACGAAACACTGGACTGAAGAAATGTTGTCTTCGTTTTTCTGACGCTTTTTCACAGTTTCGTGTGTCTGATGGTGTACGGGTTTTCGGGGTGTTGGAAGTGGGGGAATCTTGGATAGAGATTAAAAGAGGTACTTTTCCGGCAGTTTCCTTCGTTTTCTGTCGAAGATTGCGTGGAACACTCGTTTCGTGGAGTGTAAAGATTATTTATACACTAGAGACACGCACACTGTTTTTTTGTTCCGTATGGTTTGATAAATCGATGTATGGAGGATTGTATAGTTCGAGGGAAATGATGGTGGTGAAATTTTTAATTTCTCTCTTTTACCTCCTTCCTTGACACGGGATTCCCACGAGCTAAAATTTCAGGTTCTTAGATTTAAAACGAATTTCTTGAATATGTGCAAAATGTTCTACACTGTCAACATTCGAATTAAATTCGATTTAAACCCGTGATGCGCGTCGCATTTGTAAAATTCCAATTCTTTTTTAAACGCAGTCTGTCTCTGAGACTAATATCCAGTCAAACTTGTTTCTATCGATTGCGACAGTTCATTCTTTAAATTTCCACGCCTGTTGTCGAATTGTACTTTGCCCTCCATGTAATTAAATAATAATAATAGTTCTTCGATGAACATTAGTATCAAAACCTCTCGAATAAACTTTACCGCAACGAAACACTAACCGATCTTTAATTCCAATGTTCTCTGCTTAATAATCAAAAGGTTCATCGAAGGGAAAGCCAAGGTACTGAATTAATCTCCACTCAGATTCATTTTTTGGCTCAATTCATGCGAAACATAATTGGCCATAATCCACGCAGATCGTAGATTTCGCCATCCTCGCGGAGCAACTGGCAACGCTCTTCTCCTTTCAAACAATCTGAAAAGCTCCCTCTAGAGCACTTTCTTATCCGTTATCCCGTGGTTCGTTCCCGTTGCCACTACCGGAAACGAAACGACTCTCCACTCCCGTCTCCTATTTCTTTTCCACTCTTTTTCACCTGCGAAGCTCGAGCAGTTCACTCGTTATCCAGCTTCTTTTGTCTCTCGAGGCAGTTTCCCCGCGACATCCCTCGGTTGTGGTTGGATTCAAACCCACAGAAACGACTAGCTTTCCTAACACAGATTTCCCAGCCAACCAATTATCGCATCCTTAACAACCGCGTTACCGATAGCTAATCATTCCTGTGAAAGTGCCGCCATTCAGCTGCTTCGAAATTCAATACGAAATGGTTGTTTCGAAGAAACGACGTTTTCCTGTCGAGTTCGGTCTCGCGGAAAATGTCCAAAGATACCAACGTGTCAGCACTTTCTGTCGGCTTTCCACGATCCAAACGGTGCACTCGACGTCGAGCCTC
The DNA here is from genome assembly GCA_963667235.1 of Nomada lathburiana. NCBI lineage: Eukaryota > Metazoa > Arthropoda > Insecta > Hymenoptera > Apidae > Nomada > Nomada lathburiana. The sequence continues at coordinate 1,044,193 of OY763897.1, read as the reverse complement.
ACCTGGAGACTCTTTTAAAAGGATTACACCTCTTGCTTTTCCACAGCAGTCTCGTAGACGAGATTGGCATTCTCGATGGGTCCCGGATCCTCTTGTCGATCGTCGCGACACGACGCGACATTGGACAGGCAGCGTTCGTTCCTCGAGACTGGTCCCGGGGGTGTCCCGACGATTTCCGCTCGCTTATCTTCCAAACAGTCGCATGCAAATTCTCACCGTACTCGGCGAGTTTACCGCGTTTCGAGATAAAACGAACGAACGATGCTGTTTACCGTGCAAGTCGCCGCGATTTTACCGGTTTTCATTTATTTATTCAACGTTCTAGCTGCCTATTTAATACTGCCCGATGGACTCGATGTTCGCGGTGAGTTGTCTAGTTTTATTTTCTCCAAGTAAATACTTCGTTTTTGTACTACGATTGCAGGTAACATAACGCTGCGGCTTTCACTGTCGCGTGGAAATTGACTTTAGGAGATTTTAAATTGGAATCCTTATCGGACGGGAGGTTCTAGAGAGGAGAATTTCAGTATCCGCCCCGAAGACACGTCAATTTGAAACTGTGCCCTAACCGGAGAACGGAAAAGACTCAAGAATTCTCTTCCTTTCCGACCAGCCTCGCGATTTGCTCGTCACGATTTAACGAACCACGTAATCCCATCGTGATTCCCTCATCCGTCGAACGAACCGACTCTCCAGGGGAAATAATACGTGTGTGACGAGTATATTATCGGTCAGCAGTCTGTTCCAGCGATCGGATGTCTCCTTCTGACCTTTCGAGAACTCGGCCCTCCAGCAAGTTCAGGCGTCTCGTAAATTTTTTAAACACGATCTCCGCTTCATTTGCACGCCCCACATATTCTTCCTGTCGATCCTCCGGATTTCCTTTTTAACCTTCGACCCCGGCTCTGTAACGCTGGATGGAGTTTATATTGCTTTCGTAACGACAGGCTGCACGGCGGACCCGCGTGAAAAGGTTTATCTTGAAAAAAAAATCCAGCAATTCACCGTCCACCGTACCTCCTTGATGCGCGCGAGTATATCGAGCGAAATAAAGTTTCAATAAGGCGACGTACACGATCTCCACAGACTTATATCAATCATCCTCGTCACGGCCCGTCTGTTTAACTGCGGGATTACGTTTTACGGAGCCCCGAGTCCACTCCGCCCGTTATCCTCGGCTCGATAAAATTTTAATTGAAAGTTCCCGCGGGGACGGGTCTCCTTTGACATTTAAGATCCTTCTATTTCGTTGCTGCGCGCTTTCATAGCCGTCTAAATGCGGAGGTCGGTCGCGATTCTATTTCGTTCCTGTCCCCCTTTTTTTCTAAGCCCGTGCGCTGACGGCCACCTCGTTTGTCGTCGAATCCTATCTCGAAGCTGTTTACGCTTCGTCAAGTCAATTTTGACCGCTCGCCTTTCAGTGAAGCTTCAAAGGGGCGAGTTTAATGCAAACGTATTCAAGGCCATGCCTGACCGCTTCGACCCCTCCTCGTGGCCCCCTACAACTCTAAGAACACTCACGATCATAAATGTCTCGTACTTCCTTCCGCGACTCAGCTGCGCGTACTAGGTATACATATTTCTCTGTTTCCTCCCCCTTCGTTCGATATTAATATAAAAATCTTCTCCCGTCAATGATAACACGACAATTCACATGCGTCACAGCGAACGAAAAGGAACAAAGGTAATCGGCCCGATCCTTCGCGAAAATTTCAGTTCAATGCTACATTGCTATCGGCGGAACGATTCGAACGAGAGGGGGGGGGGGGGGTGATTACGGTATAACGATGGAGAGGAATAGTTGGATTAAAGGATTGTTAGAGTTATCCCCCGTCGGCGAAATGATTTTTCACGGCACACACGTGTTCTCCGCGCAACCCGACGGACGTCGAAGAAGGTCGACTCGTCGTTCGCGCAATCGCGTCGGGGATGATGCACGAGGTCGCGTGGCGTAAGTCGAAGGCGCGTAATGTGCTCAGAACGACAGCCCGCAACCAACTGTGGCTCTTGACCACTCTGTAGTTCCGCCACCCACCGCAACCCCTGCTTCGGGGTTGCTCTCGGCGCTTGCATGCCGCGCACCGTTTACGGATCATGCGAAATGTTTTCATCTGATCCAACCCCGCCGCGCGACAAATCGCGCCCGGCAAACGTCGCGGATCTTTCTTGGCAGTTCGACGTTTCTTGTTGCGAGAAAGCTTTTCCAGGAAACGAGGCCGTTCTTGGAATTGGATGGGGGAACTTGGGGGAACGGCGAGCGGAAAGATTCGGCGAGGGTGGAATTGGAATTGATTGGAGTGATTGGTTTAATGAGGACGAGTGGGCATGACGGAGGAGATGTTGCTGTCGTTTTCAAAATGATATTTGGATGTAATCTTGGTCGATGATTGGAACGCTACTTCAGATAGGGAGAGCCATTCTTGACGTTGTTGTAGGTTGAATAGATATTTCCGGGGGCGTAGTTTCGCCAAATGATTTTCGTTTCGTGCTATATTTTGAGGATAGTATGCTCCTCTAATGATTTTCGTTTGATATTACCATTTCTCGCAAAATCTTTCATGTAATCGGCGGTTTAATTGCTAGTTGGAAGAATTTATATTTATTTTTCGCTTTAGATAGTTCCAATATTTCTAAGAGTAGATATATTAAGTGTAAGTTGCAGAGGGTAGGTAATTGGGGGATTTCGGGTTACTGATTTATGAACCGGGTACTTTTCTTCAACTGTATTTCATTCTTTATGAGACTATAATGAGTTCCAGTAAACAGATACCTAGAAGGATGTAAGTTGCATTACTGTATACGAAATGATTTAGTTTCTAACTGCAGGCAAATTGTACCATTTATTATTTTCAAGCAGGTATATGTTTCACATTCTTGAGCGTTTTCATTCAAATGACTAAATAATTTGAACTCGATATACAGAATTTCAACCTTCCGGAAATTAATTCAGGGAGTTAAGTATTTCCGTCTCTGCATTATTTTAGCCCATTTTTCGTTTGAAAAATTAAATAGCGCCCTCGAAAATTTAATTATTAAAAAAGTCTTCTCCTTTATCCTTTTGTAAGCAAAGCCACGTAGTTACTCAATTAATGCAATGACAATTTAATTTAGTTTTAATTTAATCAGAGGATCTTTAAACATCTTGCAACGATCTCTTTTTGTGATATTCAGAAGCAGATAAACTAGTATACCATTGTCGATAATATCCGTTAAAAAATTGCAACACATCTCTCGCAGATTTAGCAATATTTCTTCGAACTTGTAACGATTATTTGCGTAACTTTACAGAATATGCATTTATTCAGTAGAAAGATATATGGGGAATAATATTTGAATCAGGGCAATGGTATAACCCTTTAACGTTTATTGATAATTGTAAAAAATGATTCGAGAAATTCAACTGAGCAGCCCTAACTCGGCTTGATTAAACGATTTGCAATCCACTAAATGCACCAGTCCTGCGCCAGCTGCATTGCATTACAGTAACTATTTTACGGAGTGTAATGTCAATCCTATCTTCCTTACTTTTATTCCATCAGCGCAGAAGTTGCACGACAGTTTGCATCATTTAACTAAAATCACTGTGTACATCAAATTTAGTACAGGAAAATCGTGTACGCAAAACCGTGATCCTCAATTCTCCACAGAGAATTTAACCAAAATTCGGTCGCGGGAGAGATTTTTACAAAATACTGAATAAAAATTGGGTTTCGAACATCAGTCCAGCGTTTAAACGCCACAGGACTATTCGCGAAATGCTTCGTAACAATTTCATTTAATAATTTAAAATGCTCGCAATAGCTTGCACACCGTTTCAGCTTGAAATTTTCACTCTGTGAGAAATTTTGCATCAAATTCTCGAGTACGTCCAGGCTCGAGCATAAAAGGAAAACAGATAGGAAAGAGAGACAAGTGAAACAAGATATCTCTCATACAAATAATGATATTATAATGCGTTACGCTATATTCCAACCAATTACTTAACAATTACAAAATTGTCGAATATATTTGGCACTCTCAGAAGTAGGTACAACGAATATTTACAAAATTCTAGTTTGTTTCAAACATGAAATAAACTATATTTCAAACATTTTAAACATCTCATTTATGACACACGTGCGTCATCTCGGAGATTTATGGCTACATTTACTGGTCACAGTATAATAGTACATTTGCCTGCGCCAATTTCTTGTTCGCCGCGTTTGATAAAGCGTAGCGACTTAGAATGATAAAACGATTTCAACTAATAAATGACTTCTTTGAATAGCATTCGACCAAGCTTTTGGGGATACAAACGTGCGACTGAATGGTAATCGATGCAAGGGGAGGATTACGACTCGTAATTTACGCGTAACTGGTGTCTTCGATATTCTGTTGTCAGCAGATGCCACCTTGTTTCAATCGCGAAATCGAAGGGCATAACATGATTCTAATGTAAATAGTATTATGTAGTTTCGTTTGGTACTACTAAAATTAAAATACATTACATTGCAGTATAAATAGTATTACACGAAGTTCTTAAATATTTTAACACCATGCATCACACACTACACCCAATTCATTTAGGTACATTTGCTTTTTACAATGATTTATCTTTTTTCGTTTATTTATTGCTTTAATATATCTTGTTACTTTATAATTCTTTGCCACCGCAGCAACATTGATTGTTACAGTTATTATTATTTAGTATTTTTTTTATTTTACGAAAAGTACAATTAATTTGATAATGGTGCACACAAATTAGATGTTTATAATTGTTCAATATAGTAAGAAATTACTTGATTTATTTATTTATTATTCGGAACGTACGACATTTTTGCCGAGGAGTATAAAGGTCGAAAAGGCCAGCGCAATAGCTAGAGAACTATTTGGCCAGTTTTAGTTTTAGAACCACCTAGAAAACTGTATAAAAAGAGAAATAAACTGGGTTCATCCGAATGAAAATTAAACTTGATAACTGCCGTCCGCTTTCAATTTAATTTTACGAATATTACTCGATGCGCAAAATAATAAAAACATTTTCAATAAAATTTAATCAACATTTTCACGTCTGCAATAATACCACAACGTTTTATAGATTGGCAAAATTTTATATATTTTATCATATCGTTACATCATAAATAATTTATGATCCTACTTCCTTTATTAAATATCGATTACCAATAATCATATTATAAATAATTTTTCATAATATTTATACTGCAGTATATATCATAATTTGTTAAGATTTACTTATTTAATATCCATATTTGAAGTTCAAAGGATTATGAATGAGCCTCGGCGCAATTAAACGTTAAAAGAAACGCGGCATGAATTTCATTGGCAGAAGGTCCGGCTCTGTTTAAAAGGGTTTTCTATGCGAACAATAATACATTTCCCGTTGTGAAAGTGCGCCAGATGGATGGCGTTCTCATTTGATTAAAAATATCGTTGCCGCAGAAACTCCGCGACTTTTACGTGACGCGTAATATTGAAAAATATTAATTAAATCTCCCTCTTTGATTTACCGTGATAAAACACGATACGCGAAGTACGAAAAAAAATCTTTCAGCAAAGCCACATTTCGTTGATGTTTACCACAGCAATTTTCAATCTTTCACAAGTGTTGAAATGCCTGGCCTATATCCAATGATACAGAAACAATGATGAATTCTATCGAGAAACTGTATTAAAAGATATTACCCATCGTTAAATTATAATTAATATATTCGCGGTGTTTTTGCACCCCTCCATCTTAACGACTGGATTTATTAGAAAAAAATCTCATTGACCTCGTAGCCGCTTTGAAACAGGTCCTTCAACGAATGACAAAAAGATAACAAAAGCTCCGGCGTTTCATTGTTTGAAATTGAAATATCCCAATCATTAATTATGGTTTTCTGAAATTTTTCAAAGTACGCTACCATCTACTCTATAATATATTCTTCGACAATTCATTTATCATCTACAACACGCATTTAATATCTTACAAGATTAAAATGTCAGTTACAGTTCAGTACGAAATGGGCGATAGGAAATGTTTTCCAAACTGATTGACGGCAACTTAATCAAGAAAATATAATCGTTTGGTAAAAAATGACCTGCTTGGCGGTTATCTCGTGCGGGAAAATTCTAGCAGGGCATTAGAATATAGAGCCATTATGGAAATCATTTTTGCTATTTTCATAAAGTCGATTTACACGTATACATATTTTCTGGAAGTATGAAGGAGGAGAAATTCAATTTCTTTCGGCCCTCGATGCAAAATCGTCCCTTTAAAAAGTCAATAATTGTTGAATACAATAATCACAAACAAGTAGAACAAATGTGACAATCTAGCAATAATCGCATCAATAAAATAAACAAAACCAACTAATTAAAACATAACATTGTTGTTAAACTCTTCAGACTGCTTTCAAATATAATTACTGTAGTAACGAATGCAAATTAATGTGAGACAACTGATAGTATTTCGACGAGAATGAATGTAAGGGAAAAGATGAACGTTGGTATTTCATCTCCATCTTCTCCAGATAATAATATAATATTAATCAGATTTCAAATGTGTATTGAGTTCTACCCACTCAATCAGATTATTTGAAAAGTTATTAGCGTGTTCCACTCGTTTCGCTCATAGAAGTACAGGGTGTTTCGGAAATCGTGGTACAGGCAAGAAGAAGGTCTTCCTGATGTGAAAATAAGTCGAAAATATAGAATAAAATATAGAAAATCTTTCTTATGGGATACTGTGTTGGAGATAATTGAGTACGGAAATTCGTCAAGTACCTACACACGCACTTGTTAAATACTATCTGCTTCGTTCATTCAATCTGATTGGTCACGGCCACTGCTTTTCGTGTTTACAAATAACGTAACGCTTATTATTCGTTAAACGTATGCCAAGTATTTACTGGCATATATGCATTTAATGCATTTTTAAATTCAATTTTCTCGGAAACGATCCCCCGTATGAAATAATCTCATTGTATATTTTCAGCTCACTTTTATTTGAAGAATCGTTGCCACCTCCATTATGCCACGGTTTATGAAACACCCTTTATATGGCTTTTGTTAATTTCTATGAGACGTTGATCAAATGCGTTGAATTGCAAAAATGTTACATAGCTATGATTCCGACATCCCTTTTTTCTGATTATGATTTTCTGAAATCGAATTCATCGATATACATATACATAGATAAGTACATATATACCTATACATATGTATATACTTTCATGCGCTTCGAGCTGCTTCTGGCGGTGTATGTGGATTCGAAACAGTTTGTATCAGAAATGGTCTGTATCGAATGCCATAAACCAGAAGTCATCTGTACAGAACGCAACGTTCCAGAAATATATATCTGTGCATACAAATTGTCCGCCGTTCCAGCAAATACACTGCCAAAGATAGTGCATAATATGAAAATGCATTACTTATTCCTGCGAATGAAATCTCTTGCTGAACACAAGAAGTAAATTTTTCCTAAAAACACAAACATTGTAAGCTTCGATACATTAACCCTCGTATTACGTTCGATTTATATTACCCAATTCTGATTTTAAATTAGTACATCTTTCTTATTTAAAACGTTCTTTAAATTCATCAAAATTTGTTTCAATATTTAAATGGTTCAGGCAAAAAAGTTAAACTGTTCTAAAACCAGCGTCGGGCCATATAAACGCCAGACAAAATATAAGGGTCAAATAAATCCCACGTGCCAGCAATATTTATCACAGAAACGAGATTCCAACGTTTCAATCGTTCTGCACGAAAATGTTTCCTAAATTTCCGTCAGGCAGTATTTTAACGCGAACGAAATCGCGGAAGCGTTTCGCGGCATGTGTACACCACGGATCGACATTTCACGGAAAGAGTTCATTCTAGTCACGAATCGTCAGCCAGGAGAAACGAACACGGGGCCGAAGTTGCCCGTCAGGCTCGATTAATCGAGCATCGTTCCCGTTTTCCTGCCAGAAGAATTTTCGGTGTTTCGGGGTTGAAGCTCGTACGTACAGAAGCTAAAGGGTTGCCGCGGTTGGGATGAGTAATGGAGGATGAAAGCGACTCTTTGTGGGCAATGTTTCCAGCGTTTTCACGGAACCATTATACATCGAGTTGACGGCGTGTCATCGTGATGCGAAATACTTAATGACTTCTGATTGGTAAACTTGCGACGGGCATGGAAAGTATTATGTACCGATTATTCCGCATTATTCTCATTATACTCTCGTCATTCGAGAATGCCTTGAGCACTATTCAATTGGATACACAAGTATCAAACTCTCGTTAGGAAGGAGGCTTAAAGGTAGTTAGGTCTTTATAATTGTGCAGAGAAAAAGAAGTTCCAGGTAAACTTTTTTTTAACAAGTTCAATAATGCGCCTTTAACGATACAGCTATTAAATATTTTTTTAACCGAGAAATATCCCGCAGCATTTTTATGGCTGAAATAATGTCTTCGATAATTGAACTATTATTGTTGCAACATTTTCTATTTAATTCGTAAAATTATATAATGTATACTGTTGCGGGAAATCTTATGTGAAAATACTTTGATCGTAAACTGAACCCAACGTCGAAGATGATATCAAATTTTTGGAATACACGTTGAAACATTCTTGTCTCTGCTGGAAGTTCCAATAAAAAAAGGATAAATAAATGCACCTAACTCGTAATCCTACTGCATGTTTGAAATATTTCCGATATTAATTATTAAATGCCGATTAAAATGAAGTCTTAAAGTACACGTTGCAAAAGTCTACTTCGAAAATTCCTAACAGAGGTAATGTAACGTCGCTTGTGCAACAAAACCATATTGAAATATTTTCACGATAGATGAAAATGAACTGTGTCGATGGATTATCACTAAAGTGTGTTTCGTTCACGAAAGCACTTTCTACGCGGCAAGAGTTTCGTCGTCGCTATCGCATCGCCAACTTTTCTACCCACTCGGCTTCGCTGACCTCGTCTGAAAGTGTTGGAGCATCGCCGCCGCTTGTTTCGTGAAAGATAAGTCAGTGGGTAAAAGGTATCAGGCCACGAGCAGTTGGAAGAACGGGAACAGAGACTTTTGTATAGATATCGAAACGGGTTAAACGCAAATTCAATCACGGTATTCTGTCTTTCATCGGCCTGAATGTCGATGAGAAAAGTTTGATTGGCTCGCGAAACAGGATAATTGATTTTATTAGATATTCGAAATATGTACGTAGCAAGTGAAAGAATGTTGATGGTGTTTCGTGGTTATGATCTTCTGTGAAGTTTACTTATTACTGCAAACATGTCCGTTCTATGTTTAATTTCTTTATTTACTTATTATTGATTGTACTAAATTCTTTTGTTTCATATTACTTGACGATGACAAGATGTTGAAACGCAAACAAAGAATACGTGTACAGTGTAACATTAAATAGACAGGATCGAATTAATAGGAGATATTATTCGTCTAAAAATAGGTTTATGAAAAAGACGCGGGGCGACTGCAATTTAGTGTACTCGAAAGATAAACTGCACCGTGACATGATACGTAGAAATGGAGAATATTCGAAATCTTCCAGTATATACTAATTTCGAAATGCATTTCAACTAATCGTTGATTCCCACTGCTTTAATTGTTAATCTTCCACATTGCTCTGTATCGATTTCATTTCACGAAAATTCTCACTATCTGACTCGATACTTACGACAGACAATATTCGTTTCCCCTTCCAAAATACACACGACACGAATACATGACACATTTAAATTCTCAACAATTTTGATCGCCAAATTTAGTGGAAAACATGAAACGCCACAGACAATAATATATCAGCCATGAAAGATAATAAATTAACAATTTCGAAACTCAAATCGATGAATTTCCATCCAATTATTGCATCCGCGGCAACCCGGTGTGAGCACATATTATACATATATGAAATCTCGCGTGTTCATGTTTTAGGAGCAAACAATCGTAAGGGAAACTTAGGGCAGCAGCGTAATGGCGACACAAGAGGACAGCAGAGTTGATCGTGCTGTAAATTCACTAGCAATTATGCTACGGCTAACCCATACACCTGCTTACACGACTGAGTAAACTGGTTAAGACCCGTGGGAATAACCCCTGACCAAGGTAATAACCAACTCTGCTACCTGGTTCTCTTAAAACGTCACGTGACCTGCCATGCTCGGCAGAAAATACGTGAACGTATGTGTTATATGTAGCCTCCGATAATGAAGCTTGAAATAGCACGAGGAAAGCGTGATTGAACATTGAATTAAAATGTTATTGCTTCAATTGTTCGTTTCTGGTAGTGCGACTTGAAATGGACGCACCAGGAATTATTTGAAAAGTGACGAAACGAAGGAGTTGAAGACAAATCTTGCTGTTGAAATCGTTTAGAATCGACTAGCACGCATACTGCCGGGCTAAAGTTTGAGACTGTATTTCCTTAATCGTAGAAAGAAATATCGCATGGCTCGTTAACGATTCATTGATCCGAAATTAATATTGCAGGGACTGGTAGCAATTAACTTTGTTTCTATACGCTATATAAAAATAAATGGTGACTTTTCTAGATTTCTATTTAGATTTATTTATTTATTTTATTTATTGATGCGTTCGATTGTTATTCAACGGGTTTAGGAACCTGTAAGAGATTTCGCGCGTACCCAGTGGGTACCATAGGGCGTAGGGAAAACGTGACCAAGGCCCTCGATGGCATGGCGTCGGGAAAAACGCGGACAGCCCGCCTTTTGACGACCACGATGCAGCGAAGGGCAGTCTTGCATCGATCACCGTTCGGAGTACATAGTCCTGACTGTAGCTTTGCGGAATATTGTATAATAATAGTACGAGCTAAGCGTTAGAGATAGAAATAGTATAGCGTTCACAATCTTCAATCAGTTCCTTTGGATTTTAAAATAAGTCTTACGAACCCTTTAGTATACAGGCGTTGCAATGCACACAGCAGTAGTATCGTGTACAGTACAATATAAGGAGGAAAAACAAAGAAGAGAAAAGGAAAAGAAAAGTGAACGCAATAAAAATAAAGTAGAGTAAAGTGAGAAGATAAAATAGAAAATAACAGAATAACACTGTTGCATCGCGAAAACGAGCAACAAACCCGCGCCTTACCTGCGAACGACGCTAATAAAATCGTACCCTGCCGAAACAGACGGCTAGCAATCTGCACAAGGAAGAACCTTCAACGTGCAGATGGCTACCACGCTTGAGACGCGCAAGTAACAAAACTATTTTTGAAGAAATCGTTTTATTTCCTATGCCAAGAAGCTATAAGCCGTCAAATCTATACACGACCTCAACAGTTAATTGCATGCGTCATAAACGCGGATTTCCAAAGGGGGGCTCGACGATCCCCAACAGCCACTGACCAGGTCAAGCTTCCCATGCGTTATCAAACCGACGTTTCTCCAAGGAAACGCGCTTCGGGCGCTAAAGAAGGGTGCGGCTACACCTTAAAAAACACGTTGATTGGTATTTAGACATTTTCCTAAATGACGAATCAGCATGCACAAACCCAACGCTCGACGAGGAAGTCAGTCTTAATACAACGTCTTAATTCACGAGTCTGAGATTGACCTCAACCATAGCCACACCAACCAGGAGACCATCTCCTCCAGAAAAACCAACCGAGTCTTGGTTTCATTCGATCTCAATAGTGACTCGTTATAATTAATGTTTATAACGAGACGGTATACCGACGTATTACTGTAGGAACTGAATAAGAAGGAAGGGCAGGCTTAAGGAATCGAATCCGAGATCTCTCTAGGCACTGAACAGTCCATGTACGCCACGGCCCCTTCCTCATATTCGCTGTTCGTTTGTTCCTCTCGTTCTTTTAATGGAAGCGCCCGATCCTACATTACCGTATTTCCAACGTGTCGCATACCACGACCCTCAACAAACACGCAAGACAAAATTAAAGATCATTTACAGCGGTTAGAACCGAGTGTTTAACCGCTAAATAATAAATCCCGACAAAATTAAGATTATTGTAAAATTTGTTCGCGTTGGTGCATAAACGATTTAAGCAATTCAATTTCTCAAAAATGGTCTGGTGAGTCCTTGTGTAGAATAAAGTATGTATTCTTAGTTGAGAGGTGGGGACGTGGAATTATAATATAATTCAGATAGAACTTTGTAAATAATCAGTAGATCAGCTGGAAGACGATGTTCCTGAAGGATTAATATCCTAAAGCGAGAAAGATAAGGTTCATAGTTGCGGCAGAAATGAGACATATACCTATGTCTCGGTGAAACGAGAGGCAAGCCTCAGGAATTTGCGTTGAATACGTTCCAGTAAGTCTATATGGTTCCTTGTGTATGGGGACAAGATGACAGAGGCGTATTCTATCTGGAGTCGAACCAAGGAACTGTATAGTTTTACAGTTATATACATATAATGAATTAAGTGTAGATTAAGTCAGAGAAGTGACTATTCTACACTTGAAAGAGTTCTTCATCCGAACGTTTCTTTATGTCTCCCTGTTGGTTCAAATGCAGCAGGTACCACGGTAGTTTGATATGACAGAGTAAAATGAAGGGGATACTGTTGTATTAAGTAGCATTGTTGCTGTAAATTAATCGTTGCCTACGAAGGACCAGCAGATGGAATGGTTGCCACGAATCCCGCTACGGAGGTACCTGAACCAGGGGTTGAAAACAGTTACGATATCGGTTACGGTTTTTGAAACCGTCATAAGACTGAACAGATTTCAGTGGCATCGGATGGGGCTAAAAATCAAACTGATTTGAACCGTTCGCGTATATTGGCGAAGACGGACTTGTCAGAAATAATATGATTACTTCTATAAGTTTGTCACATTTACTCAAAGAAGGCTTATTCGCTCGAGGTTCTGGGGTAAGTGCCACGGGGTTCATCACAGTCCTCTTACCAAAAGGCATAGCCTTCCACACTCCGTGGCCAGATCCTCCAGGGACAGAGTCCCTATTCTTTAGCAATACGACGTCGGGTCGGTTGCCTTATTTAAACTCTCCCTCTCTTCTATTTAATAAACAATCCCTCTACACCCGATAGTTAGAAGATCCAGGGTGGTCGCCAGTCACCTGCTGCCGACAGGATGTTTGGTTCCATTCATTCACTTCCAAGACGTGCAATAACCTAGTCAATCCTAGGACATTCCCAAAACACTCTTCGACCGCACGTAGGACCGCGCCCCCATTATAAATTATCCACAGGGTGCGTAGCACTTCGCCACCCGATCCTATTCCTTTCTTTAAAAATACGCTGTCGCTAACAGACTCGTTCAAAGCTATTAAGAATACTTGTTCAATTTATCAATTTAACTCGCGCATATGTTCTCTCATGTTAAGGAAAACTAAGAGCCAATTTTACGTCGCAAGTACAGTGACTGTACAAAGCATTACACCGAAGTTCAATCTTCGCAATACTAAGAAAACGGCCCGAATGCACTAGTCAACCAACCGGCTCAAATGCGCCTCAACCATCAAAACTCACATCTCCGCGCAGCTTCTAATCCCATAGGCACCCTTGAAAATCGTGGTGCGTTGAGGTGAGAATTACGTACTCCGTTCGTTGCTACAGACACGCCTCTAAACCATCCCCTTCAGACTTATTTTCCTCCGACGATGGAACGAGAAACAATCGGCTATCAAAGGGGACCGATCGAAAGCAATCGCCATGAGTGAAAAGTGAAACGATCGAAACTGCCATAAAGGATCCCGGTAAAAGCGGGCAGCAACATGACGAAGGTATTCGAGCTCTTAACTCCGACAGCCCGTGCCGACACAAATATCGTAACGCCTACTTATCACGATCCGGTGTTCGGTGCACGCGGACGAAGCAAGTATGTGTGTAGTTTGTAGAGAAATGCTAAATACCGTCGACGACCGGCGTGTCTATTTATGGAGTCGGCTCGATCGATATTTGGCCGCTATAGCCGGACGAAGTCAGGGCTAGAGCACGCGAGAGGCCGAGGGAAAGAGAGAAAACGCGAGGAAGTCGATAAGAAGAGCACACGGACGGCGAACGTGGAAGAGGAGGAAGTAGGAAGGAAATGGAAAGAATATATGTCCCTAAGGTTTTTATGCATCGATGCCCGTGCCAATTTTACCCTGCCGTTTCAACTCCACTGCTCGGGGAAGTCGATTTCCACGAGCCGAAGGTAGGGGCCACAAAATCTTTGGGCTGGAGTCACGTCCCCCCGTTAACTCTTCCCCTCGTCTTCTCCGTTGGCCCGTGTGTTTGCAGGGACGCGAACACGCGCCAACGGCGATCAGCTTCCGGTCCGTGGAAGTCGGTTAGGGTTGGTAATTGAAAACAATCCTTTGACATGGAGATCTTACGGGAATTGCTGCCGGAAGTCTGGCTGAATATTGGGCTCTCAGTTAATTGGTACGATTTGTTATTTGGATGAAAAATCGTAGGGTTCCCGTTGTATTTTTCTTTCACTTCCTTCATTGTTGCTGTTGTTTTCAAGGGGTTGGCAATAAGTGAATAATGTTCATACCGCTTCTGAATACTGGTTTTATTTCTATATTACCGTGTGGAATGAGACGCATTATCATGTCCACTGCTATTATACGAACACCGATTTCCAGAAGCGCTGTAAGCTAACAGCTCGTGGAGTTTTGTAAAGGTAAGAAATCTACTACAACTAGTACGTATATACACACACCCCACCCCAACCCCGCTCAAAAATCGTAGGACACTTGCCCAGGTTTTACAAGTCTTGGTCGCAAAATGTAAATTATCGGAATTATGCGTGTACTTATATTGCTGTATACGTATATTTACAAAGATATGTTTAGTATTAATTTGCTAGAAGAAAATAAAAGAACTAAGTGTAGGGAAAATAAAAGTGCTGGAACATAATTATGAATGGAATTTCGAACCAAGCTGTGGAATGTTCTACAGAAATAATGGGAAAATATTAATAGTCTGTTAGCGACAGCATATTTTTAACAAAAAGAAAGGGACCGAATGGCGAAGTGCTATTCATTCGGGGAAGAATTTATGATAGGGACTTAGCCTGCGTATGGTTGGAGAGTGTCTTAGAAACGGGCAATCTGGACGACAGACGATGGCTGGTGGCCCGACGCTATTCAACTATCGAATGTCCCGGGATTGACCGTTTATTAGGGGTTTTTAAGAATGAATGAACGAGACTGAACATCCTGTTGGCCGACGATGGCTGGCGACCGCTTTGGGTTTTCCAACCATCTGGTGTCGAAGGATTGTTTATTTGAATGTGGAGTGAAAGACCAAACATGGCAATCGGCCTGTCGCCGTATTACCAAGGTATAGGGACTCTGCTCCTGGAGGATCTGGCCACGGAGTGGAGAAGGTTATGCCTTTTGGTAAACGAACTGTGATTGACCGCTCAGTCTTTACCCCAGAACTGTCCGGGAAAGATCTACCTTGCATACTCTTAAAGTATAATTTCTAACAAGTCAAATTATAAAAAATATTAATTTTTAGGATGTTACCATTAGTAGAAATGTTACTTATAAAACAGGAACGATGCGTAAACGAGAAGAAGATCTAATTATTATTCACGATTTTAGTCAGGTTTTGCTTTATACATACTTACTTACTTACTAAAGAAAGGCTGTTCTTTAGTAAATATATCAACGGATCCAATAATTTTTTTACAATCTCTGTAAAGAGTGTATTGCATGTCCTATGACTTATGAACTGAAGTGTATATGACTGCATATATGGTAGGATATTTTCATATTATTTTCATATACATATAATAATGAATTATAATCCACCCTTGTTCTTTCAATTTGGACAAAAGCTTACGAATTTGAACCAAAAATGAATATCATTGAATTGAACATGAGAATGCAGACAACAGGAACGGGTTTGTTTAAATAATCGTCAATTGGTTGTTGCCATTTGCAGCAAAGCTAGCAAGTTGACCAGTGAATTATTTATTAATCGTGTATTTGCAGCCAGTGCACACGTATGACGTGCGTTACCCGTGAACAAACAGTTAATTCTCCGCATGTACAGTGTGTCCCTGCGAACTCTGTCCACCTAAAATATATCTTCGTTATTTTAAACAATCCGTAGAAATGTTTCAAACCAAAGTTAGAGAATTTGAAGCATTAGCAATTAATAATATAGTGATAGCAGATTTTTGGCGAGTGCCCGGGTGAATGAGGTATGAAAAGCGCTTCCGGCTTTTTAAGTGGAATCACTAATTTTGTATGCATGGTTTTGATAGAATGATAGATTCTAAATAAAAAAGTACTAAGGTACTTTTTATTCAGCCTATTACTCTCGCGTATGAAAGTGTCGAAGATATCGCGGTGGCTAGTATTGAATACGCTTCACAATGAGAATCATGGGATCAACGAAGTCGAATATCTCAGAAATGTTAATTTTTGGAACAAATTTACTTTTGTACTTTTTCATTCAGAATTTACCGTACTGTCGAAATCGTGAATAAAAAATTAGTCATTCCGTTTAAAAAACCGAAAGCGACCTTTATTTCCCCATTACGGGTTCACTTGTCAAAAACCTGCTATTATTACATTATTCATTGCGTGAAATCCTATAACTTTTGTGTCAATTAACGAAGATATTTCAGGTGGACAGAGTTCGTAGGACACACTGTATATCTTTATATACTATAATAGGTGCTATCAATGGAACGCTTACTCCCAGTTTTATGTAATTGCAAGGACATGTAAATGAGTGGAAAACTAAACGAAGGGACCACTGTGTAAACACAATTCCATTCTCTTCAAATGTTTACCTATACATGCGTATTAATAGCTCCATTAACTAATTTTGCTTCACACAAAAACTGTGTAAAGAAACTTGGCGAAAGAAAAATGACAAGGAGAATAGATATCTATTTCTTTGGCGACGGAAATTTTAAGTCGTCTTGAAATTCATGATGAGAGTGCATCCATATTAGTTGTTAAATCGTTAAAAAAAATTGCAAATAGCAAGGGGGCGGATTCGCCGTCACTTTTAACAGAAATTATCAATAAAATCATCGACACTCGAAACACCTTCACCACGTACGCAAAGCACATAACTAGATTATAAAATGCACCGTACTTTTCGACCATGAAAAATACCGAAATGTTGCAAATTGTTCGATATTTACTAGTGATAGTAAATATAATATATCGTGCTAGAGCAAAATTGTCTCAACGTTCTTAGAAATGTCTTGCTAACAGAGATAGTAAGGGAACCTGATGGGTCTGTACTTGGCGAGTCAAACGGGCCTAGGTCTAGGTTGTAAAATGAGACAATGCGGCAATTCGTACGTGTAAGTGGACCACAGTTCTTTTGGGTGTTTCAGTTCATTTCGAGAGAGCATTTCAGTGTGAAAGGACATTGATTGAGAAAATCTTATCCACCACCTATACAGTGAAACTCCAATCAAAGGACACGCATAGTCTATCAATACTCCAACATATAATATAATACTTACGGAGCAATTACGTACGCTAAACATTCTACCAGTACTTCATACATACATTCTTCTAGTACGACACAAACATTTTTCTGGTAATCATTTACTCTGTTAGTACTTGCAAACATATTTCCACAAAGCACATTCGTTTAATATTTATACATTCATGCACTATTCGCGCTCGTTCGGTCCACTACCTCTTACAAAGGCTTCCTTACAAGAACTCCGCGTTATTTAACCCCGTGCCGTTGTTACAGAGAACTAAATACGCGTAATACAAAATATACGAAATAAGTAATACTTAAACCTAGACTTGGCAAAGTTCGATAACGCGTTGTTTTTCCTTGAGTCACGAGGATCAAGGAGTACCAGTTCGAACGTCCAAAGGGTCCACAACAGACCCTCCAACGTGGCGTTAGTTGTGCGAGATAAGGCATGATAGGAAAGGGCTCCCGAGGCAGGAGTCGAGGTCTTTTGATTTGTAACATCGTTACGTTCGGTTCGTCCTAATTTTAATAAACCTTCGTTACGTTTAGAAAATACGGTATTCCTTACTTTTCCTTCGATCCTGTAAATTAGTCGGATTCCGTATATTATACACCGTACATTTAGCTCCGCCAAATCCATTCCATTCGCGTGAGGTTTACAGAAGATAAACTCTACAACATGGCCCGAATTTGATACCAAGAGTCGGACTCGTGTTGTTCATGTCTGGCCCGCATACGATTCCGCGAGTCGGACTCGTGATCAAAAATTTTCGACCAAACATGAATATCACGAGTCAGAATCGTCAAAATATGGCAAGGGGTTAATAATCACGAACATAACCGTCGACACTGTTTCATAACAAACATTTGTTGCTATTTACACTCGATTTACATCCAAATGTATTACCTCGTGCATAAAACAATTTGTAGCATCTCGTGATTCCTAGCAAAAACTGAAATCATCCGTTTCCATTGTTAAACAAGGCAGCTACTAATTCCGGAAATACGAAAGAAATCGCAAGGAAACGGTATCCCCTTAGAAACTATCTCCTTGAAACTGAATAAAAATTAAGCCCGCGAGGCATCGAATATTTTCATTAAATACACGAGAAAGCAATAGCAAATGAAAGGAACTCTACGCGGAAAGTAAAGAATCCTGTTTGCGAATCAAATTCACGTACTAAATGTGCACAATGTACGTGCGAGTGTACCAAACAGAAGCACACACACTCACACGCGTACGTACACCGCGTACGAAGCGCGCACACGAAGGAACGTCGAACAGAGCAAATCGCCCGAGGGCACGCGTTTTGTTCCAAAATCGGCCGCGCAAATGCGAAATGTGAGAGTTCACGTTAAATTTAGTTCCACCGCGGCTCATCACAGCCTCCTGTTTGATCTCAAACTGAATCGCGACCTACTCCAACCTTCCCCTCGCATTTCTTGCTTGTCCCTTTCCTTCCCCTTTCTTCGTCATCTTGATTTTATTTAACGAACCCCTTTCTCGGGGTTTTATCTCGTTTCGTTTCTTTCACAGTTTTTTTCGAGTGTTCTCGCCTATACGAATGCGCGATGCATTCATAGTTTGCAAAATAAAATCGGAAGGAGACTCTGTGCGGCGTGAATTGTGGTTGTGTGTGTGTGTGTGTGTGTGCGTGCGTCCGTTTGTTGAAAGGTGAATTGTACGTCGCGATCGATATTAATTGGTGGAAAGGTTCGAATCATTGCAGGGAACAATATACAAACGTTCCGGTGAAAGTGGTCCAACGATTATAAATGTATATTATATTTATATTAGGGAATATATTTCTCGTTTCGAGATATTTGAAGTTTGAAAAATAAACGTGAAACTGAAGTTTGTTTAACGGCAGAAACTACCAACTTAATTTAACGGTTCGATTCTTGATTATATCGCGGGAAGGGTTACCGTAATGTAAATCGGTGGAACGTGAAATAAGTTGCGCATTCCTATTCTTTTATTATTTGCAGATGTGCTCGCTGCTAAGTTGCAAACTTTTCATTAGAGTTTAATTAGAGATTTGGTTCGACCACTTTTTGGGAAAAAAGTAGCCTTGTTTTTTTCCGATTTTTGTTGGTTTGTGCAGTTTAATAACAAAACTCCATGTACACCGATTGTACCGTTTTTAACACATTCCATTGCATTTTTTGAACACTATTTCTACCGCGATTTTGTGTATACCTATTTCGACCAAATGGTGTCTTGTGACACCTTTGCGTTTGTATGCAAATAATTGACAAAACCGTCAGGATTTCAAATTATCAGTTAAATATAGATAGATTGAGCAATATGTTTATTGATACATTGATGCATATTTATTAGAGATTATTTAATTAGGTTGTAAATTGTAGAATTAGTCTGTGCAATGATCTACGCTAAAATGCAAGATGGCGGAAGATCAAAGTTATGCAGCAACACCTGTATTTTCCGTTACAACAGATATCGAGATTCTCTAAATTGATTAGAATTGATATGATGCAGTAAAATGGTGTTGATATTTATATGTTAAAATGGTTTAAAATTAGAATTTGTTATGAAATCCTTAAGGTGTCAAAGGACACCTCATGCTAGAAATAGGCATACCATGTGCATATTTTTAGATCCAGGATGAGCTGGAGGAAAATTATATTGCTGAATTAATTTAACAGCTATCGTACTAAAAGTCATCAAATTAGTTGTGGACAAATGATTATACTTATTGTTAGTCTTAGAATGGGTGAGATCCAAAAATATCTTCTTAATCCTTATTTAGTAACACTAATTTATTAATATTTATAGATCTACACTTAATCAAGCCTTAGGGCAATAATGACAATGTTTTCGGATAAACACACAACTGTATTAAAAGATATATAACTTTTAGGTAAAAACCTCGCAACGCTTGAAAACTTAATATGGCGTCCAACAGGCCCTTTTCCGAATAGCACGCAAAAACAAAATGTCGCATCCCCTCCACTTTACGTATCTACGCATCTCGTCGCATCGGCAAGAACCGGAAGCTTGCGCTGGACATACTATATTTGAATTTAAATATCCAACACTTAGAGAATAATTTAAAGATAAAATTGGAAAAGTGTCTTTTGACACCTCTTGGTAGAAATAGTGTTAATTAGGGTGAGGACTACTAACACTGTAACTCGGTCGAAAAACTTTCAGATTTGCACAAAATTTTAAGCGTAAGATTGTAGGCACGTGGATTCGATTTTGCAACAACTATTTGTACGAGATCAGCTGAAGCTGATTCATTCGTCTTAATTAAACGAGATACAGAGTCTTCTTTTGTTTGAATATTTAAAAAAATAACACTGGCTGGTCTCTCCCGGTGACCGAACTATCCCGATTTCACCCTATAAAACAGATATTGCTATTATCGTATATAAGATATGGAAATAATATTGATTTTTATTTAAGAATGGAAATTGATGCAACGATCTTGGAGATAGTCAAGTGTAAGAGATAAATTATTCCACTGCCGTGGCATTGTTAATTTGGATCAATAAAAATACTCTTTCTCTCTAAACAAAGTATACACTCAGTCGGTCCTTTTAAGTCCATATCCTTCTCAAACTTCCTTATATGCAATCTGAAAACTGTTAAAGCAACCTTCTACCCTGTAACAAAGCATCGCCGAAGTAACGTGGCCAGTATTTAAAAAATCATAAATCAGCTGTAAACCACAAGGGGTTCGGCATTCAAAGCATCTTTGCCATCCGTAATCACGTTTGAACGTTCATAATACACACGATGCACGATGGTAAGCGGGCAAGCCCGAATAGTCTGGCGAGAGCCGCTACACGTTCCCAAGTTTCGCCATAAAATAAATATGTACTCGTTGTTCCGGTGCCTGAGCGACTAATTTGGATAATGGGGGCCAAGTTGGAGGCCAGGGAATCGTCGAGAGTTTCATTAAGAAACTACCGCGCAAAGATCGCACTAGCTAGACAAAAGAAAAAGGCGGCAATTCGCGAAAAGAATTCTTCATCTCGCAATCAGTCGCATCGTTGCCCCTGCCAAGTGTTCTGATCTGAAGTATCAAGTGGCAGTAGCAATCCTTCTCGCTCGGCTAGGAAATTTCAATGTGAACTTATTGCAACATTAATTTCGCCCTGCACCGCTTTTTAGGAGAAACTAGTGTGGGCTACATCGACCTGCGTGACAAAATTTGTATTATCTTGCACGCAAATAAAATTTCATCCCTTCCAAAATTCCCAGACCATGTCCCAAATATAAGGACTTTCCAAGTTTCGCAAATGGAGTACCATTCTCCAATGTTCTTAAATGGGGAAATTTCTTCCTTCTTCTTCTTCTTCTTCTTTTCTTTATTGGTGAATGCTGATTCATTTTCATCCGTAGAATGACAAAACCGATTCGTTCGTTCCCGCGGGAGAGGAAAACACAAACCGGCATGCTAGACACTTTGAAATAGTAGCTTGTGCAGAGACGCCCATTAGTGACCTGTTTGTACACTGCAGTGCTTTGAAGTGCAGTACTTCCATTCTATTTCATCTTCTGCTAAGAAGCTGACCTCGTCGAGCACGGGGCTCTATTGCGACAGAAGTAAAGTGGCGTCTTCGCCGAAGAAAAGAGGAGAGGATAATTCCATACGAAGGAGTCCGTTTCGCACAGTCACCTGCTTCAATAACGCGAATATAAGACGGCGGGTATTTCCCTCCTGGAACGCCTCCGAGTGAGGAGAATTGGATTTGAAATTAAACAATTACAATAGCTAAGGCAAGATTTCGAGGTTGAATGTTTATTTGTTGGCAATTAAATTGAGAGTAATTTAAGAGCGTCATTATTCATTGAATATATTATACATATATTAAGATTTTTTCAGATTAAATTGAACTACGTTCAATTTGTTTGAGAAGCACGATTTTGTTAATTACCGTTTAATCCACCCAAAAAACAAAAATTTCGCCCGATAACTTAATTAAAATGTTATCACGCAGTGGTAGAAAAATAAGAATTCTCGTACGAATCGGCATAACCAAGATGAAGTTTCCTTCTTCAGAATGTCAAGAACAAAAGCGCTGCTTCATAGAAATTCGAAGCAAACCGACTAATCTGATCCCGTTGATATAATTAAGCCAATGGGCGCATTTAGAAACGTGAATCAGAGGAAAGCAGCCGCGTGCCTAATACCCAATGCCTAATTTTCTTTCCATTAGGCAAATGGATCCGTCCTACGCCTACCGCAATTATTCCACGGTGAACAGTTATTGATACAACGAAGAATACGTGATACCAATATTCAATGCTAATTAACGTTCGGGAAGCATTAATTGGAAACGTAGTAAGCGTGCCAGCCAACTAATAGCATCTCCGACGAGAAATTCAATATCACCTTCGACAATGATACGTTGCTATTTTGTAGAATAAAATTTACTCCAAATAAGCTTTGGCTACGAGTATCTAATAAGTAAACTACGCTCTCGATCAAATTTGAGGAATGGTGATGAATGGCGAACATTCGCGTGAACGAGGGTATGTTGTAATACCTACAGTTTCTCGTAATGGTTTAGATATAAATTGGTACTCTGTTATAAATGACTGATCGACAACTGGAAATGGAATAGAAAAGAAAAGGAAAGGGAAACACGAAGAGCAGGAGCAGTGCGTTTGTTTCAGGTTCCGCTAATGGACTCGTCGATAAGCTTACCCGACAAAACCCTGCTTTACACATGGGACGTTAATGTTATGCGGGATATATGGGGGGACAAGGATTTCATAAGAATAAGAAACGCTAGGAAGTTGTACATAATGGAAGGTCTCAGATCTTGCAATACATGGTTGTAAAATATACAGATAAACAAAACAGAAATATTACTATAAAGAAAAGTTCATCGACACTGGACTTTTCTTAAGCAACTACACTTCTTTCTTAGGAACCAATACTAAAAGTAACAGAGAAACCTTGAAATCAATTAGTAGGTAGACGTCCAGTAGGTAGGCATATATACATATGTACAGTCGCCTCGGAAAATAAGTTAACCATTGGCATTTTTGTATAAATGAAAACGATATACATACATATGCAAATTTGTGTAACTTTTTGTTATGTACTTATACGATAAAGAATACATTAAAACATGTAAGCGTGCATTATAATTATTATTATACATTTAAACTATTGGCAAGAGCGTTAACTTACTTTCAGAGACGACTGTATATACATATATGTACAGTGGCGGCCAGCTACTTACGACCGCTTGATAGTTCGGCAAGTAAACGTTGCACATATTTCCTAAATTAAAATTTTCGTAGGTTAAACTCATATATAATAATCTCTGAATCGTATTGTATAATAAACTACAAAACTTGTATATTTAACGCTACAAACTACATATATTTGCGGTCGCAAATAGCTGGCCGCCACTGTACGTACATAGTAGGTATGCGTGTGACCCACATGTGGATAGCATAAAAAAAATCCATTGCATACATTTTCCTACAAACTGTAGTGCGTCGCACTCAATCCTGTTCACACTGCAGTTGTTATCAAATTTATAACAGCACAATAGTCGATCACCGAAAATTTCTCAGCCAAATATTATCCTGCATTATATTTTACCCTTAAAATATTAAACACGAAAGAAGCAAGCGAAATAACAGTTTCATCTCCAGTCTAGGATCACCTGAATCCCGTGTCAAGATGTTTGAAGAACGATATAAATAAAAGATCGAGCACCCCACGAACACTGGGCATACATTATCCTCGCCGCTGTGAGATTCGTATGAAGGCGAAAAGAATCGAATCTTCCGAATCCACGCGCCACCGTGCACAACTACCGACGCGAACTGAACAGTTTACGTGTGTAATCCAATTTCGGCATCCACCTACACGCCGATATCACGGCGATCCTCCGCAGTAATAATTAACCCGGCGGAAAAGTTAAAGATATCATGGCGAAACATTGAAAGCTATCGATGAGCAATTTGTCATATTTTACGCGGACGGAAAGAAGAGAAATTAACAAATTTCGTTCGGTGAGGTGTATAAATTTTTCGCGGAAGCAGGAGTGATAGCGTCGGAGGAAAATCAAATCCCAAAAGTCCTCGTGAATTATTCTGCACGCGGAAGCCGATATATCGTTATAAATGATTCCACGTGCCTTTCGATGCGAGATTGAGGGCAGAAAGGAACGAGGAACCGCTAGCATCCTATTCCTTGGAAGAGATTTCAAGTTGTTGGATGGGAAAACGTAAGTCGTAAGGTAGTAACGTATGAAATGTTGGCTCGAACGATATCCATTCTTCGAGTGCGTTCATATTTCAAGGAAATAACATTTCTCTATTATTTCTTTGCCTTTCCATTCTTTTGTAATATTATAATGCTCATTTCTATCGTGTTTATTTTATTCGAAATAACATTGGAAAATTGTTTAGTATTGCCTGTCGAGCGATACAACGAATACACGAATGATGTTTCTTTTAGGAGAAACCTATCGTTTTCGGGGTCATAAATTGGCGCGTAGTTTGTACGCAATCTTTGTTGCGACGGACATTGAACAGAGTAAATTGTACTCCTAAATGAAACGGACAAATAACAATCGTACCAGCTTCCTGCTTTAAGCCAGTACAATTCAAACAATGTAATATGATAATTAATTCGCCAGGCACTCTCCACTCGATTGTTTGTAACGAAATTGTGCACAAACGGTGGACATTCGAGTAACCGAAAGATCGAATCCCCTGCAACGTTTCACACACATAGTGCAGGGCAAACTTTGAAAAACAGGAATAAACTGTCCCCGTTGTAATAAGGAAACAAGTGGTGGAGAAAGAAAGATTTGGTGACAAAGAGGAAACGAGAAAGGGGAAAAAGTGGGGCAAAGAATCGATATTCGCACGCGGGTCGATATCTCGCGGCAAGGCCACACCACGACCCTTCTGCATTATTGATGCCCGATGGACGGCTTTTATGGAATGGTGTGTCTCGCTGTTTGCGGGTCACCAAGCCTCGCGTGCCGACCTCTCTGTGTCATAATAATTTCCTCGCTGTGCACCAGCCCCCCATGTTCAATGTAACACGTAAAGCTCTGTTGTGAGATGCGTTTAATCGTAACGTTAATTG
Source organism: Nomada lathburiana (assembly GCA_963667235.1). NCBI lineage: Eukaryota > Metazoa > Arthropoda > Insecta > Hymenoptera > Apidae > Nomada > Nomada lathburiana. Next base: position 1,018,708 of record OY763897.1, on the reverse strand, counting down.
CTAAATCAATTAACTGTTTTAAATTGTTCGCGTAAATTCGATACGCAGTCTGCCGGAAATACGATTGGAACGTTCAATTGCAGAATGTAATTGAGCCTGTTTATCTGTTTGTCTTAGGGGTTGTGTTGAATATGCATGTAGGACTTACAATAGTACCATGGAAGTGTTCTTTAACGTGTTTGTATAGTAGAATTTTTCTGCGCCAATGCAGCTATGGTATATAAGCTCGGAAATAAAAAATTGAACTCGCTGGAAACTGCGGTATTTAAAATTTTACTACCGAACCATTAAACGTTCAACAATCGCAGTTTCTGTTAGTGCAGTTGCCATTAAATTTCTAAAAATACTGCTTCCCATTCATTCTCTTTTTTGTTTGGCCATCTACAGCTTTATAATTAATTCGCGTCACTATTGTCGGTCGATATTTTCGCTGGGGCTTTCCTTGAATTCGCGGTCAAACATTTTTTTACATCTACGATCTTGAGTGTTTAAATTTGTTCTGATTGAAAACTGTACAGTTCGGCACCCTTTATCAAAGACGTAACATACAAACGGAATGAATTGCTAGCAGACTATACATAATCGTGATTTATTGGATGATTGAACAACGAGTAAAGCATGATTATAGTCTTCTGTAGGACACATCGCACAGTGGTCGATGTTCGTAAAAAATGGGACAAAAATCAGAATTACTTGAAAACTCACTATATTTAAATATATTATATTTACTATTACTATCTTTATATTTACTATACTATTTTTAATGAAAATCCCACGAGGGCTGTTATTGCGGGATCCGACATTATACACAGCATATGAAGTAAGTTTTCCATAGTCGCAGTTCTTGAAAATTTTGCAGTGTTATTGCGGCGAAACCTATTATAGTGTCTTTATGTCTTGCTTCGAGGCCTTCATCAGAAAGTTGACCAACCGGAACTAAAAATGATTTTATAATTTCGCCCATATAATTGATATGTTATGAATTGTGGCCACCCCAAAGGCGCGCAGGGCTCCTTTACGACATACAATCCATATAACTCAGTCAGTAAACCGCAAAGAGCAGCAACTACTTACTTTTACATTCTGCAATTGCAGTAATGAGTATTATATTATATGCATCAACAAAAGATTCGTTCTCACACATTTCAGAAAAGTTACGTACCAATGTTTATATTATGGGCTATATAACGAATTGCAGCTGTTATTTACGTAATTGATTATTACTTAAAAGCCATATTTTCAGTTTTTTAAACAATTTGGAACAAATTCATTTTGGTAGAGCACAAAAGTGAATAAAAAATACGAAGTTCTCGTAATAACGAACCGTTTAACATAAATTAAAGAAACGAAAAATATTTCGCTTCATAACATAAAAAAAATCAAACGAGCCACGTATAGCCTGCAAATTATTCCTACAAGCCACACACCTAATGTGTATTATAAATATCTAAACAGTAATCATTTCCAAATATAACAATAAAATAATGACCATCAATGCGCCCACAAGTTCACCATAATTTGTTACCATTTGTACCAAGCAAATATTTTCCAAGAAAATAAATTCAACAACAATCTTCTCTCCAAGTAAAATTCAATTTACCCATGTACGGCAATAATTTACCATTTACATATTACATCCAGACCAGTCACGCACCTCTTCTGATTCACCCAAAATTACAGCAATCCCGTTAAATCGCACCCCTAAGTCCAATACCGAACTTCCAATTAAATATCCCGACCAAGACAAACGGCTCCTCCCGTTGCTTCTAAGACCGCATTACTCAAGCCCCACCGTAATCCACCAATCATATAGACACGCTGCGATGACTGAAGCACACTGCAGTAATCGTACAATTCTGAAAAAGGGAATCCGCAGATGAATGCGATAGTGGCGTTCACACGCGAGCACACATTCACCGCCACTCGCCTCGATATCCTGCTACCGGGCACAAAGCGAATTCTTTTCAAGACGATATTGGAATCTCACAAGCCTATCGCGTTTTCCATCGGGGCAATCAAAGCAGCGGAGCGAGTTGATCGATAATGCTTCCCGGCAGCACCGTTTTTTATAGGGCTCGCGAGCAACAAACACATTACACGCGCTCGCGTTAAAGCAACGATTCGTCCCGGGCATACCAGATTTCTCGAACGATTGAACGTTCGTTGTTCCTTTTACCGCGTATTTTACGATCTATCGAACCCGTCTGGGCGGACGTTTAATTTCGTTTTCGCTTTATAGGGAACGGGGAATTCCTGTTATGCGTGAAAACGTATGAAAATTTTTCCACCGCGGATATGAAAAAGATATTGGTTTGCTTCTGAAGCAGGAGAAAGAGTCGTTGGGCGAAGTGCGAAGTGCGGTTCATTCGAGAATTCAATTTATCGGATAGTAGGAATTTGGGGGAGACTGATTGGTTGTAAATGGACCTATGTTCACCTTATTATTATTTGTGGCACTGCTTGTATGGTAAAGTGTTTCTAATGAGTATTAAACTAAAGAGTTTTTGGGAATATGCTAAATATATACATATATTGGATAATTCATTCCCCGATTCGTCTTTTATATAAATGATAATCGTATGTATTTGATAGTAATATCTTGGACAGACTGCGGATATAGATATTATCTTCTATTATTATAGATAGTTTGATATTTGCAAAATTACAAATTAACTGAAGAAGATGAGTAAATTGTCTGTGAAAATTCAAAGCCTTCTAAATTAAACATAAATATTGATTGTTAACAATTAGAAGTAGTATACAAATATTATGGAAACAATTAAAATAACAAACCTCGTTAATATAAATAAACAGGAAATGTTTTTCTTTTCCTGTCTGGGTATGTATAAAGGCCAACGAAAATTCTTTTCAATGTTTCACCATTTTGCAGTAATTATTGCACTGTGAAACCTTTCGCGAGACAGTAATTTGATTTGAAAGTTCCTTGAAACACCAGAGAATCTTTGATGTTATACAGAATGGACGTCGCGGCAGTATTTTTACTCGCGACCATGGTTCCTCTGCCTTGAAAGGCAGAAAATTAGAAAATTCAATTCGCTAGGAACTATGAAACTTGAAGTTCTATCACTAAACCGTTTAACATCCGACACTCTCATTCCCTATTATTGCAGTTCCTAACGAATTTAAAAGATATTAACTTCCACCGCATCTTCTTTTTCGGTATGCTAATTAATAACTTTGTAATTAATTCACGTCACCTTCATCAAACACTTAAGCACGGGAATTATGTATTCAATACTAGCGAAACTTCCGTTGTCGTTTTCTTGCAGTTTGAAACGTTTCTAAGAAAAAAATATTTTTCTTGAATATGCTATCCACGTGCGATATTACTGCCCGATAGCTCGATTGTTTTAATATTTAAGCCATAATAATTAATTCTTGGCATAAATTTGCATAAAGTTCTATCTACTTTTGTGTTATTATTAAATATTATTTAATATTACATTACATGTACTAAATATCATTACAAATCCTAAATAATGTTATGTTACATTCCATAAGCCAAACAAATTTTATAATTATTTAAACGATGAATATTAAAATATTGAGAGTTTCTGTCAAAGAAAACGAATGAATGTGAATAAAACATAAACGAAATAAATAATATATAAATCGAAGAAACTGATTGTCAGTGTTGCAAGTGAAAAATAATGCCTTCATTGAATACAGTATTACATAACTGCTTTCTGAAACGATGAAATTCCTAAATTTTCGCCTAACTTGATATTGATGCATTCCATTTTCCAGTGACCCACAAGTTTTGTTTGTACATATTTTTGCTAACTGTTTACTTTATCGATCCATACACCACGATCTTTAATAACTGTCAGGCTTTTATTATTATGCAATACATCCCAAAGGTGCAGTAAAGTGTCTCTTTACTTACAGCATAGTGAAAACAATCTCTGACCAAAAATTTCAGACATCCAGGAATAATAATCATTTTGGAAATATCCGCGACGATCTTACGTCAAAATAAGGTCTCGATAATTTAAAAACAATTTGAACGATAAAATCAACAAAACATTTTCTACTATGCTGAATTTTTACAACACTGCAAAAATATAGCCGAGATATCCGAGTGTAATAGATTTTTGAATACAGTCACTTAATATCGCATAACTTCAAACTGCTCTTTATCCTAACTTACAAGCCGTCATAATTCTTTTGCAAAAGAATTCATATATCATCTCTTCATCTCTTCAGCAAAATATATATACAGGGTGGTCCATTTAAATAAGGCCACCCAAATATCTCGTCGAATTGTGATGTTGCAAAAAATATTTTTCATGTAATGTGAACGATATCAAAGGATGAACATACGGCAGCAATATTTTTTTCGGAGTTTTCAAGATTATCGATGTTTTTTGCATGCGGCTATATATTTTTGTCCATTGCATGTTGCAGCTGATTTAAAAATGCAGAAGTGCCCTTCTGCGATGATACGTTGTCTGAAACGAGCTGTAGCCGACTGTAATGACCTATCGATTGTTTCAGAAATAATAGCACCACAAGTTCTAACTATGTATTCGCTTCTTCATATCCTCTGATGTATATAGCTGGGCGTCCGTTATAAACTGTTTGTTTTACTTTTTCCCACAAAAAAATCACACTAGCTGATTCAAGGTGATGTTATTATACATTTCTGAAAGTATTTTTTAATCAATACTGTTCTAAGTAGTTTAATCACTACTGCCCCTTAAAAAATAGTTCCCAAACAGGAGAACATGTTTGAAACTCGTCGTATTAACCAACCATCTTTCACACCATATTTTTTGTTCCCCCTTTAAAAAGAACTGTCAGGCACTCTTAAAATTTACTCCACATCTGTAAGCAATATGTCTCTCACAAAGTCACGGCTCCCAGAAATCGGTCAAAGTAACCAAAAAAGAACGAAAATAAGAAAAAGAGGCTAAAGTGAACACAATGCAACCAAACGAGGAAGCACGCGTATAGTCAAGCTATGCAAACAGTCTACGCGCACAATTTCACGCCAGAACGCGAGTTTTCCTACGGGTACCGTTCAAGTCTCGTTTCAGACGAGACATTTTATGTGAATACTTTTATGACGCAGTCCAGAGAAACGTTAACGCTTGTGGCAGATTCGGAACGCTTGGAAACCATCGAAAATTGAACCATCGAAGAATAATAAAATTCCTCGCGAAACATACGATTGACGGCACAGATTTGACAACGTTAACTCTGCTACCATGCCAACGATGCTTGATTGGTTGGCAATGGTTTTTCGAAGAAATTGTGCAGAACTCGCCCGGCGTTCACGCTATCGAAAAGTGATGTACAATGTTAGCACGATCAACATACGATCAATATCACATACTAGCGCACAATCGTAAATAATAGTAAAATCGTGGTCAATGCGCGGTTCGACGGTACTCTCGTTCTGATCGGCAAATGCACGGCTCGTCGATGGCATACATGGCCCTTTAAACAGAATTCAAGCTCGGCCCAAACCAGAACTTAGCCTTATAGGAAACGCGTTTAGGAAGAGTACAGGTGCTCTTGATTGTTGACAGGTGCTGAAGATTGTTTCAAATGGTCATCATTTTTCATGTTTTTATTTTGATTGAGATGGCGAGCTTTAATAACAAAATATATGAGCTTCTAAGGTGTTACAGGGATGCATGTTAATATTGTGAGATTGGAAATACTGCGTGACTGTTTGGAATAACTCCGAGGGTTGAAAGGTATGTATTTGGAGCTGAGTACTTGACAAGATCGTGTGAACGGAGGTTGCAGCGGTGCAAGGATTCGGGTGGACGCAACTGACTGTCGCCAAGGAATGTCTGCAGTGTCTATCCTAAATGAGTGAAAGCAAATGAGGGATAAAATGAGAGAGGAATTAAGAGTGAAAGAATATATATGGTGCATGATGCGTGCACGAGGTAGAGTTAAGGGAGAGTTTAAGAGAGTCGTATCGAGAGCAGAGGGTCGTGAATATAGTGAGAATCGTGTGACAGTCGTTGCTCGTTGAGAATTCTCGTGTGTCGACGTTTTATAATAATACAGTGAGTTGTTAATTGAAGGAGACTTCAGTCTTATTACCCTACCTGCCCTCTATTTTAAACTACACGAGGTTTACAAAAAATAACTTCTACAATATTTTGTCTTTTCATCCCTTAGTCTTGATTGCTGATTTACAAATGGGTATCAACATTCTTTTTTTCAATGGAGTAATCTGGTGGCCGATGATGGGTTGAGATATGAATTGGCGCGAGAGTTTCAGTACTTTCCCTAACGTTCATGTCAGACGGATTGCTAAAAGAAGAAAGCGCACTGTTAAATTCTACGACTCTGGCTGGTCAATTTAGCAACAATAAATGTTATGTATACGCAGCATAGGTCCTCGCATAATAGGCACTCGTCTTCATCCACAGTGTAAGAAAAATATAAAGGAAAAAATCGTCTTCGTCTTTAAGAGTAGTGTATTTGGTGGATCGGACGGCTCTTAGAAATCCTCATTTTGCAAATCATATACAAAGACACATATAATAACACAAAGGAACGCAATCTAACAGTAAACGAAGGAACATAATCTTCCACCTGCAATATTATGTTTAAAAACTGTCAGAAAATGCGAAGTTTAGAAGCGGTCAACTAACTTTTGAAAAGTTGAATCCAATATTATGTATCCGTTTTTAAACGTGTTTTGTACCGAACACAAACGGCAAATGAAACGCACCTTCTTTTCTGGCTTCCTAAAGAAGATATCGCGTAGCTCGATGTCGAAAAAGCTTCATGGAAAACCGATACATAATATATCGATTAGTTTTCGGTAGCGGAGCACGATGTTGCGTATGGGCAACACGAGTCCTCAAAGGGTTAAATGTGTAGGAAAATTGTAAGCCTTACAGATGCAGCCCGGAATCGCTTTACGCGAAACCTACTCTACACTCCGTCGAGGTACTTTGAAAAGAAGTAGGTTACAGGGACCGGGTATAGTAAAATACAGCGGGCGGTGAAAAATGAACCGCCAAGGTGAACGAGGAAGGAAACGCAAACATACAACCCTCATATTCGTATGTGACGTTATAAAAGTGAGAAAATCGATATTAGTCGTTAGGCGATTCGCTGTCCTATCCTGCTTCTCCCCAATCCGTCGGTTTACGCCCGATATATCGGGCCTTGAATTTCGCTCTATTCTTTTTGCTCCGACCATGTACGAACTCGAACGTCCTCCGAATTTTTCGATACATTTGTCCGTAACTTTCGTTCGCGTCCTTTTTTGTCCCTCTAAGCCTCCACTCTGTGATCCGAGAGATTAGTAATTCGTAATTACTAATTACTCTATTGTGCAATGCGAGGGTGCCCATGATGGAATTTGTTAAAGTGTGACGCTGTTTGTTTGACGATGATTATTGTTATTGCGGGGATGAGAAATATTCAATTGAAATTTCAGAAATAGAGGCACATTTTGTTTAATTCGATAGAATTGTCATAGAAACATAGCTTCGTACAAAATTTTGCTAGGATTATCTTCAGCGAGTCTCACGCGTCCGTTACAGACGAACAGGGAAGGTGATAACACCTCAGTTTGTATATAAAAATATAACTAGTTTGTTAGCAATGCTTCTTCGAATATCTCACAATCGACTATTCCGTAGGTCAGCCCCCGAGGCAACGAAAACACACTAATAATCACATACTCAATAAAAACTCTCGATCACAAACCACTCACGCTCGCATCATCCAGCTTCCTTCTCATTCTACTCCTCATTTGGCCTCACCCATTTCGAAAACGCACTGAGGACATTCCTTGGCGATCATTCGAATCCTTCGGTGGTCGTTCACGCCATAATTTCAAGATACTATTCAGTTCGAGACACATTTATTTCACCCTTTTAAGATTCCCGGATGTAAAATCACGTTTCTAATTTCCCATCACGCTCGAAGTTATCCTAAACGTTCTCGCAGAACTTAAAATTTGTTTCAAACTTTCAAATTTGTACTTACTTATACTTTAAGCCTTAGAGAAATGGTAGTTTGATGAGAAGAATTGAAAAAATAAATACTTCTATTATGCAACATTTTCTTTGTAGGGAAATAGGTCAAAACGACGGGAAAGTGAGGTGGGGGAGAGCAGGTAAATTTTCATTGGGGATCGATAGTAATAACGGAGCGAAACAAGTTGAATTACAATAGTTGGGCTTCGATCGGGTCTCGTTAGCGAAATTCGTGTCAAGAATAACGCGTAGCATAGCCGTGACTCTATATTCAGTGTAATTCTTAACTTGTTAAACCCAATAGGGCTTAATGCAGAGGTGGCGTGTTCATAAATGTCAAGAATATTCGTCCAGGGTCATTCAATGTATCGATCTGATTTAGAAAGACTTTTATGCACATAAGAATTGAAATATGAACGGAAAAATGTCTTCCGACAAGGAACGCGTTGGGATTGTCCGAAAAGTAATTGGGAACATGGATAAGGATAGACAAATATTATGAATGGATTGTTTTTGGCGCAATAAAAAGATAGAGGGCAAGGGTGAAAATATGGCGAAGAATAAATATAAGAACAACTATTAAGTGTTCCATATTTGATTACATGTTTCTGATTGATACATATGAGAGAAATTTCTAAGATATAACATTTTATTATCAATTATCTCTCTTATAGAATGCACATTGTCTAACTGTATTGTAAAAATAGAATTTCTGCAATATCTTAATGCTGTTAAAAAATTCGGAAGAAAAGTCAAACAGAGATTTGTACGAACTTCACTCATCGATTTGATATTAATATCCTTAATGCAAAATTAATTTATCAACGAATTACCATAGAAACAAAATACAGAATGTATAAATAGGTAAAGCAACATCGTGCTGCATAATACATACATTTTCTCCGTGAAAAATCAAAGACTTAAAAGAAGGTGGACTGTCAGATAAGGAATAGAGTGATCCATGATTTTACTTCAGAGAAAACTATTTTTATAATACACATAATACAACACCTACGAAAATAAACATGACAATAATATTCTTGCGCAGAACTTTTAAAGTATAAAATCTTTGTTCACCGCGAGGGGCGAGGGACCTTAAAAATTTTCTATTTCAGTGGAGGACTCGATATATCTCCATAAATATGTTGAACTACTAAAAATGTTTAACTTTCATTCGAATTGTTTCCTCACCAACCTATAATCACCAGTTCATCTATCAATAAGCCTTCTTTCAGTTGAAAACTCGAGTCTTCAAAATACATACACACTCGTATCGACAAGTGTTGCACACGACAAAAATAGGCGAGACGTTTCTTTTAAAAATATCTTCCATACTTCACAATACCGCGATGACCCTATTTCAAACACGCTCCCTTGCAACGTTGCATAGCGAAGCAATATACTTTTCTAATGGAGTTTCTCCCCGATGTGTTAGCGCGAAAGTACGGCTATCACCGCCAGGAACATTCCGCACGCAAACTTCTAGCCACAACAATATACAAGGAACAGCACAATATACGTGCAACCGTCGCATGATCCAATTCGAATCATTTGAATAACTTGGCACGCCACTGATTGCGCCGCGAATACACCCTACTCGATGGACATGGTAAATTACGTAATTACACACCGAACTATTCTTTTCGTGGAAGACTATATATGATCAAGAAAAAATACAGCCGCACGTTTACCCAAATATAGGACGTGTGGTTTCGTTGCCAAAAAATCTTTGATTAATTTAAACGGTATCAGGTACGTCGTTCCAGATTTCTTGGTATATACGTACCCTTTTAATTTCGTGCATGGCATGTCTGGTGACATTTATGGCAAATGGGCTAATTATTAGGGTAACTGCAGCATGCAAGAATGACGACATGAACAATTACTGACTCGTTTGTAAGTATCAATTAGAGATTTCCAAGTTTTCTTCTTTGCTGCGGTAAGCGTTTTCTTACATGAGTACTGTGCATTACTTGCCAGCAGAAGGCTTTGGTCAAGTAGAATTAGGGAGGCAATATTAATTCAACGATTAATATTATAGAACAGTCGAGCTGCGTATAGAAAGTAAAATATGGAAAAGCCCCTGCGAAATAATAATAACTGCTATAAAAGAATATTTGAACAATTACAGCTACAGTGGGTGATCAAATTATTATGAACAGTTCGAAATTGTCATTCATTGGACGTTTGGTGAAGAATGAAGTTTAACGTACCCTTATAATGACACCTTTTGTTTTATTCTGAAACATATCGTTATGCATTTAGTGAAAAACCTCTCCACCGACATTATAACACCTTCATCGATATTCCAGGCCAACTCGCTAGAAACCAGAAATGCGCCAACAAATTATTATGCCTATAAAAGGATAGACAGGAGTGTGTAATATATCGTAAAGTACACACGGCGTTAAAAGAGGCCAAACCTACTGAAACTTTCGGGGGCATATACCATGGCTGTAAATGACACATACGGGCACTATTAATATCAGTCGTATCGAAGGGATCCGAAATTACTGGTATATAAAAGGTGCGCAGGGATTCCAGGGATCCCATTCAGCCTCTACGACGCTTGGGCATGGCGATTCTGAAAGCCTCTAATGATTCAAGGAGCTTTCAGGCCCTTCAGACTTCTAAGGCTATCAAAGTTCCTGGAAATCCTTAAGCTGACCTGCGTCATGGATATTATTAACTGACTCGCCCTTCCTGGACAGATCATTCACTACACGGTTGCTCAAAGGTTTCCAGAGCTTACGAAGATATTTGCCCCCATTGGAATACCATTAAATATATTTTGGGTCCTCAGATAGCTTAATAATATCTTTATTAATAATATCTTGGAAACATGGGGGGATCGAAGCAGCCAGTAATTTAAGTAAATTAACCATTTGATTTCAAGTGAAGATATCTAAAGATGATCAGAGAACGAGTAAAATAGACTTGGAATGGATTAAATAGAATTGGATTGAAACATGGAAACGTCTGAAGATTTACAATATGGCGTAAAGAAATTTTGTTCGGTGTGCCTCGAAACGATATACTAATCAAGCTGGAGTTGACAGTAGGTGATAAAGGAATATTTTCTATTCACTTGCGAAATAGAGGTAAATCTTTGACTAGTAAATATGTAGGTATACTTCTTGCATTTAATTTGTAAGTGAAACAGATTTGTTTAAAATGGACTTCAATGATATTCTTAATGCAGCGAGTATAGTAGAAGTATCGTTCATACAATTATCGATTTCGAAATTTTGGAAAATTCCCAAATACGAATATCTTGCGACTACTATTATTTCATTATAGTCTATTATCTGTGGACAGATAAATAGAAATCAATCCTAACATATACGCAACCCATTAAAATTCCCAACAAAGTATCTGCACACTTATATGTGTACATACGTACATAATACGTCTTCCGTCACTGGTGCGAATATAAAATGTTAAAATAACTTTGACATTTATCAATTCAACGCGACAATTACTACTAACCAAAGTATAACAAAAATATACATTTTCTTATCTTACTTCGTCCAATTTTTATCCACTATTATAGGAATGAGGAACATCCCGGATTCTGTACAATAATAACCGCTGATAACTAAAATCCATCACGTAGGTTTGAAAAATATTCATGCGTCTCCCGTTGTGTGCAACATCGTGCTCAATAATCATAGAGATAAATATTACCGAATATGGAAGAGCATTACAATAGTCGCGTGCGCGCGATGCACATTCCACCATATGAAAACAAAGTTACATCCAACTCCCACGCTGTACAGCTGTTGTTTACTATCACCATTTAGCGACAAAACATCAACCTGACCACTGACCCCTTTATTTTCCGCTGTACACAGCGTATCCAACCTCCGCCTCTTCCATAAAAAAAAACTGCTCCGTCAGTGCGGCTTAATTTATAGCTACGGCTCATTGAGCAAGAGGCAGGACAAGTATGTATCAATTTTTTCCATCGTACAAGAAAAGTAGGCACGGGAGAAAAAATGAAGGATCCCTTTCAGTTCGTCGAAACGCGATGCCCGGCGAACGGACATTAATCCCCGTCAAAAAACACTGATGCCTGCCCAAAATGAGGGAGAGGCCCGAACAAAAAAAAACCTTAGCTTTTTGTGCGAAAGTTGTAAGTCATCGAAATATTGTGCGCGCCTCGTGAAAGACAAAAGGTAACAGGAATAATATAAAAGAATGTTGTATCATGGACACGCCATTCATTTACTTCGAGTTTCTAATGGCTTGTACTCTTGTTCGTACATTGTGTTCGATTTTTGCGCCGTAATTATTGTTTCAGTGTTGGCGACATATCTGTGGAACAAATGTTGGACGAAACGCGTGACGAGCTTTGTAATATGTAGACCGTGCAATTAATTGAATTACAGATTTCTTTATGCGCGCTTGGTAAGTGATATGAGCAGAATATTGATCAGACTAAGGGATGCAGGTCGGTGTGTGATACGCCATCTATGCAACGAGGATCCAACCTCCCGGAGAGCGTAATAAATCTTCATAAAGAAATACACGCCGATCGGTTGTGACAATTTGATATCCTATAATTTATACGTTAATAAAAATATCGTTCTTTTCTGGTATATTTTATATTTACCAAGGGGTATTTATAACGCATTTTTCAGTGGAAAATAATAATATTCGAGTAAAATAGGAAATAGAAATAGATGAATTAAAAGTAGGAGAAATTTTTCTTTCAGATTCGCACGAATAACTTTTCAGTAACTTCTCCCTCTGACACACTAAAGGATAAATTAATATTTCAGATACCTGCACCCATTTTTCATTCCCTTACGAACAATATCAATACCTTTATATGGATATTCTTTTCCTGCGTCGCCAGTCCAGTCTGAGCACCTATAATTTTGATCGCCCTAAGCTTGTATTACTTACATACCGGCTACGCAACCTGTCGTTATACAACTTTTAATGTCGTACTGCAATCTACGTTTACGTATCGAATGTCTCGAGTAAATTCTCGAAGGCCGTGCGTGGAAGAACGTAAATTGCCATCCATCGTGAAAAATATCGATCCTTATTTCCCACGAATTATTTATAGATATGTAAAAAGGAACAAATCAAGAGCGCGATCCAATTTTGTATCTACGTTTATTTTTAATTCTATTTTTACTTTTATACTCTATCAGCTTCGTTCGATAATATTTATTCCCATATTCGTACGAATAAATAACCAGGTAACATACGATTTTCACAATCGGTAGAGTAATATGTTCGCAAAATCAACCTCTAGGACGACGTGTTGCACGATGGTTATTAACTGACAATATACATAGATCGACGCGACAATATTCGCGGACGACAATACAGTAGTACCAATACAGAACTGTACATGGAATAGGACCAATACGTCGTTAATTCGCTTCTGATATATTCCCCACCCCACAGTACAGCATCCAAACGAAGCTGCTTAAAGTAACCTATTCAGTTATTCACGAATATAGATTTTTTATCCCGTTGGTGATCCATAAATAAGAGGATTTCTGCATTAAAACGCACGTTCAAACAAATCGAACTCCCAAAACATTTCTCTTTTGTTTTTGCCTTTAATTCGATTGCGAAATACATATCGCAGTCAACGTAATCTGGATTTCTATTTTATAAAATCCTGGACAGTTTTATCGAGATATTTGTGCAACCCTGTTATTAAATGAAAATTGAAATTTTCAAAGCTTATGGAGTTACATTTTTGTCCTGAATTGTTGCTGGCATTTTCAATCCTCCCAGCGGCATGTAAAGCATTCCAAAGGATTTCATGCCGTGGCAGAATTCGCCGATAAAAAAATAACGTCACAGAACACGGAATGCACGAAAGACAGCAAACAAAACGTGAAGAATTGTTTTTTGTACTCACACAGAGAAGTGGTATAGGAAGCACTTCCAACCGGTGGGACGCTCCAGGAAATTGTAAACTTGCCCCTGGAAAGTCGCTTTTCCAGCACGACGATGTTCCTTCACATTGTAACGACCCTCCCACGTATTACGATCGCCGCCGGTGCCCAACAGCAATCGTGGATCGACACCTAAACAATTTTTAAAGCTCAACTGAACATTCGTAATGACGGCAGGAATCGCAGAATACTCGCGATTCTTCATCAAACATAAACCTCGAAACCATACGAAGAAATTAAGAAATTCATAGATGCAATAATTATAAAGGAATCAACGATTCCTTTCATTCATATTATAAAATTTCATATTACGAAACAACGAGAAACTAAGAAACCGCCGTGTGCATAACATTCTACGCAAATGTTATGCATTTATTGCTTTTACTTTGTCAATTATCAGAATTAATGAACATTATTAATATTGACGTGTACATATAAATTCTACGTATACAGACATGCATGTAATAGTTGTGACAAAACATCTCATGCAACAATTACAATTGCGAAAAAGAAATATCGCATTGACGTTACTCAAACAAAAAATATAGTAACCAAACATTATACAGTGGGTTTTCCCAGGTTATTCTCGACACACTATAGGGGTAATGATTCCGCGTTACTGATAGTTCATATCGTTGCAAATATTTATTGCCTTATAGCTTTACAACCAAATGTTTATTACAAAACTTCATATAACACTTCCCCCTATTTTTCTCCATAGAATCAGCCAGCGCAACACATCGGGGACAACCTGGAACACCTGGTATGTACATACATATTATATCGTATTAGATGTACCACTGACAATGTGAGTAATCCGCCATTTCTTTTCCAATTAAACAGCCATACACTGCGAAATTTCTAATATTTTAGAAGGGTATAGAAAAAGATCCACAAAAACTGCAATTCATTTAGAAATACATCTTGTTTCAGAATGGTGTACAATTTATAATACTCATTGGTCAGCCCTATGCATTCCCGATATTCTGTGTCAAATAACTTCCTAGTGAAGCGTTACGATTCAGGCGAAGAAGAAAAAGCGGAGATCAAGAAGTGGAACGCCCTAATGGGCAACAGGAGTCAGTGCTTGTGCAAAGGATATTCGGCCATAGGCGAACCACGTGTATATGTCTGCGACCACGAACGATTAGTAGCTGATCGCAAAGTGCGGGTTATTCGACCACGATGACTGGCTAGGCTCTCTACATTTACCCTGTCATCCTTAGACTCCCCTAACCGAGAGCAGCAGTAATACGGTGCATACTACTGACATACGTATGTACAGACTTACGTATGTGTCACATGCTGATTCCCCTAGCTCCGTTCAGACTCCGGTGTTAATAATAACCTGCGTGATTGTGATACTCAGAGGTTCGGCTTCACTTTGACAGCCGCTTTGGCTCGAGTTTGATTGATGCTGACAAATGCATTGCATAATAGCTTACCTCGTCTGAGAATAAGAGGGAGATGTATTGTCCTACTTCGGGAACATTCTATATTTATGTATTTGTCTGATTTGTCTTCCCCCAAAGTTTTACGTAAAACAATTCAAATTGTTATGTTAAGTATCCCGAAGTTCTAGTTACGTACTGCTTGTTCGGGCCTTTAATTGTTCTCTTTACACTGAATCTTATGTCATTTCAAGCGACCGCGCTAAAATAACGCTGCTTGCTTAATATAATGTTTCTGTTTAATCTGGTTACTCTGTAATCGATGGCAGATTTCTTTCTGAGCCCGCTTTCAATTTGTTTGTTGTTGTTGTTTTATTATAGCGAACGTACAGATTTGATACGTTAGTGTTAAGTAATTTGTAACCTGTTATCCCTCAGACAAGCAGATTAACTTTTTACCGGGTGCGTAATTCTGATGCGTGTTCAAACGAAGTCCGCTCGATTCAGGGATACTAACACTTATACATATACACGGGCCGTACAGAACGAAATTGACCAAAGAGACAGCCGTAACTCATTCGATCCGCACCCCTTTGGTCGTGGTTCTTGCGTGTGAAACTGACAGAAACATTCGTGAAAAAAGTAATAGGTAGGACAAGCGTCACCTACATCTTGTAAGTAATCCAATTATGTGGTAATATCAGCCACAGATTGTATGTTGTAACTCAACATAGCAGAAACAATCTAACGCGGCATTAAATCATATCAATCGCCTAATATCCAATATTCCAAAGGTATATCCGCAATTACTGCCACGCCACTTTCGAACCGAACGATTCAAAATGATTTCCGCCTCGAAATTCTAATTGAATCTCGAATTGCATATCGCGGTGTAATGCAAAGTAATCATTATTCCGTCGATCTTCTTTAGTGTTATTTAAGCATAAATTATAATTATTACCAATCCATAAGATTTTATAGGACAGTATAATATCAAATTTATTAAATCGAAGATTTTCCTTTAAATTAATTTCGTCAAAACTATTGGAATGATTTTCATCAACTTGTTATCACTCTAATTTTTGTTACGGTTACTTACTATTACTATTTAGTTACCCGCGATAGTAATATTATTTTATAGCACAGCTTAACGATTTTCCGAAACCAATGAAACTCTTAATCTTTGGAAGCAAACGTCAGCTCTCGAATGAATGTTTTAGTAACGTAGAGAAGCAAAATGGTAGCAAGCTGGAGTCCACCAAAAACACGGATAATGTGTTTCCCTTTCAAATGTTTCGTTCAAGATGTCCAAAGTATAATAAATTTTCATCGATAATGAGAAAACATTTTTGAAATATCGTTGTTTATGCACAAAATTAATAGAGTGACCTTTTGCATAGCATTACTTTGAACTTAATGTAGAGCATATTCAATTAAACTATTCTATCGTGCCCTTAATACAATATTTATTAAGTTCATATTCTTTGAACCGTCTGCATAATAAAATATTAATACGTTGAAAAATGTATTGGATACAGTGTTCCATCCGCCTTTGTTGCAGCACTTTACTGAATTTTTCCTCATATGATCACTTAGCAACCTTACTGTAGCCAGAGACTAACCCTGAAACGCTTCCGCTAACAGGATATGACGTCATTTACCCTTCCATAACGAACAAACGTAAACCGATCTTTCCACGCCGATACGCAAGCTTTACACACGTGCACAAGTAGATTGGAAAATCTCACTCTTGGGAAACTTCGTGTACTATATAATATAAATATATATAAAGGATATTATTTTTGTTTAATAAAATAATAAAAGAAATATTAATGGTACAGAATTTTCATTTGCATTAGAATGTCTAACTCAAGAAAATTAATCTACAAACAGAATTGAGTGATTTGTAATGTTACTGCCTGTGCAGATTCCATCGTCTTATGAATTCCTTCTAACGTCATTTACGTCTCATTTCGCGTGAACGTAAAATTTTCATTTTGAAAGGATCACACATTTTTAGAAATTTATTTCTGCATGCTGCTAATAATTTAATGGTTCACCTAGCATGCATGTTTACTTTAATGTAATAGGGATTAGAATAATTAGAACTGACAGAATTTATCTGTTGCATGCTGTTAGATTTGATAACAACATTTCCTCTACTTGCGAACTTCGTGATACGAAGCACGTCAACTCGAAACAAACGAATTTTTCAAAAAAATGTACTAAACAGCATTCATTTGCACTAACGTAGTTTACCTTCAATAAAATACTAAATCAAATGGGGGGTTCAGAAGCCAATCAATGTAAGTCCATTAGCATTCAAACCGAGATAAATAAGGTTTTTACAAATTACTCGAACAAAAATGTCAATGTTAGTACCGTCATCTACTGCTCACGTATGAAAATAGTGATTTAATTGATTTATCGACTGAAAGTTTTAAATTACGAAACTCATGTTCAGGGAAAGTTGGACTTACACCGGCTCGCTTCTGGACCCTCCAAATATAAACGTACAAAAACGGATAAATCAAAAGTTTATTCAACATACGAAACGATTATAATCTAATGAGAACATTCAAAACATCCAGATCAATAAAATGACTAAAATGATACAATTACATAAAATGCACATTAATTACATTAAACTGCACAGCCACGAAATCGTGATGTATCACATTAAACTCAAGATTAAATGCAATACATTCCACAAATCCATCCAATTAATAAATTACTTCGTTCCACCAATCCATTAACACCGCTACCCTGTTCCATTCTCCCCATCCAAGTTTATCAGACGAATGTAAGTAAACATCCCGCGTAACATTCAAGTGCATTAGAAATAGAAACATTAACCATGAATAGCCTCACCTCCGCTAAAGGTATCATTGTTGTCCGACTGCAGTGTGACACTGGTGTCGGATAAGGGCGACGGAGTTGGCCTTAAATCCGACGGCGGTTCCAATCTCAGTAAATCACTTCCGCCATCTCCACCGCCCCCATTTCCTTTCCCGACCTGTACAATCGTCACATTCAAAGGTCCCCGGTTACCTATCGTAAAACAGAGAAACCGCAATGAGCCCAGGCACCAAATGTACACCGCGCTTAAATACTTGCACCACGGCCGTTTCTGCTTAATTCGTCGACAAAGAAATTTATGCTTTTGTTCCAACAACAAATCGGGGCACGGCTTGTAAATCGTTTGTTCTGTTCGGAGAAAAGAATACTACCCTGTGCGGTTAAATTTCGGGACAAAAGATTATTATATTTATGTAGGCACCAGTTTCGTTTTCTTTTTTCTTTTTCTTTTTGTCGTTGACGAGCTTAAAGACGATTGCTATCGTACTATCGTGAGTAAATATCTGATGATAATGACTCAATGAGAGCTCTCGGCCTGACACATGGAGATTATATTGAAAAGTAAAACATATTTCGCGTTAGAAAAAAATTTTCTTTCATTGTTAATCCGAGAACTTTTCAGGCTGCCCTCGTATTATGACTTCGTTTAAAAAGAAGGAAGAAAACCTTCAAACAGAAGAAAGAATATCTATAGAATGTCCAATTCATAAATTTTCTACATGCAGTGGTATATCCTATAACGAACAGCTCCTCTGATTATATCAAAGCGCTTGCAACGAAGCCAAAAGAAGTCGCATTGATAGCTCGTCACCTTCCATTTTTTTATAATATTTTTATACATTTACACATCTGTGTAATGTATAATATTGAAACGTAATACATTACACTTACAGTACGTATATTTGCATGCTCTTCTATTTTATCATAGAGGTTTTCAAGTTATAGAGGCTCGACTGTAAATGTATGTATCCTATAACGAACGAGGTTCTAGAACGAATTGAATCGTTATAATACCCCAATGTACTTAAACGCACAATAATAATTCAATCTCAGTCGAAAATTGTATGCAAAATTTAAGAAACGTGCTAGAAATCTCGACATAATCTCATTGCTACAATAGAATGAGATTATATGCATAATTATACGAAGGCACAAGATTATAGGGAATAGATTTCTCGAGAACGTTGCTTAATTGGTAATTAACCTTCGTTTTACCGATCCTCGATTAAGCTGTACCAAAGTTAACCCTCCATTTAATCCTCAATCCTCCTACTGCCTTATTTCTGAATCGATAATCTATCGAAAGAAGCTTGCGTGATAGAGGTAACAATGTAAAAAGCTTAAACAGGGAGGCAATTATTTTTTCATTTCCATAATACGACAGTGATACAAAGAAGTAAAAGTATCTTTTTAGATATTATCGACGGCCGTTACCCACTTAACTACAATTTGCAGCATTAAACGAAATAGACTATCGGAAAATGAAAGTCATTCTAAAGAACTATCCCGCGTTCCAACAAGTCCTTTTGATCGTCATAGTAATTTTATGTAACCAAAAGATTTCTGCCCCGTTCACGCAAGTTTTACTAAATAGTTGCATTTAAATCATTTCATTGTGGAAAGCTAATTCGAACTGAATAAGGTAATCAATATCGTTCGAAATATACTTAGTAAATTGATTAAATAAATTTTTAATCCATGTCCGAGAGTCCATTGTAACTTTGCAATAATGTCGACCTTTACTATGCATAACGTTTTGCATCTGTAACGTCGACGGATACAAAAGAATTGCTTGCATGGAAAAGGTATAACATCAGTCGCTTATTGTCCGGACCAATTACGACAACAATTGCGGGGCGAACAATAATTCATATAGCGAAGGCGATATCATACTGTTATATATGTATATTAATAAATTATTCGATTCGTTGCATGTTCGACTTGAATCCAACTAGGTAATTCATGATACACTTTGCCCAATGGCCAAATCGACTGAATGCCAACGCAATCTGCCGTAATTTGCTCGGAGTTTGTAAATATACCCACGTGTTGTTTAGGTAAATCTAATGGCACTCGACTGTGTACAATTGAGTTTGATACAACTTGAACAAGTCCTAAATCAGTCTACTAAAATTAAGGTTAAAGTCGATTCTAAATTTGCCGTGCCTCAACATTCAAACTTGGAATTTCCATTACGTATGTTCTCTTTTTTTCATCATATTTAACACATATCTAATAATTTGGGGCAAAACGTAGATTAGTCTATTGTGCAATAATTTGTTCTTTTTAAACCGTACTTATTAGCGGTTTTCATTATTACAATACATAATTTGAAGGACAAATTACTCCATGTTCCTTAAAATGTTGAAATATAATATTTCTTTATATGTATATCCTTATCGAAACGAAAAGGAAACATATAATAATAATAATAAAAACAATGTACCAGAAATAAAGTGAATATGTATAATACTTTGTTGACGTACTTTTTCATACGCACGCCATAGAACGTCTAACCCACCAAAGGCTGACTGAATACTGGAACAAATCCCCAGATAGCTCCATCAGGCATGAGCCCCCGCGTGGCAGAGTGCTGAACAAAATCATGCACTTGCATGCGCGGACATGTCGAACCCAACAAAAGCAATGCAATTACGAGACCGCCGCGTCATACATACATGTATATGGACTCGACCTATATCGACGTCTGTATTATATTTTATTGATTTGAACGTGTAGTAATTACTAATGTGCTTCAATATTTCAGCGATACGTTACATTATTAATTAGACTTTTTATAGTAATTGTTAGTTCCTATGTCATACAATAGAATGAACAACGTAATCGATTGGGAGTACAGCATAAAGCAATAACAATATACGCATAAACATACGGGGTGAATCACGAAACGTCATCAGGATAAATTATTCTATGGCTAGTGGGTTTATCAGAATGATTATCTGCTATAGCATTGTTTAATGGGAGCTCCAAAATGAGTACAGTACATTGTCAACTCTCCCTGGAATTTTTAAATTATCTTCAATTTTTTATAGTTAGTCGGGAAGTGATGACCCACTTTTTTAAAAGCAATCTGTAATTGTAAATTTAATATCCAAAGGAAGAAAAGATATTTAAATAAGTAAATACATGTGAAGTTATAATATCAAGATAAAATAAGAAAATAGTTAAATAAATAATTCGGAGTGTCCGAATGAGATAATTCATGGTCGCGATTACCTGGGCATATCATGGCCTAGATAAAAAAAATGCATAATTTGAATATAATAGCAGGGAAAACGAGTTACTTTGCTTGCATAAAACCATTGCACAAAGATTATATAAATTCTAAAATGTTGAACATCCCTCGCGAAACCACTTGCTACATCTCACGAATCGAACCATGTCGTCCAGTTTCGATGTACAACTGTATTCCATCCCATACCCCTTGTTCAGCAAACGAAAAGAATAATTGCTGCGGCTTGTAAACTATTTTCATTACACCACCATTATAAAGCAAAATCGAAACATGTACATTTAAAGATTTATTATGACCATCTTAAAACACTAATCAAAAGATTTTATAGCAAATAAAACAATTTTCGGTCGACCCACTAACAACAAAATGATTTGAGCTAGTCACGTCTCGTAGTTCATTCGTAACGTAATAAATTGAATGTTCTTGAAATTTATATGGGAGGTCCAGGCAGACTGCATTATGATCCTCATTCTACTTATTCCTTCGTATCTATGTTACCTATTGTAAATATTATAATATATTCTTGGACCCTTATAAAGTTTGAAATAGTTCTTCTACTAACTGTATTACGTAACTTGCACATACTTAGGTGTCAACAAATTAATTAAAAAATGAATGCAGAAGATAAGAACGAAGGTACAAACTATATGTATAATCTGTGGTTAGAAATTTATATAACCAATACGATTACCAGTTCAGTAGAGAATTTAATTATCTATAATTCTACACCAATTAAAAAGTTCTTCAATGCCATAAACAATACCATTAATATCAATTGGAGCTGATAAAAAATTCCAATGAAACATCAAAATATAATAGATTGGAACAATAGGGCAAATGTACCTCGTATCATATCAGTTTCCTATGATACATTATAATATCACCGAATGTTTATTCGTCCCACTGTTACTAATTTCTAACCTGTTCTGTAAATAATGTTCCAATTTCCACCATCAACGCCGCATTAAATCATGACGCCAGTCACAAGAAAGGAAGCCAAACGAATATTCAAATTCCAACAACCAGGGGATTATGCACTTTTTCAACAGCGCTTCGTTATACATTCCATTTTATCATCTTCGAAACATTCGAGCACGCTCAGCTAGAAGTTGCGCGATAAACGCCAGAAGCATCGGATACTTTTCACGTTTGGCGTGTGTAATTTAACATAGAATGCAAGGGGCGGTCGCGCATCCGCGTATTGTATACGGAATAAACGGGGGCGTTAAAATTTTACCGCCCGAACTATCCTCGTAAAGCTCAGCCTTTCACAACCGTCGATCCACGTATCTGGCGGAATTACGTATCCGGCCCGATGCAGTTCGTAGAGGCCATTCGATCGGCGTGAAAATTCAACACAGTACCGATCCAGTACCGCCAGTTAACGACATCCATCGTTAACGCATCCTAAATGCCAGGTGGCTCGTCACAGCGACCATAAACGGCGCATTTCGCGTAAAACAATAACCGTGCGCACACGGTTGATCGCGTGAGATTAAATGCCATATCTACTGCCGTAACAACAATTCGATCTATCGATTGGCGCCGTCTAATACGAACGTATTTACAGAATTTCCCTTTACAATGTATTATCTTCACCGTGACTCGTAGCGCATTAAAAAAAATAAATAAAAAGAGAAACAGACATTCTAGTAGTATGAAACGTAGCTAAACCGACAGCTTTAATATCCCTACTTTACCTTTTTCATTTTCACTTTTTACTGCTTTAAAGCTTTCTATTTCAACCTTTTAAAGGCATTCGCCAAATATGTAGCATGGTGATACTTTCAACTTGGTGTATATTCAAAAAATGTTCCATATGTTGAAAGCAAAATAAGCTATTCAGCTTGTGCGTATTACGCGAAGGCAAATTTACAGCAAAGCCTAGGAAAGGAACTTACCTGTCCTGGAAGGTGGAATTAGCAACCCTTGAACCTCCTCCAGGGGCATCGCCTGCCCGTGGTGGTCTCGATAGGGTCGGTGAGGTCGATCTTTCATACCTCCTCGCGGACACACCTGTCGTGTCCGTCTTTGCTAGTTTCCGGGCGAAATAGCAGCAATAACGTTCGTTATCGGAGACCAGGGACGGGACCAAATGCGAGATCAGGTCCGGGATACTGGGCGAGTCCTGAGGGACTCCTGACGATGACGACGGGCGGTGGTAGAGCGTCATCGCCCCGTCGTCGTCCCTAAGACCATGCCCAGCTTACAAAGAATATCGAACCGAAGCAGCCTTCACTGGGACACTCCAGCAAGATCGGTCTTCGTTGGCTCTGAAAATAGTAGAAGACATTCTGGTGTCATTATTAGTAATACATGACAATTTGTTACAATAATTTGTTCAATTGATTAAGTCTATTACAAAAATTTATACAATTTAATCAATTTATTCAATTTATTAGAGCAAGTTATTAAAATTCCAAACTTAATTGTTAGTATTGGACTGATGGATGAAACATTGGCATTTTTTGGTACAATGGAATGAAATTGTATTTAATATCAATGTAGGAGTGCGAAGCGCCCAACGTTCGGGCATGGGTCGTCTGTGATCGGGCTACCTGGGACACAGCTGGTCTGCAGGCGTGCAACGATGGCCTGCAGACCCGTGTCCCCTGTTTTCTATGTTTTAGGGATATGAATGAGAGAGAGAGAAAGACGGGAATGACTGAAGACGAGTGGATGTACGAATGGCAATAGACAGAGGTGATTGAACAGCGGAGGAGTGTAGATCGAGGAGCAGTGTAGAGAGAACAGTGTGGATACAGAGTAGATAGAGTAGAGTAACATAGTGTAGTATAGCGTAGTAACTGTTTAATAAATATATATATATTCTTGTTACCAATCACACTACACTTGCACCGGCTTAATTTCTCCTAAAACTTCCAATCCCACATCAATAACATTAATGTGCTGGTATTTCAATTTTGTTCTAGAAATCGAAGAACAACTTTCTCGTATCGATATCTAATTAATGAACTTTGCCTCCTTAATGTCCATGTTCGGAAATGAGAAAATTAATCAAGTCAAATAACAACCGTAACTGTAACAGACAGCTAAAGTTGGAATTTCTGAAGATAGCATTTTTCATGGAACAAATTGCTTGTTTTCTTTAAGTTACCCCTACGATTCTTTTTCATATTTTCCCTCCAATTATTTTTTAAATGAAAAGTACACCTATAAGTTACAAATTACGGCGGTCAATTAAAAATGACTATTCGTAATATATTAGAAATGTTACAGTGAATGCAGTAAAGTTGATTCTCAATATTCTTAACAATTGACATGGAACATCTTTCGAGTCCCTAAAAGTCCCACATTTTAACAAACTGGAATATTTTCAACATACTTTCTCCTATATAATTGTGCAAGAATTTAGTAGACATCGTTCAAAATGATTGCGTGTTAATATTCAACACCACAAATTTCACTTCTATATCTTTAATGGCTTAGAAGTTATACCAAAATGTCACTTTTCTCGATTGAGACCACTGTGTGGTGGCATCTTTGTTTTGTGTGCACATCTGTTATCTTTGATACTATGTCATGATATAAATGAATAAAAATCATTTATACAAACGTTACTTTCTTCATCAAATTTTAAATGTTCATAGTATCGATAGTCCGCGATTTCTTTTATCGCGTTTGCACCTAGAAACCTAATGTTAATGAAAAATTGTATGTGAATGTTGAAAAGTTACAGACACCATTGTCTGAAGAATATTTTCAATAACGTATTCCCCTTTGAATCGAATAATTGTTTTCGTTTCAGTCTTGCTGTTATCATTGGAGATATAATACATGGTAGAAAACAGATGGGACTATGCATGCATAAATTTTATGTGAAAACAAAATTAATTTTTTAACCAAAAGGAAAATGATACTGTTCTCTATACTAGTCCAGTTTTTGTTATTTTTATATTAATTTTCATAGCATCAAAGCTTTCCGGACAATAAATAAATATTAACAGGGGTATTTTTTATGTTACAGAAAATGTTTTATTTTAAACAATAAGCATTCAAGAAATAAGATTGGGGAAAGCCGTAAATATTTTTGAACGTTTAAAATTTGATATGTTTGTACTTCCGATTGTTATTACAGA
This sequence comes from Nomada lathburiana, assembly GCA_963667235.1. Classification (NCBI taxonomy): domain Eukaryota; kingdom Metazoa; phylum Arthropoda; class Insecta; order Hymenoptera; family Apidae; genus Nomada; species Nomada lathburiana. Next base: position 993,193 of record OY763897.1, on the reverse strand, counting down.
AGGGAGTCTTTCATATCTGAATGTTCCATATTTTGCACAGGTTTCCAAGAACACTTTTAGCGATTACCTGAGAGTATCGCGATCGTTTTAACGATCAAACCAATTTAGGTCATCTATCGATTACTGCTGGAATGGAGTTATTTCTTATAGGTAGACGTACCTACAGTCGTCGAAGCGCGTTGATTATATTGCCCCCGAACCTTATCATTAATCCCACAAACGACTTTAAAACAAATACACGATCACTAAAAATAGGTATTACTAATTAGCAGTGCAATGAACTTTGCAATATTGCATGCATTTTTCTTCAAATACTTTAAAGTCTTACACATTGATCTGCAACAGAATATTACTAATTTTAATTATTGAACACGCCACGATTTCATCTAATACAAATTTAGAATATGCAATTGCTACAATTTGTGTGCAATGTTTCTGAAATTTTATTTATTTTAATCTAAGGTGCATTCATTTGCATTTGCAGTTTACAATACATTTTCTGATGCTTCCGCATTAAATATACCTGGGGCATTGTACATTGTAATTGTAATTGAAATTACTTTGCATTACGTGTATCACGAGAGTTATGAATATCTAAAAAGAAAATAACAAGTAAATGTATAACAGATCTGGTATAGCAGACTATCTTCTTATTATCCACAAAGTTTCATCAATTTCAGATCAACGACAAAATTGCAAATTTATTAAAGCTATGGATCGGACACAATTTGGCGGGTCAACTTGCTACTTATTAGGAACGTTCTACGAGGATATGGTTCCGTTATGCTATTTCCACCCTCGTTCATTGTTAATGTCACATCGACTTTCCGAAGAACGAGACGGCGATCCATGGTAAACCTTGCTGACATAATAGCAGACACGAATTATCTAACGTTTCAATTTATTTGCGTATTATACAAGCAGTTCATATATGCTTGCAGATGAGTAGAAAGCATTCTTACTTTATTGTTTCTCAATTACCAAGATTACTTGCTACCACCAGTGCACGCATCTGCACAATTGTTAAATATTTAAAATACAGGGTGGGCCGCGAATCGTGATCAACTCAAATTATCCTGTTGTTGGTGGTACGATGGAAGTTTTCTTTTTATTTGGCATAAGATATTTAAATTAGATGTGCTAATATGATTGTAATAAATTGTTTGCATAACAAAAACTGAAAGTAACCTCGAAAATTTCGCAAGAGGAGTCGATGATTTGCAATAATTTGGAAGCTTTCGTTAAACTATGTTATATAAGATAAACAAATTTTCAATCAACCCACTAACAATGGATTAATGTAGGCGGATCACGTTGCGCGATCCTGTACATCAAATCGGGAAGCTCCAAAATTAAAAGACATTGATCATTATTATAATGAAATTTTTTAATGAATTGTAATGAAATTATTATTCTCATTATTATTTTAAAACGCATTCTTCATAGAAGAGTTTGTAAGACTGATTATACTTTAATATACATAGTAACAAAAATGTAATTAACTATTTATATTTCTCTGGATATTCCCTCCTATTTTATCTTAATTAAATTATTATCAAATGTGACATGATACATATGCCGCGACAGGTATCGAATCACATATTTTCTACAGAAATCAGTAAACGTCCAATATTTTCACGGAATGCCTTCCTCGAAATAATTCTTCAAGCGAAACAAACTCCAGCTTGCAACGATCGAAAAATCAGAAGCGACAAAAGTTGAAGCCATCAACTCTAATATTCCAAATAAAAGTACATACCCGTCAAACCATTACCATTCGCCTTGCACCAAATTTGATATAATAAATACTAATAACAGCAACGAAAATAAATATCGAATATAATATAAATAAATATTCTATACCCTTTCTTTTCTTATCTTTCACGGTTCCTAGTCTATTAATTCCAATACTTTCTATTTATCTGACTGTCTTACTATCTTGATACAAGATTCCTACCCGTTCAACGATTAAATAATTAAGGAATAATTGTTAGTATCTATAATCATGACGATTAGATCCACGTACGAAAAATCAGCACCTGACTTCCAAGCCTTGAACCACGCACCTTTAACCCACCAATCTATTCGATGCGACTGTTCCCGTACTGTTCCCGTCTAACAGACACGTCCCATGTTTGCGCACTCTTGGTCATCGTGACAAAGAGGCGCGTGTACCAATCGCTGTTTGCTCACAGTAGGTACACATTACTTGCGTGTGAAATAGATCGATAGAAAACGTGTCTCGGTTAGTGGGTCTAGTTCAGCGGAACTATACATGTAGTAGATCTTACGGTATAGACATGCAAACCTGTTCGTGTCTACTAGTTGCACGTGATCGTTTTGTCTTTCTCTCTTAGGCTGTCCTTTGTAAGGCAGCACTTCGTTGACGGTTCATTAAAAACGAAGAAAAAAGAAACTGGGGGGGGGCAATTTTTCTAACGACCCAAGAACATGCCTCGACACGAGCTTTCTAGGCTCATTCTGTCTGTCCCTTTTTTTCCGCGTTGACAACAAACTAAGCACGGGCACGGCGTGCGTTTTCCTACGACTATTTACACGGTAATGAGAACTGTAGGTGCACGAAAGAGCTATGCGACTAATGATATTTGGTCGATGATACTGACAGACAGACACGTAATTTCATATTGCAGGCGTTCTTTAATAGGTATTGCAGGGTGTATTTGTGTTACATAGGGTGTCTCGTGGCATAATGCGCGAAGATTCTTGTTTGTCTAAACAGAAATGTCAAGTCTAGATCATAGATGATAGTTCAAAACTACATGTGCAGCTCCGTTCGCGAAGAAAGGAAAGTTTGTGGAATATAGTGGTGGCTATAAATATGTTAACGATCGACAGTATTTATTTATTCATTTACTTATTCATGCGTGGTATACAGTAGGGGAGGCTGAAGAGTGTCGTTACGTTTCGGAGAAAAGTGATCATGTCGACGAAACTAATTAATATTTTAACGGGTCCCTGTTCAAATTTACCATTATATTCTTGAACATATTAAAACAATTTTATTTTACAAAACATGTTAAATGTCCCAAGCTTCCCTATCTGTGGGAGGGTTGATACATGGTAATGGGCGGCATGAGACGCAAAAACGGAAGTTTATTTTGCACAAATCTAATAATCTAATAAAAAATATTCTTTTTTCACTTTTCCAGTTCTTATCTTTGGAGGCTTTTAGTCTGGTTTTCTGCTGCTTTCCTTTTTTAGTGGCATTTTATCAATGTTACATTACCCAGCTATTGCTCCTATGTTTTTATTTTGGTTTAGCGTCATCAGGTAAATTGGTCTGACGAACCTCGAATATTATGTTATACGTATACAAATTTTCATCCTAATTCAGTTCCTAGAGGAGATCTATAACAGATTAAAATGAGCTACATTGCTTCGAGAAGCTATAATACATATGTATATAAAAAAAAAACGTTTTCAAGCCACCCTTAGTGCATCCTAATGCATCGTAAATCTGCCAAGAGTGTCCTGTATGGAAACCTCTATTCTCCCTAACAGAAAACATTTTCTTAAATCGCTTAAAATGCAATTCAACGAGCATCTTTGCAGAGCATAATACAGTAAATATTCGTCGTATCTCGAGACTAACATTAATCATTCCCCTAAGGCACACCGTGACGTTGTTCCATCTTTTTCCGACTAGCCACATGGCAATTTATCAAAGTGTATCTGGGAAAATCTATTCCATTACCCGAGGATTTCAGTCCATAAGTCATTAGTGTGCAGCATAGAGATAAAAAAACAAAACGAACGAAGGAATATGGGTTCCAAAAGAAGGTAATTAAGCACGTGAGGCTCCATTAATTTTTCTCTAAACTATTCATGTAGCATTCAGTCTTTAAGAACGAGTACGTTGTATTACAATTAAAAAAAAAGATACGTAATCTGTGAAGGTTTTACGTTATCTATACTGACAGGATTCAATGATACTTGTCATCCAACAATTAAATAAAAAGTTACAAAAATATGTAAAATGTCGTTTCATGTAGCTTGAAATTATCGATTGAAACTTAAATGACATAGAATATGAAGGAAACCTTGAAATCCTATGTCGTATTCGACACCCTATGCATATGTATAAAATGTTGGAAAGGGGTAGATTCGGAATGTAAAATAACTAATCTCTTAACACTGGTTTTTCTTAGACATAGAAAATAAAATTCGTAAAATGAGTCTTGAGATATATTATGCTTTTATATTTCAATGCAATGTAATCATAAAATGTCTAATCATAAAAACTACTGCTCATTCGTAGGATAACAAAAATAAGGGTGCAAATTCTGTCACGAAGATGAGAAGTTTACAATCTACTTAGGACCTTCTTCCTTGAATGACTGGCTGGCTAAGTATGCTTTACTTGCACATACAATTCACCCCCCCCCCCCCTCTCTCTTCAGAATAACAATAATACGGTGAAACTTTCAACGTTTTAATAATCATATTATTCTACAAAATAATCTTTATCTGGTTATTAAATTAAAACCGCGCTGGTGCATTGAATACTTGAAACACTCGTTCCTACGTGCTACGTCATTCGCGAGACTATTTAAAACATTACTTTAATAATGTCATTCCGAATTCTGAAAATCTCTTATGACCGCGACATCGCGTGACTCGATCTCGATATTAAAATTGAACTTTTTCGCCATATCTTAAAGCTACTGCAATTTGGTTCGTCTCCAAGGTTTTAGGACCAACGTTGCATCACCTTGAGTGTATGTACCAGAAGTACACTCTTCCGGAACTGTAGAAGCATGTAAATTAGCGACAGTGTATGTACAAATATTAGACGTAGAAATTACGTAGGGGCTTTTCTAAAATAATTTTCTTATTCATTAACGAACTCTTATTCTAGGAAATATACGGCATTATTTTTGCATGACTTGCTCTATATTTTAGGTAATTGCCAAAATCTGTGACGAAAAAAAGATGGCGGTTTTTATGAAATAAAATCATTAGTGCATTCTTGAGCTTCCTCCAACGTTTGGAAGTGGATATCTGCCAAATGGTGTTGGAACGATGATAATCAGGCAAAGTCAGGACAGGGGAATAAGCCGTGCGTGGGACGATTTTCTAGCCCAAGAAACAGATTAAATCTTTCGTCGCTTTTGTGACATGCAACCGAACATTAACTTGCTGCGCGATGACTTGCCGTTTCCTATGACCATTAAGCGGTGAACTCATGATATCCCTCGTTCAAGTTTGTGATACAATAACAATTTTTCAAAAATCCTTTCATTTGATTCTCGTTAACAGTGCTATAAGAGATGCATATCGTCATCCTTTTTATGCTGGCTGAGCTCATGAGGAGCTTTATTTATTGCTGTCTTTTTTGTATCTGTTGTCGAGTGTTTAATAACTTGTGATGGTTAGTAGTTGGGTGAAATATTTATATTCAAACCAAAGTTATAAATAATTTTGTACCAAATCCCACTTTCACATTGTAAGTACGTTACTTTGTTGTAACTGAGAATGAGTTATTACTGTGATCTTCGTCAATTTTTTGTACCTTTGATACAGGTAAAACACATTTATGTGTGTATATTTTACGATCAGAATAAGCATCCCACTACAGACACTTTTAAAAAAGCAGAATTTTCTACATATATTTACTTCTTACTAGCTTTCACAAAATAAGAGCACAATTTAGTAGATACTACCACACCTATAAATTAATAAATTATGAATGAAAATACAGATTTTGGCATAGCTGTGCAATTAAACAGAAGAGTGTACAAGATTATCAGTAAGGAGGTATGAAATGCGAAGATCGCGAGCACTTGAAAGTGTCCCATGGTCGATGACGCATTAACAAGGTAAATGTTATGACATTATAGAAATAATCAATACCGTGTGGCGTTGGCAAAAATAGAGTTGCTATACAGTGACTGTGGCATTACCTGCGGTTTATGTTCTCAGCTGCAACGGCATGGATATTTAACCAAAAGTGATTACGACATAAATGCCGACTGTGCGCATACAATTATCATGTTTTACAGACAAAAGTTTCTGTTTACTTACTTCAATTAATTCGCAAAAGCTTATACATATTTTCTTTGTCTAATTAATGTATCTCGTGCATTGACATATTAATAATTTTATGTTACGAGATGTTTTCATCTCTGAGCATGTAATAGTTTAAGGTTTATGAGTCCAGAACAGGGCGAACTCGGGACGTGAAGCCCGTTAGCTATAAACCTAGGGTCTCTGGGGTCCTGGGTAGAGCCGCAAAACCCTAGGACTCTAGGCAAGAGGCCTCAGTAGACATATCCCTACGATTGAGGATACAGTCACGGGGCGAGACTAGAGCCAGGAACCATAGTAAGCATGACTCTAGGGTCGTGGAACCAACCGCAGGACGGCACAAGGATCAGAAACTGCGGCCAGCACAGCCCTAGGCCTTGGGTCCATCCACAGAACGCCAACGAGTCCTGGTACCCTGGTATTAAAACCCCTAAGATCTTGCTACAGGTGGGTCCAGCTACAGGGTGGCTGCGTGAGGTTTGAGTTAGGCATGGGTAGGAAAGCCCGCATGGGGGGCCCAGGGGCCGGCTTTTCCTGCCCTTTGGCGTGTCCTTAGGGGCGTAGCAACCCCTCGTAGCCCAGCTGGCCGACCCAAGAGTCGAGGACTGCAAGGATCTCAATGGGTAGTGGCGATCGCCGAATTGCGAACGGTATGATCAGTATGGGCCGAGCACTTGCCCCAGTGCTTAGGTACCTCCTCGAAGGATGGAGAGCCTCCATCTGATCCGCGAACATTTTAGGGTTGGACTCGTGGTGGCAGTGGTAAGCCCGCATCGCGCGTTAGAGTGGCGTGTGTTTCGGGGTGCAATGCGCGCCACAGAGCGTGTGATTTGCGTATCAACTCGTGCACCGCCCTACAGAGACGGTAGAGATTTAGAAAGGTCTCGGCCCGACGTGAAGTGAACCTGGGCTTGCAACCTGGATTAATAGGTAGCACTCCTAGGGGCATTTCCTTGAGTGTGCGCTGATTGACCGTATCTGAATCCCGCGCCCATGGGAGCCGTGTTGATTAGGGCTTGGCGCCAGGTACAGCACGTTGAATCAACCACGAAATATAGGTATGGGTAGGAAAGGCTGTAAGCGTGGTAAGAAAGTCCCCAAGATCGTCGAGTCAGCTACCTGCTACAGGATGGCCAGGGTCCTCTAGAACCCTGATAAGAACGATACTAAGGTCGTGATTTGAGCTCCAGGACAGCCATGAGTCATTGAACCATGGTAAGAAAGACCCTAAGATCGTGGGTTCAACAATTGGATAACCCTGGGCCAGAATACCCCGATAGGCATAACCTAGCGTTATGATACTCTTATATCTTACAAGAGAGACGTTCTTTCTGTGCTGTACCTGATTCATGCAGAAAGAAACGCAGTCCCCGCACCTTGAAATGAATAATTGGCAATCATTATTTAAGGGTCGGAGCATTCTATTGAAACAACATAGCACACTGTCTTATATCTTAACGACGCAATATCGTCATACTAAATGTCCATCTTGTTTCTAATGTAATCTTGTTTTTGTGTCGCCATGACATTCATTTACGGATTTACGATCTCCAGGCATATCAAATAAGTTAAACGAACGAACTTATGTTCCATTTGCGTGTATGATATTAGAAACATTTTCTACCTACATTAATACTAGCATGCTCTTGAAATAATGATCATATTTCAGTAACGCCGATACGTTAATATTGAGTATTGACGAGAATATGGACTTTCCTATTCCCAAATATTAGGACGGCTAAGTGGTGAATGTTCGTAAAAAAATTGGAACCTCCGGAACATATTGGACATTATGATAACAATACAGATATTTAAAAACAATTAATAACGAGCAAATAGTGTTCCTTGTTGATTGGATAACAATACACTTTTTCTACCGATAACTGTGTCGAAAACAAAAACAAAATACAATCTGCAATGAAGACGAGATACGATAGTTTCATACGTCCAATCAAAACAGATCAACGGCAATCTATTGCAGAATTCGTGGTGTATTTTTTGTTGATTTCAAGGTCGACGCCAGCTAAAAGTTAAAATAACCTTTGTACAACTCCAAAAAACGAATCTATAAACGAAAATACGAGCACTACTGTAAGAGTGATACAATACAATAATGCCTTGCGAGTGTTGGAAAGACAATTTTGTCTTGATCGCTCATTGACGTAAAATACAACCTTCCTTGATCAATGAAACAAGTTCTTTTCGCTTTCGAATCGCAAATGGGCGAAAAGGTAACAAATAAGTATCTCGCTAAGAGCAATTTATTGTTTGCATATCACGAAAAGAGAAAAGGAGAGAATGAATTATGAACGCATCAAAAGTATCGATTATGTGCCAGTGGTTATTCTGTCGCGGAGGCGGCTTTGCAAAATACCTCGATTTCCTGTTGCTAAATCGCTAGGCACACGGCCATTGTTCAATGACAAATTAGTAAAAACGTATGAATTCTTACTGCTTACGCAAGAAAAAGAAAAGGTGTATATATATGGTGTACTAGCGTATAAATAAATATTGAATGTGTTCACTGAAAGCAATTTATTATATTTTATGGTAAGTAGAAAGCGAAAAACAAAAAACGAACACTGTGCTTCAAGTACAATAGAAATATGAATATTCTACTTTCCAATGATTTAGAAAATAACTAGGAATCTATTTCTGTAAAGTCAGAAAGATTGATATTTCAACGAAAAGTGAATCAAAGTATACATTAGGAGCATCGTTCGGAGCGAAGAGACACTTGTTTTAATCTAAAAAGCACTACTTGAAATATTCCAATTTAGAAGACTGTCAGTGAAGCGAATTATAGCGTCATTTATCGTTCCTCTTTATTATTCTGTCGAACATTCAGCTGACAATTTTCCTTAAAAATTCACACGGAATATATGGAGACTAACTAAATATTGCAATAATGATGTTAGTAGCTTTATTATTTGATCAAGAATTCACTGAAGGCCGTCCTAATTAATATGACCATCATTCATTGAATTATATAATATAATTCCAATTATAGCATACAAATTGCATGATATATCAAAATTAGTGGTAAAGTACGGCACAGAAACTACCGACAACAATGCAATTTACTGTAATTTTCCTAATAAACGATACTCACGCAACAATATTAGTATTACCGGCGAAGGGTCATATACTCCCTTATTAAGAAGCAGTATATCGTACACTATAAATCTTAATTTATCCCACTCCCTTAATTAGATTAATCGTATCATGTTTCGCTACGCAATTTTCATGCCGCCAACAATCACTGGTGTACATAAATCGCATTAAATAAATGGGAAATGACTACGTATAGCCTTGACTAACAGCTGGCTTTTCCATCGACCATGTTTATCTATTCAACTTATCAGGGCTGTTAACCTAACCCAGTTCCCGAAACGATGTACATACACCCTACTCCGTGACGACCTTTAAATTTCAGATATATCCCCCCGAGAAATCAAAACACTTATGTGCAAAAGCCATAAAAAGTTACCTGTATACATACATGCATACAGTATGACCGTGTTAATGGTCTACGCGTGATTATTTCCGTAATTATCAGAGATATGAAAAACTGTTTCAGATTAAAGTTCTATGGAACCATGGGTGGCATATCACGATGATAATTGTATGACTTTGAGATAACGTTGGGGGCTTCTGTGAACGTTGCATTTGAATTTTTTAATGGAACCCTATATATTTTACTGCAGATTCTTGTAGTTAATATTGTGACGTTTTCAAAACACTACCTATACACGTATTTCGCACAAGCCGTTGTTAAGTTACTAACTGTCAAAGTCACGTTTTTAAGATCAATTTCTTTGTTATATGTAAAAAACAAATAACTGTATTGTAGAACAGGTAGTCAGAAGAAAGTAAAAGTAGGTATGTATTATATAAATCGATTATCTCTCTCTTAATAGAAAGGAAGCTAAAAGTATACTTCTAACTCGAAAAATGTCGCACAATATGATGTAACTGGCCGCCATATAAAATTCCCCTGTGTAATTCACAATGAAATCTATTTATGGTATAATTTGCGTTACTGTTTCGTAAAATGAACTATAAATAAGCAATTTTGCATAAGCTTGTTAAGGAGATGCCATAAAGAAATCGATGTATACGTATACTTTTAATGAAATTACTTATCTACCTTCCGAAAGGATATAAGATCCGATTCCGCATCTTGAATTTCGAAGACGAAATGGTGAAGGCGATCCACAATGGAACAGGAGGAATAATGGAAACTTCCAGAGCAAAGCGATGCAAAAGTTACCCACTGACAGCTGCTGAATTTATAAAAGCCTTTATAACTTCGACTGACATTTGGCGAATCTTGCAGATTATATTTTCACGAATGAGAAACTCCTGTCGAAGGAAACGACACCGTCTAGAACTTCCTACTTGCGCAACTTTCATTTCCTGCTCCTTAAGCGAGCTAATTTATGTAAAAAAGAAATTGAATTGGTGAACTTGTAGGGATTATACACTCGCTGCTGTTCAATTGAAATTTGATTTTCCCATACTATTTCTATATGAAATTATTGCGACATTCATACTTTGTATCACGCTTGCTTTACTAGTTTATTCACAAACTATTAAAGAATACTTGTAATACATGACTGAGAAATTATTTAATACCTGACAATGAGGAGAATAGTGTGTTTCGGAAATCGACGTAATAATGCACCAACCTGTCATCAACTAATATTAGTTTCTAGGGGAAGTAAATAAAATATTATGAAGTTAAAATAATATTCATTTACAAAACCGTTGAAATAAAACTGTGGCCACTGGTGCAGTCATAAATCTGTTTCGTTGACCAAAGAACAGGTGAAGCTTCAATATATAAGGTGTAATACGAATACATACATATACATATAGATTAGGTTTATAAGTGCATTCTATTCGTGTTAGAAATGAATGAATCGTAAATGAAAGTGGTATGCAAATTCGAAAAGTTTCTCCTTTCAAGATACAAACACCACCTGTTGATTTAACACATGCAAGAAGTTGCTAGAAATTATTTCATTCTACACCTTCGAATGCCTTGCGCCAACGTTTTATTAATTGTCTAGCACTAAGAAACGCATGTCTAAAGTATTGCTCCAACTTATATTTGACATTTAAAAAGTGTACTAGGTATGCATTTGGTGCTCTGCTCTCGGTCCTATATTCTATTTTACCGGACAGTTGCAAAATAACATTATGGAAAACACGAAAATAAGAAAATCTTTATTATACATATTTCTTTCGTTACACACCTTCATGACACTGTTTTTAATATCCTACAAAAAATTTCCCTTTCTGTTTTTAGTAATATTAAATATTGAAATATCCAAGCAGATTATTACCCTTCTTGAAAATCAATTTTTCTCTTACTATTTAAACTCAAAAGTGTAATAATAGGGTCGAAAAAATGTTGCAACAATGTTTCCGACCAAAGCTCATATATTTCGCACAGAATTCGATGTTTTCATTGGAAATATATTGTTTCGCCGAACATACAGCAGACTAACTATTGTTATCCATGCGTCAAATTCAGGTTGAAGTTTGACACGATAAAATGGAATACATGGATTTCCATTGAATTCCTACAAAACTAAAAATCGAACCTTGCGATACAGAATAACCTGACGCGGCTTATGTAGTTAACGTCAATAGTCAACAATGAAACATGTCCGTTGTAACAGTTTAACAGTGTGCGCTCGTAGTCCATAGACATTTAACTAAATTTATTCCCACCATTCTAATATCCCCAATACGTTGACAATAAAATACCGGACTTAACATATAAGTTTACAATTACGCTATATAGTACAATTGCAGTCTTGCACTTTTCCTTAAACACGATAGCAAAAATTCTATTTTGTAAAGTGTAACAAATTCGTTATTATCTTGAGAAAAAAATGCAAACTTAAGTGTCATCCGGTAATAACAAAAGAATGTACTATGACATTCCTGTGCAGAAAAGAAGAAATTTTGTTTCACCCTTGGGAAACAAGAATACCTTCTCGCGATAATTTGTGATAGCCTTTTGCAAAATTCAACCAGCGATTCTCACAGCCGAACAAGAGACAGACACGATTCTGCAATATGTAATCGGAAAATAGGATATTTGACCATATCAAGCAGCAAGCATTTCGTAGACGGCATCGGTCTTCGGGGAACAATGTACCATGCATAATATACTATGCAATGTACTAAATGGTTCGTTTTTTAAACGAAGCCGGACGTGAAAGCCTTTATCATAGTCTGCCGGGTATCTCTAAGAAAGGAGTGCACATAAATGTCGGGAATACCAGGCAGAATGAAGAGGAAAAACAAAATTTACATTGCCCTCTGTTCCCCGCCACTCGCACTCGCGAGAAGGAAATTCGTTCACCGCATCGACGAGAAAATACTTGAGGGTGCTCCCTATGTGTAACACGACAAAGTGAATTTTTACGCTACCCTTACTGTAAGGCGCTTTTTCAAATCAAATTTCGCAATATCGTTTAATTCAGATTGAACATTTCGATAGAAAAATATTAATGAAAGAAAATGCATTCGAGGGTAGCTTAAAGTATAATCTAATAAGCAGAGAAACTTTTTTAAATACATTTTAATATTACGTGAACTATAAACGGATCTTTGATTTGGAGAGTCTATCAAATCAAGCTAAATAATTTAAGTCCATTTCAAAGGCAGTCATTTTCAGAACGAAATTAGAAATTTCGAAGTTATACTTCAATACCAAATTCATCAAGGTACAACAGATTTGATATTATAATACATAACGGTAGACCACAACCGATAGGAAAATATTAGCCTAATTAAAAAAAGTGATTCCAAGGCGTGTTTAAACGACGGTCTAATTGCAACAGTTGCACGACCTATTAAATCATTTGTATGACCCGGTCTCTCTGCAAGTCATAATTTTAATTCATTCGTAGCATGTCTCCTTTAAGAGGCAATCTCTATAAGCCCAGCTTATTCGCAAAATTTAGGAGCGTTCTGCCATTTTAAAGGATAATGGACCCCAATATTGAAATTGAGGAGAACTTTACACAGGCAGCACGAATATCGGAACAAATGTGTCAAGTATAAAAGATGGTATAAATATCGATGTAAAAATTCTTCGTAAAACCGGTATTGATTGATTTTACCTTAAGCATGTATGGATGATCTTTATTAATTTCTTTATTTTCAGCCACAAGATATACATAGATTATTGGTAATTTCATTTACCTTGCGTAGTATCCCCTTACTTACACTTACATTACACTATGGTTTTCTATACAATTTATAACGCGATTTGCTTCTGTTATTATTTCCTCGGAGCTGCACGAGGATTACTTGTCATATTAAACTCGCTTCGGTTGGATTTTAATCTTGTCAGCGGCGATAAGCACAGTGCCTTGGATTCGCGTTTGGTTAGTTATGGTTGTTTTCAGTTTTTAGCGATGCGAAATATTTGTAAATATCAACGAGTACACCGTAGAGATTGGTATATTAATCCTTCCAAGTTCACGAAACGATCTTACAATTTGACCCGCTTTGATAAAAGTTGTGCACCCTCCATTTTCTCACCATTTAACAATAGTAAATTGTTTTATTGTTCGCGTAGTACGCTTAGGGTGAATAAATTAGCAAGCAGACAGAATTAGATCACGTGATGAAAATATACAATTGCCAATTATCCTAATTGAAGAAACTACCAACCGAACACGAAAGGTTAAAGTGACGTACACGTATAAATATCAGACATTTTTCATATCAAAGCTGTGCAGTGCACGACAACGTGAACTGACCACTGAAGACATTTAAATCGTGATCCCTTAAAAAGCATTTACGTTACACAAGTTTTAATTTTATTCTGGTTAATATTCCGTCTCTGTAAAAGAGTCAGCAATTACCCTAATGAAGAAGAGAGAATCTATGGCCCACTAAAATATGGAATTTCAGAAAAAATTGAATGAAACAACAAGTGTAGCGAATTTCGACCATATCGTGCCTAATTTCGCTTAATATAATTACAGTTTCACGTGGTCGTCAGAAAAATACAAATTAACGAAATACATGCACATAGTTCTTTAATGCCACGAACGTTAACGAAAAGTGTATTCTTTTTGGTACAATCAAATTTACTATTACCGGTTATACGTGCTCTATTCCAGAAGTAGCAACGTAAACGTCATTCAAGTAGCTCGACACTGTATTTGACCCAATTTTCGACTAAGTACTATGCTGATAGATTATATGCGTTACCAATCATATGTACTATTCTATTACAATAGGCGCCTGCTATATGCACCCGAGTGTACCCTTTGTACACCATAGATCCCATTTCGCATAAAAAAAAAAATGGCTACAAACATGAACAAAAAAGAGATCCTATGGTGCACGAATTCCGCCTTAAGATAATATGTATTATCGAATTCATCGGTAAAGCAAAATCTAAATCTCATATTCGAAAAAATATGTTAAAATCCTCTGTATTAAGGTAAAAGATATATATGTAAGGATTTGGCACCAGGGCTAAAGAAAACGGACGTTAAACCGCTTTTATACTCCAAGGAAATGAGATTCTGAATAGAACGTAAAAAAGGAAATATAAAAATGGGTATAGGAGTAAAAGAAAAAGTCAGGTTTAACCATATATGCAGTGCATATAATATAAAGGGGCTGAATAATTGATACCCTTGAGAAGCTAGAAACCTTCGATGTTGTTTAATTGTTGTTTAATTTTAATAATTAAAAAGTAGCCTACAATTTCTAGAATAAAAAATTGGTACCGAATAGCGTTCATCTGAAGGTCAGGTTAGCATAAACTTTGAATGAAAATGTAGCTCTGCATACATATCTGAGTACAGGTAATATTAAATGTAAGGGTTAAATACTATTAATACTATATTGATAGAGAACGGTATGCGTAAATCGATACGTAATTACGCAAATTACCCAGAAGCAATCAGTTCTGCTCACACAAGGCGCTATGAAATAATGTAGAGGGTATCGATATTTTTCTGCCGCAGTACGAAATAGTATAAATTTATCAATTGTGTTCTGGCAAAGTTTGTCGGCAGTAACAGGTAGCCGCGCTAACTTATGCATTTCTTTACATTACAACAACACACGTGTTTCATAAGTGTACGAAGAAATCATGAACCCTCGCCAACAAAATAATCACAGAAACTGTTTGTAATCTCATTTACATTATTCTGTATTAATTTCCATTTAATTAATGTTTACTTGTTAACAAACACATGACCACCGCCGTAAAATTACATTTGTTCTGGCATACACCTAGCTTCCACTGACGTTAAATTGAGCTCCCTTCTCACACTCAGCTATACTTGGTTGTAGTCCGGTCATGGATACTTCCCTGTATATGTATAATAAATATGCAATCATACTATTTGGGTCCTCATGGGAATACAAAACTCAAACGGACTACTATACAAGTAATATTTGCATATTCTTTGTTAGTTAAACACACTTAATATGTTGCGTTAAGTTTAATTTTCTATCGAATACGGGATATGTGAATACATTTTTACAATTTTCAATAGAAACCAGTTAAATACATGTTACAAAAATTTAATTTGCCGAATATTTAGTAAAAAAAAATACAGAAACTTACTAAGCCTATAAACAATTTCCAATGAAGTGCACAAGGTTTTCGTTATGAAAATTTTCTAGAACACAGGAAATTACTCGAAAATTATATATCCTTACATGTATAAACGCAAGATAAAGGAATTTTCACAATATGAAATTAGGAACTTCTGCTCAACCTATCAGTAATAAAATTGATTAATAATTGGCGAAATTGTGATTAATGCCTATGGCAGTAACTCCTGATCGTCGGGAAAAATAATTATTATTACTTTAACTTACATCCTTTGCAACACAATGGTGTAACAACTCTGCCGTGTATGACAATGAGGTTTAGATCAATGAAGAAACGCTGATCACGAAAGCAAAATATTAATTGTTAGCGTCAAGCCTACAACACCTGTGCATCACTATGAATCTGTAAAAATAGCATTGGCACGAGCCTATCAAAAGTATCTGCAGATAAAAGACAAGCCCGCACAACGCTGCATAATTTTATCTACACATCTTTGCAAAGTAAAATACTAAATAATTAAACGTACTAGGAAATAAAAAATGTTGCCAAGCTCCAAAGAAAAGCAGTGTTTCTCCCGAAAATACCATTGACCTATGTACAATATACCACTAGCATTTGCGTCACAGTAAAAATTAATTACAAAATAATTAGCCATTTCGACGCCGCTTCTCTAAGCATACAGCAACAGAGGTACTCGTGTCGATGTGAGGACACTCTCTGGAAAATAAGCTCAACACACGCTGGTATATTTCGCATGATAATAATAAGGTGACACGAAAAGCACACTGCGTGCTCGAGATACTCATCTATCTACCTTCAGCATAATTATCGCCGTTGAATTTGAATTGAATGGCAGAAAGCAACGAACAACTAATCGTAACAAGCCGGAGGGCCGTGGTCACAGCTTTCGTAGCGTTTCAGATATTTACGAATTTACGGGAACAGCGGGAACAACACGCAAATCTCATACTACCGACAATTCGCGTGTGAATGGCTAATGCAAACTGATTTCCTGGAAATGGATATTACGAAATCATAATGTTTCATATTCGGAAACGCTGAACGATTTCACCTGAGACTAGCAAAAGCATTTAAATACTCTGCGCCGAATCATAAAAATCGATGCTTGATTGCAATATGTCTGTTTGATTCGTGTTTTAATTCTATTTCGTTTTTATTGTTCATATCAGTGTTTATATCAATATGCGTGTATAATTATCAGTGGAGTAGTTGCTGTTTTATCTGCTTATTTTGTTAATAACATTTCTATCCCGTACTTTGTAATGTATAATAATAATAATAATAATAATACTCTTTAATATTTTCCATTGTACGTGTGTTGGAGGACTATTTTGACTATGCACAGACTGAACAGAGAAGATCGATACCAACCCCTAAGAATAAAAGATCAACTGGGGAGGTCAATCAAATGTGCTGCAAATAAAAATAAGTTGAACTTATTTTTACGTAAAACAAGTGCTGCAAATAAAATAAGTTTAAATTAGTTAAACTTGCTTTTCTGGTAAGTCACAATTAATGTAACTTCACGAAAAAACAGAAAAAGATACGTTCAGTAGATGCACAAAAGATTAAAGGAAATTGTGCAACGGTTGTAATAAAAGAAGAAGATAATATTCTGAAAGGTACATTCATATTATTGCGAGATTTTTACGTGCATTTGTGGCATTATATTATCTTTTTCAACTATCGCATACGAAGAGGGAAAAAACGAAGCAGGGGCGATGCACAGCATATTGTAAGATAGTACAACATATAATACAAGTAATCCTCGATTATTAATATTCTGCATGAAACATGGATTTCATATAAACATATTAAAATTATTTCATTGCTCCAAAACAAAAATGATTTCCGCTCATTTTTAAAATGTACTTGCAATTTCCACCTTATTCTATAGGGAGAATGATAATATTTGTTTCGCATGTTTTCATATAGCGTCAATTTACTTAACGCAGTTTCGTTATCTACCATTTCGATATTATTCAACGCACAAACTTTTCTATTAAACAAATTTCATCTGCGCATGCGCATGCCAAGCAAAAAATATTATATAAAGCTCACTTTCATAATCGCACACTTGCATACATTTTGCATTACTTTCCACGAAGAAGCCTCTCTATTTTCCCAGTCAGCTAGGGAAATGATTTGAAATAACGAAACGCTGCGTGCAAAGAATAAGGATATACATCTTATCAGTTCACGTGTTTATTAACTCGATGATAAAGTTGACTGTTCCTACTTTACTACTTTATAATGAAACTCCATAATTTCCACCAGCCCACGTAACGCCAATATATTCTTTGAACTTCGGCCTCGATTACTCACGAAAGGCAACCTTGCAGGTTACTCACCCCTATAAGATATCGACTACTGGGTTAATCACCGAAAACATGCTCCTAAGTTTCGTATTACAAAACTCAACTTTACCGCGTGCTTCGAAAGCTATCCAATCATACATACTTTGCAACACGGAACACGGAACATGATAGGGACACGACAAAAACAACATGTATTCGTAGCAAAGTTCATTCACATTCTAACTTTACGCTTGGTTTATGCAACTGAAGATTGATGAGTAATCAGAATTCAATTTATCGAATATAATATAGAAAAGAGTTAATGATCGCACAACGGCGACTTTTCGGAATCGTAGTGTGCAATACGTATCTATATGTATATACAATACTGTGGGATTGAGTTGGCCTTACTGATCGCCACACAACAAAAGTTATTTGTTTAAAAGCCAACAATCAGCATAGTTACATTAGTTTCAAACTATTGCATCCAATTTCGTTTAATTTCTATTCTGCAATGTAACATAAACCAAATAACAAAAATGTACTGGGCGTACATCTATGTCATAGGGAAAATGTTCATGATCTTACAGAACAATAATAAATATAAAACCAAATTTACCAAATTAACTAAATTAACCATAAACAACAGGTACGAAGCATACACTCGTAATGAGATAATATTTGTACAATTTGTAAAGACTTTTAATAAAATATTGTTACCCATAATTGTAATGAGAAATGCCTATGAAATTTCGTTACCGTACGATCTGCCTTTCGAAACTAATTCTTCGAATTTGCGAGACAGTTGAAAAAACGATATCGTCATTAGTGGACAAACTATCTAAATCGAAGCAAGATACTTTCGTAAGTAATTGTAAATAGGGGAAAGTTGAGTAAACGTAACTAACATGACCGTGAGCAAACATGAGGCGGATGTCGGCTCCGTTCTAGAATGAAATTGAGTTTCAACAACACGTTCTTCTAAAAGTAAGGCAACTGTAGTTCCTACAATATTCATGTAAATAAGGAGTGAAACCGTCTACTAACGTAACAAAATTCGATACTTTCGAACTGCTTTGTATAAAAAATTCAACAACAAAAAAAGCTGTAATATTTTTTGTTATGTTTAACCTGCTCTCTTAGATATAATGTTTATACTTCATAAAAAGCATACCTTTTGATGAAAGAAGAGTACTGCAATTGAACGAATTTTTGAAAATTTCGATCGCACTGTCACGTACTCGGTGACTTTATTGCTTTCTGAAATAATTAATAAAATAAGATGGTTCCACAAGATATTTAAAGATGAAAATCGTGGGAAAAGGGTGCGTTATATTTACACTCTCAATGTGCACTTCGTTTCCAGGAATCAACCACTGATTGATTCCGTGTAATTGTCTTTAACAGCCTATCGTTTTCCAATACCGTTCAACGGTTCAAATCTTTACATATCTTCAATTATTCGATTAACCTTCGAACCTTATCACAGAATTAATAAAAACCAACCTATCAATATCGATCTTAGTTGTAACTAGAGCATTTGCACATTATTATAAAGCTGCACAATTTTCATACAAAAAAATGGAACTATCGCAGCTCTTGGAAACCAAAAAGACCCCCATTGTCAGACGCAATCGAATCGACATTCGAAAAAAATGACGATTCTGATTGCCCAGCTATGATAGACACACTCCACACAGACCCATTAACTTACCTGTTACTAGGACAGCTCGCAAGAATATAACGTCAACCAGTAGCGAGATAACCCGGAACAAAAAGCGTTATCCAGTTCACATATCACATGAATGCATTCGTGGGTACGGTCGACGATTCCTCGAGATATCCTGAGCCGAATCGATTCGTGCGCTTGCTAACCACCAAGTGTTCTACGTTCAACCAAGCTCTCGCTCCCACAGAATTGCAACAGTAAAACAATAACACGGGCCGAACACCGCGAATCAGCACCCGTCAACGATGATGACAGGCACGTGTAACAGTGATGCATTCGCGTGCACGTGTATACGCTGTGGCGCGTGAGAGACACACACTTCGATTATCGATTGTGCGCGAAATACTGTAAAACAATGAAGGGAAATAAACTGGTCCCTCAAGAGAGTCGCGAGCTACCACTACCACCATAGGTGGCTTTTCTACGGAGACAACTCGTCCTGCGGCCTTACGGACGGATACCTCTGACAGGAAGGTGTACACGCGCGCCTCTATTCAACGCGCATACGATCAGGCGCATCGTGCGCCCTCGACACATTAGGCAGGCGCGCCAACTGCGCCGCTTACAATCATACCAGCCCGCTCGTAAACAACAATGTTGAACCAATTTTCGGAAATTCGTTATTGTTTCTCTTGTTTCAAATTTAAAAAAGCGATGGTCAATTTAGCAATTTTTTAGGCGGTATTTGCTAGATTGTAGTAACTGGTAAAGTTGCGATGAGAATAGTTATTTGGAAGCATTACTTTTCGATAGTATTGACGCGTGCGAACGGCAATCAGCATTGTTGCACATGGAGAATGAATTGATTATTTGAAATGTTATTTTTTTATAATTTTATTAGAATGAGAGAAAGAGAGGGTAATGAAATTATAATAGCATGTTACTTGCAATAACATCTGGAAAATTTAATTGATTAAACTGAAAGGGAAAGCCGTTTCATTGAGTTACAAATGTAAATTGACTATTGCCGAATATTAGGATGCAAGCATTCATGCAACAATGAATATTAATTCAACCTACTGTTAGACAAATTAAAAAAGATATATTATAAAGAATACAATAAATTTCAGTCGTATTGTTATAAATTCCACTGCGTTACTTAATTTATTGCTTACATATGGAAACTGGAAGTTTCTATGAGTACTTCGTCACGTGCATGCCGGGGTGATGCGCGAGAGGATATCGCGACCCTGCTAAGTCGCTTTTGACGCGACCCGCGAAGCCGATTCGAAGGACCGGCCGCGGTCGTCAAGTTCGGCGTCGCGACGCGTCGTCGTCGTCGTCGAAAGGATTTGACGGAACGGGCGAGTATGATGCGTATAGGTGGGCGGGTGCGTGTGCGTGTACGTGAGGGCGCGAAGAAAATATAGAATGGCGATCGAGGAGCCGAGTCAGTCTCGAGTAGCCTACTGAAAAAGACGGGCTGGTTATTTTATCCTCTCCCAGCTCCCTACACATATTTTAATATAAAAGGCGGATAAGCTAGCCTGTATGTTCTAACCTTAGTCAAACTAATATTTGTTAGCTCTTCGTACCCACATCATTTTATTTAACCGCGATCATTTAAATTGAACATTTTCAAATCTTTCTCCCCAGAAGTCTTACAAAATTTTCGCTTCTATCTTAATATTATTTTAATTAGCAAATTTTCCGAATATCATAAAAATCCGAACAATCCAGGCCCTCTATCTTAGCCGTTTATTGTCAATTATGATTTAATGGTTATCATAATGGAACATCAATTCAATAACGAACAAAACGATTCCCGTAAACCTTATGGTAACAGCGTCATCAAATCGACCATGCATATCGCAAAACCAAATGTCATAAACATCACCCAAGCCATAAGCATCTGTCTGACCTCGCTGGTCCTGAAAGAAAAACTGTTTTGTGGGATTGGAAGTTTTAGGAGAAATTAAGCCGGTGCAAGTGTAGTGTGATTGGTAACAAGATTATATATATATTTATTAAACAGTTACTACGCTATACTACACTATGCTACTCTACTCTATCTACTCTGTCTCCACACTGTTCTCTCTACACTGCTCCTCGATCTACACTACTCCGCTGTTAACTCGACTCCTCCACGATCTACACTACTCCGCTGTTCAAGCCACTCTACTCCTCCACGATCTACACTACTCCGCTGTTCGATCAACTCTGTCTAATCCCATTCATACATCCACTCGTCTTCAGTCATTCCCGTCTTTCTCTCTCTCTCATTCATATCCCTAAAACATAGAAAACAGGGGACACGGGTCTGCAGGCCATCGTAGCATGCCTGCAGACCAGCTGTGTCCCAGGTAGCCCGGTCACAGACGACCCATGCCCGGACGTTGGGCGCTTCGCACTCCTACAGTTTTATTCTATAATATAATGCGTATCAGCGTATGAATACTTCTAGAAATATTTTTACATTGAACTGGTGATAACAATACATGGTCCATGTAGACTACTGAGTTATCGAAGCGTAGCGGTAAAGAAATGGTACGAGTAGCTGAAAACGCCACACGAATGGGCAAATTGAAAAGAGTTAAAAAAGGGAACTACATTTCGTGAATACTTATACGTGTTGTGTGATTGTGTTCCGACAAGAAGCAACAGCTGTTTCAATGCAATGCAATAGTACAGTTGGATGATGTAAAATTTACTATTTCATATAGTTGATAGATCAAATTTCTAGATAATTTTGTGAAAGAAACGGTTATCAAAGGATAAAAGGAACACTATATTTTACTTGGTATGTAATATTCTTTTAGGGGGCTAATTTAGCGTACTGAAACTTTTAAGCTATTAAATTTAGCATGAACAAGGTACTTTAGTATGGTTGGCCTCTTTGAAGTATAGAACAGCTTCCTAAAAGATTGAAGTTTCCCTCGAGTATGTATTTATATTCCGATATTTTAAAGTATTATAAATTCTTATATAGTTTTATCATAAAAGTTGTATAAAACGGGCGGCACACCTATTATCGCTTTTGTTACAAATAAAATTTGTATTCCTTTTTATCAGAAATACTATTTTAACTACACCAATAGTTGTTAATAATATAGTGGGCTAGAACTTTTCCTTCTAATTTGGGAAAGTACATACGTGAGAGGCCTACAGGGTGTCTCTTAACTATGAGACTACCCGGATATGGGGGGTAGCTGGGGTGATTCTCAACAAGATTTTCCTTGACCAAAATGTTGTTTGTAGCTTCGTTCTTTAGTTATTAACGATAAACACTGGCCAATGAGAGCGCCCGTAGAGCGTGCGCTCAGGCGCGTACATCTCAGCTGCGCTTGGTCGTGATGGGGGCACCGAGGGTATCGAGGGAAGCGTGCGGCAAATGTTACATCGTCTTAATTAAGAATAATGTCGAATTATTCGTTATTCATGAATAAGAAGTAAACTAATAAGTCGTTTAATAACCGTGTTCGATACGTTTACTCATTATCCGAAAGGAATAAAATGTTTTATTACTTATGAAAAAATATTTTTGTTTAACAGTACGTTTTCATGTGGATATATTATGTTTTAAGAAAAACGATTTGCATAACTAATGTTGAATTAATCTGCTTAGCATGGAGCGAATCCTGACCTAGGCAACGCTCAACAGCTGATGTTACGGCCTCGCATGGGGTCCTTGCAATTTCGTATGAAGACGATGCCAAATGTTTATTGTTTCTTGATCATTTTAACCAAAGTTAGTTCTTAATATTTGTGATATATCATTTCCTTTTTTTGATTAAAACTAGTAACCAAAATCTCACTTATGTTAATAAATTTGAATTCGAACAACGGGGCTCGGGTAACTAAAGGTTAAATAATTGAACTAATACGCAGCTGTTGATTACTATAACGTTTACGACAGGCCTCGGAATTAAGCGATCTTTCGGGCCGATTTTGAGAGGCTATCGCCAAGCGGCTCCCATGTCCCATGGACCCATGGTTCATATGCTACGCGCCTGAGGAGCTCCGTGCCGCTTGGCGATCGCGGGGGCCAAGGCGCGCAGCGGGAAAAAGGGGGCGTTGACTCTGAAAATCGGCCCAAAACATCACTTAATTCCGAGGCCTGGTTTACGATATTAAATATCACAACTATCAACTTAATTTTCGAATAATGTAATGCCACAAATTACGCTAGAAATTTGGCAGAATTTATTTTCATTTTCTATTATCCCTGCCAACTTTTAAACGCAAGAACTGTTATTGTAAAATATATTTAAATGTATTTAGATGCGAATTTTTTGAAACGTTATTCACAAATGAGCCGCTTATTGACTAAATCGATTAACTCCAGAAAACAAATTTATTTTTACTTAAAATAAAATAAAAGGTGTGCCCGGAAATATGTAGTACGATTGTCTATACCGCAAAATACGATTAGAGACACGTGTGTCGCACGCAATGGTCCTTCCCAAAGGCTATAGATACTGCCTTTGATGACGACTCTAGGACGAAATTTCTCAAGCAACAAAAGGTGCCTACCTTCATTGTAAACCATAATATTCGAAGTAGTTGAACATCCGTAGAAAGTTAGACTACCGACTACGAATATTTTATTTCCTGCTATCAAGGACGCTGAACAGCACCAGTGATACTTCCACGTGATCGATCAACCTTAGGTGACCACTTAACTTGGCGGTAAGTTTCAGTATTTGTCTTTTTCTATGCTTATCTTGAAATCGAACTTTACCAACCAACGAGCGCAATATTTTCTGCCAACTGAATGTGCAAAAATGAATTATACGCAAATAACGCAGGCTGATTAATTTTGTTAAGGTCTGTCTGAGTAAAGAGTGTATTATTATACATTGTGTACTTTTCTGAATTGTCACTGTCATATTTATTCTTTCTTTGTCTGTGATTAATGTCTAATGAAACTATTTTTTTTTTACTTCCGTTCGATATATTAGGATGCTTACACTATTCGTTGCATCCTTACCTTACTCAACTTTTGTTTCCTACGTTATTTGTAAATGTAACCAATTGGTGAAAAGAATTCTTTTCGCCTATGATGAAACGAGAATACCAATTTTGCTGCTCGTTCCTCTTAAGATCTCAAAAGTACAAATATACTTAGGTACAAAGTGCCCCCATAATTCATACATTAAATTTTAAACATTTATTATCGCAGTATATTATATAATTTCATTTCATTGATCGCGGCAAAGAATTAATTTCAAGAGAGCCCAATCCTAACGTTTCTTTACCCACAGCTGTGAAACATTTTAAGAGAAACGGATTGTACTAATCTTTTCAAAAATTCTACACACTTCTACATTATACTGCCTATACCTCGCAAATGAAAGCCACGAACAAATTTTTCCTTCGCATCAAATAAACTATTGCATAAGGTAATTTTTGCTGATGCAAAAATTTGCGACCCGATCATATAAATTATAAAGTACATTGATATATCAGCCCTAACGTGCAGGGTGTATAAAAAGTAATGATCACGGCTTTCAGGGGTGATCATAGACCTTTGAGCCTTAAAACTTTAATGACTTATATTGATCAAACAGTGGATTTGCGACATACGGTTCCTTTCAGACGTTTTCTCTACTCGTGAAGAAACGAGTAGAAAGAAACTTATTTGATCAAATGTCCACATATCCAAACATGTAGGGTCACCCCTATAAGCCGTGGTCGTTACTTCTTATTACACCGTGTACAAGCGATACCGCGGAGAATTGTGAAAATATCGAAACGCAAGGACCAATAATTAAACCCGTGAAGTATAATTATTCCCGCGCGTTGGAAATTTCTGGTAAATTACCCATGACATCGAACTTGGTATCATATTGGTACGTAGCTTCAGTTACTTTCGGCAAATTTTAGACACGGAAATGCAGTTGGCCGAATTAGAACATCGACGAGAAGCGCTGAAAAGGCAACGACGTTCAATTATAGAACAGTGTCCCCTCGATTGATAGCTACGTTTCAGGATATGTAATAGCTGACAATTATTCGTGGACACGCTAAAATTGGTTGACATTTGGCGCCTCGTTTGTCCAACAAACAGCTAACGCTTGTGGTATACATAAAGCACTGAAATGGGTGGACATATACATGCCGAATATAATTGAAGCGCGATACCTCTGTGACCGCGATACGCCGATGTTCGATGCATTGACGGTATCCGGGGAGATCTCGTTAACATTGGTATCATCACTAGCTTCTGCACTATCCTCTTAGGTGTGCGCTTCGATATAATTAACCGTCTCGTTAGTGTCATGCAAATTTTCTAAGAACTGGCCAGAAAAATCTCCGAAAGAATATACGATTTCGAGGACAATTATTAAAATTAACATGTCTTTCCGAAAAATAAATGTATACTCGTGTTTGTTATTGTTTTATTACAAAACGCATCTAGTTTTGCATAAGGAATAGAAAGAAATTATATTTCATCAATTAAATTTGGTATGTGTATAATGGTGAGATGAAAACTTGTCTTTTGTAGAATCTTTTATATTTTTAAAGCTGTGAAGACAGTTATATTTTGTTAACTATACATTTTTATGTACAATAGCGTAAATAAAAAGCCCATTCATGTGCTTCTTTGTTGGGCGCAGAACTTACAGTTCGTGGTCTGCATCTCCTTGTTTACGTGCTGCACACCACATTCCTCTCTTTTCACTCACAATCAGGTCATTTTCGTACGTATCTTCTTGAAGAAACTATTGAATAGGCAGTGGTTGAAATGCTGAGATTTTTCCTAATTATATTTACCATAAATTCCTATCTAACTAACTGTTTGATATTCGAGTTTTCTTTGTATAAAATATAACAGCTTAGAACAATTCGTAAAATGATATTGAAAGTAATTTTTTCCAGTATTTCAGGCTTCCACGTTCATCTAGATCAGGCCTCGGAATTAAATGATCTTTCGGGCCGATTTTCAGAGGCTCGAAGCTCCTCAGGCGCGTCGTACATGAACCGCGCATGTAGCATTAGGGCGACACTCGTATCAATAGGATTCCACATCGTCCCATGTACCATGGACCCATGGTTGATATGCTACGCGCCTGAGGAGCTCCGAGCCGCTTGGGGATCGCGGGGGCCAAGACACGCGGGGGGAAAAAGTTGATTCTGATAATCGGCCCGAAAGATCACTTAATTCCGAGGCCTGATCTAGGTAGGTAAATAGCATCTGGTCAGAAGTATGAATACCACCCATAGACTCACATATAGGAACTTTTACAATAATGTTTGACATGAAACTCGGTGAAACGTATACAGGGTGTCCCGTAACTACCGCAACATCGGGTAATGGTGGGTTGCTGGGGTGATTCTGAACAACTTTTTCCTTGATCAAAATGTTTTCTGATGTTTGAGTTATTAACCAAAAACACTGCCCAATTAGAGCGCCTGTAGAGCGCGCGCTCTGGCGCCTACCTCTGTACTGTACTCGGTCGTGTACGGGGGCGTCGAGGGTATCGAGGAAACCGTACGGCAAATGTTCGCAACCGTATCGCAACATTATACATATGTATGTATGTATTCTTGAAAATTAATTATGTCCGATACTGCGGTTGTAATTATGTAATAATATGTGCGAGAATACAGAAGAAATATTTGATTAAACATGTATGCAGTAATTTAGAACGTGACGTTTATACTTAACAATTCGTACAAGCCTATTTAAGTGTGAAAGACTAAAAGATAAGACTTTGAAGAGAGCGAATGTATATATGATAGAACTTATTAGATAGACTTTTCAGTTTGTCCTGAATGTATAACACCGTTTAATTACTGGTTATAATTTAAAAAAACAAAAAAAACGCGAGTCTCGAATACGGTTAAACAGAACTTCGTGTCGGGAGAACATGGGAACATAATGATTGAGTGCTTAAAATTAAGGTAAAGGATGATGCTAGACGACAATAAACCATTTACAATTGCTTTATTCGCTGTTTATTTTTTATAAACAATTTAAATATCCGTTTGATAATACCACGATGACTATAAACGAGAGCTATTCTAACGGTGGAACAGATTGTTCCTTGAATCAAGAGCTTTAATTTAAGACGTCGTTGATTAAGAGCGGCCCAGTGGAACGCGTGATAATTGAATTTGTTTCAAGAAATTATAAACAACTGTGATTTCTTCGACTTGCCGGCGTGCTACGTTAATGATCAAACGACATAAATTAATGCCAGAAGTATAAGCTACCATCTCTAATAAATGCGATCATTATTCCATGTGAGGTTCCATATATTAAAAAATAGCCACCAGGAGCAGAGATAAAAATTATCAACAATTGTGTTGTAACGTTGTGTGACAGACAAATGATAATGGGGTTCTAGTGCCCCACAGAGAGTCGCTAATCAGGGATATGGCGCCATCTCGCGTTTGCGCCTTTCGGGCAGTTTACCGCTTCTTCAAAATCAAGTTTCTGGATTACATCGTTAATTTAAACAATTGAGTTTTTCGCGGCTTCTAGAGCGTATTTTTTAACCGGACTGATCTTAAATTAAAGCTACGAGCCACAGCTGTCTCCTCCAACAGTCTAGACAATATGGCATTTGTGGTTGAATCATTATAAACAATTTAAAAATCGCCGAAAACGCACTCCTGGTCGTTTCAATTATATCGACTCCTGGAGGCTCTAGATTAATGATCGAGTGCTTAAAATGAAGCTAAAGAATGCTGCTACACGACAATAAACCATTTACAAATTCCCCATGCGCTGTTTATTTTGTATAAACAATTGAGGTATCCGTTCGAGGATACCACGGTAACCATAAACGAGAGCCATTCTAACGGTAGAACAGATTGTTCCTTGACTCAAGAGCTTCAATTTACGACGTCGTTGATTCAAATCAGTCTAGCAGAATGCGAGATAATTGAATTTGTTTAAAGAAATTATGAACAAGTGCCATTCTTTCGGCTCAGAGGCCAGCTACATCAATGACCAGTGGACATAAATTAAAGCCAGAAGTCCAAGCTACAATCTCTAATAGGTAATTAGAGGCAATGGCTTATTCTATAGGTAATAGCTTATTCGTTTCCCCTTTATTTGACACCCACATTTCAAATAGTCTAGAGCCTCCATGAATCGATATAATTGAAACGACCTGGAGTGCATTTTCGCCAATTTTTAAATAGTTTGTAACTTTTAAACCACAAGTGCTATATTCTCGAAACTCTTAGAAAAGACAGGTAAGGTTCGTAGCTTTAATTTCAGACCAGTCCGAATTAAAAATACTCATTGCAGGCTGAAGACAACGCAATTGTTTAAATTAACGATGTGGTCCAGAAATTTGTTTTTGAAGTCGCAGAAAGCTACTCGAGGTGCGGCAAACGCGAGATGGCGTCACGTACTTTTTCTGTGTGCCGACCGTGGTTTGCCGACGTTGGTCGCGGAGTCGCGACCAGTGTTATTATCGGTGGACGCAACTAGTTTTAACTAGGTTAGTGTTATTTTTAGTTAGTTTTAAGACACTAGTCTTTAGTTCTAGTTGTTTAAGTATTTTAGGTTAGTAACACTATCTTTAAGATTTCAAATCTAGTGTTACGCTATCGCGTTAGCAGGCCTGACTATCTAGTGATATCGAATCAATGATCGACAATATAATTGTAACTATCGATAGCGTTAATAACTTAGGAGCGAAATTCAAAGCCGGATGAACATACGCGATAAATAAAGCTACATATTATTTAGCATAAGTCGTAGGTAGTCGCATAAAAAGAAAGTCAGAGTATTCGGATCTTAGGACACTTCGCTTGAAAGATACCTAAAGGCTGTTTTATTACAGAACATAAAGAATTAACTCTATAGAATAACGTATGACCTCCGGAGGTAGTCGGACCCAACGATACCCTGTGCTGATCGCTACATGTTCGACCGCTGAACAAAAGCCCTTCAACAGCCCCTCGACTCCTTGGTGCGCTTTCTCTGACTTTCGCGCGCTTGTACTTGTACAAATCAACACAATTTCTTGAAATAATCACTATCTCTTAACTCGAGCAGTGAATAAACATAAATCATTATAAAAGTATTAGTTGTCTTTGAATATTCCGCGCTTCTCCACAAGCAGAGCGGTTCAGCGCTCCACGGGCCACCGAACCTACACAAACTCCCCATATCCCACCAATAGATACGCAACACTAGTCATTAGCGCCTAGCATATTCTTTAGTGTAGAAGAAGCCCTCGGGAGTTAAACAAGTAAAAACACGCCAGAACTTGAGCGTCAATATTAAATAAAGATAAAGAGTCGGTAAAACCTCAATCGGTTCATTTTCCATTTCGTTTCACCGCCACATCTGCTTCTGGGGCTTCTAGAGCCCCAGTGGTTGTTGAGTACTTTTTACTCTCATATCCCCTCTTGTATTATGAACATTGGGTATCAACAGAAGTTTCATGTATGCTGAGTGTACAGGTTTAATATGATTATGCATAAAAGTATTACTTTTCTATTTTTCGTGATTGTCAATATATCGTATAAATGCGTAATTGCTGAAAATGACGATGACACATCGACAGATTTATATGTTATCGAAGGAAAAGTTTTTCCTTGGGAAAATGCAGCGTCGAATGGATGGCAACTAATGACTCATGTCATGGCTAACGGCGGAGAACGTTATGGTTTCCTACGGTAAATTTACGTGAATGTATTGACTTATTGAAAAATGAAAATGTATCACGAATACAGGAAACAACCGTCGTTTTATGAAATCAGAGTTGGTGGATAATCATTCAATTTGTATGTCTTGTATAGGTTAGAATTATGCATTGTTTGTTTAATCGTTTTTAGAGAGGATGGAACATTTATCATTTCAAATGTACCGTCCGGATCGTATGTTATCGAAGTTGTCAATCCTAACTGCGTTTACGAACCTGTTAGAGTAGAAATTAATTCGAAAGGAAAATTCAGGGCAAGGAAAGTTAATTTGATTCAAACATCACAAGTAATACAGGTGCCATATCCCTTAAAGATCAGACCCCTCACACCATTCCGTTATTTCCAAGTTAGGGAGCAATGGAGAGTAACAGACTTCTTATTTAATCCAATGGTATGAAATATATTCTATGGATGGCTAACATTTTACAGATAAATAAGAATATTTGTTACGATCTTTCCATTTTCATAGGTATTAATGATGATACTACCATTATTGTTAATTATGATTATACCAAAAATGATGAATGATCCTGAAACTAAAAAGGTTTGTTAATAATTCAAGTCGTATGATTATATTAGATTTCTTGTGTATGATACTCATAAGTATATGCCACTTGGTTTGATAATTGAATGCTTTATTTGTTTTTTCTAGGAAATGGAGCAATTAAATAATTTCACTAATTACAACATGCCTGAAATGTCAGAGGTAATAACGTCATTCTTATCTGGTGGAGAAAAGCAAAAGTCCAAAGCATTAAAAGCTGCAAAGAGGAGACAATGATTAACATGTCTCTAATTCGATCATTTGCACTTTTACTCTAGTCTTTTAGTTCTTAACCAGATTTTAGAAAACTGATATTGTTGAAAGAAACTTCTTTTTCCACCCAGTTTGGTTTTTCTGTAAGTTAGAAAGGTAACAGTGAACTTTAAGATATTATTTTAGTGCCTATTTAAATGTATTACCACCATGCTACATAACTTATTTCATTATGAAATTTCGTTATGAAATAAAAATAATTTGTATAGATTGCTACGTGTCACGTAATAAATGTTAAGAAGGCAACATTGAAGTACACTTTGAAAAGTGTTAATGAAATAAGCAATAGTCTTTACATGTTTTGCATAATAATTCTTTTCTCGATACATTATTATTTAGAGCCAAGTACAAAGTAGTAACAAAAGTTCTGAGTATTATAAGTAATGTAACCTCAATGGATCAACGTGTGACTAAATATGTTTATACCTTATAGAATAAATGGAAACTTACAAAAATGTATCTATGCTAAGTTAAATATTTCGTGTTGCCTGGATTAACAAATTTTTTTCAATTAATATATAATAATTTGTTAATAAAAAAAGACATCCTAACAGTCAAGCAATGTGCCTAATAATGCTCGTTTATTTTACCTTTTATATTGCTATTTTTAATCTTTAGGAATAAGGTTGTCTAATTATTAATCTTTAACATATTTACTTTTATTTTATCTCACTTGCGCCTCAAAGCAATTTTGTTTAACGCGGCGGAACTCGTTAATGAGGTCAATAAAAATGTAACAATAGTAGCAAAGATCGCAAGAGGAATCACCATATTATACAACATTTAATAAACACATACTTAGAAAGTTGTTTCATCCAAGAACTATTAATAGTTCTATTAATACAATATTGTATCACAGATCATCATTTCGATGTATCTAGATCGAAATCTATTATTACTACTTGTTAATTATTACATGAAAATACCAGTATATTACAGAACACTTTCTCTTGCTTACAATAAGCAGTTGGTTACTTAAATCTAAATTACTAGATCTTTAAATTTCTAATTTGTAACATACGTTCTCTTGCTGTCTTAAATTGTTCAAAAATATTTTCGATATTGTCCATAAATTTATCTGCACTCATTCTTTGAAAGTAATCTAGCTGATCGCTGTCTTTAATTGAACTATGAGTTTGATGAATGATATTCATATTTAATTTTATATAACCACTCGGCGTAACATTTAATTGTGACTTATTTAACATTTTATTATCATGTCCTTTAGGGATACTACAGAAACTTATATCTTCCAGTTCATAAGTACCACCAGTAAAGAATCTTCTGAGAGAGTTAATAATGCTTCCTGTTGGTCGCCAAGTTGGAATATTGTATTTGTAGAAACTAGGCAAAGCAGGCAAAGGAATAGCTGCATAACCTTCTGTACGATATCTGAAATTTTTAATCGTCCACATCAATTTCGTTTTATAGACTTCGTTAAACGTATCGAAATTGTAATATTTATATTAGGCACCTGAACCAGTTGTCCAGTGATGAAACTGAGAGTAGCAATCGAGGCCAAGATGGTAAAACATGAGGTGTATCGTACATATTACTTGATTGAAACTCCAATGATATCTCTGTAGCATAGCTATAATGTGCAGAATTATTATTTAAGTTACATCTCTGAGTTCTTCCAAACAATCTCTCTTTTTGATTCGTACTCCAATTTTCTGGCAAAATAAGGTGATAGGAAATGAATAGCCCATTAAAAGAGAAGTCATGGGCTGACAAAATATCTAGTTTTATAAAAAATTTATATACATTTGATGGTACTAGTTGCAAACTGTGAGATATTTCTGCTTCTTTGTACATCAGTCTTTGTTTAATTTCCTGTAAAATTATAAAATTTATAATAATAGTATTTAATACTTTTATACGATGTGTGCAAATGTAATTTTTCTATAAACATGCAGTTTTACAAATTTAAGAAGTACTATTTCCTTAATATTTTTTTATTAATATTATAATAATTATAAATAATTAATTTAGGAAAAAAAAATATTTAATATAAATACGATCGTGATACATAGTCCGGAGCTATGAGAAAGAGTTACTTTAGTATTTAGATAATAGTATTGCTCCACCGTGCACGTGTAAACAGTTTAGATATGTAATTGTGTGTGTGATGCGCATATACATATATGAACCGACAGATTGTGTGAAGATGTTTAAGCAGCCATTCATTGCCGTAGGATTCAGTTGGATTTGAGATCACACTGGTTAACATACTTCATCGTTTTTTATTCCTATATTCGACGTACTTCAAATAATTGATAAATATTTAATATAATTACCCGTATACTACAATGAACAAAAATTCACAATTAAATACGAAAGCAATCACATTCTCGGAACGTGTTTCAACCAAGTGCAAAATAAAACCATTAAATTTAATTTAGAGTGACACAATCAATTATAAAAGATTATCATTAATATCAGTGACAAGTTTTCGTTCAATTCAAGAATCATGTTTTATCCACAGCGAATGATGAGACAAATCTCCGAAATCTCCTATGTGGGGTACGTACACCCGTTTTATCCCATTTTACTAAAATCAGTCGTCTAATATAAACGACTTCTTGTAAAATAAATGTTAACTGTTCAATCAAATGTTACTTGTTGATCGGAATGAAATTTTCAAGCATATTTCAATCATAAAAATTCAATTCTTTCTTTTACTTAAAGAACATCGACAATATTATTAATTTTCGTACCACAATTTATTTCAAATAAAATAAAAATAAAGGAATGGTATGCAGTAAAAAAATCTAAACGAAATACAATCGAATCATAATATAATATGCAAACCGGTTTTTAATGCAACAAATATGAGCAGCAGATTCATATGTATATGACATACCCGTCTCAACTCGTTTTCTTGTTGCTGCAATTCCGGTGACGACTGTTTCTCGGAAGCATGCTCGATCCAATAATTAAATTGAATGCCATTGGAATTCGTGATAACATAACAATCGTCGTTCGTAAAGTCAGGATTCACCGACAAAATTTTTTGCAATCCGTCATACGTGATGACACATAGTAAAATTTCTGTATCCTCGTCAGAGCTTGTCAAGATTTTATCCCGTTGAGATAAATCAACCATGACATACATCGTAGAACGATCCATGTAAAGATAATGATTCGTTCGAATCCTTGCCTCGTCCGGTGCATCATCGATGACCGTTTTATTATACCTTTCGGGGAATGGTTTGCGATTTTGCATGGTCGGCAACGCAAATTCATTTCTGATCGACAATTTTGTTTTGGCTGGTTTCGTTAGCAATTCGTTATTCGAATAGTAAGAGTCGTTTTGCGTATACGTGTAAAGTTGCGAGCCCTGAATATTTTTCTCCTTGATCTGCCGATAATAGAACTTTTGACACTCGGTCAGGCAGTTCGTTTCTTCGCTGTAAAAGTTCACTTCGAACGGACTGAAGACTTTTTCCTGCCAGTTAAAAATACGTTCATCTTCTTGAAGAAAATTCGAGTCTCTGGTATCCCCATCGTTCTCTTCGAGCAGTTCTGCAAGCAAAGGCCTTTGCTGTGCGATTTTTACACTGAAACAATAAACAGGCGAAAGGTAAATACAATTTAGAAGGTGGAAACAATTTCTGCCAGATGGCCGGGATCTAATTCTATCGACAGGTTTGCCCGCGAAGTTTCGCCGGCAAAGCAGTGATGTTGTTTCACCACTGTATATTACGATCGTTTCAACGGTTCAAGTTAATCGTGCACTTCGAATAATATACAGGAATGGACAAAAACAAAAACGAAAAACTCGAATAAATCATTAATTTTTACGAAATTCTTCTGTGCTTGTTATAAATTCACCCTCGTGAATAACTTTTCGCATGTTCTACATATGTACATATGTATATGTATGGTACCTCAATTTAAAATTACTTATGGGTTCTTTCACTTTGTAATTGGCGGCAATTTTTATTTTTCGCACTTTATTCGACATATCCATTATCATCGAATACGTCAATCACCCGATGAGAAACAGTCTCACAGCGTGTAGTATACTTAGGTGCTGGTTAAGAAGGCAAAACTGACAGCAACCGTAGGCAAACGCGAGCGAATGCATTGTTTATCGATTCTGCTGTTACTTAGCAACTGGTTACGAGTATACGTATACAAACCATCCATGGAACTATGCTACATCTGCTGCCATGTAACCCTTTCATACATTTTAGCACCTCCACGCGGGGCTAAAAAAATTTTCGCAAAAGAAAATAGTTTTGCGAGTTAGAATTTTACTCGATACCTCTATCGACCTCGCACGGACAATATCCTAACCGTGTATCCGTCTATATAAAAATCCATTGACAGGCACCGTAACAGCATTTTTCAGTGGCCGGCGATGTTTCTCTAGGATTCAGCACAAAAGTGTCGTGACATAAAGCCCGTCCTTCTGTAACGGTCCTAATTGAACCTACACATGTATACATATCTTGTCGAATGCGAAAGTAGCGAGTTATTTGAAGTGAAGTATAATCGGGAGATCCGTACATCCTGTTGAGTCAGCTTTTCAAGACGTACATAGCAGTTATACACGTAATCAAAACGGCAATATTTCATACACATTTTTCGCAAGTATTCAAGTATTAATAGAATCCTATAGTACATATTAGAAGTATTGTGTTTGAATGTAAAGAATATTAATTTTTAGTTACGCAATACGGAGTTAGATAAGTTTATTAGGTACTTGGTTGTTTTTTTGATGCAACAATAAATAAGAAGTAAATTGTTTATATTCATTTCACTATTCGTATTTGAAATAATAATTTACCACCATAAACTTAATCATATCCGCTTAATAAATTAAGCACAGATCAATAAAAATTAAATAGTTTACTATATTGTAATATTTATAATTTATGATCTTTCGTTCTTTATAAAAAATTATTCCCATTGACGCATGGTGTTTTGTAATTTGAGTAAAAAGAAAAATCGTACATGATAATTTATATTTACAGTTGAATTGTACTAAATATTATGAATTATTATTTTAAGCAAAACACAAAACTTAATTTAAAACTTATTTAATTTTTGGGCATTATTCCAAAAAGCACGAGTGAGCGATCGACATGAAATTTGGCGGGATGGTCGGTAGGTGAGGATGGAACACAAATTTTAAATTTTGACCGCGGATATTTATTAGTTCCGAGATATTAATGAAAGCTACGTATAGAGATGTTGCTAAAGCATTGAATGCTACCTATCCAGATGTCACTAACACAGCCGTCTTCGCTCTGATGCGTCGACGACGAGGGACGAAACCGGCCTCAGTATCTATACGGTGTCCCAAAACTCCTAAACATTGAGGCCACTCACCTGGACTGACCGCTTTTAAATTCTAACCCAAACCTACCTCATCACACTATACATATTGAGGCCCAAATCGCTATTGTGTTATCGGATCCTCGACACTTCCGACGACACTTCCGATGTGTAGTACTGAAAGCTTTTCATTAATATCTCATAAAACTAATAAATACCCGCGGTAAAAACTTTATATTTAGGTTCCATTCACCACCCCCCCAAATTTCAAGTCCCTGGGACCACTGGGACTCTTCGAAAATACAGGCGAATATTTTACGAATTTTGATATTTTTTAATAAATATTTGTATTACATAATGACCCGAACAATTGGATCGAATCGGACTGCAATGTACCATAAAATGAACGCTCGATACATCGTTGATATCTGGCGAAAATAAACTTTTGTATATCCAAGCTATCTAATGTACATACGCATCGGATTCATGATTCACTAAAAAAAATTAAGTGACTCCTTCAGATAGGATCTCGTCGCTACTATTACCACTGCTGCACGCAATTGCAATTTTTTTATTTGCATATTATGGTCCCGCACAAAAATATAAAAAAACTCCGAATAAGTACTCGCACTAATTAATTTAATTTCTTTATTACTTTAAACATCAAATTATAATCACTTATACTGCGAATAAAATAGGACGATTATTGCACTAGTAAATCGTGCAACTTTTTTATTATTGAACATTAAAGTAATCCAATAAATAAAATATGATTAAGGAAGCTAAAGGATCATGTCGACAATCGGTAAAGGAACAATTACAACATTCTACTGCACACTATACATCTTGCGGTACTTTCTACGTGTGCGATGCTTGGCCATTTGTGTTCACCTGTTGCGACGCAGGCGACTTCCAGCCGTAGTGTTTTTTTTCAAAACGTATCCTGGTATACCTAATGATACGAGTCTTTGCACAATAACTCATTCAGTAATGGGAAATGTCGTTCACGGATAATCCGTCAATAAGTTATTTATTTATTGCTGATTAGAATTCTACGTTATTCGTATTATACAGGTATTGAGGGTCAATGATACTTTACAAAGCAAATCAAGTGTTCTGTACAATGTGTGTCTATCACGCGAATGCCATGCATATATATTTTCGGTCGAATAACTATCATTCGTATTGAGCAAGTTCCCCATTGTTGATCTTCCGGGTAACATAGCGATCCGATAAGATAAAACCGATATGTGTCATTTGTATGAATAATGTTGAAAGAAAACTGATTTATCCGTAAAAACTAATCAACGTAACAGGTTTATAGATATTTCGCGCGTATATCTGTTTGTACGCGCTAAAAGTAAGTAGAGATGTAGCTCGCCCGTAACATTGGCACATTTGATGTTCAATTTACCAATTTAACGAATATTTAGGAACAGCACATTTGGTTTGGAAATATTTTCTTACACAATTTTTCGATGAAATGCAGGGTGTTCTTTTATTCTTTACATTATCCAATTTGATATGTTTCATATTTGATAGTTCGAGCTTTTCTTCAGTTCGAATAAGGGCACAAAATGTAGATATAGTATAAAGTTTGTAAAGGGTATTATGCTACATGGATAGAATAATAGGGATATAAAACCTTGTTTGTTATGTTTCATTATGTATTATGTGTTACAGAGGTTTCAAACTTATAAGAATGACAAGCAATCAAGAGGGAGAATCTGCTGTGACAATACCATTGCAGTATAACAATGCAGTAAGAATTGATTTTATCTGTTTGTAATTAATGTTATCCATAACCTTTGGAAATACTCTATATGTTCTGTTTGCATCAATACAGCAATTTATATGTTCTCATAATTCTCACATTTTCAGCATTGGAAAGCAATATTCCAAAAATATGATCTCGACGGGGATGGGAAGATCTCGTATCAAGAACTAAGAGCTATGATTCGGAGCTCTGCTTACTCTAATGATATTCCAACAAGAGTTGTCCACCTAATCATGCGTAAGGCAGATTTAGATGCATCGGGATATTTAGATTATCCTGAATTTATAGCTATGGTATTTTCATTTATATTATTATTATGTTCCTCGCAATTCATGCTGATATATATGTTTATCTATTCAAAGACAAATATTGAAAGACTTAGTCACTTAATAAACATAAAACAAGCATTTACATTTGTCAATGTTGCTTTACGTTCCTATAAGAGCTTCCATTTTGTTTTTATAATATACAAAGTTTTTTTTTATTTTATACTTTTTATCAGCCTAATAGTGCATTTTGTACTGTCTTCAGCATGACCTTCAGATATTCATTTATTGTGTATCCATTAATACAAGTATTCACTAGTATTAAGTTGAAGTGGTTTTGAAGTTTGTATAATGCTGTATTTTTGAACAAGTCTCTATAATAATTGATACTTCTTCAGATTCACAGAAAAGATATGCAAGGTGTTTTTGGTCACCTTGTGCAAAGGTATGTACAGTCAATGGTGCCACAAAGACCTTCCAGTTTCCAAGCAGCACGGTCTAGCGATATCCCTGATGGACAGTACGAAGAGGAATATACTTGTAAACCTCCAGCGTTAGCAATGATAATTATATCCGTACTAGAAATTGTTCTATTTTTATACGATGTCATTGTACATAAATCGCCATCCGTTGAAGGGCCTGCAGCTACATTATTTATTTATAATCCACACAAAAGATTCCAAGCATGGAGGTATTTAACATACATGTTTGTACACGTGGGGTACGTATTATGTTTTGCTACACTTGCAAGATGAAACCCCTTTATAGCAGAAAGTAATTGAAATCTTTATTTTACACAGAGTATTTCACTTAGTGGTAAATCTACTTGTGCAAATAATGCTGGGTATTCCATTGGAAATGGTGCACAAGTGGTGGAGGGTATCAATTATATACATAGCTGGTGTTATAGCTGGATCTCTTGGCACCTCTGTATCAGATCCCACTGTATACTTAGCAGGAGCATCAGGTGGTGTATATGCCTTAATTACTGCGCATGTAGCAACTATTTTAATGAACTGGTCACAAATGGAATTTGCTGTGTTACAATTGTTAGTATTTCTTGTCGTGACAGTTTTCGACATCGGTCAAGCGATATACAATCGTTACGTGTTAGAAACCAATGATCAAATTGGGTACGTTGCTCATTTTGCTGGTGCCATTGCAGGCCTACTAGTAGG
This sequence comes from Nomada lathburiana, assembly GCA_963667235.1. Classification (NCBI taxonomy): domain Eukaryota; kingdom Metazoa; phylum Arthropoda; class Insecta; order Hymenoptera; family Apidae; genus Nomada; species Nomada lathburiana. Next base: position 953,547 of record OY763897.1, on the reverse strand, counting down.
TATTAATGTGCTTCGTAATCTTGAAGTAAACACATGGGAAAAAGTTGTATGGTGGGCCAGTATTATTACTTATACCGCGCTTATGACGGCAGCCATTTTTTGGAACGTTTTATATACTTCCTACTATGAATAAGCTGTTCATCTTATCTTCGACACATGTCGTTTTTTGGTGCTATCTTTTCTACTATAACTGAATTTTACAATCTTGCCATTACATGAACAGAAACGAGCAGAAATGTTTCAAAAAGTATCTAATCAAACGAAATGCTAATTCAATATTGCTTTTTGAAAATTAATACTAGCTAGCATTCTGTTGTGTAGAAAACTTTTATATTGCATAGCACAAATATCGATTTTTAAATCAGAATGACAATTATCTTTATGATTAATAGTATTCTATGTTAGTGAAAGACAACGCTTCTCTAAAAGTATACCGATATGAATCATTTTTGTGACAATTATAATCTCATACAGTAACTATTTCCACGATAATTTGTTAACCAGTACGAGAACAAAGAAGGAGGATAAACTACAGTCATGCTAATTTTTGACTAATGTTGCTAAACGTATACTACTCTAGGCATAATGAATATTGCTTTACGAAGGGAATTATGGACATTCGGATCTCAAATTTTGCACACAGTTTGTTCAGATCGTATATTCGTTATAATTAATCATAATTATAACTATACTATAGTATATAATATATTAATATATTATAACTAAAAAGGGAATGTATTGGTGTATTAATTGTTATAATAGCCAATTTTAATGGACTAAGAAGCTCGCAAGATTTGACCCAATCAGGTAACTTGAATATCTAGAATATCTCTCATTGAAGAAAATATAGCTGGACAATTGCAATACAGAGAGAATTTACTTTCATTGGGCAGCTTTATGAATATCTGAGCAAAACGCACATCAGCATAAAATTGTATTACTCGTAGCATTTAATTTTAAACAAGTAACTTTTATCATTACTATAATATATCTGTAAAGTATTAGTGGTATAAAGATACTATTGTCGGTGACAACGATAATTTTGTGACATTAGTTACTACACTTCATTGCATCGTTTATTTATAATTCACTATATAACGTACCTGATTTGCAAACTATTATTGCGTTACGGAATTAAATTGACTGTATGTATAAGATGCGGAAAGATGGAACCTCACAGCATGCAAACTTCATAACGTAACTACAAACCTACATAAACATTTTTACTTCTATTAGATTATAAATATAAAATAACTAAGAAAGTAAACATAACAAGTGCCTCGAAGCTTAAAACAAAATTAAAATTTTTTAAGTAAAAGAATGTGTATATTTTTTCTACGATATTTAGGATGCAATACTCCACTTACTTTCAAAATACTGTACGGAAAAATATTGGGATTCGATTTTAGATGTTACGTATGTAATAAGAAGTTATGTATACTTTTGATCAACTACAGTTGATATAAAAGCATATGAAATGTAAACTGCATAAACACAGCCATTTTCAAGTCTGCAATAAAGAAGTTGCATAAAAACGTTGATAACTGTACGTTATAGCACAGGAAATGTTTTATAAGATACCCGTGAATCGTGAGGTACATTATTTGAAACAGTAGCGTCATGACTACGCATAATTATTATTTTACATGCAATAATATCGTAGTAGTTTTAATAATTGTTTAAGTTTACCATGTAGGATAATATCTATTATTATTTTTGTTTCATTATTTAAAATTGGAAAATGCAAAGAAATAGTTTTATACAACATTTGTTTTATAATCTCCATGAAATGAAATTTTCAATTTATTTCATTTCTTTATCCCTCTTTGCGTAATTTATTTTGTCTCCATTGTAAGTAATAATCGTATATTTAAGATTCAAACGCCTTAAATGTGCATAAAGTGGGAACATATAGTTTCAAACGATGCAATATTAAGAACTATTATCCAAGCCCTACATTTTTGTACTTCTGTAATGAAATAATAGATTCAAAATTTGATAATTATTGTAAGGTAACAAAGCGTTGAAATTTGCTGATATATACATATATACATGTACATACAGGGTTGCCGCATTTTAATCGACGCACATGAATATCGTCGGATCTTAAAGATATAAACAAATATTTAAGCTGAAAGTAGAGCTATTTAAGGGGGCATCACATGGTAACCATAACTTCTGCATAAGTGGAGGTATTTGGAAGTTTTCTTGATCACCAGCATTATTTTTTTTCCTTTTTTTCACTTTACCAACATTTTCAAGGCGGCACTAATGACACCCCATAAACGACCTTCCAATGACGGTTCTCTATTAGTACAAGTTGTTTGACTCATCCTTTTTTCCACAAACTATAGTAACTCATAAACAAAAATATGCGATTTCGGTAAACGGAATAAATGTTGGCGATCTTGAAATCTTTAACATACTTCTATCTTTGCAGAAATCAGGGCCAATGCGTAATGTCTATCAACAGGACACAGTGTATAATGAAAAGAATGTAAATCGTAGAAAAACCATTCTGTTCCTTTTCAACTAGTTCCTACTTCTTGCAAGCATTGTTTATCTTATGTTTCAGTTCTTTAGTTATTTAATATACCACAAACGAACAAATAATTAAAATGCATTCTCTATTATTAATAATATTATGTCAGGAAAATATTTAACCAAAAATTTCCAATCTATTAAAGTGTACTGCCAGTTTACGAGCATTATTGTAAAAGATACGAACAGCACACATAAAATAAATATCGAAGCTTATTATAAGTTGCTTCAATAAAAGTGTATGTATAATACGCTATTTGCAATGAGACGATCTCAAGATACAGGGTGATTTATGTATCGAGGAAAAATGAGAACAAAAAGTGCTATTACAATAAACAATGTCGAACAATAACGAAAATCTTATTAAGGAACCCCAATTTTGTTAATTGCATTTATACGATTCTCCACACTTACGTGCTTCTTATGTATTTCTCGTGTATGTAAGTTTTGTAATAAATACCAAATGTTAAATCAAACAATTATGTGGACGCATTTAATTAGCGTTTGAGATGCATATTTATCCATATAGTGTATCGCTCATAATTAATCCAATAATAATCTATCAATTCGATACATAAAAACAAAATAATAGCAGTGTTTTTAGTAGAAAATATATTTTTTGTTTATTTTTACTGTTTACTATTACAATATTCTATACCTTAATTTGCAATAAATAATATAATATTATAGCGATAGTATTAGTTATTTTTTCGTTTATAATAAATCACAATTTTTATGTAAAAAATACAACAAAATTATTAATATTAATCGACTTTGTAAAGATTTTATATGTGGTTTTAAGTTTCTTTTAAATTCGTAATTGAAGATATCAAAATGATTCATGTTTGAACTTTCTCAAGCGTAATAAATTTAGTTTATATTCATCATAATAAAGTTTAACAATTCCAATACTTTTCTAAGTAATCTGTAAAATAAAATGACTGCCTTTCCCTCTTTTTTCTCTACAATCACTGAGATATTAGAAAATTCATCAGGTGACTTGAGCTCCAATTGTAAAGTTATAGTGCATGGCGCTTATGAATCGAATAATTATGGGCGATACTATATATTTAGCCTATAATAATTGTTAGCTTAATGTAGCGGTAGAAACACTTTGTTCGAATTATTTGTGTATTTTGGACGCGTGTTCTGCATATAAAGCAGAATAAAGTAAATTATGAATAAACCTCGCTTTAAATGGATACGACGTCGACGATAAAATACAGACAGTTGTTAAATTATCATTTCTCTGATAAACAACTTCTATTTTAATAAGTACCGTCATCTTGAACAGGTGCGAACATTCATGATCACATATGCATATGCATATTCAGTCAAGTGTTACGATATTTATTGATAAAAAAAACGACATATCATTGGACTCTATTGAAATATGATTAACTGTACAATCGAACTAATATGTATACATTATAGTTTTATTATATAGAAAGAATAATACGCATTAAGTATTAAAATCAATATTTCCTTTAAAATTCGTGAATTATTGACACGTTTGGGGTCATATGGGGTCCCAGCAATGGGCCACTGGAAGTAAGGACGTTTCTCATGCCTCGATGTTAACATTCCAACAAAATGAAGAACACTGAAACAAATGATACGAAAAATTTGATGTAACCGCGATTTTCCTATATTGGAATATTTCGATAACATATGTTACGATCTAGTTTTTAAGTCTCAGTTTTTTTCCAGCTACCAGGAACTTTCAATTTCGTCCGGCACTAAACATAGAAAACATTCATGTACGCTCTGTATATCTACATTTGTTATGTAAAAAAAAATCAACGCTGAGCGTTTAGAGACAATAGTCAAAAGGGTTGCTCGTTATTATAACGGAGGTGATTTTTATTTCAACAAAAATAACAATTTACATTGAACTGTTTTGATAATAATATTATCGTGTATGCTACACCTGTAGTTTACTGTAGGCGTGGTATGCTCTCGCTCGCTATTAATTGTAGTTATTTTATTTGAATTAATCGCATTAATAGCGGGTTCGTAGGTAATATCGCCTTTTAGCTTTCTTTCATTTATTATTATTATTATTTCACTTCACTCACCATTTTCCATTTCTCCCCCTTTTTTATTCCCACTCTCAAATCTTATATCGTTAATTTTTGTCTCCTTTTGAGATTATCGCGTTCCGCACGGCCGCATCATATGCATCATTATTATGGTACAATGTTTTCAGAAGGGAACTGAATATCTCGACGTGTATTAACCTCGTTTCTTTCTTTTGCTTTACCTATATACAGACTTTTTTGCGTAAAAGGGATCGAGCGACGTCGAACTTCCTTCAACATACAAAGGAATAGGATAGAATAGTGTAAACATGATTTGCTTCTCGTATCAACGAAATATTCGTTTCTTTTATTTTCGTGTCTGTGTGTTGAGTGTATACTTTTATTTTCTTCGTATGCCTTACGATCCTACGTAACGTCTTAAAAGAGGGCTGCCATTGACGAACTCCGCCTTCCGGTCTATTACACGCCACTAGATTCGCCACTAACACCCGATAGAATCGTTCGTGTGAATTTACTCTGTGAGTTTACGCGTAAACGTTAATCACCAAAAATGTTTTTACATGCGATCGAAGTGTACGTTGGGCTCGTATGTGTGTGTGTATATGTATATACAAAAAACCACGCACGAAGTGAGGATTACATTCGCAGTTTTTCGATGCATATGATACCCTATTCGTGTGCATACATAGAATCAATATGACGCGTAAGTACATTTAAAAAGTTTCTTTGTATTGTAGTCGAAGAGACCACGAGGCTACTGTTGGTTAGCACGTTAAATGCGATATCGACGCATGTATCGATCCGTCGAACCTTTTTCGCGGAACTCTCCCGCACTGAACGTGTTAAATAGTTCGATAATGCATAACTATCGGCCAATTGAAACAGAAAAAAAGGAGAGTAACGTCAAGGGTACTCTTTGCATAGTATGTATTGTATGTATAATCTGATCACGTATGATTGTGTTAAAAAAAATTCATATCCACCACAGTATACCGTCCTCTTTATTCGTTTCGACTTAGTATCCATTCTCCATCTTCTTTTTAATTTATTGGAAGCCTTTAAACACGGTATTCTTCAGGACTCCGATTTTGTACAATTTAAAAAACTGTACTTGCTTTTGTCTGTTTTTCTATTCTCTTTTCTTTACTTCGAATGCCTTGTACGAATGTAAATGTTCGTAATTGTATAATTTGTTGATTGTGAATCGCCTATACGGTCAACTAAAATAAATGCCCTGTATATCTTATGCGATGCTGCAAAATTTGTATCGTGCTTTCCGCTCGAAAACCAAATATCTCTATAAGCGGTTTAAACATACATATTAGCATGTAATTTCACAAGACTATATTCCTCGCGTCAGAACAGAAGTTATTCAAATAATACTGCGAAGACGCCACTTGAATATTACTGGCGTTGTTCGATCTGCACAGTGAAACGAAACAAATCTGTTTTCCATAAACGTTTACGATTTTGCGTCCAAATAATAACAGCCATTACTTCGGATTTCATACCGGATATTACGAAACGACAATTATGATGACGGTCGAAATTTGATACTGTGTTACCAGCTAACGTAATACAATTTGTCGATCATACTAATCGTAACAACAGAAGAAAGGACAATATCGACAAGCGGTTATATCAATGATCACGTGTTTGCTTAGCGTACAAAAGACTTCATTTACGCTCAGTTAAAAATATGTAAAAATCGCGGTGTAGAATGCAGAAAGTCTCCGTCGAAGCCACAAGTTGAAAAATACTAAGAATCCTTAACGCGAGACCACTGGCGTTATTTGCAAACACGGTTCCATTAAACGATCCGTTTTAAACGTTCCCTCTTCTTTTTCGCTTAAAATGCCGGTAACGTGCTACTCCCGAGATAAACAACGAATTCGCAATCCTGAAGCGTCCCGTTACTCACTGTTACAGTTCATTATAAGCTACGGAATATTTCCACGAGACTAGGTTAATATGAACGTTTATAGGAGAAGGCCCAAACTTTCCTTTCGGTTTCATTTTGTTTTCCTGGAAAAAGTTTTAACCGCTAGAAGAAGTGAACAAGAAAATTCAACACACAGAATTGTTCGAATTTCAAAATCATTGTTTTATCGATTCGTGATCGTGTGAAGGAGGCTTTGCAAGATCTGTTGTAACATCGTTTCGAGACATTGTCTGGTACATTGAAACGATCGTGTGTCGCAAAGGACATACATACATATATTTATATAGATGCAAACGAACTCTATTTTGCCGACGCTACAGTTCGAACATTTCTATCGAACAGCTCTATTGAACACGCATTCACCCGTGTGCAGTTTGTACATGTTTGTACACAACTTCGATATGGTCCTTGTGAAGAATAAAACGATGTAATTCATGAAATGAAACGAAAGTGATGTTACCGCGACCCACACTATAGAACAACGAAACGTCTTTATTTTAAAAGAATAATAGCCCGCGGAAATGTATCGACGCACTGACAACGTTATGCCTAACCCGCTTTTATGCCGCGCTTTTCTGTCTTTCGTTTTATAACGAGAGCTTCGTCAGCTCAACCATACAAAAGTGCGTAATGAAATAAAGTACAAGGGAATACACATATACATATATGTATGCATACATCATTTGTACAATACACAGGTTAATTAAGAAATAGGATGCCTACTTTGAGACTACATAGCACTCACTAAATTGAGGAAAATTTGTTCAATAAGCTTAGGTAGAACTATTAATATTTTAAAAGATAAAAGCAATGTTTTGATTCAGTAACTAAAACAATTCACCAGTATCTCTCGACGAATACAGTTTGTAAATCGAGTTCATCTTGCCGTAATCTTCTCTCCGGTGTTTACGAACGGTATTCTAAGTGCCCCCCTTTCGCTTCCATGTACGTATTTTGTATTTTTATCGTTTGCCAAAATACGAGCATTGCTTCACAATTCGCCCTCAAATTTTTTGAAGAAGAAACGCATTAAATTTGTATACTAAATAAGATATTTTTATTTCCCTTTCCTGAGTCCTCGCCTTCTTCAACATCTTAGAACTTAGAACACCATTTGAGGAAACATTGAAAAGTAGTTTACGATAATATAAACTTATATTTAATTAAAACAAAGAATCTCTTCTATTTCCGGATATATCGATTAAGTGTAATCATGTTTTTTTATCAATTTAATGACTATTATGCGCCTTTAGAGTAGGCAACCTATTTTTGTAACATCCTCTGTATATAGTATACATATACATACACACATAATAAATGTACGCATTGTACGTACACATCAGCTCGTACACGTTGGTAGAAGCAACTTTATGGTGCAGCAAATATTGCGATAAAAAGAAATACTTTCTTACATCGAGGGGACTAAGGTTCGTTTCGGATGTCACATGACTAAATGAAGGAGCAGACTGCACGGTTGAACTTACGTATGCATACAAATATAAAATTAGGCTATATAAAAATTCTTTATGCGTACACGTGTGTCCACCGATGCATATATGGTAATGTATAGGTGTGAAAGTGTACATGATAATGTAACACGCGCGCATATGTGTGAGTGAATAAAAATGTAAGTTTGTAACATTGTGTAACTGCGTAATGTATTTTCTGCTTATTTGTTTGATAGTCAGAGCGTACATTCGGGTTTTATCATTTCAATCAAATAAAATAAAATTCACATCCATTCGCTTGACGGATGATCTTATTTTTTTTCCTTTTTTCCACCGTTCAATCAATCGCCTGTATACGTTTTCTTCTTTTCCCTTTTTTATTAATAAGAGAACGTAGTTCGGGAAGTTTGTTTCCCTAGTCAGTTCATGGCGCCTAATAACTAAATGCTAGCTACATCACTTATGCTAAATCTAGATTCTTACAATATAGCATACGATTAAACTAGCCATCATATACCTACTTGTTCAACTTAGAAAGTAATATTGTGTACTATGTACAACACTTAGAATTACACTTTTTTTTGTTGTTTTGTTTAAAACCCACTTCACCAAGATGAGAACATTTAACGTGATCTCGTTAAGACAGTGAGTGCACTCTGTCCGTGTGTGCGAGAATATGTTCTCTATGTCTCTTACACCTCCGCCATATAATTAGTTCCATGTCAAACTCGAGGCAACTCTCTCGCATACTCTTTTTGCACTGGTATAACAGTTGAAACTATATGCTTTTTTTAAATCCCCAACACATCACAGACTCATTCCAAATAAAAACACGTATGTCGTTTTAGCGTTGCATCATCGTTTAACGATTATATATCATTGATTATGTACAAAAAAGCGTCTCCATTGTACACTTAGGCTAGCCTGGACGTTCCACAGGTCGTGTCTACTCGATCATGCTCTATTGTTAGAGTATAATTGAAGAGAAAAAAGAAAAATGAATCGAAAACTTGCGCACGATACACGCATTGTTTTTATAAATATAGACAAAACGATACTCGTTTAGAATGGTTGCTATAAGACGTTTTCGAGAGTATTCGAACGCTATAAAAGTAGAAAAAAAACGATTTTTGTTCTCAACAAAAGTTTCACTCTGTTGTTGCTTCTGTATTGTTCTGGTTACATTAAAAAAAAATTAATTACAGAGGATTTAATAATTTTACAATTAACAATCTGTACAGTGTGTCCACTTTTTGCTACCTGTTCTAACTACACAGGGCGTCTTAATTGTTCTCCTATTCCTAAGATTACATTCCGCAGCATTTAATTTCACATAAAATGGAATATCGTGTTTCTAAGGATAAGAAGTTAAATTAGCGGCAGTTGCTACTACATACCACGCAAATGTGTTTCAGCATATATTTTAGTGATTGAAGTCTTTGCTAGGAACAACCTGATGTTTAGAAGACATTTCAACTTTGAATAATCGTTAGCAAAAATCCCATTCGGCTTTATACATATATAAAATTATCCTGGAAATTCAAGAATGTTTACACTCACATTGTTGTCTGACAATGTGGTATCGTCTTTTTCATATGGACTTCTCTCTGTTATTTGCAGCATATTTCACAGATTTTGTACCATAATTAATTGGCGCCATAGTCGACGAGATTGCCGTGTCAAGTAGTCACGAAAGAGCACAACTATGACAACCGGCACATGGTTAGCTTCTGTACAGATTGTTTTGGATCGTTTTAAAATTAAAACTTTCTTTCACATACATAAGTTAGAAACGAACAATATGTAAAAAAAAGCATTCGCTTAAAAAACGAAAAAAAATGGCGGTGAAAACGGAAATAATTGTATTTAATCTGGCTGATAATTATACACAACTTTTACGTACATTATAGCGCGGAGGATAAGTAATGCGTAAAAAAATATCAATTATCAATTAAAATTACGCTGCTATATTCTCTCGTGCCCTAGACGGGCATTAAAAAACATAATAATGTTTCCGGACAACGATCACTTTACATGTACACAGACAGTACGGAAACGATCCTCGACTAAAAGAATACAATGATGGAATATGAAATTTGTAAAATAATAAATTCTATTTAAAAACATCATACTATAATCTCCATTTCGGAATTACGATGAAGTTGGTGATAAAAAAAAAGAAAAAAAAAAGATGCAAGTGAAAAAAACGGACGAAACGAAACGAAACGAAATAAGCTTAACTCCTTCGATTCGATTAACATAGAAACTATTGAACACGACCAGTAAGAACGCAATGGCTGGCGCCCGAAAATACACCGATAATCATGAAAACATTCGATATTCGTTATCGTCGCCTGGATAAGACTTTCGTCGAGCATAAACAAATCGCATAAATACCCTAAGAAGACCGTTGTTACAGCTTGTCGATCAGTACACGTTTCTAAATTATTAGACTATCAATCCTCGTCTGAGAGGGGTTCGTACTGCGCGGAAAGCAACGGCGCCGGTTCAACTTGCATCTGTTCTTGTTTAGACACAGAAGCGGATCCGGAGGTCGGAGGTGGAGGCGCTGGTGGTGGCCCTGTATGAACACCTAACGCACTGAATGGATAGAAGGTGGTGGTGGCCGCTGGGGCAGGTGGCTGTGTTGTTTGATTTGGCGTCTCGTCAACCATCATTTCTCCACTGGAAGGACTTTCAACGTTTCCTCCCATTTTCTCATCTTTTTCACCGCTTGTAATGTTCCCCCCGTTTCTATCGGCTGTGTTACCACCTTTATCATCCTCTGAGGTACGCATCACTTCTACGATCTTGTTCTTAACGTAATCCAAGGGTGACAGGTGCGGCTTGTTGGAAGGAGTTCCGGAAGTCGATGTGGCAGTGCTTGTTTCGTACAGGCGACGCCCATAGTGATTGCTACCTGCTTCTGGTGGCGAAACGGGCTCGACTGAATGGAACTGTTGCTTTCCTACCGAGGACGCTACCTGCTGATGTTGGTGCTGTTGGTGTTGCTGCTGCTGCTGCTGCTGCTGCTGCTGCTGTTGTTGCTGTTGTTGTTGTTGTTGTTGTTGTTGTTGCTGCTGCTGCTGCTGTTGTTGCGACTGCTGTTGCGTGACCCGAATTATCTGACGCTCATCTCCAGCCTTGACCGAATCGACCTCGCTGGCCTTTCGTCTTTTCCACTGTTCTTCCGAAATTTGATAGCTGTTCAAATGGAAAATATTTTATTACGAAATTGTCGAAAGTGTTCCATGAAGACGTGCCACAAATTAGATTTATTAGGAAATTTCGATTTATATTTAACGTTCACTTATATTATTCAGCGTTATAAATTTAATCTAAAACCAAGTGTCTCAGTATAGCTAGCCGATGCTCCTTGGTTCCATATAATGTATGTAAAATAAAGGTATATGGCTGAAAATATTGCAGTAAACGCTATCATACTATCAATAAAAAATAGTAAGATATTTTTTGGTAGCACGGAATACCTTCTGTCATAGCAAACAAGTTTTGCAAAAAATATCTTCAATTGTAGAAAAAGATGAAAGGTAAACGTGAACTTACCCACTATACGATCTATATGAAGAATGCGGTGGACCATAGTCCTTAGAAACAATATGATCAACGTGTTCTCCAAGAGTGATGGGTTTATTGCCGCTCCCATTACCACTTGCACCTCCCGTTCCGCTGTTTCCCCCGTTTCCCTCGGCCGCAGGACTATGAGCCATACCATTAGGTTCTATTGGAGCTTCCCGGTGAAAACCCTGAAATGTTTTGCATCATATAAAAATATCCACGTTATACAAAACAATCACACCAAGTCTAAACTGACGTTAGAAATTCTATCCTACCTGGAATAGTCGATCACCAGGTCGCGGTGGTTGTGAATTTCCCCCAGTGTTCTCAACGCTCTGATTTATTTGGTGGGTTATAATAGCATCTATCAAACTGGCGGCAGTTAACGTAGACGCTGACTCGTTTTGTTGTTGATTAGAGGACTGACTTTGCCTAGAGGATGATTGTTGCTGCTGTTGCTGTTGTTGCTGCGGTTGCTGAAGCCTAGAGGATTGAGTAAATCCACTAGTCATTAACCTGCTGTCCCTATCCAACTGCTGATGTTGCTGATCTCTATACAGCTGTGCCATATGTCTTCTCTCAGCTTCCATTCTCTGTTGCTGTTGAATATGCTGCTGAAGTTGCTGCTGCTGTTGTTGCTGTTGCTGCTGTAAATGCGCCAAATCCCTTTCCCTTTGCTGCTGTGCGGCTAAACGATGTTCTTGGTGCTCCTTTTCCCGCTGCGCAGCAGCCACTACCATCTGCTGATGAATCTCCTTCTCTCTCTGTTGATGGACGGTAAGACGATGATCAGTGTGTTGCATATCCTTTTCTCGTTGCTGCATCGACAACCTATGTTCTGCATGCTGTACATCTTTCTCCCTCTGCTGGGCCAATCTGTGCTCCTGCTGTTGAATCTCCTTTTCCCTCTGCAATCTGTACTCCTCCTTCTCACGCAGGTGAACCAAATCTCGTTCTCTTTCTCTATCTCTCTGATGGTGATGAGCCACAGCCATTCTATGATCCTGATGCATAGCTAGACGATGCTTATCTCCATAACGATCAGCCAACAATCTGTCAGCCATGGTCTTGCCAAGACCCTCGTGACTGCTGCTTCCAGACGCAGGATGGCTATGTGGATGGGGAACCGGAAGACTCGGTTGCTGAACAGCTACATCCACCAAACTGGAGAACGCTTCTAGACCCGGTGGTGGTGGCGGATAATGAATCTGTTTCTGAGGGTTGTGCCTCTGTATCACACCCTGTCGAGGCTGCGTATGAGTTTGGGGTGGTGGTGTACTCGTATAATACAGCGTCGATGGGGCATCATTTTTGCTGACACCTTCCGACGTGCCACTGCCTCGACTACGGGCGTGCATCTGTTGGCTGGTTATATAGTCGTTCATTATGATCTGCCTCGACGACAGTTGTTGCTCCATGGTGTAACTAGGGGGTGGCCTTCCTGGATAGGAGTTATACTGATTACTATGTGTCACGACTACCGCGGACGTTCCAGCTTGAGTTTGACCTTGTCCGGGAATGTTACTCGTAGTCACAGGCGAGTGTCTGATAGTTCTATGATAATCGTACATTGGCGCACGTTTGTCTACGGCGAAAGGATGCACAGGGGTCCCTTGAGTTATGGAGCCTGTCTCCTTAGGCCCTTGGCCACCGGCAGCGTTCACGGCACTGGGACCACTGCTAACATTGGGTGACCCAGCTGGATTTCCCGGGTTTCCTGGAGGTGTCATTTGTCTAAGAAGACCCTCGTAGCGTGCACTGGACACTGGAGTACCGTGTGTAATGGACCCACTCTTGTGGCTCATGGTCCCTAATGTTCCTAATTTGGGTGATAGTTTAGGGTGTGGCGGTGGTACAGCGACTTTGTTCATTTTCGGTGTAAGGGGCGCTTGTGGCCTTGGCGAGGACGCGTAGACCAGAGGACTCTTCGCGCTGCGTGCTTGATCCGGGTGAGCGTGTGGATGATAGTAGGCACCCGGAGGAGGTTCTGGTCGGTAAAGAGTAACAGTTGGCGGTTTGTGAAGCGTCTGCAAGGAATGATTGTATTCTTGTTGTTGTCTTGGTTTCTTGATACTCAGGTCGAGGGTGCCCTCTGTACTTTCTCGTAGCGCTTGCTGCACTTGCATCACGACTAATCCTTCCTTTGGAAGAATATCCGATGTTCCTGACTGACTACTCGATGGCGCAGGTGGACAAGGAGTAATTGTCGCTTGCATTTGACCTGTTAGAGACATTTTTATGCGTATAATTAATTTGTTTGGCAAAATTGAATAGTTATTATCAGAAATATAGAAAAGGAACTCCAGAAATTGGAGCTTTGACATCTAATTTAGGACAAAATAATTTCTGTAATATATGTCTCCAATCATGAATCCCGTGCACCTCGCTATGCCAAAACAATTCAAATGACTAAACACACTCTTGCACTCAATTCACTGTTTGTTACTGGACTTACCAATTTGCTGAGGACTAGGAGCAGAACGGTGTCCATGGTGAGGGCCAGACACCACTGACAAGGTAGCCAAATTCGAATCTCTCGGCATACTGGGATTCGCCATAGTTGGCGATGGTTTGTATTCTCTTACAAACGTAATATCGTTTCTATGATCTGTTTTCAGTATACTGGATATTGTTGGCGTTCCAGAGTTTACTGACACTGAAGAACGGCTAGTACCAGCGGGGCTATTAGGATTGCGTTTCAATTGCATTTCGATAACACCAAGCATAAGATCCTTGACAGTGAGGGGGTTGGAGTTGTTTGTGGTGGATGGAGGCGAATGCGAGGGTGGTGGGGCTTGCTGATGCGGTTGCTGATGTTGTGGTAACGGCGCGGAGTTGTTGGCAGTTGTCAGCGTGACAACCACGCTGTTGTTCTCCAAATCGTTACCTCCCTGACCTTCGTCCGCCGTCTCCTGAAACAATCGGCGAACCTCTATCAGACGGCCCTATCAAGATGCAAACTTCTTGCGTAATTAACTATTAAAATAAGGGAAAACAAGGAGAACTAAACGCAAAGTAGCGCTGACACAATTCTTGCGCTGAACTATTTAATAAAATAGTCGGTGAACGTCAAAATATATTTGATAACAGTGAAATAGTATTATTGTTAGTTGGAAATATAAGTGATATTGTATCGAGGTTTAAAAGAAAAAGATTATATAATTAGTTTTATCCAGAATTGAAAACAAATTTGTTCATTCCAAACGAGACTAACAATCATGCCTAAACCCTTTAAGTAGTAAAAAGTAGGATGAGCAATAAATTCGCTCAGCAACCGAAAAATATTAATCAACGCAATAAATTGCGTCTCTTACGCAGAAATAAATATAAATTTTCATAAAACATCTGTCCTCACAATTACCATGAAAACTACATAATTCAATCTAGTATCTCCTTCTTGACTGATAACCGGACAAAAACTTGGTCTTACCGTGGCAGAACTATCGTAATCTTCTCTAGTGCCAGCTGAAGCAGCATTGCTACCTCCGCTGGTGGAAGACTGTTGTGACGAACCTATGCTCACCGGTGGTACCAAAGATACCACAGCGATATCTGCTAATTTTTCGTCAAGCTTTTGATCCGCTGACCGTGAAAAGGACATTGGCAGATTCGTGGACGCCGTAGCACCTGGTGTTCCTGGTGTTCCTGGTGTTCCAGTGGACATGTTGTTCGCTGGGCTACCTGCACTGGCTGTATCGCTTGAATCATGGACCTGGAATGTAAAATAATATAAAATAATATATCAAATTAAATTTTAAAAAATATCTGCGTAACCAGTTCGTATAGACATTCAGGAACATATATATTACGTTTCTTGTGTACTTCAGATAAAAAGAAATAGATGATTCAGAAAAAAAAATAAAACACAAAATATAAGCATGCATGTGTGCAAGACCTTAGAAGTTAATAAACTCTGTTATTAAAGTTCGCTCGAACCTTCAAATTTACCTGAAAACATGAAAAATATTGATCATTTTTAGCAGCCCAAATTTTGGTAGGCAAGGGCTGTATATATGATACTACGCGTGGAATATTATAAACATTATTACTATTTAGCAACTTACGGCTAGCTCGTCACAGCTACTCGTACTACTGCCACTTTCTTCCTCGTCCGTTAAACAAGGTCTCCTTTCCTCGCCTAAGGACTGATAGTATTCGGCGACCACCTGATCCAGGCTCAGCTTCTTCCGATAGGCAAAGTAATAATTCTTGCACTGATGATTCGTTTTTCCAGGTATCTGCTCGGCAACCTTCACCCAGTTGGTACCGTGCTCTCGAAGGGCTCTCCTTAGTTGTTCCAGTTCCTCGTCCGTCCATTGCCGGGCCAGGGAATCTGCTGAATCCTCGGGCACCTCGGTACCACCGGTCAGATGTGGCGCCAATCGACGAGATATTCGATTGAAACACGCCGAGCAGCATTTTGTCGCATTACTTGGTATCTCTGTATATAGCAGAACGAAGATGTAAAGGTAACAGGAATTGGTTTTATAGATTTTAAACACAAAGAAAATTCTAGAAACAGATTGACTTTTGATAAAATTGTAAAACTATTACGAGGATATCATTTTTTTAAGTTATAGATAAGTGGTCAAGAAATCAGACACCTTCAATTTACATACTTGCGTAATAATTTCGCAAATTATCAGACGTGGAAGTTAGTTTAAAACATAAAACGTTAAAGAAATTTATCTTCAAGGAACTATTGCGATCAAGTTGTGATAGTTTTCTTCAATATTGTAGGTGCAGCATTTACTATTATTATTTTTATTCGAGCATTTAAATGGAACATCCATGGACCTTTCATTCCGTAACATTTGAATGTTATTTTTATGCATAGGATACACTGTTAAAGTTTGAATGAAAATCTCCGGGCCATCCCGGATACTTACGAAACTCTTGAATGATTGGATCACGAACTTCAGCCGGTAAATCGAGCCACTTGGCTGGCAATGCTCGTAGCCTCTTCACCCTCGTTTTCGAACTGGCGTTGCTCAAATTGGGGCATCCGGGCAGTGGACACGCGGTGTACCGTCCTCTGACGGCCTTGCACCTGCAGGTGTTGCACACACGAGCACCAGGTGCGACCTGGTCCTCTCGAAGTCCATACTGGGACGCTTGACTTCGTGGCAGTGCTCTGCTTTGCGTGTTTCCTTCGACGATGTTCTGGCAAACCGTGCAAGCGTGAGGGCCAATCTGTCTACCACCTTCTAGAAAAGGAAAGAAATATTTTCGTTCCAATAAAATGTAATAGCCATTAAGTTACTGTTTGACAGAATGATTAGAATTGCCGTGTCGATTTATGGCCATACAATTTTACAATTAGTATAATTAGCTCTTATCGGACGTACGTCACTGCCCACGTGACATTCCACTTTTCACCATATCGGATGTTTGTCACCTGTTACGTGACATTCTTTGAGAAGCGTCTAAAATGACGACCTAGCAGAATCTCAGGTCGGAAAATCTGTCGTCCGATAAGGAGAAAATGTTATATGGTACGTGGTACGTCAACGTGATTCAAGGAAGTTAAATACTATGGAATCACGATACTAGACCAATACTTGTTCTCCTTATGCCAAAATCATGAATGTATAAATTTTTAATTCTTCGGTGAGGAAAGTTGAATGTGTTCTTCCAATCACTTCCAATTACATTCGATTGTGAATTTATATAAGTTACCGACCCAAACATTCATGGCATTGGCACAAATATTTTGTTTCGATTTTTCGGCAGAACTAAATAAATAAATGAATGAACCTATTTGAATACGTAAACTCTCCAACGCACGGCAGCTTGAAGAACAACATTTTCATGCAATATACTTCCGTAAGAATTAAGTTTGCTTAATCAGTCGGATCGGTGGAAACGATCCTATCCAACCGATCGCAGTGAACAAATAATCGTGCCTTCTCTATCTCTATCAGAATTTTCAATCCTTCCCTCCACAATCTCATCCACCCAGATATCCGAACAAATATTCGAACACAAAAACTATACCTAACGGTCAAATAATGCGTAACAAAGTTTGCGCCATCCATACGGATCATTCAAAACGATTCTATTCACGACAGGACCGGGAATTCCAACATTTTCTTCGTCATAAGGTTGTGCAAATAGCGATGAACGATCGCGATACAGCCCGACGGAGAGCAGAGCAGAAGACAGGAAGAACTCTAGTAAAAACAGGGAAAGCTCCAGCGGCAGGCGAGGGTGGAAAAAGCGATGAAGCAGCAGCAGCAGCAGCAGCAGCAGCAGCAGCAGCAGCAGCAGCAGCAGCAGCAGCAGCAGCAGCAGCAGCAGCAGCAGCAGCAGCTTCAGGTTGGTGAAACAAGGATAGAAAGGCGCGGGCTGCATGGAAAGGAGCGAGAAACAGAATAATTACCGAGACTTTGCTGGTTAACTAATTAAGGGCGGCCAATTAAAAAGTTCTCTCTCGCCCGCGGCCACGCAAACATTGGCGTAGAGGCGGGAGACATGGTAAAATCGCTTTGATGGTTTTACCGGAGGAACGGTGAGCGGCAGGTGAAAAATTTAACTTTATTCTTTCTGACTATTATTGCCGCGAGCCGTGAGGTCATTTGCGTGAGTGCCTTTGTTACTGAAAAGCGAAGGAATGTGACCCAGTGCGCGCTCGCGTAATCGAAATATTTCGTTTTTTCTTTTATTTTCTTTTGTATTTGTGCCACTGTCTGCAACTTTGTACCCGTTTGGGGTGGGGATCGTCCTGGAGGCGAGGGTTAATTGGCTGATTGTGTGAACCTCTTGTGAATTTCGTCGAGCGAAGGAATTTAAGTAGTCCTTCGCGCGAGTATCTAGAATTTCTGGTGCACGGTGAACTACCCACTGCCGGCCAAATTGTTAATTAGCCTTTAATTAGGGATTAAAAAAAAGTTCCATTAGGAATATTTAGCGGGGTATTCGTTTTCGGGGTTCTTTTCTGCCTTGCTTTGGAATTATTTTTTCCGTGATAAACTGTATTTGTTTTAATTTTGTTGTTGTTGTTTCGATCAGGTTTATTGATGTGAGTTATAAATTGGGTTAATAGATTTAAAAATTTGCTGCGAGGCCTTGTGAAATTATTCAGTTTTGTATGTTGCGCAGTAATAATACACGCATGATTGCAACGTATGAGAATGATACATGATTGTGCAATGACAATTGTACTTGTTTAAATAGTGAATTTTGGTCTATCTTGTTTCATTTCCTAGGTGCTTTAAATGAAGTGTCTGTTTTAACTGGAAACGATGGAAGAACCAGTTGAAGTTGCCAAACATTTGTTCGTATCATTTTTTGTTAATTCTAAACCATTTCGAAATATGATATTATTTTTAATTGAGACGATCGCATTGTATATCCAGAATGTTTCTCTTAAATTTTGTGTACCCACTTATATTAATACAAAAATGTAATCTTAACGTGACTAATAGAAAACTATTGCAAAGGGGATCGTGATTAATTAATTTGTAGATAGGCCCAATTGCAATAATTATTCATCCCTAGTCAGTTTTGTATGAGTAACATGATACGTATGTATGTCAATTAAATAAATTAGCAGAATGGTTGGTATTACCGACAATTCGGTCCAAATTGATAAAATATATGACATCAAATATGACAATTTCTCGCCTATATATTTCTATCCGGTAATATTTTCTGCCACGATCATCGCATCAAAGCTTTACCTTCTTCTACCCCTGCTTTCCACTCATCCAAAATTAATGTTAGCATGCGAAAAGTGAGCGAAATAAAATGGATCTAAAAACCAAAACGAGTCAATCATTTTCCACATCGTCGATTACCATTAGTTATCGATATAAAACATTGAAAAGACAAATAAGAATAATGATGGTTGAAACTCTCAAACCATTTCAATATAACAAATATTCTTCAGCATATGTACCATCGAAGAAACCAAATAACCAAAAATAAACATTACGCAATTCAGATGCCGGAGCGCTAATACAAATATTTCTCCCATTTCTATAAATAAAACTGAACAAAATAATAAAAAAAAGAAACTCTGAAAAATAACAGAACGCGAATTAATCGAAACCACAAGCATCGGTACAAATATTTCTTACCTCTGCGTAAAGGAAACCATTCGAAATAATTAAAAAAAAGATGAAGAAGAAGAAGAAGATATCAATAAAGTACGAATTAATTGAAATGGCTAGCGTCAATGATCGATTCACCAGAACTAGCTTTTAACAGCGATATCGTAGACAATTATCCGATCATTTCATATCCAGGTTGCATAATATTAACCGTTGGAATCATCTGTACAATAGATAAATTATGGGAGGCAATTTCTCTGGCGTCAGGGAATACCTGCCAATCAGTGTCGCGGATATTCTGCTATGGCGTTTATATGATTGCTCGTTAGACAATTCTTCCTCTCGCGCAGCCTGCTATCGCCCCCTTCCGTTTCTCTTTGGTATATCCGGCCGATAATCTACCATCGGCAGTTCTGCGTCAACAATAATTTTCTCCGTGTTCCGGAAGACCCGAGTACAGCGCGTGACAGGTCTCTAGAGATTAGTGTACGCATCGTAGGTCAATATAGCAAGTGTACGAATCACTTTGAACAATTGCAAAATGGCTGATAATTGGTCGGATATTGATGCACCGTTTCGCTGATTTTAAAACTGATACACGGGGTACAGCTGGAATGTTTCGAATCGCCTTTGTCAGTGTCAGAAACGTGAAATTTTGTTAATATTCACAAACTAATTAGAAATTAATAATTATCGGAGGAATTAACAGTCGTTTCATTTATTTCGTTACATTTGAAGGTGAAACAGTACTTTCATTGTTTCAAAAATTGTTGAGAACCGTGAGAATTTCGGACGGTAGCTTTTTTCATGTTCGAAAGCTCGCAAAGAATTGTGACGATATATGTATATTGCAAAGGGTGATCATCAGATTCTTTAAATTGTAACATTTTATCTTCGGATTAAATTCAACCAAGTCTACGATTTATTTAACACTAGAACTACCAAGCAAGTAAAAATGACTCGATTCAGATTTCTTGCTTTAAAATTATTAATATGTAGGTATCGTTGTGGCAATTTATGATGAGTTGTCATAAGACAGAATGACAATTACGTATCACTATTTAATGTCCATTCAACGACTTTCGTGTTCATAATCTGTCTGACGTATGCTATCTGAATAGTACCAAAATCTATCGACAGTTCTAGTGTTAAACAAAAACAGTGAATTATCGCAATATTTTTGCACACTTCCAAAGTTCATTGCTCTTTATGCAACTACTATTATATCTAAAAGTAAAAACTGAGCATGAAATGATGTTTAACAATTTTACAGATTACAAAGGAATCGTCGATGCATATAATAGTAAAACAGCTGCCCAAAAAGCGTTCACGCGACTAATCAAAAGATGTTCGCACAACATCCCTGTGCTCCTTCAAGAAAAACGAAACTTTCTACTGCTTTCGAAAAGCTTCTCCAAGAAAGAAACAAAACTGAAAATTGGAAGCAAAAGCGATTGACAAGCAGCTAACTTAACGCGAAGTGACAGAAAATCGAGAACTATCGTCACAGTAGGAAATTTACAGGTGTTACAAGATTACAGGTGGACAACGCCTACGGGGAAGGTGGGAGAGGAGGATGGAGAAATACCACGGGGCTTCAGACAGCTGACATTTCGCGCTCAGCTATTTCGTTCCGGTGTGTCGAGGCATTGAAAGCCGCGAAACAAAGGCCACAAAAGTCGGTAGAATGTCGCCGGGCCTGTTCAAACGATAAAGCAAAGTGGATGTGGATAAAAAGGAGTAGAAAGAAAAATAGAAGGAGACGCGGAAAGAATGGAGAAGAAAGGAGAAGCTCCCGTTGGTAAGGGAGAGACATTAGCCACGTGCTAATTAAGCTGACTCGAAACGGACCGACGACAAGGAGTACACATTGAATATTTTACAAAAGACTTGAATATATCACAAGAGAACTCGTTCTGTTCACCCTTCCCGCGCCGTTCAACCCGTTCTCTCCCGTTTCATTTTTAGTTCCCGCTTTCAATTCCGCCTACGCATGTATCTTCAGTTCTTATTATTTCATTACTGTTGGCACAAACAAATGATTTTTTTGTCGAAATTCAGTATACACGTTTCTCAATTTTGAATGTTTAGGCGGCAACGGTTGACAATGACGGAGAAATTCTTTAGCGTAATGGGAATCCTTTCGTGTATCAATGGTTTTGTGTGACGTACTGTATTCACTGATGCGCTTTTTATTTTGTTAACTGAAAAACGTTGTTTATGAATCGAAAAGAAAAGCAGAAGTGTTAGAAGATAATATAGTTTTGGTAGGTATTAGTGGGGCATTGTATTTGAGATGATTTAATGAAACAGAAAACATTGTAAAATATCGAAGCATTAAATAGTTAATTTCAAAGAAACAGGGCAGAAAGTATGCATTATACGTATATTATGAAATATAAGAGCTTAATATTCGTTTTCCATTTTCTGAAGATCTGTCAATCTTTGGACTCGCTTACAAATATCACGGTCTTTAATATTATTTTACTTTTCGTCTCATGCTCATTTCAGGTGGCGGACTATTCAGCTACATAAATCATTAAATCCGTCATTACCATATTTAATTACAGAAATTCAAATTCAATCAATATTTAAATTTATCAATAGAATTTTTCAATAACCTTTGCCCAAACATCTATTTGTCCTTTTATTATATATTAACTCTCAGCAATGTATGCTTATTGATCATTTGTATTTCACACAAATTATTACGAAACCCACTGTGCAAAGCATAATAAACAATGCATTTAATTTCTCCTCTCTCATAATGGCAAGTGTGTCGGGGTGAGCTAATGATTTCAGCTAACGAGTGAGCACTATTACATGTATCCCCTACGTGCATCGTGAAGTCCGTGTTAATAAAATATTCTCTTTCAAACCGTTTCTATATACACGTTTATACGTGTAGGTGCGTATTATTCATTCCAGCAAACATGAAAGTACAGCCGTTTATTCAGTATGACTAGGAATGAAGAACGGAAAGGAAGCTCGATTAATGTGAATCAAACGGACAAAATTGAGAAAAGTGTATATTTTTGAATGCACCATTGGATAATTTGTGAAAATTTCTAATTGAATGTCAAACGTAATGAGACAATCACAACGATTAAAAATTGTCTGGCAGACATAAGTTTTTCCTTCAGACATAAACTTAACTGCAAAATAATTTGCGATTGAGAGAAGATATTCGATTTGCTTTTTACTTGGAAAGTGACAATTCGCAGATTTATAATTTTGGTACGAAGGTAATGGTAAAGCTATACTAGGATTGCATTGTAGAAAATTTAATAAACCTAAAAATTAACACATTTCATATAAAAAATAAAAATAATTGTGCCAATTACATAATTAACAAAAAGTGATCTAATATACTCAATTCAACCATGATGAATTATCCAAATTGCGCAGTCGCCTAATATAAATTTTAGGTAGTCAACTTTCATACAAAATCTAACAGCAGGAGGCCGAAATTTCAAATGTAGGTACTATATTTTTTTTATCTCACATTCGGTTACATTTGACCAAAACTTAATCGAGATATATTTACAAAATCCGTACAAGAATTAAACACAATTACCGCACGGAGACAATATACCAAATTATAACCAAAAGAAAAAGACGGAAGAAAGACAGAAACAAAGAATCAAAAAGATAGAAATTAAAACGAATAATCGAAGCAGATGGATAGATAGGGGGTTGAGTTCTCTTCTCCTTTCTGTGCCGACGTTTCGCTCGAGGCATTGAAACGAAGCGGTTTTTCTATTTACGTATTTATGAGATTACATAACGGTCGGTCCTGGTAAAAATGATTAAAAGCAAATATTTGCGGCAGTTTTTTGTGATCCGGTGAACGGGAGGACAAAAAAATGCCAAACCCGTGATAATACAACGGTTACAGCTACGTCAAATTGGAAATAACGCGGAAATTCATATTTCTATAATCCAATATATGTACGAACGACAATCTAAAATGGATTTTCCATTAAACGAATGTTACGTAGCCGGTAGATATGAAACGTGACGGGACAATGAAGAGTTATTGCGTTGATTACTGTGCCAGTTAAAAAAAAAACAACACAATAAAATCTTGGAATTGGAGAACATACGCAAAATGGATTTAATGTGCAAATATGAGTGTATGTACAGAATGATTCGATTACCGTATTTGGCCACGTGTGCTCGGTGTAGTACTACTGTTTTAATGATATGCAAGCGATGCATTTGCAAAATTTATGGCAAACAAAAATTCGTTGCCACCGATAGGGAAGGGAGCGTTTTTTGAAGAATTTGTTTGTTCTATCCTTATTGGATTACGCTGCTTCTGTGGTTAATTTTTGCAATTCTTCTGGGTATATTTTCCGCAATATACAGCAAGAAAATTGTAAAATTGTTTATTGCGTTTCGCAAACTACCGATAGATATTCTTTTCGTGTTAAATTATGTTTCGCATTTAATTTGCACTTCATTTACTGCATAAATGTAATCAAGAACCGTTGTAATAAAACTCAATTTATAGTAATTGAACAATCGGAGTGAATCGTGACAAATTCTACAATTACCGGTCTAAAATATAGAACATGTTATATATACTGAACTGCTAATTGTATGTCGCAAAATTGCGATTAAATTTTCTAAAACAATCGACAATCATGAATCTCTATTACTACTTTTATTATGATATTCCAAATGAAAAGCTGCGTTTCCAAAATTTTGGAAATCAGAGTGATACCTGATTACCTAGGAGTACCCAATCGAAATCAAATCAATCGACTTCGGTAATTGTAAAAGCATATTGCAATACGTTACAAGCTTTTTCCTGGCAACGAACCGGATGTACCCTCTGATCATGGCGGCAAATGGGGAAAGGGGTTGAGTAAATACGGGATGATCGTTGAGATGGCGGTTTGAAAAACGGATTGAACTCGGTCTGACTGTGATCTAGCCGTGTAAACAATGTCTATTAATCGAAGAGCAAAGCTAGAGGGGGACATTCAACGATGAAATGACTACTCGTTGTTGGAACAGCACGAAATTTATCTTTATAATCAATCGCAACTGTGTTGCACAAAGGGTGTCTCTGAAATCGTAGATGACATAGATGATTCTACGTGTAAAAATAGGAGCACAACAAAATAGATAATCGTTAGTATTGCAATCCATAGCACTGCAGTTCCATAGAATAAAAATGACTCCTTTATTTTTCATTAATTAATACATGAAATACCAAAGCACCTGATGCGATGAAATTATTATAGTTTTCAATCACATCATTCTTTTAAGTATCCCACAAAGGCACTTGTGTCAAACTAATTTCCAAACTCACGCCTCCCCCTCAAAAAGCAAAAGAAAGGGAAGCCAAGAAAAATTCTACCCACGAGAATAATGTATTCTACAATATAATTTTCACTTATTTTGAAGTTACGACAGAACCGCCACCCCTCTTGCGCCGCGATTTACAGACCACAGTGTATATAATACACATGTTCGTACCCTCATAAGCAACTAGAGCATCCGTGAAAGGTTATATTAAACGTACGCCATGTGTACCCATACGTGGTTAATCCACTATTTGCGCAACGAAAATGCGGCAATGGCTCGCGTCGAATTCAACCACCCTCCTTCCTCTCCGTCGTCTAATGTACACAGGAACACGACGGCTGTGTGTTGCTCTCTGTAGCTAAAGGCATTAATTGGGATTAAGTAAATCAAGACGTTAATTAGCTCGCGCCCAAGAACGCGCGCGCGTACTCCCGCTACAGTGGCTTTCGGTCGGACGATGAGCTTCCACCACCGTTTCACCCTTTACCAAAATGTTACCACCCATCGAGATACCACCACAGCTACCACTCTGTAACCAGTTTAACAAGCTGCCGACACAGAATCAACGTTTCACCAGCCATTTAATTTTCCTAACCATTTGCTGTTGCTGCCGTTGCCACGATTACAAATTACCAGGCCTAACTCGAATGTACGTATGTGCGTGTGTGCCATGTTTTAAATTCATACGGTATCATTAGCGACACTTTTCCCTGTCGCGATTCTATTATCGATTCAAGCTTGAAAAGGTGGGCAGACATTGATTAACGTTTCGTGAATGATTAAACTCAAAATGCCAGCGATTGGCACGAACGATTTCATTCGATTCGGGTTTAAATTAACCCTTTGCTGTTGCGTAAAATTTTTAATGGATTGATCCGCACGATGGGGTTTATTTGTGATGATTTGTAATTACGCATGAAATTTTGGAAAGGATTTTTGCTTTTTTTGTTTTTTAATCTAGGCAAAGGAGCCAGTCGTATATTGTTTTTATTGTAGAGCTAATTTCCTTTTTTTCTGTTCAGCATTTTTACTGTACTCTTCAATGCTGTTTGAAGAGAAACGTAATCTCTGCTATTTCGTCGAGAAAGGTTTCTTTTTCTTGAATATTCTAATTCAATTCTCATGGATGCATTAATTACGATATTAATTAATTGGGGACTATTGCTGTGTAAGGATAGTGTTGTTTTTAGGTGTAAATTTTAACAGTTTTAAATGAATATATTTATTATCGTTCTACACACCTCCTATTCTTCTTACAGCCATCTAAATTTTGCTTCTGCATCAGTGTAGTTGTCTAAACAATTGTTCTTATGAAAGAAAGAAAGAAAAGGGAAAAACGTCCAAACAATCGAACAATTGCAGTCAAACCTGTAAAAACCAACGCTGTTGTTCACCCCATTAATAATTAATTTACCGTCAAACATTTTATGTAAATTAATGACGCAGAAACAACAAACCTAACCACTCTCTCCCCAAAAGAATTATCCAATTGCATACCAAAGGAAGAACTATTTAAACTGCATGTAAAGCCTGTTCGCGACACACACTATGTCGTAAATTCAATTGCATTTACCAATTACATACTGCCCCATTAAAATTAGAATCGCGGGTGTGGAGGAAACGTAGCCGGCACATTGGTCGACGAAACGCTAAAGAAGAATAAGTGAATTTCTGAACAAGCGAGTATTTATTTCATTACAAGTCAAAGAGAGCCCCCTCTCTCTCTCTCTCTATCTCTTCGGTAGAGAGTGGAAGCGATCGAGCGTCCACGTGAAAGAGAAAGATAGACGAATAGGGACGGAGCACCGGCAGAAGCGATGAAGAGAAACCGCAGAAAGCCCGTACGGATCCTGGTAATATCGCGAAAACTGTTTGCTCAGCTTGTCTCGACCGAGCTCGGAGCATTAAACCGCGAGAGCGTTCTTTCTCGTCTCCCCGGGATCCAGGGAGAGCGATACCGACCTCTCCAATGTGTACACTTCTGCTCTCGATTATACGATGCGAACTCGAAGGGCTATTTCCTTCCTTTCCACTGTGCTGAATTCCGATTCTGCCAATTGAGGCGACGATCAATTTCGCGTATAGTTCGCGGAAGAAACGATACAACGAGAGATCATTCATTTTATTGGATCCACGAATCCCCTGGCGCGCAGGTACACCCACCCACACGCAAAGATCCCAGGGACAGTTATTCGTTTTAACAATTTTTTATCGAATGTAAAATATCGAAATTATATAGTTTTACTGTTGCACATATTCACGGATATATCTTTAATATTAGTTTTGGCGGAAGAAAGAAGAGTTAAATTGAATAAATGTTTTCGCACGAATGGCTGCACGAGTATTTTGTTTCCTTTATTGTGCATATGTAGCTAAATTGTGCAAACTATGAAGAGGCACAGCTTTCTGTGAAATATATCAGCCGTTTCAATCATTTTTCTATAATTCTTATGAAATTCTAGTGAAAAGATTGCTCAAACGTCTTGGTAAATGTAGAGCAATAATTCATGAACGGAGTAATCATACAAAAGGAAATTTTGATTGCTTTCTTTGTCGCACGACTAAATTTTCAATGTGCCAGCAATCATGAGAATGATCTAATTGTCAGTTATATGTATATTTTTCGCATAGAGATACTTACAATGAGATTACGTTTGGATTGTATTAAAAAATATCTACTCACTAGCGTTTCCGAATATTTCAGTAAGATGCTCGCTCTTATAATGTAAATATTTTCTTAAAACGCTCTTTTTGAACGTTTATATAGAAGAAATTGAGTCGATCTGTCACAAAACCGGGAGCACAGAAACGACCGAATGTTGTATTCCATTTCCCTGGATACGCAAGATCGAATCATTTTGCTCCGAGAATGTCCACATTGTGGTGCATTCGCAAATTCAATGCACGCGTTAATCATTAAAAAGGCTCTCAACTCTGACAAAAAAAAAGTGGAAAATAAATAAAGCTGTAGCTACAACTCGATTCGGCCCAGCTCCAGCAATATTATCAACAACGACTACAATGATGCTAATAGCTATGCAAACGACGATTATGGTAGTGGTTGTTGCTTTCGAGCGCGATACAGGGGGATAAAGGGAGCGGTATAGAGGAGGAAACGAACGGATAGGGGGATCGCGTCTGTTAACTCCGGTTTGAAGCTGCTGGCCTCCAGGGAAATGTGCGTAATCGCCATGTCCCACTCTGAATTGGTGGCGGCGACGTATTCTTGCTTGGAACCGCGCCACCGTGTTCCGATGACCCACGATTAACTTCAACCACTGCGCACCACCCTTACCTTTCGTTATTTATCGTGACTCTTTGTGTTCACAATTGGAGCTTTGTTTTAATCTTTGGGAGTAAGTACGATTGGTAATTACGTGATTGCTTAATAGCAACAGAATAATTCCTTTTAAGCTGCGAGGAATGAAATTGTCTAATTATTTCCATGGACCCGTGGATTTTGAAATATTCTACGATAGATGAATTGGGGCCTTAATTGGCACGTGAATTAGGTCCCTTTTCTTGGTACCGCGATAATTCAATTTTCGCGCAATCCTTTATACAGACGGTTCATCCGCGATGTAAAATTGACTCCTATGTTTTGTTAACGTAAAAGAAAATATGTGCTAGTTAAATTGGGAAATAAACGAGTAATTTTTATAGTAAACTCATTTTTCATCATTTTGGACCTGCGCCACTCGTCAATTGAGGGGTTCAATTATAGGGGCGCGATTATATATAAATTGTATCATCACTATCTCTGGTCTTGAATTAAATATACATGCTATCTATTATGAATCATATTTTTATATAATATTAATAATACTGTTATTATTATTCCTGCGCTGGGTGGCTCTGAACAAGTGATACAAGGGAGGAGGAGATTATAAAAGGGGGGAAAATATTTTTTCGTACCCGGCTTTTGCTTTGAAATAAATCGGGTTGAATAATACTAATATGTAACATATTTTACAACTCTTTGATGGTCACATTGATTAATCGATGGATAGTTGGAATTGTCGTATAATAAGTCATGTTAAGTTTTCCAGGTACACCTGTCGAATTTTCTAATTCAATTATCTCGGAGAAGAAATACAATAGGAGGACATTTGATTCTACTTTTTCGACTTGTCTTTACATGTGAATGTCTCACTAATTCCGTCCCATCCTCTACGCATGTATAATCGAATATTCAAGTAATAAAATTAAGGAGTTACAATTCTGAGTCTGACTTGCCCAAGCCACTTCATCACTGTTTTATTTTATTTGTATCGTTTTGAATAATACTTTTGTTCGCCTCTATATACACTTTTATAATTATCTGAAAGCCATGTATAATACAGTAGAACGCAATTGAACGTGGCCTCGATGTTCCAGAGTCTCGAATTCATTAATTTCTGGAAAATTCGAAGCTCTAACGATCTTAATAATCATTGAGCAGCGTATCAGTCTTAAACGAATAAAAAAACAAAAATCAATGAATCTCGTTCCGATAAAAAAAAGAAACTATGTTGTAACATATTCTAGCTGGAAGCACGTGCACAATGACGTACGCGGACCAGCTCTTCTCTTCTCGAACAGAGAAAGAAGCGCGAGTTGTCCAACGGAGAATTTCCCAGCTGCATGGAGATGCGGAGGAGAAGGAAGCGAGATAGAAAGATTGATAGAAGGCTGGTCGAGGGTCGAAAAAGCGAAGAGAGCGAGCAAACGAGCGACCTCTACGTATACGGGCCAGGAATAAAGTGGAATTCAGCGCAACCTGAATTATAAACGATATTATGCAAACACCGCGGAGAAAGAGTACTCGTGCTGCGAGTTAATTTGATGAAAAACATCAGTGAGTGGCCGGATAGAGGAAACGGGAGGGCGAAACAGAGAAAGGGGAACAGGCAAAAGACGCATCCAGGAAAGACCATTCTCGAGGAGTACGCTCTTCATCGAGCTTTTCGGCCCTGAAGGCACTTTAAATGCTGACAAACGTTGGCAAAACTCGCGTCACCGGTCCTTCTTTTCTTCTGCCGTCGCCTGCACGCGTTTTCGTTTCCCTCTGTTATACGTAGCGATCAGGACGAAAGTTTGGCTACACCCGTTGCATTTGTAGTCCACAGTTTAAATACCAGTTACAGGGAGTTTAGTATTTCGTCGCAATTTCAGTCCTTGTACATTCTTTGCACGGTTTTACTGCTATAAAAATAGACAGTTACAACAATGTTTCGGCATTCTTTGAGAAGTCGAAATTTAGTAGAGAGGGTTCGATGTTCATTTTCATTTTGCTTCATTTCGTGTAGAGTCCAGAGGAAATGAATCTACTCTCATCTACTTCCTTTTTTATTTAAAAATTGTAGGAATATATCTTTCTTTTTGTTTATTTTTGTATAACCTTATCCGTCTGACACACTGATCTCGTTTATGATAGAACTTCGCGAGCAATTTTCTATCAAATAGTTGAAAAGATTTTATAATCAAAAATGCTGCATTGAGTGTTCTAGTGATAGTAATATAAAAATTGATTACACCATTTTTTTTCTTTATATATATCTTTTAAGAAATTTTTGCCCCTGATATAAACGGCATTTTCTAAATTAGCACATTCGGTATGTTTAGCAACGTGTTACAAAATAAGCATCAGACAATTTGATTGAAATCGTTTTTTCTTTTTTAGATCTAGAGAAAACAAGTGGAAATGGATAAAAGCCCAATTTCAGTTTCGACTTATCGAAGGTATCGAGTAACAGAGGTTTAAGGTACGAAAATTCTACTTACAAGAGACATTGTGCATGGGTTAATATTTTTGGAATTTCAGTGACGAATTTACCTTCGGTCTCGAAATTACCAGCACCGCCGGTTGTGCTTCACGAACTAGGATTGAGAAGTATTATCGGCCGTCGGAATAACGGGGGAAGAAACAAAAACATACAATTAAACAAGCGGTGAGCAATCTTTGGCTCGCAGTAGGCCAACAGTTGAAATCTACTACTTTACGCGGGCCGTAATATTAAACACTCAAATAAATTAATCGCATACGAGTAATTTAATTTAGGACGCAAATTAGCCGTTTCTTATTTGATTTACAGCAAAATTCTCTTCTGTTTTTTTAAACATGTACATATTAACGTTGTTGAATCACGCGTGGCTCCCGTGTCACATGTTCTGGCGGGCCGCAGTTTGCTCTTTTTCTTAATACGTCCAGTTTGCGTTTGAAGGGAAGATATATATAAGACGGCGATTAGTTTCCGTACAAGGAACGGGGACAGGATACCTGGAGTTCTAGAGGCAACGATGATAAAACTTTGACTTGTAGAGGCAAACTTGAACTTGCCGAACTTCTCTGAACTCGAATTACGCAGGCAAAGTAACGCACCTAAACGAAGCAAATAATTCGAGTTATAGAAGACTTCAACTTTGAGTTGCCGGTTTTTGCAGCCGAGCGGAAGGGATTGAACAAAATTCTTCTGCTACAAAGGTTTGGGTTATCGCGCTTCGACTGAATTTACAATAATTATGTAAAAATACTGCGATTTTACTATGTAACGCTCATACATCGAAAAATGGAGCATTCTACTAATCTCCACCCAACAGAGACAATGAAAGACCTACGCAAATAATTTCACAATCCTCCCAATAATAAAGGATCCCATCGATCGTTCTCCGCACAAGGCGAACAAGAATAAGAAGACCACGTTTCCATGATATCGCGGGATATCGAATCGCGATTTGTTCTGTTATTGCCCTCCCACTATCCAGCACCACACTCCTATCCGTGTGACGTACAGTTACTCGCAAAATTGAGCGTACGCTTACGTTGGTTATGAAAGTCGACGGTAAAATAAATCAAAACGCGCGTATTCAAAAGTAAAAATAATATACATGTCTATTTTGCATGCACAGTGTAGCGAATAACTCGTAACTCGTTTTACATTTTTGTTAATTATAAACAAATAACTCGTTTTATTTCGAAACTTCTTTACGAGTTCTTAGCTACGCTGTACCACTAAAAAATATATATGTACTATGTATATTATTGTTACTTTTGAATATGCGCGTTTCTATTTTATTTTGCCGCCAATTTTCACGACGGACGTGAGCGTTGCGCTCAATTTTGCGAGTATCTGTACATATCCCTTTCGATGCAACTCCAACCTTGTCCGATACCGGATAAACGAGGCAGAACAAACAAACAAACGAAAAAACAGAGAGCAGAACACGATGCGTTCGTGGATGCAGAGGCACGATTGGAACGGCGAAAGAAGAAACACGAGCGACCCGGCGAGATACGTAACCATGATAGGTGGAGGACACGCGAGAGGGAAAGACGAAGAAAGAGGCTGTCTACAACCCTCGAAACGGTAAACACACCGGGCGCACGTGCAGCCCTCTAGTAATTGAGCTAGTACCGCCAATCTGCACTCGTCGGGGGCGGTTCTCCGTTGGTCAGGGGTTGGGGTGCGCTGCACAGGGACTGGCTGATAGCAGCCGTCTGGAGGAGGAAAACTGTAGGGCGGCAGAAGCTGGTAGGAAAATCAGACGAATGCACAAACCGACCTGTGATAACGGTGGTGGTGGTGGTGGTGGTGGTGGTGCGACGATACCGTGGCCGCCTCCCGGCGTTCAAATCACGAGCAATCGCCACGGGTCGCGGGTTACACCTTCGACGCGATTCGTCTTTACTTCCGATAGTCCGACAGTCTGTCGTGGATGAATCGCGTGGCATTCGGTGCCGTCCCGTTCATTTCCTCGGGAAACGTTTAAGACAGAAGGGGGAAGGATGAGGAACGGATCGAGGAATCGAAGGGGAACGTGTTTGTTGGTCGAATATTCGCAAACTCGCCTCTTCGTTAGCATATAATTGTCCTTCGTTTTTTTTCTGCCCATCTGTCTCGGAGAGGAAGAATGGGGTTGAACGGAGAACTCGAGGGATAAGGTTTAATGTTCGGCGACCAGGACAAGTGACGATACTTTACTTCCCTCCCTACATCGAGGCACGTTGCGTGAATTGTTATTGCTGCACTAATTCGTTCGTTATGGAAGTTTGTTGCTGAAGATCAACGACGATGCGTGGATACCCGTGGAAGAATGAATAGAAACGGAAGTTGCTAGTGTGAGGAAGAAAGTCGAGCTGGGACGATGTACAGCTTGTACAGAGCTTGGTTCGGCGACAGCGTTGCTACGGACAATTATTCGCAACTCCAAGGGACTTTATCGCCACCCGACACGGTGGTCAGGGTTGGAAATGAAGGGGAGCATCAGTTTGTCGCCCATAAGGGCGTACTGGCTGCCCATAGCGGCTACTTGAAAGCCTTGCTAATGAGCGCGGCTACGGCACCTAATCAGGTTGTTAACTCTAACATTCCCTCGTGTACGAATTTCCCGGCCACGGCTATCGCGGTTACCACTACCAATCTTTCGGGACAATCGGCAAGGCAGCCGGTCACGTCTGTCTCGGTCTCGTCAATTGGTAAATATTTCCTTGAACAATTCGTGGACGGATTCGAAACGATTGTGGTTATTTTGCTTTTTATTTTATTCAGTTCTGTTCGTTAATTTTCGCTAAGTGAATTCAGTAAAGTGGATCGGGACAAGATTTTTTGAAGGTGTTTTCAATTACTGTTTTAGCAAGCCTTCCCTCGGTTCTGATTTTCAATTACCTGAAATTTCGATATTAAGGAAGGATCGAAGAGAACAGATGAAACGTAATGGATTTTCGAAACAGTTGCGCACACGTCGATGCCTATTCCATTTGTTTAGCAACAAATTCAACGCCATCTTCGACATTAATTCCTCAGTATCGAGCCGTGCTAGTTGATAAAAATACCGAGAATGAAATCCCATCTTGCTAATAGAAGAGAAACGCTCTATACCGATTCATTGCTACGAATCATTTCGAACGAAGTAACACGACTTCGATTAACGAACAGATACACGTGGTACTTTAAGTACAATATACCGCGTAGCATTGTTATCCTCCAAACGAGCTCCGTCGAAAGTACATTTCCTAAACCTGAACTCTCACGATCGCGATTCCGCGACGAATACTTTCCCATTTCTATAACCACTTTTCCTCCCACATCTCCTCCACGGTATCTTTCGATCACCCGCGTGAAGAATTTTCTACCCGTCGACGACTAACGTGCCGCAAACGATCGGTGAAAAGAAGCCCCCCCTCCCCCCCCCCAAAGGACTCCAATTAAATCGCAGTAAACGCTAACTTTCAGGTGGGGAAGCATTCGCGCCCCTGTTGAACTACATGTACACGGGTCGCCTGGACGTGACACTGGAAAATGTGTACAGCGTGTTGCTGGCCACGCATTTGTTGCACATGCCAGGTGCGCTGGAGCAATGCAGGGCCGCGTTGCTCAGGTTAAGGGCACCGCCGCCGCTACCAACACCGATCCCGGTGGTTCCAGCAGTGCCGACGTCGACGTTGACGTCCACCTCGATGTCCACGTCGACGCCAGGCACCGGGAGCATACTTCGACCGATACCTAACAGACTGATGATAGATCCAAGCATGTGTTGGCCACCAGCCACGTCAATTTATCCACCAACGGTCCCAGGGCACGGCTCCATTGGTATACCACATTTACCCCAGCTGCAACCGTCGGTGTTGTTGCAATCGACGGGACCTCACGCCGTTTCCGTTGCTCCGACGTCGAACGTGCAGGAGACGCGGGGCTCGACGTCGTATAGGTTTGTGTGAACGTATGTAAAGCGTGCGCCTGTCTCACCGTGCGTAGAAAAAATCGGGAAAGGTATGGATTGGAGTTTGGAAAGAGGTCGAGGAGGACTAGCGGCGGAAAGAGTAATGATTTCGGGGGGGAAACGTGCGGAGGAGAGTGTCGATGTTTGTGAGAGGATTGTGAACAATTCGAGGTCGTGTTTGGGGAATAAATAGGGGAGATTGATAATGAAAATTTGGATTGATCAGTTCGACATCGGGGTGCACAGACTGGGATAATGTTGCGACACAATCATACTTCTCTATGGCTTTGAAAGAATCGTTTGAAATTACTTTCTAGTCGAAAGGTGTCTTTGTGTTAAAAATTAACAGATAACGTATCGGTGAATATCATATGAAAATCGTGCAGTCAGAGAGGTACTGATGTGACTAGGTTGAAATACACTTTCATTCGTTTGAAAACGTAAGTTATGTAAAAATCGTCTACCTTGCTACCGAATAATCTGAAACGCGAATGTTAAATTTCACTTGCATCCAGATATCAGATGTTTTTTAATCAAACAGTTCAAGTAAACCAGAACCTAGATCCATTAGGTTACCCCACTATATCTATTACTTCGATCAATACCAACACACCCACCCAAATCATCCCAATAATATTCATCCTAATTACACAATCAATCGCAAATGCCGAACCGAATCTGCTCGTTCAAACGAACAAACAACGTCAGTGTAAGTCCAACTTTCCCGAACATGAGTTTCGTAGTTCAAAAACCTCTTTGCTGTTAAAACGCAATAGACGACGGTGCTAACATTGCCATTTTTTCCCAAGCAATTTGTAAAAACCTTATTTATCTCGGCTTCAATGCTAATGGACTTCCACTGATTGGCTTCCCCTCCGTATCCCCTCCATATACAATCTCCAATATTGTTCACAACAGCGAGGTGTCGTCGCCGAAGCCCACGATCTACCAAATCGAACGGAACCGCAACCTGAGGTTGGATTCAGGACCAAAGACTTCCGAGAACGTGCCATCCTCGTCGCTACCCTTCGTCGCAGCAGCCGCAGCCGCGTTCACCGCATTCACCACAACTAACGCGGCCACTTCAACGAGAACACCATCCCCCTGTCAATCAGTCTCGCCGACACCGTCGTCGACGTCTCAATCGTCGACACCGCCCTGCCGGGACAAGAAACCAACGGAACCGAAGCGCCAGGGCCAAGACGAACGGAAGTACGAGCACGTCAACACCGTCGGCGATCAAACGCAACCTCGATCACCGCCGCTGACACCTGTAGAAGAGTCGACGGCATCCCGATACCGTGACAGAAGCATCGAGACGACGTCGATCGCGGAGAACGATCGTGGAAGATCGTCGAGACGAAGAGGGCACGGATCGAATAACGGAAACGAAAGTTCCTCGAGTGTCTTGTCTGTGGTGTACGACGTCGCCTGCTGCGACGGGCCAGTGAAGTTTCATCGCGTGTTGAACGAGAATTATTCGTCGACGGATACCTGTGGGCCTAGCGCGTTGCCGCAAACGCGGATACAGAGGCCGTGCTTCGAACCGGAAAACGCGTCGAGCGAGAACGATGAAAACGGAGGGCCAAGAGACGTCGGAGCCCCGTTTGAAGCAATCGAACCTGGAATGGGCGCGGCTAATAGCAGCGGAAGTTACACCTGCGGATACTGCAGGCACACGTTCAAGTCGCAGTATTGTTACAGGAAGCACACGAAGAGACATTTGTTACCGACCAGGGTGAACGATTCGACCGGGCATAGTAGACAGAGGCAAGAGGCAGGTCGGAATAGGAAAGAGGTTCGACTGTTGGACCTGAACGTGCAGTACTATCCGTGCAAGATATGCGGATGCAAATTTCCCAGTTATTATTTCGTGCACAAGCACAGGAAGCTGTGCCACGGGAACGTCGAGGAGAGGACGCAGTCGGACGAGGCTAATAGCATTGCCACTGAGGATCAAGAATCGACTACATCGACGACAAATAACGAGAGACAAGGAGGATGAAGATTTGTGCTTCATAGAGGTAAATTCGAGACAGTGCCGTATTATGCGAAGCATACTGTAACCGAAATAAACGAATAAATAAATGGTATTGCATGAAGTAATAAAAGTTGTGCGATAATTATTCGACAAAACGTAGTAAGATTGGTGATTCATCCATTCGTGAAATATGCTATTGTGATTGAGTTATCTTGAGAAAGTATACCTGGCGAAGAAGCAGTGAGATTTCTTTAATGCTGAGGAAAGTAACAAATATTGCAAGCTTTGGATTTGGATCGAATTGTTAAACTGCATAAAGCTGTGGAAATATGTATCGAATTTCGTTAATTATTCGTCAATTCATTGTAATCGTATAATTGTAACGTTAGAAATTGGCGGTCATATGTACAGAGGTAGGAAGACTGGTGCAAAATATGGAAAGGATCAGACACAGTTTCATCGGGTCAGGTAGCTTTACCGTTTGAATGCGCCGATGTGTATCTATGATCCAAGTGAAAATTACCTTTTTCTTTGAGTGCTTTTTAAATATGAATAGGGTAACGTTGTTTCTTCGTGACTATTAAAAAGTTGAAAATAAATGGGGGCCAATATTAGAGACTACAAGAGATATTGTTTTTTTTGGTACTACTAAAGTAGACATTATTCTTTTTCTTTCGTCAAGTGCAGTGCAGGGCGAGCGAGAGAAAGTTTAAAATTTATATTTTTTCCAGAATTGTCAAGAATTAAGGATCGGAATAATATGAGTAAATAATGAATGAAGATGCGCACCGACGCAAGTGAAACATTTACACTGATGGCATTTCAGAAGTGCGCACACCATTCTACGTTTCGGAGGATTATTATTCGAATGGAAAGAATTAGCAGCACTGAAACTAAACTAATAGTATACTCAATGAATTATTCCCTGTTCAAGATACTATGATATATATGTATATTGTAAAATTTAAGTAATTAAAGTATTAAAATCGAGGGGGCATGTTTTTCCACTTATTTCCAATAAAACGCTGCATGTTTTTAATAATTAAGAATGGTCAAGGTCTAATTGGTCAATGATAGATATAATTGATGCACAATAAGTTGTTTAAGAAATGTTCGAGCGTTTTGCAAAATCTTATTTAGCGTGATTTTCCAGAAATGCAAACTTTAATATTACTACGTCTTGACTGTAATCGAGTTACAATATTCGAGGAATATTCATCTTCAAACAATCCCGACAATAAATATTAAAACATATCTAAAACATATCTCGCAGTCAATATTACAGAAGAATCAAACAACTTCGATGTATCGTCAAGCAATGCCCAATCTACTCGTAAAAATCGCAATCCTATCGAAGCTTCAAGCATTTCTAATATATTTTCTTGGGCGAGATTTAACATAAATAAGAAGCAGGAAAAAGAAAAAGAAACAGTCGCGCCATGTGTTCAATACGTATTCCAACCTTTAGTTTTCAAAGAAGCTCTATATCCGATCGCGAGAGAAGAATACACATTCTCTGGCCATTAAAAAATGAATAAAACGTGACATCAAACGTTATGAAGTATCATGAATAAAATAAACATTCCTAAGTGATTTTTGGAAAAGAAGTTCAAATTTTTCGTTTGTTTAACGAAACTTACCGATGGTGTCCATTGATTGGGCTTCCTCGTCGCTGGTTTCCATGGGGGTAGCGTGATTATCTTTTTTCTTTTCCTTCATCCTGCTGGCGGTCGTCACGCTGCCGCCGCCGCCGTTGTTTGTCTCCCTGCAACCCGGTTTCTTTTTGTTAGAATCTTTGAAATCTGACTGTATCGCCGTGCCGTTCGTCGTATTCACGTTCGACGACGATGACATCGACAACGCACTCTTCCCGTCCATTCTATAACAATGACCAAACAGGGAAACAGTCCTGTTAGTGTCCATCGTCAGTAGATCGACAATCTTTTTAATTCTTTGGTTTGCTATTCTTGATATTGCAATACATTAGTTCGCGATTTACGATATAGCTCGCAGATTTTTTGCAGTATTATTCAATTACGAGGAGAATTATTTCATCATTGAACTCTGTTAACCATTCTTTTTGTTTGCCTAACGATACTTTGTAGTACCACTTATATTAATATCCTATCACAAATTTAGAACTCGGATGAAACTAGTTCTGAAATGATTTTTTCTTTTTTTTTTGTGAAACGACGATTAGAGATTTCAGGGCAATATCAATTTTTGTTTAAATTGTATATTGTAAATGTTTGTTCTTAATAGGGTATAGTGCTCTTTGAAACGAGCACCTATTTTTCAGCGATCTCATCGAGTGACATTACATTGCAAAAAAGAAATGTAATATTCCATTTAAAAAACAATTTACTTTTTTATGTATCGAATTTCTCAAATGAAATATTTTATACCATTTCATTTAGACAAAAAAGGAAAGAGAATTATTTATGCCACAGAGTGTTTTTCTTCGTGCTAAATAACTTTTTCCAGAACAGTTCGTTTTTAATAGTCCCTAATACAGGACATTCATAAACTAACGAAGTTCCACCCCTAGGAAGCTTACATTAATTAATTTAACTAATAATTAAATAATATAACACGTTCCTTTCGTGTAAACATTTTTCCCTACGGCATAATTAAAATGATTGAACGATTGCCCAAACGACAAGGATAGTGCTGCAAGAATATTAATAAAATCGCCAACTGTATATCATTTCTGAACGAACGAGGGGAGTCAACATAGCAGTCTTCACGCAGTTCAGAATCAGATTTTCAGCGATCGACTCAATTTCGATGATGAATGCCTACGTAAACATAATCCACTAACCACTAACCATTGATTAGCATTACAATCTGC
This sequence comes from Nomada lathburiana, assembly GCA_963667235.1. Classification (NCBI taxonomy): domain Eukaryota; kingdom Metazoa; phylum Arthropoda; class Insecta; order Hymenoptera; family Apidae; genus Nomada; species Nomada lathburiana. Next base: position 914,094 of record OY763897.1, on the reverse strand, counting down.
TAATAACTACCCTCCCTTCCCTCTCGAACCTCCATTTTACCACCACCTTCTATTTGCCCCGATCTACTCCCACTCGCCCCCAACCCTTCAATCTACTACCCTACACTTCCACGTTTTATTTTTTGTTTCCTTCGAGTAGCCGCGTCGAATGTCGAAATTATTACTATTGTTGTTATCGTATCTTCCATTGGCATTATTAATATAATATTTTATCGACAAAAATTTAATTTAGAAAAAGTCTGATGCATGGAAATGTGGATATTAAAACTGGAAGGAATAAAAATGATCGAGCTGTTTCTGCATACAGTTACAATTACGTTAAGTGAATAATAGGATACGTTCGAAAATCAAATTGATCAACTCCACATTTTATTATTATCCGAAATTTTCTATCGAAAGATTATAATTGGGGCTTAACTTTTCTCAAACAAAATGAACACATCTCGATAATATAGACAATATTATGTCTATATAATAATATAGACTGTATAATAGACAATCTTCGTCAGAATCCACTGTCAATGACTCCACCTCGAAATAATTTCATCATCCGTAATAAATACGACAAATAGTTTGTATTTCAAACTATTATTTTGTATGTTTCAACATGAAGTTAAAAAATAAAACGCGGTATCTAAGCTTGTCAACTTTCTCTGCTTTTGTTAAATGGCACTGGCTGGCGCATTCCACTCGTTTTTAATTTAAACCAATCGATTTCGTTACTTCTTCTGTAGCTACGTAGTACTGCAGCATACGTGTAAAGTTTTATTACAAAATCAGGAACAAAGGGTGAATGTTAAAATTGCGATTACAGTATTATCTCTTATAATGCCTATCTGCGATACTAATCGACGAAGCAGCATGTCATTTTCCATGAATTTTTTGTACAATCAAGTTATCGTTGTTGTCTCAAACGTTTACAACCACCACATTAAATTTTACGACAAATGCCAAATTGATTAGAAATTCAATTTTTTCCTGTTTTCTATGATTCTACTTTGTTGTTTACTAATGTCTGCATGATAAATAAAATACAATTATATAATAAAATATACAAATATAGTAAATAGCATTTTTAACTTTTCCTTTTGTAATTTAAACAGAAACCCGTTTGTCTATAACTTTTGTGATACTAACTTTTCTCAGACATAAAAACCCGCAAATTTTCCATAAAGATGAATTATTGATTTAAAAAACACGCTTATTACGCGTTATGGCCAACTGGAAAATTAAATACTAATCATACCTTTTAAAGATTGCAAAAGACGATTAAAACAGTGCATAGAAGAGGCTTGCTTGTTCGATTAATATCTGTATCATAAGATGAAGCTCCTTCGATCAATTTATAAGTGCTTGTATTTATATCCACTGCAATCTCTAAGGCGACTGAACTATTAAATATAGCGCAGATTATAATCTATAAGACCACTTGTAATAGCCTGGCAGTGTGCATTCAGAAGTTATTTACAATTATACATTGTCGTTTCCTTCATTGTATGTATATATTTGGAATAAAATCTTTTCGTTAAGAAATTCAAAAATAATATATACTCGATTGAAACAGAATTTGTATATTAGAATTTATTTTTGTTTGTTTTTAAGACAAACGTCTATCGATATGTGGGTAAAAATTGTGAAGATACGCCTAAGTATTGGTGTTTCTGACCTGAAAATGTTTCGAATGAACATTTCAAAATATTTTATAATAAAGAGAATTCTTATTTCAACAGAACTGAATGTTATCCAATCCTACAGTTGAAGCATAAAAATATAATAAACTTTGAAGTAATCTTTGATAACAATTAGATATACAACATAACGTTGTTTGACTAATAATTAGACTAATTATTAATTTGATAAATTTATATTGATAAATATAGGACTCTATCATAATGTAAAAGTATAAGAAATCGATAGAAACTATGGTTATTCATAGCAAAATTTGGTCAGAATGTAATCCTGAAAAGTGACAGAAATTTGATCGAAGACGGAAAATCTCTTTCATGAAAAGCTAGATAAATATCATTCGATCTAGATTGTTAATCATTAACTTACGATTATACTTAAATTTTGTATTCCTTCTTAATATAATCAAATTGAATTTAAATGAATTTGGAAAACTAGACCCTTATACCTCACCTAAGTAAACCGATTACAGTATTACTCAGAAGTTGAAACTATATTCACAGCTAAAAACGTAGAACTCGATGATACTATCGCATTGATAAATTGGTTTAAAACTATATTCAATAATGTGAATTATTTTTAAAATACATTTCTAAATCAGCTTGATTTATAAAGACATAGCTATTACTTATCTCATAAATGTAAAGCATATTATTCTTGTTTCTCTTCAATATTTGCTCCCTACCATGTTTATTCTTACAATTGAACTATACTACTAAGGCCGACTTATAAATCCATCAAAGAAATCACTAGCGAGCACTGTACGGTGAAATAAAAGAAATCTATATAAATTGACCAAGGATATTTTCGATGAAATAAATATAAAAGGAAACAAATAATAACCAATACGGTAACAGAGGCAACCAACTCAAGTACTCAGGTTGCAATAACCCCATAAGTGTGTGAAGCGTTCTTTTCTAAAACTTTTTTTCTGATAAAAATTAGATAAGATCTTTGTAATTTCTAATAAAACGTATTACTTTTTCCACTGCACGTATTCATGACAATTATCTAATTACATTTCGGACAATCCTCACCCGCCTAATTAAAAATAATCCTAGAATAAGAGGTAGATATTACGTACATTACTTTGACGTCCTTTCCTGATATCGTTTCGGAAGTTAATTGCGGCTCTTCTTTCACTTCCAGTTTAATAAGATGTGGATCCTTCGGTTCGATTTTAATTTCTTTATTTTCCTTGTTGGTGTCTCTGTTATCCTTCGTGTTCGCTGCCGTCAACGACGTTGTAACAGACGATGTCGTCGTATTCAACACCGATGTCGTTGTAGATGTCGTTGATGCTATTACGGAGTCTGTTGTTAAACATATACTCGACGTTGATGAACTTGAAGGAGTTGTCGAGCTGGTCACTATAGTTGTTGCAGCGGTGGTCGAAATACTCGACGTAGTTGTAGTTGTCGTCGTTGTCGTCGTTGATGTTGTCACCGAATTATTCTGCGGATTCTCTTGCGTTTTCTGCTGTTGCTCACGTTGCAACCTTGTCGTAACACCCGTAGTTAAAATGTCTAGAGTTCCAATACTCGAACTGGTATTATTTACCTAAAAAAAGGGGAAAAGATTTGTTAATCTCCAATGGCTGCCTCTAACGTAACAGTTTAGTTCTTTGATAATAGCATATAATTTGTTAAAGTGTTCAAATCACCTTTATTTCATCAAATTTAACTCGCAAACTGGGAGGTGGAGCCTTTTTTTTATTAAGGACACTTGTGCACAACTATATTTCGAAATTACGTGATTGTCTAGGATTTTAACGTAATTATACTCGATCTTAAAATTATAAGGCCGTAAATTATAAAATCATGTGACCGATAAGTAAACGGATATCGTAAAAGACCACCATGAGAAATACAAGCATTTCTGTTTCGCTTGAAATATTTTGCTTCAAGAAGAATGTATATTGAATTACTTAATAGGTATATTCAGAAAAGAGCAAGAAAGCGATTTACCAAAAATATATTGTACAAATAAAAAGATAAATGAATTCTCGGCTTCCGATTGTTCAAAAATTGAAAATATACGCGCTATTGCATTCAGAAATGGCGCCATACGGAAAACATACTAAAGAGGGGGGCAAAATTTGAGTTTTTGTTGGACTTCTGATGTTGCGAGTATCATTAAAACTTATTTAGCAAAAACGTAACTCTAATTAGACTTACTTTATTATTAGGATTGTTCCGAGAGCTACGTGTTCGTTGCCGCGACTTTCGCAAGAGTTGCTTATAATTTTCTGCTTTTTTAGTGAGGTAGTAATGATGCACACAATCTGGAACGGACTTATGTTCTAAAGATTGAGCTATCGTTCCAAAATTCTTAGGATGCTGTAAATATTTTTCCTTAAACAATTCATGCTCTACAGAACTCCATACGTTGATTAATTTTCGTTCACTATGAAGAGCCTCTAATTCTTCAGGCTGAAGGAGACCATTTCGATTTTGGAACGCGATTCGTCTTTGTTTTGTATCCAATAACAAAGGAGGTATAACTGCGTAAGATCGCATCTTTTTATCTTCCATCTGTAAAAAAAAAATAGTTAAAAGACCATTATTATGATGTGCTCAATTTTACAATCGAGATTTATAAGGTTTAAAAAACGTTTCTAAGTAAGAAGAAAACACATCGATGTTTTACATTTTGAAGCTCCAGTAACTTTAGTTGTAATATGTGTCGTATTACTAACAAAATTATAATTGTCTAAATATTTAATGATAACACTGATAATAATAATATCCAGGTGCACAGCCGTTGTCCAAAGCTTTCGTTCAAAGTGTAATTTTATTATATTATTAACAGAGGGACGATGAATATCTATTACACAAGTACAGCATGTATTATTCTTGTTGTGGAACATTATTTTAAGTGAAATGCGAACTGTCAATAAATAATCGGCCATAAAATTATAGCAATTACAAAAATTCTAATTGAAATAAGAATGAAATGTGACAGCGATTTGAATTAGATTTATGTCAATTAAATATGTTTAACGCAATACTACACTTGTTCAATGCAATTACAGCTGCCCATCGCAAAGGCAGTTAAATCGATTGGTTTGTTAATAGATCACAACAGTAAATAAATCAATCTAATGTTATTAGAAATAACCAAGGTGCTTTAATGTCTGACTAGAGTTACCATACTTCTTGTTTATAATTAAATATCTACCCAGCGAACTAGCTGATTAACTTTATAATAATATCAATCCGTTTCGCTTCTCTTTTCAGCTTTGCAATTACCCCTATGAACGTCCCCCTTATCTTCGTCTTTAATCCAAAATATATCATTGGTGTCGTAACATTGTAAAACGCCGATGTTATCGCCAACAAAATAATAATATACCTCTTGTTCTTGAAGGCCGTCCATAATTTCCTCTAAATCAGCTTCACTCTTAATACGAGCACCGACCCTATTAAAACGCTCTTTATCTTCCCTTTGTTTTCGCAACTCTGGAAATACTTTCTCGAAGAACTCGCGATTCTTCGCTTCTTTCGACTTCCGTTTCTGCGTTGCTTCCAATCTCTCTACTTTACGATGCCACTCCTGTACCAAAATAGCGTAGGTTTGTGACTGTTGTCGATGAAGAGATGCGCGTTCAGCATGTTCTCGTCGGAGCCTAGCTATAAGCCTTGCTCTCATACACGTTTGATGTTTTGTACGATTTTCTTGGTACACACTTGTATCAGACGGCTGATTGTACAAAGGTAACTCCACTTTTGGACCCAACCTCTCAAGTAGTCTGTGAGCCTCTTCTGCCTTCCTCTGTAAATACAATTTAATATCAGTGAAACAATCAACGAGGCTCTACTTGAATATTGTGTAGTATAAATTGATTGCAGGTTTTATTTTGATTGTTACAGCAGTGGTTGAGGATCCCTTTGTTAGTTTTTGAACGTTTTGCAAAGAAGCATTTTAGTTTTCACAATGCAGAGACAACGATTTATGAAATGATCATTCTCAGTTAACTAGCTGATGTAATGCAGCGCGCAACACACATTACAAACTGTGCAAAGTAAATTAAACGAAATTTTTGTATTACGATCTTACCCTATTTTCAGCATAAATTTTTTGTGCCAGAGACTGATGCTTTGGTTGTTGAGACTGTTCCTCAACCTGTCTCTTGAGACCGCTTGCTTCCAGAGGTTTATTCGCCGTCTCTTCTAATTCCTTTAGCTTTTTCCGAAGCTTATTTATTTGAGACTCCCTTTTTGCAATCTCCCTGTCGACCTTGGCAATTTGCTGCAAAAGATCGTCCTTCGTGCTTCTGAACTGTGCATCTTCTTGTGTGTTTGGTTCCGGAAGCGTAGGCGAGATAGCTTCTGTTTGCGGTGTATACGCCCCTGTTGTCGGCTGCCCCTAACAGTCATTATTCATATAACAACGAACCAAATATATTTATACATTAACTTCTACGCCAGTTCCATTATAGTTTATAAAAATTAATTGACATACAAAACAAGAAATATAGTATTGAATTTAAACTTCTCAGTGACTACAACACGGTCATTTGACTTCGTTTCATTGTGAGTGTTTAGGAATTGATTGGTTTAAGAACTACTCTGTTTACATTATTGCAGCCAATCGTGTGTATACACTTAAATGGAACTATATGGACGAAATGTGTCAGGCAACTACACAAGATCTTTATAAATTATTCGAAAAATAAATAATTTCCGCAAATTTATTCTACTTATGCAACTACAATTACTATCGTCCGAAACCAATCATTGTGCCAACGAATCTGGAAACTGCGCACCTCAGATATATTCCTGATAAAAATTGGGTACATTCTATTAATAAATCTTCTCTCCAATTCTGCAGAGCTATTTTAACTTAATCATAACTCGTGATCTACAAGCATTAATTCTATCTAAGGCACCCTGCTAAACGACTCAGACGCATATCCTTCATCTATTTTCCCTTTAATATCATAGCATGGATCCCCCCTAAATGTTGTGATCTTTCATACAGATCTAAGAACGTTCTGTACACTCGTACAAGTGTGTAGCTATTTTACCCACCCTAGTATCTATCCTAAGCGGTTGCTGCAACTGCATCACGTGCTCCTGCTTAATACACGGGTCAGCAGGTGACAAACTCTGACAGCGGGATTGCGATTGGGATTGCAATTGAAACTGTGTAGGTTGGCTGAGGCGTATCTTCTTGAAGGGCGGCGCCTCCTGCAGATTGGCCATTTCAACAGCCGTACGACTGCAATACTGATCAGGCTGGACGGGCATCAGGCCTATTCGTGAATTTCTTACACTTGACACGTGCTGATAGTCTGGCGCTGTTGGCGAAGGTGTCGTTGTCACCGAGGCAGGTGGCAAAAGAGATATCCTCGGTCTATCCCCTCTTCCACCAACCATGCCACTACCTATACCGCTATTCGCCACATAATCGGCAGTAACTACTCCAACACCGACTCCTATCTGCGACAGAGGACTGCTGCTCACGCTGATGGCGATCCTCTCGTTCACCTGAAAATATCACTATCGTTAGAATATGGTCCATACTTCGACCACCTCTTTCGGTGCCCTCCTTTCTGTTTTCTATATCTTTATCTGTTTTGTGTTTTTGTTCTTTGCCTCATCTTTTTCAAACCCCCCTGCACCACCTTATACATTTTTCATCGCACACCGTGTTATTCAATTTATCTTGCCTAACCTTCTCGGCGCGAACCTATTTCAAGAAAATCGATGACCCGGTTCAAGAGGGCAGACGGCAGACCATCGATATACCTACGACATCGTCATACGTTCCTTGCACTCGTATTATGACTAAACTCCGCTTTTAGTCGGTCTCTACATATCTCTCTCGTTCTCCAACTTTCTTGCTAGTCGTCCCCCCCTTACGATCCAAGCGCGTCTTACGATCGTGATCTTGCACCCAAACAGATAACACGTATGACTTCCCGTTAAGTCTGTTTATCAAATTCCTTAATTCTCACTATATGTATATGTCGCGTTGTTCGGAATATGATCGATAAGGACGACAGTGATTAACTATACATGTAATTAGATTGTAAACAGAAGGCATGCGTTCCTTTCACGAATCCATCAAGGAATCTCGTTTTTCTACTTAGAGCATAATTTGTCGACACATGATTATACTTAAATGGGAAAAAAACGTACAATGTAAGTGGCGCGAGAATTACTTAAAAATTGTGTCATATGTAACCGCCAATTGAACATTGGTTCTATATATAGAAATTCAGACTTGTATTATAGTATTTAGGTCCACGCCAACTGGGGTGTGTGGCAAATCGTTGGAAAGCTTACGAATAAAGGTATCCACCAAGGGTGGTCACTACACACTGCCACCGCAAGCATTCTGGTTAGGAAATATAGAGAGTATTCCGTTTAACTGAGAGCAATGGAATATCTGACGAGGGACTGAAACTATGAAGAGTGTACAATTTCCTTGTAGGTGGAATACTGTAGAGGCATTTCAAGGTCGAGTTGATTTTTTAAAAGGCTCTAGTCTCTACTACCCCTTCAAATTTCATGTCGATATGCCACTGGTGCTTTCCGGAACCCTTCTCGAATGGCACCCCATATTCTTTGAATCATAATATGTACTATGGCATTTCTTAAGACGAATTCAACGACCTACTATATGAGGCCATTTATTGCAGTACAAAAAGTCATAATAAATAAATTTTTCTTAACGCGAATTATCAGTTGACTGGGCCTGGCAGCTCGGTAGCAAGTGGCTGTTAACCCTTGCGTGGGCAACCAAAATGGTCAATAAGTTTGAAGCTTATTTACTGAAAATATTTTGCATACCATTTTTTCACAAAACGTGAATTGACGTAAAAGTGTCCAAAGAATCGAGATCCGGAGTGGTTTTGCGATATCTTGTCAAGAACGTACAAAAATTATTAAAGGAAATATAGAAATGGGTACCCGGTTGCCTACATAAGGGTTAAATGTGTAGCCGACGCGTCGTGCGTCAGGTGACCGCTACCTAACGCCAGTAATTGATCTACACATTTTAATTTACATTTGCTGAACAAGACGTTTGCGATAGCAGCGACCACTCTTGTTGAACATCTTCCTAAGCTTTCCAACGTTGTGTCATAGACCCCATTCAGATTGCGCTTAAATAGACAACTATAGTCCAGCCGAAATTCATCAATTGAAAGGGAAATTTCAATCAATAAAGGGCATCACATAAAAGAACCCACAACCGAAGAAGATTAAAACAGATTCTGAACATACAAATCCTTTTTGCAATTTCATGTAATTCTGATTTCTCTCACAACACGAGTGTACGCATTTTTTATTTCGAAAATTAAATTTCATTTTAGTTTTCCGCATAAAATGTGGGAATTGCTTCCGTGTAAAATCCATTTTTCAATCTATTTTGAACAAACTTTCTCGAGATATAAAAAAGAAAATTCGGTAAAACTTTTCATATGGATTTTGCGAGGATTTTTTAAATTTCACTCACTGATGTTATCGAATCATTTATACTTTAATTATTATTAGAATGTAACTAGCATATATTATACAATAGATCAGTCGTACTTCCAACTAAATATAGCGGGCCATAAACAAAATTCTTACCTAATTATTTTTTATAATACAAGAGCCTTTCATTTTTAACGAAGTACGACATTGGACACGGCCTTCTTATCTTTGGAAACATTCTTATTACGCAAGAAATAATTGAAGACCCAGATCAATTTGTAATCACGAAAATAACAAAAAACTCTGTGCAAGGAATTACCCTAATAACCGATTTATTGCAACAAAAATTAAAATTGTATTATTTTCTATTTTTGTTCTCAGTTTTCAGTTCATATTGGCAAGTTTACTACATCATACACAAATTTCATTAAATCAATAACCAATAGATAATCGTAACCTCGATACCTCAATATATTTATATCGAATAAATCAATTTCTATATCACGGCAACGCTAATTCAAAAACTCCGCAATTTCCGTGGAACAAAGAAGACGGGGAAAAGTAGGTGAACTAATAACACTGTTCAACACGGGTCTGACTTCGTAACCTTCAATATACGTTTCTTGTAGACTTTAATGTGCTAAATACGAATCAGCAATTCGTTTTTCTCCAGAACGTACCATTTTTGAAAAAATCAGTTTTGAAAAAACTCGCAAACTTTCCACTTTGGAAGTGTTTTGTACTTTTGCGGTAATAGTTATTCAGTTGCGCTTGGCGCCAAATGATTCTGTGAAGTTTCAGAAATAAAATGATATAATTAGTAATTAAATTATAAACATTTAAATGTGTTTAAATAATGATCAAAGTGAAAAGGACACCGAAAATACGCCCACTTTGGCTGATATCTTCCAATTTATTTCAAAAACTACGGGTCTAGGGAGAAATCTTATTATGCCACGCGATGGAGCAGACCTTTCTGCTAAGGAAAGCACCAATGGAAGTTACAAAATCATTTTTATTTTCAATATCAAAGCGAAGCAGTTTGGCAAAACACGTGGCGGCGGCAGTGGTGCTCTATGACGGCGGCTCCCCGCTTATCGTTCGGCGTACCGGAATCATTAGACGGGCAGTACTTCTGCTGAGTGTCACTGTTGCCGCCGCGTGTTTTACCAAACTATTTCGCTTGTATATTCAATACAAAAATGATTTTGTAACTTCCATTGGTGCTTTCCTTACCAGAAAGGTCTGCCCTATCGCGTGGCATAGTAAAATTTCCCCCTGGACCCGTAGTTTTTGAAATAAATTGGAAGATATCAGCCAAAATGGGCGTATTTTCGGTGTCCTTTTCAATTTGATCATTATTTAAAAACATTTAAATGTTTATAATCTAATTACTAATTATATCATTTTATTCGTGAAACTTCAAAGAATCATTTTGCACCAAGCGCAACTGAATAACTATTACCGCAAAAGTACAAAACACTGCCAAAGTTGAAAATTTGCGATTTTTCCAAAATTTATTTTTTCAAAAACGGTACGTTCTGGAGAAAAACGGATTGCAAATTCGTATTCACCACATTAAACTCTACAAAAAACGCTTATTGAAGGTTGCAAAATCAAAAAAAAGTTGAAATTTGTCGAACAGTGTAATGGGCAAAAATTAAGGGCAGTTCGAACGACAATATGCAAACGCGTTCGAAAATATTCAATCGGTGACAATCATTATTATACAACATACATCCCACATTGTTTGTAAACACAGGTCGCACATATATGCATATTATATAACCTATATATGCTTGCATCTGTAACAATTCCATCGAACCTACGAACGCCTTGCCAGAAATTCGTGCACACAACGAATGCAGCGAAAGGCTAACCGGGCAAGTAGATTTGTCATAGGATTAACACGAACCGTGAAGTGATTCGACGAAAAGAATACCTACATTTGTGGTGGCGCTGCGGTATGCATCTCTCGCGGCATAAGCAGTTCCCGAGAGCGATGGTGGTGGCGTTTGACTAACTGTGGGTGGGTTGACAGGTGCGGCCGCGGGTGCTGGAACTGGCACAGGAGTCGGTGCCGACGAGGCCGAGGTAACCATTGTCGGTGCAACCGGCACCGACACCGAGGTCGGCGTCGGCGTCGGCGTCGACGGATACGGATGGATGTACCGCAGTCCACCAGCCATGGGCACAGTAACGTAACCTCCTGGTGCACCACCCACTGTACCGCTGTTCCCGCCACTGTTACTCCCTGCACCGGCACTGTTACTGCTACCGCCACTATTCCCACTTCCTGCTGCTGGTACGCTTCCTACGGCACCGGCACCAGCTCCAGCCCCAACGACTCCGGTTCCGCTGTTCCCGCCACCGGCGTTGTTAACGCTACCGCCACCGCTGCCACCACCGATTGGAGGAGGACCTCCGCCACTTCCACTTCCGGCTGCCCCAGCCGCCGCAGATGATACAACTGAGCTACCCTGGACGTACGTCACTCCAGCTCCTATCGTTCTTGGAGACACGGGACTGCTGCTCTTGATGTTTACGTAACTCTGCGCCGGCCTGCAAATATTCGAAACGTGTGTTACACAGACAGCCTAGGACACCAACGGGGAAATTAGCATCTTTCATACAAGTTACGTGATTCATCATCGCCCCCGAACGAATAGACGGTCGCGGTCGGGTGCGAGGTGTGATAAGATTATTTGCAACATATATGTATGTATCCAGTACTTCTTGTAGAGTCTTAAGATTGTTTGATGGTTCAAACACTGATTGCGATTGTGAAGATTGTTTGGGAAACGACCGGCGAGAACAATATACGGGAAGTGTGGGTGCATTGTGTATGCATTGCACCATGTAAAGTATAATAATGTAAATAGTGTATGTAAGGTGGTATTACTAATGCTCGCGTCACGATATGACATGCTAACAAACGTGTGTATATTATGTACACATTATATAATATCATATGTATAAATTTCACAGTCACATCAACATTGATCATGTTTTCAGCAACATTTGCAAAGGAAGTTACCTAGATGACTAATTAGTTTAAAAAAAAAATAACGAGTGGAAGTTATACTATTCTACCTCCTAATAACTGAAATAAGTGTCATTCGCTCGGGAAATTTGATATCGGCTAGAAAAGTCAGCCATAAACTGTGATTCAGCGTGTGACTACGACCAATGTGAAGAAAACCTAAGTACATACTTTGTATTTACCACATTTTTGACCCTTCATTGCACTTGCACTGATCCGAATGTATAATTAAAAAAATAAAATTTTATAATTATTACACAAATCCAAGGTATGTTGTGAATTGAAATTTTAAAAAGAGAAAAATATTCTATTAATTGTAAGTTTTCCTAGATTAGATAAGAAAATTAGAAATACATTATACACAATAAGAAGAAATATGCACTTGTTCGTGCATACATACATACATACATACATACATACATACATACATACATACATACATTCAAACAATTTTATAAGGGTACCATACCCAAATGCATTTCGAACTTCGCGTGGGATAGGCAAACAAGAATGTTTAACATCGAACCATTGGAACCGAGGCCAAAGTTTTGTTTTCTATTCTAGTTATTTTATTTACATGCATCTAGAAAAAATCTTACAAATAACGAAAAAATGGCACTTATGTCCATTTTCGATGTCGCGCATGGCGAACTTTGACGCCATTTTTCCAACCAACATTAAATTTTCTGAGTGAATGACTCTTCAGTTATCAGGAAACAGAATACTATAACTTCCAACCGTTATTTTTGTTAAACTAATTGGTCATCTGAGTGCCTTCCGTTGTTAGAGAAATGTAATCGGAATAAGGATTTATTACTTTATACATAAGTTACTTTTAAAAATGGCAAAAATCTTTGAACGTAATAATGCAGTGTATTGCAACAAATAATTATACGCGTATAAATATATTTAAGAAATAAATTCTGAAGTAAACCATCGGTTTTGTTATTGTATTTCTAATACGGTTACACGTAGAATTTATGCGTTGCATTTCTAATGGGAAAATCGCATTAGATACTTCACATCCCTACAATGGTAACGGTTCTCCCAGATTATATTGCGTGTGATGTATCATGCATTGCTGTTGTTATACAGTACAGGTAGGATATCCTTGTTTGATATATGGAACGTGGATAAGCAAGCAGAAATGTAAACTGCAATAATATAACTACATGAGAACATATCTTCCTTACAAAGTCTGAAGTAGCTAGTAAATTATACTACTAACATCGAATGATATAGCAATTTTTTAAATTCAGTCTGTCACAATCAAATTTACCAATCAAATCGGTTTACGCGTCAATAATTCTCCTCATTACGTAGTAAACCTAACCAAACTTTACAATGGAATATCAACATCCATTTTCTGTAGTTAGCATCATGCATACATGCATTGAAGATTAATGCAACGGAACGACCATATGTTTAAAAAGGACATTTCCAAGGATATTTTCATTTTATACGTATGAAAGTAATAAAAGAAAGGAGGTTGATATACCAAATTAGATTACTTTGAAAAGATAGACCGCGGGGAATAAATGCATATAAAAGATGACTGATCACGGCCAACTAACCAATCGCGTCACGCGGTAAAAATATGCTTCATGTGAAATCAACCCATTGACTATACCATATGTGTGGCAGAATACTAGATACATGGCCTTTCGGCGGTAGTTTGTCACATGTGGGGGAAAAAAAGGAAAAAACGCCACGCATGCGCCGTAAGGTATAACGATATGCAGTGTCGCAGTATTCCACAGATCATGGTTCCGCGTGCCGGTGCATCAGTACCTATTCTCTGTAGAATGACTGCGCATGCGTTGAACATCACAAAGGGTGAATGTGCCTGTCTGCTTTCGTAAGGCGACGTTGCTGTCGCAACGTTGCCAGATCGTAGAATCCATTCGAGGATCGCCAAACGTCTCTGGCATTATTTGCCGACGGATTTTAGCGAAGGATTAATCGGCGCCGCCTGATACTACGTTTATAACCAATCATCTGCGGAAATAGCAACAACTCTTTCAATTATTACTTCGGCACTGTATGATTTTGAATCTTACTTCTATTTCAAACAACATGAAACTCGCGCAGTTGGTTTACTGCTCAACTGCAGCACCAAGTGAAATAACGTGTAACATTCATCATACGAAAATTTTCGACTTTTTCCTCATTCTTTTGTATAACATGGAAAATCTATGAAGCCTCGTACAACCAATGTACAAGTAAATGTTTTGTACGACGCTGCAATGTACTACACAATCGAAGAAAAAGAATGCTTGTTCAAAGGTTATTCAAAAATCGTCTATTCATGCACTAGCATTAAAATTACGGCTGTAGTACCGAAAGGCCCCGGTCGAGGATCGGCACGAAATTGGGAAGGGCGGGAGGGAAAGGTGGGTGGTCTTCAAATATTAAATTTTAACTTCTGGTTCTTATTAGTTTCCGAGATATTAATGAAATACGTTCAGTGCTACACATTGAAAGCTGTGTATACAGACGTTACTACATTGAATGCTGCCTACCCAGATGTTACTAACACCACCGTTTTCGTTGTGGTAGTTGCCGAGTGTCGAGGATCCGATGACACAATAACGATTTCGCCCCCAATACCTATAGGGTGATGGGGTAGGTTTGGGTTAGAATGTAAAAGCGGCTTTCTCACGGTGCCGCCAACGTTTAAGAGTTTTGTAGACACCGTATAGATACTAGACAGATGTATTAGTAACATCTGGATAGGCCCATTCAATGTTTAGTAACGTCTGTATACGCAGCTTTCAATGAATATTACTAAAATTTTACCATTAATATCTCGGAAACTAGTAAAACTCCGAAGCTAAAATTTGAGATCTGGCGTCCACCCCATCTTCCCTACCTTCCCTCCAATTTTGTGTCATCATCAATGTCTACAAAACTAATAACTAACCGCGCTTAAAATTTTATATTTGTACACCCCCCCCCCCCCCCCCGGTCCCACCTCTACAAATTTCATGCCGATTGGCCAATACTGCTTTTTGGAACAATAGGCCCACAGTTAATGAATATGAATTCAGATTTTAAAAGCAATAATAAATGAATTTAAATATTAGAATATTGTATTAAAGAAAAGTGAATGCTGAAAACAAGAAGGTTGCACCGAAATAGTAAATATTCCCAATATTGTACAAATTATACTCGCTGTAAGAAAATCCACTAATATCTGTATAACTTGTTTTTTTCGTATGAATTTATAATGGCAATTGAACGGCCGCTTTATGAATTTCCTGTTACTATGAGTTCTCGATGATGTAACGGTCACTGACCCCCTCCTCCCACTTCTAAAATCGTCTCCCTACCATATATCACCTACTCTTTTTCCCTTTTATGAATGATGCGCATGCGATAGAACGTTATGTACGTACGTAGGTCGCGAAGAGAATGATAACATGACGTCCACACGTAAGTGTGCATATGAAGCTGTACACGTTTAATAATACTGAATTTAATACATATGTGTTGGGTAAGAAACAAACACTTGGTCTTGAAAACATACAATACGCTCAACAAGTAATTCTCGAAGTGCACAAAAGTTGTTACATTGTGAATTGTTCAATCCTCAAAATTGTCAACGTAAACTATTAAAAATTGAATTTATACAAGACTAGCAGCTTGGAGAATATTACGCTAAATAAGGTAACTTAATGGAAATAGCAAAAGGATATATTGGAAAGTAAATATGGCAGATAACTGCCGTTACCCTAAATAGAAAAATACAAAGGACCAGTCTGTCATGTAACGCTATATAAATTACGTTAGAGTGAAACGGGAATTCTATCCCGATTTGTCAATGATGTATTATATTCTTATATCACATAAAGTTAGGTTTTATAATACAATATTGTGTAAATTGGAGGAATTTAACGATAGTATTAACTATTTATGCATTGCATTACACTTATGAGACTGTCATAAATGCTTGACTTAAGTGATTAATATAATGTGATTCAAAAAATTAATTCTGTAACAAAGTCTAAAATATTTAATTTAAAATCAATGGTAACAATTATAGAAAAATATGAATGGCATGAAAGATTATTCTGCTTATTTTATCACCCCTGATTTTTATATTTAACCTTTTGGAATTTTTAAGTGAATGTTTGAAATTCTGTTACCTACAACCAACAATTATAAAATAAATGAAATATGTTGTATAAAATATTTTGAATGCTCTTCTCAGATAATTCGAATAAGATATAAATCAATTAAGAAATGTATGTTTTCCTCTCCTCTAAAGGAGAGCTGCAGGAAATAGAAATCAACGTAGCCTTGAGTTCTCACCACCAATCCTACTTTTCTTTCTGAACTCCGTTAAACGTCTCTAATTCTTTCCTTACTTATTTCCTTTGAAAGATGAGTTTCAATTGCTTTAAAGCAAAATGAGGCTCACCTGTTAACCATTATACGCGAAAATGTTTCAAATAAAGCTACTATATTCAAAACTGCGCACAGTGTTATCGTCGACACTTTCGTACGTGAAAGTAATGGGATGAATATAGTTAAATTATTTTATAAACGGTAAGATTTAGGACAAATGTACCTTAGTACTTTTTTATTCAGAATTTAACATTCTATCGAAATCGTGTCAAAAAAATAAGTCATTCCATTTAAAACAAAAAAACGAAAGTGACCTTCATATCTCATTTACGTGTCCACTTGACAAAAAAGTACTCTGATATATAAATTGCTTTAAATTCTATAAATTTGATTAGAAACATTTTCGCGTATTGTTTTAAATAATGAAGATATTTCAGGTGGACACCGTTCGTGGGACACACTGTGCACGCCTACCGTAGTAAACGGGTTAATCAACAAAATGGCTAAAACTTTTGTACAATAATGTTTCTCAAAATATGTGAATTTGGAGTACGCGTTCATTCTTTAACATAAATGGAAATGTCTACCCAAGGTCGTTGAATGCTATCAATAACACAATGTTTAATTTTATCCACTGCGTCTATACTACAACAGTGTGATGATTAAGGCTATTATTAATAAAACTTCAATTATTAATTTCCTTGTTTGATTACTATATGCAAACGTTTGAACACAAAATTTGTATGTCGCAAGAAATATAAATTATTATACATTTCCTTGCGGGTCCTCTAATGTAAGGTATTATAATAGTATTTATAATTTGTTTAGCTTATTTAAAGGTAAAAAAAACTTGTGCATTTCCGCCATCACCGCCATCTTTTATTCCCCATCGCGCGACCCACTGTTAGCTTTCTCTTTCCCTGTTCAACAAGTCCCTACATTGGTTCCCATTTTTCATCATTTCGTACGTAAAATCACAATCGCAATTGCAAAAAAGAATTTAAAAACATTTCTAACCTACAAATTTTGTCTCATATACTTATTCAACTACATATTGTGTCCTCTATTTATATAAAATTTTATAGAGAAAATCAGTTGCATGAAGTTTATAAATCCAAAATTAATTTTCGAAACAAGTTATGATCAAGTTCACATTTACTATAATCCTATCCCCACCCTTTCTAACAAGTTTTCTCTATCTAGCCGACCGATTCGTAAGTCGTCCTGTATGTACATGTATACAACATTATGTTCATTCTCGCTGCTTGGTTCATTTGTGCGCTCCTCACAACGTACCTAACCTAACTGGCTTTCCCGCGTTTTACACCATATTTATTTGATATTTCACTGCGGCGAATATGTTTATTATACATCCGATTTCAGAAACGCGAATGAAAGTAAGTTAAAATTATTTAGTGTGACGATAATAAAAAGAACGTGTTGCATGTTAAATAAACGTGAATAATCAAGAATTTTTCGCCAGTGTGAGATCATTAGTCAATAAATGAATAAAACACGTACACTACAAACTTTTAACATAAACCTCATGAAATATTCAACAGAGAAATAGTACTTGTGTAAATGCAACAGATACCACTCTTACGAATGTTAGATACTGCTTGGAAATCGAGCATCATGAATATAAAAATATAATGCACAGACATTGTACATGCAGGGAACAACAAACGACGCAACAGAAATAACTGCTTGGACTTACTTCATCATGCAAACGTACAATCCTGAGTTTCAAAGAAATCTTTCTTTTCCACGTACATTTTCCATTCACACTTCTGGCACATCGCGTTTCCAAAATACACAGTTTCACCTCAATAATTCCATTAAAATGCACTGCACAACCTTTCATACATGTACTTCGACGTATTGTAAATCCTAAATGTAAATTTCGCGAGGTTAAAAATCAACGTTGCACGTTGACGTTTGAGGTTAGAATCGACAGGTAGCAGTAGTGGTAAAATTGGAAGGACGCATGCGCAGTACATCGAATATACATTTCGCATCTAACTTCAATCTCCTGTTCACCGGGTAGTTCAAGTTCGATATTTAAACTTAGAATAGATGTATAACACATATATTGAAAATAACTACGACTCGAGATATCTAAATTTGCAAACAATATTATTAGAATAACGATGAATTCATAAATAAAATATATAGTATAGGATGTGCATTAGCAAGTTTAAAATCGCCTGCGAGTTATTTATTAATTATTAAAAAATCTGCATTATAATCGCTATTGAAGTACAATAATAATAACTAAAAATGCAGTAATCCAATATAACAACGTATGTAAGAAGAAATCTGAAGTTTCAAATTTCTATAGCATATAACTTTTATGTAGGTAATATAAACAAAATTCATGGCGAATAACGGAACGCACAACTCGAATAATATGTGGTACGAGTTCTATGTAAACATTTCCTACCACTTTGTAATTTCGTGATTGAATTTTGCAACAATCTGAGACGTTGTCTTTTAATATTTGAACTAATTGTGAAGGCAAAGCTAGTGCGCATTTATTTTAATATCATACTTCGTATAATTGTAAACCACAGATAAAAGAATCAAGACCCTTATAGTTTGAATCTCTTTTGAAACTTTTCAGATCATGTCTTTATTCAACTGCTTTGTACGAAATATAATTGATAAATATTTTATATACAAATTTGTCCCCATTTAGAACTTTAAAAAATAATAATATCAGAAATATCATTTTTCTTTTCAATTTTAAACACATCTCTGTAACAAGTTTGCTGGCATTTAAAAAGAAATGAAATAAAAACATTATCTTTCATAAATCTCGGGCAACAATAATTGTTCCCGTCAATGTTCAATAGTTATTGCCGTTTATGGTAACTACGTCTGAAATCGAATCGTCCTACGCAGAAGTAAATTTCTTGCCATAAAATGATACCCTAACTGTAATTGCAATACATATTATGAACTTAAACAACGTTCTATTGCATGTAATCAATAATTATACTTTCAAGTTCCCAACGAAAATATGAACATTCATTTTAGTAATGGTCAATATTATAGCATCATGTTTTTGTTCCACACGCTATCAACATGGAAGACTCTTATCTGCCTCTGCATCCTCGATCAATTATACGTACATTTAACCGATTCGATAGTATGTGATTCCATTTGTTTGAAAAGAAATAACATTACTTTTGTGGAAACGAAGTAACAAACATATTTGATTGATTGCATTGTAAATACAACTCATTAGCTTTTCATTCCAGATTAATTCTATAATTTCTCCCTATCAAGTTATACTTGAATTTTGTATCACCAATCCATACTTTCTTGAAGTTTCTATTGTGAAACATACTTGACCCCTCGACTATGTGAGTTTCGAATCATATTATCATGAATACCAAAAAACATTTTTTGATATCATTACCACGATTTGCTACTATCTCCCATATATCCCCCCTACTATTAAATATAAACCAAGCCAAATTCACGAACCCCCTTTTTTAGTTATTCCCTGCCTAAATGATAATTATGAAATGTAATATTTAAAACAAATATATAGTATGCACAACTTTAGATACACGGATTATTATGCCAAATAAATAATTTAAATTACTTGCATAGGTATCTATCTTTGTTATGTAAAATATTAAATCACCCGATACACAAGATTTCTTTAATATGGGTAATGTTGAGACGGTAATGTTGAAATAAACGATGTCTACTGCCCTTATTAATCAAATAAATATTCTTCATTATTTTTAAGATTCTATTCTACAGTATTCGGATTGCAATAGCGTTACTCTCACGAACAATTGTTTCATTGTCTATAGACATTATCGAATTATCATTACAGATGTATTATATTCATTAAACCTTGTTACGTATTAGTGCCCATGGAATTGGAGAAATGAAAAACCTAGTTTCAACTATACAAATACAATTTCGTATCACTACAAAAAGTAAAAGAAAAACGGGTTCTCCCCTCCCACCCATTACCCTGATACTATGCAAGAAACGTTTCAATGACTCAAAATCTTTTCGGATCAGTTAATAAATTCTCCAATTGTCTCTCAAAATGTGATCCATTCATTGTACGCAATAAATGCGTTTCCTCAAAACGACGAATTAACTCGTTTTTCACGCGGGTCTGGCTGAACGCGAGCAAGTTTAATTATATCGTGTACACCGGTTGCCCACGTATACTTGCTCTTTTTCTCTCTCACACGCACACAGGACATTGGTGTGTAACGTGACCGCGATAGCGTTCAACACAGATGCACGCTATGTATCCATGTACATATACAGGTGAATACAACTTACCTGTGCAGCTGTACCGGAGTAGATCTCGCGGGTAAATGCTGGTTATGCGAGACCGGTGGTTGTGTCTGACCCCTGCCAGGGGTCGACGTTACGCCAACCAGTGAGTGGCCATGGGACCCATGAGGATGACCGTGGGGGTGGGCGTGTGGGTGTGGAGGATGAGAGTGGGGGTGAGGATGATGATGGTGATGCAAATCTGCCCCCACTGGGCCCACAGGGCCCACCGGACCCCCCACCCCCAGACCGCTCACTACCTGGACTTGCTTGCCCACTGTCTCCATCACCCCTAGCGCATTGTGTACTGAAACAAATCCCAGAAACATTCGTTAAAAACCGTTCGTTTAATTTTTCAGGCAAAGAAAGTGACAGAAAAATTATTACTCTTTTATTGTTCATCCTGGTAATATAAATGCCTCTGAATATTTTTTGGTGTAGTTATTTGTTTAATCTCTGGCACTTGAAGTGTATACATTTTTCATTTGGAAGTTAAGTTTTGTTTTCATTGTTGGAAAAAATAATTTAACCAGTGAAATTGTTTCTTTGTTTTTTATTTACATATTTTGTATTAATTGTTTGAATTTTGAAAAAGGAAATTTAATCGAACTTTATATGGCAATACCTAAGTATTTAGGTATTGCCTTTCTTCATTGGAAGAAAATAAATGACCATTCATCAGTTTTTAAACAATTTTTCACCCATCGTACATTTTTTCTGACAATGTTATTTTTAGAAAAACCTGTATTTAATTTGTCCAGCACTGTTAGTAATTCTGATTAGAATTCAATTCTTTCTCATAAAGATAACGTAATTCCTAGTACATTTTCCTTTCGCTTTCAAATTTTTGTATGTATATATTATCGTAATTACACATATATGTATACTGTGGTAATAATGTTATTGGGATAACGTGAAATGCTAGCGTAACGTTTTCTTATAATTGTTCATTATTTTTATGATAGGACTCTAGCAATTGACTGCAGATATATTACATACATACATGTACATATTATGAAAATGTACGCCTGCAGGGCGAAATGAAAGTTGCAGAATGTTTGAATTAACAGAAATCAATATAGCGACCGTGAAACAAGATTTGATGCAAAGTTCAGGTAAATGTGTCTACAAAGTTTGTTCTACTTGTCCCACAAATATTACAAGTAACCTGAACACAATCATAGAGCAAGGTTTATTAACCCTTTTCTACAAAGGGTGTGATACTGTACTGGCAATTGTCATAAGCATATATGCCGCCGATTGTAAAAATGGACAAAGTCAAAAACAAAAAATAAATATATGTATCACGTACTTTGTGTTCCATTAGAATAATGGAAAATCATTTTACAAAATAATAAGCTCTATAAGTTAGTCGTTGCGCCCTCCATTAGAATGTAGTTCATGTTTACCTTTAAAACTCTTAATATCTTGAAATGAAAATAATATGACCTACGGCAGTTTCCTAATTGCCAGCGAATATGATTGACTAAATGATTCGTATCGAACTGATTATTTTGTTAAAGATAGGGAACCACATGTTTTTACAATAAATTCAATTAATGTTAAAAGAAATGAATAACTTATTGCTAGACTAGTGTTATATGTATATACTACATTATGAATTTTAATATGTTTCGAGTATTGTACTGCTGAATATTAAATTATTAATGAAGACCGCTAGTATTTATTTAAGAGCAAAATTAATACAATAAAATACTATTACAGTTGATAAACAATAATATTAATATTTTCAACTTTATCCAAATTAACATATGATTTTTAGTTGAAAATCAGTCAGTTGGTAAAATCTAATTAAAAATTAAAATGAAAGGGATGTATTGTTAATATAAAAAATAAAACGATGATCAAAATGAAGATAATATTAATATTGTGCTGTGTTGTTGAATCCATTTTGCATCAATTAACCAATTACCAATTCTACCCGGCCACTAACTTTACGCTCTATTGCTTTGAAATGTCGCCATAAAATTAGAACTCAGATGAAACTTATACGTTTTACTTCTTTAAAGTCTTTTAAGATGATACTCCAGAACAATTTAGGATCAATTGTTCGTAAAAAAAATATTTGCTGCTTAGCGTGTGTCTTGTTTGATCACTTTTCAAATATCTAGAATAAAAATTGTTGTGCAAAAATAACGATGACGTAATTCAGGCCTTAAAGAGTTAACACTTTGTGAAACAACTATGTTATTTGCAACACTTGATCATAGAAAATTTTACGGTACCAAAGTTGTAATTGAAATATCGAAAGTACCGAAAATGCAGGAAAATATTTAATATCTAAATTAATTCTCAGTTGATATCATTGAGTTTCTGACGGCCCGCAACTTTTACAATCGTTTATTTTATGGTTCTTTAGCAACACCATTCCTCAACTTTTATGTATTTCCTCGGCACCGCCTACAATATCTAAGTCTATATTGTACTTATTACGTATACTTCGAATTCTTAACGGTAATTACGCTTTTCAGTCTCCTTTGGGTCATATTCGATCTAGTGATATCTGCTCGGTTCTAAAGATCGAACGTACCGATAGCTTTATCGATAGAAGCATTAAAAAAAGTCAGACGATTTAAGAGAACTCCTCGGGCAATTTTGATAGATAACACTCTACATGTATGAAATGTAACAATCCAATTTGCAAGCAACATTCAATATAACGGATTTAGTGTTTCATTTACAACGCATTTACTTTCAATATGATTATTATTATTATTGTGTCAGATCTTTTACTATAACCCAAACCGATTATATTACTTATTATTATTACTTATTGTTACCTCTTTTGTCCTTTCAGACTTCGAGGTGTGATTATTTAATAAAAGCTTCGTTGATTCCTTTCTTTACTGCTTTCAGCTACACTTTCTCATTTACGCCATAATATTGTCTACGATAACATGGTACATTCAGGTATATCATGTTTTTTACTAGTTTCATGATTTCCTTTGTAACTAATAACAACATGAAGGTTTGTGAAAAAATTAATTGTTTCTACCGTATATATACCGAATACTTTTCTAATGGTTTATGATGAAAAAACCGCATTTCTGATATCAGTTTTCCTAAACAATCCTCATCGAAATAAGAGATTCGTTCGGGTCGTGGAAAATTGATTACTCAATTGATGACAAAAATATCTTTTACGGAACGCAACAATCATAAACGCCAGCCTACTTTTACACTAACACGATCTTTGTTATAAATGTTGGACACTAATGTATGTCGATCAGCCTGGGCCAGTTTGGAAACAGAATTAAGCCTGTCACACAGATCTCAAAACGTGAAACGATTCGCAGTAGCTTTGAAATTAGAAATCGCAAACTACCGAGTAGTGTTGAAAAATATCCAATAGTAAATGTTGTTGAGGCATATGCATTGTGGAATAAAAACGACACGAAAATATCAAGTTATAATTTAAAAAATGTTTTAAATACGGATTGCTGCTAAAAGCAAGTTTTATATTTAAACGTATAATTGCTCATATGCAAATATATCTGTCCTAACTAACAAGGAAGGTTAGGCAACCCGTAGATTCAGAAACGTATAATTCGGTTTTAAAGGGTGAAATCAGCCCTTACGGATGACATATTCTCAAGAAGTGAAAATCTGAGGTAGCACATCCCAACCAAGCTCCAACAACTTCCGGTAAAAGAAAAGCATCAAATGCCTATAATGCACTTTGTTTCCTTCCATATTCAAGTGCGTATAAAACTGACGAAAAATAATGTATCCTAATCAAACATTACAATGTCACCTTTTAGAATATGTACACATGTATGTTTTCAACTATTTTGATGTATTCAGACCTGTCCTAATTCCACCTACCGAAAAACGGCACGAACTTTCCGGACAACCTACATGTAACACGATTGTATTTTTATAAAGTAAAGATTGTATTTTTCCGCATTGTTAAGAATTTATTGTAGAACATTGCTTATGATTTTTGTCTTGAGATTGTACAAAATTACGGTAGAAATAAATTTGTTTTCTAAAACACATAAGCATTAAAGAAGACAATAATTTCCTTTTTTGTTTTGTACACGTTATATCTTAATAAAGATAAGAAGATTATTTCTTCATTCAGTACTTCACATTTCTCTATTTTTAGAGTGGATCAGTGTTTATGATAACATTTTTACATATTCCATATTTTGTAATTCATTAATACAAAAAAGAAATATGAGTGGTGTTGAACAACATACAATCTGTTAAAACGTTTGAAATTTATACAGACCACGATCCTAAGTATTATCAAGCTATTAATATTAAGCGTTTGCGACAGACGTAAATATTATGCTACTCGTATCTTTGCTATACAAGTTATCTGCAGATAGTATTAAACAAACGTATGACAATCGAAAACAATGGTAAATGAAATTTCAAATTTCCATACTCTACGTAGGAAATAGGTAGGTAACACAGTTTAAAAATTTCTTGGAGTTATTGTTTAATAATAAATTAGCGAAAAAGCTTTTAGACACAAATCTGTACTATGGCGTCTAAGTAATTACGTAAAAATAATTGAAATACAAATTATATTTAAGAACAAAATACTTTTAATTCGGTTCAATGACATTTTACATTACAAGAACACTTTTGTAAAATTACACATATTATTATTTTTGCATTCCTTCATTCAATTCAAAAATTGAATGGAGGAAGTGTTTACAGTTCACAGAATTAGAATACACGGTTCAACGTCGGACATTAAGTTATGTTTGTAAACATCTAGGTGGAATTATATAGTTGAACTACTCCGATCTTTCGATAGAGTTATTCCGGCATAAAACTCCCTACAGCTCGAAAGCAAGATGAAATAAGGCATATATTTATATGAACTTTTTTAATTCTTTTTATATGCAGAATCCACCGCAAAACCGGTTCCCTGAGGCTACGCGACACCCTGTATTTACTATATCGCTATGTTTAAATTCACCAGTACTTCATAGGATCAATTACAAATTTAAGCAAAATGTTGACAGATAACTGAAACAATTAAGGTCACAGAGGACAAAAATTCTCAAATACGAAATAAATAAACCAAATGAAAATGATCATTGAATTGTCTTAGTCCTAACCCGTCAAGTTTTTCATATTAGTAGTAGAAGCCCCAAAACGTGACAAAAATTAAAAAACTGATTCTACAGTAGTAGTTATAATATTTTGTGATTTGTTATATAAAACAAAGTGTATACATGAAAAATTAAATAATGGGATAAACAATATAATAAAAAAAAAGATTTTTTCTCATATTTTTTTCGATAGATTAGATTATTTTTAATTGTTACTTTAACTTAGCTGTTTTGTCATTTAAAACTGAAGGACATCATTCGTATATTGTTTTACCATTTAGTGACCCAAATTGCACTATGTTTTAACGACCTGCAGAGAGATGTGTTTGTTAAGAAGCAATTACTATTGCTGTGATTTAAACACTAATATTAAAGAGCTTATTAACATTTTAGCCCAGTTTTTACACCTAAGAGGATCGCTACTTATGTCATAAGCAATGTAACTAACAAAAAAGGAAGAAACAATCTGTTTCTTAAATAACCAAATAACTTGGAAGGTCGCAAAAAGTCGCAAAAATTTTTTTCGATTATAATGTTCGTATTTACGTCTAGGTTTAAACAAACAAAAAAATTTGGTGGGACTCGCAGGACCTTAATTATAAACCAAAAAATTAATAATTAGTGTTCGAATTTATATTTTGCTTTTATTTTTTTAATTTAAAGTAAAGTACTTATCGCGTTGAATAATTTCTATGCCAAAAAGTTTGCGAAATGAAGGGTTATACTCAAAAGCGGCAAAAAATGAAGAACAATTTTTTTCTTAAATAACATATATCGCAGTTGTTTTTAATGTCAGTTTTTCATTTAAAGTTATATTACGATCTACGATCGATGTTTTTTAATATTGCCGTATAAATTTTTCAAAATGACGTTTCCATCAAAGATGAATTTTTGCCACGATTTGGGGATTTTACATCATTCTGCGTCGTATGGAGTACATTTTGACGTTTGGTAGTATAGACTAGACTAGGCGGTCTCCGTATTTTTTCATCAATTCAAAGGAATCGCGGTATATACGAGATATGGAGGACGATCCTAACAATAACATTAAAATACCAGCCCAAATTAATATTATACGTGTATAATATATGTAGCATAATTTCCTGAACAGTTGCAAAATTTTCGTATCGACTGATTTCAAAGTACGCAAGTAAGTATATACATATATACACTTTTGAAACTTGAGGTGACATCGCTGATTCACAGTGACGATGCGTCATGTTAAAAACGGTTAACACAGTGCAAATAATCGACAATATCGGGAATCAAGCGCAATTCCAAAGTTCGTTTGTGAAATACACGTATTAAAATCGACACTTACACACCATCGTCGTACATCATGCTTTTAAAAGAAGGAAAAAGTGCGCAAGGACGCCAACGGCAGACATCACAGAAGTTAATTGCACTGCATGCTCAGAAATATTGTTTCGCGCTACTAGAAAAGCGCATATGGGCAGGCCCACTACTAAAAATATGTATAATACAGGTAAATATCCTAGAACACGATAGATAGATTCCTAGAAAATGCCGTGTTATGTGAAACCGTGTTACATGAGGCGCCTCCGTGGACGCCACGAAAATTAAACAAAAAATTTAAATGTATGGCTTCATATATACATAAAACCGCGTTGTAAAAACCGTCTTGTACGAGGGTTTCCGAAAATTTCTGATCGTGTTAGAGCGAAACCGTGTTGTTGGATACCGTGTAATAGGGGGTTACCTGTATGTCCCTCGATTTACACCGTCGCGACCGAAACTACCTAGAAATGATAACTATTGTCTTCCTCGACAATTCACAAGAACAATGACGATAATAACCCTCATACGGCCGTACCGGAAAAATATAGATTCGTTAGTTTACGAAGTATACTACATAGAAGTACATCCATTAATGAATAACGTGGCGTGTATTAACTAAATTCTTTTTGTTTATGACCCTGTCATAAACCTATCGAGGTAATTATTTGGTAATTTAATATTTTTTCCTTTCGTACAAGATTAAATTTATTTTATATGTTATTAATATTTTTAGTATTAATTATGATGTAAATATTATTTTGTTAACATATATATTGTTATTGTTTTTATTGTAAATTTTATTTCTGTAAATTATACATGTTCATAAATGAAGAAGACTGACACGATCGTGTACCGTCTATCGTAGGCCGCATCAGCGCGAACGTACTCGGCATCGAACTATTCCATAAAAAATGTAATAACTTTTGCACCCGCAGCTGCCCGCAGCCAAATTTTATACAGCATAAAGTATACATCCCATTTTTAATGTGTATATAAAAATTAGCGCGGATACGGGCGGATATCGAAAGTATTTCATAAAACAAGGCGTAGAAAATTGGTTCATTGAAACTTTCTTGAAAACAATTATGTAAAAATTTCCAAAAAAAGTTTCTTTTGATTTTTAAACATTCCTAATCCTTGTTGATGCAGTTCCTGCAAATAGATTTACCATTAAGGTCCTGAGCATTAGATAGCAGGTGAAAATCATATTCTTCATTTTTAAGCTATCTTTAATTCTTAACGCTTGCATCCCTTGCCACGCTTAACAACAATAGATTTAAGAAATAAAAATGTCGTTTTTAGCTGCTACGAACATCTATCTTGATATTGCATATAAAATTATAGGCCTAGTCCGAGTTTTGTTTTTCGACTTTTGCACTCCTAAATTGCCGTTTTTCCCCACTGTGCGTCGCACGGTGGTTCCAATGACATATTTAAGTGGACAAAATTCATTTCTGAATATCGAAAAAAATTGTTTCACTGTAATCTAGAATAATTATACATTAAAACTCCTGAATATTATAACATTAAACCCACTTGTTCAATATTTACAGAGCGGTCAAAGTACGACTTCTAGCAAACAATTATTTGCGAATTGAGCGAG
Organism: Nomada lathburiana; assembly: GCA_963667235.1. NCBI lineage: Eukaryota > Metazoa > Arthropoda > Insecta > Hymenoptera > Apidae > Nomada > Nomada lathburiana. The sequence continues at coordinate 885,279 of OY763897.1, read as the reverse complement.
CACATGTCTTTGGTCAACAGAAATGCTCTGCAAAGTTGTTAAGATGCATTTAAGTTCTAATGTCATGATCGATTTAGCATCTCAAAGCATCTATTTTACCATAAATAACACTGTATTATTAATAATTTTTTGTATTGTTATAATTCGAAGTTCTAGTAAAGCAATTGATTCTTAGTAAAAACTGACATTATGTTATGATTCATGAGTCATGGAATATATGCTTCACGGGGCTCCACGCGCTATAATTAAGTATATGAAAACTAGAGACTATAAGCTTTCATTTAAAATAAAGTTCTACCTGCAAAAATTTGCACAAACCTCACCTTAGCGTTCACGCCCGGCCATAACCGAACGCTCGCCACCGTGCTTGCTGGCCGCTGAGACTTATCGACCAGGTCTAATGTATCCTATACTATGATAGATTACAATTTAGTACATTCGAGACCCATTCTGGTTTATTGTTGCCAACTCCAGTACTTCTGCCACCAAATATTCCATCACGATTTGAACGGGTCTTCGCCTTACCCTTAGCTTTTCCGTCTTTGACGCGCCCAGACATGTTGTGCGTAAATTTTGATATAATCAAATAAACTATAAAAGAATCGAATGAAATATGTTTTTATTCTGTTCTATACGTAAGCGCCCAGACTTGTTGTTATGTAATTTTACGCAATTAGTCATACTTTTGGTAAAAAAAAACTTTAACGCAAAAATAATTTGTTTTTCAACAATAAAATACTCATATAAGGCCAAAACCGCAAAAAAATAATTTTGGCCAGTTAGCACCAAGTATAATCGAACCACTGTGCATCGCGCGGAACTAACAGAATCTTGTTTGATTATGGGTAAACAAAGTTATGAGATCATTCATGAATTTCATTAAACGTATTACAATATTTTATTTTGTTTCACATTGGGATAAATGTTTCATAAATAATCCATGCAAATGATAATAATAATTCGCATTCCATAGTTAAAATTCATCGGAAAATATAAGTGTCCTAATAACTTTTGGTGTCACTTATATCCGACAATGTTCAAGAAATATGTAACTTCTCTTTAAAACTAGATACGAGTGAAGAGTATAATTTATTCACATTTTAAATGATAATCTAGGAGCATGTTTGTAACGGCGGGTATACCTGATGCACTAAAAGAAGCGCGAAGCTACTGCATATTCGTATTACGCAGCTGTATCGCCTAGTAATGACCGAATTTCAAATTTTCTATTTCAATGTAACACAAATTGTTACCATTTGTTATTGTTGTTATTCTTCATGAATCACCGCATTTATTATGCAAATTTTGTTCACCGAAATTATAATAGTCTGAATTATTTAAAATTATGTTTTTCATACTCGGGTTTTATTTTCCTGTTACTTAATTGTGTGCCACACATCGCCTTTTAAAAATTGTCCTGTTATATCAGAAATTACTTGACGCTATCCTTCACAAAGTCACAAATCTTTCTACCTACTATTATACAAATTCCTTATCATTGTTATCCAATTCCTCGGTATTACTTTATACATTTTTCTATCAGTTTGTCCATTTTTATTCATCACAATATAGCCCTTTTTTAAAATCACCTTTCCTCAACTGAGTACAACATAATTGTCACAATATTCTACTAAAATTCATAATTCCAAATGATCATAAGATAAATATTCTGTAGAAAGAAATTGAATGTATTATACAAAAATCACATCGCAACAAGGTAAACTCGAACTAGGAGCAAAACTAAACCAGTTAAGTATATTAATGGCTGGGTAACCTGAATTATCCATCAAAGGAAACCTTGCTATTAAAACGGAAGCAACTGGTTCGATTTTGAACATGCATATATCATCCAGTCGCCAAATGATGCACATACAGTCGAATGTAAAACTCCTTACACGCTTACAAATAAAATGTTTCATAAGCTACTTTTCCATTTGCATCTTTCATTAGAATATAAAGATAGGGTCCTTTTTTTATTCCTCAGGCTTATTTATATATTTATCTTTCTATCTAAATTATTAGAACTGTGCATTGGGCCTATGAGGAAATTAAAAAATAGTCAGCACTTACACGCACACTGTAATGAGAAAAATCGTAAGATACAGAAAAAGTAGTGAACATGATACTTGATGTAACATCATTCTTGATACTCGGTGCATCATTCAATTTAAAAAAAGAATTCACTTATATTGCTTCTGATTTCTCGAGTTTAAGTGTATTGTACATGTATTTCCATGAAATGCAAGAAATATCGTACATCCATCTTTAACTGATTTTGTAATACTGTATTGATACAACGTCTAAACGTTGAATATTGATTTTGATTACACAGATGTATTTTGAACATAGTCGTTTCAGTTGTAGATAGGAAAATACCTTTTGGTTCTATTGTATGTGTAACATTTTTAATAAATGTGTAATAATTTGCAGAATTCATACAATGATTTTCATTCCCATGGTTTGTTAAATATTTACCTAATCATTTATCAATTTGCTATTATATGCTATTATCGCATATTACGATTCAAATGTTAACAAATATTTACGAATCTTTATTATAATCTTATAATCCATTATTGCCTCTTTATCGCGTAGAATATTTATTTGCTTCTATCTTTATAGCAAAATGTTTATTACCAAACTTTATATAACAATTGTGTCCTATTTTTATCTAAAAGATAAACATAGTTTGTCAGGAAAATCTAGGACACCCTCTATACACACATATTGAACGCAACATTGAATCACGTTGCACGATAATTAAAACGATTTACAATGTTCACCTTTCGCATACAAGTAGAGGAGTGACCAGGTTATACAATGGGTTCTGGGGAAGGGTAGGGGGGTGGGGTGGTAGTGATGGTGGTCAGTGTAATTGTTTACATTTTGCCATTTTAATGGAAATATAATTACGTATTCCTCGAAATTTTATTGTCTCACCCCAGACATTTGGTACTTTAATTTAAAAGTTGTACTATCTATTATTATCAGACATGGATCATTGATTTCATATAATTGATACGGTTAAAGTTTAATGCTTCTATATGTATACATGTAGATTATTTTTATCGAATAGCAAACGTACTTGTGCATAACCCTTTTTTTAACTTAAACCGATGATAATTTAACCATTAATTGTGCCTCGATCTATACAAATTATTATATATTCTTTAGTAATGACAACAATTACAGAACCACGTGTAACATGTAACAACTATGTATATGTATAAAGAGCATTTCATTACACTCTGAATTTACAAGTAGAAAATAAAAGAATGATAATGTTATTTCTTATAATGTTTTACTTATTCAATTATTTAGTTAGCACAATTTCCCTTAGAAAAAAAGGGACCATAAAATAACTGCGGGGGTTAGCGGCATATAAAAATATATAGGGATAGAGGGGCATGGTGGAGAAGCTCAGGAAAAATGATTGCGGGATATCAACATTACTGATGATATGCTTATAAATAGTATACGTTGTGTTAGTATTTGTCTATCAAATTACAATAAAATAAATTGTCCGAGTTAAACAAAAAATATAAAAAAATAATGTTGAATCTAACGACGATACGATGCAACCATTTCTTTAAGACCAATTATTAGTTCCATCCTTTCTTGAAGTTAAATAATAAGACATACAAAAGTTCACTGTTTGTAAAAGTTCCAAACTAACTTTGAACGTCTGTTGACGATTTTTTCAATAGGAATCCACTTTTCTCTCTAATGTAGTTTGGAAAACATGAAATGCATCAATTGCCTAATGATAGTTTTTTTTCTTTCGCTTATTATTCAACAACTTTCCACAACAGTTCTGTCATCCCTGTTCTTCTTCTGCAGGTTCACTGTCTAAAATACACTACAACGATATTCCAGAGAATCGCAGTGCAGCTATATTTTCACCACTCTACTATATTCACTTCTGTAAATATAGCTCTCCGAGAATGCTGCAGTTTCGTTTCTGCATTTTGTTTCACAGGAGGGATCATTTCCTTCTTTCGTTTTCTTTTCAAAGAAAGATTTTCGTTTCTTTTATACAGTAAATTTATCGTGAGAAAATTTAGCCTGTATGAATGGCCACTTACGGTTCTACATTTGAACCGTAACTAAAAGTAACACGTTTTCAAACAAAAAATAAAATTGTACACCTGGGCAATTTGAGTAATTATTGCAAACTTTCATGTAGTATTTATATGTTAGAAATCTTCTAGAAATAATGCTTGCGCTACAGCGGATCTGGTGCAAGTGTGAGTAAAACACAGTTCTCTGAACACTAGGCAGGTTTTGGTACTATTTAGAAAGTATACGTTAGACACGTTATGAGCTCGTAAAATGGTTGAATGGATATTAAATAGAGATATGTAATAGGCATTATGCGTTACTGAAGGTCATCATAAATCGCTGCAACAATACCTATATGTTAATAATTTTATAGCAAGAAATCTGAAACCAGTCATTTTGGTTACCAGCCATCGGCAAGTGTCTGGTCTACGTGGTCCTAGCGATCAGCTACAAGACAATAACCTACCATAAAGTCCCTTAAAATACATCGCCGCTAATATACAGTACTCTCACGAACAACGCGGTTTCGATTGAACGCGGATGTTCTTTTTGGACATTTATTTCGAATTAATTTATTTAGCAACGCCTTACAATTTTCTTTATCCTTGGAGAATAAGAGAGGTAAGGAAGAACAAATGCAAATTATTGTCCACGTGAACTAATTCCTCAGAAATTGCCCATGCATACAAAAAATAAGTAGGTAGTAGCACCGAATTCAAACGCATAACGATTCGTTTCAAAACTTGAAAAAGCAATCGAACAACCAGTGTATGGAAAACTATAAATGTTTATATTGTGCGTGTACTTCAGTTTTTGGTAAGAGAGGATGTTCGGGGGAGCACTACCTGCACGCACTTCTTTAAGTATCATTAATTTGCTAATCTATTTCAGTAATTATACTACGTCGTGTCACTTTGACAATAGAAGTGTCAAATTATTTGCTAACATTTTTTTCTTCTCTACAAGCATGAAATTTATGTATATCTATTATAATATACCTTGTCTCTTTTTTTCCTTATACAGTAGAGCGCCAATTATCCGAACCAGTGTTGCATCGTCGCTAGTCCCACCACTGTATAATTATGTACTATGTATTGTACATATGCACATATATTTTTCGTAATATACTTTATATTTCAAATTGCAGCAGTAGTACCTACTCTTGTACTTAGTAAGAATGTCATTTTCGGTTTAATTCCTATAGTTATAAACTGGGTAAGTAGACATGTATACATATATTTGCACAATTGTATGTTGTAATAAATATAGAACGAAGCAATTCCACACTTCAATCTAAATACATATATACATACATATATGCATATACATTCAGAAACTTGAACACTTGTTATCTGCTTTTAGCTTTTATTTCGCTCTTTGCATTCCACACATGAAATTATTCTTCCTTTTTTCAACCATTTATCTTCACCATTTCCATTCTAAGATGCTTGTTATGTAGGAAGCCACTATAATATGAAGTACACATAAGGAATTTTTGTAAGCATATTGCTCTTACGTAACAGAAAGATGTGCACAAGGGAATATGTATTTTACACTCGAAAAAAATTATATTTGAGAAATTGTGTGGGCCAATATAATATCGGAGGCACGATCGAGTATGCAGGAAGTTTAAGAAAAAAAATAAGGGTGGTACCGAACTACTAGTGCAGAAAAGATCTGACCATTAAAAAATAAAGCTTGTAAAATATATAATATAAGAAATAATATAATATCTATGTATATACAGAGTGGCCCACATAATTTGCAGACCGCTAATAACTTGTAACGTATACGTTGTATGGAAAAAATTATGTATACAATAGATGCATTGCTTCCAGGGGCACATTATGTCGTGCATGTATGTACTTCTTGTATAGTTTGAGGCGTTTCGGAGATGTCCTAGTTAACTTTGTTATTTTAAATGGAATGCTATATTTTGTATGTCAAAATATGCACACATATTAAATTGCGAATATAAAAGTATTGACCTTTATTAGCCCTAAACCGCTTCCTTTGGTTAACAAAATTTTGGGATATCAAATCGGAATTTTTAAAGAGACAATACATTTTACTTTAGACTCCTTTCTTGCGAATAAGTGGGACTAGGGGTGAGTTTGATCCGATATTTCTTGACCCTCAATAATGCAAATAAATTTTTACTATTCAAAGGATTCCAAACACGTGGAACTTAAATTTTCAGTTTTTAATTTCTTAATTATTCTTTTTTAAACAATTTGTTACTTTCAGGTCAGACTGTACGGAGTAGCATTTGTAAATGTAATATACATTTTTCTTACCACTATCCTTTTGGGGATTTTCAGAAACAACAGTTTCATCTCAAACTTTACAGTTGCAATCTACAATAGTGGATTAATCCTGATAAATTTATAGATTCCATCCAAAGGTTAATAGTATTTTTATTCTGGACAAAGTGTTTCTTTATTGCACCGATTCATATTGAAAAGCTTGAAAATATTGTTAAATCTGTGAGTATTGTTGATGCATATACACGCTCATGACAGGCAATTCATTTTAGTCTGTTAGCGCTTCTATTATAGTTTACATAGTTCGCCGACTACACAGAATATTTCTTCCTTGCGATGTTCCACATTAAAAGGGTTGAAAGTGAATGTGAGTGAAGAGTGCCTGTGCACACCTGAACGGGTTGCAATAGAATGTTTTCACGAGTATTTTTCTTAGCCATCGGTCGACGAAATTTTTTTTTTCACCCAATTTCATGTCACAATGTATAATATATATTTACCAATTTATTATTTAGTAAGAGTCATTATTTCTGTGGGCCAATAGAAAGTAAATCAAATGAATTTTAATTATTTTGACTAATTGTATATAACATAGAATGTCTGTCTGTGTGCGAAATATTAACTCTTAAAACCTTTGACCGGTTTGAACCGTATTTATCATAGTTACAATCCAGGAACCTCCAGAAAATATAAGCTATCATCAAACCTCGATAGCCCAACTTCTAACATTTTATTTGAACCCAAAAATTCGCAAATTATTCATATATTACAATCAATTAGTTTCAATATGTTTGATTTTCACACTTCCATAAAGTGCTGATGTTCTAGATACGAGAAAGATGGTCAATGTTGAGTAGTTTGAGTTGGCGTTTAGGAAATATGATATTGATGCTTATCTATTTCACGTCGAGACAGACCCGAAAATATGTACTTGCAAGGTAACCGAAAATAAATGAAGATATTCCGACGTGTTCATGAAAAAATTCATAAGGTCTTGATTGTAACAGAAACATAAATACACTGAAACTTTTCCATGTTTACTAAAATCTTGAAAAATGTCCATGGCAATTTGTGTGTATGTTAAATATTTATTTACTAAAATTCGCCGTGGAAGAGAAGAACAGAGAATGTTGTCGGCGGTTACGTGTTTTGTGTAATAACACTTTCTTTTTCTTTTAAATTACGAACATTTCATAAATTACAAATAGGATTTGGTAATAGCATTTTTTGCGTTGAACTTTTTAATATATTTAAAATGAAATTGTATGTCATGTTAGCGTGTTGGAATCTACTTTTATACATACGATACTGGATGCATGATTACTTATTAATGTAGTATTAAAGCGTATGAACAACGAACAAGGTAAGCCAAAAATACTTAAAAATCAGATGTTCAATGTGTAAATTTTGCACGAAATGTTGCACCAGAATTTATAAGATGCTTTTAATAGAAGAAACTATCTATCTAGGATAGTCCAGAGTTAAATGATGCAATGTTTTTAATAATATCTGTAAATGCAGATAATTTATCAAAATATCGAAATGAAATCAATCACTGTTAACACGTGCAATATTAACCCTTTACATACGACAAGCGACTCTCACTCGCCACTTGGTTTACCACAAAAGCTCGAATGGCGACTGACAATGAGAGGAAACAATAACTATTGTGCGTACAGATATTTGTCCCTGTTTACGTTTTAAATATTTAATTCATGCGCAATTCGTATTACAACGTGGTTCTTTAATATTATTATTTGAAATTTCATCTACCTCGAGTTACCACATTTCTATACCAAAAAAAGGCCATTAAGTGCAAAGTGTTACTAATTAATTTCGAATTAGGAGAGATTAATCAATGATTCCACGTATCTAAATATAATCGAGGAAGTGAGTCCAGACAGTTGGCCCGTAATGTATATTTTAATGCTTATTATGTATTACTGTTTGCTTGCGTATGCTGGTCGCGGTCATAGCTTCGCGAGCACTATAAAGTACTTATTCCTAACTTAAAATACATACTGCATAATAAGATCATCAACGTGGGTCATCGCGAATCTACGCAGCATGAACAAGAAGTCATAGAAAATCACCGCCATATAGTACAACGCGTCCGAATAATATTAGAAAATATCGAGCAACGTGTTATCTTTTTTCTATTTCTATGTTATACATATTTTTATGTGGTTACCATTTTTTAAAGGTTTTAGAGAGGCTTTGGACGCATTTTAATTCGACATTATATTCTATTTGCAACAGATATTCTCTTCGCCTTTAATTGCATAAAATAGATACACTTATTTTTTGTTTACAATGTTTGATCAATACAAATTTTTTGTTTTTCATTTAGGTTTAACGTCGCATCGACACCAGGGGCATTAGCGACAATTTCAAATTATTAATCTTTGATTAAATTTTGTCATAAAGCTGAGTTTCCTTGAGGTAGTTTAGTGTGTCAGAAATGTGTGTGTCTAAGATGACTTCTATTCATTTTATATTTTATAAATTATTTATAATATCTCCATCGACATAGAAAAATATTATAGTGCTTATGTTACTAATAGGTTCTTAAGTAGCGTCTGCACTTTCACCTATCGATTTCATGATTGTTCCACGACCGAGCTGTGACTGGTTCATCGTTTCTAAGCATAAAACGATGGATTTAAACAAAAATGCGCATTCACGGTCTCGAAACATCGTTCCTGACGCCTCTAAACCGATTTAAAACGAGTTTATCTGCTGCGAATAAGAAGTTTCAGGCTACAGACCGAATTAATATCTTCCCAAGTGATAATTCGAACCATAGAGAAACATGTGAGCCCATAATTTTATAAGCATTATCGCATATCTTACGATATAAAATTCTTATCACTTTCAATATTATGGAAACATTAAAATATTAAATTAACATTATTTAATGAATATTAACACTTATTAATAACTTGGGGATAAAATGTTTAACTTACTATTCATCTGTTTATTCATTGTAGAATAATCATTAACAATTATTAAAGTATTATATCTTCGACTCAATTGTTAAATATAATATTTAATCGTTTCACTAAACCGACTAAATCTTTTGAATACTTAACGAATTCAGTGTCACGTTACAATGCAGTAGGTTTAGGCAACTGAGGCAACAACGGAAACGTGTTCACACTTGAAAGAAGAACAACTAAAATTGTACCCGGTATAAAACATAGGATATTATAATTTTACATATTACTTTTTTTTATCGTCACTATCTAAACAAGTATCCTGATAATTAATTGCACAGTAACAATGCACACATGATTTCAATTACCTTTTTTTTGTTTTTACTTAAGGTTTTTATATATCGTATTGCGTGCGTGAATCAGGTGACCTAACTCCAACCCAATATACTACACAGTTGAGACATTACTTTCAACTTTGGGCTTCAAGGCGAGCCACCCGAAACGAAACAGTTAATTACTTCCTCTGCCATTACAGATACAAAGATAGATTTAAAGCGACATTTGTATTATCCAGTAAATCTGAATAAGGTACGCAGAAACTTTATTTTTCCAAAAATCACTTTTACTCATTTCTGCTGTTAAGAATAAATCACCGACCTTCTCTAACATCAAATATTGCCATGTGTGTACATTTAATAGTATAATACTTATTTTATTTCATTTGTAATATGACAAGTCAAATTTATGGAATCAGCGACATTTATCAAAAACTAGAACTTTCATTCAGTGGAAATGAATGCTTTAAGATTCTAAATGAAATACCGCAGGTAAACGGTGCCGTAAGAAATAAATAAAAGATGCAGCGCGATCAACGATTTTACGTAATCAAATGTTGTACAAATATGCTTTAATCATTCTTAAATTGAAACTTTCTGTTAACGAGGGCACCGTATCTCCCATCTTCGAAATCTCGTATGTCTTTAACGCTACTCAGAAACATGTTCCCAACTCTAATTATACAAAATATTTCTTATAATGCGCGTCAATAAAATAAAACTGTCAATCACGACCAATCAAAAAAATATCGCTTGAAAGAAATTTCGCATTCACACATCATAATTATATTAGACATCTATTTTGCAAATTTTTTAACACTTTTATCAGAAAATGGTAGCAAAAACAGTTACTTCATTCTTTTGCATCCCAAGTCATAAATAAAATATCTCGAAGAATAAGTAATACTTAAAAACCCTACAAAAGGCCGATACTTCAATCTTCACTATACCCACAAAAAAAGAATTTAAAAAGGGAATTAAATTAACATATGAAAAAGAAACGGATTAAAAGCAGCTTTTTTTAATGTCGCGCAAGTGCGAGTCAACTGGTAACGGAAAAACAACTTACCGGTAATAACGTCAGCTGTGGAAGGTAAGCCGGATCTCGAATTTCCCCCACGAGTAGTCGATCCGTGCGAGAATAATTCACCGCTTCAGTCTCGAGTGAAAATCACGTACATGTCCGCGTGTAACGCGTACGCGTACACATATGTGAGTATACCAACCGATCTATTTATAAATTCTATATCGACTTTAAAAACTTTTGCGGAACACGCTACTCCACATTATACTGTACGTCGCGCGAACTTTAGCTCCCCCTTTTCTTCACAGGCCACTATTCCCTTCACAGATCTTTCTTTTTTTTTATCATTTCCCTCTTTCTTCCACTACTACTCACTGTCTGCTTTTCATTTCACCGTTGTGTGTGTGTGTGTGTGTGTCTTATCTTCTTTGTCGTTTATTCTTCTCCAGGTTTCTTGTTCTCTCTCTCTCTCTCTCCCTTTCGCTCGTTTCCTCGCCAGTTTCTCTATCTCTCTCTTCCTTGTTGCTTACGTGGTAGTAGTAATACACTTTCATGCGTGTCACACAACTCGGTATATCATACACTCGAAACACAACTTAAACGACTTTTCAAATTTCTTTCTTGCGCTGTTGCTCCTGCGACGATTTCTGCGGATAACAGTTGGAAGAAATATGAAATTAGTATTTGGTGTTTGCCGAGTTTGACCGAGCCGAATATGGACGGCGCGACGCGCGCGCAACAGTGCACACAATTACGAATTGTTTTTGCGTTCGGGCAGTTCGTTATTCTGTTACAAACGCGACAAAGGGAACTCCGATCGACAGGGTCACGGAGAATTTATTATTTTTTTGTATTTTTTTCTTTTTTTTGTGAAATTGAATTTCTGAATTCAATTTCGTCAAAGAATGATGCAATTTGGTTAACACAACATCGCAAACGTTTATGTGCGCATGTGTGACAAGGATGGAAATTCTAGCACATATGTATTTTGTACGAAATACAATCGAGTAACCCTTACAATCACTGTTGAAAATATGAAAAACGTGCTGAAAATTCGGTTGCACGAATACTACGTACTCGTACATGACACACGCGTGATTTAAGCACTGATCGTATCGATGATGCATGTATATTTTGGAATGTGTGTATACCTTCGTTATCGTGGGGAAACGCGACGACGCGGCTTCTATACGACGATTCTCTATTCCCGTTTGCATTATCCTTCGATCGACATTTTAATCGCGTCTCACCGTTATGCGACTATTTATTTAACGAACGTTTCCCGACCCGATGAAGGAAGATTATTTAAGACGAGCGGAGAGAAGAGTATTGTAAAATAAATGGTGTGGGTTGCGTCGGTGCGAGGAAAAAGAAAAGGTGAGGAAACGAGTTGAAAAGGAACGGAAAAGGGAATACAAAGGAGGGATGAGAAAAAAAAGTTGATCGTCAAAGATGTCGCGTTGCCGTCGCTGCGAACACCGCAATTTTGTCTTCTTTTAACCGACTGACCCTATCACCGATTAGGAGGAGCGCGTTGCACACCACTTGTTCTCACAACTTCCGGTTCAGCTGTTCGCACAAAGGTCTGCATATCTTTCAGTGCCCCGCTCTCCACGAGAGTCTTGGTGGCTTCTATCTTCCCGCCTCCCCCTTTCACCTTGTCTAGCAACACTCACAATCAGTGCGGGTACACCTCATAGAAACGCAACAGCTCGACAATCTCATCACTGCCACGTGGCTCACACTCGACGTACACCCTATATTCCACTCGCGATCTCTCGTTGCCATTAAAACCATAGTCATTTCCGTTCTCCTTGCCGATACAAGTGATGTGTGTATTGCTGCCGGTGTGGATGCTGTTACCGCTACTGCTGCCACCGCACTCGTTATCACTCCCGTAATGATGCAAAGTTATCGACAAACTCGCTTTCATCGCGATCCTATTGTGTATTGTCGCTGTCGATCAACCGTTATTTCGCAGTTCTACACGAAGCGAGTCACCCTCGTTCGTAGTAGGCTAGCACAGTGCGTGTACGGTGCACGCACTGTGCACGCTTCCCGCGCACGTGAGCCAGCGCCGCCAAGAGAAAGAAGTTGGATGACTTTCAAGATGGCAGATCGAGAAACACACACGCGTACACACAGTTTACAACGCGTATACGAATCGCGCGAACACTTACGCGCACATCTGCAAGCAGCAACGCGACTCTTACCCGAAAGATGACCGAAATCGACCGAAGTTCTCTTCTCTTCGTTTCTGACTTTCTATCAACCAGTCGTTTCTTCGATCACCACCAATTCCTGCGCTACGTCTTCTCCTTTTTTCGTATATCTCCTACGTTTCGTTTCCATCCGTTCTTTGGTAGGAACTTTCGTTGCCGTAAATATTGTTTGTTGCGTTTCCTTTTCTTCTTAACGGTCAACAACGATTTTCATATTGTTACGTGTGTTCATCCGAGTATTTGGACATTTCATCCTTAGGCGCATTCTTGTTCTTGTACTTCTGTGTGGTGACAATGGCAGCAACGGCAATAGCACGGCAGTGTTTCTGTAAAAAAATGTTATCTATTGATATTCTGTTTCCGTGCTATCTTAACGTTATCATTAGGCTTTATCGTTTCAATCTAATGGTTAACTTTTTCAGTTAAAATTGGTTAACAGAATCTTTAAAAAGAATATTTAAAAAATTTAGTTATAAAAAGGATTTAGTTAAACTTGATTATCTTAATATAATTGCCATATAATTTGGTAACTTGTAGTCTATAACAATAAGGACGAAAATTCTCAAGTGCCAGATCTAATGCTACCCTACAACACCCAATTATAGTGAACTAAACTGGCATATGTAATAGAAATGATAAAATTTGAATGACCGCCTAAATGAATTATTAACGAACAGTTTTTGTTTCTGACGTCAGTAGGGATATACTACTTTCTACATCTAGGTATATTTTTTGTTGGAAACCAAATAAGATTTGAGCGGTGTGTGTTTTCATAGGTCAAATTTGTATATACTTGAAACTCCCACCCATAATTTAAAATTTGAAATCAGACTAGGTAAGGTTTGTGAGCCTGTATGGTTTTTTCATTATTAAGCAATTATAATGCATAAATTCTGTACTAAATATCCGTTGACTATAAATTTTCCGCTTGCGTTCTAACTAAAGAATATTATGAAATTTATATGAATTTTCATTAAATAGTGAATTTGAGAAAATAAAACAAATTCAATGTATGAAAAAATTTATCGCGTTTGACATTTAAATATGTCATCGTGACCGTAGTAGGTATAAGCGAATCGAACTGGACAGTAGAAGGTACCTACGGCTAACTAATACTATTACTAAGAAAATTTCAGAGCTTTATATTACACACATCAGCATCGAAAATTGTTTCATCAATGATCAATATCTTGAATACGTTTCACTGTTCTATAGATCTCCAAAGTAAGAATAGAGGTCTTTTACCTTGCAAAGTAAAGGTATAGCTATGCTTCGTGATGTATTAGTGGTGCATTTATAAGTCTTGACTTATGAAAGATTACGAAACGCCAACGTACAGCCAAAAAGGATAAATGAATATAAATAAGTTACATAGAAAAACGCTTTCATAATTATAATCATTAGTATATTGTATAACAAAGGGAATAAAATAGTAAACTGCAAAAATTGTACTAAAAATAATTGATACTATGAAATCGTCATATATTTTACTATGAAATGAATGTCTTAATAAATTAACTTGTTAACAATAAATGAAGTATAAAACCTGAAAATATTGGCGGAATTTTATAGATAAACCTTTTTTTCGTTTCATTAAATAACTTTAGGATTATTTTCATTTAAATAAGTATAGCTCATTTTATTATTCGTCTTTCTCAAGTTTATTTATACTAACGAAATTTTCATATTTGTTGTGAAATATTAGCCTTTTAAGAAAACTTTTCAAGTGCGCCTAATACAAGAAATTGAATGCAAATTCCAATAATATGGGTATAATACAAATATAAGATTTAGAAATCTTCAGAAAAACATAAGGAAAAGAAAAGTCATAAGACCTACAAAAGTATAATAGTACAAATTACTATCACTTAATAACGTTATATATCTTGGACGAATTTTAAAAAATTGAATATTTATTGAATAAATATAGTAGTCACGTGTTCTCTGGACACATTTGGAAATGAAAAAATTTTAATATTTAATTAAAAACCATAAGTTCTATCGTCGGAAGAAATAATGATCATTGCGACAAATGAATTAATTACTATCAGTATACTACATTTTAATCATTTAAAAAACTGACATTTTTTCAAACAAATTGAAAAATGTAATAGTTTATGCCTCATTAATTGCAATGTAATCCTAATTGTATTTAACGCATACTTCTTATTAATATTATATGCGCCTAAAGGTAGGTCGTGTTAGGGAATTTTTTTAGAGGTAATGACTAAGTGAAAAGTTTCGATTTTTTCAGATTTTGTTTATGAATCTTTCAGTTTATTCTCAAATTTTTATAAGTAACAATATTACAAAATGATGGACATATTCGATAGGTCTGAAATCTCTTCTGTAGAAACATCGGTTGCTGGCCATCATTGCCGCCACGGAATGAAACGTCCAAACTAAAAAATTCTTTTCCATTTATAAATGTATTACACCCATAACGTAGAATAGAATTTAAAAAAATTTTAATTACTACAGGAATGACGACTCTTTGAAGACAGGAAACCTTTGGTTACAAAAAAAATTAACTATAGACAGTTTTAATAAATTAAATAATTGATACATCGAAGAAACCCTAAGCTACACCATTGAATGCCTGACAGAGAATATCCCCTTTTGAACCTAATGGAATATGCAGTTGCAGAGATTTTGTGGCGGCCACGTTAAAAACATGGTTTCGAGAAAGATGTAAAAGGAGATGTAAATCAAAATGTTCAGGAAAATCGTCGATTCATTCTAACTCTCAATCATACTTTCTCTGACTCTGAATGTAATAAGAAAACATCAAATTACATTCTTGTAAGCGACAAAAAATTGGCCTAATCTAATTAGAAATACATATGGCGTGTTTAGAAATTTGTTTAGTATACATAATTTGTACTTATTTCATGTAATATAGTTACTAATTACCATTCATTCAAGTGGACGAAGTGGTATTATTTCTCAAAATAATGTTTGTATACATTTTTGGAGGGGAAATTGTAAATAATAATTGATACTAATATTTAACAATAAATTCAACATTCTGTGCATACGCAAATAATATAAACCCGACAAATACGCTTTTTGCACATTTTAATACGAGCACGTTAATCCTACGACACTCTTCTCCAAAGTTGTCTTTACATTGCAGACATTTAAATGTTAAATTCAAACCTATGTAGATAATAGAACGCACGTGTCCCTCGATTTCGCTCGCCCCGCGGAATGTGAGAAGTTTTATCATAACCAAGGTTTGACGTATCGTGGGTGTGTACACGTTGGAAGTGCAAAACTGATTACCGTCACGAGCGCAAAAACAAGAAACCAATACCCAATATTTATCCGATATTTTTTGTTTGCAATTTAAATACTTATTTCGAAACAAATACTATAATACATTGTCTATCGTAATAATTTCTTTGGAAAGGAAAATAAAACCTTGAAGAAATATTATTTGAATGATTTTTAACACCTTAGTGTTCTTAAATAACAATGTAATGTTGATAGGTAATTTCTTCAAGTACAGCTGCTTTCAAAATTGAGTGTACAGTAGTAGGAAATGTATATTTTTTAGCATACAAACAATGAAATTGCTGCAATGATAAAGAAGATTAAAGAAATTGTATAGTAACTGTACAATTATAATAATTATCTCTTTGATTATGCCAAGTTTATTGTTTGTATGCTAAAAAATATATTTGTTATTATTTTACGCTCAATTTTATACGTCACTATATGTATAAAAAATGTGGTAACATGAGTTTTATTTTGCATGCGGTCAGGAACTAATTCTTTATAATCTTTGGCTGATATTTAAATACTTATCAAAAAGGTAGTACTGCTAATATAATTGTCGGTACTTCACAAAAAGTGGTGGTACTTCCTTGCCTTGGAAATATTTTCAAATTTAATTCTTGGAATCACCTACAAACGCGGTAGTAGAGTTGACCCCCGAATTTTTGTTGTTGTAAATTTTGGAGTTAGCAGCGTATTTATTTCGAACTGGTCATTCAGCTTGCCTTTATTCTTTATCGTGTATCATGAGGGGTTGATGATTTTGACATTATTTTAAATGAATATTGTAATAGTGTCCGTGTAGTAAAACCTGACTTACTAGTAATAAACTAAACGGCTAACAGAGAGATTTTATTATAACAATGCAGTAATAGCACGTACAGCATGCGAAATAAACCTTCCAATCAACAAGAGATTACTATAGGTAAGTTTTCGAGTCAAAAATTATACGTGGATTTCCGATTACGCGATCGTCTAGTCCTCGCGTTGTTTAACAGTCAACAGTACACATCGTCACATAAAACATGAATAATTCGCACAGCCAATGCGCAAGTAAAATGTTATAATCACTTTATATCTCTAAAGCTTAGTAAACAAATATTCGTTATCAACACATGTATAAAGACTGTCTCCATTCAAATATAATTTTAGGCCGATAACTATAATCGACGACAGTATAAAATGAGGATTAAAATTGGGATCAAAATGATATTGTTTTAGGAACACAATTATTTTCGCTGATGGTGTAATTAATAGTAACCAGTATAGCAGTGTGTAAAGCGTACAAGAATTCATTCCATTCCCGCTGAATACATACCATCCGAATTATTATTATCTTGCTAAACCTAGAACGGTCGATAGCTCCGCAGTCGTTGTGACTCAAAGTCGAGCCGAGTCGAACCGAGAAGAGTCGAATCACACCGAACTGGACTGTATAGTTTTGCAACGCGTCAACGCGTAAAAAGGGCGAGTGCGAAACGATAGATCATACCAATGAAAGAATTGTGCGCTTCGTCTGGCAACTCTTTTACGCATTCCGATCCTTTCCGCTTAATCATGTCAAGAAATATCGTGGAATATTTCTTTTATTTCTTTTCAAACTGCCATTTTTATATAATAGTTTACGAAATGAAGAAAAGAAAATCAGTACAGATAAATAACCCGCATAACCTATATAACATCGCGAACTTTATTACCCCATAAACTATACGCATAATATGTACGTAGTTAGTTCACGTGGTGCGTTTTTAGGGAAAATTGTCATCGTATAATATTCCCTAATGTTTGCATTCCTTTCATTCAAAAGCAGACAAATTTGACGAAACCTACTCCCGCTAATATTTGTTGATATAACACAGTGCCTCCATTAACAAATATTTCTTTTTTTTCGGAAGTATCGACGGGAAAATATTTTACACGAGAACTGTATTTACACTAAAAACATAACTGAAGCACTAGAAGAGGAGAAGAATTTGATTATGAAGTATTGCAAATGTTTTTATCACGTACATCGTACATTGTATATGTATTATAATGAGGACGAATATCAGTAACATGTATGGAATGATTGTTAATTTTCACGATTAATTTATCTATTTTCTTTTAGTACGGAAATAACGGGCAATGCAATTTATAGAACTACAGAGTAAAGTAATGTACAAAATCCGCGTATTCTTTCTCATGCCCGATCTTTTACATTGAATTTACGTGGGTAATTGCGTTTACTCAAGAACACTTAAAACTCATAAAAAACATAGTACATGCTCCCGATTTTGTAGTTCCAAATCTATAGATATATAAATATATTATATGTACGTGTGTATAACGTTGTTTGTGCCGAAAAAAGAATGTTATAAAATGAAATTTGCACATTGAACGAAGTATGCGTGCTTTCACTTTATATATGATCAGGAAGTACATTTCTTAACATTATTGAAAAAAAAAGAGGACGAAAATAATTTTCCTCTCTATACTGATTTGCTTAATGAACTGAAATAAATTACGCAATATTTACACGTACAAGTAACTAATAAACAAATCTGCTCAATAACCAAGGAAACAATAAATAATGGAAGATATCGCGAAGACAATTTTGAAAACATTTTATCAAATACGAATGAAACCTAAACTAATAAATTGAAGAATATAATTTTTCGCCGTCTATTCAGCATGTGCTTTACTATTTATTTTTTATATTGTAGTTTATTTATGTTATTATACCACTTTACGCAATAATTATAAAATAGAATATTATTTTTTAAATATTTACGATAATTTAACAAATTTCAAACCATGAAATAGAAAAACAAAGTAATACATATTTTGTCCCAAAGTAATGCCTAAATAAATCTTCCTACATACGAATGAACTAACCTTAGATATTGTTCCGTACAAAGAAAACAAAACATCATTTATAAAAACTTACTAGAAAGAAAATTGCTTTTTTGTATACATAACGAAAGCAAGTTTACCACTATTTCTTATCATTTTTAGAGTCCAATATATCTTGTTAATAACAGTTGCACAAAAATCTCAAAAGCTTTGTAACATCAACAATTTGACAAGGTGGGTATAAATACAAGAATGCAAAACCAGATGTAAGAAGTCAGAATGGAAATGTACAATGTACGATGCAAGGCGCACAAAAATCGTACCTATCTTTTTAAGACAATATCATCTTGCATTTGAATCAAATAAAAGAAACGACAATAGATTTATAAACTAATATAAAATATGAGCGACACATTGTGTGAATATGAGGATCCACAATAAAAAAAGATACATGAACAGTATCAAACAACAAATCATGTGCAATCGAAGTTGAAAGTGTAGAATCGCATATGGCCCCGATAAGAAATTGGTAAATCGTATTTCACGCTTATAGAAAATCACCATAAATAGAATCAAAGTACATACAAAGAAACTTACAAGAAATCAAATTTGTAACTGGAAAAAATTGCAAGGCTACGAAATTGAAGAATCATATTATATTTTGCACGAACAGAAAACTGCAAGCTGCCGAAATCGAAGAATCGTGTTTTGTATGACTAGAAAATTCGCTTGCAATAAGAATCAACGACTTACATTTGGCTCGAGTAAAAAATTGCCACTAATCGAAATGGAGGTATCACGTTTTGCATCAGTGAACAATCGGAAATGGACGAAGTCGGTAAATAGCGTTTCACATAACACGATGTGATAAAAAGTTTAAGAAATCGTAATTTCTGTGAATAGAAGATTGCAAGATATTTGAATTTAGAAACTGAGCTTTGTCCAAACAGCATTGTGGGAAAAGTTGAAAACAGGGAATTAAATTTGATGTAAGTAATAGATCGCAAAACATCCACACTGAATAATCACCCCTTAAACGAGTAAGATATCCCAATAATTCGTCAAATTATATTTTGCACGATTAGACAATTAGAATACACGTTTTGAAAATTTTGTATCTATTCACACTGCACACCAGCTAAAATTCTCAAAACTAATGTATTCCTAAACGCCGCTGTAAAATTAAAAGCACTTCGATCTATATTTCTAATAAATTTCCCAAAAATTATCCTATCGTTTATTACTCGTATAATAAAAAAGCAAAAATAACAATTAAAAGCAAGTATTAAAAAACAGGATTTATCTCTTTTAATTTACTTTACAATTCTTTACCATTTTTAATGTTCATACTAAGAAATTGTTTAATTTGTCCAAAAGAGAATTACACTACATGTATATTGCAATAATGAGGTTCGAAAATGAAGATGAATTTAGAAAGAAAATAGAGCATTGAAGCAAGCTTGTTGTAGGATCCTCATGTTGCAGTGGAATGAAAACATTTATTGCGCGGAATGTACTTTGCACAATAGAAAATCGAGCTATTATTGAAATATTTAATACCTGAGCATCGAAACGCTATTCCTGATCAGTCACTTTGCAGATAACTGATAAGGTTCTTGATACTTGTAGGGATCACTTACATAACAGTGGGCGTGCACAGAAAATTAAATGCTCAACGTCTTCAGATACGATTTTCTTTTTCTCGAGATGATGCAAAAATAAGCGTAAAAAATGCCTCGAATTCAGCTTGCATAGAACCAACTACATACCTCAATGGAATCATGTACATACATATGTGTACAGTTTGAGAGAAACCGGCATACCACAGAGTGGGTGTCTTCAACTTGAATCGATTTAAAAATAGAGCTAAGCCTAAATGTCACTAACATTGAATGAAGAGAACGGTAGGAGCGTGGTAAGACGAAAAATCGTTAGAAGAAATGCTATTTTATTTTTTTTTTTTGCAGCAAGCCAATGCCCGATGGAATATGCATTCTTCGTATATGCTCGTATATACTGCCCAATGGAAAAGAACGCGACTTTAACGAAGTTTTGCACAATTATCGAAAGAAGAACAATTTCCGAGCTCTTATCTATTGAATAGAATACAATGAATCACTGATTTCATTCGCCAACTATAAAACGTAATATGGTCGTTAGATAGGTGTTGAAGATATTGTATGAAAAACAACGTAGGTGCAATGCAAAAGAAGGAGAGACACGTCACCAACGCATCGGTTCAACAGTTGCGTTCGAGTTCGTTTTGTTCCCGAGGCGGTAAACGTATCACAGACACGGTCAAGAGAATCGCGAGAAACTGTAAAGCGTTTTCAGTATAATTCACTCGATCAGAATGTAACAACGTTCCTTTCTTTTTTTTTTGTTTTTGAACATATAACAATTACATAACATACGTACGATTTTGTTCGTTAATTAATCACACGCTGCGTTGTTATCTCTCCAAGTTCACACGAAAAGTGGTCGGAATAAGATATCGCCTATTATTAGATTTGCTATTTCAGGATCTTGAATACTCTCCAGCACGCTCTGACACTGCGCTCCGGACACCATTATAAAACGCGATTATTCGCGAATGTATAAACGTAGAACTATGCTTGCCGGTACAGGCAGGGAACTTTAGAACTCCTACGATACCACCAAAGCACAAGTTAAGTCCGTTTAGACAACACCTTTCAAATCGTCGTTGTGAAAATGAACACGCCACACAGAGTCTAAATACGCAGGCAGCTAGACACAGCGATGTATCACAGGAAAATAGCAGAAGTAACACTCGGTCGGTAACTTTCAGTAGACACCATGAAGCACCACGTAAACACGTTACATACTCTTGATAATCTCAGTGCACAGTTCAAATATAACGAAGTGGTGTCAATATGCGTAAACGACGAACAGACACCACGGGAACTGCTAGAAACAGGAGAAATCGTGCATAGTGGCCGATGTAGGTTGAAGAAACATAAAACAAGTAAACTGCCACGGCACGGATAAACGAATCGATGGATCGACCGACGAATGAACGAACGAACGACCGATTAGAACGCACTTCAAATGTTGCTGATCAACGTTGCGAATATACATGGTTTCACTATTGTACACTTCGTAACACCACTGTAAAACTGTTTCAACTTTTCTACAAGTGCAGACAGCAGACGTTTTTCCTTTTTTTTCTCATTGCCCTTCTCCCTGTTTATACTATCCGAAGAATAAACAGAATAAATGAAAAGAGAAGGAGTGAAAGGGGAAGATTAGGGGGGGGGGATTGTTAGAATGCACTTTACAATGCAATTTAACAGTTCACGATTGAGCATATATAAAAGAATGATATTCCATTAAATTTGTGTATATTGTTCAAAATAAAGGATTGAAGAAGAGGAGGATCGCGAATGCATATGTGTTATTGTGTGCATTGCGTGTACGTACGTGTGAGCGCGTATGTGAACGAAAGAAAGAAAGAAAAATGGAAAAGGAGCCCAAGTAACATCTTTCAACAATTTTGTTTCTTGTACACCAACATTGCTTTCATTGATCACTGGTCATCTGAGAGTTTTACACACCTCAGACAAGTTTAGCACGAACGGGAACGTATCGGTTAGTTTCACCACACATTTCTTTTCTCTTACCCGAACTAGCCCGTGGTGTAATCCTGAGCGGCGGCCACAGTGATTAAAAAACACGCGTCTTACATTCGCGCCCCAACGAGAAGGGTAGTCGAAATTGTACGGTCAGTCCAACGTTTTCAGGGCCGCCAGGTTAACGTCACGAAATCCACCGACACAACCATAGATCCAAACGGTGGACGGACGGACGTAAGGACGGACGGCTGGCTGGCAGCAGGCAAGGCGGAATCGCTGAGAGGTTCGGGGGAAGGGGAATTGAATGCGGCGGGGCGAGGGTACAGTTTCATGATACGGGGCAGGTGGGGTCATAAGGGACCGGGGACGCGTGAGTTGGAGTGGGGCGGAAACGACGGAGAACGAGCGAGCAACCGAACCGACCGACGACGAAGCATCGCGGGGGACGGAGCTCTACGCTAGCTCAGGACCGTTTTCTCTTGGTGCTTATGACGCCACCGGTATTCGTATTGTGATCTTTTTCCCTTTTTCTCAGTATTTTCACTTATGCTATACCGCTATCTGTCGAATTGTGGATCGTTTACAAAATATATATGAGTAGTTTATAACGTTACGAATAAATGGAAAATACGGGACATTTATTTTGCATGTAAAACAAAACACTGAAAAGAGAAATATGTATCATGTATACTGTATACATCTCGAAAGAGCTTCGCGACTTAAAGGTGATAGCTTAAAAACCCAATATGTTATAGACATTGAGAACAATTTTACAAGCTCTTTCGTGTGGTACAGATATGTTATGTATGCATGTGTACGTCATTTGCATGTATTTTGCATTAATTGGTAAAGAAAACTAGGATAAAATACTTTGAATATTTGAAATGTTTGTACCATTGTCAACACTGATCAATGTACATACTTTGGAAAGGACTTTTCAATGCCAACAAATATATTTAAACTTGATTATCCACGTGATTACTTTTTGGGGATGCATAGATAAATAATAATGTCCACTTGTTTAAAATATTTATTAAGAATTTGAAACATTGAAGAGCTTATGGAAAATGTCTGACAATAAGCAAGTTAAACCGCATAGTTCTAAAGATTAGAATGCTTCCTCTCATTATAATCAATCATTTATGTTTCATGGAAACGTATATACGCATTTAAAGATAAATTTTAATAAATCAGAATGATTTAATGCAATGCAATGTACAAGATAAATATCAGTACACAAATGTGAATTTTGCTATTCTATAATTTAACTATAATATTTAACTTTGGACGATATTAAAACAATCATATATTGTTATTTACTTATAAACAGCGTTAATTCACATACGATTAGAATTTTACACATTCTACATTTCTCCTTCATGATTTGGGTACATGAAACTGAAAAGTTTTTCGTATTTCCTTACCTCAATCATTTGCGTTTAAATAGAATCACGTAGGACATTACACATCTAGTGAAATTCCTCTACATGTTGCATTTAATTTTCAATGGCTACAAAATTACCCTTTACGAATATATGCGCAACGTAGGCTGAACCAGTATGTACAGCACTGCAGCGGGCACAAGCAAACTCGCTGCCTTTGCGGCCGGGTAGTAGGGAAGAGAAGGGTTGAGAAGGGAAGAGCAGAGAAATGAAGGGAAGGGGCAGAGGGGTTATGAATAGTACTGGTAGGGATGTCAGCCGTTGGAGGGAGAGGGTATATGGTTGATCCTGGCCGCGCACACCCAGAGGTTAGAAAATGATAGAACGAGCGGTCGAATGAGCGAAAAGGAACGGAACAGTGCAAGAGGGCCCGGCAACGATGCATTACTGGCATACGCATGGCAACGTCGCAAAAGGCTTCATGGACGTCAAGCAATCCACCAACACACCGAGTGTACGGAGAACGGCAGACCAGAGAAGGAAAGAATCCCGTTTTACAGAGTTGAAGGAGATAGAAAGAAAGGGAGGGGGCCAAACACACGAAAGAATGAGAGATCTACTGAGTTTAAACAGGCTACGAAGTCTTGATCTACGATCTCATGAGATTTCAAAAAAGCGCTTGATATATTCTAAACACACATGTGTATTTATATATACATAAGCAGGGAAGTGATGCAGTTTGGTCACCTAAAAGCGCATCACGCACGTTGTTTCGTAAATTCAAATATACGACTGCTCGCACGTTGCGGCATTATGTGCTCTCAAGGACTAAAAGATGAAATTTTATTGTTATATGTCAGTACACTGAATTTGAACCACGAAGTAATTATAGTAATTTACTTACCATATACATACTGAAAAAGAGACATGCTATTTTTATATGCATTTAGTTCATAGATATTTATTAAAGGGGAACAGGCCTTCCAAGATTTTACACAAGAAATCAAATACTTTAACAATCGTAGACGTTTCAATTGAATCCTTAAATCAAAAGTCACTCCAAAACTTGCTGACTTTACATTTCTTGAGTGAAAAAGAAGCAGGTACATAAATAAGATGTCCAGCAACAATGATAAAATTTGACTAATGACGAAGCAACATTCCTTTATTCCGCAATCGCAAAATCGCATAGCCCGTTGCAAATTTGAAATTAGCTCAGAGACGGAACAGAATATGGTGTCCGCAAAACTATACCTAGGCAGCAAAGCCGCCAGGGGCGTAGACTACACACAAATTGATCCCTGTATCATTTCTTGATTATCGATATATTGTCACATTAATAAACATTAATGTGAATCCATAAATTTTCCTCTTACATCTTTAATAGAAGAGCACCATATTGCAGTTTTTAAATATCGCCAATCAATATATTACTTTTCTTCTACCAAGAAATAATAACAGAAGTGGAACTGTAAAACAATAACACTGATTACTCGATGGCGAAAGGGTGTGGCAGCGCCATTGAGTCGTTACACGCAGGAATAGAGCTAGTGGGATAAATGTGCGATGTGTACAGTTGTGTGCGCGCACGCGTACATACATGAGTGTAAGTGAATAAGCGAGAAAGAAAGAAAGAAAGAAAAGAAAGGAGGAAGGAAAGGAGGTACATCAGACGAAGAAAGAAACTGTCCAAGCGCAAAAGAAACGGAGAGAAAAAGAAGCAAGACGGATATACAAAAAGAGAAACAAAAATGAAGAGAGAAAGAGAAAGAGGGAGAAGGCAGTAGAAGTGGCGGAAACTCGGAGCGGCGGAGCGCGGATGGGGACAAGGATGAACCATCTTAAAGGGGATAGCATGAATCATAAGTAATCAATATTATACCTGCGACCGATATAGAAAAATTTTGGGCCACATTTATTTCGTTATATTTATAAAAACTGTTATTTCCGAATTACCCCTTTATTCATATAGCACTTTCTCGTATAACGATTATGTAATTTTAATAAAAAAAAATCAAAAAATTGCTTTGTATTATAAGTTTCAGATCTTTGTAAGTAGTATAATTAGTTATGTGTTTTAAATTGGTTCAATAGCATAATACAGAGTTATGTCTTAGATTTCTCTTTAAGAATGAAATTTGTATATATCAATGTTGCGGAGAGTAGATCAAAGTTGTTCAACAAATAACAATAGTAATGTAGATCGAAAGTTGTTTGAAAACCACAACGTTATACAAATTATTATACCATATCAAAGTGAAATAATAAAAGCAATAAAGTAGCATTAAATAGTATAAATGGTAAGAAACATAAAATTTCCAAGCAGCCCAGAAAATGTGTACTATCGCTTTAATAATCCGACAGCATCGGAATTTACCTGTTCATGTTATTTTGGAATCATATTCCCTTCGATAGCCGTGAGAATGGATACTCACAACCAGTGTATAGAAATTTGTAAATAAAAGTAGTACTAACGTGAAAAGAGACAAATAAATTTTTACTTTATGATCAATAGCTATTTTAATGACCGCAGCAGTTAGTTTGTAAGTATAGAACCTGCACTAGCTTTGTTATACAGTATCTGTACATGTATACATAAATATATGTATCATATGCAATTCCTTAACTTTATCGAATCCTGATTGATAACTAATATACATAAAACACGATTTAATTTTGCAAAATTGCAAGCAAAATTTTGTTATATAAGAAAGACACTGCCAATACCGTTATGCAGTCTTTCATTACGTTTTAACTATAACTTGTAGTTTATTACGTTCACATGTGTCACCAAAGGTACTGCAATATAACCTTTAACGATCTAGAAATTTATACTTTTTTTTTTGTTACGAGTTTTTTGTTTTTGTAACATTTCTATGTAATTCTCAATGTATTTTCGTATCATAATAGCAACTTGTATATTCTATTGTTTCTTCAAAAATTTGTTCTTTAAACAATATATCTTTCCTGATAGAAGTACATACTTTCCCGTTTTAACGTATTAAAGTCAAACTACAACCTACAATATAACGTAAATAACTTATACACACGACTTTAAATACTATCACGTTGAATGTTTGAATGTCATTTTTTACATTTTCATATTTTTAACCATAGGCAATTCTAGATTGGTATGGATAGGTTCAGTTTACATTAGGCTATTATTATTAAGTTTATAGATACGATGTGTAAATTATTTATAAAAACGAAGGAAAACGTGATTATATTGCAATACATGATATTGAATATTGTTTTATATAATAATCTATTCAGTGTACAGATGAATGTATATTCATTATCCTATGCTTTCCTTTCAATAGTACTATTGTTTTAAAAATATGTTTCTACTTATGAAATGACATTATTATATTATTATTTTCTTATAAATACGTTGCTAATCCAATTTATCTTCTTTAGTATTCCTTTTTCAACTCTTTACCATTAATTACTCAGTATCCACTCTTACTATCTTATTTTGTAGATAATTAAACTATCTTCTATTGTATAAATTGATTACCATTTTTTTTATAATATCTTTTTCCTCCAAACTAGTTGGCTTACGTGTAGTTCACACTATCTTTGTAAACGATACAAAAGCAATTCTATCAGTTTTAATATAAAATACTAATAATTTCTGTTTATATTATTGAGGTGAATTTGTCCGGTATGTCAAAGAATATGAAAATACCTATCCAAAAACTTTAAAATTATATGACACACGCATTCAAAATATTAAAAGATCCTAATGAACGAAAGATTAGATTTAATATAAAAATTAGAAATTGTAACAAACGCAAATAGTATCTAATCTTTGTTGGCAGAAACTTATCTTTTCTAGCGTTTGTTTATTAAAAAAAAAAAGTATACTTAACTATTAATAATCTGTTGTATTACATTAAATATTAATAACTGTTTCATGTACAATTACATTAAATATATTAAACTATATTTAAAATATGTTTATAAAATAGAAATAAGTCTACAACGATACATAAAACATCACAATAACACAATTAACAATTATATTTTCCATACATATATGTACATCTATACTTCGCACTTTATATTCTACAAATTTAGTACACAATTCATGTTATATGATTAACACGTTCAACCAGACATGTTTATTTCTTTGTCAAATCTTAATGGTTGACTCGAATGTAATAAACCATACATATCGGCTAATACATTAATGGCGGCTACATTTTTTGCTTCCGTGACTGTTTGTCCAAAACCTAATAATACAGATTATTATTTAATTGATATAAAATATCTACATACTGAAAAAGCATAGTCTGTTACCTGATCCTAAATATTGTTTATTTGCATAAATTCCAATATAGTAGGCTGATAAAATAGTTTCCCTTCCTGCTTCACCAATAAGTCTTGCTTCGATAGGTGTTTTTCTTTCGTTAGAGATTACTTCGTTTAACAATTCGAATGGCTGGCTTGGGCACCATATGTCTGTCAGCTCTTTGTCAGCTAGTCCTGCTATTAAGAAATCTCGAACAAAGGCTGCTGCATGATCAGTATTAACGCTTTTGGTGAGAGCCCCAACAAGCGATAAAAATGTTTGTGCCATTGTTTCTTCAGCTACAGGATGTTCCTAAATGAGATATTTTGTTTAAAAATTTTGCATAATTGAACGCACTTAGGTATAATATATCTGCACAAAAGCATTTGATTGTATTAAAATAATTCAAGTATATACAAACAGCAGTTAAAATAATGTCCTTTGTTCCAATGTGTAGAGATGCCTTGGCCAACATTTCTTGAGACATAAGATAATCGTGAAATGCTCTAAAACATAAGTATACATATTTCGGGATAGAATTAGATAAAATTACAAAATTTTATTGATAGAAATATATACGAGAAAAATATCGATGGCATCATTCAATGTTTCAACAATTGGGCCGTTTATTTCGGAAGGTTAGCATATAGTCAATTCAAAAATATAAACTAATTATGTCAAGTCTGGCAATGTTTCCACTAATTTATCAATATGTAATTTGATTATATAAATTTCTTTTAGGCGAATTTAACTAAAATAATATATATTTACTTTTTTGTAATAATATGTAATAATAATTATTTGTAATAATAATATATATTTAATTTTTTGTTGAAACGAAATTCTCTCGTCTCATTTCGTGTAAAATAAATTTATTATTTTTTCTACATTGTTTTATAACATCATAATAATTCTATGGGGTGTACAAGAAATCCTTTTTCGTAATGCCATTTCTATAATACCAAAATCTGAATTGTTTGGAAGATACGAATGTCCGGCGATTAAAAATTTATGATCAATTACTTCGATGTTATTTTCCAAAGACTGGACAATTTTCAATCACATCAATGCCACTTGTAAATCGACACGTGAAATAAAACAAATGTAACCACGGGCCTCACAACCTATGTCTATACAAATTGGACTTCTACACCACTTTCATAATCAATCGCTACGTAATTTCTTTTACTGGCCTGTTTTAAATTGAACACAGCACTGGCATTTTTTAAGATATTAAATATTAACTAGTTATAAATAACTAGGTATAAATTAATCACAAATTATGTGATATCTCATTTTTTTTTAAAAATGGGTTTAGACCACTTTCAAAATAAACGGTCCAATTAATAAATCATTCCTTTTATACAAAGAAATGATGCTTCAAGGTCTTTATTTAATTTTCCATATCGGATCTCCATTTCTTTAAAAATTGTTCAATTACAATCGATATTATATACTGCTGTATTCTCTAAAGCTAATGTCACTGCATACTATCTAATATAGTACTGATTTATATATTAGTAGTATTGATAATATTAATCGTTAAAGTTGAAATAATGCTTGTCATGTCATAAAAAAAAGAACGTGGCAAACAACCATGTTATCTAAACATTAAACTTCACGTCTACATAATATCTTAAGTATCTTTAGAATAAATCGTGTACAATGGCCTGATACATACGTGATACCAATTTCAGGAACCCGTGGCAGATTTTCACTTAAATACTTCTTTATAACCTTCGAAGTAACTTCCCTTCCAGTTTTAATAAATTCTTCATTATGTTGTACATCAAGCGCAGGCTCTGTTATTCCCATGCCCTGCTGTTTTTTTACTTCTTCAGTGATATATGATTTATGTACAAATGCTTGATTCAATTTCTCAGTATTAAACTTCTCTGAAAGCCTATGATTGAATGCATATATTTCTGAGATTCTGTTCCATTCAATAAAATTACTACGTTTCTGTTCAGGTTGTGGTGGTAAACGTTTCTTTCTACGGGTTATTTCTTTTTGAGTTGGAGATACCCATCGTTTAATGTTCCTGGCCCCTACGTACATGAGTAAACACATGGTGAATACATCTAGCATTAAACAAAATAAATACGGAGGTAAAATTTAAATGTTTACCTTCATAATTGACAGCCTTTACGCTTGTAAGGGTCTTGAAGCACAATTGTAATCTATTCATGTTCTTGTTGGATCAAAAACGTTATTGAAAGTTCTGTACAAAATAGTTTGTTCCTTCTTTACAAAAAGTATTTTTTCACCTAATGAAAATAGTAATCTAATTCATTATAATCTTTTTAGTTATTTTTATATTAGTTATTTGCAATATATGAATAAAAAATGATAGCAATTAATACGCTAAAAAAATCTTTCAGATATATTCCAGTTCACGTTTATCGCAAATCAAATACAGAACTATGGAGTTACAAGTTATTGCCAACTTAATCGATCGAAATGATTGCAGTTGTTGCGCTTTCGCGTTAGCAGGCCTTAATATCTAGTAACATCGAATCAATGATCGACAATATAACTGTAACTATCGATAGCGATAATAACTTAGGAGCGGAATTCGAAGTCGGATGAACATACGCTATATATAAAACTACATATTGTTTAGGTACCAGTCGTAGCTAGTCGAATAAAAGGAAAGTTACAGCATTCGGATCTTAGAACACATCGCTTGGAAGATTCTAAAGGCTTTTGTATTACGGAACATAAAAAATTAACTAAGCCTATAGAATGACGTATGACCTCCGGAGGTAGTCGGGCCCCACGATGCCCTGTGCTGGTCGCACATGTTCGACCCCTGAACAAAAGGGATCCTTCAACAGCCCCTCAACTCTTTGGCGCGCTGCCTCTGACTTTCACGCGTTTTTCCGGATTTCCTCTTAATGAAGCGTTCTCACCTCCACGCGCCCAAGGTCGAATAGGAACCCCAACGAGACCAGTGGCGGCTCGTAGCTAAGATTAGTGGTAGTGCCACTCCAGAAAATTTTTTAGCCTTTGTCTAAAAATTGTGTAAAAGACCCTGCGAGAACGACAGTGCTTTCTCACCCTCCCAGCCTCGCGTGCAGCTTCGTATGTGTGTATGCGCACAGCAGTCAAACACCACGCCGCTGGAACTGTGAAACGCACGGTTCCACACAAAGATTTTTGTATCTTTTTCATAAAGGGGGGGATGGTTCCTGACATTAAGCTTAAGGATTATATATTGTACAAGTATAAAGAAAGAGTTAAAGAAAAGAAGACTCATTATATTAAATGTTATCGATAATATCAAGTGGAAATAGGGGGTGCTGCAGTTCGACAGTGCCCATACGCGAGCCGTCACTGAACGAGACCTGTTGCGTAGCTCTTGGTGGGATATGGGGACTGTGGGGATTCGGTTGCCCGTGGAGCGCTGAACCTCTCTGCTGGTGGAGAAGCGCGGAATATTCAGAGACAACTTACACTTTTATTAAGATTTACTGTTTATTCACTGCCTGAGTTAAAAGATACTGATTATTTCAACAAATAGTGTTGATTTGTACAAGTAATTTGCCGAAGTAGCTCTGTTCAAGGCTAAAGTTGATCTCCGGTGGGAGTTTATATTAATCTGTTCTACGAGGCTTCTTCTTCTTTTCATTACAGCTCTGGTTCCTCTTCCTGAGTTCCATGGTCCTCCTTCGAAATCGCCCTCGTCTAATGGGGTTGGGTCTGTTACGCTATCGCGTTAGGAGGCCTTAATATCTAGCAACATCGAATCAACGATCGACAACATAACTTTAACTATCGATAGCGATAATAACTGAGGAACGAAATTTGAAATCAGATGAACATTCGCGCTAAATAAAGCTACATATTGTTTAGGTATCAGTCGTAGGTAGTCGAATAAAAACGAAAGTCAGAGGGGTGTTAGGGTTTCGGCATGGGAAGGGACAGCGGTTTTTGAGAGGGCAGTCCCGTCGAAGCTACAGCGGAATAAACAGCATTTTATTCTATACAGCCTACAATCATTAAACGACCTTTCCCTCCTAAACTTGGTGCGCTAAAATGCCGTTGCCCTTTCCTCCGTCCAGATAACCGGCTTTCTTCGCTTACCACCCGCCAGACATTCAATGAGTGGGGCCTGTACTGATGCAGCTCCTGGAATAAATCTCCGATAGAAATTTACCATACTGAGGAACCTGCTCAGGTGAGCCTGATCCTGCGGTCTGAGAAAATTCGTGATGGCATCCACCTTCTCCTGCAAAGGTCTGATGTAATCACTGTCTACCGAATACCCCAGGAAAGTCACGCTGGGTACGCCAAACACACACTTGGCCAGGTTCACCACTACGCCATACTCATTTGGATATATGCTTTCATGAGATCGATCTTCGGGAAGACCGTGCAGCCACTTAGGTCCTGGGAGAAGTCCTCCATGTGCGGAACCGGGTGCCTGTCCGGCACCGTATTCGCGTTCAGAGGCCTGTAATCCCGCACGGTCTCCTCTTGTTCCCTTTCTTAGCAACCAACTGCGATGCTGGTGACCAGCTACTCTTGGATGGTCGGGCAATTCCTTGGTGGAGCATGTGCTGGAAGTCCCGCTTCGCTATCACCAACCTACCCGTCGTTAGTCGCCTGGGCTTACAAGACGCGGGTGGACCAGGACTCGTGATAATGTGGTGGACGGTCGTGCGTTTCGGCTGCTTCAGCTGCGCGGGATGCCTTGTAACCTCACCAAACCCGCCCAAGAGGGCGCGCACTTCGCTGTCTACAACCGAGTTCGTACTCCGAACTCTTTCAGCCGCGCTACTTGAAACTTATATGAGATATCTTGCCTGCGGTAAAAGTGAGTCAACCCAGCTGCAGTCTTAGGTAATTTATTATACTAAGAAGAATAACAAAAATGTAGCTACATGATTTTCAAACTGAATTAACTTGACTTTATAAACAAAAATGCAAATAAACCAATTTTTTAAGCCTGACGAAAAAGTAGTGTCTCATAACGCTAATATTGGCGCCCGCTACTCATAAACGGCGGCGACTTGATAAAGAATTTATTAAATTACAGACACCGGCATACAACAAAATAGACGAACGAGGATAATACTGAAGAGCTGATCGTTTAAAATCAAATAAACACATTTTGATTGACACATAATATGTTTTCCAATAGAACGAAAATAATTCATTTTTTATGCTTTTAAATATTTACCGAGTTCGATGTTCGTCGACATAAAGAAAAAGTGTGTGATATCCGACAATTTTCTTAAATATGTACATACAACATGTGTACAGTTTGGCATTAGCTACTTGAGATCCGACTTTATAAGGATACACTACAGCTATTACGTGTGATGTAATTGTCGTAAATAAAAAAAATCAAGCATAAATGTATATTATGTCTTCATCGTAGAAATACAAAGATTCCAATCAGATCGAAAAGAATTATCACACACAAATGCCATAAAATGAATGGAATGCACATTTTATATGCTGTATATTGTCCATTACGCACGACTCGAGTTGTAGGTGCACCTAAAAGTCCTTCAAAAAACGTAGAGTCCTATAAGTATGATCAAAGGATCGTAGGTTCAGTTGAAAGTTGGTCATACCTATTGTACTTTGAAAATAAAAACTAAGATTTATAGAATTGAAAACTTCCTTTTAAAATCCATTACAGAGAAGCTATTTCGGTAAATCTACGGAAGTGGTACTACCTCACTGATTTGTATTTTGATGAGTTCACCCGGTATATAGATTCTTCGCCGGCTGCCGGATAAGCGGCGGCCCAACACGTTGCCACGAGCGTGCACGTATAGACAAAATTCAATGAGTAGTAGCTACAGTTTCTTGCAAATATCTCGAAAACTGAGGCCGAGCGGCAGTTATATGCATAGGAAAAAGTTGTTCAGAATACTGAGTTCTTCAACATATTCAAAAATCATCGAAATCGGTGAGGTAGTACCACTTCCGTACATTTACCATCATTTCTTTGTAGCTACAAAGAAATCGACTAATGATTAAATATCTTACATTTAAAACAATTTAATTATAAGGAACTGATAGGTAGAAAATCTAGAAAAGCGACAAGTTATAACTACTGTTATTATATCAACTATTATTATATAATTATTATTAAGGAGAGCGACATATTGGGTAATGTGCCCCATGTTTTAAAATGTATCACATGCGACGTAATTATTAAGAACTTACATATCAAGCATACTTTTTTTTTGCCTTCTTATCACAAGTAGAAGTATTTTAGAGCATAAAAAATACACACATTTTTTACCGCACATCATTATTTTATTCGGCCGTGGAGAGTTCATTTGTTACCTATACTATAAACGGATACACAATAAAACATAAAAGAAAACGTATTAGAAAAAAACAGTTACTTACCGAGAACGAAAATGTTTCTAACAAACTAAATTAGAAACGTAAACAGATTTGTTGCGGAAATAGTTTAAAAATCAACCTTCTTTATTGCAGTTAGTATCAGTAACCGTAATGAGAGATTGTTAAAGTAGATTTCTATTATCTTTACGAAATACCTGGACATTAAACTATCCGTTAAATTACACTGAATCTTCTCAAGTACAACAATTTGTCATGAAAACTAGGTATAGAGGAAACGATGACATAAAAAAGAAAGAGAAAACGCAACTGTTACCGTGAATTATTACATAAAACCGAACACATCGTGAGAAAACCAAGAATTGATGTTGTGTTCGTTCAAGAAATATTACGATATAATCTGAAAGAGGAGTAATAATTCATTTGGCTTTGGTATTTTGTTATTGCGGTGGGTATAATGTGATAATATTTCGTATTAGTATTTGATCAGTAACTATAAAGAGTATTTACGTTTGCCAACCCCTAAATGAATTCGCACCGATCGTTACTTCGCGGACAACGATCACTTTTATCGTCGCGGGTAACGAAATATTGTTCGCTCCAAGTATAATATTCGTAGAACGCTTGCACGTAGTATCGGATTTACTGTACGCATATTATACGATAAACGAGTACAATATAATTTTTCTTTAATTGTTGCAGGGAATAAGGGCATTATGTAATACGTCGGAGGTGTGTTGACATCGTTTCTTTTCTTCTCCCTATTTCGTTGAACTTTTTTTTCCCTGTAGCAGATTTATTAATAGATATCTAAAACTGACGTTGAATTGCTAAATACTCGTGCATATTGTACACTTATTATTCTCGAATATATCGAACATCATTGTCGTATAATTCTTAGTAAAGACGTCCGTGACATGTTAATAATGTCTCATAATAAAAATGATAATAGTAATAATAATAATAATAATAGTAGTAGTAGCAGTAATAGTAGAAATGATAATCATAATAATAATAATTAACTGGGATTGGAGTCCCAAAATCATCTCACTCATTCTTCTTAAGAAACAAACACCTGAAAAGGCTATATTTTTATTGGTTAAAAAAAAACTCATACTCGCTCGCGTGTGTTTTTAAAGGAACATCGAACACGTTTGTTTCAAACATTATACTGATACACTTTGAGAAGAAATATTCCTTGCAATAAATTACATATCGTCTAACGTAGAAAATCATTTACTTTTCCACCCATTCAATATTTCTTTCACTCTTCCACACATATACACACACACGCGTGCTCTCCTCTTCTCTTCCCGTCGCTTAACACAAGACTACGTGCTAATCACGAAATTGTAGTTTTTTTTGTTTCTTTTTTTTAATTACGTTTTTTCGATGTATTTTCTAGCTCACACATTTCTCGCATCGTCCTTCAATCGTCGCTCGATGACTAGAAACATCGTTTCGCGGGTCATTTGGTAAAAAAATTATGCGAAAATGGAAAACAGTCGTAGAAAAAATAAACACGGCCCGAGGACAGCATCGAACCTTCTACATATGTACTGTATATGCTAGCGCATACTTGTAATATGCGACCGAAATACGTCCGAGGCTCAGTTTCATTATCAAGGAACGATGCTGTCCTGTTCCTTTCCTTTCTTTTTGGATACAGTGGCAATAACATACTTCATGTTCTTGGCGATTGGGCGGAGTGAACTGGTCAATGGAAAGTCAGTGGCAAATCTACACGTCTGGAAATCTTTCAAACGGGATTTCCTTGGACGCGTTGGACTCGCGCGAATATGCGTAAATAAACGGTTTTCACATGCTGCGTCCGCGCCAGATGCATGCGTCTGACGATCTACTGCCTCCAGCAGCAATCTAAACGCAAACGCAATGCGAGTCAACGAACGAAAATGTCTGTTCAGTTTCAAACACCATCGAGACAACGTATTGGAGCGTAACATAAATACGTTCGGTTGCAAGTATAAACATATATTGGATATAATCGAACTTATCCATGTTACGACGCAATAATTTATTATGACGGTCCATTGCTGGCTAAACAATGGAAGTAAACTCCATTCAGGTGCACGTGTCTGACGTTTACAAGATATCTCAGTTACGCTGCATCTAGCTGCAAGTAGAAGAACGCACACGTCTGGACGAGTTCGTCGAATGCATACAGGAAATCCCGTCTTTATTCAAACACTCATATGGATCGCTGAAAATAAATTGTATCCTCGCTGCTAAAAAACACACGCACGCACAAACTTTCGCTCTATCATCTCGCTCTTTATCTTTTTCGACATTCATTCTACCCTGGGCAGCAACTAATTGGTTTGTTCAGCGCTCTGCGCCTGCTTTTCAATTTTCCTCGCGAGCTCTGGACTCATGTGCGGGTGCGGGAACGGCAACACCGGTTTCCTGAGAATCGTCGGCTTCACCTTTACCTGCGGCTTGAACGACGATACTTGGCTACCGCCCGTCAGATGCATGTCCGCGAACTTCGCGACTATCTTAGGTGTCGAGCGGGGCGGTAACGGCGATCTTAACGGCACCGTGTCTGAAATTTGATTCGAGCTGGCCGAACGGACAATTTCCTCGGGCTCTTGTTCGACCTCCAATTCGCCATCAACGTGTTTCAGCTTGGACGCGTCAGGATTCGCCTTTGTGTTTTTCTTCAGAGTGCACTGATTCTGTTTGGCGAATCGTTCAGCGGCGGTGCTCATGTCGGGAGACTCTGGTCCCCCAGTGGGCGACGTGGCTGCCTCAGTCCGAGACGGTTGTGTCGGTGTTTCCTCATCGGAACTGCTCAGACTACTAGACGATGCGGACTTTTTGCTCGCATCCTGCGCCGACAATGGTAGATCCATGACGAGATCCGGCGTATGCTTTTGCCGCATTTCGCGGAACTCTTGGGAACTGCGGAAACCCTTTTGATTCGCCGGCGCGGATGGGTTTAATTGCGTCTGCGAAGTCGCGCGTCTCTGCCATAATTCTCGATTAGCTGAAAATGTCGGCTGGTCTTGTAAGTCTCCTTCTTGCGAACCGCTGTTACCGGTTTGAAGCGAGTTTGCTGTTTGTCCAACGGTGTCGGCCATACTTTGAGATTTCCAGTGCTGTTTTCTACTTGTTCCACGTTTAGAACCACCCTCCAAGCTTATCAAGGAGATTCGTTGTTCCGTTTCCTCGCCGGTTTCTTCGTTACGTTGCTGCTGTTGCACGGATAACTCGTTGAAGTCTGAGATGTTTTCATTTTCAGCATTGGTACCGATGATGGCCGACGTGGTGTCCGCATGATGGTCCGTCGAGAAGGAGTGTTTATCTTTTTCAGGTGTCGACACCTGAAAGTTTGCCACTCGGGATGCACAATCCTGAAAAACAGTTTAATAGCATGAGATGATTGTAAAGTGACGTACAGATGCTTAGGTGAAGCTTTTTATGATGAAATGTTTTGTTACGTAGTGAATGGGAAACTAGTGACGTTCTCCAAGTCACCAACCCTGTGCCTGTTGCAATTAAATGCAAATTATTTTCTGTGTTGTTATCGCGTATGTAGTGCCCTGGAATTTTGTCACAGATTGTTATTTTTATTTGACTACTACGACAGGTAGTAGGACTTCGAAGTACTATTTACAGACGGCAGTTTAATGTTGATGGTTTTAATCAATTCTGTCTGGATAATACGTAAAGTGGTGTATGATAAAAAAAACTAGTCATTTATTAAGAAACCATGTTTGGAAATAGTAAAATAATTAAGTAATTATATGTCGCATAGTAGCTATCAATTAACACAGAAAATTGTTCATTCACAAATATAAGTGACATGTTATATAAAGGATAGAGAAATGAAGTTTACTGTAGGACAGTATAGACAGTTAGTTTGTCTAAAATAATCTGCACGGCTCTAAACGTGTACAAGAGTAGAAAGATATATATGTAATATAGGCAATGAAACGTATATTTGCATGCTGTAATATGGAAACAAGAAAATGAATAAACACAGGTGCAGAAGAATGATGTTCGTACCAAAGTAGAATTAAAAACTGCTCGTAAAACTGTCAATGAGGAGGATGAATGCAAGCAGGCAAAACATTTAATCGTGACAACAGCCTTTCACTGATACCTATCTCTCTACAGATGCCAACGACGAAGTTAATATTAACTGGTCTGGGGAGGGTGAGATGCATTTTTACTCACCTAAGCCAAAAGAACAACTCCGCTGGATAAGTAGACTCTGCGAGTAGCATTCCTGTTTTGGTTTCATCTATAGACTGAAATTGTTTTACAGAATGCTAGGATTCACAAACCAATTGAACTGTTAAACAGAGGCACTCCTTCAACGAAACGAAAAACACAAACGACAGAACCACACGACACTGGCAGCAGTTTTATCGAACAGTTTTTAGTCCGTTTCGCCCACTACCTATGTACGTGAAACTTTTCTTGTCAACTAAAGGCTGACTAAACGTATATCTGGAAAAACCATCCCAACTATTAACATCGAAAGTCTTAATCAGTATAAAAAGGACAACAAAAAAAAAGTGGCGCATGGCACAAAAGGACACAGGCGACACAAGACAAAGAGACCAAGGCACATGCAGCAACAAACACGTATATTTCTATTTTATTTACAAAATAACATCGTACAAATGATTACAACTAAACGAGATATTACCATCTCGAAGTAAATTAACTTAACATAGCCATAGATTCACGTCTCCCGCTTCACGATCTTACTATTTGGTGAGAATAAAATCATTGAATCACAGATTCTAGCCCAACAGGATTAATCGTAAAAAACCCCCAGAAAATCGAACTGCACGTTGTCGAACATAAAGGAAAGGAAACTATATAACAATACTCGTTGACCGTGTTTTAAAGTTTGCATTATCCAAACAAACCTGTTCACTTATTAATACCTTGCATCGATTTCAATAAACGAAAGCCCCCAGTGGCTCTGGATAGATTATGGCCCCATGAAATATAAAGCGATGCTGTTCTCCATTAAACGTGGTGGTACACAAGCAAAATGTCTGCGTTTTAAAACGGGAATGTGCATTCCAAACTTTCACTGCTATTGCACTTGTGGGGGATAACAACATTTCAGCACAATAGCCATGCATTTGTACTTGGAAGGTTAAATCTTCCGAGTGCGTCGCAGAGAATGTACAACAAGCAGACGAATGTATGAAGAGAAATAAAAAAAAAGAAAACGAAAAATCGTACAAGGTGTTCATACTAAACGGTAGTTTCCAGTACCTCTCGACTGATGATCGGTTGTGCTGACGAGATGCAAGGGATATTTGTCACGACCGTTGGGATAACGCCGCTGTTACTGCTACTGTCTGTTCCAATTAAATTCGTGGTTGACTGCACATCGGATGTTGTGCTAGAGGACCAAGTAACAGGATTCCCAGATGGCCCCATCAGCGGTGAATTATTACTAGAAGGAGCACTATCGGCAGAGCTAGAAGTCCTTCTTCGCATTGACTCTTCGCTAGACGACTTCAGGAGTTCCTTCTCGCGTTCTTCGTCCCTGGGCAGACGGATAGAGAAGTGTTGTTATGAAATAGAATTGTATGGAAAATACAAAAGTATTAGCCGCGTCACAGGCAGGCAATTCCTTGGATGTATGGAACTTATAGATCTGCAGAGAAGTTATACTATTAAGTTGGCCAATAAATTCGTGCAGATTGTAACGCGTAAACAAAAATCAATTCTTTTTATAAATGAAAATATTTGTATTCAATAATGTGTCGCTGATTTTGATTTATAATCTTCTCTCATCTTTCGGGCAGTTTCATGATCTGTAGTTTCAAAAACTCCCAGTCGTTTGCCAGACCAAAGTAATGTAAGTGCTTGTTGATTAGCCTCCTTGGAATCGAAACTCTTTCTGTTGAGAGAATTTCGCAACGAACGAAACTGATAGTAATCTGTTGGGGCCAGATCCGTTGAATAACGAGGATGTGGTAAACCATCCCAGCCTCGATCTTGCAACTTTTGTCGTGTTTGAAGAGATGTGTGGTTTGGCATTATTATAATGAAAGACAATTCCATTACGATTCAACAATTCTGGACGTTTTTCTTTGATGGATCTCCACAATTTGTTCAGCTGATCATAATGCACATTGGAATTGATTGTTGTGTTGTATAGCAACAGGTCGTAAAACCACGCACTCTTGTGTTCAAAGTGCGGGAAGACATCTATCGCCAAAACCTGAACGAACTTTTTGCCCAACCTAGTTCTCCTTCATGTTTCAAAGAAATGGAACAGTAGATATCTACGCAGGTCTCATAAGTCTAAAGCAGTAAGTAAAGTGTTAGAACATCCCCTCTGCAAGGTTCACTTATACATGCGAACTTTTACTTATTCCTTTGACCGGTACTTGTCGTTAGTAGTAGAATGCGTTTGATAGAATGTTAGTATTACAGTTCATGATTTCTTTAACAGTCGTTACTGAGTTGGTTAGCATTGTTAGCTGCGGAGGATCTTTCGTAGGACATTCTAGTTACGGGGTCACATACATCTAGAGTTTGGGAAATGCATCTACCTTTGTAATTTTTATTTTGTTGATAAAAGCAATATTGGTTATTAAGAAGTGTGTACTTAATACATAATGCTGCTTAAATTTTATTTTTCTAAGACGAGATTTTATTAGATAGGAGTAAGAATATTCATTGTCACAATCGATCTTTAAAATATTAGGTTTTCACGAAAGAAAGATGTCCAATTGAGATTCAGTCCGGGAAGGCGTTTTCGTTTTCTTTTTACGTAGAAAAAAGTTAAAAAAAGTATGAAAAATATCCCGGTGGCTAAACAAATATGATACAGAATTTAGGAAATTGAGTTAGTAGTTTTTGAAAACTGCCTTAAAAAAAGATTTTAAATACGCGTAAAGAATTCGAAATACGTGGTATTTTTGTTATAGTAGTACTA
Organism: Nomada lathburiana; assembly: GCA_963667235.1. NCBI lineage: Eukaryota > Metazoa > Arthropoda > Insecta > Hymenoptera > Apidae > Nomada > Nomada lathburiana. The sequence continues at coordinate 843,786 of OY763897.1, read as the reverse complement.
ATATAACTTCACTTTAAGAAGCCTGAATGCGGAAATTTGTGACTACATTATACAAAGTTTATGCTTTTAGACATCAATTTATGTTTTCAGTTTATCCAGATGTACGTGACCCCTGAATTAACGAAAGGAGCAGAACGAAGAAATAATAAGGATTCGTTCGGCTAGACTAAGTAAACTAGAGAAGCATTTCTAACAGAGGAAGCCCAAATAAGTATTCTCTTCTACTATGCAAAAGAAAACATTTCATAAACGATTGAGATTTCATTGCCTCTAAACTGTGTTAAATTCAGCCAGTAGGTTCAACAGTATGCATTCACGGAGGAAATAATTCAACACTGCGTGTGATTTAGTCGCACTTACTTTATCTTGATCATAATATATTTATCGGGAATAAGCCCCTCTCTACCGGCCAGGGTACCGCGCCACCAGTCATTACTGACTTGTGTGTATAGAGTCAAGGTATCTCCCTTTTTGAAGCTTAACTCTCTTTCGGACCTTGCATTGAAATCGAATTGCGCTGTGGCTTCGAGGTTTTCCGATTCTGGGAATACACAAAACGTACGTAGATCGCGCTCTGTTGGAATCCGAACAACTAATCAACTGTTCCTTCGTCTTCACTTACCATCCTCGGATGGATACACCTCGGAGTCCATGTCTTCTTGTACCTGCTCCGTTGGCGAGTCTCCCACGTCTCTGCATTTGAAAATCAACGTTTATCCACTTAATCTTTTTTTATCAGGAAGCAAGTATAATTAACGAAAGTTTGATAAAACACAGGACTTCCGCGTATAACACGACGCGCATGTAACAGGATTAAAAGTGAATTTAAAATTTACAATTTGGATGTGCATGGTGAAGGGTCCATTCGTAGTGAAAGGTAGAGATTGGCCGAAATATTGCTGTCCGGAATTTCAAAAGACTGAAATCTGCATTTCATCCAATGTGAACAGTGAAGAAAGTGGAAGGAGGTTTAAAACAAAAAAAGGTGAATGCAGGACTCGACATGCTGCAGAAGAAATCTCTGAAGATGAGGGTATTATTTTATAAAAAAGAAGATTAATATGTGTGCTCGATCTATTATAAATACAAATTTTAATAAACCCAAATCTAACAGCATTCTTTACATTAAACCTGTTTTTCGAATAATATCTGACAACCGTGTTATACAAGGAATGCCTGTAAATATTTCCCTGAGGTGTTGAGAAACTTATGAGTATACTTACACATCATCAGGTTCTCTACTGATGTATTTTTCATATTGTGTACCACCGATGTCTTCTGGAAAAATTTCTTCGCAAAACGTGATGATATTTTTTATAAGTTCGTTAACTTGGTTCTGGTATTGTACTTGGTCTTTATCCTCTGGAACAGGTACCAGGGTAGGTCCGAAACAAATGGCCAAATTGTATGGGTCCATCATGTTCTCGTCCGAAAATTCTGAGAGGCTGTTAATATAAAGGAAACGGGGGAATTTATTTATGAGTTACGTATAAATATTAATTATATTTTATTCTACAATTTACTAACAATCGGAAGAAGTTTCGGTTTCAGAAGTGGAAATGATTGTATTAGAATTATAAATGGTATAATTGGAATATTACATGATTGTTATTCAACTATTAGAAATTATACATTCTTTTGATTCAATTCATTTACAAATCGTTGAACAATTATAAAACTTGTGTTCTGTTTATTTTTTATAGTTATTATTTTAAAAGAAATATTTTTTTTTTTATTAAATGACACTTAACTGAAATAATTTCCGTTAACCTTTGTGTGAAGAGTCGGGTACCCACTTCTATTTTTCCTTTAATGATCTTTCTATGTTATGTACTTACTGATTAAGGAAGGCGAACAGGTATCGCATTACTATGACGACTGGTCTTGGAAGACTCGAAATCAGTTCCTTCATCTTGTTAACGAACTCCTGCTTCGACTCTAGCTGTGCCAGTTCCATCAGGTGTTCAAAATAAATGATAGGGAACAATGGTTCCCTTAGCTCTCTCAAATATAATTTCAATACACCAGCAACACTGTTAATGTCCGATGCGTCTGTGACGTCGGCCAAAGGGTCCTCACCCCTTTCGAACCACTCCCGGAAATTATTAATTTCCACTTGAGATCCTGATACCCTGAAAATACCTTGATGATGAAGACCGTACAGGTTAATTACTCTGATACAGCTCTTCATAATCAATGGTATCTCTTGATTTGTGCTTTCTAAATATTCCTCCAATGAGCCACCGAATAATTTTGGCTGTCCATTCATCTGCAATCTTCCAATTCGTTTTCTTCGTGCCTGTTTCTGTTTCGTTGTCGATATCGATGGATTTGGACTAGCTGTCGATCCATCCAACAAACTTTGTCGAATATGTTCTTGTTTCGCGTCTAACCTAGCTATTCTTGAGGTTCCTAGCAGGTATTCCCTGAATTTCTGTAAAAATAACGATCGGATGTTTTCAGCGTCTACAACGAGGAACGCATTTCTATTGAATTGAACGTGAAGCGATGAAGTATTACGAAAGGAGTTGATATTATTTCTGAGCAGAATTCATTCAGAACAAAGGGGAACACTTTGTGGTATTAAATAATCTCATTGCAAGAAGAACTGCGCTACGTTGCTTTGTTTATGCTGAGCTGTGCGAAGGATAATTAAAAAGATTAATTAATGAAACGTACCGTGAGGTAGAATTCTTCAGTTTCCTGTCTGTCGGCCCTAAGCTTGATTTGCACCGTTTCCGGTGGTCTAGAAGTGGGCACAGCGTTTTCTCCGAAGTACCTAGAACAGTCGTAGTCTTTTGCGGTTAACATCTCCAACAAACTAGCTTCTGCGGTTTCCAAAGTTTTCCAGACTTCTTCAGACTCGGTCCTCAGAGATGTTAGTCTCTGTTGCAGTTGTGTCAGTCGTTGCTCCATCTCGGCGTGCAACATCTTTTGCAGTTCCGGTTCAGGTGTCTTCATGAAAAACAATTAAATATTCATACATATGCATACGTCCAAATAAAAATATAAAAGTGAATATAAACAAGTAATAGTAAAAGATATTTTGCAAAATATTAAAAATTGTATGGTTTATGTAGTAGGTACTTGTATTTTCTTTAAAAATTTTGGAGGTTTTACTATTTTTACTTTTTATTTAAGCGCAGGCAGGTATTCTTAAATATTATTTTTACAAACTGGTGGTTTATGATGGCCGTACGCACAGAAAGTTTATTGGCACCGTCTTCTTTTCATGATGAGATATTTTTTAATTGAACTTTATCTTTTCCTTTTCAGTCATATTGCGCAGTTAATAGACTACAGTATAACATGAACAAAATTTCTATATGCGCTAATAAAATCAAGAAGGTTCAGTGACTCGCTTCATTATGCTCGTCTGCGACCGATCTTGTACTTGTTGGTTTTATGCTTTGTATAAAACCCGGTTCAACAAAAATTATCTCTTACAGTTCTGAGAATATATTGGGGTATTGAATTCGAATGCTTAGACAAAAGTGTTTATACTAAGAGGGGCCGATAGGGTCCGAATGCTCCATGCTTCTTGCCTTCATTCATTCGTTAGAGTTTCTCCTTTGAATAAGGACGTGCCTTCTTTTTCTTATATAAAATAAAGTACTTTTATTAAACTGAACTGTGTATTATATATTATCACACTTCCTCATAATCTAGTAATTGTAAGATAATCCGAGGGTTCGGAGCGCCCAGTATGCACATCTGGGATATGTCACCGAGAGGCCGATACGCGAGCGGGATCGGTATACATTTGGGGGTGCCATAAAGCAGGCCCTTGAACGTACTACGTCGTGGGCCCGACGACCCCGCCTTTGGGGGCGCCCATGATGGAGCGTCGAGGCACTCTATAGAACGCCAGCGTCGAGAACGTACGGATAGCGATCCGTAGAATATTGTATCAGTAGCGAGTAGTACGAATAAATAGTTGTTTAATCGTCACTGGGTAATTTCACCCTAAAATTAGTCTTACATAATCCAACAGTACTATTTATAAGGTACGCCTATATTGATTTTTTTTACAATTTAATATTTTTTTTACTAGATGTTTTTTGTTTGTTTCTCTCTGTAAACGAATATATATGTATCCTGTTTTAACATTGTTATTCAATCGACGTTGGCGCATAGATCAAACAATCCCGCCGATGTTTCTAAATATTACTGAAGCAACAGCAAATGTTTTGTTTTACATACCTCGTCACCTCGTTGTCCTTGGAATTCGAACTTTTTAGGGATCATGAAAGCGGAATGATGAGATTCCAGAAACCTCTGTTTGTCCGCCCTCGAGTCTAAAGCACCGACGCAAGTAGCTAATTGTTCAGCACCGGATTGCAGAGATCGCTGTCTGCCTTCCTCCGCGCTACAATGCATCAGCAACGCCCTGGCAATACAATTGTGAAAGCCAAAGTCCATACACTGAAAAAGAAAGATGAATTTCTAAAATAAATATGTAGCTCTCAAATGATTCCAAGTAAAAGTTTCCATAAGTGTTACTACAAATAGTCTGTTTTTGTCTCAAATGGTTGAGACGCAAAAAACAACCATACCTCGGGAAAAAATGAAATTCTAAAATACATATTTAATATTCAAATAATTGACAGTGAAAGTTTTGTTAAGTATTACTATAAATAGTCTGTGTGATTTTATCAAATGATTGACGCGAAAAATTCATATTCAGAAAAGAGAAAATCCGGATTAACGTACTATTCAAAAGCGAAGTAAATTTTACTTTATAGGGCTAGTTGAAACGTTTGGACGATCTGTTCGAAACATCAAAGTAAATGCTACGCACAATCTTTTCTAGTTTCAAAATAAGAAGTGAAATGAAGCAGTTTTATGTATGTACATGATACAATCAAATTGTAAAAGTGTCATTTTGAACGCATACGCTCTTAACGGCTAGAGAACAATTTTTCTGAAGTTGACCGAGTGTTTGAACAATCCTTCTCATTAATAGTGTGGCAAAGTAACACCGAGTAAACCCGATTAGCACGTTCAGTTGAATAAACCAATTCAATGACCCACCATAGAGTCATGTGTACGGTATTAAGAAGCCCGTTTAGTGTTCTTTTAAGTCGAGTTTGATCTGTTGTAATTAGTTCGTACAATCGCGTGCCAAATTCGCATTACTTAATACTCTACATTCTACATCAAATAGCTAGGTATGATCACGATAAACAGAGTGAGATATCATTCAATATACGTTAAAATTACTGGTAATATTGCCCCTTATCTTCCACACTTAAACAAATGTATTTTGTTTAGAAATAATCGATTTTAATTTTCTAAGATAAAATTAATCCTTTCGTCTGCAAATACTCGGAAATCGGCCGGTAAAAATTGATATAAACGTTCTTTATTACTTAATAATATCTACAATTTTTAGGCATAACAGGAAAACAACAAAACCATAATGTAAAAGATTTATTATAATTATAGTAAATAATTTATTATCAATGGAGATTAAATCGATATAAATATAGTAGTTCATTTTCGATTCGCGTCAATTAGAAATGAACATCTTAGCTTGAATTGTGTGTAGCAATTATTTCAACAATGCACGGAGGTTAATACCAGCTCCTTATTTCTGTACATTTTTGTACAACTTCTGTACAACTGTTTTAAACCTGCAAACCTTTTTTACAGTATCGTACAAATAACGCATCGATCTATCAAGCTTATACAACACTTATTCCCTTGCTTTCACTTTGTGACCGTTCACACTAACGACCATCTATGATTCCTCAGAGCAGCGTGTTAGTGAAGTATTTAGCAGCCTTAAAACATGATATAGAAAGGAATGAAATAGAGCAAAGCAACTATAGTGGCGTGCAGTAATACCTAGAAGGGTTAAAAAGAAAAGGTCCTGGGACTCGTGTGAAGCGGTATCATATTTACGCTAAAATCCTACGATCGACTTAGCAAAACTTATTTTAACAAAAATTTGACTGTTTACATAAAGAGTAAGCGTACAATAACTTGAAGAAAACATTTTAGTTGTTGGTCGAAATTACTGCACATTCGGATTACATTCTTTATTACAACTTTCAAATTTAATCACGTTCCTATTTATGAATTGTAAACCACATTCTGAGTCTAGCTAGAGAATTGTCGCGATCTGGCTGGATATGATATGATGATAGCAGATAGTTGAATTCGTTTCAACGAACACTATCATATTAAGAATACAAGAATGTAGGATTCCATTTGGAAAAAATTAACTTAATCTTCAAATCTTTCTCACTACTCCACCTGTATAAAAACTATTTATGCCACAAAATATTCCCCATCGTAGCAAACAATTTTTCTAACAACATTTTCTTATTACTTCAATCCTTCGAGAGGTATTCCACTGCTCTTACTTAAATGTAAAAACACCTTATACGACATTCGGTATTACGTTCTACTCGAATTCCAAGTTACACCTGAATCAGCTGTATTTGAGAATGATAAATTGTAAATGATTTATTATTTTAATAACTTACGTCAATTAAATCCGAAAGGTCGTCCACGAAGTATTTGTGTATCGTCGTATTCGATGCCTCGAGACATAAAATATATTCGTTTCTCGCCTTCAGTGCCTTCAGTTTTGCCTCTTGGTACTTCACCTTCCTCTGAAAAGAAGAAAGAACACGCGCCAGTTCAATGAAGTTCATTTTAAGTTATCAATAAGAGTTCATCGTTTTTATATAACGAAATGGCCTGTCGTTGCAACATCGTCGAACTCGCCCCAACAAATGCTATTAGATTGTGAATATAGTATTCCATTAGTTCTTTGTCTCTTTACAAATACGAATGTAAAAGAAACTGCAGCACATCCATTTTTCAACTCGGATCCTGTTGAGTTCTTTTTGAGAATTTTTTTTGTAGAATCGCAGAAGAATACGTGAAAACTGTTGATATGGCCTGATATTAACAGAATGTTTCTAATTATTATCAGTGTTAGGCAAACTTTAGCGCAATTAACGATTAACAATGACAATAAAAATATTTTATTGTCAATCAGAATTAATGACTAATTGTAATTTAGACGATTAAAGTATTTAACCGTCAATTGCATTTACGATTAACTATTAAAATTTTCTAAAAAATCGAAAAAATCGTTTTGTTTCATTGTCAACTCTGCCAGTATACATTTCTCTGCATACTTTTCGATAATTTTGTTCAATTCTAAACACTACAAGTGAGCAGAAAACATTTGGTAAAGACAATTGTAACACGTGTACTTTGATTAATACTTATAATTGCCAATCAACAACTAACTTCATCCATCGATTAAATCGATCAGGCTTAAATAAACCGACGATTAAATTTTTTAATCATTTAAATTAAATATTTCAATTGATTGATGCCTAATACTGCCTACTGTACCTCGTAGAAAGCACAAGAAAACTTCAGTACATATGTACTTTTGATCTAAAACTCTATCAGTTTTATCACCAGTATATCAATTTTCCTTTTTTTTATTCCAATTGCGTTGTGAAATAAGAATATTAATAACAATAACAATACATCAATTTTCATTTTGGATTACGCGATTGAACGACTACGGAAGCGTGTATATAAATATGTTGAGAGTGTTCAATTGATTCGTTTCGCTCCACTGCTAATGCACGGTGGGAAAAAGCTTCCCCCTTGCAAACACGTAATGGTGGAAGGAAGAGATATACATAGATCTATTATTTTCGTTCACAAATGTTCGGGGGAACCTTCGCCGTCGTGCAATTCTAAGCAACGTGGAACGAATGAATGGGCCACTCTGTACAAATTATAGACGGGCCATAACGCTTCCAGCACCGTGTTAATCTTCAACCTAACAATGCTTGAACTATATATAGAGTGCTTCAGGTGAGCGTTCCCTCTTAAACAGATAGGGACGGTGTGAAATTTTGTCGCGAGATGAATGGAACGAAAGTTTTATTCATCAAAGGGAAGACACAGTTCTCGACCTCGGTTCGCGTATCCCCCATACAAAAAGAGAACTTCGTGGCGAAAAATCGATAATCGCCGCGCGTCTTGAAGCACTGGGTAGATATCGTCAGGGTCAAAGGTGGCTCGAGAGGTGTCAAGAGAAACGCGAACGAGCCACCAGTAGGCGAAGAACGTGACCTGGCCTTGATTTCTCGTCACAACCTACCTTGTTCACTTCCTTTTCCATTAGCTTGTACTTCTTGCTACGCGCAAGCTTCTCAGGCGGGGCGTTTGCCACCTCGAGTTTGCTACGTTGTTGTTCCGCGACACGAAGCTTCGTTTCCGCTTGCCGTGAGCCCGTTTGGTATGCCTGGTACGTTTTCATCGTGGTATGGAGCTCGTCTAGCACTCGAAGAATCTCCTCGTGCGTCTCATAGCCTATCTCACGGCACTGAAACCGATGAAACGCGTCGGTTATATTAGAGGTAGGAATAGGTGGAGATCCTAAGGGTCTCGTGGTGTGGCGGTGTTTGTACTTATTAGAAAATTTCGTATTTACTCTGTGTATTCTATAGCCTGAAGATTTTGAGATAAAAATCATGATGTATTCTGTTAATTAATTAACGAATCGTGTAAATTGTAAATGAACTACAGAGATTCGATTCGATCTCATTGTCAGATATTCATAGAAAACGAACGTAAAATAGAAGCTCTACTTGATTTAAAAATTCGGATTCGATATCAGTTCTAATATTTTGTTTATATTTCTCGCGCAACACTTCTAAGATAGTTCATTTTGTTCCACGAATAGAGCGAATAAACGCCGCAAAAATTCTTTTTGCGGTTTTTAATTGTTGTACCTGCGGCGTATCTGGGTCGTATTCTTGTTGCTTTGGAAGAAGAACTGTGAAATTGGCTGATACTCACACGCTTGTATATCCGTTGAACGTCTTCCATCACCTGGTTGAGACGCCCGACAAGGTGTGTGCTGTACACTTCTGAGAGAGCTGCATGATCTCTGCTCAGGGATTTACTCTCATTGACAAGTTGCTGCCAGCAAGCGTAGCTTGAGAATAGGGGCCACTGTTCTCGCCTGGGAATTAATTGTCATTAATCAATGTGCTCTGCTTTCAATAATTAATATTTTATTGCGAACAACACGTGTTTACATGCTAAAGGATTTATGATTTCTCGATTGGTCAAGGTTTTAAGCATAACAGCTTCGTTTCTGATGAAACATTTTAGAAAACGATGATACTCTACCAATTTATATATAATATTCTTCGTAATGAATTAAAAGCTCCCACATCCAAAGGGAAGTACATGTGTCGGCTCGATTGCGGAAGATTTGAAGTCGAAGGGTAAGAGAAAAAGTAGAGAATGAATAGAACATGTACTTTTGCTTTTGCTCCTTGTGCCTGAGCTGTATGCTCCTGGCCAACTTGTCCAGAGACTTGCTGTAATCGAGCTCCAGCTCGGCTCTTCTTCGAAAAAAATCCTGCAGTTCCGCCACGATGGCGACTTGGGCCTCCATCCGTACGTCGAGGCATCTCAGCTGTTCGTTCAGCTGCAGCCGTATGTCTGAAAAAGAGAAACACGCAAGAGATAAAGACTTTCAGTAGGCACTTTCCTTTCTTGTTAATCGATCGATCGACACAAGCCAGTCGTCGCCTTTGTCGTCGTCGGTTCACCGCAAACACGTTTCGTATTACAACCGCATTTGTTGGCGAAGGACCAACCAAAAGGTCTGGATTCGATCGTGCCTTGCTTTTTATTTCTCCCACACCTGCCGTCCACTTTGGAGGCATTCATATTTTTGGAAGGCATGGTTGGTAAAAATAACTATTGCTTTAAGGGGGGCCTAGAACCGTCGGACGATCAATACATCGTTAATATTTTTGGCGGTGTTTTGGCGATGTTTTTCATGTTGTCTGTTATCGAACGTGCGGGGACAAATATAGGCAAATCGATAACATTCGTAACGTTAACACGTTGAATGTCGGACTTTTACATGACTAGCCCATGGCGCCGGAAGAGAGGTTTTGGTTATGCGATGCATATTACTGTATATTACAATACACATGCTCGCAATTGCAAATAAAACTATTTTCATGTGTTCTACGATGAATTGGTTTCTTTATATGACCCCCACGGTTTCACTGGCAAATTGAGTGCCGGACCCCCACGGCATTCAACGTGTTAATTATATTAACGTGGATGAGAAAGAAAATGCAAGAGAAAAACGGATAATTTCAACGATTATTATCCAGTTGCTTTGCGAACCGCGTTGCATTCATTTTGGCAATCTTCAAGTGTTTCGAAGATAGGTCTACTATGTTTGGGAATAAATTAAATGAAAATGAAAAACGCAAAATCGTATTTGAGACCAGTGGAATGTATTATATGGGGATGTTAAATATTATAAGACTCTGTGGAGCTTTATATTTTGAATAATTTCAATGATATCATCACGTGATAAAAGCATTGTATAATAATAATTGAAATCAACAATGAAAAATCTGATTGAAAGTTAAATTTCATTGCGCACAACTCATTCGAAAGTAGATTCTAGCTAAGTACCAACCCTTGTACGAAATTAAGAAATTTGTAGTCAAATTTTACATATTTGTAGATAATATAAGGATTAATTATGTTTTAATATTAATACATTGATTAATAAGAAATTATATTTACTGTATATATATTTGCCTTCTCTCTGAATTTTGTATTTTTAATTATTCGTTTGTAATAATAAGCACTCCCTACTTCTTATCGATAAAAAAAGGTGTTCCGTTCTATTCATAAATCGTTTGAAGTCGAATGGACTTGAATAATGAACAAGAGCGTCAAAGATGAAAATTCATTTCCTGTCTGCTCGTGTGCAAGGGGAAAACTAAAAGCCATTATACGTGGAGGCGTGTCATATACAAAGCACGAATACCAGCTTTTAAATAATTGACATTCTCACTGTAATTATTACCACGATATATTTAGTTATTCCACCATGTTTGTTTAAACAAGTACGGAGAATAAATATAAACCGGAAAGTGAAACAAACAATTATACTATTATTATAACAGAGATGACTAATTCATATATCCCATAACTGAGCTTCTTGCGTAGCAACAAAGAAAGTTCTTCTCACAGCACTGCTCAGGGCACACTCAAATTTCAAAATATTTCAAACAATACAAGGCTTTTTAAGATCTATTAGTTGTCTTAGGTGTGTTTTTGATAGCAGAGAACGCAAACCTGTTTTGTTCTGCGCCAGTGGCCTAACTAATGTTCGAGTAATGTACGAAACTCGAACATCGAAACTGTGGGCTTTCTCCGGCTAGTTTTCACCGAATCATGGATGAATGAAGGACGTTGTAATGAACGATTCATCGAGGGGAGAGAATGAATCACTTGTACTTGCATTTTTTTCTCATGGATTGTACGATTCTCGGCGTAGTTTTCTGGAGAAAAAGCGACGGGAAGTCAGAAGGGGAATGGAATTAAAAGAAAAAAAGTAGTGAAGACACATGGCTGTAAAGATATGAAAAACGTGGTTGCTTCTTTTTAAAGATACACAGAGCAGCCTGTGACATACGTAGAACACGTGAAATTGCCCGGATTATGTCCAAAAGAATAAAACTAGAAAGACAATATAAACGAAAATGGTCAAACATGGAACGCAACGAAAAACACAATTTAATTGAATTTTCATCTTTTCCCCCTTATTTCAATTTTTCACATATTCTACAAATAAGAGCCTTCGGGCCATTATAACCCAATCACCTATATTCACAGAAAACGAGCATAAAATAAAAAACATAATATATCTGAAAATGTTTGTTTAATACCCCAATATCTTGTTTTTCTCACGCAACAGTTCTAAAGTAATTAATTTTTTCCCTCGTATACAATCGTTTCAATCGTACATGTTAAACGAAGAAAAAATGTTCTTGTATAAGGGTTGAAATAATATTGTAAGTGCTTCTCGGAAAAACTAATAACTCTGACATGTATGTACTCTTTTGCTAATAAACTATTAAACTGAAACTTGAAATACTTGGTGATTTGAAACTTTTTGGCCAGTAGTGCACGTACGAAAGAAACTTAATTGAAAGCATTTGTAAATGCATTCAGTATGTCGAATGAAACCTGATAGATTCTTGTGGACGGATCTTTTAAACCAGGGAACCCTACCATGTGCATCAAGCATATGGTGTCCAGTATATTTTTCAGGAAAACAAGTTTCAAGAAGAAGAAAAAAACTATACAAAGTAATTCTCGCTTGATCTTGGGTCTTCTCGTATGAACTTGTTTGACTTTTTCTCCCCGATTCAAGCGTAGGTGGTATCGATTTTCCGTATACTTCCGTGGTGTGATTCATTCCCCAAGTGGCCAGGAGATTTTCAACCCTGCTGGCCAAGGGTTGAAATGCATGAATCGACCTGCCTACGCCCCTAGCAAGGTAAACAAACGCACTTTGTTGCACGACATCCTTCTCTATCCCTCTATCCACCCCTAGTGGGTGACTCAACCGTAGCGCCACAAAATTTGTGACTGTGTCGAAGGAAAATTAATTAAGATCAACCTCTGCAACACTAATTTTGAATCATCGTGTTCGATGTAAAATTAGCATTTAAAATTCTAATGCGTTAATCCGCCATAAACTCAAATGCAATCCTTGGAAGTTACACGCTCGATTATGGGTATGGTTTAATCCCTACAATCACTTAATCAGGCCAGCTCTCGATTAGCCGCTTCTTTGTAGAGAAAATGTGATTCCTTGAGACCGCGAGTCGCCAAAATTGCAAATAAAATGCCGAAACTACAGAACACTGTAGGAAACTACGGAAAATAGAACACTGCGGAAAATATCAGCTACACTATAGTAACAACTGCCATAACTCTACATTTTAATATTTGCATAAACTGTGCAAACGCAAGTATACTCGTCACCAATCAACAATATATTAACACACAGCTGGGATTGGTTGCAACAAATTTACTCCAAAATGAATAAGCGTATTTTGGCATTTGCTTCTTCTAATTGAATTTTGACGACCGTCTTTAGGAGTTAACATTTCACGTGACGTGAATTTTTTGCAATTCACATGTAGGTGTGCTTGAAAGATTTTCGAATAACCCTTCAATTCAAATCGATTGTGCACGAAGGATTGTAAAACCAGCCTGGTATTTTGACTAGCAACAGACGTCGAGTGGAACTGTTCATCTTAAATGGCACACAATTAACATGTGCGACGCACATGTGTAAAGATTTATCTTAGTGTAGGTCACCGATGATCTACGCAGCGTTACCATCATCATTTACCACTTGCTTTATATACGTGATTTTGATTAGTGTTTACCCCACAACTCAGTGCAGCACTCTACTTTTTTTGCTTTGCCTTTAAAACAAAATTTAAAAAATACATAAGAAGCAACTTTATCTATAGGTGAAATTCTTCGAATGATATTTGTTCAGAACGTTTGCTTTGAGTAAATTCAAATAAAAATGTGATGCAAAATTGTAGGTAATATTATAATTGAATATGATTAATTTAGTCATTTTTCAAATTTGCGAACGTAACTGAACATAATGATTCGCTATATGCCATTCATTGTATACAAGGTGTTTCTGAAATCGTGATACAACAGGAAAGATGGTGTTTCACCGTGCAAAAGTAAGTCAAAATTATAGAATGAAACTTCTTCATATAAGTCTCTGTCTTCTAAAAAGTCGACTTTACCGAATTACATCAAATTTCTTTTTCATCTATTCTCAAATTCGAATCTAAAACTGTGGTAAAAAGGCCGGGCAGACTAACCAATCTCAGCGTGCAGCGTCAAGGTGTGTCTGAATCTCTGACAGAAAAATATTTGGCAATGGAAAACAAAATTCGTGCAGTTTTTGTTTGAATTTAAAATCAAATTTCAAGCTTTTGATCGCTAATGTATTTACATATTCGTAAAACGTTTAAGTAAAAAAAATTGTTTGTTACAAAAAATTAAATCAGCTCATCATATAAGTAATGCCATTCTTGATTCAAGTTAATTAAACATCCAATATCTTACTTATTCGCATATTCCCTAATCACAAATGCAGTGTATTCATATTATGCTAAAAACAACTCAAGTACCGATCACTTAATCATAGCATTGCCATAAAAATTGTGCATTATACATGAATTTTTCGGTGATGCAATAAATGTTGCTATTTCTGTAACTACAGTACATACTTGTTAATTACCATAAACAAGTTATACATATATTGTATCTTTAGTATGCATATTGCGGTTCGCTTGAAAAAGCGACATTCCTTATTGGACGTTTGAATTTAATCCATTTAAATGTAAGTAATTAATTGATTGCAGCCTTTGCCTTCAAATAACGAGCGACACTCGTGGTGAAAATTGCGTTAAAAAATGAAAGACCATACATTACACGGGATGAACATGTACTCAACACGAACGTGACTCGTGGAAAATAACTGTGCGGCATTAAACTGCATTGCAAAAAATTCATTCAATTAAATTACGGATAAAGTATGAACGATTAAAACTGTGCGGTCATTTATAGTATTAGATTAGAGTATAGTATATAGTCGATTATTTGTAAATCTGCCAGAACGTTTTCCGGTGCCAAATAAATAACTCGTGCATCTTCAAAAACATATTAAGATAAACGCGCTAATTATCACGCGTGTTTATCAATTCCAATGAATTTTGAAGACGCGCAATAAAAATCCTGTTTCAAAGGGACGATCAAGGGCACGTGTGAAATAATTATTTGAAAAAGGTTCGTAAACGGCCGAGCCATTTACCTTTCGTCAAAGCCTCCCATTCTTGTTTTCCAGCGAGCTTGAACATTTTTTCTCCCGTTATCCTTTTCTCAACTTTGTCCACCACTCTGACCCCTATTATCTCTCTCCACTCCCGTTGGTGATTACTGCCTCCTGATGCGTAAAGATCTCACTGTTTCGGCCTCTCTGTTCTCGCGTGTAAAAATCGCACTGTCACTTGCACAGAAAACTCAATTTGGTACTTTACTGCGTCGGACGTGGCCGCGTGTTTTCACGAATCATCGACGGGAACATTTTTGTTGCTGGAACACACTGGTCGCGTCTGAATCGTTCGCCAGGATCATTTGGCATTCCTCGACCTCGAATGGTGAACTCGTATCTAAATTTCATTTGATATTTAATCGAGAACTTTTTGGAATACGTTATGTGTGACGAGTTTTACGGAGTGAGAGGACGAGCGTGGCATAGAGGAAGAAAGCAAGCTCGAGGGTGTATGGGTGTGTATCTAATCGCGGCTAAGGCGGTCTTGTTGCGAACAAATTATCTCTTCAGGTGTCTATAAGTTGCGGTGAAATCAGATAAATGCGTGTCGTGAACGGATCGATGTGAACACAATTGTTACGTAATGCTATGATAAGATGTGAGAAAAGAAATATTGTCGCGCAATGTATGTAAGTACATAAGTAGTAGGTGCTTGTACAAATGAACGCGGAAGAAAACCGTGCTTAACCCTTTCGCGGTGGTTTGACCTAATGGTTTGCCATATATTTATAGATACGTTCTTTACAATAACGTATCATTAATTTAATTATTTATACTATTAAAAAATTGTAGCTATGTAAAAATATATTTAAGAATCTGTACAAGTTGCATTTTAGATAATTGAGGTATTTATACGTATGGCTTTTCGATATAAATAAAAACTGTACTATTTGTGTGCATTGAAGACATTTTTTTTCATTTTTGAGAGTTCCAGAGTGCAAAGGTTACTACTGGCGCGTCGATATTGATTCGGGTAACGAAAATAATTTCATTCGAGATAGATTGATTAATTGTCGTTTTTGACAAAAAAAAAAATGTAATCCATTCCCGACGAGGAATAGTACAATTATTTATATAAACAACGCACGGTTTCTTTGTTTCTTTCTTTATTGTGGATTATTATCGAAGGATTACGATAAGAGAAATTGTCCTCTAGTTTTTTTTCTAGAATGTTGGAAACTTCAGTTGAACGGTAACAATTGATTTTTGCTAATATTAGTCTAAATAATTGTAGTTAAGAATTTCATGACAGAATTGTACGTAATTAGGCCTCGTGTATTTCACATATTTCATTAATTTGATAAGAATCTGAGTGAACAAGTAACATGGAGATTAAAATCTACTGTCACATAAATATGTATATCTCTTAAGTGTATATGTATATTCTAATTGCTCATTAACATTAAGATCACGACTTTAAAGTAATATTTTTATTAAGCGAGCCTAAAATTATCACATACTTTTCTATATATTTTAATAAACAATAAGTAATATGAATTAATTCAAGTAAGGTAAATATGCGTTGCCAATTTCTAGGATTCAGTTTGCTCGTATTTTCTAATATTAGATAATATAACATCACTCATATTTTCAGAACTGTACATCGCTATATTTTACGTGGCCCACTTTATATAAATACATAGGGTTTAAAAACTGGAATATATTTGTTGTAAAATGACTAGGTAAAATGCACGGGAATCAGATTTCTTTTTATAGCAGAACATCAATGACTGTGTATTATGTTGAAAGCCATATCCTATTTTAAAATAAAAATCTCCACCTTAATTGAATTGATAAAAATAGCAATAGGAAATTTTCGAAACCGGATTTTAATTTTTCTAATTGCAGTTAGAATTTATTTGGCTGCCTATCTTGCAATTTACTGCATATAGAAACGACAACCTACATTTAGAAACATTTTTTACCATTAAAAAACCGAAAGGAGATTTCAAGATCAATCGATACTCTGTGTCAGCTAAAAAATTAGTGATGTTTGTGATTTTATTTGTGCTCCAAATATGATAAAAATATTATAATCCTGTAAATTAAATCTACTTTTGAATCTGTAATTGCTTCAAATACGTTAATATATAAAAATGAACGTAGGTGTATTCTTGACCACACCATCCATAAAAGAATGGAGAAGGAAATAAAATGAAAATGGCTTCAGTGTGGATTTGATGTGAAAATTAATTATATTATTTCGAACAGTAACTAGATAAAAAATAAGTAGTATCCTTTTAAATCCATTAAACTGCATCGAATAAAGTAAAAATATATTTACAGTGCATAAGTTTCGGGGAAAATAGAAATTTTACTAACACAATAAACAGTTTCAAAAAAAGTAGAAACGTTCTAACGCAGATAGTTCTTTTTTAATCAACGATATAAATACTCTTATTTTACGATATTCGTAGTGTAATGAATCCTATGAAAAAATACTTTCACCAATATGTAAATATTATTTCCCACGTAACTATAAAAGTTGAAAAGTTTCATTATAAGTTCGGTCATTTCATCTGTAACAGCCTAATAATTCTATTCTTATTAATGAAAAGATCTACAAATAAATAAATGGAAAACTGTATTTTTCCCAAATTGCAGCAACGAACTCCCACATTAGTTACTTATCTTCGATATCTACGACACGATTTCCAAACGCGAACCATTTCTTTTTTTAGGAAACAAACTGTGTACATGTTATGGTAGGGTCAGCTGTATCCACGAACGAAGTATAAATGTTTCGAAGTACAGTTTCATGATCATCAAAGCGTACAAAGGTCTGCATCGCATCGCGTGCGAGAAAATTTAAAGCGCAGTGGCATAAAAATTCTAGCTCCTGTGCGCTCCCGTTATAGCCTGAGAAAGGACTCCGTTAATAGAATGCAACCATGAGTCCCTGATGTCTTTCTCTGACACTCTGTCGAACGACTAAGTCGACGTGTTGCAAGTTTATGCTTTGCAAATATTATCGGGCCTGATTGCCTACAAGAGATATCGATTCGTGTTATGCGTGAAGTTCTCAAAGACCGCGATCAACTTTCCGTTTTCATAGCGCGGTGGCCACGCAAAGGATTATTTTTACATTAACGCCGTGGATGGCCTTAATAGGTCGTTTGTAAGATTACAGTGTCGAAATGGAATACACCACGAAGGGCTTGTTATTGTATTAACTGTGCCGATTAAGTAATCCACTGTTACTTGAACACTTTTATGATTTGTTAAGAACGCGCTGGTAAAAGAAATTATGTGCATATTTGTGCAGGTATTGGCCGAGTGCAAAATCTACCTGCTGGTTTCTGTCTACCATAATAATGGCTTGAATCTTGTAAACAAATTACATTATAAAGGAATTTCCCTACGTTCTGTACAATAACGACAGGTTTAATACTAATTGGATAATAAGTAAACAAACAGATGATGCATAGATGCACAGACAATAAGCAAAAGTACTAAGACCATCTGTTCTTATTGCGTAAGGGCGACAGATACTTTTGCGCTAACGTAGTCGTTGTTATTTTCTAAAATATTTTATTTATGCTCCTTTCTGAAATGTTCGAAATTTCATCTGAACTGGTTATTATTTGCGGTAAAATCGCCAGGCTCCTCTTATTATTATACCGATATTTCTAACAGATTTGTCGGACAAGACGTGTTGCATTGACATAAATAAACAATAATACGACGTTTTATAACCAGTGGATATAATTCCAAACGGCTTAGGAAAGTTTCTTACGGATATCAATAGGTAATCCATCAGATTTTCTTGTTTAATAACAATACGCTTTAAAGTAATTCATTGATTATAGTAACAGATCTTTTTTTTAATTCTTGAATCTTTATTCCTCCGCTATTCTGCTAGATTTCTGTTTACAATAAAGTGACCTATGGCAGTAGCACGGTAAATCAATGCTAGACAGTCCTAGCCTCCGTGTGGTACAATTGTTAAAAGACACTCTATTTCAATCTACTTAGTGTTTTAAATCAGCGTTTTTCAACGTGTGGACCGCGGACATATGCGTTGTACCGCGTTAAATTTCGTGTTGGTCAGGGCTAATTGAACGCAAGTAATAACAACAGAGCCATTATTATTCTACTGAACCATTTCGTTCATAATTTATGTAAACGCTTTTTCCAATCATTTTTCCTTAATTAAATTTAAATAACAAAAACGAAAATTGCGAAAAGTATTTTCATAAATCGAAGTTCGCGTGAACCATTGTCAGTATAAGTATACTGAATGTTACTGCTCACATGTAAAAGTTTTTGTCAAGTATGCATAATTTTATTAATTTACATAATATGCCGTGACTTCTCAGTTTACGTGCTTTTTACAAGTTTTATGTTATAAAAATTTAGGCACAGTACCATTGCAAACAAATATATTCGGTCACGTGGCAAAAAAGTTGAGGAACGCCGTTGTAAATTACATGATGTATCGGTGCACTGCGCGTTTTATTTGGCAAATACATATTTCAGAAGTATCGGCATCATAAGAAGAGGGCCTGTTTTTATGTTTTGATGATGTTTTTATAGCCAATAAAAATCAATATTTCTATTGAGCTTAAAATACAAAAGGATAATAAAAATAGATACAAGTCTGCAAAAATAGTAACAATTACTGCTGGGAATCGTTTATTTTAGAATGTGATGATAGTAAACTATGAAAGTAATAAAAAAAAATGGCTTGGTAGACCTAATAAAATAAATGTATTTTGACAATATTACTAAAATTACTTTGTTGTATAGAAAAAATGTTTGCCTATAAAACTGAAATGATGATAAATGATAAAGTATTCCTTTCTGGTAATATGTACTCTAAGCAATAAATACGCGATAAACATTTCAAGCATTTCTGTTCTGTAATTTAAGTTATAAGTTTCATGGTCAAAAATTACGTATTGTGCGCATTTGCGACGTAAATTTGTTTAGGTTACTACTACATAAACACTACATAAACAAAAGAAAGCTTTTTCTGTCGTTTGGTAAGTGAGTTCCTTAGAATATGTGAATTCTGATAAGGAAATAAGGCCACCGCTTGATAAATACACACAATAAGAGGCTAAATTCTGTCCAAACATTTTCTTTCTTCAGGTACCCGTGTATGTACTACGACATACCATTCCATCAAAGAAATAAAACGAGAAGAATTGCGGATTTGTTGATTTACGTAGAAGAAAAATACGATTAGATATGTGGATGAAACCAGTTGAAGCGTAAAATAGTTCCCATTATCAATGTTCTGTATCTTCATTGTGGAAACAGCCATAAACCGGCCTAGTTTCTAAAATCACCGAGGACACGTCAGCACCGAATAAATGCAATGAATGATTGGCGAACCAATCAAATCAATTTAGATACAACAATTTCAATAATTAATCGAATTCGCTAAAATGAGCATATAAATGAATAATATAAATATTGGATTGGATTCACTGCAAACGCCATACAAATAAAGTTCAAATGATTCAATTGCTAAGAGATCAATCAATTCAAGGAAGAACAAAATTTAATACGATATAAAAAGTAATCATTTCATCAAAATTCAATTTTGATTTGATCTAGCCTTGGAAACATTTTTTATTCAACAGAAGAAATAAAATATTCCATTGAATCCAATAAAATAATAAACAGGTGGCTGATTCCAAATATACTGTAACACTAAATCGTTACGATATAATAATAATAATAATAATAACAATAATATAATACAAACGAGGTTTAATAGTCATTCTTCCTAGAAATACATCCAATCAATGTGTCATTAGCTACCTAGTTTAAATAATATCCTCAGCTAACTAAATAAACAAACTCAACAAATTTATATTCAATTCGACAAATCGCGACTAAGATCTTAATACAATTCCAATACACCTATACCTCGCTATAACGGCCTTTTTTAATTATCGCACTTTTTCGCTTTACGGCCCACAATGTTTCGTTTATATCGTGAATTTTTATAGGAAATAAAAAGAATAAAATGCTTTATGAATTAAAAACTATATTATTTTATAAAAAATTGGAGCAGATCCAATTGAATTTGTATGGGTTTGTATCAAAATAATTGATTCGTTATAGGGCTTTTCGCTTTACGGCCAACTTTTCCGGAACGTATCTTGACCGTAAAGCGAGGTATAGGTGTACAATTTTCCATTCAATTTTTCGTCAGCAATCAACATTTACCATATTCTTCGTTGAATAAATAAACATAATCGTTTAGTGTAATGTAATGCTCTATTAAAGTCAGTGTCATGATACTAATAAAATTGAAATAAAAATTCACCCTGAAACAGTATTCAACATATTTCAGTTTAACCCTCTGTGAAGCATTGTGGGACAACTTATATCTCACCTAACAATTAAATGTATACGCATCTTTTAAATTAAGTTTATATCCCATCGTTTTATATTTTTATATCGTGATTTTGTCCGAAAAATCCTGTGTCTCAGAGTTAAACTGAAACATTTTCTCCACTTATTTAACTAATAAAGCGAACAAATAAAGCGAAAGCTAAACTCAGCGCCAATCTATAAAGATAATAAATCCTTTCTTCCATAAAAGGCTCTGCATCAAAGATCTTTATCTCGTAGCAACACTACCCGTTGTCTCACATCGGAATTTACCACGACCATGTTTTTGCTTTAATTTATACCAAGAAACCATAATTACTGTTCTCGCTGACGCGACGACAATCAATTTTCCACGATACTTGACTGATGATGATTCCTTGTGGAATCGTTGCTTTGGAACACACTAATTGTTGAATGGAGTACACTGTACGTCATCGTGTCCCGTGGTGCAGCAGATCCCCGATTAATTGGAATCGAACTGACAAATAATATATGTACAGTAGTGGAAGTATTTATTGCCCGCTTTTAAATTTACGTATTACGCGCAGAATTTTCCTTTTCAGGAAATGATCTGTATCCAACTAATTTGAGCCAGGATAGCGTGTCACACATGCTTGCAGCAAATATCTTTTAATTAAGTTTAGAGTAAAGTCGAACTATATTTAGATTTACAGAGAACAGTGCTGTACAACATTATAAATTTTAACATCATTCAAGAATTGTATTCTGGACTAATAAATTAGAACGACTTCTTCTAATTATTTACGAGTAAAAGGAATGCAATAAAATATTATTGCATTACAATACAATATTAATACTTTCATTAATATTAACATTTAATTGTCAATTTTAATGTGATAATCCATTGATGCAATTTGTTTTCACTATTCTTCTCCCCAGGTCAAAATCCTTGTACGAAAAATTGAGACAAGAATAGTGCTTTTTTATTTCATATTAACCTTTGCACTACGAACGTATTTGGGCAAATACGAACTACCAACGATGGAGCACTTTGTCTCCCACCTCAAAGAAATAATTCTACAAACAATACTTTTGTCGTATTGTTCACAAACCATTTCTGTTTCAGTGTTTTTGTTATAAATTGTTCTTCCCCGATGATGTATTGAATGTGGGTTATTGTTTTTTTTACCATGTTTTCCACGTGTACATCTTTTACACAGACTACAAATAGTATATTTTTCCTTTTTTTTGAAGCTGCTTCATTGGTACATAAACAAGTACATAATACGTTCCATTACCACCGCAAGCTTCTCTCACTAAAGAAATTGCGGCGTTCAAATTTCACCGCAATAAAGTATATGCCCAAACTCAATATGTACAACAATAATTAATTTTTTCGAAATTTTAATCGGCCCCATCAACAAATAATATATATATATATATATATATATATATACAACATATGATATGGTGGTCATAAATATTCTTCAACTTGGTAGTGCAAGAGATAATATATCCTTTGAACTACCGTATAGGGGACGGCGAGAATAAATCATTCTAGAACTATTGTGTTCCAGAAAATTTAATCAACTACACAGATGTACATTTTTCTTTCTTCTTCGGTAAACAGTAAATAATATTAATAATTGAAACAATTGGACAAGAAAATTGCTTAATCACGATACGTTCGAAAATTTCGTATGTATTATACAATGGTTTTTATTCAGCCTGTTTGTCTGCTGATTTAGCCGGTTGATCCAAATTCTACCGTATATCGATCGTCGCTTCGCGTCGTCTCACTAGAAATAACGATTAAGCGGTGCAGTTTTAATAATCCATCGCGAGACAGGACCGGAAAAGGAAGTCGTATGTCTGACACTACGAGATAGAATGAAATAGTTCGGTCGTGGGTTCGTTCGTTCGTCAACCAGGCAAACGCCCACGGTCGATTGAGAGCGTCAGACTGTTAGGCACAATTGCCCTTAAATTGAGATGTACTTCTGACCATGTTTCGTTCGACACGCTTCGAATCGGCTCGGATCGGGCCCCATGAATCTACGATATCCACTCATCGATCTGGGTCATCCTAAACTCGTTTGAAGTCCTGTTTCGAACGTGAAAGTATTATACATGCAACGAACACGAGATCCACGATTTTTTTTGCGACGATCGACGGTGATGAAACGATACGCGAAATACCTATACATAGGTATAGGTTACGGTTGGACCGAATCTGATGTGCTCTATCGTTGGTGTAGGCGGTTCTAAATTTGTTTCAAATCCCGTTTTTAATGGAAGTGTGTATACGTATATCGATTAGAGCGAGATCCTCTTGTTTTGATGTCCGTGGCGGGAGTGGAATATAAAATGCTAACAAGTGTTATGAAGAAGATCGATTTACGATACATTCGATGAGTTTCCTTTAGCCACCTCGAATCGCGATTCCATCATGAAGATATTAGAGTATAAGCTTGATCGCTCTGTTTAATACAATATAAAGAATAGTAAAATATTTATTTATATTGGTATAAATGTCTTGTATTTATAGCGTGTTGGGTTATATCGATCTACTAAACTCTATAATTATTTAGAAAGTCATTACGATATGGTAAGCTTCACGCTAGAACTACTGGTCGATTTTGGTATTCATATTTAGGTATACGTTAGACGCATCATGAAAATTAAAGTGTTGGATATTTAAAAATTTTAAAGAAATCTAAGAACCATCATTTGAAGGGACTTCGAGGTTCTAATGTGAAATTAGTATTAGTTGCATTTTTGTGTATCTACCATTTATGACGGTGCATGAGAGTAATGTTCGTCAGTAGAGTTAGTTGCCACAATGAATTATGACGAGAATATGAATCTAGAGATTTAAAAACATTAAAAGGATGCTAAATAAGTCTGGTCGACGAATATTTTTTGTTCCTGTAATTCCCGTTACAAAGAATTTATCGCATCATTTATACGTAAAATAATTGATTTGCGATATTCTATATTAAAACATCATTTTCATGAAAGGAAAACACAATGGAAAGTGTAAAAACTTATTCCTCGAAGCGATTACGATAAGATGGTACGCAAAGTGTTGATTGAATCTAAATTACGTAAGTGTTATGGACAGTGGCCTGTTATCAGTATGAGTCATTGTGAAAGTGGCTAAAAACCAGGTTTTCTGCAAAAAGAAGCAAACTTTTAGATATCATGTCCCTAGAATATGTATAGTATAATGCTATGTTCCCTAAGTGATTAAAGATTATCGAATCAAATTTTATGTAGAAACTCGATTGCCCGTGCTGTAATCTTCATTGATTGTTCCAATCGCGTTACCAGAATTCGTTCAACAATTGCTATAGTAAAGTAAAACACAGAATGGTACTGTTTTTAAAGCGAACTACCAGCGCATTATTTTCTGTGCCAATTGTTTCACGCGAGTTCTTTGAACAAGTTACACGTTTTTCTCTTTAAGATACACCGAAATGTATGCCACCGATTTCCAACAAGTATGTACTTATGCAAGGGCGTAAGTAATACTTTAATAATATTTTATAATTTATATTTAATAAAAATATTATAGTATTTCTGCCCCGACATTATGCATGTAGATAATTATTTTTCAGCCCTCAAGTCTTAGCTCAAGTATAAATTGCGAATTATTATTAATAGATATATACATACGTGCATATATTTATTAATAATAATAGCAATTTAAACAAAATTGTATATTATTTCGTCGAATTTTCTATGTAGAAACAGTACGGTGAATTTAAGAAAGGTTATATTTAGAATACAATTACTTTATCACTAATAAAATACTTTGTCCTAATTTGCAAAGCTTATTTGCAATACCGCAGATGCCATTGAAACTCCCAGGAACATTAATCTTACTAAATAATGAGCATAGAGTAATTACATGAATCAATCAATCAATGGAGCCCATGTGTTAAAACATTATGTTATTATACAAACGTTGCCAGCGTATCCTGTGCACGAAAATA
This sequence comes from Nomada lathburiana, assembly GCA_963667235.1. Taxonomy (NCBI): domain Eukaryota; kingdom Metazoa; phylum Arthropoda; class Insecta; order Hymenoptera; family Apidae; genus Nomada; species Nomada lathburiana. The sequence continues at coordinate 818,721 of OY763897.1, read as the reverse complement.
CAAAAAAAAATGTTATCGATGAAAGTCGACCAGTAAGGATTTATTACAAAGTTATTGTAATAAAGCGTAAATTGAAAATTCGCTTAATTTTTAAAAACTTGAAGTCCAACTCTGACACCGATGTAGCACGCTGTTTGCGAGACGGGGAATTTCTTGACGATTTCAATCCCTACAACTGCATCTTTAATTCGTTGTATCAAGGTGTCAGGTATAGCTAATGCAGTTGCATAAACTTTTTCTTTCAGTGTCCCCCGCAAATAAAAATCTAAAGGCGTAAGGTCAAGTGATCTATGTGGCCAACAGCTGTTTCCCGCGTCCAATCCACCTTTGAGAGTAATGTTCATTCAACCAATATTTTACTGGTTGAGTAGGGAAATTGGGCGATTTTTCAATTTACGTTATAAAGTGACAAACACTTATCGGTCGACTTTCATAAAACATTTTTCAAATTTTTGTCCAGAAAAACCTCAGACAGCCTGTATATCTCATTGGATAATAAATTAGTATACCGAAAGAGCATTAGTTTTTGTATTTTTGTTCCGCGTCTCGTGTAACACGAATTCGCATAGAACGGCATCTATGAGAGCCTCACGATCGTGCTATATAGGGGATTAGCTGTATTAAGAAATCTCGGATACGCCTGTGGACCACTGTTGGTACACCGGTTGAAAATCGCTGTTTTATCCTTCTATCGCGAGAATACGAAGTTTCCCGTTCGAAACGCAAATGTATCTGCCGATGACTCAGAAGTCTTTTATGCAACAGACGTGGAAAGTTCAGAACAGCTGGTAGATCAAAACTCAATTCTCCCACCGCACGTTGTTTACCGTTCCATTCCAGGCAACCGAACGCTCGACTAATCTACAACATACATATGTATTCCTTTCGAGAACGCAACGCAAGCCTCGAAACGGAGCGCCTGAAAACTAAAGGCTCGTTCGAATTGACAATTTTCCGCAGAACATGTGTCTCCAATAAAGGAACCCGAAGTGTGCTCGGGTTAAAATACGCGTCTACAGTCAGTTCAGAGGCAAGGATTAGTCTGGGTTTCGTTTTGCGTTGGAATGGAGAACAAGAGAACAGTGCCTACAAACTTGTGCCGGCCTCGAGGTATACATATCCGCAGACAATGCCTGTTAGTGTAGACGAGACTTAAAAAGCCAATATGAACACTCTCGATCCGTTCACGGTGTCCGAATGGTATTATTGGAAAACACGGTTTCCTTGTAAGTGTCACGGTTTCCGTATCTAACGCGAATGTGAAGCATCATTCAGATCCCGTGAAACTTCACAATACATAATACGTATCGATGAACCACTTGTACACACCAAGTAATCACACGGTCTAACTGAAAACGTAAAAGAGCCTTGTTTTGATTATCGAATGTATACGCGCGTCTAGCACTGGAGACTTCAAGGGAGTTCACATGGGAGTTCCACGGCAGTATTCCATCGCGGTACAATGCCACACAATAACGTATGCCTTCCTCCCGTCCACGGATCACGAAAGATCGTCAGAGATCGTACGAGAAGGATAATGCACGTGCCTCGACCATTAGGCCGATGCTGGGCCTCTATTCGGTCAGGTCAATGTCGAGTCTTTTCCAACGAGAAAAGGGGGCAAACACAAACGGCGCACACACTAGACGTCGGTGAAATTCACGAAGGGAAATTGTAAACGAGATGAAACTGGTCGAGTTCGTTCCAGACCGACAAGTTGGCGTTACTAAGCTGATTGAAACCGTTGCACGTTGTTACAAAATCACTGAGTATATACATTACTGTCGAAAACCATGCTATTTTGCGAGTTCAACGAAGGAAAGGAAATTGGCGACGCGATCACGATCCTTGGTGTATCGAGACGATAGACTTAAAGGCGAATATCGATAGCAGGTAACGGCCGCGTGCGGTTTCGGTGACCACGGGAGTATTGCACATTGGTCGACCAGTCGGCAGGGACTCAGCCGCGTGAACTGACCAGTAAGGACAGGCAGTCGTTGCTTTGACTGTCGTTAAATTAACCACAATTACCAGCATGGCCTACACGCACGCGCCTTCCTCCCGTACGCCTACTATGTATATTACCGTCGTTTATATGTCGTGCATGTACACACATCCGTCTTAACTTTGCTCGCTCGTGTGCGTTTACACTTGCGCGAACGCCATTAAGCCAACGATACACGGTGATCTAGAACTGCTATTGAATAATGCGACGGTTCAGGGCTAATTTATGCAAACAAAACTTGCATGCCTGTCGTTCGTTGTTGATTTTGCCGTGGTTGCCTAAAATGTTTGAATTTTTCTTTTTTATCGCGGCAATCTGTTCTGCTGCTACTTTCTCCGTGAGAAACGAAAGAACTATGTATGCATTGAAATAAATGGTAATTCGGTAGTTAGACTATATCAGATAATACGCTGAATTCGTTGATAATATACATTTGTAAAAATGTGAACTGTGGAGGAAAAACAGAATTCTGTATTAGATTAATAACAGGATGAACTATTTGAAATAATTCAAACGGTCATAATGGATCTAAAATACAAATTAAAATTGGCACAGGACTAAACGCTGGTTAAACAATGCTCGATTTGTAAATAATATTCCTGGAACATCATAATGACCGGAAATTAGCATTGCTCGGGATCTGCAGCGCCTCTTAGCTTATAAAATAAAAATAAGTAATCTATCCGTGTCATTAGCACGCTCCACTAAAGATAGCATAATTATACTTAATTTACACATACGTCTACAAATACCTTTCTAGTAAATTCCTCTGTATCTGTAAAATGTTCTTAAAGCACAATCGAAACATAATTCATTAAAGCATGTTAAATCGTGATGTTAATTGGTAATATTATCTGACATTAATTTTAAACACATTCTATACATTTCCGTACAAGTTTATCAGGGATCAATGAACCGCTTCTAATTTCAGAATCATATTTGTACTCGAGCATTACATTGCTAGTCGAATCACACTTTATGCGCCGTGTAACAGTGAACATTGGTCAGTTGTTTGATAACCAGACCGAGGATAGAATCGCGGTTAGTCTAAAGTTATCAAAGAATCCAGGTCATCAAAAAATGCATTTTGAACATAAAACAAGAACAAAAATTTGATTTTGCAAGAAAGAAAACTAATACGCGTCCTTTTATTATTTGTTAAATTCTAAATTGATCCGATATCTAATATCTGACACATTTTAACACAGTATGAGTAGGAAAGACGGTGTGGAATATATAGTTGATGTCACTGAAAAGTAGGTATAGTACTTACTCATATGTAAACTATGAAATAACTAAATGTTTGTTTAGAAACAAGTCCTTTCGTTAGTCAGTGAAGCCGAAATAAAGTTACATGCAGTACGCCCCATTTTAGACGGTCCTCTCGAATATCTCCGAAATTATTCATGATGCAGAAAACATTTCAAACAAAAATTCAATGGTATCAAGGAGGATATAATTTGATGTCAATAGTTTCTTATATGTGGAGGTATAGAGCGTATGGGAAGGTTAACTTTATTTTTCTTTTAATAGTACCATTTATTTCTTATTCGTCGATTCATAATTTCCTGTAAAAAATTATTAAACTATTTATACCCAAAAACCATTCATTTAGGAGAATTTTCACTATTCATATTACAAAATGGATCTTCTGACAATCGATGTTCCAAAATAACAACTAAAGTCTCTGTAACATCAATGGTTTATCGATATAAACTGTTAATTTTTTGCGTGAAATGCTAGGCTGCATCGATCGATGTATCGAAATATATATATTTATAAATTTTCGTTAAAAAAATTTAAGTTGACCATCGTACGACCTTGACGTCTCTATCAATGCAAATAAAAAATATTGGAGATATCCGAAGGGACCATCCGAAGTCGGACACCCTGTGTATATTTTAACACGGTCCTTGTATTAATTCTCCTCTGCCAACTACGTATATATTTCAAGGAAATCAATTTTGCCCGCAGCACAAGTTTAATATCGTAGATAGAGATGACGGTGAACAATGGCAAGGACGGCAACGAAGTACGTATACATATATGTACATACATACGTGATTCAGTTCGGGCAGATTTGAGGAGGGGTGGCACCGCGACAATTAACAAGTTAGTTGCCAATTACCACGTTATCGTTCGCAATACCGTCACACGAACAAACACGTCATGCGTCAAGCGGTGACAGCTTTATTGAACTAAATTTTTCTTTTCAGCGGACCACGCTACCGGGTGAAAAGTGAAAGACAAAAAGGAAACGGGTAATTTCATTTATTCTGCCGTTGCTTCGAGAATCCCGTTTTTTCATTTTGACTAAACTTCTTCTGCTTTTAAAGATAGGTCGATTATTTTTTGGAGATAAATGAAATGGAAACAAAAACAAAACACTCCAATATAAATTTTTGGATACATATGGTCTTAGGAATCGCTAGGTTTTCTTCAATTAGTGGTTTCATATCGTATCAACCGCGATCAGTCCCCACATAGTATGGAGTTTTTGAAATGATAATTAGAAACTTTTTGATCTTAAGATTATGTAACAAGTTTAACCCTTCCACTATCCCGGGGTTAGCAGAAAGTATAATATATTCACGTTTTACGGGCACTGAGGTGCATCTCTACCCTTTGCGCCTTTTACATGGTTCTTATATGGTAGGTAGACAGCAGTTGCTCAGCGTTGAATGACTATGTTTACCTTTAGTAAGAATAGAGTTGAAGGAGCTTATTTGAAAAATCGATAACATTAATTGAAAGGTAACTGGTACCTAACATTGAAATGATACCAACTGTTATTGAATTATTATATGGTGGAACTGTTATATTTATATAATGTTATATCATTTAATACATTGTTTAACTAGACTGCACTGTATACTATTTTAAAGGATTATGGCTTAATTGTACAAATTATAAATTGTTTAAAATATTTGGCAACGAAGATGTTTAAATAAAAATTGGACAAAGCTTTCGTATCTTATCATATTCTATATATTATAGACGTCCTTTTTTGTCTAAATAACACAATATTTAATTTTTATTATTAAAACGCTACAAAGATATAATGAAGTTTCGCATTTGACCCATGGAATCATATATCTCGAGCCTAATTTTAATTCATATAAAGTTCATGTATAAAAGTCTTATTTCCAATTCCGTATACATACTTCAAAGTTTTTCCATCAAAAGTGCATATATATGTACTAACTCTGAGAATACCGGAAGAATTCTAGTTCAAGGGCACTGTAAATGTGCAGTAAAAAATTTTCAACGAGTTCATTCCGGGAAACATGAGCATGAAGTTATGCAAATAAAATAAAATTTTCCCTAACCACCCAATTAAAGGCAATTAAAAAATTTTTTAACATGAAGCATCATTTGGAATCCTCACATGGGTTGCAAATTATTTACTTCTAAATATAAACCGTATGATATTAATATTCGCACGTAATTATGTTGCAAATCAATCATGTTTTACATAGAATAATGCCGCCTTTCAACGTGGTCATTTTGCTGTAAATAGCATTTTATGCTAAACGCGGTCTCACTCGAAATGTTTCGAACAATTCACCACTGATCATTAGCAATTATTCAAACTTTATATTACATATAGAATATATTAACCACCCATTTTAAGACCAATGAAAGTTGGGATAACATTTTCCATAACATATTTTCACCGGTTAAAAAGACTATATTATTACTATATAGGATATATTACTGTTCCTAAAATTGAAAATTATATCACTTCCAGGAAGGCTTTGTATTGCAGTAGTAATATCGTCAATCAGATTATAATATTTGACGTCAATAAAACTAGGCAAAAAGAGTAATACATGTAATATGCCGAACATAATTTTGCAACAGAATTATAAAGTAAAATCCAACTGATGATAACTAACCCTGATCTACACAATTTTTAGAAACAGTTTGCAGTTTCACTGGTTATCTGATAGAATATTCAAATAGGACAATGTACATCGTGTGAAAGTTTCCTTCTATTGTTACCACCTTCACGTATACCTACGGAGGAATTGATAGTTTATAAAGATTTATCTGAAAAGCAATATTTTCCAAAATACTAATTTTGCTGAAAAATTAAAATAATACAGAAACTGAACTAGATATAAATAATTGCGCGTTCATTTAGCCGTGCACACTATTCTCTCCGATTCCCTCACACGTGCGAATTATATATTATTATATATAGATAAATTCAAAAGATTTGTGGTATTTAATTAAGAACAAAAGGATTGCAATGAAATACTATTACAATTCTGAAACACTAATATGAATAACTTTGTTACGTGGACAAATAATAGGCAATAAAATCTCAGTACAAGAATCCCCCAACAATATTTTCAAAGCATTAACAGCAGAGGCACAGGTGATGTTTAATATACAAGTCATGTAATGAACACCTCCGGCTGTATTTATTACTTAACTCTCCTACGAATAGCCTTCATCGAAAATAGTATTACACCACATGTGGATGTAGAAGGAAAAAAGGAAAAAATAATAGGAATAGAAAGTGCAATTGAGACCACATTGGAGAAAAGATGGAGGGTGAAGAAGCTTTACGTACGAGTCGCCGCGTACAAATTGATATGCAGCGCAACGTTTCTCTATCAACTTCCTTCCTGCGCGAATTGAAGGGAAGCGTCAAATGGCTATTGCGTCGGTTCATTTAGCTTTTCGTTATCTCAATTCTGATGTACACCGCCGACTGCTGCACGCATCTGTATGTTTATATGTGTACACGTGCATCTGCATGTTCGGGCAGCGAGTGCATACGTGTGCATGACCAGTTAGAGCCCTATGCTGTAATAACAGGCCAAAAGAATAGTGCGATGACCTCTCAATGGTCGAATAATCGAAATATTTCATATTGTCGTCAGAATTGAATTACTCTTAATAATGATTTATTTTAATTAACGATGTCTATGCTTGTACTCTTGTTTAGCTCGTTGGGGAACTAATGCTTTTACCGAATTGTATGTATGTATTTCGAATCGAAATCAAAATTTTCAACGTTGAGATTTCAATGATCAAAGAGTTTTATATCTGGATGGTGGAAACGAGAGAATTTTTTATTTATTTCTCCCGTCAATCAGTAGTTTTCGTAGGTTGACAAAGCAGAAGCTTGTTATGAACTTATTTTCAGTTTTTAATAGTGTTTATTGTTTGCGTTTGTTTTATTGGTAGCGTCCAGCGTTTGAGAGATTTACTACATAAATAATATTTTACTAAGATTCTTTGAAATATCGAAAATATCGTCCTAACCTCAAGCATACGGTTTTATTTGCGCTCTTCAGTGGACACACATTATGCCACGATCAAACGGGAAATCAAATGTTAGCCCTAATGAACAAGAACTAATTGAAATTTGGCCAATTAGAATAAAAGATTTTTAAGGACACGGATATCGATTTTCAAACATAGCAGTCCCACAACTTATCAGATAAAACAATAAAGGAAGAAAGTGATAATGTTTCGGAAGAAAAATTTGTTCTCACAATTTTAAATTAACATTTTCTAATATACCGTATTCGCCATTTCCAAAATCATCATTCACCATTAAAAAAAACACACATACATTCATAGTAAACAATATCTCAGGACCAAAATTTCCATTCTAAAAACATTTCTTGTACTCTTAGAAAGTAAAAATCAAAGGAAAACCTCAGAATAACTTATCCTAAGGCGTTCAAACGTACATAATCTTTTCATCGTGAAAGAGTTTATTTTATGACTAACGAGGAAGCCATACAGAACCCTCGATTTACTCTGCCGTGCTGCACGAGGACCTTTAGAACCGCCTCGACCGGAAACTAGTTGCTAGAGTTCATACGCCATATGGCAGGGACGAATTCGTTCACCGAAGGGATACGCAACTCGTATGTAATTTCGTTTAGGTACAACCGTATCGTTCACGGAAGCGTCATTCTCTTAAAACGGCCATCAAACGATCAAAATTTATTACTTATATTTTCACTAGCGTGAACATTATTAACCGTGTGAAAATAAATATCAAAGAGATAGCAACAAATAATTATAATGTATTTAAAAAAGAAACTGTTGCAAAGAACAAAATTGATTCCTTCGTTTTAATATCTAGAAACAGCCCAATTATTACAGAAGTTTTCATTGCACAAAATGCCGGGTGTAATTAAATTCAAAATCGATATATAATTGTATGCATTAATACTACTGAGTAGAATTCCCATTTACATATGTATGTTATGCGTTATTAATTCGAAATATGTACATACATACATATATGAAATATTTGAGGACTTCTAAAACAAGCTGAAAAAAAATTAATTGAAATCGGGCTGATATCGAAATATGTATAGCGTAAAAGAAAGATAAGCCGTATTATCTTTCAGACGGATACGATCGTGCCTTAATACAATTTTGTAGTGTTAAAACAGCGATTCCAGAATGAAATTATCATAGTAGACATTGACCGGTCCAGTTAAACCATAATGCAAGGGAGGTGCTTTCAGATAACAGCACCGTGGTACTCTTCTTAACATTATGTGCGGCTTCATTAAAATTTCGAATTTTAAGGAGAATATCTTTCTAACTGGGATAAATAATCCCATCTACAAGATGTATAAGATGTTGTGTTACTATTGGTGAAATACACGAACATTTGATATAATTTACTTCATGCTTTTCATATATTCTTTTATGAAATCTTAACAGGCGAACGATTTAATTGTTACTTAACGCATTTAGGGTGCCTTTTAATTATAATTTGGAACGACAAATCAATTTGAACGTGTACAATAAACTATGTTCGATTGAGGTATATTTTTCTTCGAGATTTTGAAGGTAACTTATAAATACTTGATAATTATTTTCGTCCGCGAATTCAATTTACTGTTATTCGGCAGATCTTATTTCAAGCTATCTTCGTTTACTACGCTCATACTGATTCAGAGTGTTCCACTAGAATTTCTGAAGGTAATAATAGAATTATTGCCATTATATTATTATTTATTAATGTTGTACATCCCCCCCCCCCCCCAAGTAATAGAATACTAAAAATCATGTATGGATTAGTAAGTGTTTATGGAGCCTGTAATCACTTATTTGGTAATAACTACTGATTAAGGCTACTGTACTGTAAGACTAAATTATTTGTTCAAATCGAATAATTTTTGAATTCCAATTATACCATCATCTTATAAAAGATTACGTAAATGATTGTCACTACGTATCACCATTGATCTTAGCACAGTGTTACGATTAAGAATATTATCTACCTAAAGGTCGCTCAATCTATCAGGGAAGAAAACTAATTATTATCCATAATACATATTTAACAATCACCTAATCACGAAATATACTTATTAAACACTCAACTGCCTGGAGTGTTCAATAATGCCACGTATATAACTTGCCTTACTTGAAAAACCTAAATCAAACCTCGAATCCTGTGTAAAATAATACATCAAAAAACGTAATTTTCACATTTTCATTAATTTTTCTTTCCAGTTTCAATAACTTGGAGCAGTAAACTAATACGAATGCAAAAGAAGATTTTGTGCATTTGTATTTGAAGTTATATAAATTCCATTGTATTATAAACATTTTATTTGACGATGCAGTACCAGCGACCTCCAAGATCATTCTTTGCTGCTCAACATTACACCGTTTTTCTTGCGTTCCAAGGAACACAACGAGAGAAATTCTATACATTTAAACGAATGTTCGCAACACTCTACACCGGTGGCATTAAATGTCCTGGCCTACCTAGAATTTCCAATATTGTATAACGCGCACATTGTGCGAATATACATACTACAATAATACGATGGCTGGAACGCATGAATGCAATTGTACGGTATAATGCGCGCAACAATTTTGCCAACAAAATGTATAATGATCGAAAGACGGGAAAAGCAACATATGGAGTCGATATAAGTGACGTGAAGCGCTTATACAATGCATGTATTATAACCGGATGAACAACGATCGGGTCATAAAGAATTTAATTAACGATTATTTATACATATTCTATATCATAGGGGATTTAAGAAAAGGATGTGCATTCATTTCAAATTATTATTGGGAGAATGGTATTGGGGGATCCTATTGTAACGTCTAATGATTTTCATCTCTCGAATTGCATCCAATGCAAGAAAAAGGAGAAAATTTGCATCTAATGAACCATACCTGGGAAAACGTCCTTAGTGTCGGAATTATAAGGATGGATCCATCCATTCTTCTGCTGAATAATGCACTGGAACATGTTGCTGGCCTATGCGTAGGTTCGAATCGCGTTGATCGGCTGTAACGAGCGAACGAGCGAGAGAAAAAGGAGGAAGAGAAATGGGGTGACGGAGGAGGAGAGAACACAGCGGTGAAGAAAGAAAGACGAGGAAACAGGGTGAAAAAGGACACGAAATCCGTTATAGTTGGCAAGCTCTTTCAATGGGCCACCATCTCCCTCTGGGCCTCCTTAAAATATCCCTAGAGTGCACAAATTACCGCAAAAATTGAGTTCCTCGTTGATTATCAATTAATTTGATGAAACACGTTGGGAATCGATTGCGATACTCTGGAACTGTTAGTTGTTCGGTTTGATTAGGCACGTAGAAACGAAACTTCTACGATTACTTATTCTGCCGCGAAATTCTCAAACTTCTTTTCAGAAAGTGTCACCCACGGTGCTCCGTTGCACCGCTATCGGAACTTTTGTCTAGCTCTTCTTTGTTAATCGAAAAATCGAACCGACTCACGATTCGAATGATCAGCATCGATTTCAGTTCCAGTAATACTGCATCAGTTGAGGAAAGTGCACTCTTCTTGCATCACAAGCGAAAATTTCTCCGCTTTATTTGTTTGTTGCGTTTCGGCGAACGACACCGCGAACTTGGCCGATCTCCATTGCAGAGTGGAAATCGCGAGGATTCGATTCCATCTTCCACCTTACGGATTTATCTTTAATTTCTTATTAGCCCATCATCGACGGTCGATTCATCTCAAATGGTTCTCGTTACTCGACCTCTTCCCACCACTTACCTCAAAAACGTAGAGGCGTCCACGCACACACGATACCCGTTTACACTTCTTCGACGTGTATACACTGTGTTTCTGCCCGCCTCTTTCTAGCTCGTTCGTTCTCTCTGTCTATTATCAACGGATCACCTTTTATCCTTTCATTTGCTGTTTCCTTCCCTTCAAGTGCGGTTCACACTGCTATAACCCCGGTTCCCTTAAAGATCGCCGCTTGCATCCTCGTATGTGTAGAACAAAACGAAACACTGCGCGTTCAAAGCGATCCTCACCACCATCCGACACACCACACGCGCTGCACGCAACGCCACTCAATCGACCAACCGACCGCCCATCTGCACCGGCCTTGAAACGCATGCACTTCTCTCTTCCCGGACTAACTGAAGCCAATCACCACACCATCTATTTATTCGTCCGTACGCAAAACAACGAACCGACTCTCGTTACTCTCTAATATTCACGCGAGTGGAACCCCACTGAAGGGGATGACTGAGAAGGCTGACCCAGCACGCACAGGTTAGAGAAACAAAGGCGCGGCACGGCTCGGTTCGGTTCGGGAAAGTTAAGAATGACAAGAAAAAGGAAACGAAGGCAAAGCGTAGTCGCCTTCACTCGTTGCTCCTGCGCCCAGAGGGTGGCTGGTCGGCTGGCTGGGATCGAACTAGATGGCTCGTCGCCAGGCAACCGGATTTTCTTTCTCACTCTACCGTTCTCTCTCTCTAGAACACCGCCTCCCCACCCTTCAACCCTCTAACTATCCTTGTCTACCTTACACTCTCTCCACGACTTACTCCCTGCGTCGCGCGTCGCACGGTTCCGTACCAGTGTTCTCCTCTCGTATTCGCTCTAACCTCCACACTCATCCCTTCTTCCTTCCTTGTCTCTCTCTCTTTCTCGCGTTACCACAGAGAACTGCATCAGCACACCGTACCACCGTAACGCTGTACACACGCACACCGGCTTCTCTTGCCTTTTCCATCTCTCCTTTCCACTTATTTTACCGACTTGCTACCCCCTGCATCCACCGAAACGAACAGAGGAATCTCTCTCACATATACCTTGGACGGTGGCTCTAGGCCGACCACGCACCGATCTCCCCGCCACGAATATACGACACTCGATGGAAATCGAATTTTCTGGATTTTCTCTTCGCAGCGCGAGATTTGAGATTTTTGGCAATTACAACGGAACGGAAACTGCACGCCATCGGATCCGATTATCCTCCATCAACCATATGTCTGGTCTTGCTCGTTATCCGGAATCCGGATTACAACATTTTTACACTATGTAAACGTTTGTAATTTAACTTAATTCATATATGTACATATAATATGGTTATATTTATTTTGAGGCATAAAAGAGCCTTCTGTTAGGCAGAACTGATAAATTTTTTCGGCGATACACGTTAAACATATGTATTTTGATTGACTTCTTGCGCGACACTCGACAGTACACTAAGCTTACATGCTCTTAATTGTTGACACAGTGGATTATCGTGTTTTCGCGCGCGATAAAATGTTCACTGTGTAACGCACAGTGTATGAACACGCCTGTTCGGTGTGAAGTCGATCTTAACACATTGACAGCCGGCCCCGCGAAAACGCGGATTTCTGTGTCTGTGGCTTGAGCGCCGGCCCCGCGGAAACGCTGATAATTTGTATATCACGAATATGCAAATAAAATGTACTATTTTACGAAAATATATAATGTTTTAAATATTTTTGTTGGCTATTCAGTGATCAGAAACAAGCGAATAAGACCGGCGTTCGGGGTTTAAGTGGCCGATACGTTGCCGGCGCTCAGGCTTTAAATGTCTCTTAGGTCGCCGGCTGTCAATGTGTTAAGATATATGTACCCCGAGTTTTATGTCTCGTATTCGACTATCTGTTTTATTGGGACTCGCGAACGTCAGGTATGCTCAAGTGTAACAATGAATCATCCATTAATAAATAGGTTATCTGTATCATGACTGTGAATATTGAAGGCACCTAAATATCCATCGAAAGATTAAGCAGGAAGAGGTTATTATAGAGGGCAACACGAAAGAGACCACTTATCGTACAAGATTGACCGCGCGCAAAGTGAAGTACATACAACAGTTGCAGTTATTTTATTTCCTGGCGCGTCTTGCTTTCCCCATTGGAGAGCATTGGCACGCCTTCCAAACGGCAACTCTCATAGTAGTAAACGCGATAATTCTATGCTATGTTCCCAAATTGACTCCCGCGGCCGGTGCGAAACCAGTAGAGAACAAGTAAAAAATAACAACATATTAACTGGAAAAGGGAAAAAACAAGAACCAAAGGGGTTAAGCCGAATCATATGTACGTTAAAGGCATTTCACTTGCAAACGAAAAAGGGGACCTGTCGGTAGAAAACCGATCACCAGAGAAATTGCACACTCCCAATGCACTGTTTCGAAATCAACTGAATCGTGCAATACCGTTGTAGCGAGCAGAAAGTATATCGTACAACAATGCAGGTGAGAGGGAGACGGAGAGAGGGAGAGAGAGAGAGAAAATCTAAATATAAAAGAGATAGGTACATCCATTGGCCAAGAGGGAGAGGGTTTAATGAGAGATTTAAGCGAGAAAGAGACGTTACAGAAAGGGATGAAACAGTAGCAATACACCAAGGCGGAACGGTGCAAGAGATGACCGCGGCATTGCTAGGGGAATCAATGAGTGCTACTCGCGCCACCGCTTTTGTTTCTATCCTCGTCTCTCTTCGCTCAGTTATACATACTCTACACCGGCCTCCCATTGCGGTGTTTTATATAAACTTGTCCAACCCTCGAAGCGTGACCGTGACTGTGACTCCGATCAAACGGAGTGCACGTGTCCACCGTGTATACGTTTACTCCCTGCCCGTCCTATCATTCTGTCTCCACGTCGTCTCTACACGTGGAAATATTTCACATTTTTCGCTCAGCACTTGGCACTCGTTATTTAACGCAACGCACACGCAGGATGTACCATACGCGGCTTCGTTCCGTCTAATCGTACTTTCAGTTTAGTCAACAAATTTAGTCTCTGTAGCGGCCACTTTCACGCCACCACCGTTTCACAAACGACTGGGGCTCGTAGTTAACCTACCGACACATTTCCCAAGCGATTTCGAGTTTATAAAGCCACCATGTTTTTTGATAAATTCTTATAATTATGCTAAATTAGATTTGCTAAAGAAAGCAAAATTAATTAAACTTATTTCGAGAAATAAATATAATACTTATTTAAAGGAAAGCACACAAATAGAATTGAGCAGAAAGGAACATGCAAAATTTCTATAAGGTGTACAAGGTTCAGCTGAACTGATAACGAGGAATCGCACTTGGAATGAAAGTGGATCGTTTTGGTCTGCTGAATATACCTATACAATACGAATATACCTACAGTATAAGTCTTGGCAGTTATTGAACAAATCGTTTTTTATCGGTCACTGCGATGGTACTCAAGGATCATCGTACTATCGTCTTAGTTTTAACATCAGGTCGCTAGCACTGTTAGTTCGTGTAACCTGTACTACAAGTGCACGTATACAATTTAGTTCCTATCTAAAACTCTTTCCAATTTTAAAGCATTGAAGAAATGTAAAATCTAGTACTGTCAGAGTCATCTGTTACTTGGTCCCAGAATCATGATACATAATTGGATTTTATATTTAGCAAGTTCATACATATAAGTCGATTGTACATACCATGTATGTAGCAGTATCTGAAACAAACTCCTGCCCTTAATTTTTAGCTATCTTGTATATCCCCTATTTGGAATGCATTCTATCTTTATTAAAGTCGTAAAAGAATAGCAAAACGAAATTGCACTTCTAATTACATAGTTTTACATGTCCCGTTCCCATGAAGATTATGTAATTTCAATAATTTTCATAAACTACATTTATTAATTTTTTTTGTTAATTGCACGTGATTGATTGCAGAATAAGTTTTATCGCAAAGTTAAACTTTCAAACGCTGCACGTAATAAATTACATTCATCCTTCAGGCAACAAGCGCACTAAATTCGAACGTAATAATCCATCACTTACGAAAAATACCCTGTGAACTTATCATATTCGCAATTGCCTGACCCAGACAAGTAGTTCAATACAATACTGTGCCATTTCATTGATGTCGCTAACCTTATGGTGAATAAGTCTCAACCAAAGTCTTCAATTCGGATTTCAGAGTATGTACATGCAATCACGAACCACGTAATACGAACAATTTCAAAGCTACTTGAAATTTGAAGTATTTCAAACTTGTCACGCTCAATTAAATTGCAATTAATTAACAATTTAAGTAATATGGCTTGTATAATTGTCACACTGCAATAATAATTATCGTCATTGCAAGACTTTTCCTAAACGATGATTTTAACACGGAACATCCCAAAAACAGCTATACATATAGCTATATAGTAGACGTAGTTCATTCAGCATGTACAATTCTAAAATTGAATCTCTATTCATGTGATCATTACGTAGTACCGCTATTTTAAAGCCACAGATCGTTCGGGATTTCGACCTTCGTACAGATAAGTGGGCAAACTCAATATTGCAGCAGATTTGCTTAGTGTACACATGTCTACAAATTTTCGTTGCTTTCCCGTATTTGTATCAAAGTATACCAATTGTTCCAGACGCACATACAACTTTCAACGCTTTATGGCTTTCTTTCGCACCCACGAGAAGAACATTGAACTTTCCATAACTTTCCATTTCACATGCAATTCTTTTCAACAAATTATCTATGAAACCAAAATGTCGTACCAATTCAAATTGTGACATATGCATGCCTATAGATACGCACAGTGGTATTTAAAGTTGAATCCGAAGTTGAACACGATTTGCGCACGTGTTATTATATTATATTATATTATATTATATTAATATTAAATTATTATTACGTATGATAATTGTATTATATTTTATATTAGATTATATGCATTTACCGCCTTATCGAATCAACATCACGTAGATGCGTAACTATAAAATTTGCAAATACTAGAAAATGTGTTTTATGTAGTTGTATTGGAAATTATTTATATGTACATTGTGGCACGTTCTTGGCTCGATACTTCTACACATGTTAATCGTGGATGATAAATACACATCTATCGCCACATCGTCCTTGTGTATTAAGAAGTTCTGTGCAATTTCGTGTAAAGGAAAAAAAAGAAGAAAATGTGTGGCCCAATATTTTTGTACGCCACTATTATATTCATGTATACATGTGTAGATACGTTTTCTTGACCTGTCACTGTAAATGTCAATAGTCACCACCTCAGCATTTTATTCACTTCGCTACCTCGTTAGCGAACTCTACTGGTGTTCCTCAACAACTCATGACATTTTCCCCTGCAAGTTTACGATCTACTGGTGCGGCACATTCTTCGTAATAATTATTTTTTCGGAATGTGCACGCACCCATGGGGTGCCTCCCATTCTATCGACGCTAACGAACGAATTATCGTTCCTATTTTCGAGCGATTTATCTCAATTAACTGTTCGTCCCAATTATTGATGACCTGAAGCTGGATCAAAATGTGCGCACACCACCAGCTAATTAATCAAACAATGATATAAACGAAAGGAAAGTATATACATATATACGTTACTTCTTCGTTCTCTATGCGACGGAAACTTCGCCGCTAATGAGCTGAACTAAAATGAATGACCTGGTACACATGTGCACTAAAAAGAAAAAAGGACATTAAGCTGTCCCGTGTGACTGTGTGCGTCGTATGTATACACAGTACGCTGTATTCCACGCAGCGCAGCCGTTAGGAAACTGAACGAAAGTTCGTTTGTTATTTATAGATCGGGAAATTCGAATCAAAAATATCCCTCATGTTGCTTGAAGCAACCGTTATATACAATTAAAAGAATGTTTTATCACATTTAATGATGTATTATCAATTTTCGCAAGAAATATGAATCTTTTTAATTGTTTGAGCGAACAACGTAAACAAAATAGTGTCTCTATGAAAGAATTCACTAGGTTAGGAAATATCGTTTCCTTCTTGCTCCTTTTTTTTTATTCAGGTTTCTTTCGCGAATTTATCTTAAAAATAACGATAAAAATCGCAATTTTACTTTCGAAACAAGGTCTTTCGTTAATGTTTTTCGCAGAAGCTACACTGCCGCGGAATAATTTAATTGCTAGAACATTCAATAATTACTCATTACTGCATTACAAAAATACATTCAATTTAAACAATTTTTAACTTTTATTTCTCATTGGCTCGATATGAAAGGTTACATAAATTAAATAAAATAGAACAACTAAGATTATAATACATACAATATAACATATTATACTAATTCCACCGATATTTCCGTAAAGGAATTGCTAAGCCAAGTCGGAAAGTAGGTTTGTCAGCAGTGACCACTTCCATTATTCCTGTTATAAGTACACAATACCGATATCCTAGACAATGCAATTTTTAGCAAACTTTATTTCATACGTATGGCTTGCATAAACCCTATAGACAGTAACATGAGGTAGACAGGATCAACATTCAATCCTGTCAAACAACGCAACTGTTGATGCGATAAGCTCAACACAGCGGTGGATCGCTAAAAATCGATACTAAACCGACAATGTTGCAACTAACAACACAAAGATCAGAATGCATATACGAAAACGGTCGTCCAGGCGCAGCTACACGCGGATGGGTGGAAAGAGTCGCGGTGAACAACGGGATAGGCGCATGCGCCTCACACTAGCCGAAAGAATATGTTCCATACATGAAGGCTCATGTATGCGTTCTGAAAATGCCTGCACGCTACGTGTACGTGCGTCTGTGTATTATGTATTCAAAGGAAAGAGAGAGTAGGAGCAAAACGGATGGGAATGGGGTACAACTCGTGTTAAAATAAAGTAAAAACAACCTTGGAAGTTTGTAAACGGAAACAGGGATGGGCATCCGATGTAGGTTTTTCTGAGAACTTCCGATCGAAAGGCTCGTATGAATTCACAATAGGTTTTTGTGATACATATACAGAAAGCGATTAATATAATTTTTAATTTATGAAAAAGGAGTAGAGTGGTTGCATATATATATATATATGCACGATTATATATAAATATATATACTTACTTTGTAGAAATGTGTTCATAATATTGTACTTATAATTAAAAATAATTTGAGGTTAAAGTATTTTCGTTTGTTCTTGCTAGAATAACGTTGTATAAAGCGCGGTATTAAATTGTTAAATTGCATGAACAAAGGATGCATGTTCATGGGATAACGGATAATGAACATGTTGAACGGCATCGAATATGTGAGAGTTTTTGCAAGAATATATAGAATACCGTGAAACCTAACCCTGTTGCTTCCCACGACTTTAATATGCAGACGAGGCAATTTCAAGCGCGACGCGCCAACATTTCACTGTGGAACGTGCAAGCACCTCATTTGTTTTCATTGAATGGCGATAGGTGTTACGCGACCGTTCACTTTGAATTATTTCAAACATTCATGATTAGAAATGATGTAGATAGAATTTGTATTTTTATGACACAAGTTATTCAACAATGCAATGCCACATGAAAGAAATACTATATAAATTTTTTGTGTTTAAAAATAAATTCAATACTGGTTTGTATTGCAATTTACAACAAAAATGTTCGAAGCGTGTAGCCAAACACCCATACAAACGTAACTCAGTGTAGTACCAGTAAGTAGAAATGTCTAGCGCAACCTTCGAATGTACCAGCATTCCAGAGAGGGTGTAATAGCCTCCACACTCAATTATCCGCTAGATACAATGTTCAGCTTGATAATGACTATTCGCAATGCCGCGGCAACACGCATTTAGATTCTCTACTCCTGAAATTTGAGGAGCTGTTACACATGTATCAGGGAGCGTTGTTACCGCTTACCATAGCTTAAGTGTAATTTAGTTCGAATAATGTATTGGAACAAAATTCTTTACGTTATACGAAAAATCAAAAATAAAATCACCATCTTTGTGACACACGATTTCATAATACAAATATAGGATGCAATTTGAATTGTAAGCATTTTTAATACCTTTGTAACGTAAGACGTTATGATGCATGAAAGCAAGTTATGTTTGACACGAATAAGATCATTTTTTTAAACTGAACATCACAGATGCAAAATGAAGCACATGCAACGTGCAAAATTAAACGGTACATAAAAACACTGACACGTAGCGTCATTTTTTCGGAGGCTTTAGCGCCGTTGACATATAACGAGATTTTCAGACATCTTCTGACCATATATGTATGTAATATATATACATAGTCGTTAAGTTTTTTTGACATGACCTTAACCGGCGGGCGTGCGGGAAAATGCGTTTTCACGCGTAAAATACAAAATGCAAGAATGAAAAAACAACCACCAAATCTCACTGTTTTATCGACAGATGAACAAAGTAAATTATGTATACTTTTCACTCATTGTCAGTTGAGCAGATGCACGCATCCCAATAGGCATTGGAACGTGTTCGTTGAATCGAAACGAATAGCCCTTCGTGTGTAGCTATCCGTGAATAAATTTGAATCTCTTTTAAGCCGAACGTATAACTTGATAGATTTTCGAATGTACGTATACATATACGAAAAATGCGAGCGCCTGAGATAAAAGTATATTAGAACGTTTTTTCAGCTTTGATGAATGGACGTGATGAACAGTGCTAATAATTGGCAACTTTAAAATCTTTGTATCGCGGGAAACGAATTGCGTGCGCTCGACAGAGGATATGCTAGTTATAAAAAAAGTTGACTTTCTCTGCGTGTAGAAAGAGAAGAAGAAAGATGAAACGGCGTGTGAGTATGAACGCGACGTAAGAGATGCATATATGCATACACATGCGTGCGAAGGGAGAGAGAGAGATGACAAGTGGTAGCTGCAACTTACTATTGAAGACGAGCAGCTTCCGCGTGGAGCCAAGCCTTTTGATGGGCGACTTCACGCCGTCGATTTCTTCTTCGTCCATATTACACTCGCAGCAACGTCTCGGTTTCTTGTGAAAATCCTCCCGATTCGTTGTTTCGTCTTCACGCACGCACCACCAGTCAACAGTTTCTATGAAACGTGAGCACAAAGTACTTGTCACAGTTTAAAGCATTCTCGTATACGAGGAGGTCACCGCTTGGCTGCGGTGGAACCGGTTTACCGGACAGCGTTATTTTTCCACAATCTGCACTAGATGCGCTATCAGCGTCTACACATGCCAGTCGTGCATACGGCCCCGGCCTATCTAGCAAGAGCAAGAACAAATGAAAAAAAAAGCAAAACCGAGAAGAAATGGCAATGCGAACGAGCGTGTGTGAGCGGCGGACCGTTTATACGTCGACGGGACGAATTGCGATGCCACGAGTGAACATAGCTACAACGCGGGTTACTGTAGTAACACCGATTGGTATCTGGCTATCCCGAGACACACTGAAGATATTCTTGGACTCTCGTATATTAATTCAAGTTCGGGGGACCGGCGTCGCTACCGCCGTCACCGTCGCCGTCGCCGTCACCATCGTGCATCGCCTGTTGGCCACGCCGCGTCACTTTTGTTGCTTAGCAACTGTCTATTACAAGACATGTCACCCATGCTGCCATCTGCCCTCGATACGCTACACTAGGTCGAAATTCTAGCGCAGCCAGGATAAGAGAGATCTGACCACTACATATTACGTGTATGTACATATTACATATTATATGTATGATAGTATATAGAATAGAGATATCCCCATAAGGACTCCATTGCGTCTCACCACAGGCGAAACATAAATAGAGTAATCATCTGATGGACTTTCGTAGCCCATCGTGACTGCCATACCGACTCAGAAATTCGATGCTGATTTTAGCGCCATCTACTCATAAACGGCGGCCACTTGATAAAATATGTATTTAGTCAACAGCCCTCGTTTCATCGGCGTTTGACAGGCAATTGCAAGCTCGAGACAGCGACGATTTGTATCGCGTGAGCATTTCTCGGGTGCTTAATAGTATATTGTATGTTTGTGCCTATATTAAATTACAGAACCAGCAAATAAGAAAATGGACGAACAAGGATATTACCGAAGAGCTATTCCTTTAAAAGCAGATAAGAAACTTTTATTGTATCATAAGATTTTTTAAACAGGGAGAAACTAATAAATATCTTATCTTAATTAATTTTTAATGATTTATATATTTACTGAGTTCGATGTTCATCGACATTAATAAAAAAACGTTGTGATACTCGCCAATTTTTTAAAAGATCCACATACAGCATCTGTACAGTCTCGCATTGACTACTTGAGATTCCACTTTACACGGCTAAATGTATATTAATATACATAATTATGTCTATATTATACAAAAATGCTTTTTCTTATATTGTATACAAAAATCTATATTGAACCCTGCCTAAATCACAAAATGAGGTATTTAAGTACAATAATGCTGTGTTATAGTTTATTGGATTCATGTGTTAAAGACTTGACAAAAAATTGATCAGGAATCGTAGAAGTCTAGTAGGCAAGATCCAAGGATCCTAGATTCACCTAAAAGTTGATCAGAACCCGTAAAAGTTCAGTGGGCACGACCCAAGAGTCGTAAGTTCAGCTAAAAGTTCGTCAGAAGACGTAGAAGTCGAGTAGGCACGACCTAGGCTATTTGCGATATTTATTTTTTATAAACAATTTGAGTATTCATTTGAGAATTGCACAATAACTATGCACGCGGGTTGTTCTAAACTAGATAGAGATTGTTACTTCAATCAAGACCTTTAATTTAAGACGTCGTTGATTAAAATCGGCCCAGCAGAACGCAAGATAATTGAATTTGTTTAAAGAAATTAGAAACAAACGCCATTCTTACGGCTCGCAGGCCAGCTACATCAATGACCAGTGGACACAAATTAAAGCCAGAAGACCAAGCTAAAATCTCTAATAGGTGTTAGGAACATTACTTGAGCGGTGCATTTGTTATAAACAATTTAAAACAATTTAAAAGGAAAACAGATTGTTCGTTGGACCGAGAGCTTTCATTTAAGACGTCGTTTATTATATCGACGTATCACCTATATCAATGATCAAACAACATGAATTAAAGCTAGAAGTATAAGCTACCATCTCGAATTGGTGCGAACATTATTGCATGTGACGTTCATTTGTTATAACCAATTAAACAATTAAAATTATTATTGTGGCCAACTGGATATAGTTACAGTAACGGGGTATTTTTGCTCGTGTAGCTTATTCGCTTCCCTTTCATTTGACACCCCATTTATTAAAAAATAAACTTTAGGAGCCGAGATAAAAATTATTAAACATTTCATAGGTAATGTTGTGCGCGTCATGGAAGTGATAAAGGATCCAGTGCCCCACAGCCAGTTGATAATCAGACATGTGGCGCCATCTCGGGTTTGCGGCTTCTCGAGCAGTTTACCGCACCTTCAAAACGAAGTTTCTGGATTACATCGTTAATTTAAACAATTGCGTTTTTCTCAGCTTGTAGGGGGTATTTTTTATCCGGGTGGGTCTCAAATTAAAGCTACAGACCATATCTTCTTCAACAGTTTCGGGGACATGGCATTTGTGGTTTAAAAGTTATAAACAATTAAAAAATCGATGAAAATACACTCCGGGTCGTTTCCATCATCTCGACATCTGAAGCCTCTAGACTCTAGACTCTAGATTAATAATCGAGCGCTTAAAATGAAGGTAAAGGATGCTGCTACACGACAATAAACCATTTACAAATGCCCCATCCGGTGTTTATTTTTTATAAACAATTTAAACATCCGTTTGAGAATTCCCCGGTAACTATAAACGGGGGCCATTCTAACGGTGGAATAGATTGTTCCTTGAACCGTGAGCTTTAATTTAAGACGATGTTTATTACAATTAGCCCACTCGAAGGCGAGATAATAGCATTTGTTTATAATGTCCTTAGATAAATTCAATTATCTCGCCTTCCACTCGGCCGATTTTAATCAGCGACGTCTCAAGTTAAAACTCTTAATTTAAGGAACAATCTCTATAGTTACTGTGTAATACTCAAACGAATGTTTAAATTCTTTATAAAAAGTAAACGGTGAATGTAACATTTATGTATAGTTTATAGCCGCGTAACAGCATCTTTACCATCATTTTAAGCACCCGGCGCGTTTGCCAAACATTAATGTTTCATCTATAATATTATAGATGAAAATTAAACGTTTTCTAGGCATCCACTTCCCTATGAACTCTGTAATTTTTAATTTAAAGCATTGAGACGCCAACGATTAGTATTTTACCGGAAACGTAGTTATATATTTTGTGTATTAATTAATTCTTTAAAATATTTTGTGTTAATTATTTGGGATTGTAACTATTTAACGGGGTATCTGCAATTTTGTATTCGAAATGTTTAAAATAATTTTGATGTGCTGCTTATTATAACACACAACAAAAATTTCAGCGGCAGATGGGCAGATACATATTGGGATACTAATTAATTATTTCCTTTACTACTTTTATATAAGCGTCTTATACCAAATCAGAATTGCATATTGGCGAGGAACTTTTCTCTTTGTACATATGTACAAGGTGATTCTCTCGTCAGTGAACTCACAATCAGAGGCAGTGCTGTTGTTTAAACACCGCGCGAAAATTCTATGCTTGCCTACAGCGATCAAAAGTGAACTGTTGTCTGAATTAAAAACGAGTGCCCAAAAATTGAAATATGTACCGACACAGCCTACTCTAGTATATACTAGCCGTGCTGAAGGTAAAAATGGCAACATAGCGAGAGTCCGACTGTGATATATATATCAGTATACCTAACCCAACCCACCCTACCGGACTCTCAGTTTCTCCATACCGGCCTCTCACCTTCCCGCTTATTTTTCGAATATTTGCACATCAATGTGTACTTATTATCAGTAGACAATTTTTTAAAATATAAAAGTAAGTGCGGTAATGCAGGGAAGTTTCATTTATTAACTATGTAGGTCTTAATCTTTGTGTATAGCACATTTATTTAATCAAAGCTATTGTGCATTCAATATATTTCAATTTAGTGTTAATTATTGGAAAACTAGATTATGAGAAAGTTTGATAATGTATAATACACAGTTCAGTTTAATTAAAGAATACTTTATTATATTGTAAAGGGAAGGTACGTCCTTATTCAAAGGAGAAACTCTATCGAATGAATTTAGAATAGAAGCGTCAAGCATTCAGACCCTATGGATCCCTTTTAACATAAACACTCGTATAATCAGTGGCATTCTATTCCACAATACATTACCACTGTAAAATATTTCCAATTTTATGTATCACATCACCAAACAATTCCGAGGGTCCACAAAATGTATACCACATTTATAACTATTAGTATACTTTAATATCACTTCTACTTACCATAGTTATAATATTTATATATTACTCAGACATAATTAATAAAGAATTGTGTACTTTAACATAATTTTCTATGAGAAAATGCGTTAATTGTAATCCCAAGTACAAGACTCCCATTACTTAAAATAGGACTCCCGATCGGTAAACACGCGATGTTGCCACGTTGTTCAGCACGGCTAGTACTAGAGAAGGCTGTGCTAGTACTAGAGTAGGCTGTGCTAGTACTAGAGTAGGCTGTGGTATAATGTTTCACTATAAACGCATCTAAAATGTGAACAATACTTAAGAGATATTCTCTTTTCCATGCAAAATATGTAATTATCACATGCTACAAAATTGTTGCAAATATTTAAACAATAAGTAAATAATGAATGATACTTAATTAAAGGATTTAAAACAACTTCTTTTTCTTTGCGCAATTTAATTTATTTAATTTATATATATTTAAGTATTTATTTAATCCTTTTATTCGTAGTTTATTTTTTGGGATAATAACTTCATATTGTAATTAAGGTTGTCAGAACTGGTAACTTGCACAATTTAAGACGTTTAGGGAGAAGAAACTATGTAATATATTTTTCCGTTCACTATTCCGGACAGTTACCGCTATCCTCATTTGACAGTGTTCAAATAAAACTACATGCCAGTGACACGTATACAAATTTCGCTTAGTGTTATATTCATTATTAAAAGAAATTACGTTCAACCAACATATCGCTAGCATATTCAACCCGTTTGAAAATAACTGTTATCGATCATTCACGTTTGCTTTCGTTGCCATGTTTTCAATTTTGTGCAAGTAGCAAATCATAAAGTCCCACGTGATCGTCGTTTACAAATGACCGTTGTGTTGATTTGTTGTGCTCACTATTTTAAAACATGAATAATGTGTAATACAAGAACAATTTCGCATTCTCATGTATAGTTCGAAATTTATCTGTCGATGATCATGAAATATTTTTCAAAGCAAATTTGATAAAATATTTGTAAAATACGGTGTTGCAAGTTTGGTTATAAATACGTTGCACCCTAACGTTCTTTTTCACGAATATCAGTGTTACCTACATCTTATAATAATTATATTGACAAGCCAAATGTAAGTTTTAGTAAGTTAGTATCTTTTCTATACAGAATATATATTAATAATATTATTTTGAAATCTTAAGCATTTTAAATGCAAAACGATCCGTTTCGTAAAATACGTTGACAATTAAAAGTTGGCAGTTTAGGAATATGTAATCCTTAATGTTCCATATGTCTACAAGAATAACTAGAAGAAAAAATTCAATTTCAAAATAAATTTTTAATAATTATTTCTGGAGGCACCTTAATAATTAAACGTTTCTTTTCCTAGCTCAAACAATTCTAAATATTTGTAAGCATGGATGAGCCAATGATTACTATACAATAAGTACTAAAATATGAAAAGCACTTCAAAAAAAGAAGACATTAATGTGAAAAAGAAATATGTCTTCTTTTCTGACCCTGACATTATTGTCCAACGTGCTGAAACATCTGCAGCAGTAAGTTACATTAAATGTCTTTAATTCTCTTCAGGCAATGATACATCTGGTGGATTAAAATACTAAAACAAAAATAAATATTGATTCTTCTGGATATCTTTCCCCTTACATGCAAATCTTGAAGGGGTTAATTTTCTATTTTTTATTATTATTTCTTGATCATATGGAACATCGTTATAAATATGAGTTTGACAAACTTAATATATTTACTATATACAAAGCGATTCTGTCACCAGTAGACTCAAGGGCAATGTTGTGGCCTAAACCACTTGAGATTTCTATGTAGACAAGCATAGGTTGTATGCAACGGAGTTTAATCAGTGGCACTACCCTTTGAGTCCACTAGTACGAGATTCATCCTACATAATATTATAAGGCTCTCTAATTAAATGAAATTTTAGGCTGCCCAACTTAAACAAGACACTGAATATCACCAACAACAAAGTTGTATTACCAAACAAGTATCTAAAGACAAACCATCTAATTTACCAGCTGAATGCGACTTGAAAGATGTAGAAAATATTTTATTGTATCATCCAATTCAACCGTATCCATTCACTTTCATAAGTGCTGTAAAACGAAAACACGCTTTAGATGATGGTGCAGAAGCCTGCAGGAAAACGCATGAATCTGCCAACAAAAATGTACCAGAATGTGTAGCTTTATCTAAATCGGATGGTATACAGAATTTACATGAGATTGTACAGACGATGGATTACATAAGACCATTGAAAGTCCCAGATTTGAAAATCTCTGCGAAGAAATTAGACTTTTCAAACAGAGAGAATTGTACAGCAAAAGAAATAGTATCTCCAAACTTTGAAGCGCCTTCGAAAGAGCTTGTCCAAGAAAGGCTGGATAAACCGAGCAAAAGTTTTGAGCGTGTACAAAGGAGATTAGATTTTTCAGCGTCAGATGTTTCGTCAACGATCAACAGCGAAATTGAGCCCCTGAAGGTGCCAAATATTTCTATATCCTCAAATTTATCAAAGAAGAAGGAATATGTGAGAGAGAATTCGAGGGAAAAGGAAAACAGGTCTAAGAAAATTAGAAAAGATGATTCATTACTCTCTAAACAGGATGATGCAAAGCAGGATCTTTTTAAAAGATCCAGGAGTCCGAGACACGTTTCTAGAAAAGACTTTTCTAACACTATAAATGAAAATGCATCAACTGCAAAAGTCAAGAAAGATAGATTGCCACTTCATATGCCAAGAGAAAGTGATTTTGGCACATCAAAAACGAAAACAAAAAACTTTGCAACATCCACTGTTAAAAAGGTTACCGATAAGAGGCATAGATCTACTAATACTAGGTCCTTGAAATCAAGAGATACTTCCTTAGAATCTAAGAATCGGTCATACAGTCATGAATCTCTTTCTGAACGATCTTCTAAAATATCAGACCACGGTACTATCAGAGAAGCTAGAAATATGTATGATAATTTCGATTATAGATATAAAGATGATTTACATATGTTAAAACAAGTAGATGATCAGAAACATATATTAAGAAATAAAATGACTTGCCAACCTCAAGGAAAACTGGGTGGTATACCTTTTAAGGAACCAAGTAAAAGATCTGACAAAGTAAAACCTTTAACGAGTAAAGTAGATAACAAAATGTATATAATGAACTTGAAAGAGTCAGATGATGTGGAAAGTGTTACAGACTCGAATATAAGTGTAAGAACTCAAAGTCCCACTGTTTCTACACAGCAGACAAAAAGTAAAGATTCTGATAAAGTTATGCAAAATATTAATGTAAATAAAATGAATAAAACCACAGAAGATTCAAAGTACACGGACGATTCTTTAACCCAGTGTACTAGTTCGAATATGAAAAAGGAAGAAGAGTCATTGGCGCACAGTATTACTACTACTGTGAAGCAAACGAGTCTTAGCAATGAATCAAATTTAAACAACAGTGCTTTATCAGATGCATTATTAGATCCAAGGAGGATTTCATTTCGAGATGAAAACCGTTTGCAGCAAGAAGAATTTTGTGACTTAATAACACCAGACATGAATCTTATGCTTAGATCTAAGCGAAAGAGGCAATTTATTCAAAATATTAATATAGAAGCTGAACCTAAATGTTCAAAACATAATATGGGTAAAACTGAGATAGAGCAAGAAGGCATTCCATTGGTAAGTATACGTACAGTGCATTGAATACTTTTCAGTTAATTTACTATGCTACAAAAATAATTTTATGCTTATAGTTACATCCAACTGCTTTACACATGCAATTTCAGGCAGAGTTGCATCTGCTTGATTCGTTTAATGAATCGTTGAGGCAGGTTATGGATGTTGAAAAATGTTTATACAATGTTAAACAAGATCCAGAAAAAGAGTTACCATTACAACATAGTCAATCAAATGAGCAAATAAAGTCAAATTTCTCTAAACCAACAGACGAGAGAAATATAGACGACGAGGAACACTCCAATGAAACTAATAAATTACATAAACACATAACTACAGATAAAAGTAAGGAATTAGTATATCATTTAATATAAATAGGTAGTACAAATAGATAAATGAAAATCATTAAATACTAATAGATTTATTAATATTTGCGTAGTATTTCCAAGTCATGCAATGCATCATACAACAAGTCAAACTATGGTAAACGAGTTTGAAAATGTAAATAAAATAAGTAAACCAACAGTTAAAGCCGTGGAAGTCCAAACTCAAACAGTGAATGATATAGCAACACAGACGGAATTACGTTCGACCAGACGAAATGTACAAAGTAGATGCTCAGAAATATGTGGAACACCATATGAACGAGAATTTGTTGGAGGTAGCGAAGTTCCACACCTTTCGTTAGATTCAGTGGTTCAATTTGAGGATTTGGATCAAATAGAAGAAATATCCTTGCCCAGTAAATTAAGAACAATGTCTGAAATAAGTTTACACGAAACTACATCATCTATACGAACAGAGACTGGAACTGAGATTAGCATCTCTACTCGAGACGTAACTTGTTCTTTCAACAAATATTTAGACCTAGAGGTAGGTACATGAATTTCAAATTTTATTATGTCAAATGAACTTTAATCAAACGATGGATATATTTGTAGATCGCACAATTAATAAAGGATGAGAAACAGAGATACGATAAAATTGAGATGTTATTTAAATCTCGTGAAAAAACATTAAACGACCGAACTAAAAAGTTAGTAAAATTAGAGGAGCAGAAACGAGCATTAAAAGACACTGGTCAAGATAGTCGTGTTAGTTCAGTGAAAAAGAAGCAAAGAGCTTTACTATTAAAATTGCAACAAGAAAAGGACGAAATGAATAGGTATAGCAATTATCTCTATACTAAAGTTTAATATTTTATATGTTCAAAATTCAATATAAAAAAAAGAATACTTTATCTGTACTTGCATTAGTATACATTTTCTTTTCAGATTGAAAGAACTTCATAAAATTGCAAGTCAGGAACGCAAGCTTATGTTGCAAAAGCAAAGAAATATGTTTAATCCTCAAATGTCTACTAAAAATATTCTGACAAAATTGAAAAGGAGTGCAGACAGTCAATCACCACGAAGACTTTCTGGTCCGATGAAGGGTTACGATATAAGAAGCAACAGTTCAATGAGTTCTTTAGTGGATTCTGACAAATCTCAACATGACCGCTCTCAGGCCGACGCCCGCATGCACATGACGGAAACCGAATTACATTTCTCTAAAATGGATTTACCGAAGGGCAATAAATTTACGAACTTTGCCGAGGAACCTAACGCGTCGTTCTTCGACAAATCAAACGAAGCGATGCAAAGTAATGTATCTTTAGAAAAGTGTCCTTACAAGACACAGAAAGATGGAAATAAATCGAAGTACGAGATAAAGTCAAGGAAATTCGAAGATAAGATGCCTAGAGCAGACGTGATACGATTGAAATCGCATCAGCATTCAATTGACCCCAAACTGATGTCGAGTCATTCTATGAGCATTCCCGGGAAGTATCTTTTCGAGAAAGATAAATCTCTTGACGTTTCGGAGTTGTTGCAGCAGAACTTAAATAAATCAATCTCTGAGCATGTAAAATCAGAGTCTGATACTTTGGTGGAGGAATTATCGAAGAAGACAAAGCCTTCTCAGATAGCCGATAATAATTTCCAAAATATCGTCTCGCCGAGGGAATCATTAAAATCAGCTACCATAAACAGTGAAATCGTGCCGGAAGAAATAAGCTCTGTTAATCAAGACACTGTATCAAAGACCTCGAAGTCGTCCCAAGTTTCAGAAGATATATTACAAACGCATTCGAAAAGTTCTAAAAGGAACAGCAAATCGATTCCGACCGATATGTCCAAAAAGACCCAGTATACCTCTGAATCTAAGTCGAATTTTAAACGGAAGAATTCTAAATGTCAAAAAAGCAGATCGTCGTCCAGTATACTAACGGAGAATATATTACGATCAAAATCGAATTCCCAAATATCGGAAGAGTTTATCAAGCATCACAATAAACGAACAAAAATGGAGAAGGAGTTTCTTCAGTCCGATAGGAACGACGAAAATGCGATTCTGGAGAAACGTATCAAGGATAAGAATTTGAAATTACTGTGTGATAGAATAGATGATTACGATAGTAAAGAAAGTGAGATATGTCAGCAAATGTTTGAGAAGAATGTGGAGGCCTATGATGAGAATTCCATTCGAAGTCAAGATAAAGATGAGCACAATTTTGACAATGCTTCTACGAAATCACAAATTAGTAATTTCGCTGTATCTCATCATAGTTCAGGAGAAAGCGAAAGAAATTACTCTAAATCTGTGGTTATCAGATTACAAGAGCATAATCTGAAAACTTCTAAAAAACTTCAACAGTAAGTAGAAGCATACATTTCATTAAAGTGATCTGCTCACAAATACCCTTTTGCTGTCACGATCATCTAAGATTTCCGGTATAATATTTGTGCCAAATTGATGAAATTGCGAATCGCTAGAGACACGTGTAAGAGGTCTAATAATAAACTGTGAATTCACACCATGAAATGGAGCATTGTAAAAATAGACTCGGTGCACCGGCGATGTTGCATTCCACTGTTATTACAGTGTTCCACGGTGGCAAAGAATATCCGGTTCTATTTTCAAGATTAAATTATTCTTTCAAATCATTTCTAATCCGTTCGAAATCAACGTTAACACACTATTGATCACTTCAATTGCCATGGGAAGTGTACTAGTACTATCAGACGTGGTTACATTTTATAGAATTTTAAATGCACGCGAAGCTGCGCTTACTTCGCGGAAAAATTGTGTGGAAGAGTGGATGGCTTGGCATGCGAAAGTAAGAACGGAAGAGGATCGCGTTGCACGAATGGAACAGGCTGCACTGAAACTTGTAACTGCAACATCGAATGTATTTTCTCAGCAAGGTAATTAAGTACATACTAAATATTATTTAACAGTATTACCTGTTAACATACATTCTTATAGTGTATCATTGATGAAAGCCAATCCCTTACAAATGATTGCTTATACATTGCTTTCTATATTATTGCAAGATTTACTATGTTTGTTAAAATAATTATATTATTCAGTAGGTATAGAACCTATAAATAGATTAAACTTAAATTCAATCAATTATCTTGGCAATATAATCATATTAATTGTTATAGTGTTTCGTGTATATCGCGTTTTATATAATAATATTTATTCTAAAATGTATATTTGCTTTACATAAACGAATGTTCTTTCACTCTGATGATTATCAGAGAAAAGTATGCATGTCTTTATAGATACCACAGTATCGTCTGATACGAGCGATATTGAAGGGCGAATAGAGTTGCTCACAGAAAAATTGGCCGAAAGACGGATAGAGATGTCACGTTTGAAAAGGGAAGCTAGAAAGGAAACGAAACAGAAACTCCGTGCTTTAGAAGCAAATTTATTGAATCAAATTAAGGTAAATGATTATTTTATAATTTTAGTACTTCGTTATAAGTATATTATATGTGCTAAACAATTTTTTTATTCATGAGCAGAAATATGATACGACTATTTATGAAATGCGTAAGAAATTGGAATCGAAAAAAGGAGTTTCCAAAGGCAATGATAAACTAGCAATAGAGTTACGATCTTTAGCCGACTTTAAAGTACCTGAGATTCCTCTAAAGAAAATACAAGACATATTTAAAAATAGCGATTTACTGAGATCTAGGTCGGAATCCGATTTACTATCTTCGAGAAGATTACCAGTAAAAGATCTCACGAAAAATTTAAATATATTACGGAACCAAATTGACGACGGTGATTATAAAAAAAGTTATTCTGAGCTGTTGGTTAAGTCTTCTAGAAGCGTGAGAACACCAGAACAATTAAGTTTGGCAAGATTGAGTACTGTTAATCGTAGCGCGCAATCTGTTTTCGATGAATGTGTGTTAGAGCAGATTGAAATCGATAAAATCGGTTCTGCTTCTATGTCGTCAGTTTCAGACGATATACGTTCTGAGAAGAATATTTGTTACGATACTAGACAATATGTAAACGAAAGACATAGTAAACAAAGTATGTCTGATGGAAAGAAAAATAGTATCTCTGAAGATGTTAGAACCGAAATTAGTATTGAAAAATCTGAGACAGATATACATACAGAAGATAAACTTTCTAAAAATGAAACTAGTATTCAATCTGATTTGAAGGAATACAAATCTGATTTTGAAACATTTTCTGAGCAATCTCGACTTAGAACAGTTTCGTCACTGTCTGGTGCTAATAGAGTACAAGGTACAGAGCGTTCACATATTTCTTCGAGAGGATCGAACAATGTTCAAAGCTCTGCTGTTCAAATTAATACTGAAGCTGCTAATGGAACTCTTGATTTTTCTAAAAAATTGGATTTCTTGCACTTGAATAATCAGAACTTGAATGAAGATATAAGTTCACTTGAAAATGAACTGAAGATTTTGTCAGAAATGATGTCGCGTTTCAATAAAAAACCGAATGAAAAGAACAAACAAGACATAGCACACGACGAAAAAAGTACATCAAAAGACATATCTGAAATACTTTCCAAATCAAATAAAAGTGAAGAAATATCCGACGTGGAAAGTGAGGCAGAAAATAGAAATAAAGATGTAGAATTAGATTTAAGGGAGATTAATTCTGACATTTCAAAGCACTTGTCAGACAGCACAAAATT
The DNA here is from genome assembly GCA_963667235.1 of Nomada lathburiana. Taxonomy (NCBI): domain Eukaryota; kingdom Metazoa; phylum Arthropoda; class Insecta; order Hymenoptera; family Apidae; genus Nomada; species Nomada lathburiana. The sequence continues at coordinate 785,648 of OY763897.1, read as the reverse complement.
AAAATCATTTACCAATTTCAATGACAGTAAAAATATAGTTGAAAAAGTTAATATTGTGATATCTGCAATAATACCACAGAATGAGCTATCATCTTCTAAGTTGATTATTCAAGAAATCGACTATAAAGCAAGAAGTAAAGAAATTCTAAACGAAGTCGAGAAGTCTATCTCAGGACGAATTAAAATTAACGAGAACAATCTTAGCCGTTCGGAGATAGTAAATAAAGATACTAATATAAATTTGTGTGAAGCCAATAGAAATGCATCAAATGATACCCCAGCAGAAATTAATATCAAATCTATATCTGATATTTATTCTAAACCCATGCAAGACGAACAAAGTAGAGGTATTGTGGGATCTCAAGTGACATATTCAGTTGAAGAAAATGTTGATGTACTTATTGAAGAAGATGTTAATAATGTAGAAAGTAATCGATCGTTAGAATCAAACAGTAATTCTACAATAACTTCTGAGATATCTAACTTACTTGAAAAAGATAAATCTTCGAACCAGTATACAGATATCAATCGCAGTTCGATTAATAATGATGTACTTACAGCACCAACCCGGTCGGAAAATAAAGGTGACGCTACGCCTAAACAATTTTTGCAAAATCTTTCAAAAGATGTATCAGTTGCGGAATATATGAATGAATTATTGAAGAAACAAATTCCGCCGCAGTCATCTAGTTCTCTTAAACCAATTGAGAGCTTTAAGGGTCTGACGACAGATTATGCAAAAGAAACGAGTTCAATTGATAAGTATCAAAATATAAGCGATACAAAATCAATTTCAAAAATAGAAAATCTCGAATTACCATCAGCTAAATCCAAAGAAGTTAATGACGGCAGTAAGAACAAATCTTCACTTAGGGAAATAGAAGATGGAAAATCCAATGGTATTTCTCGAAAATTTGTTGAAGAATCTAAACATGCTACAGTCGATCAGTCTATAAGTATTAGTAAAACAGATGTCAGTAAAGATGAAACTCAATCGCAGGAAGTTTTGATGGATGACACTTCTTTTGCTAAAGATGACTGGACTATATCTGATTCGTTCGATGTTCCACATGATGTTGTTAATTCTGAATGGGAAAAATCTGAAAATCAAAATTCGAAAGTATTCAATGATAACTCGAGCATAGTTTTAGATTTAAAAGATACATCCCGGGCAACTGATAACATTAAAAATCACATTTTCGAAAGAAATGAAATCAGTGAAGTAGAAGAATCTCTATTTATTCCAAAGTGTGAATCTACAAATATTAATATGCATGAAACTAAACTTGACGAACCGGAGACGAATTTCTACATACAAGAAGTTGATGATAATGCTGAGTATCTGTTGGATATAATTGATAAAGACAATGACAGAGAACAAAGCGAAGAAGGAACCGTACACAGTATAGAAAGTGATGGTTTCCAAAAGGCTATTTACGAGTCTGTAACTAAAATATTGGACAAAGTTGAGAAGAGTATCGAGGATAGTACAATAAGAGAGAAAATCGAAAGTCATTCAAGTATTGTAGAAAATAAAGTCTTGATAAAACCTACTGCAGATGAAGGGAGAATATCAATTTCGTGCGTTTTTAATGTACAAGACAAAACGTTGGAAGAAAGTGAAGCGCAGCTTCGTGAAAGTAATGAAGAAACTACTTCCCCACAGTATGTTAGTGGTGAGGATATCAACGAAGATATAATTAATAAAATGCACATAGAATCTATTATAGATGTAGCCACACAGATGGAAATAAATAACGACGCTGATATGTTTCATGGTAAAACCAAATCGCAAGAAATTATAATAACAGAATTAGAACCAGGAAGTGTGGAAGATGAGAATTTATTGGAACTTGAAGTTGCAGCGAAAATAGAATTAGCAGATGATATACCCGGGGAAATAAATAATTATGAAATAGAAACAGAAGAAAACGAAATAGGGGAGGAAAAATTATTGGAACCCATAATAGAACAAGATAGTTCTGATGGCGAACAGCTCGATAATTTGGTTGAGGTCGCTGAAAGTGGATTAGATATTATAGAAAAACCACATAAATCAGCTATAGATTCGATTACGGAAGCAGAATCAATATCATGCGATAAAACTGATATCCAAGCAATTGAAGTTCAGGAAAGTGAGGTAGAGAGTCAAAAAAACGCAATTGCCCCTCCAAATGTAGATGAAATTAAAACAGTAAAAAATGTTGAACTCGCTGCAGCCAATGTATCGCTAAATATAGCGAATAAAACATTTGATATATTGAGAGATCCAGAGTATGAAGATATCTCAGAAGAAAGTCTTGAGGTATCGGAAATCTTCGATAAGGGTGAACGCCAAAAGCCTGCTGCTATACAAAAACCATCTATACTAGAACGCTACGAAGCCATACAGGAATCTAACGATGTATTGAAAATACTTGATGTCATTACACAAAAATCTTTAATGAGCTTTAAAAGTGATGCAGACAAGTTTCAGGATAATAAGTATGTTTCTGAAGATAACGAAAACCGACAGACTGGAATTTTTAATGAAGATAGTGTCATACCTTCGAATGATGATAACAAAGTTGTAGAAGATGTTTATAAAAAAAATGAACACCCATTGCCAGACACTTTGGAGGATCAAAAATCTAAAACAGTAACATCGGAAATAGAAGATCAGTCCATCGTTAGTCCAAGTGAAATAGAAGGAAAAGAGAAGCAAGAACAAGATGCCTCATCTGAATCCAGTGAAGACAGAGATACACCAAAAGGTGTTTTGGAAATTGAGATGGATTCTCCTAGAGACCTTAATGATTCAAGGTTGAATATTGATGGATTGAATGATGATTTGTTACATGACAGTAATGCTGAAAATCAAAGTACAGATTCGAATAAGACATTCCACGCTGTGCCCATCGTCGCAACATCCGAAAAAGATATAGAGGTCATGATAGACAAATTGAAAGGTACCATTAATATTTTCCAGTTATTATAACATTAAATATTATTATATTAAAGGTTCATTTTTCTAAACAGTTACTTCATAGTTAGATAACAGTTTCGTTATATTTTGTATATACTTTTTTTTTTGGCAAATCTCCATATTTAATGTGTATATAAGCTCAAAATCATTGGATCGTTGCTATTGCTTCTGAATGAACATATAAACGTGTGATGAATCATTTTTCAAGTATAAATAATACTATATACCTGTTTATTATATAGATTCCAGATACACATCCTGATTTTTATATTGGCTGTGTATTCATGTGCAAAGCATTGCCTCGTATAGTCATGTATTGTTTATTTTCAGAATAGCAAAGTCGAGATAGTTGTTACTTAAAGGTAATACAACACGAAACTTTGAATGAAATAAACATTGAATTGTTCTCTTTGTACAAATCAGTGTTGCATGAGTGCTTGACCTTTTATTACTCATTTTTATATGCACAACGAAGGCCTGTATTATTGTGCAACACAACACAATGTTAAATATAGTATATAAGGAACAGACTATCGTATAAATATGTACGAACTTTACTCGGAATGTCTAATTTTGTCACAGCTTCATACTGTTTTATTAATGCATCAGAACATTTTTTTATCCATATCTGGATGTTTTTTTTCTTCTTTTTAATCGTCAAAGCACCTACTTGAAGTAAACTGTAAACTCATAATGTAAAGATTCGTGTTGCTTTTCCTGGACAATTTATTTTTAAAGCCTAACATAAATTATACGGTTTCTTTATCATTTTCATTTGCATAGCATCCCTAGAACAACCTGGAGTAGAAGTTGCAGATTGGGAAGCAAAACTACTTCGGATTGAACAACTACAGATTGAATTAGAGGTAAACATTTATTTCGATTATTTTATTCTATCTTTTAATTTTTTAAAAACCATCCTCTAATATGTATATTTTAACGCAATAGATTAAGAAATTGGAAGCGGAGGAAGTATCTTACTATGTGCGAGAAATACCTAACAAACCACCACCCCCTTACACACCTCCAGGTGGTGGTGCAAGAATTTCGACATGTCTTGGTTCACCTTCTCCGCCACCAGCGGTTATTCCTTCGAATATAGAAGAATTAACGGCGTTCACTGAAAAAGCCACGGCCATAATATTCAAAACTAAACAGTCTGGAGAAGATATTTCATGTTTAGAAGCTCCACCTGAGATTTACGAGTTAACCAAAGAGAACGACGAGATCTTGAAGAAAGATAGAAGAATTTACAATACATTCCTCTTTGATTTGTGCAAAGAAACAATCGCTGAAGTTTACCAAGCCGAATACGAGAAGCCAGGCCCAAGTTGGACGAAACCAAGTGTAAAAACGAAGCCTCTAATGAAAGTCCCCAAGACTATAGATGACCTTAACGCTTATGTGAATAAAGAGATAGCAACGTTGTTTGGTTTCAAGACGAAACTGCAGCGGGAAAATATGGTTATGCGTTGGAGTAGAAAACGAAGGGATAGAGTTGATGAATTGTTGGCTAGAGAGGCCCAAGCTGAGGAAGCTGAATGGACAAAGTTCCATCATGATGAACTCACGGTAAAGAATGGTCTCACTGTAACTATATTGGATACTCTGTTGATGGAGACTCTGAATATAGTTAAAGTGGTGTATGCAAAGAAAAGGAAAGTAATGGTTTAGTTTTTCTTTTTCGTCCGTTTTTTTGTTCAAAATTATGATCAATGACTGACATAAAGATACATATGAATTACACGACAATCGTTCTGTGACGGAAGACAGAATGTGTCTTTTCTTATTTTTTTTTTTTTTTTTTTTTTTTTTTTTTTTTTTTTTTGTTGAAGCTCCATAAGTTGGCCTGAACTGCCATATCTTTAATGAATTTTGCCAGGTAATTAATTTGTATCTACTTGTGCCCTGTACATCATCCATAGGCTGGTTCCTATTTATTTATTTGATAAGGTGTTTGCCTTTAAATAATAAGAGAATATGAATGAACACATCATTATAATATAATTCAAGATATCTGTAATTTGTAACCGCCAACACGTAGAAGATGATAATCAAACCCGATAGGTTCGTCTCGTTAAAGTTAAGTATTATTATCAGAGTAGGCAGCATACAGGTATATTACGATTTATATTCGCATATATTGGTATATAAAATACTAAATGTAAGAAACCCGTTAATATTTACTTATAAAGAGAATTTGTAGTTATTGGTTTAATAATACTGAGCGTTTTGTTCGAATAGTTTTCCAATATAGTTTTATATAGCTTATAATAACATGTTCCTCCTTTGATTTTCCTTTTTTTTTATATTTTATTACGAGCTCGTAGACTTTAAGATTATTTTCGTATCGGAACATATGTAATAAGTAGAAGTAACAGATCTATGTTAAGTAACTGTTTAATTAAGATGACACGACGTTACTCGAATAAGTATTTAAGATATTATTCGAACAAAATGCTCCCTGAGTTATTACGTGCACACATAATAGTTTCGTTATAGAAGCCGTTGGCTGTGGAACGTATGTTCCTATTATGCCATACCGGACTTCGTAGAATTATGCTCAACTATGTATAATAAAATTAACAAAATTTCAACCAAAAGACTGATACTTTGGGGCCATTTCGATCTAAATTGAAAACATTTTAAAGTTGTACGTAATTACATGTAGACAGCAGTTGAACGTTGATTATGAATTGGCGTTGAAAAAGCTTCACAAGTTGGGTATTCTCAACAAAGATTGCTTTGCGATTTTAGCCCCTTTTATTACATAAGAATGAATGTACGAAAATGAGGAAAAAAAAAGATACGGTAGAACTTCGTTTATCCGCACCTCATTTATATGAACAAGTTAATGCTGAGCGTCTGTTATACGAACTCGTAGGAGATTAAGGAGAAGCGGCTGCCTAGAAACGGCATAATCAACTTCAGTTTTTCGCATGCTAGCTTATATTATTCGGACTAATAAGAACAGCTGGTGGGGATAGGTAGTGAATCTCTATTATCGGAACTGCTCGGTTATCCGACTTGCCTTGTCCCTCAACGTGTTCGGATAAATGAGTTTCTACTGTACTACTTTTGCATTATCAATTGTAATATGTTAATGATCTGATCAGTTACACGTATTTTAGTCTATCTTGATTGGCAGTGTGCCAACTTGGTTTTGTTGCACTTAATTTTGGTTGTAGTTGTGATGTCGATCTAATACTCAATGAATGGAGAATATGATGTGCTGCAATTGTACGAAAATATTGAAGTGATAAAATGAGTATAACATTCGTTTTAATTTTCATGAATTGTCAGTAGTGAAACTTGACGAGTTCAAGTACTTTCACCGATCTATCGCACGTCTGTTAAAACTATCGTGAACTTTGGTTTTTTAACGTATGATCTCCAACAACCGTGTTTGTCGAGAGATGTACATACAACAATGATAACCAAATTTGAAAACGTTAGATTTATTTTACGCAGAAAGTCGTTGATTTGTAAAAACTGTCGCCCCTAATGATTTTATTTGTCTTATGTTTATTATGAAGGAGATGTAACATTATTCTAATTTCCGTGTTATCCGGGTCCCCGTTTTGTTTAATGTCAGCTTGGAAATCTGAGACTGACTGCACCTGTAGTTGTTATACATAAACATTGTTCACGTATGTAGTGTTGAATATGTACTTAACTAAGGTATAATATATTTTATAATAAACTTTTTGAAAAATTTGTTACGATTTTCTTAATATTAGCATTAAGTAATGCAACAATTTAAATTAACTATAAAAACGATTAACATGATTTATTTTTTCAGAAGGAGAGTTTAATAATTTAAGTTTCCATACATTTTTAGGTAAATATGTTTCCTTCAAGAATGAACAAGTGGTGAGCTTCCTAAATAATTATCACATTATTTATTAATGTGAATAAATTCTGAATAATATTTCTCTTTGCTTTTTATAATTCTTCTTGTAATATTAGTTAAGAAAGTTCGATCGGATTTACGTAACTTATCAAAGCACCGAATGACTATATATACTTATGAAACTTTGAATGACTATCATTAACGTCCCGAGTGTTGATTGAGTCCATCAATTATACATTGTATATTAATTTAGAACATTTATTAGGTAGTAAAGTTGATAATAGACGGAGGAAGTACGTCAATATATGCTACAGTGATTTTGCATGACCTGTTATAAAAAAATTCGAATTCCTAAATTCAAACTTACGTAAAAACGATAAAGTAAAAAGAAAAAGGATCTACATATATATTCAAGAGTAAGCAGAAATTCTAACCTTTATAGCCATATGAGTTTTATGAAATTTATTTTCAATAAAGAAGCAATAGATTGTTTTTTTTGTGTGCAATTAACAATACAAAAGAGAAAAGTATATATGTATATATATTCTACTGAATTAATAATAATTTATGTAAATTTAGCCTGTATATGCTAAGCGTAAATTTTTACAATGTCCTTTGCTATATGTATATAATTAAACGTAAACTTTATTGTGATAACTGAATACATTTAATAATATATTAAATTGTCAAGAACATTAGAAATTCATTTGTCTAATCTTAAACCAACAATGGCGACACTGTTAGAAACTATCAGAAACAAAAAGTTCGCTTCCGGCTTTTGTTAATATACATTTTCACACTTAACATTTGTCAAAATATAGATTCACAATATTTCTCATTACGTATCTCAATAATGTTTACTAGTTCGATTTGCAAACCTTTTCAATATTGTTATAGCGCATACATTTTAACATAAAAATTACGATATGTGTTTTTTGTATTAACATTCTATTAACAATTTTTTACAATAAAATTGACCCTTTAGCATGCGTGGAATAGACTTTAAAACGCTCAGTGATGATAATATTAAAGAATTTCTAGATTCTTTTGATACTGTACTTACTGATTGTGATGGTAAGTATCACTTAATTAATGCTTTAAAAAGAAAATAATAGAATTTACATAATGACTTAATACAATGCTTTACATATTTTAGGTGTACTTTGGATGTATATGAATCCCTTGCCAAATGCAGCGGAGGTTTTAAATACTTTCCAATCCCTTGGTAAAAGGGTCTTTTATATAACAAACAATAGTACAAAGACTAGAGAAGAATTTGTAAAGAAGTGCAAAGTATTAAATTTCAAAGCAACTAAAGATGATATTTTGTGTACAGCAAATTTGTCCGCATGTTATTTACATGATATAGGTTTCGATAAAAAAGTATATATTGTAGGATCCGAAGGCAAGAATAATGTCTTTTATCATATTTATTACAAATGTTAAATTCTGTGATACATTGATAAAGAGCTGTATTAAATATAATAATTGACGTTGCAGCTATAGCAAAAGAGTTAAAGCAAGTTGGAATATCATACATTGGTATAGGAGCGGATACTGTTAGCAAGAATGTTCCATATAAAACATTTACCAAGGATCCTGAAGTAGGGGCAGTTATTGTTGGTTTCGATGAGCATTTTAGTTATCCCAAGATGGTAAAGGCAGCTTCTTACTTAAGCGATCCCAATGTACATTTCATTGCTACAAATACAGATGAGAGGTTTCCTCTTGATAAAGATGTTGTTATACCTGGTATATCTAATTTATTTTTGATTTTCCATATATTATTACTTATCCCTAAGTTAATGTACAATAATTGTATACTTTTTAAATAGGTACTGGAAGTATGGTACGATGTATAGAAAGTTGCGCAGAAAGAAAAGCTGTGGTAATGGGGAAACCTGAACGTTACATAGCAGAAGTATTAAGAAAGAGATTTAAAGTGAACCCGGAGCGTACGCTAATGATTGGAGATAGGCATAATACAGATATATTACTAGGAACTCGCTGCGGCTTTAAAACATTACTAGTATTAACAGGAATTACTACTTTGGAAGATGTAAATAAGTGGAAACAGTCAGAATGTGCAAGATTGAAGGAATTCATTCCTGATTACTATATTGAATCACTTGGTGATCTTTTACCTTATTTAGAAAAGTTTCAAAATAAACATGTAATGGCCTAAAACAATGATGTTGTTTTCTACGTAAATGCGCACTGATTTCCTAGTGTGATTAAAATATTCCTTAAAATGGCAATGCTGTTGTATTAATTAAGGACGCATATTAATATTTCAATTCACAAATTCAATTGTTCAATTCACCACACATTTCTTTTCCGTTCTATTGAAAAAATATTCCATCCCTAACAAACGCCACCTCGGACCCACAAAATGCTTAAGCTGGCAGAGCCATGCTGCTAACCGAACGAGCAACATGAATCGTGCAAACGCAGAATATTACAAAATGTTCAAACGTAAGAACAGTAAATTGTTTTTAACTATACCCAAATTTCACAGTGGCAAGTGCAAGCGACCGTCAAGTTAAGTTATCGTGAAGTGAAGTGATCGTGCTTGGATACTAAGCCGGCCGTAACATCAGCTGTTGACCGTTGCCTAGGTCAGGATTCGCACAATGTTAAGCAGGTTAATTCGTGAACGAATGGGTAAGTTTAACTAGCTTTTCCTAACATTATTTATGCAAATCGTTTGTCTTAAAACATAATTTATCTACCTGAAAACGTACTGATAAAAAAAATATTTCTTTCATAAGTAATAAAACAGTTTATTCCTTTCGGATAATGAATAAACGTATCGAACACGGTTATTACACGACTTATTAGTGTATTTCTTATTCACGAATGACGAATAATTCCACATTATTCTTAACTAAGACGATTTGCCGCACGCTTCCCTCGGTACCCTCGATGCCCCCATCACGACCGACCGCAAGTGATCGGTTCGCACCTGAGCGCGCGTCAGCCGATGCCCAGCGGGCGCTCTCATTGGTCAGTGTTTTTCGTTAATAACTCAAAAACGCTACTATCCAGGACATTTGGGTCAAGGAAAAAGTTGTTTAGAATCACCCCAGCTACACCTTATACCCCGATGTTCCCTGAGTGTTGTGCCACCCTGTATATCATAACAAATTACGCGATAAAGTAATTTCCTTCCTATCCATTCTAATACACTATAATCACTATAAATTATATCTATTGGTAGTTGTGAATGAAATAGGTACAATTTATATCCCTATATTATATAACGAGCACGCAAGATCACGTTGCAAGTGCATGGTCGTCATCCAGTGATAGACTGCTCAAGACTCTCTTTTCAGTTGACACAACGATTAATTGATAAAGAGCGTATTCTGTGAGCATAGTGGAAGTTAGCTTCATTTCAATTTGAAAAGCCGAATACGCCGGTTGTCGCAACATGACAACAAAACATATACTGTCATTGACGAAAAAGGAGTTTCAACATTTCCTACAATCCATTGACGTAATTCTGTCAGATTGCGATGGTGAGTGATTGTTTATTTAATTTTAAATTATTTGCTGTTTATTAGACTTTCGAAAATAAAAAGTGTTTAGCTTATGTACATATTTAGTACATTGGTGTACTTCTATATTGTTGGTATTATAGTACTTAAATAACTGCAAAGATCTAACTGCCAATCACTTTAATGTCACGTTATCAATGTATTTTAATCTCAGTAAACCTTAGGTGTGCTGTGGAAGGAAACCGAGGTAATAAGGAATTCACCTGAAACTGTCTGTAAGCTCAAAGAATTAGGCAAAATGTTCTTTTACATAACGAATAACAATACTAAAACTAGGCCGGAGTTTGTAGAAAAATGTAAGCGCCTTGAGTACAATGCAACAATGGTAAGTAAAATTTATGGTAAAACTACGGAAGTGCTCCTACCTCTCCGATTTCGATGATTTTTGAATATGTTGTAGAACTGAGTATCCGGAACAACTTTTTCCTATGCATGTAACCGCCGCTCGGCCTTAGTTTTCGAGATATTTGCCAAAAAATATAGCTACTACTACATTGAATTTTGTATATACGTGCACGTTCGTGGCAATGTGTTAGGCTGCCGCTTTTCCGGCAGCCGGCGAAGAATCTGTACCGGGTGACCTCACAAAAATTGTACCTCTAGAACTAGATATATCATATCAGATTTGGGATCAATAACCATTATGATTTACCATTTCTCCCACCTCCCACCACCTCCTCACCAGAAAAATCTAACCCACACCTAACCCAAACTCATATTTGATTAAATGAAAATTAGATTCGGGTTAGGTTTGGGTTTGATTTTTCTGGTGAGGAGGTGGTGGGAGGTGGGAGAAATGGTAAATCATAATGGTTGTTGATCCCAAATCTGATATGATATATCTAGTTCTAGAGGTACAATTTTTGTGAGGTCACCCGGTACAGATTCTTCGCCGGCTGCCGGAAAAGCGGCAGCCTAACACATTGCCACGAACGTGCACGTATATACAAAATTCAATGTAGTAGTAGCTATATTTTTTGGCAAATATCTCGAAAACTAAGGCCGAGCGGCGGTTACATGCATAGGAAAAAGTTGTTCAGAATACTCAGTTCTACAACATATTCAAAAATCATCGAAATCGGAGAGGTAGGAGCACTTCCGTAGTTTTACCATATTTATGTTTTAACACATTGGCGTCAGAGTCGTTTGGGGTAGCAGGAAAGAAAAAGTTGAAAGCGTATACATTTGTTTTAATTGGTGAAACATCTGTAACGACATTTAGAAGTCATCTGACGCTAGTGTGCAAATTCTTTTTTGTATTTAGCAAACCAATTCTTTCTGATATCCTTTTTTGATTTTCTTTTAGGATGAAATAGTTTGTACTTCGTTTCTCTCTGCAGTGTATCTTAAGGAAAAGAATTTTGATAAAAAAGTATATGTGATTGGTAGCGATGGTATTACCAAGGAACTTGATGCCGAAGGTATCAAACATTGCGGCGTTGGTGTGAGTTTTTTCAGTCAAGAATTGCGTACATGTCTGAGATCTTTCAGTGGGAAATTGGATAGGTCATTTTAACTATCTGTTATAGCCCGACCCGATGGAAGGTGACGAAGTAGAAATGGTAACAAATTTTAAGCCAGATCCAGATGTGGGTGCAGTCATAGTTGGATTTGATAAATACTTTAGCTTTCCCAAACTTGTAAAAGCTGCGACTTACTTACAGAACCCAAATGTTCACTTTGTAGGGACAAACTGTGATACAGAGAGACCTTCACCAAATTCTAATTCCTTTCCAGGTGACAATAAAAATTTCCATTAACTTTCTTACTAAGCAATTTATATAAAAAGCTGTTTAGAAAGTGCTAATGTAAACTGTTGAACAAATTCTTAAGGTACTGGATGCTTCATAAGAACTATAGAAGCGGCATGCAATAGAGCTGCAGTAGTGCTTGGGAAACCAGATTCTTTCGTGAGTGAATACATTATAAAGAAGTATGGTTTAAACCCAGAAAGAACCCTCATGATTGGTGACAAGTAAGTAGAATATATGAGGACAATAATATAATTATAATGTACCTTAGAAGTCAAACGTATATTTAAAATATAATTATTTCATTTCAGTTGTACCACGGACATTCTTCTCGGTAAACGTTGCGGATTTAAAACTCTTCTTGTGTTAACGGGTATTACAACACAAAAGGACGTGAATGCCATGAATTCATCAAATGCAGATCCCAAGAATATGATAGTACCGGATTATTATGCAAATGAGTTAGGAGATGTACTAAAAATGATCATGCCTTGATGATTTAATTCCAGGAATCCAATTTAGCACAATTCATTAACACGTTGACTAGGGTATCAACATGGATATCGAATGCAAACATTGATGCTCTTTGCTGTCTGTACGGTCCCGCAGTCAACGAGTTAATGTTTGAATTCGTATACAGCGCCAGCAAATGTGACACGTACAATTACATCCGTTACATTTTTATATTGAGTATTTAGTTTCATTACGGATACTTATATATTTAATATATTTGTTTATTCTAATTATCTGTGCATCAACTTGCATAGGCTTAATAGTTCATGTCTTCCACAAATGCCTCAGCTTCCTTTTAACTGATAAATGATTTTCTATATGAGAACCGTTTAATTGTAAGAAATTACAAGGCACAAAGAAAAATTTATAGTGTCACAATACTGAATGTAGTAAGTATTATACTATGTGTCCCAATGTTGATTGTGTGTTAGATAACTTAGTGTCTTGAATGTGTAATATTGGACGTTATTGATTAGATCTCTTATAATACCAAGGTGATAGTACAAATATTATGAACCTATTGTTCTATACGAATTATTTGGGTTTAGTTTTCTATTGTTGTAATCCTTTATTTTTATAAATGCCAAAAACTGAAAATGTACCAAAGAATAAAGCTATATAGTAGATCTATGTACATGATTAGCAACGTAATTATGAATTAGTTCATAATTGTACGGCTATAAGTATTTTTGTAGCGTTACGAGAATTGTGTGACTGGTGCATACAAAGAAGATTTTTATGAGAATTATAATGTAAAAATGTATCTTCAATTTGTTCTTACAATATATACATATTATTACAAATAAATAAATATATTATTTGTCAATCCATGTATGTGATAACAGTAAAATAATAAATGTAAAAAATACACACTGTTTATCTTATTCATCCTTTAGCATTTGTAATTGAATTTGTTATTTAGAGTATGATAAAGTTTGAGAGATAATGAAAGACTGCTCAGCTCAAAGATTTTAAGACGCAATTACTTTTACAAAATATTATATTCGGTTTATAAGCTCTAGTTTATTAGAAACTACATTTATGGAAACATGTAAATGTAGATCTAGATGCTTCTAAAGTTACAATGTTATGAAGGTATTGCGGTACGAGGGAGGTAGAGAAACTTTTTAATAAATATTTTATAGAAACCTATTGTGGTGTTAGCGTGAATTGGAATCTGAATGTTATCGGATCGTGATCGATTATAAATATGGAAGCAAATTTTAACGTCAAAGGAATATGCAACGATAATGCTTGAATGCTTCAATTATACGGGGTGTTCCATCTAACGCGACGCACGATTTCTCATCCACTTGCAGCCATCTGACAAAAAAAAGTTCAGAACAATAGTTGCAGGGTGTAGAGTGTACAATAAATTTCAGTAAACAAAATTTGGTCACCTTGGGTTAGGTTAGGTATTTAGAAAAATTAGTTTTTTTCTAAGAGATCCCCTCCGCCTTCTGATGCTTCCTCTCCTGAAGCATCATCGTCCTCTTCCTGAAGACTTTCGTCATGGGGATTAAGTGGATATTGTTAAGTACAAAGCAATGAGGGTAGACGCGATTGAGGACAGTGTGGTAAGTGTGTACCATCCTAATCGACTACGCCTTGCGGGAAAAAGAAAGAATATGGTAACAAAACATGGAAGTGAGGCCTGTTTTATTGCCACGAGGGCCGCGTACCGACGGCCAGACGGAGGGTCGGTGCGTTGCAACTGTGACGAGTTTACTTTAGGCTGTTGCTATTGTTTTGTTTAGAAACAGGGCTTGGCTGGCAATGGTCGGCAGAGATGCTTGGTAGAAGCATAGAAGTGTTGGAAACAACGTACGAGAAAAGGCAATTCTTGTGTGTGAGACACAGAGAAATGCTATCTGCTCAATGACAAGGACGACGTTTCCGAGGGAAAAATTATAGCCATGGGTCGGCCATTAGCAATTGGAGGAACCGCATGTGCGGGTATAAAAAAGAAAAAAAGGCACGACGGTGCGAGAAGGGGGTACAGGTAGTACGAACCAGTGGCCGTCGCATGTTAAGTGGAGTCCTGATGTATTGTTCGAAACGATAATCAGGACGGACAGAGTTGGTGGCTCTGGGGTTCTGGTTTCGTAACCTTGGCGGGTGAAGCCCGAGATTGACGATTTCCAAGCCATGGTAATTAGATGTAAAGAAGTACATTTTGATTTGAGTATGTTACGCTGTTCAGAAGTATCGCATAATACTGTCTGTTTTTGGTTGCTACCTGTTTGCATGTGTTATATTTGTTCCCGTTTCACAAATTGTAGTAGTATACGTTTTTGGTGAAGCTGTGAAAGGGCCTTGGTGGCCCTGGAACAAAGAGGGCGGACAGAGTGGTGCTCTGAGGCCCTGGTTTCGTTAATCAAAGATTTTTAACTGACGATGGATGCGAGTTTCCATTGCGGTGGCGATGGGGTATGCCGTCATCGAATGGTTACTGCAGAGAGCCTCTATGGTGGGGGACAGTCGGCTGCAGCCGATCCCACATAGCGTGGCTGTCCACCATGGCGAAGGGTTTGGGTAATGCCATCCTTGAATGGGACGGACTAGTTGTCTTGGCGAAGGATCGGGCGATGCCATCCTTGCAAGACGTGGTTTTTGTTGGGCTCTTCATGACAGTGGTGACGACCACTGTATGATTGAGATGTAGGTGTCGTGGTAGAGGGTCGCGAGCGCGACCTCTACACGGCGAAGATAACGATACATCGGAAGGACATCTTTGTATCACCGTAGACAAGAGGAGTCGGCAACGGCCAAAGAAATACATCGCTGGACCTAGTTGGCGATGCAATTGATCCTGCACAGTACGGCTCATAAGACCATGAGCAATTTACGGTGGAAGTGTAGCCGAAAACCTTGTTGGCAGTTTTATTGAATTTGATTAGACCGGACTGAGAAAAGCGGACACTGTATTTACCGGTATATGATCTCTTTGTTCTAGCAAACCACGCGATAAGGATACTTGGGACAAGCAGCGTTGCAGGTTGGCCGAATGTTAGAAAATCTGACACCACTCAGCGAACGAGGCGCAGCCGCTTGTGGATGTTTATCCGTAAGGCGAGCACGACGACGCAGGGCCCGGACAACGTGACGCCAGGCCCGTCATAAATTAGATAGGGCCTTAAGGAATTTGGACAGTGTTAACGCAAGGACTTCCCGGTCCATGCAGGCAGTCTTGCACAGACCTCCAAACGAATACGTTGCATTTTTAAGCTTGTACCGCCATAGCGAAATACAACTTCTTTTTATACCTTCATCCGCTCCTTCCGTGGTTTTGAATTCTTACAGTCGAGGCGAATTCAAAACACATATTAAATGATATTTTTACTAACATCACAGCCTACTCTAGTACTAGCCGTGCTGAACAACGTGGCAACACCGCGTGTTTACCGATCGGGAGTCCTATTTTCAGTAATGGGAGTCTTGTACTTGGGATTACAATTAACGCATTTTCTCATAGAAAATGATGTTAAAGTACACAATTCTTTATTAATTATGTCTGAGTAATATATAAATATTATAACTATGGTAAGTAGAAGTGATATTAAAGTATACTATGTAAGACTAATTTTAGGGTAGAATTGGCCAGTGATGATTAAACAAGTTTTTATTCGTACTACTCTCTAGTGATACAATGTTCTACGGATCGCTATCCGTACGTTCTCGACGCTGGCGTTCTATAGAGTGTCCCGACGTTGCATCATGGGCGCCCCCAAAGGCGAGGTCGTCGGGCCCACGACGTAGTACATTCAAGGGCCTGCTTTACGGCACCCCCAAATGTATACCGATCCCGCTCGCGTATCGGCCTCTCGGTGACATATCCCTCGGATTATCTTACATTCGGCCATCCTGACTATAAGTCTGTCCTCAGACTTGCTAACTGTGTAAACAAAAGAAAGGGAACAACATTAATTCCATCCCAATGTAAAGTTCCAACATCAGGCAATACTTAGCTTTTGTATACGATGGCCAGGAGTTCATGACGTCATTGCAGCGTGATTTTTTCAAGCTGCCATTGTCATTATATCATTGCCATTCCTTATTCGACATCGCTTGATACATGGATTGTTTCTTCTTCTTTTGTTGTAAAAATTCAGGGCCACAAACCCTATCTGCTGCTCTTCTCGATTCAGATCAACCAACCCTGTCTGCTGCTGTTCTCAATTGAGATCAACCAATCCTGTCTGCTGCTCTTCTCGATTCAGATCAACCAACCCTGTCTGCTGCTGTTCTCAATTCAGATCAACCAATCCTGTCTGCTGCTCTTCTCAATCCAGGGCCACCAACCCTTTTCCTCGACTTCCGAATTTTCAATCCCTGATGAACGAAACCAGGACCCAGAGTCACCACTCTGTCCGCCCTTTTTGTTCCAGGGCCACCAAGGCCCCGTCACAGCTTCGGAATCGTCACCCGCAGGTTTCGAGACCAGGACCCAGAGTCACCCCCTCTGTCAGCCCTCTTCGATCCCGGGCCACCAACCCTTTCACGGCTTCGGAATCGTCAACCCACCTAGTTAACGAAACCAGGATCTCGACAGCGTAGCTGTCTGCCTTTTCTCCATTCAGAGCCACCAACCCTTTCACTACTTTGTCAGGAGCATATAATAACGAAATTTCTGGAATAGATGCAAATACAACACATGCGAACAGCTAGCAACGATGAACGGACAGTATCATGCAATACTTCTGATCACCGTAACACGCTCAAATCAACAATGTAATTCCTTCACATGCAACAGCTAACAGCCACCAATAACAGACAGTATTATGCGATACGTCTGAACGGTGTGACACGATCGAATCAAGGATATACTCCTTTACATCCAACTTTCATGGCTTCGAAATCGTCAACCTCGGGCTTCACCCGCCGAGGTTACGAAACCAGGACCCCAGAGCCACCAACTCTGTTCGACCTGATTATCGTTTCAAACAATACTTCAGGACTCCACTTAACCTGCGACGACCACTGGTTCGTACTGCCTTTACCCCCTTCTCGCACCGTCGTGCCTTTTTTTCTTTTTTGTACCCGCACATGCGGTTCCTCCAATTGCTAATGGCCGACCCATGGCTATAATTTTTCCCTCGGAAACGTCGTCCTTGTCGTTGAGCATATTGCATTTCTCTGTGTCTTACACACAAGAATTGCCTTTTCTCGTGCGTTGTTTCCAACACTTCTATGCTTCCACCAAGCATCTCTGCCGACCATTGCCAGCCAAGCCCTGTTTCTTAACAAAATAATAGCAACAGCCTAAAGTAAAATCGTCACAGTTGCAACGCACCGACCCTCCGTCTGGCCGTCGGTACGCGGCCCTCGTGGCAACAAACAGACCTCACTTCCATGTTTTATTACCATATTCTTTCTTTTTTTTTTTCGCAAGGCGTAGTTGAATAGGATGGTACACACTTACCACACAGTCCCCAATCGCTTCTACCCTCATTGCTTTGTACTTACAAAACGTAGACCATTCCTTCTGGGTACCACGTTTTCGTACTACCAAAAGCAAGTCCACCGCTGCTTCCCAAGGCTCTCTACCTCCGGTGTCCTTTGTTCCTACCGGTCCCTGATACCTCTGTCCTTCGCTCCAACATTGCGTCCTGCATTTCCTTGTTTAGAAGGAAACAGCAAGACACGCCTCGCATCAAAGAATGGCTTCCTAGCCGGCGCTTTCCTTGATGTCCACGATTGCCACAAACAAATCGCGAACTTCTGACAGCGGCCATTTTCCCCCTCAGTGGTCCTCCCGCGACATTCTGCAATCCCTGGCATACTGTCCAATCTCTCCGCAGTTGTAGCATCTCCTCTCTGATCGCCTCTTTCCTCTCCGCTCGTCGTCGTTCGACGGCTTTCCTCCGTCGAAGATGGCACATGACCGCTCTCCTGAAGCGCTGCGGGGGGGCTCCATATCCTCGTCGCGCTCGGGCATGCATCCCAACGAATTCATAAATGCATACAGTTTGTTTGCATCCTGGTGTTGTGCTGACCGTACCGCACGGGCCACCGTGTCGTCCGGTATGCCCCCGATCATCATATCGACCAGGTACTTGTCCGGTATTTTAACGTCCAATTTTCGTAATTTGGCCAATTTCTGGAAACAATAATCTCCCAGGTTTTGACCAGGCTGCGCTTCATGCAACGCGGCTTCCTTAAATAGGCGGCAAAACGGCACCGTCTTTTGAAATTGGGCTACCAATAAAACTTTCGTCTCCGTCCAAGTAGAGGTGATACGTTGACGTGTATCGTACCACTCCCTAGCATTCGGACCCTATGGGTCCCTTTTAACATAAAACCTCGTATAATCAGTGGCATTCTATTCCACAATACATTCTCAGAACTTATAAGAGATAATTTTTGTTTAACTGGGCTTTATTCAATAGATAAAACCAACATTAATAACATTTTAATAGTAACTAATTTTTTTCAAGTTTATATGTATTATATACATACATACACATGAAAAATTTGTTTTACATAGTTCTTTTCACAAGTTTCATACTACTTTTATTAGTTAATAATGCCACAGTGCTGTTATGTTCCCAATTGTAAGGGAATAATATTAATGATCTTCATGATCTTTCTGTTGATGTAAATGGATTTATATTAAGATTTATATATTTGGTTACGGGTCCCATTCCGTTGCTAAAAAATTAAATTGTAATATATGTAAATAATTAATTGTGGAGGATAAAGGTACAACTATAAATAATGTATATTTTGATCACTTACAAAGAGGTGGTCTTTCCATTCCTACAGAAGAAGTAATAACCTTATTTACTCATATGTGTGCAATAATGGAACCCATAATAAATGGTACCAATTTGGAATCAGATTTTCTAAAATCTGAAAATCATAAGCACATTTTATGTAAATTAACATATATTAATATTCAATCAAATGCACATCATTTAGCATTTTCTGATACATGCATTTGTGGTGAAAATTTTATAATTACCTGCACAACTCTTCCCTTCAGTAATTAATTATCCAACCTCTTACCGTGTTCACTTAACCTCTTTGACTTCGTATCAATAATTTTGTCTATTTCAGGATTCTATTTGCATATATATCACTTTGTTCATTTTCAAATGTTGCGTTTCAGTTCAAAGATGATTCTATTTTGCTTCATACTTACATTTCCTTAAAACCACTGAAAAATATTTCCTATATTATGTATCACATCACCAAACCATTCCGAGAGTCCACAAAATGTATACCACATTTTTAACTATTAGAATATTTTAATATCACTTCTACTTACCATAGTTATAATATTTATATATTACTTAGACTTAATTAATCAAGAATTGTGTACTTTAACATAATTTTCTATGAAAAAAAGACTTAATTGTAATCCCAAGTACAGGACTCCCATTATTAAAAATAGGACTCCCGATCGGTAAACAAGCGGTGTTGCCACGTTATTCAGCACGGCTAGTACTAGAGTAGGCTGTGCTAGTACTAGAGTAGGCTGTGCTAGTACTAGAGAAGGCTGTGCTAACATATTACCCGATTTACAATAGTGTTGCAATAATAAACAAATATATTAAATATATAAGTATCCGTAATGAAACTAAATACTCAATATAAAAATGTAACGGATGTAATTGTACGTGTCACATTTGCTGGTGCTGTATACGAATTCAAACATTAACTCGTTGACTGCGGGACCGTACAGACAGCAAAGAGCATCAATGTTTGCATTCGATATCCATGTTGATACCCTAGTCAACGTGTTAATGAATTGTGCTAAATTGGATTCCTGGAATTAAATCATCAAGGCATGATCATTTTTAGTACATCTCCTAACTCATTTGCATAATAATCCGGTACTATCATATTCTTGGGATCTGCATTTGATGAATTCATGGCATTCACGTCCTTTTGTGTTGTAATACCCGTTAACACAAGAAGAGTTTTAAATCCGCAACGTTTTCCGAAAAGAATGTCGGTGGTACAACTGAAATGAAATAATTATATTTTAAATATACGTTCAACTTCTAAGGTACATTATAATTATATTATTGTCCTCATATATTCTACTTACTTGTCACCAATCATGAGGGTTCTTTCTGGGTTTAAACCATACTTCTTTATAATGTATTCACTCACGAAAGAATCTGGTTTCCCAAGCACTACTGCAGATCTATTGCATGCCGCTTCTATAGTTCTTATGAAGCATCCAGTACCTTAAGAATTTGTTCAACAGTTTACATTAGCACTTTCTAAACAGCTTTTTATATAAATTGCTTAGTAAGAAAGTTAATGGAAATTTTTTTTGTCACCTGGAAAGGAATTAGAATTTGGTGAAGGTCTCTCTGTATCACAGTTTGTCCCTACAAAGTGAACATTTGGGTTCTGTAAGTAAGTCGCAGCTTTTACAAGTTTGGGAAAGCTAAAGTATTTATCAAATCCAACTATGACTGCACCCACATCTGGATCTGGCTTAAAATTTGTTACCATTTCTACTTCGTCACCTTCCATCGGGTCGGGCTATAACAGATAGTTAAAATGACCTATCCAATTTCCCACTGAAAGATCTCAGACATGTACGCAATTCTTGACTGAAAAAACTCACACCAACGCCGCAATGTTTGATACCTTCGGCATCAAGTTCCTTGGTAATACCATCGCTACCAATCACATATACTTTTTTATCAAAATTCTTTTCCTTAAGATACACTGCAGAGAGAAACGAAGTACAAACTATTTCATCCTAAAAGAAAATCAAAAAAGGATATCAGAAAGAATTGGTTTGCTAAATACAAAAAAGAATTTGCACACTAGCGTCAGATGACTTCTAAATGTCGTTACAGATGTTTCACCAATTAAAACAAATGTATACGCTTTCAACTTTTTCTTTCCTGCTACCCCAAACGACTCTGACGCCAATGTGTTAAAACATAAATATGGTAAAACTACGGAAGTGCTCCTACCTCTCCGATTTCGATGATTTTTGAATATGTTGTAGAACTGAGTATCCTGAACAACTTTTTCCTATGCATGTAACCGCCGCCCGGCCTTAGTTTTCGAGATATTTGCCAAAAAATATAGCTTCTACTACATTCAATTTTGTCTATACGTGCACGCCCGTGGCAACGTGTTGGGTTGCCGCTTATCTGGCAGCCTGCGAAGAATCTGTATACCTGGTGAACTCATAAAAATTGTACCTCTAGAACTACATAGATATATCATACCAGATTTGGTATTGACGGGGGAGAGGCCGGGCCCCTCCCCCTACACCTCCACCCTATAAATTTCTAACCCAAACCTAACCCCGAATCTAATTTTTATTTTTAATCAAATATGATTACTTTTTTTACATTACATTACTTTTTCGATGAGTTGACCGAGTATACAGTTTCTCATCGGAAAAGAAAATTTAAACCCAAATTCATATTTGATTAAATAAAAATTAGATTCGGGTTAGGTTTGGGTTAGAAATTTAAGGGGAGGGGTTGCAGGGGGAGGAGCCTTGCCAATATCAAATCTGATATGATATATCAACTCCTAGAGGTACAATTTTTATGAGGTCACCCGGTATACAGATTCTTCGCCGGCCGCCGGATAAGCGGCGGTCCCACACGTTGCCACGAGCGTGCACGTATATACAAAATTCAATGTGTAGTAGCTATAGTTTTTTGCAAATATCTCGAAAACTAAGGCCGAGCGGCGGTTATATGGATAGGAAAAAGTTGTTCCGCATACTCAGTTCTACAACATATTCAAAAATCATCGAAATCGGAGAGGTAGGAGCACTTCCGTAGTTTTACCAAAAATAGATAGGTGTTCCTATTTGTTTTACCCAAGATGACCTTGATTTCGCCATGAAAAGAAACTGTCTTCCAAATGTTGTCTACAGAACTATTGTACACTCTACACCCTGCAACTTTTGTTCTGAACTTTTTTTTGGCAGATGGCTGCAGGTGGGGGAAAAATCGTGAGCCGCGTTATACCGAACACCCAGTATATGTATGAGATTAACCAAATGATATGTGATATAAAACGAAAACAAGAAGATGAAAGAAACTAGCAGAAAATATTAAAAATCACGAGATATTTTTATTTTATTGTACTATATTATATATGTACACGTATTGTACGTATGTTACAATAAATAACAACGGTTAGTTTTTGGAATGGATTTTTATTGTCGCACCTAATACGCAGTTGTCATTGAATTTTTCTATCATTTCATTCGCTAAACGTTCTTCTAAGGTGTTAACACTTATTCCGTACGTTTCATCAACGATATTTCTACATTCAATTGAACTTGCGCGTATTTTATTTTTTTGTTTGAATCTAACACAATTTGTATTCAATAGGAGTTTAAAATAATTTTTCTAAGGCGACCTCAAACGTTCAATATTTATCGATGAGTAGCAAGAAGGTAATGTAATTTTAACGGCAGTTTGCTGATAAAGCAACTATCTCTAGATAGTGATTCCACTTTGGTTTTGCATTTATTATTATTTTCGTCCTTATACTATCTACGGGAAAAGAACTTGCGTTCTCGCTATAGTGTTTTCGTTATAGGAAAAGCCAACGAAATGGTAATGCACTTCTAATAATTATAAAATCGTCTCATCCATACTAAAAATGATCAATTCGTTAACATAAATATTGAACACTTACGGGCCTCCCTGTTTGTTCAATTTTGTCTAAACATTCACGTCTCGTTTATATGTAAAATCTATTTTTTTCAAAACGCACAAATGCTTTCGTTTAATCCTTTGAAAGAGGTCGAACGTGCAAGATATCGCAAGATTCATTTTTGCCCAGAGAAACTTTAAGAGATTCACTTACTTTTTTTTCTCCTTTGCCTTCATTATTTATTTAAGAGTATTCTATATTCTCTCTATTTCTTGATTTCTTTTCTTTTTATTCATACCAACGAAAACGATCGAATGTTGATGTTCGCATTCCAAGAGGGTATTCAGAATTAAGTACTTGTTTAAAAAAAATAGTAGACTAACTTGAACACCGTGCGTTTTCAAGGAAAGTTAGTCCTACGCATTGTTATGGACACGCTATCGGCCAAATGTATGAAACCACCGTCTCGATTAGCATTCGTGAGTATTAGATAAAGGTCGAACTTGCAATAGTCAGTCGTTATGTGCATTAGAAGTGATTAGTGCAATTTAGTACTATATCGACTATCATGTTCTGTTATGGCTGTATAATCATCAATGCACCCTTAATTATCCGTTTGTTGGCCTAATTGCCTGTTCCTAGAACGAGCGAAGTAATTTCTGTGGCACAGTAATAGAGTAGCATTTCCAAGGATATTTTATTAATACTTACTCGTCAGTATTAATTTGGAATCTTACATGTGCACAAAGGTTTAACGCATAGAAGATTTCCTATCATGCTTGTATAATTTTGTTCTGCTAACAATATTTAATAATTAATATAACATTTCGTTGATAAAGAAATTTCAGTAATAGTTAGCTGGGTTATTATGAATTTTATTTTATTTATTAATTGTTGATACCATTAGAAAACTGCAAAGTTTTAAAACAAGATCCGTAGGTTAAAATTTTAAATTCTTCATTTTTTTGCTCGTTTCATCTTGCAAGCGTTAACCTGCAAGAAAGCATAAAACTTGAATTAACAATGCAAACTTTAAATTCCAGCATTGCCTTTCGCTTTTGAAGATTATTATAAAACTATATTTCAGTTTCGTTAAACATCCATACAACATTCCGTATAGTTTCATTAAAATCTGGTCTCATACCTTTTTGTTCGATATCGATGACCTCGCGTACTATCATCCATAAGTTTAACCGCGTGCACGAAAATTTCGAATAGAACGCAGTGAGAAAATAACTGTTATTATTAATTAGAATTATGTGAATACATTTTCTATCTCGCGAATACGAATTTAATATGGAATACCACAAAGTAAGGCTAAAAAATATATATTTAAAATCTCCCCAATAGATGTATTGCCACCATCATAGTTAACAAGTATTCATTCCCGTTATATTGATTGATTTTATTGTAACGAAAATGTATTGTATAGATATACGATTTACTTAAGCATATTCATCTCCTAGTATCAAAATTATTGTCGAGAATTCCGAATATTTTTTACTAAAATGTTTGTTCCTTTATGCAACGCATTTTATGCAATAACAGATAAAAACATTAGCAACTTATCACTTATATATGCTTTATTAATTTCAGTTTGAAATGGCAGTCGGTAAATGACTGTATACGTTTCGAGCTTCTAACGTTAGGACGAAGATCTACCTAAGACGATCCGATAACGTTAACTTCGATACCTTTGTAACTAAACAAGGGCCTAAAGAAAAAGACAGATATTCCGGAAAATGGAAATCGATGATAAGAATAATCGTGTCGCGATCATCCCCACAAATAATACGCAGACAATTGCGCGTTGAAAAATATTATCTCCACTTTGATGAGTGCACGATTCGTGCGCTCCCGCTCCCTGTTTAATGCGATCAAACTTACGAACGGTACATCATACTCGCTCAATCACTCTCTAACAGCTCCGCTGTCCTCGCTAGTCCCGTTTCCAGCACGGAGAACTAATTCTTGTTACGTGTGTGATCACTTAATGTACTATCGCAGATTGGTCGACGGACATCTTCTCGATGAGTTACCTCGTGGAGAACATTCGTGCACGTGTTTTCCCCCTCGTGTCCCTCCTCGCCACCTGTCTCACGTGCCGTTCGAGTTTGCGTTGTAGTAATTGATACGCTCGCTCCTCGACAGATAGGCGTACCAGTAGAATACGTTGATCGCCATGAAGAACACGGGGAATACGATACGGCTTGCACGATCGATCTTCGACACGGAATTGTATCTAGGTGTCCTTCTGCGAGGCCTTCGACCGGATCCTTTTCTGCCCGGTGGAGTCTGTCGAGGTGGAGGAGGGCTACACGCCACGCAGGACATTTGCCAGTGACCGACTGTGGGATCTCCGCTGGGCTCTGGAATCGCTGACAAGGGGATAACTTCGATCATACCGTCCTCGTTCATGGTGAAATTACGACTGGGGTGTCCTCTCGCTGCTAGGTGTCCCGGTGTCTTCTTATGCAATTGGGATACCTGAAATAATAGGTCACCTTGTTATGACGCTGAGATCGTAACGATAGCGACGCGGCTGTAAAGGAAAGTATACATACCGGCGCGGCGGCTCACTTTTCGTTCAAAGTGCGATAAAATGGCAAACAAAAAATCGTACATCAGCCTTTTGGTGGTCGTTGCAATGGGGAGACGTATAGCGATTTTAGTCATAACAAAAATTTCACTTGGTCCGTACACACGTTTGAATCTGTACAATTTTAGAAGAAGGAAGTACCTCCACTTATTCACCCGCTACGTTATGTAAACAAATCCGAGAGGTGAATGAACTGAGAAATATCGTCGTGGCGATTTCGCGCTTAAAATGAGCTCAGGCGAATTGTTGTACGATTTTTTGTCACGAAGTTACAGAAATTTCAATATCGATAACTTTTCATCGAAAATTTGATTATCCTTTAAGTTTTCACGCCAGTATATTTTGGGGACAAATTTCCGTTTTGTAGGTGTAAAATGGATTTTTGTGTAGAATTTAGTTTAGAATCGATAAACGTTTCTTTTTATTCATTTAAAGAGATATATTAAAACGATCCAGATCTAGTTAAGGGAAGTTCATTCATACAGTATACCGATTACGATCTGCAATTCTGACGAGTTGCTACATTTACTTTGCAGTACCTACACATCGTTTATTGTTACACGAAAATTGAAAAATACACGTACTCTCTTCTTTCTTCATGCAAACTGCAGTGTTAAGGGTCAAATACTTCATGTTGTTTCTTTATGTGCAACATATTTCCACACTAAAGAATACCATTAGCCATATCGTTTTTTGCTACCGTAAGTATGATACATGCAAATGTGTCCATTCAAAAAAGAATCAACAATTATTACTTCCTTTCACATTCATTTAAGTGCAAAAGTATTTGTTGAATATATACTTGTCATTTGCAATGCTATATTTCCCTTCAACAAAAGATACAATAAATAGAATATACGTACAATGACCCCATTGAAATTCAAAATTGGAAAGATAAATCTATCTATGACCTGCCGCCACAACGAAAAACGAAAGAAGCAACAATATCGTACCGACAATTTCACAATATCACGATTACGTAATACGGGGGATGCTTCTAAATTCTAGATCATCTCCTTTTAATGCTTGCTATGAAATTTTCTCGCATACATGTATGCAATATCGGATTGAACACAAGAAGGTACACGGTGCATATGATAGATTGTAACGCTGGCAGAACAGCGATTTCAATTTTTACCGGGCACACAAATCGGATTTACCTTGGGATTCGTGTGGAACGTTGCCAAAATATTAAGTTTCGTCCGATTTCCTATGATATAAAAATGTCGAGCATTTTTTTGTTTATATTTGTAAGTTACGAATAAGAATTATTGTTACTGTTGTGGGAGTGTAAAACGAATGCCATTCCATTGCTAAATGCTAGTTATTTTTCTTATATGTAGCTAATAATTCGCGATTCTTTTTCAACTATTCAAGTAATTATCTTCTCGCCTCTGTTTTCACTGGAGCATTAAAATACAACATAAAGGGGTACACAACAATTACCGGTTCTTTTTTCGATGATTTCGTATCCACTTCCTCGTCACTGGAACTCCCGCTTTCACTTAAATCAGAGCTGAAATAACACTCGCCGGAACCGTATTTTGTAAAATAGTGGACCACCGCGAATTGTATGATGGTAGCGAAAATGAAAGCAAACGAGAGGAAAACGAAGAAATCCAGGGCAGTAGGGTAAGGAACTTTTGGCAGATCGGTTCGTGCCTCCAATCCCAAAAATGTCATTGTTAGCACGGTCGTTATGCCTGAAACAAAAACAGGAGAATGTTTCTACGTGGAATTTCTATATAAATTTCTATGTATATAAATATAAATAATTATACGCCGGGAGGCACGATTAGCAAATTTCACGTATAGCCGAGTGTTTCATTAAATATCGAGACTTGTTCTTTTCGTATAATTTTTCACACTTCAGCGATTCGATGGATTTGTTGCGATTGTGAATTATTATTAGACGTAGTTTTCGTTGGTGTACGCGGTATGTTATTTGTATTTTGTACTAAGTTACGTTAAATAAATAGACTGAGAAGTTAGCGGAATTTTCAGTATTTTACTGAAAGAAGTAAAATTAAGTATAAATAAATTCTGTTTTTATTCTAAAATTTGATTTTCTCGCTTCTGTTATGTTTCATCTTATATGGCACCATCGATTTCTCTACTTACCCAACGATACACGATCTGCAGTGGCTTCGCGATTCAACCAAAAGGAGACCCAAGACAGGACAACTAGTAAAACACAGGGCCCGTATACTTGTATGAGAAAATTGCCCATATGCCTCTGCAGATGAAAATATACCAGCAGCATTGAGTAATCGGCTGGAATAAAATAATATTTTCAATGCATCGAACATTTATTACCCAAATTTATTATCTATTGTTTCCTTACAGTTTAATCTAATATGTAAAACTTAATCTTTTATAAACAAATCTTCTCACGTTTGGAAACAACCGCGGAATACACATCATTAATAATATATATCAATTTCCAAATATTTCTTCACAGCGGTAACAGAGGGATAAGTAGGCAATGTGTCACGATAGAAAAATATTTCTGTAAATTCTATTGAAAAAAGTAAATACAAATGAAAAAAATTTTAGTATACGAGCACTCAACTGCAGAATTACTTGCTTAATGTTCTTAAAATTCGTTTCTGTTATACCTGTTATGCTGGGTACGAATTACAAAATTTCCAAGACAACTCAATTTTTCACAGAATTCTATTCAATTCCCCCCCCCCCCCCCCAATTCTCTATTCCATATTTACTTCACTCTTATCCCGATTTTCAATCAGGACAAAACAAATCAGCGTTCATCCGACGCATCACTTCATCGTTTTTGTTTACACGCATTTCTCGTTCGGCACCGTTTACAGAATATCCAGAGTAACGTTATCGACCATCACCCCGTTCACAATCCCGCGTGTTCGCCGCATACCATTTCCGCTTCCTTCGACGCTGTATTTCGATTTGCTGAATGCAAACAGAAACGATGATATTGCGAATGTTTGCGCCGTGTCCGCGGGTCCTTAAAAATTCCAACTGCAATCGGAGTCAGTCTCGAACGCGACACTTGTTTGCCGAGCATTAATCAATGCTAATCCAATTAAAAGTCGAAGTCCTTAGGGCTCGACGTCTCCAACCCCCGCCCACCCTTCCGTCCTTGTCAGCCGATGGAAATGCAGGAGGGACGAGTTTTCTGCAAGAGGATGCTGCAATTAGTCGTCGTTTCTCTGGCTGCCAACTTTCAACGTGGAAGGCTCCGTGGAAGGCGCTCCTTTTTCTCTCTATTTCTTCCCCGTCGTCGATTCTTCTTGTTTAAGCCGTCGTTTTCTCGCATTACTTCCTGCTGCTTTCGATCTGGTTTATTCATACCGTCGATATTCGTAGGAAATTCACGAGCGTGGCACGATAAAAGTTTTCAATCGAGTTTCTTCGGAGTCGTTAAGAGGCCATTCGTTTCTCTCGTTTCTCTAATTCGAACGTACCCTGGTCACCGACACTCTTCGCTTTCAACTTCAACGGGCGTCTTATCGCCCGTCACTTCTTTCTTGTTCCTCTCGGCTCTCCTCGTTCGCGGTTCGATTCTGGTTAGCGTTCTGCATCGCGGATTAAATATTCTGCACGGAACCAATGTTTTTGGTTCCAAATATCAGTTGAAGTGGTTCAGGTCTTTTTTTTCTTTTAATTATATAATTATTTTCACTGTTTTATTTGATTTTAACAATTCATTTCTTCATGCCGCATATTTTTCTGGTGGAAGGGGACAAGGCTATTTATACCTTCGGGTAGCATCAACGCAACGCAATGGTTTAACTTTAACAAGTTCCGTACCACGTATGCGCCCCACGCTCTCAAGACCAACGTTTTTGTTTATGACATACATGCATTGTAATATTCATTAGACTGCAAAAATCATTATTATCAAGAAAAAGGTATAACGTTTAACATGCAGCACAGAAAGGGTACTCATTTTTGTTTAAACAAATTATCGTTATAATAGCTGCACAGTTTAAGCCGAAGAAAGTTACCCAAAATCACTTGTTAGAATATTCGAGGTACAGGAACGGCCGAGGCGGGCCATGTGCATTTCGTAGATGCATGCTGTCCTTGTCTAGCGTAGCTGGTCCTTGGAAAAAACCCTAAAATGGTTAAAGAGGGCCATGGTGACGTAGGCGTCCTCACGACCGACGCTTTTGCCAAAGGAAGGCATTCTTGTATAGACTACGGTCGAGAGAGCACAGTTTTAATAAACGGAATACTTTGTTAATATATATACGCCTACGCAATTATTCTAATATCTAATCGAGACTTCGATTCGAGTATTAGGCCATTCTTACACACTGTTAAACACGGGTCTGATTCTGTAACCTTCAATAACTTCCATTTGTAACCTAAAGTAACTTCCATTGGTGCTTTCCTTAGCAGAAAGGTCTGTTGTATCGCGTGGCATAGTTAGATATCCCCCTGGACCCGTAGTTTTTGAAATAAATTGGAAGATATCAGCCAAAATGGGCGTATTTTCGGTGTCCTTTGTTGGATTACTAGATTATGAGGAAGTGTGATAATATATAATACACAGTTCAGTTTAATAAAAGTACTTTATTTTATATAAGAAAAAGAAGGCACGTCCTTATTCAAAGGAGAAACTCTAACGAATGAATGAAGGCAAGAAGCATGGAGCATTCGGACCCTATCGGCCCCTCTTAGTATAAACACTTTTGTCTAAGCATTCGAATTCTATACCCCAATATATTCTCAGAACTGTAAGAGATAATTTTTGTTGAACCGGGTTTTATACAAAGCATAAAACCAACACGCCTCCTCAAAAATTAATCGTTTATATAAGAACACACCTTCATTTTACTTTCTCTGGGGTCAACTACACATGGTCCAACATTTGTTGCTTTGGATTAGGAAAACCCAGAAAAAAACCTAATCAGACCAAATAATACAAAACTTATTCACGATAGTTTAAACATACTATCTTAATATCTATATTTATATCTTAACTTTATTTCAAACCCATTCCACTTCTCAGTTCCAGAAATTTCATAGTTGGTAATGGTTTTGTCAAGATATCAGCTATCTGGTTACCTGTTGGAATATATTTCAATTTGATTATATTGTTCTCAATTTGTTCTCTTGAGAAATGATATTTTATATCTATGTGTTTAGATCTTTTGTGGTTTGTTGGATTCTCTGCTATGCTAATACATCCATTATTGTCTTCGTAAATAATAATTGGATTGGAAATCTATATCAATACTCTCTGCTAATGATTTTAGCCACCGTGCCTCTCTAACACCTTCAAAAAGAGCCATGTACTCAGCTTCAGTTGATGAAGCTGCTACGGACATTTGTCTTTTCGTACTCCAGCATATTGTACAACTTTCAAATAATTTAAATAAATAACCGATAGTACTTTTTCTATTATATACATCATTTCCACCCCAATCAGAATCGACATAACCAGTTAAAAGATTTTTGTAATCACCTTGAATAAAAGTTAACTTAATATCAATTGACCCCTTAAGATATCTAAGTACCCTCTTTAAACATTTCCAAAGTTCCGTGTTGTTTTTATTTAGATATCTACTTAAAATATTCACAGCTACACTTAAATCAGGTCGGGTACATAACATCACGTACATCAAACATCCGATAAGATTTCGACATGGAGCATCATATTTCTCATCGGAATTTAAGGCATCATAATCTAATTTATTTTCAAGAGGTGTACGAACAGGATTGCATTCAGACATATTAAATTTACTTAAAATGGTTTTGATGTATGAGCTTTGATTCATAGTTATCATATTGTTACATCTTTCAACTTTAATTCCCAGAAAGAGTTTGATATCTTTTAAATCTACCATAGAAAATTTACTCTTCAAATAATTTTTAAAACTATTCATTAAATCCATATCAGCTGTAGCAATGACAAGATCGTCCACATAAAGAACCACATATATATTCTTCCGTATGTCTCCTCTATTTAAGATATAGATACATCGATCGACAGAGGAATTTCGAAAACCTTTATCTTTAAGTGCCTTTTCGAAAACATTGAACCAGCATCTTGCTGCCTGCTTTAATCCATATAAGGCCTTGTTTAATCTACAAACTTGATTATTACCACTTTCAATTCCCTCTGGAACCTTCATATAGATCTCCTCTTTCAATGTACCATTTAAAAACGCAGTTTTTACATCCATATGATGAACTAACAAGTTGAATTGATTCGAAAACGCCAGTATAAATCTAAAACTTGATATTCTTGCAACGGGTGCGAATGTTTCATCATAATCTACTAAATACTGTTGACTGAACCCTCGAGCAACTAGTCGAGCTTTATATTTTAATGGGTTTCCAAACTCGTAATTTTTAATCGTAAATACCCACTTACAGTCAACGATATTTTTATTGTCTGGCTTTGGTACTAGAATCCATGTATTATTAATTAACAAAGAATTAATTTCATCTCTAATTGCCCGCTCCCACTCAGCCCTATCATCTCGAGTTTTAATTTCCTCGTACGAGTTTGGGATTTTATAAATTAAAGATTCAGCACACATGAGATAATCATTCGACATATCGTTTTCATTATAAGAAATTTGTGGACGGTGTTTGATTCTATCACTCCTCCTGTACGCGTCCGAACACTCGCAGGCTCGTGAACGGGTTGATGGAGGAAAGAATGTATAGCCAAAGAGTTGTTGTAAAATAGTGGACTGTATTTCTGAAGTTGGTTGCGTTGAATATTAAGGGACGGTCCCTTCTATAGATGATGATGTTGTAATGTTCTGTCGTGTCCGGCAGTCAGACCACGACTCTTGGTACTCGTAGAGATCGAAGACCACACCCTTGGTTGATGTATCGTGTCCGGCGGTCAGACCACGACCCTTGATGTTCTTCAAATCTGTAGAGTACCCCTCGACGACTGATCGCTCCAGCTCCTCAGTAACGTCTCTCCTTAATAACTAAAGTTGGCGGCTTATATGCAAAAAAGGGACGCAGTGATCAACCAATCAGCGCCTTTGCCCGCTAACACTAGGTGTGCAAGGCCTGCACACCTTGGCTAACGGTACCAGGTACATTTGGTGTTTCTAGGGTTCTAACGCGATCTTCGTCGTTTATGACGTTCGCGGTCAGTCAGCCATCTGGCTGCCCTAACTAACCCTAGTCATGCGCTCATCCCTTCGCGCGGTGGGTTTTTACGCCCGAACACCTCCTTAGCTCAGGAGACAATTGTCTTTTTGTTTGATTATTATTATCATTAGAAGAAGATTTGCGTACATCTGTTTCAATTACAGATTTATTAAGTCCATGACTTAATTCGGTATTTTTATTAATCTCATCAACCATTGATTCTAGCATATCTGATTTATTATTATTATCAGATTTATGAGACTGTACTGATTTTGACAATTTGTCAGATGCATCAGTTTCAGGCATCACTACCGGCCTGGATACTATACTAGTGTCAACATGGGAGTTTTTAACTTTAACCCCTTCAGACTCTACTGCCACAGGTCTGGATACTAAGAAATTTGTCTCATCTGCTATTATATCTCTAACTACCACCATCTTACCAGCTCCAACATCCCATACTTTATATCCGTTTGGTTCATATCCAACCAAAATACCCTTCCACGATTTTTCTTCAAACTTTGACTTGATTGTCTTGTTATGTACATAGACTGTCGAACCGAAAATCTTTAAGTATTTCAATTGTGGCCTTTTATTATGCCACATTTCATATGGTGTTTTGGATTCTTTTAATGCTTTAGTTGGGGTTAAATTGATTAAGAACGTTGCAGTAAGGACAGCTTCACCCCAAAAACATTTTTCTAAAGAAGCCCCGGCTACCATTGCTCGAGCCTTCTCCGTTATTGTCCTTACCATACGTTCCGAGACACCATTTAATTGTGGGGTTCGTGGAACTGTTAGGTGGTAACTAATACCCTTTTCTACACAATACTTCTTCATCTCATTTGACAAATATTCCCCTCCATTGTCACAATATAAATTTACAATTTTAGAATTAAAACGAGCTTCACTTTTTGCCACATAATCTCTAAAAACTGAAAATACATCTGATTTATGTGCAAGTAAATATGTAACATAGTAATGCGTGTTCTCATCTACAAAAAGCACAAAATAATTTCTCTCATCAATAGTTGGAGGAGTGATTGGACCACAAACATCCGTATGAACATTAAATAATGGTCGCTTTATATGACTCTTATTTTTTTCCTTTCTGAATGGTAATCGTGCTTGTTTGCCACTTATACAAGCTTCACATAATTTATCATTAACTTCGACCTTTACGATATGCCCTATATCCTCAAACATTTGCTTATTCTTTAATTCTAGAAATTTAGTCTTTCCCATATGGTCTAATCGTTGATGCCACAAGTCATAACTATCCTTCTCGTTAGTATTTAAGCGAACAATAGAATTTGCTTCATTTAAATTAGCTATAAATTCAATTCCAATTAAATTGTTCAATGGCTTACCTGACATTATTGTTTTTTCAGATTTACTTATCTTAACGCCATTTTCATCAAAAATGATGGTCATCCCAGCCTGCTGCATTCTTCGGACTGATAATAAATTGTAGGGTACATCTTTACAATAGTAAACGTTGTCAATCGTCCCTTGAACACCCATGTTGCTGGTGACGTTGATCGTGCCCTTTTTTGTCGCCATTATGAAGGTCCCATCCTTCGCCACAGAAATTTTTATCGGCATTGCCAATTTTTCAAAATTGGTAGCCAAATCTTCTCTGTTGATGAGGTGGTCCGAAGCTCCAGAATCGAGGACGAATGAAATTTTATTTTTATTTCTTCCGTTGGATTGGGAAACACCAACCATAAATGCGAAGCCTGAGTTGCTTTGTTCCGACGGTGGTTGAGATACTTGTACCGTTTGTAATGTTCTTTCATTATTTAAATTTTGATTTTTCAAAACCCTTTTATAATGAAAGCAATCTTTCTTCATGTGACCCTTTCTTCCACAGTGATGGCATTTTATTGCCGATGATGATCTGTTTGGTTTAGAAACTCGCGACTTATGTTGCACATAACAATTCTTCTTATACGGTCGCGACACCTCGAAATTTTGTCTCTTAACCGTATTAAATTTGTACGCTTGAAGCACTTTTCCACTTGTATCACGGCACTCCTCTTTCAATTTCACTTCGTGATCAAGAAGTCTAGTTTTAACAAAAGATAACGTTAAATTATCTTCTGAGAGTGTCTCTATTGCAGTTATTATGCCGTCGTAAGATTTAGGCAAAGTTAATAATAAATGACACACTTTGTCAGTTTCTTCTATTTTAGCCCCGGCTGCTAGTAAATCCAAGATTAAATTATCGAAGATCTCAAAATGTCTTATTAAGGAGGTATCACACTGTAATTTTAAGTCTAATAATGTTTTTCTTACAGCTAATTGCGTAGCAATACTTTTGCGTTCATATATGGCATTCAAATTATGCAACACTTGCCTAGCACTATAGTCTGTTTTAACGAAACTAAGAAAAGAGTCTGATAAGTATTCTACTATTATGCTTTTGGCCTTTTTATTAGCCAAAATCCAATCAGCAGTTGCTGTCTCCGGAATTTCATCATCGATGACATGAATTACATTCAGTTCATCTAGCAAGGCACGAACCCTGAATTTCCAAATACTATATTTGTCACCCTCAAAAGGTTTAATGTTTCTTTTCACACTTGAACTCTCCATTTTCGTTGAAATAAAAAAATTGTCACTTATCAGTTAATGAACAACCAAACTGTACACTTAAAGTAACACTTATAGGAACACTAATTACGACAAAAATTAAACCCAAATATAAATGTATATAAGCTAAAGTTTTTACTTGTCGCTTATTCTTTTCACTTTTACTGAACAATTTTCTACCATATATTATACACTGTAACTGGGCCCATAACCTGTTGGATTACTAGATTATGAGGAAGTGTGATAATATATAATACACAGTTCAGTTTAATAAAAGTACTTTATTTTATATAAGAAAAAGAAGGCACGTCCTTATTCAAAGGAGAAACTCTAACGAATGAATGAAGGCAAGAAGCATGGAGCATTCGGACCCTATCGGCCCCTCTTAGTATAAACACTTTTGTCTAAGCATTCGAATTCTATACCCCAATATATTCTCAGAACTGTAAGAGATAATTTTTGTTGAACCGGGTTTTATACAAAGCATAAAACCAACATCCTTTCCACTTTGATCATTATTTAAACATATTTAAATGTTTATAATCTAATATCTACTTACACCATTATTTTTGGTGAAACTTCATAGAATCATTTGGCACCCGGCGCAACTATATATATACATACAATGTATAATATGTAATGTATAATAACTATTACCG
This sequence comes from Nomada lathburiana, assembly GCA_963667235.1. NCBI lineage: Eukaryota > Metazoa > Arthropoda > Insecta > Hymenoptera > Apidae > Nomada > Nomada lathburiana. The sequence goes on along the minus strand of OY763897.1, from coordinate 749,444 downwards.
CAAAAGTACAAAACACTTGCAACGTTGAAAAGCGATTTTTTTCGATATTGATTTTTTCAAAAATGGTACGTTCTGGAGAAAAACGGATTGCAGATTCGTACTCAGCACATTGAAGTATACAGGAAACTCTTATTGAAGGTTACAAAATCAAAGAAAAGTTGAAAGTCGAACAGTGAAATCGGCCTGACACGGAACGTGTTAAGAAACTAGGCGAAAGAATGGAATATGCTCTAAACAATGGGACAACAATCAATGAACCACGTGTCCAACTTGTATTTCTTATGTTCGGCCCGAAATCTATATCACGAGTCTGACTCGATATTATAAGGCAAGGGGTTAATTCATTCCAATTTGGCAGATCACAATTCCCTTTGCAATTGTTATTCTCCCATCTCCCCTTCCGCGCAATTCGACAACGGATATTAGATTCCTGCTATACTGGGCTGAGAGGGAGGGGGTGCCAGCCAACGCAGCCAACGAATATATTCTGTCATATTTACGGAACAAGAAGTGGAATCGGATTGAAGGCTTATGAGTATGAAAATGATTGATTAATCTTCTATTTAGCTTCTATGAAAAGTTAGCTTCTTGTGCAAACAATTCCATCGCAGTCGATTATTATTTGATTAGCCGGTTTTATTAGACTTATTATGCAGCAAAGCTAAAAAAATAAACCAACGACGCAGTTCGGTACACTCGCATGCACAAAAAGGAAGGGTAGCGTGCAGCAAGCGAGTTCAAATGTAACACCCTTCTATAGAAGTAAATTCTCTGTTGCTTCGGAAAATTGTTGTTTCGAGATAAAGTCTTAAGTAACGATGACGGACATGTATGTATCGACTCACCGTGCGAAGGCGTCGGCGATGCAGAATAATTCACAGTAGGATTGGCAACTAAATCGAATTGAGATAATTTCATGTCCTCGGCGATTGCTACTTGTCGCGCGCTGTTCCATTTGTAGATCACGTCTCTCTTCGTATAACCAACTGCAATCAAGAAAATATTTCTTGCTACGGTATCGCGTAGGTGTAGTAAAAAGGATTTGAATTTGTTCGTCGCCGAAGTGTCGCTTCTCTACTTCGACGAACAGGGATCTCGAGGGATCGGTATGTTATCTGTTACGGGTCTTAAACCTTTCCCATTCTCCTGTAACACGATCTTGCAAGAGAACAGTGCCATGCGATCACTGTATTTTTTTATATACAAGCCTCCCGTTATCTATTATCGTACACCCTTCGAATCTTTTTTCACGTAGTCATATAGAATAAAATTATAATTTCGGATATTTCTGATACTTCTGATACGAAGAAGAAAGATTAAATTCATAATTTTGCCACGCATCGAAAGGGGCATAGAATTGTTTCGTCGAACCTAAAACCAACGAGGGAATATATTTCTCTAGATGTTTAAAAATATTCTCACTAATTATGAGTCTTTTCAAGTCGCAAACGTACAGCTGCCAAATTGTAGTGGACACCTCTGCGTATCCATTGGGAAATTTTCAAGGTTCATTGGACAGCCCGCCTTTATCGTAAGCCTGAAATGAAATACCTGTATCATTATGATGATCGTCGAATTACAATTAATACGAAATATATGAAAGTAGTGCGTGCAAAAATAAAATTGTATAAAAGAAATATTTGAAATAAAATATCTTGTAACTGGTAAGGGATTAATATTTGTTTTTTATAAGTATTCTTTAACTGACCACTCTAATTAACAATTACTGTACGAGTATTTGCTCGCTCACACATATCGTTCATTCCGTTTTACTTCGCGTAGAATCATGGTTTGCCGAGCACAGCTCATACATATAATTCGTGCACAGACCCAAATTGGAGTCGTGTTATTGGAAAATTTGATTTAGCATCGCCAGAGTGCGTATTTTCGAATGCATCGGACGATGATGAACGAGGCTGGCTTAGCTATTGTTCTTTTACCGCGATGGATAGGTCCGGCAACTATGAATTTTACCGAGATACACAGTAATATCTGGAACAATTTTCCCTTCGTGAATTTCTGTTCTTGTATGTTGCTATTGTTTTCATCTATTTGGGTATACTGGCATTTACAAGCTTCGAATGGATAGCAACTCGTATTGGAATGATATTCATTTATGCAGATTGAAAATCAGTTATGCCTTTTATTTTGAGTCACTGTAAAATATTGTCAATTTTAATTTCGACATTAACTTCATAACGATACTCATTGTCAGTCTAATTCGTGGTAAAATCAAATATTCAGAATTGCTTTAGTTTGAGTTTACTCTAAACTCTAAACAAATTAGAAGTATTGTATACCAATGTAAACGCCCTTTTCATTCTTTCTACTTTCTACTATATATTATAAGAACAAAATTTAATAATATCCAGCAATAGTTAACGGGTTTATGTTTTCAGTTTCCCAGATCCTCCCAGATCCAGATTATTCCTCTTGTGCCACGAATAATAAATAATTCTTGAAAATGCATCTCGATAAGATGTAATTAATCCTGAAACGCCATTTCCCCCCATTTAAACATAACAAATGAATACTGCGGCGCATGCTCCGATATTTTCCTCGAAGGAAACGTTTCCAGTGCCTTCGATCTAATGATAAAAGTTCGCATACATGCCTACGGGCCAGATATGGAGAATAGTTCGGAACTCAGCTCGAGCTTGACCGAGTTATCGTTGCAGGGAATGAGTAAGTTAGTCTACAACATACGAGACGATCCGCAACTAATCGGATCCATCATCTCTGGCATTCCTGATCAATCAATTTGCAACTTGGCGGACCCCACCGCCATCTACCAACAGCAATATCACGATTTGCATTAATTTCCAAAATACGCTGAGATTGTTGTTTAAACTCAAGTAAACGCCAAGAGCGGAAAACAGTAATCGAAAGCGGCGAGTACTAAAATATTTTATAGAGTTGTTCATTTACAAATACTAATTTAATCGTATCGTCGCGTATCTTCGCGTTAGGAAAATTGAATTGCCTAACAAAATTGCCGAACGAAATTGTCAGAGGATTCTGGATACTGGTTACAAACGTATCTGACTAGATACTGAAGACGGATTAAACGACGTTTATAGCAGCGAACTTTCGCCTTAGTTGGCAGACTGACGGAAACCGGAAACGTTTCCCAAGTTGAAAGGGGCTCGTTTCAACATCAAACGTAACGCGACAGACTTGTTCAGTAAGGCGTGAACAGTAGATGAACATCATTCGTCCCCTTTTTCGCAAACTTTTTACTAGAGATAGGTTTCCCGAAACGTCGAAACCTCGAAACCCCTCGGAAGTCGAGAAAGTTTCGAGTTTCGAGTTTCGAGTATTCGAAACTTTACACCTTTTTCGTGATTCGAAACATTCGAAACTGAAATAAGAAAAGGTATCAACAATACAAAGGTGCACCGAGAATGTTCGTTTCGTGTGTATCCCAAGTTTTTCTTCTTTAAAGTATAAAAAGTAGAAAGTCTCGAAAGTTTCGAAAGTTTCGAGAGTTCGGAACCTTACAAGGTTTCGGATTCGAGTTTCGAGAATTTGAAAATTGGTTTCGAACCCACCCCTACTTTTTACATCATTTTTGCTCTTTACGCTTGAATCGTGCACTGCTGTATTTATGATACAGATATTTCTAATCGTTTGTACATCTTCGTTGCTCTTTGATTGTATTTGATACGTTGACAAATATGATATCACGTGAACGGAGAACAAAATGAAATCAAATAAAAGGGTTAAATTTAACATGGATTTGTGCCTCAGTAATAATGGTCGTTCCTTTGTATCGGGAAGGCTGTACGCCACGCGGTGAAAATAATTCTTCATCAGATCGAATGGATTTCACTTCACTGTGACAGTGTAGCTTTCGAGGTTTGAATGCCGTTTGATTCGTACCGCAACACATCCGGGAATATTCGTTTACACGTTGGAAAGTCGAGAGATCAAGGTGAAAAAAACGGGGACAGTGTTACCTGAATTGGTAATTGTGATATACATACATATGGAGGACAAATCTACACGCCTTTCTCACGCTTCCACTAAATTTTTAGCGTGCACACGACCAACACATATGTATAGTACGTATATACGAATATTGACATTTTAAATAATTTGATCTGGTTCATACATTTTTATTCCAACCACGTTTAAACTCTTCTTAGTTCGGTTGCTTAAGATCTCCTTCAAGACTATATTTAAACTGTGCTGAACCTTTTCTCGATGATTTACTTTGACTTCGCCTCTTTTCTGCGAAAGTGTCTTTGTGCGAGCCAGCAGAATTTGATTTTCAACTGGACGTCTAGGAAACTTTTCGCGTAAATTGCATGGGTACTAAATTGAAAGTTATTCAGATTGATTTTTAATCAATTTCACTAACTACATTCTTTACTCATTTTTTCTGTTAAATGTCATATTCAGTACTTCAATAGGTAAAGCAAGTCTTTTCTAATTGTCTAATTTGCAATTTTCCTGAAAATTGAAATGAAATATGCAAAACTAACAAAATTGATTTTTAAATCTCATGCTATGCATGTATTTGGCAAGCTGCGGTTATTTGTCAGCATTGTAAATATTTTATATGGAACGAAATAAAAAGTCGTGGAAATTAGAATGCTGGCTGAATTCCAAATGAGTACGCCACAAATTGAAACAAACCGCAGGTTTGAACGCGTATTGGGAATACTTGTAAATTCCTTTCGGATGTAATACTTTCTAATGGCCTTATAGAAGGTTTGAATATTTGTGTTAATTAGACGAACTAATCATTACATTGGTAATTATTATATGTATATTAGTTTGCTGTGTCCATTACTATTTCATAATGTAAATGACCATTCAAAATAAATACAAATAATCGAGTAAAATGCATTAATATAGTAGAGTCACAAAAATATATTAGTTATAATTATATTTAAATACGTTCATATAATAAGAGAACTATTATCGATATTATGTAATTAATAATAGTTAAATACATTATGTCTTTTCATTCCAATGTTTTCAAGATCACTCGTTATCTGATTAATCAATAATCAAAAACTGTTGTATTATCTAAACATTTTCTAAATAATTTTCCAAATAATTAATTTATCTGTTTGCAGTCGCATTAATTGTAATCATGACAATTAAAAATTTGTACGACTGTAATATTCTACTACTTAAAATTTATGTCAGAAAAAAACTCTGCTATAAATAATTGGGAGCGAATGGTCGACACTAATTCTAATATTGCAACTAGTATAATGCAGACTTGCATTTATTAGGTACTTCAAAATCTAACAGGATTAATCCGCATCTCTTCAATCACAAATCAACTCATATTAGGGAAGGAGACAAGCACATGCGAGGATGAAGTGGAGGATCGGGCATCTGCCCAACCCAGCTGGTATATCAGCAGCATCGTTTCAAATTGAATCCGACCGCGGATCGTTGTACATACATGAAAGCCTGTAATTAATTGCGAAATCTTAACGAGGGTATTGCGAATAAATTTCCGTTGCTGTTCGAATAAAAAAGCGGAGATGCAAATGGTCCAACGTAGCTTGACGTGGACAAATGGGAAAAAAAGAAAAGAAAATGGCGAATGTGTAATTGCACATATCCGATACAGGGAATATTTGAAATTCATTCTATCCACTTGCCATAAATATATTATTATAGTCTTTCTTTCGGACGACAAGAATCCTTTTTAAGCATCTACCTATTTGGAATTTTAAACACCCATTACCATTCTATTATTGAACAAAACGAAATCAAATTCGTACCTACTCAGTGCAATAATCTTCAGACACGCAACTCGTTCGAAACGTTCCCCTTCAATTCTTTCTTTGAAATCGTGCAACATTCGAAAACCCACGAGACAGGTTTACCGCGATAGGCGTGAAAATTGGCTCGATACGGGACACCGTTAACAAGGGAACCGGTTACACATTCCACTGTCTTTAACTCGAACGCTGCGGGCCGGTGCCTGCAAGTAATTACTGTCGGCCAAGTTCAGATGACGTGAATAATCGCGAAGGCAAACAATATTCGGGAGCCCGGCCGTACAGATCACGAACGCAACGTGGACGAGAGCAATTTGGAAACTATTTGCTGGAACGAGAACTCCAGGACAGTTCCACGCATCGACGCTCGATATCGTGGCAGCAGCCAGGCATTTTGAAATCCACGATTCCGTCCAAGGGGGTATAAATCATTTCGAGCGTGAATTGTACACACGTTGCTGAATTAGAGGAACCCCTCCACATCTGCCAGCTTCCTTCCGGTTACCCTCGATGTTTCGTCTTACTCTCTAACGAGGTATTTGCGAGACTGATCCTCGGCTCAAAGGAAAGCCCGACCACCCTGCCGTCCCTTTTTCGGTGGAAATGTGTTAAGAATTATTCCGCTTGCTTTGTTGCGTAATTTAATTTTCTTTTGGCTGGTAGATGGTTGGACTGTCGAGAGAGGGAAATGGGATTTTCTTTTTTGTGGAAATGAGAAACGAAACGGCGCATGTAATTGGTAGTTTCAGGTGACGGGATGATTTTCGTGAACGATACAAGATATTGAATTAGGTAATTGTTAGCGAGGTGCAAATCTCGGTTAATTGTTCGTGCTTTCTACCTGTTAATTAAGCAAGAACGTTTTTTCTTTTTAATCAATGATTACGTCGCAAATATTTAACATCTCGGGAATTAGTTAATTATAATTAACACATTAGGATAAACGAGGCTTTCTCTAGCAATATATCCACTATATTCATAAATTATTGGAGAATCGTCTCATCCAAGCACGAAAGTTTGTAGGATAAAAAAAGGTTCAAGACGAGTGGCTTCTAGATGAAAGAAGGGGGCAAATAGTGAAAGAGATAGAGAAAGACAAGGGAATAACGAAAGCGAAAGGGCTTTGTTAGTCCGGCGTTTATTATGATGTATTCTTTAGCAGGTTTCGTGGGCTGTCTCGTTTGCATGAAAATAACGAACTCGATTAGCATACAGACGCGATGAAATCCTAAAACTACTTCGGCCGTGGGGATCACGTACGCCCCTGTCTTCGCTGTACCACGTAGGCAGAATCTAAAATCACGGATTTCCCTGGGTGGAATCCTTCGTGGCCGTGGAAGATCACGGGGTGCACGCGGGAGATTATCTGTGACGGATAGCGGCGCGTTTTAGGTGTATCCCGGTCGGAAATGAGCGGATGTTGCCCGCCGAGGGAACACCCGACTACTACTATACTACTAACTCGGCCAGCCGTGAAATCGTGTCACGATCTCGCGATCCTGTCATGAAGGAACATGTCCTGAATTTGTGTAGTACACGTTTGTAATGTCTTGTAATGTAGTACACTGTCTCAATCGAAATGAATAAGTATGGACTTTTCATTGGAAAATTGACTGTAAAAGCATGATCAGTTTACAAGTATTCTCGAGCGATGTTACGAGATACATTTTTTAGAAAATTTCATACAGAAAATTCAACCACTTATAATTAACCGATTTAGTAAGAAGTGTAATTATTGAATAAATCCATGCAATAAAAAGGAAGATATTATATTTTTTTTCATTTCATATTTTAAATATTTATTCGTGATCGATATCGTAAGAGCAGTTTAACTTCGTTAAAGTTCTGTACAGTTCAAAAATGTCCGAATATCTTATCTCCATATATATAAACTTTCGTGTCCCAAGAAGTTAATCATGAAATTTTAATTCCTATTACAGAGGCCTTAATTTCAATGGAAATGCGCAACACAACAACGATGCATATTGAACAAAACAAGTTAGAGTTTACTCTACTCCCTCATTTCTATTTTTTTTTCAAGACGAGAATTTCAAACCCACGATACTGCAATCAATTATCTAGTAACGTTAGCATTATAGTGTTAATGAAAACGATATTGGCCCTTTTTTCCCATTGAATATCGGTATATTATCCTCATATAAACTCTTGTACTGGAAAAGTATAATAATATCGTAATATAATAATAAAAAGTAGGAAAAAGAAATTCCAAAAGATGCAAATGAAAGTTGTTGTATTACAGAAGTTTTACTAAAGAAATTAATAACAAGGTATATCTATTTACTACTGAATTTGGACACTTTTAGTGAACAATAAATATTTAGTTTTGTAGTGAAAAATTTAAAAAATAATAATTTCTTGCAGGAATTGATTAATTTTAGAGAAACCTTCAATATTTATTTTATTTCGATATTTTATATCGAAATTATTTGTTAGTTTAAATCCCCCCGCGTTACCTATCCAACATTAAGGTGTCAATGGATGAAGATTACTGTTGAGCGTCGTGGGATGCGACGCTTGGAATACGGTACACGTCGGTGTACCGTCTCGTTACAAATATTAATTGTAACGAGTCACTATTGAAAGGCTTAGTAAACAAAGACTCGGTTGGTTCACTGGAGGAGATGGTCTCCTGGTTGGTGTGGTGGTCAAACTATAACTTGAACTTTGGTGGAAGAAGGTTACCTTGAACCTTGGTGGTAGACTGACTAGTTTGAACTTTGGATTAAGACTGACTTCCTCGTGGTGCGTTTCCTCAAACGTCGACTCGGAAGTGGGTTTGTGCATGCTGATTGGTCATTTAGAAAAATGTCTAAATACCAATCAGCGGATTCTGTAGGTGTAGCCGCACCCTTCTTGAGCGCCCGAAGCGCGTGTCCTTGGAAGAGGGGTGCGACTTCAAAACGTTGCCGTCGGTTTGACAACGCATGGGAATTTCCGCCAGGTTGTCCAAACTTGACCTGGTCAGTGACTGTTGGGGACCAGCGTCGAGCCCCCTTTGGAAATCCGCGTTTATGACGCATGCAATTAACTGTTGAGGGTGTGTATATGATTTGACGACTCATAATTTCTTAGCTTAGGAAATAAAACGATTTCCTCAAAAACAGTTTTGTTACTTGCGCGTCATAAACGTGCCAGCCATCTGCACGTTGAAGGTCTTTTCATTGTGCAGATTACTAGCCCCTTTTTGGTTACCGTCGTTCGCAGGTACGGCGCAAGATCGCAATTGTTGCTCGTTTTTCGCGACGCAACAATTACGATTTTCAATTTCTTCCTCCCCGATGAATTTGCGAATGAAGTTTCATTCATTTGGGTATGTCGAAGTTTACTACGAAAGAATAGTCGACCGATTATTGCATTGATATATACATTTGCATACTCACATATTAGTATACATAAAGTTAGTATACATGTGATCTTTCGTTTGCCGAAGTAAGCGTAAAACCCATAAAAAAGAATAATAAGGTTTAATAATCTGAGAAGACTATCGCTGGTAGAGAGTGAAGTGTACTGTATATGTATGTATGCATAAGTAGAATGGCCTGTTTGACTTATGCTGACTTTTCTACTGAGAGCTTTTAATCTCACGGAATAATGGATCCCCTTTATTGCTTCCCATCGTATTAGGATGCTGATACTTGCCATAATGATAGGAAAATTGAAATGAACATATAGTTTACTATTTATTGAAAATTATAATAAAATTACCTAGGGAATTCTCAATAGTTTGCACAGTTACGCGCATAATAAAAGTGAAGTTCCTGTTCTGCTTTAAGGATTCTGTTGATAAATTGTAATTCATGCTTCGTAATTATTCTATTCCCTCTTACAATATTACTGCTAATAAAGTTGATATAATTTTTAAAATAAGAATATCAATCAATCAATGTCTGAATTTTTAATTATTCTATTTTACTCATTTTTTAATCATTAAATTCCGAAAATGTAGCACCGATTAACGATCATTATTAATACATGTGGCATTAATTATAATAAACACGATGCACGGCGATCTTAAAAAGAACGATATACATATGTCTAATAAATGAAACAAAATTTGAATTAAATTAATTGCGTTCGTGAAAATTAATGTAGGTTTGAAAATTCTGTAACAGCGATCCAGCTTAGAAACCGTTTGATCAAAATTCACAACGAAAGGGAAAAATATATGTATATTTGAAATCGCTATGCTTAGCTGTGTTCAATCTCTGCCAAGTAACTAGACGCTGTTCGAATAAATATTTACGGAAAGCTGTAGTAGTAGCTAATAAAGTGCTGTGCAAACAGAGCAGACGTGATCGACATTTAATGGTTGCCGATCGGTCACGAAAGTCTACAGAGTTTCCAAAGGAATTCGATTTGCCATCCTGGTCACATCCCAGGAATCGCTGGGGACTCTTTCACAAATGCTTTTAGAGACACTATAAACGTCAGCAAGATTTATTGCACAGTTGACACCTTTCGATTAGACTTTATAGAATCTTCGTTAAAACGAGAGCATATTATTTTCGGTACTGTATTACTCACTGTCATTTTGCATTTTTAAGGGATTTATATATTATTATTAGCCTTTTTGTAAAACAGCGTTCGGGTTTGTATGTGTGGCGAACCGGGATGGCCGTGAGTGCGCGGTGTGAGAGAGACGCGTGTGGGGAGCGATGGGTTTTTGTTGTTTGAGGCAGTCGCGATATGGCTTTGGAGACGATCGAAGTCATCGTTTGGAAATAAAGATTATAACCACGTTTTATCCTGACTAATTCATCTCCTACATTTTCTAATATTACGGGCGTAGTGGTTGTTATGGAAAATTGTTTATACGTTAATTAAAATAATTGGTGATACATTTTCAAAAATGTTTCGAATTGAATTCTCATTGTGTTTGCAACAAAACTTTACAATCAGATGATAGGTCTTTTAAACAGCACACGAGTTTCGAAGAAATATATTGACCAGAATTAATCAGTATATGCATACCTTGTGATCAAAAATTACCCGGAATTTGTCAATAGAACGAAAACGCTTCAATTGTTCATCGATATTTATTTTATTCCCTTCAAAGTAATCTCCAACGCTCCTTCCAATCTTGAAAATACTTTTCATAGGCCGATTTTGGAATCGCCTTCAGCTCGTTCTGCGAATTCTCCTTTACCGCCTCAATCGTCTGAAAACGCTTTCCGAGAAGTGGTAACTTGAGTCGTGGGAAGAGGAAAATGTCACACGGGTCCATGTCAGGTGAATACGGAGCTTGCGGAACGGTATTAACGTTGTTTTTGGTCAAATAGTCGCGTACAAGATGAGATGTGTGAGCCGGTGCATTGTCGTGGTGAAAGCGAAATCGATAGCGAAATTCGCAGAGTACACCAAACAATGACTTGTTTACAAGGCTATTACGCACAAACTATCTGACAGATTGCGCTTAAAAGTGACATGTAATCAACTGACAGATGTACCAACTTGGAAAAATAAATGATTTTGACAATATCTCAAGCGCGGTTCGTTTAAATGAGAAATTCCGGATACTTTTTGATCACAAGGTAGGTCAGAGAATGAATGAATTGAATACGTATTTGTAATGTATTTCTTTGTATGTAATATTAAGAAATAAAATAAAATAAAAAAACGGAAAAGTATCTCATTAAACCTTTCTGATAACCAGAACAGTGAAATCTTTGCATCCGACATCTTAGAATCATTTCAAGCGTCCCGTTCCATGTATATAACATTTCTACCGTGCTTCCATCCTAAAACCAACGCGTTGGCTGTCTATTCGCAACATTTTATTCAAATGGTTTCGTTCTGGACTTAACAACATTGAAGCAAATCAAGACGGCAATCCCAAGCTCTTTGTCTTCGGCATCGTATACAAAAGATGATAGTTCCAAGAAGTACGTTGTACTTTCGAAAGGACGTGGCATGCCCGACACGTGATTCTTAGGAAGATCACGGATGTGTGCGTCCATGAGCAGAGGCACCTTGAGCTCAAGGGTTAATTCTGGCCGTGCACAATAGAGCCGATCCAGAAGACTAGGTCAAGAGAAAGGGAATGGGTTAACAAAGGGGAAACGTGCATCGCTTGATTCCCTTCCTTTATCCCTTTCTGTGTGTACTCGTACTTATGTTTGTCTTGCGCGGACAATTCGAAATAGTCGAATCGGCGAACTTCATGGCGAGTAGAGCGGGTAGAATATTAGACATCATATTTCGTCGACGACGAGGCACCAGGCTGTGCTACTGCTTGTGCTCTTGACCGAAATACCGTGAGCGTTCACAGGTAGCCCACTAATAGATCACATAAACTTGAATACCGCTAGGGGGCAATTTGTGTACTAGATGGATGGGGAATTGTTAGTTAATATATACGTGGTTTATTACGAAAAGAATGATGGCACGAAATACAGGCATTATGGAGAACGTTGGAAATTTTTCATTCATCTAGACATTCGTTTAAGAAAGGGAACAATTTTATAAACAAAAATTCTTCGCGCTCTCTTCGGGTAGGCTTCGGGTAGACGAAGACAAATTCTAATAACATTCTGCCGAACAAGAATGGAGGGCAGTTTTCTTTTTAAAAAGTTATAATGTTTCCCCGTTTCCGCCTTTTATTCTTTTATGAATCACATGAACTGACACCCGAGTTGCACAATAAATAAACGAAGGAGATCTTATGTAGGTGACTGAGTTCGAGATATTGCACTTCTTGAACTCGATTCAGAAGCATTGGATCAGGAACGAATCCATCATTCGCTGTTGAATTGTGGTCAAGCGTTTTCCAGCTAGAACCCGATGGACTTGTTTAACATAAACGTAAGTCGAGGGAAGTGAGCTTGAATCGTAGCATCATGCTCGACCAAGCGAAGGAATTGCGAAACGAGCAAAACGACAATAAAACAGGAAACTTCAACAATTCTGTAAACTTTCGATACTGATTATAATTGATTGAACGATATTGCGAGATCTTTTCTGGCGCAGCATCATTTCATAGCTTGATATTATGTGCTGCCTTATACTGTGCTCCTTGACCTTGTCTCATTAGTTTGTCACATTTTTATATTTCGATTTAATTTGACCATAAGCTATCGACTAAATAATTCTTAATTCTAATTCAATTAAGTGAAAAATATGTGAATAATAAAACGAGGAAATTTGTATCCCGATAGCTGTAATTTATATTTTGAATCTAAAGGATAAGTCATGCTTTTTATTAGTTGCATTTGTAGCGACAAGGTATTACGCTTTACAGAATTTTGAAGACGATACTCATTCGGGCGAAGATCGAAGTAAAAAAACCGTTCAGGTTCTCTCTGATTGGGAATAAGAAATTTAATTTGAAGCTTTCGAAGCAACTGTTTCAATTAAGAATACAAACAAATTTCAACAATTACTTTCTACATTTTTAAGCTCTGCTGTCCTTAGGCAACGAAAATAATAATCTTTCGTAGGCGTTGGTGAAAAATCGTGGTGTTTCGCAATAGATTCACGTACCTTGAACTGTAAAGTACTCTTCCGTCCTGATAAAGTCTTACAAACTTATTAGGGCTGGTTATCGTGTGCAAGTAGCTGTGTTTTCCATTGTAAAAGTATGTGTCCGGTTTCCAGATTCTCGCCAGCATCGATATACTCAGCGCCAGAGTTTCTTTGCCACCTTGGAAAGCCAAACGTCGGTCCACCCACGATTGCCGGAAGTAACAATCCATCGAGTAAGTCTGTACAGAAATGACAGGTTCTTCCTAATACAATATCAGGCAATAGAGTATGGACAAGCAATTCATTTCTAAATACAAGAAATTCTAGTACATAACTATGTATTTTACTGTTAACTAAAAGTTCATCAGCAGATAATAATTAAGGTGAAATCAAGTTTTGCCTATTATTAGAATCATCTATCGAAATTAAGATAAATATCCTCTAAAATGGTGTTACGAATGAAATCGAATATGCATCGCGTGAGATAGTAATAAAAGAGCGGTGAAGCAATAGAAGGGATATCGAAGCGGCAAGGCTGGCGTTGCAAGCGAAACAAAAGGAAACGACGATGTACCAACCATATCGACTTCGGAAATCGGACCCATACTGCGCACCATAATGTCGACCTCAACCGTGGCTGGTGGACCACCGAAGTCTGGTCTGACGCTGTTGTCGTAACCGCGAAGCAGATTGTCCAGCAGCTCGCTGATGTTGCTGTGATTGTTGCTTTGCGTCCTCTGTCTCGTGGACGCTCTCGTCCCTGTAGCCGCCCTGGAACATATTTGAGAAATGGTCAGTTTAACATTAATAAAGTGTGACGTGAAACGTAGAATAAGCAAAGGTATGCAACTAGAGTAGAGTAAAATGTACGAATCTGTTCAAGCATTCAATTTAGTAAGGAAGATTAACCCTAGATAACCATTCGTAAATATCATGATACAAATATTGGAACTACGTAATATCGGCGTATAAATCGCTCACGCCGCCGCGCCGGACTCCCCGCCTCTGACTGATTCTAATCCGTTAAAACGACGCGTTGCGCAGTGTCATCTCGATAAGAAGCGATTCAGCTTTAGACATACATTCTAGGCGTCGTCAGCGACGACACAACTTTTCTTCCAAGGCAGCTGATGTTTTCATCTTTCCACTCTGAAAAACGTTATTACGATGGTTCAATCTGTTCCACTTCTGCTTTCCAAGACTGAAGGATTCCAAAACTGAGAAATGACAACAAAACTCCGATCGTTCCTCAATTCCTTGTTACTGTTAATAAAATTCGTATAAAAATTCATTTCCCTTCGTTACAGTCACTCTAACAAGATCATTGCATGTCACGTTTCACGCGAAACAAAGCCGCCGCTTTGTTAATTGACACTTCTCGACATCGCTAATTGCCCAAAGAACTTTAATTGCTTGGTTAATTTTCGCGTGCAGACATAGTCTACTCCTGATCGAGTTCGTGTGTTTACAAACTGTGATGCAACTAGTTGGAATATCGCGGTTTAGACACTTGAACCAGCTGTGTTATGCTCCTTCAATCCACTTGCATGCTCCTCCAGGATGGTGTGCCCGCCTGTGTAAACGCATCGATATGGGAGGTGAGCCGTGCAATCCACGTGCCTTGTCGTTTCGGTTTCTGTATCCCTTGCACGCGAACGTATTGGAAACGTTTGCTACGACGCGACGCGACGGTTGCAATAGTGCTCTCCGTTATTGTGAAGTCACTTTGTGCCACGGCCATTGCGGAAGGGACTGTCAAATGGGTACAGGAGAATGGAGAAGGAGGAAACGAAGAATATATATATGCATGTAGATACATACGTATATGTAGAAATTATTAGCAAATCCCTGTGGAAATTTCTGGCTGTGTGCTGAAAGCTTTGGAAAAAGGTGGATTATGATGGGAATGGTGTAAATTAATTGGTAAATATGAGGTACGTTTAAATGAGACGATTGAATTGATCATTGTGTAGATATGGTTAATGCAGAGTGTTTTATAATTACGATATCAGTAGATTGGTAGAGGAGGAACGATTAATTGAAATCTACTCGAGTTTACAGTGGTCATTACACTGACAGTGGTATGAAGGACATACAAATTTGTCTCTTGGCGCGCAAGAAATTTTTTTACCTAATACCTTAATATTAAAAAGCAAACAGTTGACTATCAAGATATATTTGTAATCTTAATTTAATATTATTATCATAAGAAGCCATCGTTTGTCCTGTACAAAAAAAGATTGTGCGGACAAAATATGTACACCGATGTTGAATTTACTTTATCGCATTCCGACACAGAGTGACGAGGTCACACAGACTGTTGCACCCCCAACTATAGAAAAAACTAAAAAAAAGAGGATCGCAAAAGGCAGAAGGAACACAAATACTATTTGTTTCATCCACCAAAAAGGTGTTCCCCTTCGCTTTATACCAATAGACATCAAGAATCCGACTTCTCAAGTTGAACTCGTCTCTCCTCGCCTATGTTTCGTCTACAGAAGAAACAAACAAGTTGACAGGAAAAATCAACCTTTCGACTCCCTTTCCCCTTTTTTTCCTTCCCCTGTAACACCGTTTCGCGCGACAAGCACCACGTATGTACACGATCTACACACACAATGTACAGACTCGGGAAATTTGGGACGAGGGAATTTCGACAGGAGAGAACGCGAATTGCGACCGGATCGTTTTTAACCCGAAATAAAACGGCATTTTAATGCCTGTCCGTTCTTTTAGGTCACGATGAAAACAGCTGTTCGGTCGGACCCGTTTTGCTGTTGCTGTTGCTGCCTACTCCATTTTCAGTCTGTTTCCCAGGATCTCCTATGCCGCGGTCGCTTTTGTTTGCTGACAACGTGCCTTCCGATCCCTCGATTCTTCCCCGCGTTTCTTTCGACCAAATGAATGTACCACGACGATGTACCCTTGCTCTCTAGATAATGTACAGTCATATGCATGTGTATAGGTGTATGCATACGGGACGCTTGGATACGCTTATAGGTATTGGGATTTACATATTGAAATTATTAAAAGATGGTCGACCTGTTTGCAAGAGGAATACGTATTCGAATGGAGCATTCTACGAGATGTTCTTCTTCACTTTTCAAACGGTTGATTAAGTTTCCCTCGACCTCTTTCCAGTCTTCCATGTAAATAAGCGAGTGTATTCTTTGTGGGGCGATGTGAGTACTTTTTTTAATCACAATTACTCGACAGAGAAATATAATTATTAATATAAATTTTTTAACATGCGATTGTCGAGCACTTTCGTTCGTCAGGGTTGAAAGGGATTTTCTCATTGTATAATCTGTTTAATTATAGATAGACCAACCTCAAAGGACCAAGGAACAAGCTACGCAACCGTAACTAAAAACTCGATATTTCCTAAAAAAGATTAAGCCATCATAATGGACGCTGACGAAAGTTTCTCCGTTAAAGACTACGTAAAAGAGATCTCTAAACATACACTCCCAGCTAACATTAGATTTGTATCCAGAATTTCCAATTATAGAATATGCGTGTACCTTGCGACTGCGGAAATTGCCCATAACTTGATTGAAAAAACCAAAAAGATCTCTAGGAAGCCACAATATTCAAACAATACCACTAATCTCACGAGCTAAAAGAATTATCATCTCCAATGTATGCCCCATTATACCCCACGACTACATACAAAAAATATTCAAAGATCTTAACATTAGACTAGAATCCAATATAACCTTTGTTAAAGTCGGAATTAACGAACCTGGGTGCTCACATATTTTAACCTTCAGGAGGCAGGTCTACATTCACCCCGAAGACCTGCATAAAAACCCTGAAACTTTCCAAATTGAATATGAAGACACGAACTACTGGCTTTTCCTATCAACAGACTCACCCATATGCTTTATCTGTAAAAAGGAAGGACACTTATTGTTAGCCAAACAGTGCCCCGCTAACCAAAGTCGACCAACACAAACACCACACGTTCAAGACCCAATCATTCGAACGAAGGAAACTCGCATCCCCACCTTACAGCCACGAGACTCAAGACCACCGTCTCCCTCTCCAACAGCCCCCACTATAGAACGAACAAGGAACTGGTACTAAGAGGCTCATATCTATTGCATCTCGAACCAACTCACAATCAGACTCCCAAATTGACGAGTTCTCGGATTCGGATACTAGCATCGACTCTCTATTCACTCCGGAAAATAACAAACTCAGAGGCAAGAGTGATGACTCCCTCAAACCCAGAGGATTCAAAAAACCAAATACTTGCCTGCAATCTACAGTTAAGGAGAAAATCGATAAATTTCTAGCTCCAGTAAAAGAAAAAATGCTTGATCAGCCCAATTATTTTCCCCTATCCTTTTATATGTTACCCTTAGAAGCTTCCTCGATAATGCTATTGCAAGCCCCTTGGCTTCAGAGATTGCAGACAACTACGCTAATAACAAAACTGACCTAGCAAAAATGATGAGGAACCACTACCCCCTCCTATCAGAAAGAAGCGTTAAAAACCAATTTACACGGATAATAAAAAAAACTCGAAGCCATGTCGAGATACCCCAAACTCCCGAATACAGATACAAACTAATTAAAACAAAGATTGGATGGCATCCAGCCCAATAATCCAATGGAATATAAACGGCTTCAACAGTAGGTTCACAAATATAAAAAGAATCATCCACAAAAAAGTCCCCGAATGTACTTTGCCTGCAAGAAACACACTTTAAAAACAATCTGTGTACAGAATTAAGAGGATACCAGATACATAGTATGGAAAAACAGAACAAATACAAGTCATGCTAGTGGTGGTGTAGCAATTTACATAAAAAATACAATCAACTTCAAAGAAATTAGTTTGACCACTAATCTAGAGGCTGTGCCCATAACCTGTTTTATCCCCAAAAGAATATGTTTATTTAACCTTTACTTACCAAATAGTTACTCATTTATTTCTAGAAGAATTAGAAGACGTTATATCACAATTACCAAGACCATTTATAATCGTAGGCGACATCAATAGCCACAATGCTATGGGACTCCAAAAGAACCGATCCCAGGGGAAAAATAATAGTGGAAATCCTGAACAACCCTGACATTACGCAAATCAACACTTTCGATAGCACCCATTTCAACCACACAACTGCAGAAGAAAGCATAATAGACTCGCATCATCACAGATTGCCGAGAATTTAGAATGGGAAGCCTCAGACGAACTCTATAACAGCGACCACTACCCCATTATGATATACAAACTTGACACAAACATCACCAACATCAATAATTCCCCACCAATTTGGAACTTTAAATTGTATAAGTAAATTGGTATAAATTCCAGAGCGAAATCGACAAGAATATTAGCAATATCGAACAACCACTTGCCGAAACAAAGGAAAATGTAGACCTCATAGTCAATAGTTTCGTCCAACTTATCCTCCAAAGCACTGACACTGCAGTTCCTAAAAGTAATATCACTCCTAAACGTCAATTTCCATGGTGGAACCGTGAATGCGAGGAGTCTTTGAGAGATAGTAAACACGCATTCAATGTGTACAAAAGACACCAAACTACCGAAAATAAAATTACGTACAACTAGCATCAACGTAAAAAAATCTCCGATCCCAGTTCAAGACGGCCAGAAACATTTCTCCAAAATAATCTATGACAAATGGAACCAACAGTGGCTTAACGGAAAACACACCAAACTCCATGAAGTAAGAGAAAACATCAACACCAAAAACCCAGCTCTTTCTCTGCCAAGGAAAAACCAAGTCCTACTAACAAGACTAAGAATAGATCACTCCAAATTGACACATGACCACTTATTATAAAAAACGGATCCACCACTATGCAATGGATGCAACGAGCAACTATCAATAAAACACATAATGCAGGAATGTCCCTCCACTAGGTCGCTATGAGAAACACTAAAACTACCTCCAGATATTAAAAGCAGCTTAAATGACAATAAACTCAACAAAAATATAATTAATTTCTTGGAATAAACTGACCTATTAAAAATAGTGTAAACTACCTATGTCCGATGGTGAAACGATCATCAGCCTGTAATAATTCAGTCCCTGTTAACAAATCATGTATGCACATATACTTTGTAAAGAACCATGTATTGTACAAGATGCAATGTACAACAAATGTGGTCGCTAATGACTTCCACAAGCCGATGCGACCTTAAATAAATAAATAAAAACAAAAGATATTTTAAGTTTTGTCACAGTTTACCTTATCGAGCATTGTAATGAATTTTTGATTTTATTCAAAATTTCATTTAAGTATTAGAATAAAATAAATCATTGGAAATGTAATTCAAAATTTCTTTTCCTTTCTCGAACACTAAGCTACATAAAAATAATAAATGTATTAAAAAATTGTCTAAATTGTTAATTTAGACATTCCCAAATAATCTATAAAAAAGTGACCTGAAAATGATTTTATCCATTTGTTTGTATCTCGTCATATCGGATATCGAACGTTCGACTTTGACGTCGTCTTAGTTTTCTAAATCGTTAATTAAATTATTCGCACGATAGAACGGAGAAATGAACAATTACGAGAAGAACGTGATGGAAAGGAGGGTTATTCAGCAACCGGTTCGAATTGGGTTAATTGTCTGACAAGAGGGTTCAAATCAAATAGGGTTCCAACGATCTGCATTACGGCATTCATCTCACCCCGAATAATGAACCGTTATATTTACGATTTCATGTCGAACAGACACTGAAGAATCTGCCTCGTGGCCTTTTTTTCTCCATTGTATGTGATCAACCGTATGGTATAAATTAATCAGCTTGAGTGTCTCGCAATTAATTGTCAGCCGACTAACAGGCAATTATCGTGCCCCGATATTGTTATATTTGATGTCTATAATATAGTAACGAATTTTACGGATTGCACGTATACGGTTTCCTTGTGAAAAAATTTGTCTACACAATGAAAGTCTCCTTCGTCTTATTAAAATCATTTATTCATTCAATTCTGTGGTTTGGTACTTCCTATAAGACCTTTAATGAAATAATAATCCTCCAATCATCTTCATGCCATAATGGTAGCCTTAACGTCAGAAGTACTACTGACAAGATCTGGGATATGGGATTATTATTAATTGCTGGAATACATATATGTTGGGGCTAAGAAATAATCGCCCGTTAAATTGAAAAACAATTGTATGCTGCTAAAAAGTACAAGCATGACAAAAATGAAAATTCATTTCCAGTAGTTGTACGTCAAAAAAGAATTCTAATATTTAATTTGGATATTCAAGGAGCGTTAATCAACGCAGTAAGAAAACTTTATGAGTTACGAGGGGACATACAGAGTATTGTAACCATGTCGCCCGTAATACTGTACTAAACTGTAGCAATAAACCACTATCGATGCGTTCGGTCTCATTTTCAATAATTTAAATATCGGATATCGCTTATCCACGTTACGAAGTCGTTATGGTTTTTATATACGTGTGAATTAATTTGATTATCCTAGAGGGCGTTATGCGCATGCTGCGTAGCACGAGTCACGCCGGCCATGTGTCAGAATATGTATAATTACTGTAAGTACTGTAAGTTCTAGTATATTAAATATCCGTATAAACACAGCCGCATGGAGTGTATAATTATTTCTACCCCAATGTGGTCAATACTCAAAGATTTTATTGCAGCAGCTACATAATATTATTTTAGACAATATTATCTACATTTCGTATGTCATACGATATGGCTAATAAAAATTTGTTCACTTTCTAATCGTAACTAACCGAACAAATCTATCAAGGTATCAATTCCTTCCCCGCGAGTTTGCAAGTACTTTATAAATAGAATTAAAGATATACTTACAGGAAGGATGCGTAGGAAGTGATCAAGTTGGCGAGGGCCAGTACGACTCGCTGCTTCATGGTGTCTTGGGACTGAACCTCCCTTACGACGTGTCCTGCTCCGTTCATCAATTCGTTTGAAACGCCCAGCGTTCAAATATTTGATACTTCTGTAACAAGAAATTACGAAATAGCATTTTAATCTCATAATGGAGTTACCTCAATATAATACGCATCCCACCAATAATAGAGAATGCATTTTATGATAGAAAGTAGTCGCTTGGTAATGTGTATACATATAATAATATTTAGACTGCTGATGTCTGTGCACGAAAAATATGCAAATATGCAGGGAAAATATACAACATTAGCAGTGCATTTTGCGATTGTTGTGACATACCACAAGAAATATATGTACAGGGCAATTAACATATGCAACAAGTGCAAAATAAAAAATATATTTTCAGAATTCTCTAATCATAAAACATATTTCTGCCCAGGTCCTATTGTTCTATCTGTTTTCTTTTCTGTTTTCTACAAAAATATATAGAAGAATATATAAATATATAAGAATAATGTACAAAAATCCATAAAACACACATTTTATTCAGGCGTCATTCTTTCAAGAAGCTGAAATTACTCTTACCCGAGCGGATGCATTCTTGTCAGTGAACATGTAGCTCGAACTCATTTCGAGTATCCAAGTGATCTGTCCGAGCGGTTATTCGGAACGCAATATGAATTGTAAAATATTGCCGATGGTGATTTGCTTTGTCAAACGAGATTAAAATTCCAAATTATTCCCGTTTAATTGCACAGAGAATAGTGTACATCGAAAGGGGGAAAAATGGAAGGAGAATGAAAAGAACGGAAATTTGTGGCGGAAGTTCGTTAACGATTTGTGCGGATCGATAAATAATATACTGATAATAGAGAGGTCTCTCCGGGGACGAATGGCGAAAAAAATATTCAAACTGACCTGAATTACGAATTTTTCTCCCACCCTCAATGTTCTCGAAGTGTCCTCTTTTTTCCGTTCGATGCTTTCCAGTTCGCTGTTGCACTCTTTCAACCCATTTTTAATTTTCTTATTCAAATACTATTTTAAACTAACTTGTATTACACCGTATGCAAAACAATCGATTCTCTGAATTGCGCCCGGAATTCTATATAAAAGATAAAACAAGTTGACATTACCACGTTCCACAAAGTAATTGAGATAATATCCAACCAAAGTCTTAAATGAAACCTGTCTTAATGAAATTTTTCGAATCAGTGTACTTCGTCCTGTAAGACGTGCATCGAACAATGATCCCGCATCACGCTCGAATTCGTGCATTCATGATTGAGGATGAACGCTGCAATTAAGCGGTCGATCGACGATAATTAATTTACTATTCCGTAACCGCGCTTCGTCAGACGTGCGGGTACCGCTAATTGACGGCCACAGAAAGGAACTGGATTAGCGTATTAATTTGTCTGCTACTCCTTTGTACATCGCGGACCCTCGTCGACGTGTCCACTTTCTGCACAGGGAACGATCATTTCTGTTGCGTACGTGTTTGAAAACAAGTTGGCCGCAATTTCAACAAACACGTCTGCTCTGCCAAACATTACGTCCCCAGGATGTACAAAGCATGGAGCAAACGTACTTGCAAGGTAGGCGTTTGACTTTCAATTAAGTTCATCGCGGTGTCCGCCAATAATCGACTTTCGGCCGAAAAGTGGCATTTAATCGCGACCATTTTCCAAAATGCTCGAACACGATTTGGGAACCACCCCTTCGATATACGTTTCGATTGATTGGCTTTTTGGAGAACGTTTCTGCGGTGCAGCTTCTGATGGTAACACTAAATTATTATTTTAGTATCGTCGTGAAAGTTGTTAAGCAAGATTTGTTGTCTGAAAATGCTGCGATTAAATTGCCAATAATTATGAAATACGTAGAAATGTGAAAGTATATTATTTAACTCGTAGACAGTGATTCTACAAAAAATATACGAATATTAAAATGTTATATAAGAACTGTCCTATGCCGCGGATATTTTAGAGAAATTGCTATGACTGGAAGTGTGCCATGGGCTCATTTGTATGAACGTTCGTAATGAAGGGGTTCGCTAGTTCTAATCATAGATGTTGGGGCTGCCAAAGTAAACATAAAGGGATCTCTTATAAACGATGGTGTATCCACTTTAAATACGTGATATGGTATTTTGCTTGATAAGTGGAAAACAAATCGGAAAATTTGAACGTCTATATGTCCCACATTTTTGTCAAGTTTATGTTATACTTTGCCTCGCTTGAAACAAATGTAAGAGACCCCGAGCTGCGAGCACCCTAGCTGGGCATCTGGGGTACGTCAGCGCGAGACCCGATAGCGCACGTACCTAGAGGATACCATAAACAAGGCCCTTGAAGGCATTGCGTCGTGGGAACATGGGACAGCCCGCCTTTTTGGCGACCACGATGCAGCGCGGCATTCTTGTATCGATCGCCGATCGGGACAGTCCTGACGATAGTCGACCAGCGCATTATAATATTATTATATATTGTATAAATAAAGTAAGAGGTGTCTTACACAAAGAATTTAACGCCCGTGATAGAGCAATTATTAAGTAGATATCCATTTTTTTATGTTTTATGTAAGACTAATTTTAGGGTAGAATTACCCAGTGATGATTAAACAAGTATTTATTCGTACTACTCACTAATGATACAATATTCTACGGATCGCTATCCGTACGTTCTCGACGCTGGCGTTCTATAGAGTGTCCCGACGTTGCATCATGGGCGCCCCCAAAGGCGGGGTCGTCGGGCCCACGACGTAGTACATTCAAGGGCCTGCTTTACGGCACCCCCAAATTACGTTACGATACGTTCCCGCTCGCGTATCGGCCTCCCGGTGATATATCCCAGATGGGCATACTAAACGTTCCGAACCCTCGGATTTTCTTACATTTATGTACAAATATTTTCTCTTTGTTTTCAGTTTGAAAATAAATTTTCAGGCAATTTTTCAGGGAAATTTCCAATAAATCAGGCGTTCCTTCTTTGTCGTAAAAATTAATTCTATGAAACATATCATGCACTTACGACGTTGGTAATTTTAATGAACCCATTGTATGTTCATTTCGATCACTAAAATTGCATTCAAGCAAATTTCAGTTCACAAAATCGGGATTGAAAAAAAAAGAAAACAAAAGCGCCAAGCAACGTGTTATATTATTAAGTGACAGTTTGGTGTTGATTTTAATAGAATTCGCGGTAGGCCAATTAAATTTGTGGTTCAGAAGAAATATTTAGTCGCATAATTGCTTCTATTTAATGCCGAATGTTCCCTCTTTTAAATTCAAATACTATGGTTTGGTGACGTGAGCGCGTTCACGTAACAGATGCATTGGAGTAATGTAATTTGAAGTAAATTTCTTGGAGGTAAATTATATTTCATAGTTTACTCTAAGTATTATTGGCTTTTATTTCGGTTTCATGTATATACGAACGTACTGTTTCCCTGTGGAACATAGTTGAACAGAGTTCAAGGTGTATCAACCATGGTGCAGGCATCGAATCCACGATTAATGAATCGCGTAGTCGATGCAGTGGTGCATTTGAGCGCGGGAAAAGGATCCACCGCTCGAGATATCCTCGACTTTCTTCGAGAATCATCCAAGATTCCAACGAGGAACTTTACCATGCAGGTGACTGTGCGGCAACCATAATTTAGCCTGCCAACCGGGGAAGACGAGTTATCTCGCCATCCACGTCTCCACAATTTTTGACGTAATAATTGATTAATTTAGAAGTCCATCAGATTTAACAATGATGCATTAACCGAATTTAAATTAGCAAAGATTAAAAAGCAATAATTCAATTTTATTAATCTTTTATTGGATGTTTGAGGCAAGAGCCTATGTCAACTTGGTTTCATTGATTAACGCGTTTCGTATGTGAGTAAATAGTATTTCCTTTTTGATAGAAGTTTCAGTCCGGAGAGAATTTGCAAGTTTGAAACAGGTTTTGATAATTCAAAGTTACGTAACCTTGCGTTTAAATGTTGCGTTTGAAGTACAGAACCATTAGCAATAATAATTTACTATTTAAATTAAATAGCTCAATTTTTCAGACAAACTGGTAATTATTGTCAATTGTGAAAGGAAATATTCAATATAAAAATACCAAACGAATCAAGCAAAAATCCATTTAGAAATATTGTTACATAAAGGAAAATGAACAATTGTTCCCAATTACGTGTGATATAAGTGCAGCCTATCTATTAAACGCTACTTTCATTAACTTCCAAGATCTCAGCGGTTGTGCTATGAACGATTGTCAAATAGTTCGAAGCACTCCAGGAATCTTCGAACGACTTGAACGATCCATCAGACTCTTTGAAGCTTGCATCCTTCCTGGAAGAAACTGCTTGGAACATTTTCTTTAATGCCGGAACTTTCAAAGACTATATGTGTAGTATATATACTCGATCCGAAAGTTTATATATTGAATGAATTCTACGCGAAACATGAATTTTCATATTATTTAAAATTATATTGCGTACTTCGCATTACACGAAATGCGACGAGTAAACAAGCACACTTCTAAAACGGAGTACCAATTTTGTATTGGATTATCCGATAAGTTTGTCCCGTTTGTGAACGCTAAACGCGTGCGAACATATTTCACTTATTTAACCCCTTGCCGTATTTTGACCAGCCTGACTCGTCATACAAATTGTGGACCAAACATGAATATCACGAGTCCGACTCGTGGAATCAAACGCGGACCAGACATGAACATCACGAGTTCTACTCGTGGTATCAAATTCGACACATATTGTAGAGATTATCTTATGTAAACCTCACGTGAATGGAATGGAGGACAGGGTTAATAGCGACAACTATATATATATATATTTAGTTGCAATTAATATATCGTGTCTCTAAACGTTCCATCCTCAGTTTCTTATGAAACAACTTTTTAGGTTCGTCGAGCCTTGAAGCACGCTGTGAATGCAGGGCTGTTGCGGCACAGAAGTGGTCGTTACAAGGCACTGTTCACGTTAAATCCGGCTCCAAACAAGGAATCCGCGAACGAGAATAGCGATGAGAAATCGAGTGGCGCGAAGAAGGCCCTCAACACATCACAGTTAACTACAAGAGTTAGCTCCGAGGACAAAGAGGGCAATAGGTTAATGATTTGTTAAAATTGTTCATGGTATACCTGTCGAATCAGTTGCAACGTTCGTCAGAGCAATTGCTATCACGCCATTTTTTCGTAATGACAGTAAATGTAAGTAACAATAAGAAGTTCCCTTCTACGTAGATTAATTATTTGGCACTGTGGATGGTTACACGTGGTATTCCCCCCAATTCTAACACGCGTTAGATTTATTTACACCGTTTAATAGAACAGTGAAATACGAAATGCAAAAATGAGCAATTCGAAACGATTTAGCTTAAATTAATCCTTAATTTAAACTAGAAAAATGTAAATATTCTATATTGAGCAAGATTATCGCTCTGTAAATGAAATGGGTATTTAAAATCTGTTCAATGTATCCGGAAAATGTTACACGTCTAGTGAGGTTACTATTTAATTAATATCCATCGGATAATAGAGTTACACGAGTTCCCGTCTCCCTTAAACGAAGTTAAGCGTTGGCGTTGAATGTCAGATCTCTCCTTGCATAGCCATTAAATTACCACGATCGTTTAGAAATTACATCTTCGCGCTAAATAGATTAATATGGTTAATTCTAGTTGAGTGCTGTCTAGTATGCATACACTTTGTCGGTAGTATAATATAATATATAAGGGCCATTTATTTATTCTTATTCGTACCTTATGAAACATATTTATTTCATATTTACATTTGAAATCTCATTTTCGTTTATCGACAAAACAAATGCACAAAAGAATGAATTCTTTACTTTTGATTTGACCTTATGTATATTGTCAACACTCTATCCCTCAATGAAAGTTACATTCTTCGTCTCATTGTCGACGAGATTCCAATACAATTCGAACGTTATATTTCACGCATTTATATTTTACTTAAGAACCCTAATAGAAATAAATATTCCAATGCGCCTAATAAAAACATATGTTTCTTCATTAACCACATAGCCACTGAACTACTTGATGCTACATTATGATCTGAGAAACCAAGAAGTTTCAAGCGTATTTCGTAGTCGAATAACCGAATACATAATTCTGATTAATCGTCCAGAGAGAAACACAAAAGACGGCATCGCGGCAGAAGACGAAAACGTTCTCCCAGTCGTAAGAGGAAGCAGAGGCGTCGTAGTGGATCCAGAAGGCGAGACCAAATCGCCGAGATACGAAAGCTCAAGTACAAAGAACACGAAGAAAGGACACGGTCACCGCGGCACGAGATCTCGAGCAGTAAGCTGAGAACAGATATTGGAAAAGCGTCCGATTCGTCTAGTCGTAAAAGGCGCAGGGCGACATCCAGAGATCGGACGTGTTGCAGCGATTTTTCAGATAACAGTGATCACGAAGGTACGAAGGCAAAAGGTAAGAAATACCGGGTATTAACTTTTTGCGGTTTACATCGTACATCGTTGACTTCTTGAGGGACCAGTCGACGTTCAATCCTTATTGTCAATTCTGAATTGAGCATGTTACTTCATATCGCACATACCCTATGCAATATTTGAGAGCAATTCAACAGCTCGTAATAAAGTTATAATTTACCTGTGATCTAAAGTTCGAGTTCACTTATTTCATTAGAAAACAGTACACAATTAAAATGTTTAAACTCGTTTCTTTATTTTTTCTTTGAATGGAATTGACAGAACATCTAATTAATTTGAAAAGAAAGAAAGCTTATTACATTTGTTAACTTGGGGTACTAATAAATTTGAAAATGCTGGAGGCTCACATGATAAAATATTAAATTTTATAGCGAAAGTCGGCCATTCTGGATGAACAACCAGGTTCCCACAATTCTGTGCCCGATTGTGAGAACAACTTTTTATCGAGTGTCTCAATAGTTTAATTGATTAAAAGAATCGTTGGATAGGCGAAAGATCCGGTTTAATTCTGGCCCAGTAACCAGCCAGTTGCCATGTGAAATCCTACGAAACGTGTTAATTCTTCTTTTGTTGCTTGCAATTCAACGTTGAAACCCTTCACACGACTCTAAATCCATCAGGAATTCGGCTTTTCATTAGAGCAAGATAGTACAGTACAAAATGGAGGCTGAAGCAAATCCTCTGGCTACGATTGCCATAAATTCAAGAACACATGTCACTATAAAAAGAAGTCCTTCACGAGGACTACAAAAATTAGGTAGTTCTGATATAGCAGACAATTTTTAAACAAAGGAATATTTCAAAATTTGTATAAATATTTAATTCCACAAGAGTGCCCGGATATTAATAAACATTTCTAGTTTCTCTCGAAGCAACATTGCGCATCATTTTTTTGATCAAATATTTCTCAACACATGAAAGCTCTCTCCCATATTTACCATAGAATTATATATAATGTTATTCAAATATACGTAAGAGAAATTTCTCTCAAAATTTATTTTCCAGTAAGGAGAAGATCGCCAACGCGTCAAGAATGCAAACTAGACGGAACACCGAAATTGAATAGAAGGTCAGCTTCGCGGAATCGCAGTCCGCAAGGGCAACAATCTCAACAATTCCAATTAAAACACTCGAGTGAAGACAACGAAAATAAATTGGAGTCCGACGACCACGAGAATAAAACAGCCGAGGAAGACATTGATAATCATCATGCACCTAATAATAGCGGAAGCGGTAGCACATTGTAAAAATGATTGTCCGACTACGTTAAACGACAGTAAATAATAGTCTCTGATTGTTGCTTTATGTCTTTTATATCAGTATCGGACGAAATTCATTATAATATATGCTCATTTGTAAAAGATACTTATTATTTTTGTTATATAATTCTTATTTGGAAATATATTTGTTGCTCATCTAAGTAACACCTAACACAATTTATTTCGTTGTACAAACATTATGGAAACACTTGCTGCGAGAACAGTAGGTACTTGCAATTAGTAGAAAATACGAAATTACAGCATAGTATATCATTTACGTACATAATATGTAGTATACTTTTCCGCTCATGCGCGAAACGAACGATATCGCGCCGTATCTTCCTAAAAAATAAATAGGTTTAATCAGATAAATTTGTGGATTTAATTCTATGACTTTCTTTTGCCTATTTTGTATCAGATCTTTGATAATTATAGTATCACGTAACAATAATAGTTTCATGACTGCGATGCCTGAGTAAATTAATGTTCCCCTTTGTATAACATTGTGCCCCGATTTAGTCACACTGAAAAGTACAATTCTTTTGGTCCTGAACATCTTCAAAACGACAGTTTCTTATCGCGGTATAGTTACGTTATTTACTACGAAGCTGATTATACAGCGTTCAGTACCTCAACAAATTTTCAGGAGAATATTCTCGGTAAATAACAACAAAATGTTTCACGTATATATATTGTCGTATCTCCGTTGAATGGAGTAAGGAAACTTCCATCGTCTGTCATGCGTATTCTATAACAGAAAGGAAGTCCTTATACTTACCGCTGGTATTGCAATCGCGAAAATCATTTGTTACGTAGATTTTTCTAGTTCAAGTCTAACTGAAGCCTCGAGCGAAACATTTTTTAACATAGTTGAGAATGGCTAAAGCTTTCTGGTGTTTATCGGTTTAGCCCCTGGCAATTTTTTTCCGTCACGAAAGTTCTTTTCGATGCGGGTACGTGCAATTTCCGCCCTGCTTTTTCCTTTTATCTTATACATAATATATATCGTCAATTCCTTGTACAAGCTTCAGTTGGGACCTCTGCGATTCACCATCAGTTCTGGTAATTAATGCTCCGATTTGTATATTACTTGGAACAATTCAATAAGGCATACTCAAAATGTAAAGAGTAGTAATAATAGTATCGCGTAACTGATGGTGCAAGCTTCTTCGTGCACCTTCACATAGCATGTAGAATCACTGTTTCTGTGAATGTAAATAATTCACATCGTTTCTGCATGTATATTATTCCGCCGAATTTCCCGTTGATTAAATATGTGCTAAGGTATGTAATATCTCTCTCGATTCCTCTTTCGCGTAAACAAATATTAAACATCACTTTCGTAAAACAAGCTTCCAAAACAATTAATTACTAACAGTATAAAGGAAGGAAATTCCAAGTGTTATTTGGAAAAATCTTGAATTTATCAACCCTCTCTAAACAGCCCTATATATTCATCATTAATCTTTCGCACGAAAATATGGGTTAAAGTGCGAAGAATGTTCAGCCGACTCGTAAGTTTGTGTTTTTTTCAACTTGTTTCTCCTTCTTTTAGAAACGGGGTAAATAATACAACCAAAACTCTCGTTTTCGTTAAAGCTTCATTATTGTTTGAAAAACCATTCCTCGGAGATCCGAGAACAAGGTGGTTACAAGTATCGAGAAGAATCGTTCTATGATAATGTTGAAGCGTTGATAATTTATCCGCCCCGCTGAATTTTGTAAATAGAAAGCGAAAAGGAAAAAAGGGAATCAAGGAACTGTTGCTACCGACCGTCCATCCATCGCCACTAAAACACCAAGGCCACCTTTTATTTGTCGATCAACTATAGTCCCATCAGTTTTTGCAACATCTCTATTTCACCATTTCAAGCTTCCTTCGAACGGGCTTCTTATGTTTGCCCTGATTCTTCCTTAACTATTGCTTTTTTCCTTTTCTACTTCTTCCACTTCTTCGCCTACCGTTTCCTTTTTGTTCGTTTTATTCATTGAAAGGGAAATCCATTAAATTTTCCTGGAAAGTAGCACTTACAGGGATTCAACATTACCCAGAGTGGAAAATAATGGAATTGGGCTGCTGTTTGAGGTTTAAAAATATCGGCGTAAGGATGTTTGATCGACATTGGCGACGAGACATTGTATTAGTTAAACAATTAAGTAGGAATACATGTGGTTTTTCCTAGGAGTTATTATTACATTGACTAAAATAGATGAGCCAATTCAATGTATGTAACATCGCATAGAAATTATTTATACAGTAATAGTTTAATCGAATTCTAATTTATGTGCATCCAGTTTGTCGCGTACGTATCCTCTTGACAATGAATAATATTAATAATCATGTAAATTAATAAGTCTCAAAATAGTTCTCAATATTGGGAGAAAAGATATTGTTTGCAATATGTCTGAAATGCTCCCATGAAATGCGCTACAATTAAAAGTGGAGTGTAAGATGACAGTTACTGGAAGAAGGCTTAAGAGAATAAAACTTATTGTCGGTAAATATTAAAACTATAAAAGAAAGAAAGACGAAGAAGAAAAGTCCACATCAAGTCGCAGGCAAACATGCAAAAAGTACAAACCAAAAATGAATGACATTCTATAAGGATCGTCTTAAGTCATTAAATCTTACAATTAAACGTTAAACGAATGGAAAGTTCTTTTACTACCGTTACACTTCAAATACAGTTTATGAACGTGGAACAACTTCTACGTAATTTTCATCGCAATCTATGATAAATAATAGAGAACAGACGTGAGTTTAAATTGGAGTTGGACAATACGTGTTGTACCTTATCTACATGTGTTGTACAATACGAGGATAATTAACAATTGATTTTTTAGGCGTCACCTATGTATGTACGCTCATTAAAAGTTCACTGAATAACATGAAATTTTATGTACTGCATAAATAAGGGGGGGGGGGGGTAATTAAAGCGCGAACGATTTCTTCGTTGCGACCATTATGTCGTTAGTTCACAGCGAATGCTGTACCTGTTCACCGACCAAAATCGCGAAATTATCATATCGCATTGCAATTAAGGCGCCAATGGATGTTTATGCCACACGTTATTAATCGATACGATGACAAGTCGTTATGATATAATCGATAACTGCAACATCTAGACTTGTTCGTAAACAAGATCTGCTTTTCTGTTGTTAGAAAAAGATATGCGCAGGTACTTTAGAAGTCAGAAGAAGTCGATAACATATTACACTTTGAAATTTCAAAATAGTATTTACAATTATCCTGATAAATGAAATAGAATCGTTAATCTTTAATTCGGCAGAGAAACATTACAAGTCCGTATAATAACAATATTACGCGGAAACTTATAAGGAACCAATCATGTATTATATAAATATTTTATTCTTATTTTATTTTGTAAATAACCCTCGTAATTAAGAGTTATAATAAATTACGTATATAGTAAGTATGTAAATACTTATATATGTATATCAAGGTTAGACTTTATATGTATAGCGACGTTAGAAGATGCTTCCTTATTGGTGTCCCATTCAAGATCAGAATTAAGCATGACAAGTTCTGCGTTGCTATACGAAACAACTAAAATTATGATACTTTTTCTATCGAAATTGTCACAAGTCTATTGAATTAGACGTGACAATTCACGCTGTCATCGCAACTCGCTCGTTACAAAACGAACACAGAAATTTGTGTTCCTAGATTTTTATTCTAAATGTCACTCTTTAACGTCGAGAGCTTACTAACGCCGAGCAACAGCGTAGGTGGGTCAACGAGAAATTACATCACACACCTGTGAACACAAGGATCGTAGTATTCGGTATGGACGATTCTTGAGAAAACGAAATTTGCCATGGTCGACTAGGTCTCCTGCTGCGAAAATATCACGGTAAACCAATGTTCTTCTTACTTTTCATTTAAAATTTGACTTTATCGTAACACCGACAATAACTTCTCTATTTTCGTGATAAAGATAAGTCGTTAATTGAAACATACATATTTTACAACATTGCTGTTATAATATTCGTTACTCTAACAGTATGTGGCGAATATATAGAATGCGTTCTAAGCTGTTTGAATATTTCACGGAATGAATCTCTCATCTCGAAAAAAATAAAAATTACTTCAACCCGCTGCCTGGCATAATTGGTCGAATTTCTCCATTACATCGAATTCCTCGTGGGACCAACTCTTAATGTATTGAGCGTAATCGGATGCTATTTAGTTGAACTAAACCGTTCGTGAAAAGCATCGTGTCGGTACTGTGCAAGATTCATGTCGGCTATATTCGATCCTTCATTTATACCAACTTTCCTATACCTATTGACAATTATAGAATTGATTGAAACGCCTTGTTGAATTATCAATAGAGGAGGCTACAAAAAACGAAGAATAAAAGTACGGGGATAAAAATGGAAGGAAATAATTTTACATATATCTGTGTGAAACATTCAATTCTGATGAGGAAATTTCAAAACTGGAACTTCCGTAATCAAAAGCATACGAACTCCCTCCATTCAGTCAACGGTACATTCAACGTGCAAAAACGAGTCGTGATAAACACTCATTAATTGTTCCCATTGAGTCTCATTCATCGCTCCACACATTCTCTTTACGGTCACGAAAAAGACTGTCTCTCCTCCTTCATCATATCAAGTTCTTCCCAAAAACGTCTCAGGTACACGTACGTATAATAGAAGCACGGTTCGTTGAATAAGTAACGTTCCATTGCACGTGAAACCAATTTACGAGCATCAGGTACCTGCGTCGTACGAGAGGTCGTTAAATGAATTTCTTGAAAGGCAGCTACACTTGGAGAAACTAGCGCCGCATTATGAATGGTTCCTTGCTTTTTCTTATTAACATACATACATCGAAAGGATAACCAGAAAATGGTATTGAGTTACATGTCAGTCGTATTATTTATGGTACACATTTAAGCATCTGGTTCTAAGATGGTTACGCGAAGGAATATTTTTTCATTCGGAGTATTTCAATTTGACAAAATTTATTCATTGCTTGTATCACCTATAGTGTATCCATTTTCCTGTTTACTGGGAATTTCTATTCGCAAACTGATGGACACAACGAAGATACGAATAACTGTTGACAATTTTCTGTCCCACTTTTTATAACGGTGATATATAATCTCTGCTAACAGGTAACTTGTAAGTAGGGCATTATGCAAATGATAAGTTCGATAAATCACAGAAATTAATTTTAACGACAACAAATATTTTTCAGCTCTATTGTAACTTTACATGAAACTGCGTTGCAATGAATTACTTGCGTTTCAGAAGAATTTGGAGGAAGACATATTTTTCTTTAGAAGAAAAGTATATTATAATGAGTTTATTAAAGCTACGCTAAGAATTTTAACTTTTAATCCATTATAAAAATCCCTCGTAATATTCGTTCCTATACGTTTGGAGAAAAGGCGCAATTTAATATTTCTGTAAATTATTCCACTTCGTCTACACCAATGTTCGATAGATCATCACAAACGCATAATCTCTATCAGTCATTAATTGTTGATTTAATTCAACGTCATATACAGGCATATATGTAGAAATGATAACAATCAAAAATATAAAACTCGATCTACTATATATTTCTTGCCTCATAAAATATCCCAATTAGGTATTCAATTCGCCCGCGCTGCGGTTTTTTCTTCCTTCCCCCTTTTAACTGGTGACAACGCGTAACGAGGAAGAGGGTGGCGAATTTATTTCACCCCCATGAATTATGGGCACTGCATCGAAGGAGAAGTTTCACGAAGAAAACTGGCACATCCTAAGTGGTGGCATCTTTTTTTCGTACAATGAAACATCTTTGTTCGCGATACGATAAATCTACGCCATATAAAATAGAAAGCTACCGCACGTTTTTTCTCGATAACCATTCGCTTATCGAAGCTCCTTTTTATCTTGGACAATTAGCAACATTGTAAACCGATTTTTTATATAAATCTTATTTTAACGAAGCAGTAAAATGTAAAATCGTATACGTATTATTATGCTTTTTTTGCAACTACAAGAAAACTCCTTTCAATGGTTTGATATCTCAAGCACTTGTTGGATTTCTAATGGATTTATGCAATTCATCTCTCAGAATCGTTCTTTATTTGATTTTGTGTAATTGCAAAATTAAAAGGTTTATTTCAACGGTTACAACTTATGGTAACAACGCTCTGTATACAGAGAAAAATAATTGGAATTATATGCAAATAGAATTTAATACTTCGTTTCTTCGTCGTTGTGGGATCGTTTCGAATCACAATTTCGTAGACACTCGAGGACACTCGTATTATTCGCTGCGAATAATTTAATGACCTTCATGACACGAGAAATTGCAAATATTTGATATGTATGTACATATATACGTATATTGTTCTATAGGGTCTACAATATTCTGCATCAGAAGCAAATGCTATTTCACGATAATATTCACACGAATAATTCCAAAGAATTGGAATTATAAAATAATCCTTTTAATCGATTATAAAATAATCGTCTTTTTCCGTTTAAAGGGGGGTTGCAAAATTTGTAAAATATCGTTTGCACCATAAACATCGTAACACAAATCTACACGGTTATGGTAATGACAAGTTAATTATTAAATAATAAATATCGTTTCGTTGAAAGACGTAAACGTAACGTAAGTACAATCTATACAAAGGGTAAGAAAACATTATGCAAATTCACCCTCGAAGTTAGCAATAAAAAGAAATACCAAAATTGATCGCAGGCTCACCAATTCACGTTCGATCATGCATCACTCGATTATCCATACAGATGATCCTGGACAGGTACTCGATTCGTCACATGGTCACAAGAACAGATTCATCGACGGTCGCAAACAAGTCGTGGCCGTTGGATTCGTTCGCATCGTGGTTAATATTGAGCAACAGAAAATTCTGGTTATTATTGAATCACCGCAGCAAGAGAGACACGGGTATGGATGGTAATATCGTCGATCATGGTTAACGCGTACTTTGGAAAGACACGAGAAGCACGTGGCGAAGCCACGGCGCGTACTGGCTGCCACGTACAGGACAGCTGACGAAGGGTGGCAACTCGGCACTTGCCACCCAGCGCTTTTCCCCCTTTCTCTCTTACTCGTAGCCCGTATCACTTGTTCCCGGTTTGTGATCCCCCACCACATTTGGCGAATTGATCAGACAGATAAGATTGTTGTTAACGTCTTGTGATATTTCGTGACTACTTCATTTCTCTCCAATGGGGCGACAGGCAAGGGGCGGCAAAGAATGGGTTGCTGGCATTTTTGTTGTTCACGTTAGTACGGAGATACGAACAAGCGTATATTTCATGCATGTTTTCAAATTCTGACAAACATTTGCCATCCTTCTTTTTCCTTTATCGTGGTAATCTTGTTGACCCTTTTCAATTCTTCCTTTTATTGTCCTGTTTTATGAAGGCGGAGATAGCCTTGGCGATTTGCTTATTTATTATTGACGACAGTGGGAAGCCACGTATGTACACACGGGTGTGCTTTGCTTATTTTACAGAGGTATTTCGAAATTGGGATGCTTGTCATCGTGTTCGCTTCCAGTTTGACGGACGTACTGACTCTCTCGAATTTTCCTTCGTCTTTTATAGAATGCCAGGGTTGAAAATGTATGGTAGTTTTATTATTGACACTGGTGAGAGATACGTATGTACCTTATGTCTGTTTTATGAGATTTCTTAATCCTAATGTATTTCTTTCTTCTTTTCCGAATTCAGAGTGTTATCCAGCGTAGGTGAAGTACAGTTAATAAAAAATGAAGGAAACGACGATTTGTTTTATAGATGAGGGTTGGGCGATATTTTATCCCGATCAAAGCCTTTTCCTCGTATATTTACAGGATAGCTAATTCAGAAAGAAAATTTTAATAATAATAATATTTAATAATTCAGTATCTGCATGCTCTGCAATATGTACTGTATTAAGTTATTGCAGTTTACATACAGACATTGAGCAAAATATTGCATTTAATAAGTGTCCCAAAATTCCACAATATTCGCGGTTCGCATACATCGTCATTCCTTGTGGGGTGTGTTAAGAACGAGTATTAAGTATAGAAGTTAAACATACATCAGAGCGCAGTGAAGATAAATACAGCGAATACACATTGTCTATTCTGATATTACAACTTCGCGTATATTGAAATTATTACAGCAAAACTGAAATAACAAATCCGTCGCAGTGTCGTACGATTTATATATGCACATATAAGCACACAAACGGTCTGAGTTAGCAGTTGACACGAATTTATACGACATTACAGTATTGTCCATCAAATTTCCATCACTTCTGCCGAATGTTGGTTTTAATTAGCATTTGGGTAGGCAGTAAAATGTAACTTTGGATATTATCCTCATATCGCAGAAACATAAAGGTACGTGTATGGATATACTGGATATGGAGTACTATTATAACAGATAATTAAATATAAGTATCATATACATACATATATTATAAGGTAATTATTACGAAGCTATACACACAATAAAACATGTCTCGAAATGTGAGCAATTTTACACGAAACATATTAAATTATTAATACAACTAAAATTGAAGGTAAAAATAAAGGCGAATAAGGTGACCATCATATTCTGGTTCAGCAGAAATTGCACTTGGGTCTCGTTAAAAAATTACAATCCATGGAGGTGCCATGGCATTTGTGCGCGAAGTAATCGAAGTCAGCAGAGCTTGAATTCATTGCAGCAGGAAGAGATTTCTAGTTGGAGATCCATTGTTGACAGTGCATTAGCAGTCTTCTGCGGTTCTACGGCACTCCATTCAACGCCGGAGTTTTCTCGATATCCACTCGACAATGGGACTATCGATATAAGGCATTAAACGGAAGTTATTAGATTCGGACAAATCTTGTCAGGAGGGGGACCGCCGCGAAATATATAAAAAAACATTTTCGATATTGAGTTATGTCTTCGTGTGTTTGAAAGAAATTTTCCTACAGAAAGCTTGATCATTTTTTAAGCGGGTAAAGTGTTTCGATAATGAGATATTTCTATAAATTCCGATTCCAACGCGTTGTACCGTATTATGACATAATTCGAGAGGCGATACCTATCTACCTTCTTTTTAGAAATCATTGTTGATCCACAATATCCGTAGAGAAATTTGTTTGCTGGTTCAATGTATAATTTGGCTTTGTAAAATATTTTTTGCGCATTTGTGAATATCTTTGCACGCTATCAGACATTTTACACAAAAAATGAATTCTGCGATCTACCATTTCTTTGACTTTCATACCTTCTATGTTACTGCTTTGAATAACGCTATACACTTTGTACATATGTATAAGCGGAATTTCAAGCACGCCACACCTTTGCAGAACAAAGTTTCTATTCTAGTCAAACGGCATATCACGGCAAGAAGAATGTTATTAATATGAATCATAATTTTTCCGCGAGCACTGTAAATAAATATACGTTAAATAGACTTTAATGTTTCAATGCTTCTTTGTGCGTGTAGTACAAGAAAAAGAATCTAAGAGTATAGCATTTTTGTATCACTGTTAAAAATGTACCGTCCAGTTGAGATAAATTAAAACAAGCTTGAAATGCACGAAGCATTCACGTTAATGTAACAACACCTTTAGTACGGGGACATTAAAGATAATCCGGAGACAAAAAAAAATGCATCCCTCGATGGTACATTAATGACGCGGTTGTCGTCTACCAAAATCGCTGATATCTTCTTTTCCCTGGTTCTCTTGTACCAGTCGTTTCTTGTACGTGCTTTTGTCACCGCCTCCTTTACACTCTTTTCATTAAATCGTTAAACATCGTCATCAAGGGTCCCCTTGTGTCGGTCTTTCCTTGCGCGAAAAATTACAACACAGTTTTAAGTTTAAGTGAAGAGCATCTACGTAAAACCGCAACTGATGAACAAGTTTGATAAAATTCTTAAAATTCTTGATTCATTTTTCGTATTACATTAAAAGCAATATAAAATGTGACTATCTAATTCTAATTGTTCAAGTATATTATACACCGTATCCACAAGCGTTGCTTGACAACAATCTACCTGAAACTACTTGTAACACGGAATAAATAAGCAGCTTTCACACGGTACACAACTTCAATCACAGCAAACCACCTTCATAACGGCCCAATAATGTCGCCAATAAAATTATTTCGAACGACACCGCGAGGAAAAATAAAGCAGCACAGACACCGTCATCGATTTGAAGCCTCGTTATCGTGTTATTAACGGAGAAGCTGGGGAACCATATTTCCCGAATCGAGGTTGCCAGCTATTACTACTATTTACCTAGCTTTTTGCCGATCGAAGTACCTGTAAGATCTCGGGGAATCGGTAATTTAATCAGGAAATCGGTCTTTCCTTCCATCGATTTTAGTGGTAGTTGTGATCGTCTCCAGAAGGAATGCAGTCGATCTACCCTTCCTCTTACCTTCTTTTCCTTTTCTGCCATCGTATTTTTCCTTCTTCTCGACGGCAAGTTAATGGTAGATTTCACAGTGAAATCGTCAGACGTAATTCTCGTAGTTTGCAGCGTGCACAGAAATCTTATCGATTGACTACATTTCTACTGTATTTTCTCAATGAAAGCGAAATTTCTTTTGTCACAATGATAACGTTTAATGACCCTCTGCCCATTCATTGATACGTTTCCCAGTGGAATTATTTGGTATACAGGGTGTCCCGTAACTACCGCAACATCGGGAAATAGCTTTTCGTTACTCGAATACCCTCGACGCCCCGTACACTATCGAGCATAGTACAGAAGTAGGTACCAGAACGCGCGGTGTACAGGCGCTTTAATTGGGCAGTGTTTTTGGTTAATAACTCAAAAACGAAGCTTCAAACAACATTTTGGTCAAGGAGAAAGTTGTTCAGAACCTCCCCAGTTACCCCCCATTTTCCGATGTTGCGGTAGTTACGGGACAGCCTGTATTTATATTCGCAATCTAAATGATTCACAATGCTGAAGGTATAATTGTTTCCAAGTGTTTCACCGTTATCCACTAGCCCCATATAAAATTTTCGAGATTAGATTGATCTCGACCGGATGTCAAAAAGGAAGATATCGCCCGCCTATCGGAAGAAACGCCTCTAGGATTCATTTACGATTTCGAGGGGATCGTCAGAGAGTATCTGGTGATCCAGAAGAAATACTGTTTCTCTGATAACACGTTTCGTGCACTTTTTGCTGCTCTGGCATGGTGCCATTTTATGGAATTTTGGGCTGCTTTCGATAATCGAAAACACCCTAATATTATAGATGCGGTGGAACACATGTATTGCCGTTTATTAAACGTGTTATTATTAAATATCTGTTGAAAACCGATTTGAGCAATATTGCAAACGTGGCATGCAATAAGAATACAAATAGAAAAAGGTGCTCTTAATAATAGTACCTTTGCTATCTTAAAATAAATTACGAAAGCAATAGGTAAATGAAACCGAATGAGTGCTAATATTCAATATGAATTTGACAAAATGTACGTATAATCAAAGATAAATTGATTCTTTGCGTAATTCGATTTGGAAACGTTACTTTGTTAAACTCGCTAATATTGTGCCTAACATTCGTAGAACGAATATGTAAATTGAACGCATAACCCGGGTAGAAACTGATATCAAATGCTGATATATCCATAAAAGTGAAAGATTTATTTCCAAAGTTGCTGCTCTAAAGATATCATTTTCATTGTTGACCAGAAGAATATATTCAGACCATAAATGTTACGGGTAAACTTTCCCTACGATGCAAAAATATTTGACAATTTTACAAACAGTAAAAGAATTTGAAAAACCCGTCCAATCGATTCCATTAATTCGAGTGAATGAACTAATCGTCAAATATAGTGCGCGTTATAATACGTTCTGCAGCAGGAATAGCAATGACTTTTCCTATGCAAATAAATAAACAAATAAGAAATAACATTTTTACAGCGTCGTATTCAAGAAAGACGAACGCAAAGATTGAGTAAACGCGACTCGAGCATTACGTATACAATTTTATTACCAATTACTTAATACTTATTCTTAGTTATTTACAAACAAAAACTATACAAGAAGTTGAACTGTTTCAATAGCAGTACACAATAACCACCCTCTTCTCTGCATTCCATTCTTTGAAAATACCTTCAAACTCCTACAAACAATATACCAATAAATAATGTCGAAAGTCCTTAATAGCAATCACATGATCACATCCGCCCTGAAGAACTGGGTCACACCGGAAACTAAAAATTCGTGGTTCACGTGAACAATTTGTAGCAAAAAACGGAACAGAATCGAAGATACCGAATCAAACGGATTTTAACAGCGCTGGGTTCTTCGAAGAAGCTTGAAGCTCGCCGTTACCTCATCGAGGATGTATTAAATCGGATATAGTCGTACGAAGGGTATAAAGGTGAAATGTATTTCATCGTAGATGCCGGAGGGTTCGTTCGAAAGGTCTTGCCGCCGTGTTTCCGGATCGGATGCGTGCCCGCGAATTTATCCGCTGATCGGAATCGGCTCACGAGAGAGCGATAAAAGATGGACGACGAAAAACAAGGATGCGGAGGTACACTCCGAGTTAAACGGAGAAACACCGCATCAAGAGCGCTCCAAGATGGCAGCGTCAGCAATATTCAGGATCTTCTTTGTCCCGTCCTCATCATCCCACCGCTACACCGCACCGTCTCTCTTTCGCTCTGCCTACACTTTGGCTACGACCTCCAACGCAGCCACCCCCTTTTCGCCTTACATCCCCGATAACCTATATTCGCCGTTGCAGCCGCGGAACTTCAAGGAAAGAATTCCCCTCTCAACCTGCATACACATTGTGACGGCAGCCGTCGCCTTCCGACAACGGTGGAATGAACCCGGAAATTCCGGAGAAATTCCGTCACTGTGGGTAGCCGTGCCTTCGTTGGCGCGCTTGCCGAAGAGAACAACTCTCTTTGGACAATCGAATCGGCCGACGATGTAATTTGTCGAGTCTGCGGGTAAGAAGGGTAGTTTCACGGGGGAGAGATGAACGTGGAAAATGAATGCTTGGCAAAGATAGATTATTTACAGAAACTGATATTTCATCGGATGCGGGCATCAATCTTTCGTGATTGGTCAGGTTTCTTACAATATACAATGTAGTTTGCAAATACCGGGAAATCCACTGATCTTTGATAGTTGTCGCGAGTATGGACAATAATATTGTCCGATTATATAGTTTATCTCATATGATATATCATTATGGGGAATCCATTTAATCTGGCCTTTGCTTGAGTACCTATTTTTTAACTTTATAAATTTGCCTGTCCATGGCATCACATACATTAAATATTGTTCATCCTTGAACGTATTAAACAATTTTTTAAATTTAATAAATATTACAAATTTAAAAAAAATTATATACCGCGGTATGCGTAGATAAACAGTGAGTATGACTTTATTAAGTAAGGTAATATTGCCAAACACAATTCTTTTACATACCTACATATTTGTGCCACGTCAACTAGATGCTTATTAGATTATTATTATACAGCAGTACGATGACTTATAATCTTTGTATTGTACACAAACTATCAAATAGCATTATTGATAACTATTGCACTATTAAATCCTTTAATCACTGCCCCCATAAATATTGAGTAAAGCAAACTATTAAGGAATGAACAAAGAATTTTTACCAAAAACTTCTTCAAGTACGACAGTGAAAGTGAAATCGTGTAATGCGATAGCCCAACGCGTGACAATAAGATCGTTTTCCACAAAGCGTTTTTCACCTCCTCGCCAAAACGAAATCTTCTTGTAGATCGTCCATGGTATTCGCTTTATCTCGCGAGCATGCAAAACAGCCAAAAATTTCACTTTTTCCAAAAATAAACCGGCCTCGAATTATGAACTCCTAAAAGCATCATGGAGCGCCGTTTTTTCTTGAAAAGAAAAACACGCGCGCGAGAGCATCAAACTTATAAAAAAAGATTGAAGAAAAAAGAAAGAGTGTAAGCTGAACGCGAGTTTACTCGGCTGAAGCCTCTTTACCTAAGAACTTTCGCGGAGTGTTTCCGATGCTTTTCCACGATCTCGAGTATATCTCACTATCCGTTCGTCGCTCCAGTATTACTGAATCAAGCACTGATTAATTTCATTCAAAACGCCAGCCCTTTATCTCGTTCCTCGAGATATAAATTGAGGTTGCTGTACAATCGACCAGAAGAACGACTTCGTTTCATTAAAGGGTAGTTTCACTCAAGTTTCTGTTTAAAGATAAACTGCATAGCACAAGACTAACAGTTTTTAGTCTGATTTTACCATTGCAATTAAAGTAAAGTGTGAATAATAGTCTTCAATATTGTGCAAAGTAATAAATTTTGGAAAACGCGGAAGGATCAAAATTATTCTAACGAGTCAGGAAACAATGATTATTTCCATCCAAATGTTTGTTCAAAAAGTGTACAGACCAAACAAAAAAAAAAATAGCTAAAGTCAAGTAATATGAAGAGGACTGCTCAACCAGAAATGTGTTCCGCGTATTGCGTTTTACTATAATTTCATTCCGGTCACGCTATTTAACATTCGTAAACGTCGTAATAATATGTTTGCAAGAATGTATGCCATGCGATATTTATTAGCATCGCACTTAACGAATGAATTGCTTTTTCAAGGCACATTATCCTCGCTCTTATATATTGTAGCTCACATATCCGCGTCAAACCAAGTGTTTAAATTGGCCTCTTTCCTTTATACCCCACAGGGAGAAGTCAGCGAGGAAATAGCCGCGTGCACTAAAATTCTCTGCTGAAACGTTTGATTTCGATACGAATCATCCTCTGGAGATTTACTATTGTATATCTCTATCTTGGAAAGCTCTGTATCGGTTATGCAAGACTAAAGGTACAAAAACAATTCGTCACTTCTTATAATTTTCGTCGTTCTTTTGCAATTTCTTTGATCCAACATATCTGCCGCAAAATTTCTTACAAAGAGACAGAATTAGCTAAGAAAAGAACAACGCTTTTCTTTTGCAGTGTTCAGCCGGGTAAGCAATGCGAGTGGATGGTAATCAATACCGAGCTTCGACGACTTTCTCATAATTGAAGGTATTCGGACGTTACTTTGGCCAATAATTATTAGAATATTATCTTATTAGAAAGTAGGAAATATCAATTAATATATTATAATCAAACTCGCCCTTTTGATTTATGAAATACTTTTTACAGTGTGT
Source organism: Nomada lathburiana (assembly GCA_963667235.1). Taxonomy (NCBI): domain Eukaryota; kingdom Metazoa; phylum Arthropoda; class Insecta; order Hymenoptera; family Apidae; genus Nomada; species Nomada lathburiana. The sequence continues at coordinate 705,390 of OY763897.1, read as the reverse complement.
AATGCAAAAAAATTAATCAACGGAGAATGAGCTGTCTTAATTTTTCAACAGTGAAATTTTTACAAATTTACAAAAACAATATTATCTGTTGTAGAATTCATACAACACAGAACTGCATTAATAGGAAGGTATGGGAATATATTGTAAAAAATTATTAAAAAGAAGAATAAAAATACAGAAACTGAAATATCCATACCTTGCCGCCAGCAACAAGCGAGAAAAGGGTACGACCAAATACGGAGCCGCGTTTAATTTGCAATATTTCATGTTTGCGTTGCCCCCGGTACTCACGAAAGTCTTCTACTTTCCGGAAAACCCTTCGCTTCATCATCTGACAAAATGAATCCGTGGTCGTTTGTCAGAGCACTGCGAAAAAAGAAATGACATGTGTGAATTTCACTGTTCAAGTACCTATGTAAAAAGATATCCTTTCTACGTTAAATAAATACTTAATGAGAAGACAACAAATTTTGCATGCCCCAGAAAGGAACGAACATTGAAAATAACAAGAATGAACAAAAAATAAAGACACAGTTTAGCTGTTAAAAATGCTTTTTAATTAATATGTTCTGTCGATAGCTCAACAAAATTCTAACATTCTTCAGAAATAGTACGATATGCCTGCAACTGGTGGGAAAACTTTTATATTGAATTGGTATCTTGCCTTGCAAACAAATTGAACTTACTTTTATGAAAAAGTTTCGCTTGGGTGAATATCCTGAGGTAAATGTACATATACATTCAGACTAAACATATAATAGAATTTGGAACATCTTGAATATTACTTTCGTATATGAAAACATCCTGCAGAATTTACAAAGATTTAAAAAAATTGTATATCAACTCTGATAGGTTTTAACTGTGTACAACGTCATATGCAAAATATGTTACACAAACACAGTTTAAACAATTTTTTTTACATTCTTTCAGCGAAGCAGTTTTTCGATTCACCTGTTGCTACAGGATTTATATACACTTCGGCAATACGTACTTTTTTTTAACCGACTTTTCGTTTCATGAAACATAAATGCATTTCAAATATTTATACATGCTATGCCCCAACTGAATAGTTTGATTAAATAATTGTATATCGTTTTTTCAGAAAAAAGACTTCACTTTATTCACGCAGAATTTTCCCGACCAAAAATGTATCTCACTTTTCGAGCCCTGTGGGGATTTCGTTCATATTTTTCTGTTTATCTCGCAATTGTTCGCCGATCTGCTGGCATAGCCTCGATCGTAAGTCAAGAATGCAGTCTAGCGAAATGAAGATAAACCTGTGACGATTGATCGCGAACGCTATCGAGTGTTCTCAATATCGTATTTGACACCTGACTCTTTATCTGCTATTCTGCCTATGCGTTCACTTCGTATCGTGTAAGCCTTTTTTTTTTTAATAGATAGTTATCTTGCGTTCCAAATTTATCACAGCACACAACTTGTAAATTCAGATTACGATCGCCAATTATCGATATATTAATCAAATATACACCGTCCAACAAAATAATGGACTCCCGTGAACAATACAAATTGTACTTGAAATATTCAATTGGAAAAGGGTATTAGCAATGTCGAGAATTGGGTAATGTATACAGTTTTTTAGTATCACACGTGAAATTTAACGAGGTCTGTATAATTGAATTTTTCAAAACCTCCACTAACATTCAAATTTGTAGTTGCGAGTTATTGAACTACATCACTGAAGAGTGAAAGTGATAATTGTAATTATAATTACTTCAATGTAAAATAGAATACATACATATAAAAACTGTGTAACGTTGAACGAGTCATGATATTGTTACCGAATAATTAATATACATTAAATAAATATACTTTTGTATGCTGTTGACGCGCGACCCTTCATAAAGGTGACGCTCAGCACCAACTTTTCCACAGCCAGGTATCGCGGCCCATACAGGTACGCACGCACGTGTGGCGCGACCAGGCTATTTTCTAAACGGTACATCAAAACAGTCAGCGGACCTCGGTATTACAGCGAGAAGAAAACGCACCCCCATTCCCACTCCTTTCCCTTAACGTCCCCACCAGCTCTCAAGTAATTTCCAAACCCCAATCGCAATCAACTATTAGAAACTTTTCCTCCGACGCCCACCAATTCATCCACCAATAGTTTGCGAATATGTAAAAACCGAGGTTACATTTGGAGTAACATAGACTCCAGCAGCAGAACTTAACTAGAACTCGAATAGAACACACTAAAGCTAATCTTAGCACTCTGATACAAGTAACACATACGTACAACTCTAACAGAATATCTATAACTAGTGTAACATTCAGAATAAAACGCATATATTTCAACGTGTATATAGTAACTTACAACTACTTGGTATACTTGGAATTCTTTACACCTCTATCACATCGCAATCATCACTAAGCGTGGTCGTAACGGGTCTGGACACACTCGAACTCGAACTGCTACATATGCCATTAAGTTCCCACTACTAGGTTAAATCCTTGTCTAAAAGTTAAGATTCACTAAGCATGTAAAGTAATTTTCGCATTATTTCCTGTTCAATCGAAGAAGCCAAGCCGGTTCCTACGAGAAAGTGTCCTTTCCGGAAGATCCGGAAATTGTGAAATGCCTCAACGAAGACATGATGGGAAACGTTGTTGCAGATGGGACAGGATCCCGGCGAGTTCTCGAAATCGATTCTCGTTCGACAGTCTTGACTTTGGCATGATTCCAGAAAACAGCCCTCCCACGCATAGAAAGATGTCATACGACGAATTCTCATAATGCATCCTCCCTTCTGTCGTCTCTGAAATCCTCTTCACGCTATTTACAGAATTTCTGTACAAATTATATATATGTTGGTATAAAAATCTGAAATAAAATTTGTACAAGCTTATGCTTATTCAAGACTTCATGAACTTGGATAAGTTTTATCTTGGTGCTTTTCTTGTAGAAAATTGCAAGTCCCAAAAGGCAACCGTTTTTACCCATCCACGTAAAGCAAGAAGATCAACACTGAATTTCAATATTACCCAAACGTTTTGTCGACAAATCACACGGATCCGGTCTGACGAATGGAGGCAATTTATTCCGACTATCACTTCAGTTAGTCCCATGACAAAATCTCTATTTATGTGATTTTTCACTGAAAACGTGTCTTTTAAGAAGCATGTACTTACGTATTGTACACTAGGATATATACATATATGTTTTCGATATTAATACTTTCGGCAAAACAGTTATTGAACCGTTTAAAATTTTGAAATTGAACCAATTTCAATTTTATTCCATTTTACGTATACTACCACATGCTTCAATGAATAATTAATTTATTTGTAATTTCTTTCCAGAAGAACGAATAAGTTAAATTGTTTTTACTATGCACTTAGTATATAAGACGGTATTGCAAAATTCAATGCAGAAAATGTTCTGAACAATGTGGAAGCAAGTAACAACCAGTATAATCGAGAAAAGTTTCGTCGATGTATAATAACAAGTGAAATGTTACTCGAACGAAACCGCTAACGATTTCTTTAAGATTTCGACTGTACCTATTTCTCGAAGCCATCTGCTCCCGCCTCGAGAACGAATTGATACAAAGTACGTAAATGAAAAAGAAGCAACCAGGGTATACGTTTAACAAAGGCTCGATCCAATTCAATTTCATCTGGCTCTTGAAATCTTTGGGGCTGCTTTCTCAACACTTTCATTCTACTCACTTAACTTTGCTACTTATTTCTTTATACTTTACAGTTCAGACACCAATATTTATCGCTCGAAAAGACTTTTACACTTTCGTAATTCATATCTGTTACTTCATACGATACAACCATGCATACATGCATGCGTAACCCTTTAATAGTTTAATACGAAACAAACCAGCATACGAAACTGTGTGGAATTATACATGTATACCTCTACCTGTGTATACTACAGTGTGTTATGTATATAACGATTATGGACATTGATTGCAGAAAGAGAGAGATACAATTATGATTTTTTAAACATAAATTTTCGTAATTGTCATAGTTTTACTACGAGATGAATTTCCGAAAGATCACTTAAATCCGAGGCCTGTTCTACACAATGACCATAGCAATGAAAAAGCGAATGAAATGAATTAAAAATTATCAATATATGCATTTTCGGTACTCGCATAAAATATCTAAAAATAAATATGTAGGAATGCGAAGCGCCTAACGTCCGGGCATGTGTCGCTTCCACACGCACACGCACACACACCGTCTCCAAATATAGTGGAAATCGGCGGCAGATACCGATCACACAGAGCAGCATCGGCCCTTATCTTGACTTCGCCGCAGCACGAGCGTTGGCACTACAATGTTATCCGCATTAAAGAACATGTCGTGTGCGTGTGGAAGCAAATGCGAACGTTTAAGCTGGCAGAGCCATGCTGCTAACCGAACGAGCAACATGAATCGTACAAACGCAGAATATTACAAAATGTTCAAACGTAGGAGCAATAAATTGTTTTTAAAGATCCCCACATTTCACAGTGGCAAGTGAAGTTATCGTGAAGTGAAGTGATCGTGCAAGGATACTAAGCCGGTCGTAACATCAGCTGTTGAGTGTTGCCTAGGTCAGGTTTCGCACAATGTTAAGCAGGTTAATTCGTGGACGAATGGGTAAGTTTAACTAGCTTTTCCTAACATTATTTATGCGAATCGTTTGTCTTAAAACATAATTTATCCACCTGAAAACGTACTGATAGAAAAAATATTTTTTTCTCAAGTAATAAAACAGTTTATTCCTTTCGGATAATGAATAAACGTATCGAACACGGTTATTACACGACTTATTAGTGTATTTCTTATTCACGAATGACGAATAATTCCACATTATTCTTAACTAAGACGATTTGCCGCACGCTTCCCTCGGTGCCCTCGATGCCCCCATCACGACCGACCGCAGGTGATCGGTTCGCACCTGAGCGCGCGTCAGCCGATGCCCAGCGGGCGCTATCATTGGTCAGTGTTTTTCGTTAATAACTCAAAAACGCTACTATCCAGAACATTTGGGTCAAGGAAAAAGTTGTTTAGAATCACCCCAGCTACACCCTATACCCCGATGTTCCCTGAGTGTTGTGCCACCCTGTATATTCCTGTTACCAATCATATTACACTTGCACCGGCTTAATTTCTCGTAAAACTTCCAACCCCACAAATATTTTCCTTTATTTCTGATGGTATAATTGCATTCGCAACAATAATTACTTGTAAAAAGGAAATAATTGTGTGGTCTAAAAGAAAGGCGAAATAGTAGTAAAACATCACACGAGTTAGTGTCGACCAATCAGCGCCTTCGCCTGCTGGTGCTCGGTTTGCAAGGCCTGTATACCTGGCTAACTGTAAAGAGCACATTGGTTTGGGAGTTCTAGCGCGTTTCCCCCAGCGATGGTCAAGGGATTTATGATACGGCAATTACTATTCATAGACAATAGGCGTTGAAAACATGTGCCTTTTCTAGAATTGCTGCACCAATACAGCGGCAAAGTAGCTCTACTTTCATGTGCCCGATGTCTCTGAATAGAATTCAAAGGTAGCCGCATTATAAATCCGTAGGCCGAAAGCGCCATTGGCGGTGGAGTCGCGGATTTATCTCACCGTGATTCCCGCCAGGAGGATGCATATTTCCGCCGCGCTCGACACCTCGGCGCTGCTCTCGCCCAATGAAGTTGGAGAGACGTCCTGAGCCCGACGCTCTCGGCCAATCAAGCTGCAGGATCGGCGAGGAAGGAGAAAGGACGCTTCCTGTTTTTGAAAGCGTCGCTTGGGAAGCCATTCCTTGCGAAAGCGTCCGTTTGACTAGAACTAAGATCTGTTATTTTTTTGATACGTTGTTCTTTTCACTGTAGACTTCTTGTTAATTATTAATAAAGTCTATTCGTTTTTTTCACGTTTTTAATATTTATATGTGAGGTTATTTCTTACGGAGTTCCCCTCACATTTTGGTGACGCCGACGTGATCGGTGAATTAAACGTACATTAAAAAGTGTTAGTTTTGTGCATAGTAGTCATGGCTACTCCGCGTACACCGCTGTCCAACATTGCAGCTACTCCACGCACTCCGCAGCGTGAAAACGGATCCGATGATGCGATGGCGGAGGCGGAGGCGTACGTGAGGACCTTGGAGGTGCCCAGTTTGCCGAGAATCACCCGCGGCGACCGAGACGCGCCGCCAGAGAACGAAATTCACGCGAGTGAGTTTCGCAACGTGAAGCTGCCGACTCTTTGGCGCCACAAACCGCATTTGTGGTTCACGAGACTTGAGTGCGAGTTTCAAGCTTTTCGCGTGAGGTCGGACGAAAGCAAGCTCAGCGCGGTCGTGCGTCATTTGGATGACTCCCTGATGACCGTAGTGGAAGATTTTTTCATGGACCCGCCCGCGACGGACAAGTACGAGACGCTGAAGCAAATGCTTGTTTCATGTCTCTCTGTCTCAAAAACCAAGCGAAGCGACACAACGCGTTATTCGCGGAGATAGCAGCGATCGCTACTGCCCATCGGATCGGTCGCGCGCTCGTACTCAGGCTCGGTCGAAGAGTAGGAAACGAGCCTCGCGGTCAAGGGGCCCGCCGAGGCATTGTTTCTACTATCGGATGTTTGGGGAGCACGCTAGGCGCTGCACACCGCTGTGCACTGCGTCGTTTCCCCCAGCGACTCCGGGAAACGCCAACAACCTTCGACTCTAGGAGCCACCTTGGAGGGTTTGAGCATCCCCCGTAGGCTTCACATCTTCGACCAGTAGAGTGGGATCCGTTTCCTGATTGATACAGGAGCGGATATTTCACCCCTGCCGAAGAAGTTTGCAGGAAAGCAGCCTCAAGCTGCGCCGCTGCGGTTATTTGCAGCCAACAACGCCGTTATAAGCACCTATGGGGAGAAGCTGCTCGCGCTGAGTCTCGGATTGAGAAGGACTCTGCGCTGGAAGTCGCCGACGTTTCCACGGCGGTGATAGGCGCAGACTTCCTCTATTTTTTCTCTCTTTGTGTAGACCTGCGACGTGGACAACTTCGCGACCAGCAGTCCGGGCCGGACACGCAGGGACGCCTGACTTCTCCGGTTCACACGTCCGTAGACACCGTGCTGCCGGAATCGGCATTCCACCGATTGTTGCAGGAATTTCCTGGCTTGACGAACCCGTCAGCGCCAGCGCGCAGCACGTCGCAGCAGGTCCATCATCACATCGAGGCGCAGGGCCCACCAGCAGCACAGCCAGCTCACCGCCTGCCGCCGGAGAAGCGGAGCATTGCCAAGGCGGAATTCGCACACATGCTGGAGGCTGGGACTTGTCGGCCATCTTCGAGTCCTTGGGCAGCGCCAATACATATGGTGCCCAACAAGGAAACCGGAACGTGGAGGCCGTGTGGAGACTCTGAATGCAGTCACGGTACCTGACCGCTACCCCCTTCCACACGTCCACGATTTCACGTCCGCGGTAAGTCCATTTTTACCACTTTGGACTTGTCCAAGGCTTATCACCAGATCCCAGTCGCTCCAGAGGATGTGCCCAAGACGGCTGTTATAACGCCATTCGGCCTTTTCGAATTCCTGGCAATGCCATTTGGCTTGTAGAACGCATCGCAGGCCTTCCAGAGGTTCATCAATGTGGGAATTTTCTTGCTCTATTCTAATTATTTATTACCAACGTCTCTATTACAAACTATCCTCTTACACGTCTCTCCACGATCTGCCTTACATTCGTCCAAACGCTTCCTCCACGCATTCTTTCTCTCTCACACACACGCATTCGTTCACTCTCTTTCTCTAACGCTTCAAACAAAATACAATCGGTAGCCATTCGGTGGCACGTTCCGCGAGATCGACGCGCCGCCGCGACGCCGATTCCACTCTCAGCCCCCCCTTGACCATACATATGCCCTCATATGTATTCGTCACCTTTGCCACACAAAGAAATGTTCTCCATGCATTCTTTCCCTCTCACGCATTCGTTCTCTCTCTTTCTCTCACGCATCGTACAAAACACAATCGGTAGCCATTCGGTGGCACGTTCCGCGAGTCCGCCGCGCCGCCGATTCCACATCAATGCTGTTCTTTGCGACCTCGATTTCCGCGTTTATTACGTGGATGACATCTTGGTCGCCTCCGAGTCGCCGAAACAACATCTGGAGCATCTCAGGATCCTGTGTAAGAGATCTCGAGCTGCGAGCGCTCGAGCTGGGCATCTGGGGTATGTCAGCGCGGGACCCGATAGCGCACGTACCTAGAGGATACCATAAACAAGGCCCTTGAAGGCATTGCGTCGTGGGAACATGGGACAGCCCGCCTTTTTGGCGACCACGATGCAGCGCGGCATTCTTGTATCGATCGCCGATCGGAACAGTCCTGACGATAGTTGACCAGCGCATTATAATATTGTTATATATTGTATAATAAAGAAAGAGGTGTCTTACACCTGTTTGATAGATTGCAGGCTGCTGGGGTCACACTGGATGTCGCCAAGTGCATTTTCGGACAAGCGGAAGTGCGTTTCCTTGGATATTCACTGACTCTAGAGGAAATCAAACCCTTGCATGACAAGGTAAGGGCCATTGTTGATTTCCCTAAGCCTGAGACGATCGTAGATCTACGCAGGTTCCTGGGGATGCTGAATTACTACCGGCGATGCATCAGGCGTGCAGCTCACGACCAGGCGTTGCTGAACGATTACATCAAGGACTCGCGCAAGAACGACAGGAGGCCGGTCATATGGACCCCGGAAGCTGAGGAAGCATTTTCTCGGTTCAAGGGGTCTCTCTCCGAGGCCACCCTACTGGTTCACCCCCGTGTTGAGGCTGCGTTGGTTCTTACAACCAACGCGTCTGCATCAGACATTTGGATTACATCAGACAGTTCAGCATAGAACTTGTGTATTTCAAGGGGGCAACGAATTGGGTTGCCGATGCGTTGTCCAGGATTGACGCAGTAAACTATCCGGTACTCATTTCCACCGAGGATCTGGCTGCGGAGCAACAGCAGGATGAGGAACTAATCCAGCTTCTGGCCGACCCCCGACAGGTGCGGTTTCGAGCGTTCTCGATGGTCGGGTCGCAGCATCCGCTGTACTGTGAAGCAGCGGATGACGCCATTCGACCATTCATTCCGAGATGTTTGAGGAAACGAATCTTCGACTCCGTTCACGGACTCGCACATCCGAGCGGACGGGCAACACGCGAGCAGATTCAGTCCAAATTCATCTGACCCAGTCAAGCCGGAGATCTATATGCAAGATCTTCGCGAGAGGATGAGACGTATTAGTCCCAGACCGACTTCACACCACGTGAGGGTGTTTGGGGACTTCCCAAGTGTTAGGGAACTTGAGCAGCCTACTCACGTCTTTGTCAGGGACGATACTATTCGACGTCCATTGCGGTCGCCCTACAACGGCCCATTGGAAGTGTTAGCGAGGCCGAATCAGAGGCTGTATACCGTTCTGGTGAAGAACAAGCCGAGCAACATTTCTACAGAGAAGCTCAAGCCGGCGTATTTTTCTTTACCAGACCGTGTTGAGGAGACAGCTGTTCCGGTTTCTGATTCAGCACCACCACCACCACCACCACCACCACCGCTTCGTACCTATCCGAGCGCCAGCAATACACAACGTGACCGGAAGAGGGTAACATTCGCACCGTCTCTAGGAAGGGAGTGATGTGGCGACTCACTTACGCGCCATTGGCGATGGAGTCGCGGATATATCTCACCGTGATTCCCGCCAGGAGAAAGGACGCTTCCTGTTTTCAAAAGCGTCGCTTGGGAAGCCATTCCTTGCGAAAGCGTCCTTTGGACCAGAGCTAATTTTTGTTATTTTTTATACGTTGTTTTTTCACTGTAGACTACTTGATGATTGTTAATAAAGTCTATTCGTTCTTTTCATGTACTTAATATTTATATGTGAGGTTATTTCTTACGGAGTTCCCCACAGATGTTACACTATCGCGTTAGCCAGGCTTAATATCTAGTAATATCGAATCAACGATCGACGATATAACAGTAACTATCGATAGCGATAACAACTTAGGAGCGAAATTCGAAGTCGGATGAACATACGCGATAAATAATGCTACATATCATTTAGTACAAGTCGTAGGTAGTCGAATAAAAGGAAAGTCAGAGCATTCGGATCTTAGCTTGGAAAATTCTAAAGGCTGTTTTATTACAGGACATAAAGAATTAACTCTATAGAATAAGGTACTACCTCCGGAGGTAGTCGGACCCAACGATACCCTGTGCTGTTCGCCACATGCTCCACCGCTGAACAAAAGGGACCCTTCAACAGCCCCTCGACTCCTTGGCGCGCTTCCTCTGACTTTTGCGCGCTTTCGCGGGTTTTTCCGCATTTACCCTTAACGACGCGTTGCCACCTCCACGCACCCAAGAACGAATAGGAACCCCAACGAGACCCAACCCCATTGGACGAGAACGATTTCGTAGAAGGACCAAGGAACTCAGGAAGAGGAACCAGATCGGTAATGGAGAGAAGAAGCCTCGCAAAACAGTTCAACTTAAGCCTTGAAATAGATTAATATAAACTCTCATCGGAGATCAACGTTAGCCTTGAACAGAGCTACTTCGGCGAATTACTTGTACAAATCAACACAATTTCTAGAAATAATCAGTATCTTTTAACTCGAGCAGTGAACAAACATAAATCTTTATAAAAGTATAAGTTGTCTTTGAATATTCCGCAATTCCCCACAAGCAGAGCGGTTCAACGCTCCACGGGCAACCGAACCTACACAAACTCCCCATATCCCACCAATAGATACGCAATATAGATATAGATTTGATGTTCCTGGATTGTACAAGGGACGCGGCTCTACTACCGCAGGGGAGTATACGAACACAACACTTAATCTTCAGAGTATACAGGGTGTCCCGTAACTACCGCAACAGCCTACTTCTGTACTGTACTCGGTAGTGTACGGGGGCATCGAGGGTATCCCAGTAAAGCGTACGGCAAATGTTACATCGTCTTAAATTAAGGATAATGTTGAATTATTTGTTACTCATGAATAATTAGTTTATATCTTATTAATGAATAACGATGTAACATTTGCCGTACGGTTTTCTCGATACCCTCGATGCCCCCGTACACTACCGAACACAGTGCAGAAGTAGGCACCGGAGTGCGCGCTGTACAGGCGCTCTAATTTGGCAGTGTTTTTGGTTAATAACTAAAAAACAAGGCTTCAAACCACATTTTGGTCAAGGAAAAAGTTGTTCAGAATCACCCCAGCTACCCCCCATTTTCCGATGTTGCAGTAGTTACGGGACACCCTGTATAAACCTCTATTGTAAATCACTGCACGTGGTGCGAACGTACATATATACGTAACGTGTTACTTCGACGACGGTCGGAATGGTAAGCAGAATGAGCAATGGGCAGAAGTTTCGAGGCATGGCGCGGAGTTCCCTAGATGGGAAACTCATACGCCAGGCGACTACAGCGCCATAGTGCCTACATATAATTCTGTATAATGACTTTAGATGTCACCCCATCAAATGTCGAACCTGCCAATTTTCTGTTTGCACTACACCCGTTTCTTTGCAATTGCGCTACGATCGATTCGGAGTTGGCCCCAGGGGAGTCGAGGCCCTTAAGGGGGTAGACACGGGTAATGCAGCGAGCTGTATACCGACATAATATGGCCCCGAAACATGGGTTACAAGAATGCATCGTTTGTCCTTATATGAGAAGATTTTGAGCTCGGCGAGGGCTCATTCGAAAGAGGAAGGATGAATGCGGCGCGCTGCACAGCCCATTCAACGAGATTGTGTTGATATCTAATAATGAGTGTTCAAAGTGTAACCAAAAATCGAAAAAATACTAAAAATAGTTGCCGCAACGTATCAAGACCTCTGTCACGCTGTGCCACATCTGTTACAATTATAACCATCAGCAAAATGAATCGGTTCGAGCCGAGATGTTGATTCGAGCCGCGGCAAACTTTTTTGTAGGTTCGAGTCAACTTGGGGTTCATTTTTTTTACATTAATTTTTTTAAATTACTATTATATGCCAATGATCAATATTTTTTTACAAATACTTTAATTTAATATACGTAAATATGAAGTTGAAGCGCTTTTTTCTACCGTTTTACCAATTATGGTACTGTTTAATATTTCTAACATTTGGACGTGTATACACGTCAATCCAAAGCTCAAAATGTGTAACTCAAAATTTATATATGTGATATATATAATATATTTCAATATATGTGAAATATATTAACTATATGATACAATAATAATATAATTGTAATATAATTAAAATATATGTAAGATTATCGAAGGTGCTTGAATAGGTATTCAAATGATTATGTGGGCGTGTATGTGTTAAAAAGTTGTTTTGTTTAGCTCTCACGGGCGTAGTCTATACAACAATACAATGTCACCTGTAAGAATTCAAAACCACGGAAGGAGCGGATGAAGGTATAAAAAGAAGTTGTATTTCGCTATGGCGGTACAAGCTTAAAAATGCAACGTATTCGTTTGGAGGTCTGTGCAAGACTGCCTGCATGGACGGGGAAGTCCTTGCGCTAGCACTGTCCAAATTCCTTAAGGGCCCCGACTCCAGGCGCCATGACCTGTGTGCGTGCACTCACACAAACAAAGGAAAGCATGCACATATACGCCATGCGCGAGAGAGAGGCTCGATTTCGTAGAATCGATCCCGCGTCTCTATAATTGCATTAATGAAACTTTCACGGGTATACCACACACGGGTAGACTTCACCACAGCCCGGTTGCTATGTCTGAACGCCAATAAATTCATCATTCGTTCAGGAGAACGCTATTTCTGAAACTGGCAAGCTTGAGACAGACATCGATGTAGGCAACAATATGGCCGCTGCATCTTGACACATTTCACATTTCGCAAATATTGAACGATTTAATAGTTTATTCACTGCTAAAACCACCAACCGGGCTTCCTTGAACTAGCACAAGATCACAGAAATTCTATTTTTCACAATCTATCACTTCTGGAAAGCGGAGGAACAGTATTACGATTTGCACGCATCCGACGTAAGAATAGTTCAATGATTTTCCGTCGGAGGCGTTTATGACACATTTTAGCTAATTTGGCCAGGTTATCGTCAGAGTCGATTAAAATACAAATCAGTCGGTAAATGTAAGTTATAATTTTACACCACGAACGGCGATTCATACGTGAATACGTGATGCGTGAACACAGACGCAAGTAAAACATAGTTGCCGCAACGTATCAATAACTCTGTGACGCTGTTGTCACATCTGTTACAATTATAACCATCAGCAAAATGAATCGGCTCGAGCCGAGATGTTGATTCGAGCCGTTGCAAAAACTTTTTTGTAGGTTCGTGCCCCCCTCGGGTTAATTTTTTTTCCATAATTTTTTTTTAATTACTAACTATATGGCAATTACCTATATTTGAAAATGGAATAAGAGGAAGGAATAAACAATAAAAACACGTAATGATTTATAAATATATATTTATTTATGATGTAAAAAAATATATATGTGTATATATATATATTTATTTATATTTGTAAAAAAAATAATTGTGTGTTCTAAAAGAAAGCCGAAATAGTAGTGAAATATCCCACTGTTTGATACGGTACCACGAAAAGCGCTCTAACAAGGGAAGACTCTTAACTGGTCGACTCGGATTTTAATGTACTTTTGCAGGTTGCTATTACAGAGGCTCCTGATGGTCTACTATCTACTATGGTAAAATATTAGGCGTAGTTATTCAGAAACTTTAAAGATATTAACAATTAAAGTTACATACCTTCTATGTGATGCCATATGTAAGTTCAGATTTACATACGTATATTTAATGAAAATATTTAAAAAATGTTTTTAAAATATTGGTAAGCAAATATTGATCATTGTCATATAGATAGGAATTAAAAAAAAATTAATGTAAAAAAATATACACGAGGGGGATCGAACCTACAAAAAAGTTTGCACCGGTTCAGAAGCAATGGCTACGTATGGCAGGAATCGAAATTTCGGCTCGAGCCGATTCATTTTGCTGATGGCCAGGATTGTAACAGATGTGGCAACAGTGCGACAGAACTCCCAAATTATGTGATTTGGCAACTATGGCCTCCCACTCTCCGTTTATAATTATGCCTAATGACGTTAGATGTCACACCGTGAGTTTATAACTCTGTATAATGTCTTTAGATGTCACCCCGTCAAATGTCGAACCTGCCAATTTTTTGATTTCACTAATGCCCGTTTCTTTGCAATGGCGCTTAGATCGATTCGGAGTTGGCCCCAAAGGAGTCGGGGCCCTTAAATCCGAGGCCTGAACTAAATGAATCGGCTCGAGCGGAGATTTTGTCCCGTGCCGCCGCAAACTTTCCTGTATGTTCGAGTCCCGCACGTGTTCATTTTTTTACTTTCTGACTTTTTCTTAATGTAACCTTTGCTAACGCATTTGCGAAATTTTTCTGATTAAAATAAGGCCAAACACGATATAGTTTGAATTATATTTACTTGTTGATACTGATTAAATACGTACCATAAAGTCAGTACCAACAAGTAAATATAATTCAAACTATATCGTGTTTGGTCTCATTTGAATCAGAAAAATTTCACAGATACATTGGTAAAAGTTACATGTAGAAAAATTAATGAATAAAAAAGTTTCGTCATTGAATTAGTATGAATCACACCGATACTCCGGTTCGGATCATATTCCACTGCTTCCTCGTCGAGCGTCCCTATCGCCAAGGGGGATTCCCTCACGTGGAGGGGATGTCCATTTCTCCAGCTACTCTTTTGTTGCATTTTTGTCTTCATAATACAATGTATTGTTCAAAACTATCTCGTGACCATTTAGTCATATGTACGGGGCTGACTAGTCTATTGTGAACAGTTCGAAAAACTGTTTGCAGCAAATGTTTCTAACAATTGATTGGGTCTGATTTCGGTAAATGTATTGTAAGACTAATTTTAGGGTGAAATTACCCAGTGACGATTAAACAACTATTTATTCGTACTACTCGCTACTGATACAATATTCTACGGATCGCTATCCGTACGTTCTCGACGCTGGCGTTCTATAGAGTGTCCCGACGCTCCATCATGGGCGCCCCCAAAGGCGGGGTCGTCGGGCCCACGACGTAGTACGTTCAAGGGCCTGCTTTATGGCACCCCCAAATGTATACCGATCCCGCTCGCGTATCGGCCTCTCGGTGACATATCCCAGATGTGCATACTGGGCGCTCCGAACCCTCGGATTATCTTACATTCGGCCATCCTGACTATAAGTCTGTCCTCAGACTTGCTAACTGTGTAAACAAAAGAAAAGGGAACAACATTAATTCCATCCCAATGTAAAGTTCTAACATCAGGCAATACTTAGCTTTTGTATACGATGGCCCGGGGTTCATGACATCATTGCAGCGTGCTTTCCTCAAGCTGCCATTGTCATTATATCCTTGCCATTCCTTATTCGACATCGCTTGATACATGGATTGTTTCTTCTTCTTTTGTTGTAAAAATCCAGGGCCACAAACCCTGTCTGCTGTTCTTCGTTCCAGGGCCACAAACCCTGTCTGCTGCTCTTCGTTCCAGGGCCACAAACCCTGTCTGCTGCTCTTCGTTCCAGGGCCACAAACCCTGTCTGCTGCTCTTCGTTCCAGGGCCACAAACCCTTTTACGGATTCGGAATCGTCAACCCCAGGTTACGAGACCAGGACCCCAGAGCCACCAACTCTGTCCGCCCTCTTCGTTCCAGGGCCACCAACCCTTTCACGGATTCGGAATCGTCAACCCCAGGTTACGAGACCAGGACCCCAGAGCCACCAACTCTGTCCGCCCTCTTCGTTTCAAACAATACTTCAGGATTCCACTTAACCTGCGACGACCACTGGTTCGTACTGCCTTTACCCACTTCTCGCACCGTCGTGCCCCTTTTCCTTTTTGTACCCGCACATGCGGTTCCTCCAATTGCCAATGGCCGACCCATGGCTACAATTTTCCCTCGGAAACGTCGTCCTTGTCGTTGAGCATATAGCATTTCTCTGTGTCTTACACACAAGAATTGCCTTTTCTCGTGCGTTGTCTCCAACACTTCTATGCTTCCACCAAGCATCTCTGCCGACCATTGCCAGCCAAGCCCTGTTTCTAAACAAAATAGTAGCAAAAGCCTAAAGTCAAATCGTCACAGTTGCAACGCACCGACCCTCCGTCTGGCCGTCGGTACGCGGCCCTCGTGGCAATAAAACAGACCTCACTTCCATGTTTTATTACCATATTCTTTCCTTTTTTTTTTTCGCAAGGCGTAGTCAATTAGGATGGTACACACTTACCACACAGTCGCCAATCGCTTCTACCCTCATTGCTTTGTACTTACAAAACGTAGACCATTCCTTCTGGGTACCACGTTTTCGTACTACCAAAAGCAAGTCCACCGCTGCTTCCCAAGGCTCTCTACCTCGGGTATCCTTTGTTCCTACCGGTCCCTGATACCTCTCTCCTTCGCTCCAACATTGCTTCCTGCATTTCCTTGTTTAGAAGGAAACAGCAAGACACGCCTCGCATCAAAGAATGGTTTCCTAGCCGGCGTTTCCCTTGATATCCACGATTGCCACAAACAAATCGCGAACTTTTGACGGCGGCCATTTTTCCCCTCAGTGGTCCTCCCGCGACATTCTGCAATCCCTGGCATAATGTCCCATCTCTCCGCAGGTGTAGCATCTCCTCTCTGATCGCCTCTTTCCTCTCCGCTCGTCGTCGTTCGACGGCTTTCCTCCGTCGAAGATGGCACATGACCGCTCTCCTGAAGCGCTGCGGGGGGGCTCCATATCCTCGTCGCGCTCGGGCATGCACCCCAACGAATTCATAAATGCATACAGTTTGTTTGCATCCTGGTGTTGTGCTGACCGTACCGCACGGGCCACCGTGTCGTCCGGTATGCCCCCGATCACCATATCGACCAGGTACTTGTCCGGTATTTTAACGTCCAATTTTCGTAATTTGGCCAATTTCTGGAAACAATAATCTCCCAGGTTTTGACCAGGCTGCGCTTCATGCAACGCGGCTTTCTTAAACAGGCGGCAAAACGGCACTGTCTTTCGAAATTGGGCTACCAATAAAACTTTCGTCTCCGTCCAAGTAGAGGTGATACGTCGACGTGTATCGTACCACTCCCTCGCGTGGCCGCGCAATCGATTCGCGATCAACCTCATCACCGAGAGATCGTCCCACTCGTATCGTTTTGCGAGGTCGTCCACGTGTCTCACCCACTGATCAATCACTAGATCATCCTTCGCAGGATCGAAAGGCGGGATGAGCAACTCGTCGCCGGGACGGGCGTGTATAGGAGACCGCGCGCGCGAAAAGGAGCGGCTACTGAAGTCCATCACCATACGCTCCAGTCTGCTCAGACGATCGCCGACGGGAGAAACTTCTTCTCGCCGACCGCGTCCGACGGGCACCCGCGAACGTGCCGACGAATGTGACCGCGGCCGGGGCCCGGAACGTAGAGTCTCCTCGAGGATACGTTCGAGGCGTTCGATCCTCGACTCGTAACCTTCGCGTTCTATTTCTCGCGAACGCACCGGTTCCACGGGCGAGATATCCGGAGAAGAGACGCGTTCTCTCCTCTGGCTTTCGACGGATAGACTTCGATACGATTGTCTGTCCATTTCGCCTGGCTCACTGCTCACACACACTCTCAATATAACTGAACACAGTAGCTTCACGGACACAACCGCGTAAAACCAAAACGTCCAAAATTGTGCCGTAGCCTCACCGACTCGTAAAAAGGAGCAACGAATTCCACACGAGGTCCTCCTTTATTACCACTTCCACCAACACAATCGCGTCACACAGAAACGTCCCAGATCGTGTCGTGGCCTTCCGTAAAGACACGTAGTGAATCCCACTTCTGATTTGTAAGACTAATTTTAGGATGAAATTACCCAGTGACGATTAAACAACTATTTATTCGTACTACTCGCTACTGATACAATATTCTACGGATCGCTATCCGTACGTTCTCGACGCTGGCGTTCTATAGAGTGTCCCGACGCTCCATCATGGGCGCCCCCAAAGGCGGGGTCGTCGGGCCCACGACGTAGTACGTTCAAGGGCCTGCTTTATGGCACCCCCAAATGTATACCGATCCCGCTCGCGTATCGGCCTCTCGGTGACATATCCCAGATGTGCATACTGGGCGCTCCGAACCCTCGGATTATCTTACAGTATAGAAGAGGGATTTTTGAATTGTTTTGAGCAGCAAACCAAGGTATACAGCAGGATAATTCATGAAATGCAGTACCGTCTCCTACAATTTAATATATAATGTTTGTCCAATAACTGCTTTGTAAGAATGGCCTAATACTCGAATCGAAGTCTCGATTAGGTATTAGAATAATTGCGTAGGCGTATATATATATTAACAAAGTATTCCGTTTATTAATACTGTGCTCTCTTGGCCGTAGTCTATACAAGAATGCCTTCCTTTGGCAAAAGCATCGGTCGTGAGGACGCCTACGTCACCATGGCCCTCTTTAACCATCTTAGGGTTCTTCCAAGAACAAGCTACGCTAGATAAGGACGGCATGCATCTACGAAACGCACATGGCCCGCCTCGGCCGTTCCTGTACCTCGAATATTCTAACAGCTTTCTGCATAGAACGTTTAATTATCTTATAATAAGCGTATAACCTTTGGTAACAAAAAGATGTCTAACCTAAACAACTTCGTTTTTTGCGACATCCAATATCCCTCATCTATTTGTTCTTTTCACTTATGATTTCTTACTGCAACGTAACATATTCTAGCATAAGTGTTGGTTTTATGCTTTGTATAAAACCCAGTTCAACAAAAATTATCTCTTATAGTTCTGAGAATATATTGGGGTATAGAATTCCAATGCTTAGACAAAAGTGTTTATACTAAGTAAGGGGGACCGATAGGATCCGAATGCTCCATGCTTCTCGTCTATATTCATTCGCTAGAGTTTCTCCTTTGAATAAGGACGTGCCTCCTTTTTCTTATATAAAGTAAAGTACTTTTATTAAACTGAACTGTGTATTATATATTATCACACTTTCTCATAATCTAGTTTTTCCAATAAAAAGCACATTTCAAGTAATTCAAATGTACTACCAGCAGACTCCGTTTAAATTCCTTCAAGTACAACGCAACATCTGACAATTTCTTTCCACATTCAGATTAGAATATCGAAATAACAAGCAGCTCCCTCTCGCCTGTCGGTATTACCATTTCGGTGCAAGAAGAAGCTGCTGTAATACCGACCTGCCAAATCGGAGAGGTCACGTGCCGTGTCTACCCCCTTAAACAATACCGTATTGGTTGTCATTCGTGTATAATTTACAATGATGGCCACTGACTGTCCAATGATACTCCAATTTTCCGCATAATTGTAAGCTGTCAATAGAAGTATATAGATATGTAAGAATGACCTAATACTCGAATCGAAGTCTCGATTAGGTATTAGAATAATTGCGTAGGCGTATATATATATTAACAAAGTATTCCGTTTATTAATACTGTGTTCTCTCGACCGTAGTCTATACAAGAATGGCCCTCTTTAACCATCTTAGGGTTCATCCAAGAACAAGCTACGCTAGATATGGACGGCATGCATCTACGAAACGCACATGGCCTGCCTCGGCCGTTCCTGTACCTCGAATATTCTAACAGATATGTTCGTCGTATTCTTGTAAAACTCGAAAAGTTTTAAATGCAAAGCAGCACTGGTTCAAATATTCAGCATAACCTACGTGCACTGGTAGATAATGAAGACAATGTTGGTTAAAATTATACGGTGCATAAAAATGAAATACATTTAATGACGCTGACGAATCATTAGATGATCCTTTGCTTCTTTGCTTTTGTACATCTTCAATCCTCGTGCAGGAAACTTTTTTGAATTTTACAGTTTTGTAGATAATTGAACTACTTGCATTGTATCATCTATTAATTTCTTCCTTTACCTGATCGAAGAAAAAAATCTAAATACGTAAAATAGAATAAATCGTAACAAAGTAAAAGAAATAAATAAAGACTGATGTTAAGTGAACAATAGGATCTTCTAAATTCTGAATTCTAGGTTGAACCATCGCATCGTGACGCGGTGTAGTTTGAATAAGATATAAATATCGTTATCGAATTTTTTTTTAAGTAAATCTATAGTGTAGATATACTGGTAAAGGATCTTATCCTTTGTATTATACTTTACATCTTACATTATTTTTAATAATTCTATTCACGTTATTGTGTGTTGGATTAGAATTATGTAGTGTATCTAACAATCTATAAACGATAAGAGAATGTGTTGGATGTGTTTACTTTGTACTAAAAGTAACTAATGCGTTGATGATAGGGTGATAGGATGAGAAAAATGAATATATTGTGCGAATTACTTCGATTAGGAAAGGAAAACATTGATTGGTGATAAACGATGTATTGTATGATGCATTATTTTGCGAAGAATACCGTAACAGTGCTTAGAAAATTATGAAGTAGAATCTTGATTAATCGGGTTAATCGGATAACAGTTATGTAAAAAAGGTTGTTATCGATAGAGAAATAATTGAAAGAAAATTGTTTGCAGATACCCATCGGTTTGTTAAAATGAGTTTATTTAAAATGAATGTTTTAATATCCAGGTATGTACTTTTAAAGTTGCACAGAAACGATTATAAATATATTAGCAGTGTATTCAAGGCTGTGGATATTCACGGCCTGTTTGATAGTCGCTCTAATGTATATACATATGTATAATACATGTACATAAATACATATCGCTTCCTTCATGGAATAACAATTCACTATATCATTTATAAATTTGTTATCCAGATATAATAATTAGTAAGCAACTCATCTGATTAAGATTAATATTTTATTCGTTTCTTCTACCGAATAGTATACATATTCAATACTAACGTTTCTTTAAATGGGTCACTTATTGTATACTACTTGTTGAGTTACAAATAATTCAATGTCAACAATATTTCTATTTTTCCAATACTTATATTGTTACACGTAGCTGCAAGAATGATTCATAAATGGTTTCCCGGTAGATTCCTAATGGTCATGTCCCTATCAGATAAAGGGTTCAAGCAGCTCAAACGATAATTCTAGTTTTCGCCAATCATCACCTTGTATCAAATCGAATAATATTCATAGTGGCACGTTACGACACGCTTCTGATTGGCAGAGCGCAGCAAGTGGCTGAAATTCTCTATATAAAGCGTGGAATGATCCCGTGCACAGCTATTCTGTAGTAGAATATCGTGGAAGATGGATCGTTGGCCTGGAAAAGTAGCTGTCGTGTCCGGTGCAAGCTCCGGTATCGGTGAAGCAATATGCGTGGATCTGGTGAGCCACGGTGTTATAGTGGTCGGTTTGGCGAGAAGATTGGATAGGTTGAAGGAATTGTCCACAAAACTGGTCAAAGACAAGTTTCATCCGATCGAATGCGATGTAACGAAGGAAGAAGATATACTAAAGGCGTTCACATGGACTGAGAAGCACCTTGGCGGCATTGATATTCTGGTGAACAACGCTGGTGTTGCAACTGATGGAGCGATCATTGGTAAAATATTGTTTATCTTCAGATTAATCTTTTGTAAATGTATTTTTTACTTGTATTTTGTGGCGAAGAAATTAGGTTCTTTGTAGGTTGTACTGATGTATATCGTGTATGTGGTGTATTTGAGGAAAGTTTGATTTGTACGATTTGATTGGTATATTTATAATGGTAATATTAATTATAGTAAAATGTATTTAACGTGGAAGATTTATTCGAGCCTGCTTATAGATCATTAGATGTTTAGTAAATTCGATTGGGGATAGATTTATGTTATATGTAATTACAAAATAAAAAGAACTAACAATAAGTAACTCGCTGTTCGTTCACAACACTGCGTTACAATAAATCTATATGGGCGAAAGTTCAAGGTTTAACGTGTAAAATAAAGTTTCATATCTGTGATTAAACATATCCTTTACGGAATGCTAACGTGGCGGACTTGTCTGCGCAATTACTAGAAACGTAACAGAAAATGTTGACACAGTTCTGCAAATGCGAAAGAAATCAAAACAGATATAACTCAAGTGGGATTTTCTAAAATATGTTTAAAGTTTTGTTCGATAGCTCGATAATTCTGACAATTTAGTCTTTAATTAATACGAACAAATTACAAAACTAATACACTGATAATCTAAGTTTACTGTCTGTTTCGAATTGTAACAAAATAGATGTAAAGTATGATGTTAGTGTTTTTTGAATATAAAATTGTGGCATTCCGATAGCTAGTTTGGGATGATAGTTCTATGAGCGAATGTTTTTTGTGCTTTATCATTTCGCTATCACTCTGCTAATCAACTGAGCATATAACGTTCAAGCGTGTCGGAAACATTAAGATAAATTTGTTATCAGAAAGCAAGAAAATTGAATTATCAACAAAAACGTAAATAACGCGAGCTACGTAAATTTATCTTCGCAGCTGTCTATATAGTTTTACCTATAAAACATTACTTAATTAAAAAAAAATTGCATAGCCTTCTGTTGTGTACAACAGAACTTTATACACACACGTGTTACATTCTGAATGTAATAAAAACCCAGCACATTTATACTCGCATTCCTCTTTCACAATTTATTGTGTTAGGGGAAAGGGGGGATCCTTTGGCTATTGCATTTTACTATTTTCCTCTGTGTATTCATAATATTATAACCACTTGCGTGATTAAAGCAACCATTGATAATACATTCTTCAACGACTAAACGTAATTCTTCGAACAATGCATAAACGTCTTGAATAATTAAAAGGAAAATAATTACATCGATAAAAAAATAAGTAACTGCAAATATGTTGCAACAGGATTTACATGGAACGCTCCTATCTTGAATTAAATGCATTAACACTAACAAATTCAATATAAAAAAAGTTAACAGCCGAGATACACGTTTTTAAATAATTAACCACAACCTGTATTTTTATACAGATAATCACCTTCAATCTTGGTTTTGTCGAACGAATAAAAAATATGCATCAAAGTAATAGAAATAAATTTATTTAGACTTTTCAATTATTATTGTATGCATCTCTTTTAGCAGTTGCGTTACTTATTGTGAAAGATACTGCAGGTGTAGAAGCACATGCAATACAGGTACAATTTCATAAAACTTGTTTTGTGACGGTCATCGATCGTGGAAAAATTGGCCTTGGACCGAACAGTGGTCTATACATGCATGTGTATCCGTATACATATAATAACCTAGCCAGTATTCTTAACGTTTGTACGTAATTCTGTATTTGTCCTTGCATAAAAGGCATTAGTGTAAGAATCCATAAAATATATTTCGAATATCAATAGAAACATAAAATCGACGAAGAACCTTTAATATAACAAGGCGTTTTACGAATATTTAGTTACGGAATTAAACTTTCCTACATAATGAAACAAAAATTTCGTTTAAAGAAATTGCTGTAACGAGACACATTGAAGCAAATCTACAAAAGATTTGAGTGCATTACCAAAAATTGTGAAAAAGAAGTTACTTACAATTAGTTACCACTGTTGTACACCCGAAATGTTTCTAACGATACACTTATGATTTTATTCGGTAAAACTACGGAGGTGGTACTACCTCACCGATCTCGATGATTTTTGAATATGTTGTAGAACTGAGTATTCAGTTCTGTAGAACTGAGTTCTACAACATATTCTAAAATCATCGAAATCGGTGAGGTAGTACCACTTCCGTAGTTTTACCTTTTATTCCATTTTGCTTTTCAATCTTATACAAGATTCATTTAAAATTCAACAATCTAAATGAAATATGTAATATAGAATCCTTTGATTACAGACACAAGCACCGACGAATATCGTAGAGTCATAGATACCAATTTAATAGCTCCAGCAATTTGTGCACGAGAAGCTATACAATCCATGAAGAAACGTAACGTACATGGGCATGTAATCAACATCAACAGGTACCTTGCTTTACAGCCTTATAAACTATCTCCGTAATCCCACACGTAGCAAGGTTTTTGCAATCTCATTGTATGTATTGCAATATTTCCTTATGGAAGTATGTACTTATGTATGTCACATCATTAATTGTATATTTAAGTTTAAGTACAATTAATTTCTAACTACATCACTTTAACTCTTTATTCATGCTGATATTATGGAGACTTGTTGTAATATGGAACTTACAATTCATTCACAATCTCATCGAAAAAATAAGTTATTTGCAATATTAACAAAACATTAGCAATTCAGATTACGACTGCAATAAAAATGATTTTTTCGCAAATGAATTATCATTACCGTTTTAGGTACAATATATTATACATGGATTCGTGATTTTAAAACTACGTATTCCGTTTGCTGCATTCATTTATTCCACTTTTCCCCTTTTCAAAATGTTCCCACAACAAATCGAACTTTTCTATATAATACCTACATAAAATTCACAGCATAGCGGGACAGTTTTCCGAAGCTTTACATATTCCCATTGGAATGTATGCACCCAGCAAATACGGCCTGAGAGCTTTGGGCACAGAACTTCGTCACGAAGTCATTAAGGCGGGTTTGAAAGTCAAAATTTCGGTAAGTCACGATTTATCAACTTGTTAATTAGATTATCATTTGTAATTAACTCAATATTTTAACGTTATTAATAAAACAGTGTATCAACAAAGGGATAACGTAAATACCTTACTATAAATGGAAAATTAGAAAAGATACTGGATGTCGAGTTTTGTTTCATAAAATAATTGATCCGAGAAAGGATTTCTTCGAAATTACTTTTCTTGTAATCTATTTGGAAGGTTTTGTGTTTCTGTGTATTTAATTTATTCTTTTGTACATGTAAGATTATCGAAGGAGTCTTGATAAGGTAATCAAACGATTGTGTGGGCGTGTATGTTCCAAAAATTGTTCCGTTTATTAAACTGTGCTCTCTTGGCCGTAATCTATACAAGAATGCTTTTCCTTGGTAAAAGCGACGGCCGTGACGACGCCTACGTCACCAAGGCCCTGTTTAACCATTGTAGGGTTCGCCCCAAGAAAACGCTTTGTTAAACAAAGACAGTGTGCATCGACGAACCTCGAATATTCTAACATACACTTAAACCTTTCCTTCTTATTTATATACTTATATTTATTATTTACCTTTAGTCGGGCAAACATGTAGCAATATTTGCAACATATACGTTTATATTTTAACAGAACATCAGCCCTGGCGCAGTTGAAACAGAAATGATTGGAAACTTCAAAACACTACCGGTACATTTTGCTATGTTGAAAGCCAAGGATATTTCCGACGCGGTGATTTACGTACTAGGAACACCACCAAGTGTAGAGGTGAGATAAAACATCGTGGTAAATGTACGGATGTGGTACTACCTCACCGATTTCGATGATTGTAGAATATGTTGTAGAACTCAGTATTCTGAACAACTTTTTCTTATGCATATAACCACCGCTCGGCCTACTACTACATTGAATTTTGTCTATACGTGCACGCTCGTGGCAACGTGTGGAGCCGCCGCTTATCCGGCAGTCGGTGCAGAATCTGTATACCGGGTGAACTCATCAAAATTGTACATCTAGAACTACATAGATATATCATATCAGACTTGGTATTGACGGGGGAGGGGCCGGGCCCCCCCCCCCCTGCACCTCCACCGCAGAAAATTCTAACCCAAACCTAACTCAAATCTAATTTTCATTTAATCAAATATGAGTTTGGGTTAGGTTTGGGTTAGATTTTTCGGGGGGGGGGGGGGGGGTGTTGGCGGGAGGCGGGTGAAATGGTAAATCATAATGGTTGTGGATACCAAATCTGATATGATATCTCTAGTTCTAGAGGTACAATTTTGATGAGTTCATCCGGTATACAGATTCTTCGCCGGCTGCCGGATAAGTGGAGGCTCCACACGTTGCCACGAGCGTGCACGTATAGACAAAATTCAATGTGTAGTAGCTACAGTTTCTTGCAAATATCTCGAAAATTAAGGACGAGCGGCGGTTATATTCATAGGAACAAGTTGTTCAGAATACTGAGTTCCACAACATATTCAAAAATCATCGAAATCGGTGAGGTAGTACCACTTCCGTACATTTACCAAAATAATATTAACAGTGCATAATAATAATGTGGAAACTAAATGTATTGTGGTATTTAAATTGTTACAGTGATTTTTCAGTCTCACCTTTATTGCAATCCTTTATTATAAAATATATCATTTAACACAAAAATATTATTTGATCCGCGCAAAACTTTACGATCATGTTGTTAATGTTTTAGCAACCATGTTAATCAAACGTAAACCTGTTTTCAGATTCCGGAAGTTACGATAATGCCACAGAATGAGGTAATAGGTATTCCTACAGGATGCGACATGTAAGTGATTCTTTATTGAATGCATTTCTTAAACTTTATTTGAGTAATCATGAAATATAGTTCCAAACATACTTCTTTTTCACAGATAATAGCAGAAGCATCGACAAATATATATTTACACACACACACACACACACACACACACACACATATCAATATGAAACCTGATGAGATGCATAATGGGTATAATAGCATATAAACTAACTTGTTTCAATCTGTGGAAAGGGAAAAAGGATGTACAGCTGCCAAACTATAATTTGGTTAGTGGCCAAATTATTATTTATTACATTATGGTCGATAATAAATTGAACTACTTACCAAAATGGTTGCACAATTCATATTTTAATGAAATATTTGATTCATTCCAGCCGTGTATCTCGTTCTATCCTTAAACAACAGGTTGATGAACACTTTCTTTGTTCTATTTTAAATATTTCACCTTAACTACTGTCAGATTCATTTAATTTTCTTTCTAAAATATCCTATATATGAACAAGGCAATTGTAAGACTAATTTTAGGGTAGAATTACCCAGTGATGATTAAACAAGTATTTATTCGTACTACGCGCTAATGGTACAATATTCTACGGATCGCTATCCGTACGTTCTCGACGCTGGCGTTCCTTAGAGTGCTACGAGGCTGCATCATGAGCGCCCAAAAGGCGGTGTCGTCGGACCCACCACGTAGTACGTCCAAGGGCCTGCTTTATGGCACCCCCAAATGTAAGCCGTTCCCGCTCGCGTATCGTCCTCTCGGTGACATTTCCCAGATGGGCATAATAGGTGTTCCGAACCCTCGGATTTTCTTAAGGCGGCAATGCAAGGTGTGCGCGGTGTTCCGTTTTTACCACCAACACGTACCACGTTTGGAACGAACCATGAATTTCAACGCGCATTCGCCGAAGGCGATGAAGCTCTGATTATAGCTAGTAGTGCAGTGATAATTTTAGCTTACAATGAGTTATGAGTTTTCCTTTCTTTAAAAAATACGCTGACTGAAGAAAACACACGAGTCATTCGTGTCCCCGATGCGCTTTTGCCCGAAACCATCCTGGAAAAGCCAGGAAAGGATCCGCTCGCAGAAATAAAAAAATAAATCATTTATCGGTAGGTAAGGAATACAATTGTTGTTATTGTTATGTCGTACAACTAGTTTGATCTTTTCCACTATAAAAATGTTCATTAGTTCATTATTTCATCAGTTCATCAGGGCCACCAATCCTTTTCCTCGACTTCCGAATTGTCAATCCCTGATGAACGAAAACCAGGGCCCAGAGTCACCACTCTGTCCGCCCTCTTTGTTCCAGGGCCACCAAGGCCCCGTCACAGCTTCGGAATCGTCAACCCCAGCTTACGAGACCAGGACCCCAGAGAGTCACCACTCTGTCCGCCCTCTTTGTTCCAGGGCCACCAAGGCCCCTTCACAGCTTCACCAAGAGCATATAATACTACAATTTCTGAAACGGATGCAAATACAACACATGCAAACAGGTAGCAATCACGAACAGACAGTATTATGCGATACTTCTGAACAGTGTTACGAGCCGAGGGCAAAGAGGGCACGGCTGCGGAGCCGAGGATCGGTTATTTATGAGTTTGTTAGTTATGAACTAACCGGTGCTTATTTCGTCACCGGGAGTCGCGTTAGATAGGAAATGCGTGAATGAGCCGGTGCCTATTGCATCACCGGGTGTCACAGGAAGGTAGAGGTAATCGTGGACTTGCCAGCGCCTATTCCATCGCCGGGAGCCACAGGATGGTAAGATTTCGGGGACTTGCCGGTGCCTATTGCATCACCGGGAGCCACAGGATGGTTGTCGTGGACTTGCCGGTGCCTATTGCATCACCGGGAGCCACAGGATTGTTAGTATGTGGGCTCGTAATTTTTACTATGTTGATACACCTCGAGCGGTTAAGATGTATCTATAGTGGGATGATACTACCAATGATCGGTAGAGGAGACTGAATAAAACAAATGCGTTCAATTGTAGAATAATATATATTGTAAATTCTTTGGTTTGAACAGAGTCTAAACGCGGAACTACAAAATCCACCTTTCTCAGTCTGTACGGACTAGAACGTAAATTTGCCAATAAAGAGGCCTAACGATATATCCTAAGATATATCGTTTGAAAAAACTAACGTGTAAAATATTGCTCGAAGGGGACTAAAACCCGATCTCGCTGAGCTTAGATATCAATACAGTCGATTACGGAACGTGCACGAAGCTAGATTAATACTGAGCCGACGAGAGCAGAATTCGTGCCCTTTTTATACTCGATAGTCGGACCAAAAAGATAGTGGGGGGCACGGAATCTTCCAAGGGAGTTCGAAAAGATCCCCCCAAAAGGGTCACGTCATCGCGACGTCGCGGAAGGGGCAGACTCGACTGCATGCACTCCCGCTTCCCAAATAAGGGCATAATAGAAACGCGAGGAAATAATACTTCCTACGTAACAACAGCGTAACATGCTCAAATCAAAATGTACTCCTTTACATCTACCTACCATGGCTTCAGGATCGTCAACCTCGGGCTTCACCCGCCGAGGTTACGAAACCAGGAACCCAGAGCCACCAACTCTGTCCGCCCTGATTATCGTTTCAAACAATACTTCAGGACTCCACTTAACCTGCGACGACCACTGGTTCGTACTGCCTTTACCCCCTTCTCGCACCGTCGTGCCTTTTTTTCTTTTTTGTACCCGCACATGCGGTTCCTCCAATTGCTAATGGCCGACCCATAGCTATAATTTTTCCCTCGGAAACGTCGTCCTTGTCGTTGAGCATATTGCATTTCTCTGTGTCTTACACACAAGAATTGCCTTTTCTCGTGCGTTGTTTCCAACGCTTCTATGCTTCCACCAAGCATCTCTGCCGACCATTGCCAGCCACGCCCTGTTTCTAAACAAAATAATAGCAACAGCCTAAAGTAAAACCGTCACGGTTGCACCGACCCTCCGTCTGGCCGACGGTACGCGGCCCTCGTGGCAATAAAACAGACCTCACTTCCATGTTTTATTACCATGTTCTTTCTTGTTTTCCGCAAAGCGTAATCGATTAGGATGGTACACACTTACCACACAATCCCCAATCGCTTCTACCCTCATTGCTTTCTACTTACAAAACTTTACTACTTACAACCTTCTGGGTATCACGTTTTCGTACTGCCAAAAGCAAGTCCACCGCTACTTCCAAAGGCTCTCTACCTCAGGTGTCCTTTGCTCCTACCGCTCCCCGGCACCTCTCTCCTTCGCTCCAACATTGGTTCCTGCATTTGCTTGTTTAGAAGGAAACAGCAAGACACGCCTCGCAATAAAGAATCGCTTCCTAGCCGGCGCTTTCCTTGATGTCCACGATTGCCGCAAACAAATCGCCATCTTCTGACAGCGGTCATTTTTCCCCTCAGTGGTCCTCCCGTGACATTCTGCAATCCTTGGCATAATGTCCCATCACTCCGCAGGTGTAGCATCTCCTCTCTCATCGCCTCTTTTTTCGCCGCTCGTCGTTCTCTCCTGAAGCGCTGCGGGGGAGCTCCATATCCTCGCCGCACTCGGGCATGCATCCCAACGAATTCATAAATGCATGCAGTTTGTTTGCATCCTGGTGTTGTGCTGACCGTACCGAACGGTCCATCGTGTCGTCCGGTATGCCCCCGATCACCATATCGACCAGGTACTTGTCCGGTATTTTAACGTCCAATTTTCGCAATTTGGTCAATTTCTGGAAACAATAATCTCCCAGGCTTTGTCCAGGCTGTGCGTCATACAACGCGACTTCCTTAACAGGCGGCAAAACGGCACCGTCTTTCGAAACTGGGCTGCCAATAAAACTTTCGCCTCCGCCCAAGTAGAAGTGACACGTTGACGTGTATCGTACCACTACCTCGCGTGGCCGCGCAATCGATTCGTGATCAACCTCATCACCGAGAGGTCGTCCCAGTCGTACCGTTTCGCGAGATCGTCCACATGTCTCCTCCACTGATCAATCACCAGCTCATCCTTCGCAGGATCGAAAGGCGGGATGAGCAACTCGTCGCCGGGACGAGCGTGTATAGGAGACCGCGCGCGCGAAAAGGAGCGGCTACTCAAGTCCATCACCATACGCTCCAGTCTGCTCAAACGATCGCCGACGGGAGAAACTTCTTCTCGCCGACTGCGTCCGACGGGCACGCGCGAACGTGCCGACGAACGTGACCGCGGCCGGGGCCCGGAACGTAGAGTCTCCTCGAGGATACGTTCGAGGCGTTCGAGCCTCGACTCGTAACCTTCGCGTTCTATTTCTCGCGAACACACTGGTTCCACGGGCGACATATCCGGAGAAGAGACGCGTTCTCTCCTCTGGCTTTCGACGGATAGACTTCGATACGATTGTCTGTCCATTTCACCTGGCTCACTGCTCACACACACTCTCAATATAACTGAGCACAGTAGCTTCACGGACACAACCGCGTAAAACAAAAACGTCCAAAATTTTGCCGTAGCCTCACCGACTCGTAAAAAGGAGCAACGAATTCCACCCTCGGATTTTCTTACACAATACTTACAAATTTCATTAAAATTCATTTAGATCTATACCGAAATTTGCATTAAAGCCAAATGTATGCATCGTGATGTCAAATCCCCAACCACTAAATAAATAACGCGTATTATGATTTTAGTTACATTCACCACGAGTCTCGCGTATGATGCTTGAATAATATACCAGGTGGTTTCAGAATTTCCTTCCATCGCATCGGAATATGGCAATGAATGTACATACATAGAACATGTTATAAAATCATAACTTAATTAAATCACTGCTACCTACAATTTGAACACCATTTTCAATATTTCATACGTGAATAGAAGTAAATGGCCAAGCTGAATAAAAATGATAGAGTTGAAATGAAAGTATTGTATAACATTTGATATAACGTAAGTATATATTACGTAGAGCTATATTACATAATGCACTTTTTTAAAGGTGCATTTCTTCTGACTCTAATATTCTTGGTATGTATTTTTCTTTCCGCCTACTAAAACAAGTTATACGGATGAGTTGAAATAATAGTATTTATAATGTTTTACAATGTTACTTACAATACTTTCTACATTTGTATACAAATATATATTCCCTAAAAATTAAACAGAGAATTAGCGCTAAACGTTTACGAAGAACAGCTTTCATTTAATTTAAGAATTGATCATCCTTCCTTCCACTGGTCTTTACATAGCAAAATTTTAGAATCATTTTGTTTGAGACACTGGATACATTCGTGTTGACTATAATAGTACGGAAGCGATCGAGGTCAACTTAATGTATTCACCAGCTAACAGTGTAGATGGAAATAAATGCAGACAATCTTTATAAAAACGTCCAGCAGCAACGGAGAAGTACAATATACACGCCAAAACGCACATGATAAAGCTGTGCAACATAACATGCACAATTTATCGTTAGATCGAAAATTGGGCTGGGATAGGATCATCAATTATGCTATTGCTACTACGATTGTTTATACCTTTAAGGTTGTCGCCTCTTTATCGGCGGAAGAAGGATTGAAAACTAAAGTACTTCCAAAATATTACACTAATTACCTAATAAAAATAATAATAATGTAAGTGTATCTGAAATAAATCATCGACTATCGATTTCCCAGTATAGTAACAATGGTATAAGAAATTAGAAAAGAAGCAAAGAAACAAAATTTCTTCACTGTTAGCCCCGATCAAACGCAAACGATCAACGGGAGCCCGTTCCATTCAGTGCGAATGAACGGGCCCTGTACGAACGTTGAACCGACACCATTTTCAAAACACCTCGTTGACTGCGTGTATAATACGGTAATCGGGAAAATGCTCGTTAAGGCTGCAAAGTGTTTCACTCTGCGGATTAAACATTGCACAAGCGCACGGCCAAAGTATATACAGATAACCCTCCTATAACACGGTGTCCAACAACACGGCATTTTCCAGGAACTTATCTACCGTGTTATAGGAGAGTTGCCATTATGCCAGTAAACCTTCTAAGAATCTCTCAATCTAACCGCGTCCTTCGAATCATTATTAAAGAACGTCCCGACTACTATTTTATACTAAGTGAGTGTCTCCCACTTTTTTCCACAAAACGAGCCAACATATTCTGCGAGTAAAAATAGACTCGAAATTGCTTTATTAAAATTTTAAGCAGTTCACACCGAGCCTTCAAACCGTTCGGATGTATTATATTGACGTTCGCGAGTGCCATACAAATTCAAATGACATTGTGCAAACACCCAACAGCTCAAGAAATTCAGCTCATACACGAGCACGTCTCGTCTGAGAGTGCACAGTATGACCTATATGCTATTAAATGCTACCAAGGCATGAAAAAGGAAAAACAACGAAGACTCCTGAACACAGGGGCCCCGAATCAAGCAGTTCAAAAACGACCATGGAAAACACTAAAGAGCCTAAATCCACACCATCTTACGCTACAGTAACAATGAGTAATGTATACCCAAGCAAAGAAGCAGCCATCATAGCTAACAGTATTGCAGAAGCATCCATAACCGATTATGCTAGCACTATAGGAAAAATAACCGGGAAACAAGCCATTCGTTTCATATCTAGAAATACAAACGATCGTATATGTGTATACCTCGATAGTAAATACAACACCAAACAGCTCTTATCGCAACACACCAAAATAACGGTTAAGAACACCAGTAGCGAAATAAGACCAAAAAATAATGATATCTAATGTATCTCCGTGCATACCAAATGAAAATATCGAAAAAATATTCTCAGAAAATAACATTACAATAAATTCCAAATTAACCTTCTTAAGAGCCGCGATCGAAGAACCAGGGTTCAACCATGTGATGAGTTTTAGAAGACAGATTTACGTAAATCCGTATTTACGTCAAAATACGTCTTACGTAAAGACGTATCAAGAATCCCAGCGTCCTTCCTAAGAAACTACGACAACACACAATACCGCATATTCACATCAACAGAAAAAATTGGATGTTTTATATGCAAAAAAGAAGGACACATTGAAAAGCAATGCACTATGAACAACAAATACGCAGACACAGTTATCACAAATCCAAAGCCAAATCCGGAACCAAACGAAACAAAGAATCTAATAAAGAACTTCCACCCACTACCGAACCACAAGTAGAAACCACACAACAAATTAACGACGTAAACACAGGCAACAAAAGAGCACACTCCACAAATTCATCTACGCAAAACTCCAACAATTTAGAAGAGAACAACAACCTTTTCACCACACCAACAACTGACATAAGCACCCTGACCGACACCAACAGATCACCAGGAATGCAGGAAAGACCGAAATCAGGCGAACGCCGAAAACTAACTCTTGATGTAGCAGATAATATTGAAATTATGATCGATTCAGTAAAAAATATGATCAACGATCCACTTGCAAAATTCCCATTGAATTGGATATAATTAATCAGCTTTTTAGAAAATGCAATCGGAGCCGAAAATCCTATAAAAGTAGCACAAAACTTCACTGAGGACATAACTGCTCTAACCAATATGTTAACTTTAATCCACCCCCACCTAAATGGAAGAAGCATCAAAAACAGAGTCCGTAGAATAATTATAGTGCGTCCAGAGCTAAATGATAAAAGTGGTGTGGGGATTTCTCACCCCACTAAACGAACTACAAAGCTCGACCGCTCGTCGAACCGAGCAGGGCAGTGTCATGCCAATTTGAAATGGGTGCACATATACAGTATACGATATACTGTTGATCAATGTGTAAATGGTTTGAGGCAGTGTCAGTAGAACGGACCCCAATTTCTCGAAGTTCGCGGCTCGCTTTTGTCGGTGTCACTTTTTTCATTTAGCTCTGGACGCACTATAAAAAACTTAACAACAATGGGTCATCTCAGCAACGAACACTAGCGGACAATGTATCGCTTAAAAGCACCCCTAATACAACGGACTGCGGAACAGATTTCGAAGAAAAGGAACAACAAAACTGTTACGTAGGAAGTATTGTTTCTTTCGTTTTCTTCTATTATGCCCTTATTTGGTCATCTGGAGTGCATGCAGTCGAGTCTGCCCCTTCCGCGACGTCGTGATGACGCAACTCTTCGGGGGAACCTTTTGGACTCCCTTGGAACGTGCCCCCACCATCTTTTCGGTCCGACTTTCGGGTATAAAAATGGCACGAAATCTGCTCTCGGCGGCTGAGTATTAAATAATCTAGCTTCGTGCACGTTAAGTATCGACTAAATTAATACTCTAGCTCAGCGAAATCGGGTTTTAGTCCCCTTCGAGCAATTTTACATTCGCTTTACCATACGATATTACAACATATATCGTTAGGCATCGTTGAGACCTAATATGCATTTTATTCCGTACAGACTGAAAAAGGTGGATTTCGAGTTCCGCGACTAGTCTGTATTTAACCTTAGAAAACCCAAGATTTAGAGAATATACGTTTTTATACTATTGTACGCATTATAATCATTCAGTTTCCTTTACCAATCATCAGCAGTAATATCCTACCAAATAGATACACCTTAACCGCTCGAGGTGTATCGATATAGTAAGTTACGAGGTTACATAACTAACAATCCTGTGGCACCCGGTGATGAAATAGGCACTGGTTCGTCCGTAAATAACAAACTCTATAAAGCAACCGATCCTCGGCTCCGCAGCCGTGCCTCTTTGCCCTCGGCTCGTAACAATACCAACAAACACACCTTCAGAAATCACCAAACAATTTAAACAATGACATTCACAATTCTCCAGTGGCACGTAAATGGTTTTTTCCCCCAACTATCTCATTTACAAATATTGTTAGACCAATATCAACAAGACCTAGTATGCCGCCAAGAAACAAACCTTAAACCACAGCAAACAATAAAACTTTGACGCACATGTCGTTAACCGAAACGCCCAACACGCAAGCGGAGGAGTAGCAATATTAATCAAAAATTCCATACCCAACGAACAGATCCCAGTCACATCCAACATGGAAATAGTTGCAACCAAAATTAACCTACATCCTAACATACACATTTACAATATTTATATCCTTATAGTCACCAATTAAATGCGACAGAACTAAACAGCAGCCTTGGGAAATTGCAGAAACCATTCATAATAACAGGAGATTTCAATTGCCATAACACCCTGTGGGGATCAGAGAAAACCGACACTAGAGGAAGAATTTTGGAAGAAGAAATATTAAACCACGAGACAGTACCTACTCCTTAACGATTTGAAGCCAACCCACTTTAGCGTGGCAAATCGGACATTTAGCACCATTGATCTGACTATGTGCAACCCTAACATAGCATGCAAGTGTAAGTGCATGACGATATCAGAATTGTACGACAGCAATCACTTCCCAATCCTATTAAAAATTCACACTAACCAAAGGACAAACAGTAGGAAACTACGTCCACGGTGGAATCAAGAATGCGAAATTACCACCAAAGAATCAAAACAGGCCTTCAACAAATATAAGAAGCACCAAACGATCGAAAACTTAATCAGTTTTAAAATACTTCGAGCAATAGCAAGGAAAACACTAAAAGAAAATAAAAAAGAATCGTGGCATAAATCTCTCACAGCATTGAACGGATCCTCCTCCACAAAAGTAATCTGGAATAAATTGAAAGCTATTCAAGGTACCCATCGAAAACATAGCATACCAGCGTTGTTATAACCAGATAAAACAAATATCATAGACCAAACACAGATCGCAAATCTACTAGCAGAAACATTTGCTGCAAACTCAAGCAATTCAAACTACGATAAGGCCTTCCTTTCTTCTAGAACAAATCAAACCAACTTAACGCTTAAACAACCTGCAAAAATTAAAGCCTATCATCTCTCCACAAACAATGAAGAATTAAAAATAAACGAATTAAGTAGCATACTCAAAAAATATAAAAACACCAGCCCCGGTCCTGACAATATCACGATCGCGCTATTACCAAAATGGCCCAATATGGAGTGGATGATGCGTGCGCTGTTCAGAGTTGAGGCGAAGTCGAGTGAGAGTTGTTGTGTGAGTATTGTTGAGATAAAGCATATTGAATTTGTGAAAGAGAATAGTTAAGAGACGTTGAGAAATAAAGCAGTTTTATTTGAAAGAAAAAGACAATCATAATTTCCCCTGGAAAATAATCCTACAAATTTATCAAAAAATTTTACAAGAATCATAGAGAACGGAGTTCCACAAGGCTCTGAACTTAACGTAATCTTATTTTTAATATCAATAAATGAGGTCCTGTTGGAAGTAAAAAACCCAGTCAAAGCTTATCTATTTGCTGATGACCTAACAATCCTTTACCCAGGAAGAAGCTCAAAAACAACACAATATATCCTACAGGATACCCTCAACAAACTGCAAAGTTGGGCAACAGATTCAGGTTTCAAATTCTCAGTAACAAAAATCAAATATATAAACTTCTCCAGGGAACAAGAACCACCAAAAATAAAACTCTGTTTCAAGAACACCGAACTGGAACAAGTGAAACATATCAAAATTCTAGGCATTATATGGGATAGCAAACTCACATGGCACCATCATATTGCACACCTTAAAAACGAATGCATACAACGTCTAAACATATTAAAAATAGTAGCAGCGAACACCTGGGGAGCAGATTATAAAACGTTGATAAATACATACAATTCCATCGTCAGGATGGATCAACAGGAAAAACCATTCTAAAGAAATTGGACTCAGTGCACAATACAGCACTAAGAATAGTAACAGGAGCGTTTAGAACTAGCCCAATCCCAAGCATCCTCCAAGAGGCAAATGAACCATCTCTCCAATATAGGAGAAAATTTCTTACAAGGAACCATACCGAGGTGTCCGTCTCCGGTTTTGATAAAACTTGGTGGATATATTAAGCAGACGAAAATAAGGGACACGTATTTTTTATAGCGGCCCTATCGCAAGTTTGGGAGTGAAGTCA
Organism: Nomada lathburiana; assembly: GCA_963667235.1. Lineage (NCBI taxonomy): Eukaryota > Metazoa > Arthropoda > Insecta > Hymenoptera > Apidae > Nomada > Nomada lathburiana. Next base: position 668,059 of record OY763897.1, on the reverse strand, counting down.
CCCCGTGAAGTTTCAGCAGAAAAATGGTATCTGGAAGACTGTCACAGATATAAGAAAACTTCTTAAGCAAAAGTTTTATGGTTTGTTGAAGTAAAATAAAAAGAGGTCACAGATTTTGTAAAAACTAATTTGTTTATAAGAAACAAATTTATTGTTACATTATTTTAAGAGATACAACAATTTATATAATGACAACAAAGAACCGAATTTTTGTTCTCAATCCATTGATATATAATATGATGGGTTTGCCTCCTACAGTTTTGTAAAGGCTACAGGCGGATAAGGGGGTCAAATGTGCCCCTAAACCAAATTCAACTTGTGAGGTGCCATTCGATAGCTTATCAAGAAAAACCAATTTGTGCCCTTTCAAATTTCAACCCTGTAACTCAACTGGGAGGATAATTACAGAATCGTCAAAAAATGGTGAAAAATGCCGATTTTGTATTGAAGGAATCGGTGTACTATAATTATATTTTTTTTCTAGGTACATATTATTGATACTACTACTCTCAATTTTTTCCAATTTTTTAATTCGGTGCGCCGCATTGAAAAAAATTAAAACCCGATTTTTTTGTCGTTTTTTGCGTGTCACAGTAACTTATACGGCGAACTTCCGTCTATTCTTTGTCAAATAAGTATTTTATGCAATGTTCAATGTTTTTACATACAGCAAACCAACATAGAAATTGAGGAAACTAGATTGTGGGGGGTTCGTCGTATGGATGGTGGATGCACGGTGACGTCGAGGAAAAAGAGAGGAAAGGGAGAAAATGTTGCGTTTCGTCCTAGGCCTGCTAGCGGACTCGTCACTAAGGCGTACTAGCAGGCCCTTGCCTTAGACACAGGGATAGTAGGGAATGGTCGGAGGTTATATATATAGTCGGAGGGATTTATATAACCACTTTCGGGAGCCGGATCGTCGTGCTCGTCCCCTAGTGGTGTATGTGGGAAGTGCCCCCACAAGATAAACCCAAACAATTGAAATTACGTAACTGCTCTATACTCTCAAGTATTTACTACATTTTCAACGACGGCGGTGGTCCTGCGGTTAAGAGTCCGACTGCTAAACCTGTTTGGAATTTACCTGTGTCCGCCGAAGCGTACGGACGTGTCCGCCGAAGCGTACGGACGTGTCCCTCTAGCAGTGCCACGGCCTTTAATTGCACCCGCAGTCGCAGTGAACCAAACGTTAAAGTGAAAGCTACATGTGAAACTAGTGCATTCGTGCTCTCTCATCGCTGCAAACCACATACATAATCTGGTGCGATACTATAAACATCATCATCACGGATCCCCCTCAGGCGAGATCCTCAGCCCCACTGAGCGGCCCCACAAGATCATGTGACTCAAAGTACATCCAAAAATTCATAAACGTCGTCAGCGAAGGCACCAACAAGCGCGAGGCCCTACTAGCAATGGCCCTACATAACAATATCAGAAACCCGCTGAAGTTAAAATCGACCACCCCAAAGACGAATATAAATGCTGCAAGAAGCAACCTTCATACGAAAGAGGCCCTAACAGAAACCAACATGAAACCGAAGACAGCTACCCCCCTATCAAAAAATGGGAAAAAGACGAAACCCAGCACCAACAAGGAGGCACAGGACAGCCAAATCCACCTCCTAAAAGTCATCGAGAATTTAAACAAAACTATAGAAGAACTCTCCAAGCCACTCGAAGAAGCGCGGCGCCAAAAAGAGACCGCAGCGGGAAAAACCCCAAAAAACCAAGTCTCCTCCGCGTCGCTTCATAAAACAGGTACGCACCCCTCTCCAGCAGTCGACGCGCACAATACCCCCACAACCAGCCTCGCCGGAAGCCCACACTCGAGAGGGGCAGGACCATCCCTACCCTCCAAACGCCCTCACTCGGACGAAACGGGCCGCATCCACCCCGCCCAGGAAGGACCCAGCTCCACCAAAGCCAGGACGCTAGCAACATCTCCCGCGCCTACAGGGGAAAAAAATGAGGGCTGGATGCTGGAACACACCAAACGACCATAAAATGGAACCAGAAAAAATCATCCAAACGGGCCCGAAGCCACCACCACAGCACCAAAGGCACACGCCTTAACAACCATCCATGGATCTACCCAGGACATCCCACACCACAAGGGAACACCACCTCACCAGGATCAAAGCCCTACACCCCCAGATCGCCGCTCTCCAAACCGCCAATCATCAACATCATGGAAAGCACCCAACAAACCTCGTACAGATTATTAAAAAACCAACTAAGTATAAACTCTTTTAAAATTAAGCACGTAAATAGCAACAAACACTATATACAACTCGACAATATGCACGATTACAACACCACACACCCAGAGCCACCAAACCCCTTACCTACCTCGTTAAAGGGCTAGATTCAAGCTTCGACCCAGAGGAAATCCTCGCCGAACTTCAACACCTCCAATTAAAACACGTACGCGTCACCAAAGTCTCACCCTTCAATACGACCAACGCTACAAAGAACAATAAAAAGCTCCCCTTCTTAATCGTTCAAATCTCACCCGAAAGCGACATTAACACGGTTACCCAAACGAAACTCCTATTAAACAAAGTGATCTCCTGGGAAAGACTAATCAGGAAAGATCCAACAATGTGCGCTCGCTGCCAAAGGGCAGGCCATACCTCAAAGAACTATAACCTCGACTTCAGATGCGTAAAATGCGCGGAAAAACACGAACCCGGCAAATGCAAGATACCTCGGACACTAAAATAGAAGCTGCCCAAATCTATTGCGTAAGATGCAGAGGCTACGGCCACCCAGCATCTCACAAAGGCTGTCCTAAGTACTAAGAGTTAAAACAGTGACTCAGAACTATTGCAGAAAACAAGGCACTAACAAACCATCCTTCTCAACAAAACAAAATCATACCTCGACTCCGTAATTCTACAACCAGATATTTCATACGCCATGGCCCTCAACAAAAAGGAACCATCACCCTCGACAAAGCAGCACCTAAGCTCCCCACCGTACCTGACCGCGCGCCGCCTAACCTCCTTCATCACCCCCCCCCCCAGATCCCCTCCCAAAACCCCTACGAAAAACTTCATCGACATCAAAAATCTCTTCCTCCCCCAAATCAACCGCCTAGAGAACCTCATCGGATCCAACTCCAAAAAAATAGATAAACTCCACGATCTCTACTTCGGCATAAACCCAGACAACACGGAAAACGGCATCAACGACACCCTCAATGCATAATACAATCGCCGCCAAGCTTAAAATAATTTCAGCGAATGTAAACTCAATCGCATCCACAGAAAGAGGATACTATCTGGCCCAACTCCTAAAATCGGAAAATCCTGACTTCGCGCTCTTAAACGAAACAAAGCTGAAATCACACAATAGCTCCAAATTCAAACATTACAACCTCATCCGAAAGGATAGAAACAGCAACAACGGTGGACGAGTGGCTCTACTAATCAAAAGAAACATAAAGTCCAAACTGGTCCCCCTAAACTTCTTCTCCCAAATCCTCGAATCAGCCATCGTCAAAATCAATCTCCAAAACAATAACAACGAACCGCAGGAGCCCAATCCACAGATTTCATAAACGAACTAAACCTGATCTTCAACACCCTCGACCTAAAAAACCCCAAGAACTATTACATTATAGCCGGAGACCTTAACGCCAAACACCAGCACTGGAACAACCTACAATACAATACCAAGCAACCAACTAAACCACAGAATCTCCCTTAAATTCTCAAACATCGCCATCTTCCCCAGAGGGAACTCCTTCCTCGACATCTGCATCATAGACAGCCGACCAATCATTCTCAACAAGAACACAGACGGGACCATCCCGACTCTAACCCTAGACGGCGACCACGGGGCGATTCGCCTACTCATCTCACTCCCCCAAAAAGACGACAAAATCCCATTCACCCACCCCAACCATCCCCGCAACTACAACAAGACCGACTGGGCAAAATTCAGAATCGATCTAAATAAAAATATGACAACGAAAATCCCGCCCAATAAAAACCTCCCAAATCCAGAAATCGACACCCATCTAGCCGAGCTCACTGAAATAATACTAAACGCAACCGACCGAAACGTGTCCCCCTTTCCTGAGTACAACTCCGCAGACACATACATTAACCACTCTATTAGGAAACTACACAGAACCAAGTCCACCTTACTCTCAATTCTTAACAACGCTTACAGACACACATCCCCCACTCTCAGGAAATTATCCAAATAGCCCAACTGAACAAATGCAAAACAGCTCTAAAAAAAGAATTCCAAAATTCTATAAACACACACTGGGAAAATAAAATAAAAAACATCCCGCTCAACTCCCACCAAATGTTCCCTAAACTAAATTCAATATTTAGAAAAAAGAGAGCCTCTCTATCCCTAACTTCAAAATTCAACCAACAAACCGCGAACTCTTAGTTAAAGCCACGATCCCTCTGGACTCTCTCCGAAAAGACACAAACGGTAACTATATAATCTCAAACTCTCCAAAAAAGGATGCCCGCCTCACCTCCTAAAAATAGTTGTAGACATGACCTCAGGCAAAAGATTCTTCACCTCCAACTGCAAATACAACTCGAACGTAACCCACCACCTCTCAGACGGGCTCCAACAAGGCACAGTCACCTCCCCAGACCTCTTCAACATTGTTACGAGCCAGGGCTGTGGGCAACGCCTAGGCCGGCGAGGTTGATATTACCCAAGGAATATGGTTGAGAATTTGTTAGTAAGGTGCGCGGACGAACCCGATGCGAAATCGGGGACCCGCTGGAATGTGTCGCACTTTTTTCCACACGTACAGGACACGCACATTAACGAACGTAGGCGTGATGTAGTGCGTGTGGAAACAAGTATATAAAATACAGAAATAATTATTTATCGAATGCATTAATTAACACCCGCAGAAGTACTTAACAAGTAACAAGGGGCACCAATAATTAACCAAGACAGCGGTGAAGATTAAGAACTTTGTTGTAACGCTTTTTTTCCATATCAATCGAAAAGATAAGTATCTTTCAAACAATTACTTCAGTGTAGGAAATGCCAAACAGTACCATAATTGGCAAGTTACATGACAAAAGAAACGGTAGCACAAAAAGCGCTTTCAGTTCATATTTATGTATATTAAATTAAAATATTTAACAAATATTTTTTAAAAATTTGTAAGCAAGTATTGATCACTGTCATATACATAGTTAGGAATTAGAAAAAACGATTAATGTTAAAAAAAATGAACCCTAAAGGCGGGTCCACATTTGTTACCTCTCCTCACACCGTTACCACGATAAGTACCTAGTCAAGTGGTCTGGAAGAGGTTTGGGAGCAAATGTGGAGTGTTTCTTGCTTCCTCATATCGTTACTCGTTACTTGGTTCGGCTGATCGAGAAATGGTCGGTATTGTGACCCGCTCCAAAGGAGCCAGTGAGCTGCCGTAGATGTGTGCACTCGTCCTTGCGCCACTGCCAATGTGTTAGCTCCTCTATGAACTGTCGTAGATGTGTGAACTCGTCTGTGCGGCGCTGTTCCTATGTATTGTAGACTGTTTAGTCTTGGGAGATAGGGCTCATTGGGCCTTGCCTATGAGATAGTCCAGACCCCCTTGGCGACGTAGGGCTGTTGCGAGTGCGTGCCGAGTTCGGCCCTCGGTCAGGTTTATGACGCGGTCGAAACTAACGCTATTTTTGCGGAGTAATTTTTAGCCTTTCGACCATCTGAGTGCAGGATTTAGATGGTAAGGATTAAAATAAAAGAACACATGGTAAATAGCCATGCAATTTCAATCGACACATCAGTTTCCCTTTTTTAATACAATTAACGCCATTAGTATTGATCGACAGACACGACAGAAATCAATGCCGCAATATATCAACAAAAAGTCCTTCGTGAAATATTTTTTTAAGTATTTTTATAATTTTATAAATAATGAAGATTTATTATATACGACTTAGAAATTATTGTTATACTAGTATCATCAACTTTAATCAACCTAATCCGGCCAAAGGTAGCCAGAAAAGATACAAAAAAGATAGCTATAACTATTCAAAAGCGACTCAAGTACCTTCTTTGGAGCGGGTCACTATACCGACAGCGGATGGGACGGCCGAACCAAGTAAAAAGTAACGCTATGAGGTATCAGGACACACTTCACATTTCTTCCTAGACCTTTTCTAAACCACTTGACTAGGTAACAAATCCCGGTACGGTAACAAATGTGGACGCACTTTTACGTGCAGAAGAATAGGAAATGGGTCCCACACCGAACCTCGGTACCAAAAACTGACGTAACGGGTGTCAGTAACAGGCCTAGGTAACAAGGGTGGGCCTTTATATACCTGACTTTCTACCCTTCACGTCCGTAGGTCGCATACCTGCAGTAACACGGAAACACCCAAGTCACATCTGGCAAAAACAGCCATAACAATCCTCGTACCTTTTTTTATTTGCTACACGGCATTTTGCAAATCATAAATTACCTCCTTCCCTAAAAATCCTAGCACACCTTCCGCTACCACTTCCATCCCTATTAACGCCTGTGGGATATGATGATATGGTTTGAGAAAGAGGATGGAATAACTTCCCCTTCAATACTTGCAACTAGCTTTATTAGACTGAGGTGTGGTACACGCTCGCGATACTCGCAACTACACGTATTCGATTTCTTACCACGACTCTCTTTGAACTCTGCTCAAACTCTGACTCGCGCACGCATCATTCACTCCATATATTCTCTCGCTTGCAGCTTCTCTCTCATTCTATTCCTCATTCGTTCTCACTCATTCGGACCCACACCGACGCACACACCCTTGCCACGTGTCACAGGTCGACAACGGGTCACCATGCACTCGAGGCTTCTCGTGCATTCCCAGAAAGCATTCGCTCTTACCTAGAGATAAATACTCGCTCGACGTTACCACTAACACTCTTCATTCGCACCTCACGCTACATTCAATACTTCCTGTCACACTACGGTTTGACCCAAACATAAGGCGGAGACGTGGCGCCGGCTTATCGCCGCCACACGCCCAATCAGAAATGCAATTTCCAATTTGCGACCTTTCCTGATAGATTTCCTTTAATCTCGATAAAATCACAATTTCATTCCTTTCTTTTTAATGTTCCTCAAAAGTATCAATTCAGTGACGTGGATTATTAGTTCGTATTTTTATTATATTATTTTAATAAAACATTTTTTTAACCTATGTTTAAATAACATTTTTCTCTTAATTTGATTTGGCCCATTGAGTTGGCCCATCCTGTATAGGGCATTGGTATCGGGATTCTCGCCGGACTTTTTTCCCTTTCCCATCTCTTTGCACACATCTCTTTCCCATCGCTTCCACACAACATTTCAACGCTGTGACGCTGTTAAACGTAAAAAAACGTTGGTCAACGTAATATTACGTACCTGGACGTTAAGTAGTTAAAAGAGTCGAGCAAATTGTACCTGCTTTACTTACTTTCAAGAAAATTGTCTGATATTTGCATAAACTGCGCTAAAAACGATACATGAAACATATGTGTAAAATTCGAAGCACATACAGTGAAATTTGGAACCTTAAACTAGAAATTTTTGTTTAAAAGTATCGTGTATGTGCCCATCGTGATAGTGAAGACGTTGATTTTTTATTTATCACCTCGACCTTCTACCCATCTTTATCCGTCACTCGAATTTACATAATTGAGATAACGCGTTTGAATACGATGATGAAGGTATTATTTCGAGAATATGTCTTATAACTGCAACACGTGCGATGTAAAATTCATCACGCAGGTGTTGAATGTCACGAACGTGTCCTGATCATCTCGTAAAAGGAAATCACATATTTGATGACGATTAAAAAATCTTGCATTAGTAATTCGGATAAACTCATAGTGTTTTATTATCCACGAATATAATATTAATATCGTCGCAAGAACATTTCAATTTTCAGAGCATCACAGCTTCTGTTATGCTTCCTTGTTTTATTGTTTGTTAATTCTTTATTGCCTAATTAAGATTCTTCATCATAATCAATATTTCGTCGAAACGTTAAAGTGTGGATACTGTCGTCAAAAATTTGGTATCTGGATTGGCCTTGATTGTTTATAATTAAGGTCTTCATTTAACAATAAGTGAGAACTGTGCTTTGCTTCTATACATACGTATATGTATACATATACAGGGTGTTCCGTCTAACGCGACGCACGATTTGTCGCCCGCTTGCAGCCATCTGAAAAAAAAAAGTTCAGAACAAAAGTTGCAGGGTGTTGCAGTGCACAATAAATATCAGTAAACAAAATTTCGAAAACAGTTTATTTTCATGGCGAAATCCAGGTCACGAATCCAAAACACATATTAAATGATATTTTTGCTAACAGTAATCTCTTCGCTGTCAAATAATGTTTACACTGTCTTAAAGTCAAATACAACGACAAGCTAAATATTTCACATTTCCGCTACTGTAAATGTGTTTCGAATTCGCCTCGATGTTCCCTACAATATGGTAAAAAAAGAAATATGTGTCCCTATTTGTTTTACCCAAGGTGACCTTGATTTCGCCATGAAAGTAAACTGTTTTCGAAATTTTGTTTACTGATATTTATTGTACGCTGTATACCCGGCAACTTTTGTTCTAAACTTTCGTTCTAAAAAATCGTATGTCGCGTTAGACCAAACACCCTGTATACATGTTGAAAACTAATTGCACAATTTCATTTCTGTTTAAATATCTTTATTACATTCGTGTCCGATAAAGAATATTAAAGTGAAATGTAAGATTAAAAAATTATTATTCGAAATTATGCCAAAAATTATTCCTCGAGCGGTTAAAGTGTATCTGCATGGTGGGACGTTACTGCGAATGATTGGTAGAGGAGACTAAATGATCAAAATGCGCACAATGGTGTAAAAAACGTATATTCTCTAGTCTTTGGCTTTAATACAGTCTAAACGCGGAAACTCCAAATCCACCTTTCTCAGTCTGTACGGACTGGAATGTATATTGGCCAACAAAGAGGCCTAACGATATATGCTAAGATATATCGTTTGAAAAACGAACGTGTAAAATTGCTTGAAGGGGACTAAAACCCGATCTCGCTGAGCTTAGATATCAATGCAGTCGATACGAAACGTGCACGAAGCTAGATTAATACTGAGCCGCCGAGAGCAGAATTCGTGCCCTTTTTATACCCGATAGTCGGACCAAAAAGATGGTGGGGGCACGGAATCTTCCAAGGGAGTGCGAAAAGGTCCCCCCAAAGGTTCACGTCATCGCGACGTCGCGAAAGGGGCAGACTCGACTGCATGCACTCCCGATTTCCAAATAAGGGCATAATAGAAGAAAACGAATGGAAATAATACTTCCTACGTAACACCATTAATATTCTTGAAAATATTCAGTTACATCGATTTGCGTATTGGTTACGATTCAGTCACGTTCCAAACAAATATTCTTTGACTCATTCCTATAGAATCGTTCGTACTTTACCAACGTTGAAACGTTCCGTTGGTCAATGATATTTCTCTTACCACACTCAGCAGTGCGCCTCTAAATTGACCGCAACGAAACGTGTACACCCCAATTGTGTAATTACGTTTTACCTTCTCGAAACAACAAATTTGACTAATTCATAGGAATACTATAAATAAATGATTAAAATGGAGTAAGACATGTCGTAAAATTAAATTTTCAATTATCCGTGTTGTTCTGTAATTGTGCTAAATAATACCTAGTTCGAAATAAAAGTTACTTTAAATATAAAGTATAATCAGATGGGCACATTCGAAAGTTTTAATATATGATAACTTAGGCAAAATATTTTAGATAACTACAATATGATTACTACCCTCAGATTGTATAACTATAAATTATATACCAGGCAATTATAACTTTATATGCTTCTACGACTACTATATTATGTTACTAAAAAAATATACTGGACCCCTATATTAAATCGTTATACATGTCCAAACATATTTACTTTTAATGCGCTCAAGTGTGTGTATAATTTTTCATATATGAAGTTATTTCAACGATGCAGTACATTTTCCTTTTATGGAATACCTTGTATAGTTATTAGAAACATTAGCTTACAAACCATTAGCTTTACGACATTTGCTGTCATCAAAAATAACATTTTAGTCGGTGACTGATCATATTCCTGAACAATCATTGCGTAAATAACTACGTGGTCAAGGTAGCACTAACAATAAGATGTCGCTCTAATACTGAAATGCTCCGATTCGTATGAATTTTTGTCCTTTGTTTAAAACTTGTTCATGTTCGCGTCACAGATTACCTACAGTTTTCGCTAATAATTCAGCTCTCCGCCATTTGAACGTTTTTCGTCATTGGAATTTGGAAAGTGAAAGGCAATTAAGAAACAGTCGCGTAAGTTACGTTACAAAAATGTAATGTAGTTTCAAGTCTAAAACGTACGGAATTGCTTAGAAAATATGACAATTGTTATATAGTTTCGAAGACTTTATATTATAAAACTCTAGAAACTGGTTTATTTAAAAAAGTGCATAGTCGCCGAATTATACAGATAACTCGAATTGTGAAAATTTTCGACAAGTGAATGCAATTGTGTTCGTAATTTATTCAGAAGACAAAGCATGAAGGTTGGCATCTTTTTTATTTTATAATATAGTATGATATTTTATAATATATATACATAACAATTTTATTATGTTACTTTATTTAAAATATCATATTAAAATATATTGAAATATTATTACTTTTACATCCTATTTTATTATCAAACCTTTTGTTCAAATTGTTATTTTTATGCACAGTTATATTTCCAACACAATGACCTATTGGCAGCTATTCAGAATTAAATTTTTATTCCCACGTGAAAAGGAAGTGCAAACTGGTAATTTTATTTTGTTTTTCTTTAGAAGCACCGTGAAATGAATTGACGGAGATTTCCTGGCCAGGATCCAGAAACAATACATAACGGACTCCTTGTTTGCATATAAAATACTGTACTGTCTGTATCTTTATAGGCATTTTATTTTTATTCTGCTTATATTTAACGATAGAAGATATTGGAAATTAATAGATGATACTATTACTTTTGTAATAACTACGGACATTATAGCTCTCTTAATCTACATCAAACAAAAAGGTCTCACGTTTTATTCGCCGAATGCAAACGCCGCACCGGTTTAAATGGAAAGAAACAGAAATAGACTTATTGAGATAACTAGCCAACGCAGTTCATACATTGCATTCTGTGGAAATGTTTGTTCGAAATATAGTCATTTTTAATCGGCAAAAATGAACTATAATAATAGCGAAATTGAAACGCACAATCGAACTAGCAACTGATCTAATAAATAAATTTGTTTAATTGAGATAATAATAAGATATACAATAATAAGACAACCTTTAACTTGGGCAGAATACTTAAACAAAAATTGAGTCGTTACGAATTGTTTGGAGTATTTTATTTTTGATTAAATATTTTAATGTGACTTTCTGTCGAATCTAAATCTGTACGATAAGATACAAATCGACAGTATGAAGACGAAGAATAAAGGGTCATGGTACATTAAATATAACTATGCATATATACATGTACAATATTTGAATTCTAAATTGGATGCTATGTATAGATATTTTATTCCGCCTTTTAATTTATTTCGCGTATAGCATAAATATTCAGAACGTTTTTTTTCATACAAAAAATACAAACACAATTTGTAGAACAAAATTACCCGCGTGAAATACAATTGATAAAAAATCCAATATCAATATGGAATTGCTAACTATTTACCCAACATGAGGCTCTAAAAATTATCTTGTCTTTGCATTTAATATCCATAAACCAGTTTATACTTGATCCACGAAGACATACTTGTTTCAGTACACTTGTCAAGTGCGGATAATTTTTTTTTTATATCCCAATGATTTTATATCCCACCTTGGATTTTATTATTTCCTTTCGAGTCTCGCTCGATCGCGGCCGAAATACAAAAAATTTTCCCGAGGCTGTAGGAACGCGCCGCTTAAGCGTGAATTAGAGACGAATCGCAGTCTGTTTCAGACTAGTGAATAAGAAAGTGTGCAGCATAGTGTTTCTGAGGTGAGCCCCCCTTCAATTTTACTGAATTATAATAGGTACATTGTGATTCGTTAAACTCACTCACCAATGGAAATTTTCTATAATGGCGCGTCGAAATAATTATTTTTTAATCCGAAATTGATAGAACGTAAGGGAAACATTTTTAGTGCATTTCGTGTATAAGTGACAGAAAATAATATTCTTAAATATGTTTTCTAATTTGAATTATGAGCAAATTCGAATAAGCATATTATATTACGAAAATTATTTAAATAAAAAATTGCATTGAATTTTTATTAAAATAAATTATTGTGAGTTCACTGTGTGCTCGTATAGTAAACATTGAATTGTACAAATGTCTGCTGCTTTCAATTATTATCTGAAAATAATGGCAAAATACGCGAATGCATGTACAATTAAAATGAATTTAATCAAATTATGCAGAAAAGAGAAAAGAAAAATATACATATAGTACCGCTTTCACTCTTTTTAGCGCTGACGTAATTACGTATCTACTTCCTCAATCATTGTTCCATATTTGATTATTGCCAAAGTAATCTGTTACAGTTTCTATATTTATCATGATATGCTGGGATATTATACAATGTTATCATGTAACGCGCGAAAATTTAATTTTCCATAAAGGAAAAGAGAATTATTTGTTTTGGAGCATTAACTAGTTAACTAAACAATGTAGCTACAGAATTAGTTAGTTTAAAATACTTGCCTGAGAAGTAGCTGTTCGTGTCATTAAGAAGCACATTGCTGCCGGGAATTCATTTTACATTACAGTTTAAAAATAATCACTGCAACCTATTTTTATAGTCATTTTTGTTTACTTTTGCTACGTACGTTTTGTTTCATGACTAAATAATTGAGACGCGCACGGCACATGAAACTCCCCGATCATTACTGTTACGCAAATAATTATCGCAATGACGATAAATGAGAGATGAATGAGACCAATTACGTTCAAAACATTTGTAATATTTTCGCGCCACTCGGAAGAATTTAAATCATTATGAGCATTAGGTTAACTTTTATCGAACCATCAAATTCTGATTTTCAATTAATTTAGTTTGTTAGAATACGTTGCGATTACCTCAACAAAAGTATAGAACGCACAGTAATGTATAAAAAGCAAACTTTTAACACAGACACCGATTTCCGATGATGAACTCGGTTGAAATAATCTATAACACAAAGAAAACATTCAGTTTGTTTTCATTATACGTTCGTAAGCAATTATTCTCTACTTTTCGCAGAAGTAAAAGTACTTACAAAACTATGCGATGTCTATTATGACATAACCTCGGTTGTAGATAAATATTGTGATGTAATATCGATTGACCGTATAATATGTATATTGTATATGTATTATGTATTAGGTATAACAGAGTTTAGAAAAAGGACTACATATACATATAGAAACGGGTAAGAAATTGCAATGGATGGTACAAAAAATTGAAATGCGTGATCTCAGCGCGAAACAAGTTCATTCGCGTGAACGCGTACTAATGAACATCGTGTAATGTCACGTGTATTTACGCATTTTACTGCGGTAATCAGTGCGCAACCTTCGCATGTCTCGTTTTTTCATGTAAATGTTACTTTTCACGCGTAACATCAAAGCTTTCTATAAATTCCTAGGTAAAATAAAGTTGAGTAAAAATACTGATGAAGAATGATGCTCAGTAGTAACAATCTTATACATACATATTAGATTTTGCCTAACTGAAATATTGAAAATTACTTTGAAGTTAAGTTTCTAAACAGTATCCAAAAAAGAATTAAGAAATTGGTTCTAGTATGTGACAAAATTCTACTGTTTATACAAAAAAAATTGTAAACATTTTCAACGAACTGAATAATTCACTCTCGTGATTGAGTTTATTACTTATTCAAATAAATATAATAGTAACAAAATTTAATTATGTTGGAATTAATGTGATTTACGCTATGTTGGTTGAGACATACATTTTTTAATTAATATTACTCTTAGATCGCAAGGATTGTAACATCATGTGCGTGACTGAAATAAGAAAGTATTGTCTGCACGATTTGAAATGTTACTGGGTAGATTTGTGAAGAATTTTTGCAGTTATGTATACATATATGCACTTTTTCTTATGCGTGTCTAATTATTTAGATGACATTGTTATTTTTGATTTTCTCTTCGTTTCATTTTCTATCTGCCATGTACCATACGTCAGTCCTACGCTTTCACGCTTAATAGCGCGTAGACACGAAGGCTATTACCAACGAGGAAATGCTTCTTGGCGTTTATTTACGATCGTCTGAATATGCCGGACGAATAAAAAGTTTAAGGGCGACCTGGTAACTAATTAACGAATTAAGAAAGTCGTTAGCTGGAATATGAAACGCGCTCATTTACCTGTTAATCAGCGTACAAGTTTTCTGATAGCATACCTGCATAATGCGAAAACGCGTCTACACGCTTACTAGCCAAATAGTTTCATGTATTTCGTGCAACGCGTTTGTGCATTTAATATCCGATGCAAACCAGGTTGCAAATCACCATTGCTCGTGTAGTGCAACATAGTAGATCAGATCAAAACAAAACGGAGTGAAGAATTTTATTCGATATTTCTAAAAAACAAGTAACTGAACGTGAACGAATTGAATGGTGGCCTGAACTTCAAAGAATTAAGAATTTTTCTCTAACATATTTGTGAAATAGTGCCGATAAGAAACCGTGAACACCCGAAGGACTCTTTACAAAACTTTTGTCGACAATGGAAACCTGTAAAGGAGCAACAATAGCAACCAAAATGGCATGAACGAATTAGCGGCAATTAGCGAACCAATTTCCTGAATAACACGTTTATGACAATCTCCACATCACGCACAGTGATGACAGTGGTCCGATACCGTAAAAACACGAACTAAATTCAATTCTTCAACCTTCTTGGAAATGTATGAAATTTTGGGCATAGCTTCTTATATGTATACACTAAATTTTGGCATGCAAATGGATCGCCGCAAAGATCCTATTTCTTTCTGAATTTTCTATTATACTTTGCGGTGCTATATTTTTTTACAGTGTGGAGCTGACTCAAATCTGTTTATATATTTTTAAAAAGTGTTCTTTCAGCTACAAGTACATGTAACATAAAAGGTATCTACGTATTTAAACCCTGTGAAAAATACCTTTTCGCGAATCCCTTTTTTTTCCCCCCGTTTTTCCACTTTAATGTGGTTCATAAGGGGGATGGATAGTCGAGAATGCGATAAAATTTACATGAAAGTATTTGTTAAAACCTACTTAAGATGTCTGCATAAAAATTTCTTGCAACTATTTGCAAGTCCAAAAGTTATAACAATATATGTGAAGTCAGAACGCCGCACAGTGGGGAAGAACATTTTCTAAAAATTTTAATTAGTTCTGACAGTTTCATGAAACTGTAGGGTAATGTCAATCTAGTCATAAACTTTTTTCTTTTTTTCCAAGATTTTGTATTTAATTCAATTTTTTAAAATAATTTTGTATATATTTTTTATTTTAAATCTTTTGCTAACATGTTCGTGCAATTAAATAACATCATAAACGCGCATTTGGATGTGTAGGTTCTACATCCCATTGTAGAATTATTTCCATATTAACTATATAATTTCAATTAAGTTTTATACAGATTATTAATCACAATGATGAAATCAGTATTGTAAGAGTCGTTATAGCGGCTGTAACAAATTTTATTTACTGCTACCTGAGAGATAACTGCACACCACAGAAAATATCAGAACCATTTTCGACCAAACAACATTTTATCAAATATTATTGTTAAAATAATTATAATAAGAGAATCTTTAATTGCAATTATATTCTATAACTCAAGAACTACCTAAAATCTTTCTATACATAATGAAAAATGTGTAAATAACAGTGCTATGAATTTAGTTCGTGTTTTTACGGTTTCGGCCACTGTGCGCCGGTTGGAAATTTAGTTGCGCATTGTGGTGCCCGGTGACGTGCAAGCTTTATTTACGATTCCACCTAATTATTCAAATTGTATTTGCGAGCGAATTTGTATTGTGTGTGCCCCTATTCGACGAAATGACGTGTGTCATTTTGGTAATACAATAATTGTGGACGGTATAATATAGGTTCGATCCAAACGATGTACTGAGAGGCAACTTGTTTCTTGCTGCGCGGATTACTAACTCGTCACAAAATTAAAATTAATATACAATATGAATTTGATGTGTCGTTTGGTTCGGCTATGAAAGAAAAAGCTAGTACGAATGAATTCAGATTACTAAAAGTAAGTTAGAAGATTAAGAGTATAGCGAGAAATACTAATTAACTAAATATAATATTATACAGTATTTAGATATTAGTAATTATGGTAAACTATTTTGCACCATTTTTAAGAAATTTAATTGAACGCCTAAATGCAACAAAAAAAACCTTTAATTATTATCATTATCTTTTGAGAATTTTAATGAAATCTTTTAGTGTCATTAAATCATGTCTAGTAAAATACTTTTCTTAACAATCATTCTTTATCAAATATTAATATTCATCTACCGTGCAATGAACTATAACAGTTTTAATTTACCTGACATTTGCAACTAACAAAAAGAGAAAGTTGCGTAATAAACGAACACCGAGATTTCTCCAATGACAATTAAAATTGTAATTCGCATGTATTCAGACCGCGTGATACTATATGCATATCCATCGTACAACTTTCCTTTCTTTTTCTAAAACCAGATATCTTCGCAATTAGAATGTGCGTTAGAATTAACGATTTTCGTTCGACGTCGTTCCCTTTATCAGCCGCTCTATTCGCAATCAACTATTCAATGCTACACAAGATTTATGTGATTTCTCTTCATTCAAAACGTATAAAAGCACGTGAAAACATTAACATTTTAGTTTTTAGGAAAGTAATGAATATCAATTTTAAAGGGGAATAAAAGGAGGGCAAATGTCGTGAACCAGATTTTTGTTTTAATTACTTCAATAAAGATACAAAATGAATAAATAATATGCGTTAGAAATCACGAATGTGCTAATTTTTTTCCCACGAACAATGTTACATAATTAAAAATTCATTTACCACAAAAAGAGTTCAAGCACAATTTTTTCAACCAAAAATAAACTTTATCCGGCAGTTCTATTTTCAATCGGGTCATTTGCAAACAGATTTCCTTCTATTCTATTTTAATTACTATCTACTACATATTTGTTATCAAGCAGGACACAATTTCGCAGTTAATGCAAAAACTCCTGGATGAAAAAGAATCTCGCAAGATTAAGCTTTTGATACAACAACAATCTTCCAAAACGATGAAAGGAAGCGGAACGCAAGAAAAATGGAATTGTTCCGCGCAAATGGTATCGTTGGAAGTTTTCGCGATGAGCACCATCATTTTCCTCCCCCAGAACAGCACTTTCGTTATGCCCCGGATCCTTCTTTTGCTCCTCACCGCTCCCAATACGAAAAATGTAAAATGGTAATAAGCCAACACGTCTCGAGTTTCCCAGTCAGTCGGTTCTCGCGTTTACAAAGACTAGCCGAACGAAGCCGGTCCAATTTTTATACGAGGGAAAGATGCTCCGCGGACGGAAACGAAAAAAATGGGCAAATTACAGCAAATAATAGGATATGTAACAATCGCCCTCCCCCTTCTCCATCAACGTAAGGGAGATTTTGTTTTTTTTGTTTTTTAATTCACGAAAAATTTGCACGATTACGCGCAACGTGCTTGGAATAATTTCATCGATCGAAACAAGTTCGCCACGGTTCCTAAAATATTATCGAAACTCTTCCTCCATTCAGTAAAGGAGTGCTGTGAAACAAATCGATTTTTCCTACGGTCAATTTTGTTCTACAGTGTGTGAATATTTCAATGGTTTGAAAATGTGTGCTGGTTATTAGTTATTACAGTTTTGAAGAAACATTTTTTAGGCATCGGGGTGTTGGGGAATTGAATCTTAAAGACGCGTAGGGAAACATTAGAATTTAATGTGTATCAATGGTGGTAAATAAAACATTGCAATTTCAATTTAAATATTATACAGTTATAATGGGATATAAAAAATTGTGTTTACTGAATGACCTTCATAGATGACAGTAAAATATTACCAAATATAAGTACATTTACCAAATATTAAATTTTATATAAGGAATATAAGTATTAGAATACAGAATGGTGCGCCGTAGAAATGATTTAAATTAGAATAGAATAGTAAAACTTGAAGATAAAGATTATAATTTTAATTTGTTATAAAAATATTAATTATTTGTTTTCTTTGTTTCAGTTGGTTTAGAAATGAACGTCGTATTAATAATACAGCTTTCAATTGCGCTGTTCATCTCACAGCTGATGGTAGCGAGTGTAGGTGCAATTTTCTTCTCATCGCTGTTATCGGCTCCGAAAGTGAAATCAAGCTTTCCACAGCCGGTGAAATTGAAGGATGAAAATGGGATCTTTGAGGAGGACATTACGTATCGTCATCGTGTGCAACCTAAGAAGAAACCACACATCGTTGTCATTCTAGCTGACGATATGGTGAGTTAAACATGCTACTTTGCAGTGCTTGCTACATTGCAAGCACTGCATGAAACCCTCTTCTGACATTTGTATGCTTTAAAGTTTAAATTAAAGTAAAGATATTTTGCCTTGGAAATTGATTGACATAATAAAATTAACGCGAAAAGCTTCAAATTCTTTTTGCGAACATAATAAATCACACTGTGTTAATTATAACATTAACACATCGAGGCTGAATAGATATCATAAGAGAAAATATAACAAAAACAAAATATTGTTTGTATAAATTATTTGAAAATAATGCATTGACACTATGCACAGGGGTGGAACGATGTGAGCTTCCACGGATCAGACCAAATTCCCACGCCAAATATCGACGCTCTTGCGTATAATGGTATCATCTTAAATAATCATTATGTGCCCGCGTTGTGTACGCCAAGCAGATCTGCCTTAATGACTGGAAAAGATCCAATTCATTTGGGCATGCAACACTCTGTAATTTTCCCAACTGAAGCACGAGGGCTTCCCTTAAACGAGAAACTGTTACCCGAGGTAAGTTCCTAAACGGGTCATGGCGTGTCACTATTTTCTACTTCACACTTAACACAGTCTCTCGTTAAATCAAATTTGTTAAACCATAGTTTTTAATGACATTCGTTTAAGGCATGCCGGGGTGTCTTTCGACTAATTATTTTAATGAAAGTATTTATTTATTCCGCATAGAGAACATTTTATTTATTAAGTCGACGAAGTAAATTCTTAAAAAGAAAATACTCTCTTCCAGGGTTTCCGTTTTGTAGGTACTCTAAAGACGAGTAAAACTAAAACGGTATTATTGCTATTATACGGTATTATAGACGGCAAGTAATTTCGCTTGAAAATATTGATCTAATCGAAATTCCGGAAAATTATTAATGATTCACATTGTAAATTAAATCTCGTGTAGATTAATTGTAAATTAAACGTATTAAATATATTCAACCTTTATATTAACAAAACGTTAATCGTTTTAATTAATTCTGGTTGCAGTATTTAAAGGAAGCAGGATATAAAACACACGCTGTGGGCAAATGGCATCTGGGATTTTTCAGAAAGGAATACACTCCGACGTATCGTGGATTTAATTCGCATTTTGGTTACTGGAATGGGCTTCAAGATTATTACACGCACGTAACCCAGGAGCCTGTAAATATCTGGAAAATTAATTTCATGCAGACATCACGAATGTCACATTACTTGCTGTGCTCCCAATAAGACTCCCAATAAGATATAAACTTTAAGTAACAATCGCTATAAATTACATTTATTTCATTCAATCTCAGGATCCGCAATTCAGTAGCTTCAAAGGTTTCGATATGAGGCGAAACCTTACAGTCGCATGGGAAACTGCTGGGAAATATGCCACAGATCTTTTTACAAACGAAGCAGCACGGCTAATTAAGGAGCACGACATTAATCATCCTATGTTTCTATATTTGGCGCATCTAGCACCTCACAAAGGAAACCAAAATCTACTTCTGCGAGCGCCAGACGAAGAAATTGCCAAGTTCTCATATATCCTGGATCCAGAAAGACGAATTCAAGCAGGTATATAATACATAAATATAACAGACTGAAACAGTTTCGTACTATCGTCGCGACGCGTGGCGTCGTTGGGCGTATGTATGTTTTGCAAAATATCCAAGTTTAAGTTGAATAAATCTATTATAATTATAATAAGTCTATTATATCGACTATATTTTATAACAATAATCTATCCTCAATCAATATTTTAAACTATACTTTAATACAATTATGAAACGTTACTTTGAAATATTTATTATAAAGATAATTCAATCATGTTAGATGCTCTGATACTTTCGTGACCAACTGTATCTACAATATGGTTTTCTTTAATAAAGTATAAAATACCATCAATTTATCGAATGCTACGTTTAACCACCTGTAGTTCGAAATTGAAACATTTCTTTAACACTTGCAGCTGTCGTATCGAAGCTGGACCAGAGCGTTGGTGAAGTGATAGACGCATTAAGAAATCGCGGCATGTTAGAGGATAGCATAGTCCTTTTCATGAGTGACAATGGTGCACCAACTGAAGGCATCCTAAGTAATCAGGGCAGCAATTATCCACTGCGAGGCGTAAATTCCTTATATTCTTCGTAAAATGCTTGTACGTATTCTTTGAGCAGTTAGAACTTTGGAAATTTTGCAGATAAAAGACAGCCCGTGGGAGGGTGGGACTCGAGGGGTAGCTGCTATTTGGAGTCCTTTAATTAAGAAATCGAAAAGGGTGTCGAATCAAATGATGTTTGTTTCCGATTGGCTTCCTACCCTCCTGTCTGCAGCAGGTCAGTCGTATTACTTAAAAATTTTACATTTTCTCATACCCTCTATATTTTTTCTCGGGCTAATCGCATTTTTCTATCCTTCACGGATTACTTTTCTGACAAACTAATTTGTGTAGCACTGTATTTAGAAATGATCGCTAAAACTTGGCAAGTAATTATAATTGAATATCTTGCTGGCTGCTCTATCGTCGAAATTATTAAACGCTACATCAATTCATCTTCTATGCACGAACAAAATTAGCTTTTATATAGAACATAACGAAACAAACGATGTAACAGAGCCGTGGTGGCTCGGTCGGTTGGCGGCTGGACTCGTAATCGAACGGTCTCTCGGTTCGAGTCCCGCCGATTTCAGCTGGCGCACCACTCACTGTGCATGTTGCACGTGCTTTACACCGTGGTTCTGGTGGTTCGGATTCCACCTAAAAATGTTCTAGTTCCAACTTAGGTATAGGTTTTTAAAAACACACATGTTTCAACCTTCAAAAGATATCACCGTACTCGCCAATGACCTCTGCAGTCGATGCGACTTTAAACAGTAAAGGAAAAAAAAAAAGAAAAAAAGATGTAACATACATACATTTAAATCATCATAGTGTTTATGGAATTCACTCAGCATCTAACATAGTAATACGTTATACGTTCAAGACCAAAGTAAACAAATTTGTATATCGAACTTTGAAGTTGGTTGCAATGTTTCATACACATTTCAGGAGTTGATAGAAGGCAATTTGGCAACATCGATGGATTCGATCTCTGGCAAGCCTTGGTATCAGACAAAATTAGCTCTAGGTCAGAGATAGTTCTTAACATCGACGATCTCAGTAATTATGCTGCTGTTAGACGAGGCGATTTTAAGTATGTTATCGGACAGACAGATACTGGTAGTGCCTGGCTTGGAGCAAGTGGAGAACCTTCGGAAGGCATGTCCCCTACGTACGATCCTTACAAGGTGCTGTACAGCAAAGTGGGTGCTGCAATTTCCGGTGTAATTACCGCTAGGCAAGCGATGGAATTAAAGGAAAGGAAAAAACGAAATGTCAGGAACGTGAATGATGCTTCTTTGAAAAGGAATTTTCAAGAAATGATACTTACCACTGAGACGATGTTAGAATCGCGAAGAAAGGCACAGATAAAATGCAATGTCAAAGAGGAGGCCAGGGTTAGTATTGTCAGTTATCTCGATTCAAATTTTATAGTCTTTCTTCAATTTTGTTCGCTTTAATACTCATTCCTTATCTGATTTACAGATTCCCTGCTACCCGATGAAGGCGCCTTGCCTCTTTAACATAGAGAAAGATCCTTGTGAAATGGTGAATCTTGCTGACAAAAGGCCAGTCATTTTGGCTATTTTGGAAAGAACTCTCATGAAGTATAGAGTCACCGTAATACCTCCTAACAACCTGGACGGAGATCCTAGAGCGGATCCATCGCTTTGGAACAACACCTGGACCAGTTGGGACGAGCCCGACCCATTGGCACTTGCTTATATGAAAAGCAATAAAAACCAACCGTACTCTGGTCTGGCAGTCGCACTGATGTCTATCATTTTCGGCCTTTTCGTTGTTGGAATAATCACGCTGCTGGCACTGAAATATGGAAGACCTAACTCGAACAACCTAAAGAATCCTGAATCTTGCAATGATCATGAAGAGATCACTTATACTACAAACGGGGACGAGGAGTCATTCTCTATGTCTAGTATTGTACCAAATACAATACTCAATGGTATGCTTAAGCATAATGGGGTAAACTGACAATATCGAACGAGATACACGAGGGCTAAGCATCTTTCGATTACCGTTAAAATTTATTACAGTAATCGCATTGCGTTGGAATAATTTTAAGATCGGGTGTGTGGTTTTTTTTAAATGTCTATTTGGCGCGATTTGTTTGACAGACATACTTGAAATGTTTACAATTTCTACCTCGTGTCATCTCGTTTCATGATCCTACACAAAACGTAATCCGTACGATATACGCGTGCATTATATCGTTTATAGGATGACAGTGATAGGATTAAACTCTAAACTTCGAAGCACCACTTGCTTAGTAAGGTTGCTGTACTTCGAGAAAGACCCATCAATTATATCGTCACATTTGTAAATACTTCACGAACTGTACCAAAATATTCCACACTGACTGGTGTTAATACTTAATAACACCTGTAACAGAACTAAACACGCTCACATGTTCATGCAATTAATGTCTACAGGGAAAACACTTTCATAAATAAATACTTCAGTTTCACAAATTTATTTATTCACCGACGCTTTCCTCTGTTTTTTCATCTGTACAAAATTTCGTGGGAATAGAAAGTTCAAATCATCACAGTTAAAAAACAACAAATAATTACGGCACTTCCATTGGTGAGAAGAATCTTTTACAATCAATATCAAGCTACGATCTAGCTAATGTGTACATTCCAATGTATTCTTATTTCGAAGCAAATAGTTCGTGCGAACAGTAGTGTGTAATTAAATATCAGAACAAATAAACTTCCGTCGTATATCGGAACTCGATATTCGAGAAACACCTTATACTATTTAAAATTTTGTAGCTAATAAAATAAGTGAAATATACATTTTTTTGTTTGTTCTCCAAGGCAATGTTTCGTTTACAATTTACCTAAGCACAGAGGCTATGCAACGTTATAATACAATTAAGTCATCTCCTCACACTCTCTTCTGCTCTGAAGAGGAGCGACTCTCTTTCTTTCTTTTTTAAAACCTCCAGGAGCACAACAAGTTGCTGTATCAACGCCTCAGAGTTGTTCCATGAAATGTACAAGTACGTCTACACATCTGGACCAGAAATACACACATGATACACTTTACAACCATGATGCACACAATGTCAACGAGTCAGTCAGAACATTTCTAATTGCTTTTATCTCGTTCGATCTAGCTTAATTACAGGAATAGTCTCGGCAGTTGGCACTTGGCAGGAATGTATCCAGAAAGCAGAGATGGTGACCACTTCGTTAGTGTTCCATCACATATGTACCACTTTTGGCGTGCTATAATTATATGTACATTCCATTAAATATAATATATTATTTTGTGGGAAACACCTGTTGTGTAATGCTAAGATTTTCAACATAGATACGACAATGATCGATACCGAATATTTCCTGGTGAAACTCAAATATTGTTGCACAAGTAGCTGCATATAAATTAAACATTAATAAATGAAAGGAAAACATTAACAATTGAAATTAAAGTCATCGAATGAAGATCAAAAGCATTAATATTCAAATAAAAATTAATCATTCGATGTAAATATTAAAACCTTGTTGAGCGATATTAAATATCTGATTAAAAAAATTTACCTTTTTCCCCACAACCAATTCAGCAAAACGCTTGACTGACTCTGGACGTCTCTAGCTGTAAATTTTAAAACGCACAATTTACTATCGATTCTCTCTCTCTCTATCTATCTCTCTCTCTCTCTCTCTCTCTCTCTCTCTCTGTGATGAAATTCTTCCAAAAAACGATCATCTTGCATCCTCTTTTTTTTCAAATGGACAAAAATTAAAGACAACAAAATATAATGAAAGACAAAATACTTTTGCAAAAAGCTAAACAAAATAGTTCCACGCTTTAACATAAAATTACGGGAAATTACGTGGAAATGAAGCACGTTAACTTGGTCTTGGGATACATACAGAGTGTATAATTTGCGTTGACGAGCCTGGCTGCTGCTTCAGGGGGCAAGGTACTTAGGACGTCTTTGTGCGCTAGCAAAGACATTTGCTGTGTGTGCCTCAACTCTCGTTCATCCCTCAATCGCACGTCTTTTGCGTGGCTCACCGTGTGCAACTGCGACAGCCTAAAGGGAAAACTAGCTTGTACAGTGAAAATAAGGAGCTTACTATGCTAGTAATAACCACATCTTAACACGTTCTGAGCTGATGGAAACGGAAACTTAATTCTTCCTCTGTGGCTAAAGCTTTCGGATAAACATTTACGATAACGTTACGATATTCCAAAGACTTCAATAGGTTAATGTGCAAGTGTATTCAACGTTGGTTAATTTGTGAACGTGTTAAGGCGAATTAATTTAAGGACGATTTATTTATATGTTATTTATTTAACGCATAACTACAGGAACATAAATCTAGGAGGAAAAGTTTTGTTCGTCAAACCTTTGAATCTTTAATGTTCTGGAGGTCATAGGGGGTCGGAAAAAATAACGGATGCTCGTCCCTTGAAAATAACGTATAATTTAAGCAAGAATATTTATGTCTTGTTCAGATTAGTTGGTTCAGGGCTTCGAATGACACGAATAGGGCTACAGGGGAAATGGTGGGTCAACGTGGAAAGCTTGTTTCCAGGTGTCCTACGGGCTAAGCAAATTTAGGGGCTAAACAAATGCGTAATCGTTTAATTAGCACAACAACATTGAAAGGTTTTTCCAACGAATTTCAAAATCCTAACTTATAGATATTTATCATGTAGAGAAACGATAAATGGTTAAAAAAAAGTTTTAATTGAATTCTAAATAAAATATAAAATTCTAAATGAAAGAACTGTATGTTTCAGTAGATAATATACGAGAAGTGGAACTGTATATTAAAATTCTTTGTACGTAAATGGTAATTGTCCTTCGATAACAATTTTTCAGTAATTAGCTCACAGTAGTTTCAGAAGCTAGTGAATTTGGTAACTAATGAGAGGCTAACAAAAAGTACTATGCTACTAATCTGAACAAAAATCAAATAAATATCGAAACAGTTAGTTTTATATGCATGAACGATTCAGAAAAGATTATTCTCAACATAATATGGTTTTGCCTCGTTGTCGGTACCTTTCAAAATGTTTCTACTATGCTCTTGGTATATTTTTGCGAGCATAAAAATCCGCAGTCTAACGATAAGCAAATGATGAAGGTTTCATCAGTTATTTAAGTTTACAATAATTATAGAATTAACCTTCCAAATGTAAAATACAACTTTGCACCGCATAAAAACAACTTAAACTCAAATCATCGAAAGATGCAAAATAATTAAAGTCGCTTAAAAAATAATTTTAGTTCTGTCGCTTAATTTGACACTTTTAAATACTATCTGAAAATAGTATCAGTATCTCGTATGAAGTAAAAAAAAAGCGTGCACGTAATACGTACTTCAAGGCAAGAGTTTCCTTGTCTTCTCCAATCGATGTGTCGATAGCTTCTTTGGCTATCTCAACTGGCCCTTCCGATTTCGACGGCGAAGGATGTTCCACGATCGGTTCCACCTCCTTCTTCGGACTGAGGTCGGTGCTTACAGAGCCACCTACTTTTCTCAGTTCCTCATTTACTCTGATCGCGCTGGACAGACGCAATTGCAACGTGTCGCGTTCTTCGAGTAACTGCATCAATTCCTGCGTCAATTCCTCGCATCTAACATCTCGTTGATGAAGCATATACAAAGCAAGATCCAATTCTTGCGATGACAATGCTTGTCTTTCTTCACCGGAAGTGTCCACGCTTCGAGCTGCAGAAGCATCGATCACAGGAACATCTTTCTTTAAAACATTTTGAATTAATTCGTATTCCTTCATTTTGTCCTCCAAGAGTGCCCTCAACGCATTGATTTCAATTTCTCGGGTTTCTAAAATGGTCTTCAGCTCCTTCAGTTGTTTCTCTTCTTCATCAGATAATGCAAGAAGCTCCTCTATACGAACATCTTTCTCGTGGATCTGCACCCTCAAGTTATAAAGCTCTGTGTCCTTGGTGATACTCAACTCTGCCAATCTCCGCTCCTTCTCTGCCAGATCCGAACTTACACGAATGAGCTCATCCTCCTTCTGATGTAATTCGTCTTTCATCTTTTGCTCGGACACAGATGAGTCTTGCAACTGTTTCTTTGCACTTTCGATGTCTCTGTCACGCAGTTGTAACTCATCCAACACACTTCGGTTCTCCATGTGCAGCTTTTGCTTTATCTCATCGATCTCCATTTCTTTCTCTCTCAATTTCTGTTCTAAGAATTCCTGCGCCTCCAAACGAACCTGCTCCGTCTCTATATTAAGTTTTTCTAAGGCATCTCTGGTTTCCTCGGAGAGCCTCTCGAAATCATGCAAACGGGACACTTCTTTCTGCAATTCAGCGATTACCGACTTTAGATACTCAGTATCCTGTTCTTTGCTATACAATTCAGTAGTTAATCGGTGCACCATTTCGCGTAATTGATAATCATCTGACTGAGGCTCCGTACTTGCATGAAGAGATAATTGAGAGTCCTTTTCAGCTATGATATATTTCAATTCGCCAATTTCTTGTTCCTTGGCGTACAACTCATTCTGAAGCCTAACAATTTGTTCTTGATCCTGTATAGACCTTCGATCTCTAGACAAAAGGTTCGCTTCTTCGTTGGAAACGTAATCCTGATTTTGTGTTTCCATTTGTTCCTTCAGTGCAACAAT
Source organism: Nomada lathburiana (assembly GCA_963667235.1). Taxonomy (NCBI): domain Eukaryota; kingdom Metazoa; phylum Arthropoda; class Insecta; order Hymenoptera; family Apidae; genus Nomada; species Nomada lathburiana. The sequence continues at coordinate 640,734 of OY763897.1, read as the reverse complement.
CTGTTTCTCCTTTTCCTCAGCCCTTACACCAAACACGTCCAAAGATGCTTGCAATTCTGCTTTTTCGTTGTATAGACAATTAATCCTTTCCTGCATCTCTTGAATTATACTGGGATACGTGTTTTCGCTCAAAATATATTTCAAATGATCTATTTCCTCCTGTTTGCTTTCCAACTGAGCTTGCATAGTCTCTATGGTGTGTTGCAAATTTTCATTGTCGTTCATTCTGAACACGGGGAAACCATCTATAACATTAGAAGAACCCTGTTGGCGCTGATCCTGTTGCACAGTGAACGATCTATCCATTTCAATTTGCCTTTCATTCAAACTATGCCTGGTTTCCTCCACAACTTTAGAAGTTCTTTCCAATTCTAGCGTCAAATTGTTTATCCGTTCGGTCTTTTCCATCAGCTCCCCCTTCAATGCCTCCACTTTTTGTATCTCCGTACGAAGATCGCTAATTTCAATCTGATTATTTTCTATGATTGTCCTGTATTGCGCCGACTCTTGAGCATATTGTTGCAATGCTGTGTCCTTTTTTATTAAAGAAGCCTTCGACCTTTGAATTTCCTGTTCCAAATTCTGAATACGTAATACATATTCATTCGTATTGGTTGATGCCGCGTCCGATTCGTTCACACGTTTATGCAATTCTTCAATCGCTTCCATTAATCGCTGATTTTCCAATGAAAACTTTTCTAGTCTATCCTTACTTTCGGACAATTCAAATTCGTTCTTAGCCAGCTGCTCGCTTGTTTCACTTAAATTTGCCTGAACTGATGCCACAATCGATTCCTTCTCTATTAAACTCCGTTTCAATAACTCCAACTCCTGCCACTGACTATCGAATTGAACAACAGTGTTCTCCTTCTCCTTTGTATATGCATTCATAGCCGTCTCTAATGCAGATAACTTTTCGTTGAGGAGTCGTATTTCCTTCTCCTTTTCTTCAACCTCTATAGCGTGTTTTTCGACCAATTCTTTCGTAGCCTGGCTCACAAGAACACTGACAGTTTCTGCGCTCCGTTGTTGAATAAATTCATTTTCCTTTTCGCTGAACGACTTCTTCAAACACTCCAGCTCCCGCTTCTTTTCGTTAAGCTCTTGATTTACAGCCTGCATTGCATTGTGCAATTTCACTATCGCTTCTTCATGGTCTACATACTGCCTCTGGAGTTCCTGTTTCAAATCTGCAACTTCCTGTATCCTAACGTTCAAAAGATCAGTGACTTCCGACATGGAAGCATTTGCAGAAGAAACTTGCCTTTCAGAGGAGGCCGTTAAAGCAATCAGTCTTTCTTCTAGGCCTGTTCTTTCTTGCAGAGCGTTCTGCAAGCTCTTCTGCAATTCCATAGCGTTTGATTCTAATGTTTCAACTTGTTGACGGCGATCAGCTACATCCATTTCCAATTTTCTAACCTTTTCAAACGACTCTTCTTTTAGAAAATCAGCGTTTTCTCTCATCACTGTTACTTGGTCATTAGCATCCATTAGGCTCTGCTCGTACTGCTTCCTCAACAAGTCATACTCCTCTCTAGACTTGCTCAGCATGCCCTGCAATTCCGAAATTTTCTTATTTAAATCATCTATGATTTGGATAGATTCATTATCCTCCGAAATTCGTTTCATTTCTAAATGAGACATTTTCATCTTTTGCTCCTCCAAGAAGTGTTGTAGCTGTTCATTCTCTGTCGCAAGCGCCTCCATCTCGTCCTTCAGGTCATCAATCTCATCCTTGTATTTTTTACATAAACTTTCAAACTCCTCTTGCTCGACGGAGCTTTTTCGAAGACGATCTTGGGTATCTGGCTTAGTTTCTTCACTAGAAACGCTTTCATTTTGAGGAACACTATTGCCTTCTGAACCGGCTGCACTTCCTTGCAGTCGTTTGTCAAGAAGCTCCAATTTGTCAGACAATTCCTTGTTTCGTATATGTAACACTTCGATGTCCATGTCTTGTCTCTCTTTCATTTCCATGTACCTCTCATTCGCTGAAACAATAACATCTAAACGTTTCAATAAAGCTTCCTTTTCAGCAACAGTAGTTTTCTGTTCTTCTTTAGCCTGGCCCAATGATTTTTCCAACTTGCTGATCTGAGATTTCAGTTCCTCCTCTATAGCAGAATCTAGTTCGTAGAAATCGCTGGCCGATTTCTGTATCTTCAACTGTTGCTGAAGACTATCCAGCTGAACCTTGTATTCCTTCAACTTCTTTATCATCTTTGCATTTCTTAGCTGGACAGTTTTACTATCTTCCAACATTGCCTCCTTCTCCTTCTCCAAATCTTCGACCTGGTCTAGAAGATCATCTACCTTGGCCCTCAACTGCATTTCTACAGTAGGAACTAAAGTGGGAGTGAGTTGTTGTTCACCAGCCAACAGAGTATCATCCGCATTCCATTCCCACGCTTCCTCATCAACGTTTAATTTCTCAGCTGATCCTGTATCCCAACTTTCGCCAATATCCAAAGAACTTTCCTGCACTATATGCACAGTGACAACATTTGTAGTTTCCTGCGATTTCACCATAGTTTCCTGCAAAGGGGTGGACTCTTTCGTTGACGTATCTGTGATAACATGCGTTTGATCAGACTGTCTGTTTGCGTCTGCTAAGGTTCGCGTAAGATTAGCTATTATTTCCTTAGCTTCATCTCTTTCGCGTATAGTCTCCTCTATTTCTGTTTGTAGGTTGCGTCCAACATTGGCAGAATCTTGAAGCTCATTCATAGACCTGGACAGATCGTTCACTTGCAACCGCAGTAAATCTCTTTCCTTGGTCAGAACAGTAACTCGACTTTCAAGATCTTGTACCAATTCAGAATCAACCGATGAGTTGTTCGGTTCCGCTTCGAAGTTATTAATTTGCAACTTATAAGTATCTAACTGAGCATTTTGCTGATCTCGCTCCAGAACTAATTTACCAAGCGCTTCTTTCATCGAATCTAAACTCATCTTCAATTCCTCCAACTGATAATCCTTCTGGAGCAATGACTTTTTTACATCATTGTCCGTATCGTTTCGTTGTTCTATTATTTGAATACTGAGATCGCGCAACTCCGCATTTAATGAATTTATCTGTATGTCCTTTACGGCAAGTACCTGTTCTAGTCTTTCTGAATTTATCTGCACAGTCTGTAGTTGCTTACGTGACATTTCTAATTCTTGGACACATTCACTATAATTCTGAGAAATCTGTGCCCTCTCTTCGACCATCAGTTGCTGCAGATCATTAATCTCTTGGGTAAGGTTCAAACTTTGTGTTTCCTTCTCATCTAATAAAGATTGCAATCGTTTGACCTCCTTGCTAGCTGAATCGGCATCCGCGACAGATGGCAGACCAAAGATTTTGGAGGCATCAAATAACTGTGGAGCATTCTCCTGTGGTACAGTATCAAAGGCGGATACTTCCCTTTTAATTATCGTTGCTTTTTCCACAGACTCTACACTTTGATTTCTATACATTTCTAATTCCATCCTTAAGTCTTTTATTTCTCTTTCACTTGCCTCTTTGTCAGCTCTCAATGGCTGAATCTCCCGTTCCAAAATGTTTTTAGCGTCTCGTAACAATATTTCTTGTTCTACTTTCTGGGCCTCTATGGATTTAAGAGAAGCTATTTCAGAATTTAATTGTTGCTCCACTTGATTGGAACGCTCCCGAATGTCTTGCATTTCTTGCTGCATGTTCGATAATTCTGCTTCGCGTACCTCGCACTTTTTAATTAAATCAGAATTCAGCAAACCCATGCTCTGTAATTCCTCTGCATTCTCTTTGTTAATATCCAACGTTCGTTCAGTTGTATTGATCTTCTCCTCTAAAGTCGTGTTCAAAGACTGCAGTTCCTCGACTTTTTCTACCAATTCCTTGTGCTCCTTCAACGCTTCCTCCAACCTTGTTTTAAGTTCCTCGTGATTGGATACCAACGAGTTATACTGGAACAAAAGTTCGTTGTAAGGATCTTCTAAAGACCTATTTCTCATACTAGTTTGATTCATCAAATCATTGAATCTAAGAGACTCTCGCATCTGAACAAAATTGCCAATTGAATTAGCTAATTCGTTATCCAAATTCTCAATTTCAGCTTCTCTTTCTTGCAGCTTTGCTTCTAACGCTTGCACCACAGTTTGACACTGCTCGCAATGGCTACAGTGTTGCACTCCAGTCACTTTCGTGTCATCCTCGGCAGTTTCTTCTTCTGATGTCTGCGTAGTTTCCGTGGAAGTGCTAACAACTGCTTTCTCCATCTGCTGAATCAAAAACCTTCGGTCTTCCGATTCTTTCTCCACGTTCTCCAACCTCTCGTTAATCTGTGCCTGTTTCGACAGCAGTAGACCATTTTCAGCTTTAAGATTATTAATTAGTGTTAATTGTTCAACGTACTCCGACTCCATAACTTGCATTCGCACACTCAGTTCTCTAGCTTTTTCTTTCATCTCATCGAGTTCAACTAGCTTCTCTTCATTCTCTTCACTAATCTGTTGCTTGTAAGAATCATACTCCGATATTATGTTCTGTTTACTTTGTCTCTCAAATTCCAGTTCAGTCGTAGACGATTCGAGATCGGCGCGTAGCTTCGTTATAGCCTCTGTCATTGTACTGACTTGCTGAGTTAACAAAGACATTTTCTCTTTTGAGACAACCAAATCGTTCGCCAGCCTGTCAATATTCTTGGAGCTTTCCACAGATTCGTTTCGTGCTAGCATCAATTTTTCCTCCAAATCGGCGATTCTGTTATCCTTCTCACGCATCGCGATTTCCACGTCCTGAATCTGCTTGTTCTTAGCTTCTTTCTCATCTTTTTCGGTCGTCCATTTCTCCTCGAGTTCGGTGACTCTGGACTCGAGTTCCTGGCATATGGCTGTCTTTTTCTTCAAATTCGCCGCTATTTTCTTCATCTTCTCTAATTGCATTTGTATCTTATCGTCGGATTCCTCCAACTTCTGTTCTAATTCGGCAACCTTCGATTCTAATGCGATTTTAACTTCCCCCGTCATATTTTGCCCAATTAATTTTTCCTTCTGTTCCAACTCGCCCTTCAATGTTTCGCACTCTTGCATTTTACTATTTAATTCCTCGATCAAGTTTTCGAGCCTTTGGTTTTGTAGCTGAGTATCTTCAATGTGCTTCACTTTAAGCTGCTCTATTTGTTTGTAGCTACTTTGCAATTCTGCGCGCAAATCTTCAGCGAATTGAGCATTGTTGTCTATTGTTCCTTGTAATTCCCAAATTCTACTCTCGGCTTCACATTTATCGTTCCTAGCTTCCACCATCTGTGCTTCTAAATGATCCTTCGTTGTCATTAAATCGGCAAGCTCCTGTTGCTTCTCAGCTAATTGATTTTGAGCGTCACTATTTTGCTGAGATAAATTGTTCACTTTTTCTAACAAGTTATTATTTTCTTTTGTACTTGCGTTAATCCTACAGTGCAGTTCATCAACAGTCATGTCTTTGTTTTTCAATTGTTCTAGCAGGTCGTTATAATCTTTTAAAGGCTTCGATTCCTCCACCTTTTCATTCAATTCGTCAATCTTTTTCCTCAAAGAATATATTTCTTCTTCTTTACCTTCTACTATACTATTGAGATTTGCAACTTCATCAGACAACGATGTTAACAAATTCTCTTTATGTTTGATAAACGTTTTACTATTGTTGAGTTCATCCTGCAAGCTATCTATTACAATCATTTCGTTTTGCAGGTCCATATATTTGGCGTGCAATTCTTGACTTTTTTCCTCAATGACTTCCTTCAAACCGCCAATTTCATTCTCTTTCTCAGACACCGCAGCAAGCTGTTCCTGAAGCTTCGATTCAAACTTAATCGTTACATCCTGCAACTGTTGCTTCCATGAAGTAGCTTCTGCGTCCATTTCTTTCTTTTCTTCTAACAAAATTTCGTTTTCATTTTGCAACATTCTAAATCCTTCTTCGATGGAAGCCTTTGCTGCTTCCAGTTTTTCCATCTTCTCTTGCATTTCATTGCACTTGAATTTCCATTCTTCTATAGTTTGGAACATTTCTTTCATTTCCAAATCTAAACTTTCAACCTTCTTCCCAGATGCTTCATACTCCATAATCTGTCTACCCTTCTCTTCCAGTTCAATTTCCTTATTTGCAAGCTTTATTTTCATTTCCTCAATTAGGCCTGTTTGCTCTGCAATCAATTTTTTGCATTCTTCTATTTCGTGTTCCAAGGAATCAACAATGATCGACTCTATTTTCGTAGGAACAGACTCATCTAGTTGCGAAACTTCAGACACTTTTTGATTAGACTTTTGTAGAAGTATCTCAATCTGTTCTTGAAGTTCTTTATTCTCCTCTGCAGCGCTTTGTTTTTCTCGATTTAATTTTTCCAATTTGTCAACAAGTTCCAACCTCTCGTCATCGGGATCATCGTGCAACAATTGATTAAGTTTCACATGCAATTCTTCCTTTTCTTGCATTATTTCAGTCAACTCATTATTTAATTTCTGGTTCAAGGTTTTAAGCTCTGATACCTTCGTGGCTATGCCATCGTTTTCTCTCAATAACTCCTCCATTGTTTTACTCAAATCATTAATTTGTTGATCTTGTGTCGAATCGTGTACCTGCTCCAAGGAATTACGCAATTGTGTTATCTCTTTTTCTAACAAAACTTTCTCTTCCATTAACATATCAATTTGTTGCTTGAAATCAACTTCCCTCTTGGATATTTTGGAATTATCGGATAATTCCTTTTCATCTAGAACGTCCTGATTTTCCAATGTGATAGTCGCATCTGCTAAATCTGTATTCTCTACAGACAAAATATCAATCTGCTCCTGCAATTTGTTATTTTGTTCAATAAGATCCGACACTTGATTTCGAAGTTTCGTTACTTCCACAGATTGATTCTCATTTTCTTGCAACAATGAGTCGATTTTCAGTTTCCTGTCAATGTCGGACTTCGATTCTATATGTTCTAACTGTTCCTCCAGTTTTGTAGATTTAATCATAAGTTCGTTGGTTTCTTGTGCAAGAAGCACAATTTTTGTCATGCTTTCCGTATGTTCTGGTATACGTTCGAAAGATTCTGTTGAACCCGTATCAGAAGATCCTTTCTCCTCCATTCTGTTCAACTTCATCGTTAAATCGGTATTTTCTTGTGTCAGTTGATCAATTTTCTTCAATAATTCATTCTTATCCGTTTCACCGATCAATTCTATTTTTTCCGGCGAATTTCCGTTTCCTTGAAGTATGCTCAATTGACGTGTTAATTCGTTATTCTTCTGAGTCAGATCTTCGATCTTTTTCAACAAATCAGTTTTGTCTAAATCCTGTATAGCTTCAAAGGACTCGGTGGATCCAGTATCCGATGTTCCCTTTTCCTCTAATTTTGCTATTCTATTATATAATTCGGCATTTTCATGCGATAAAGCCTCCATTTGTTCAAGCTGCTCTGCATGAGTCACTTCCGACGAGGATTCCGCTTTACTTTCCTTCTGCAATCGTTGCATAGCTTCCAATTTTTCTTCGAATTCGATCACTTTCATTTCTGCAGTTACTCTGAGATTTTCGGATTCCGCGTTTTCCGCTTCTATTGATGATATTTCCTGCTTCGCTGTGTGAAGCTCTGAAAGAAGAATCGAATATTCATTCTAGGAATAACTGGTAGGATTCTATTTACTTGTTACGTGAATTGCTTCTAATTTTCTACTTGATAATTGATGGTGTGTATAAATTAGTTCAAAGTAAGAAACAAAAAAACAGTACATAGATTACCTTGCATAAGATCCAATTTCTGATTCTCTAGAGTGGCAATGGCTTCAATTTGCATTTCAATTTCTTTTGTTTGAGCAGAAACCTTACTTTCAAGATCAACAACACGTTCTTGCCAATCTCCTGCTGAGGCTATGCAGATTGCACAACATGCCAATGATGCATGTATAATTGATATCATTTCATATTAAATGCAAAGCAAGCAACTTAAATACTATATGTGTATAAATCTATGTTCAAGCATTAAGAATGTATAATTAAATGTACTGGTTGCTCTACAAAGATTAGTTTACTTCGCGTTAAGCATGACTTAGATTATTAATTCGGCAAGCAAATTCCCAATATAATATCCAGTAATTTTTGTTTAGTAACAAATCCAAATGGTATCTATTTATTTGTTAAAATACCGAAGCACCGTCTATATTATATAAAAAATTGTACAATCAAATATAACAAATGATTTTTCAACAAAATAAGATTATTTTCCCTTTTTTTTCTTTCATGCAAGTAGTAAACTATGCCGGAAATTGCGTAGTGATGATATAAAATAATGAATATATTCTAACAAATAAATCTGCTTCTATGAATCAGACTGCAGCAAACTTTGACAAGAAAAGTAGGTACCATATTATATTAAAATATTAAAAGTCATTTAATATATTACAACGGATTAGTGTTTAAAATAAATATTTTTGCAATTTAGTAAAAATGTCTAACTAATCTTGTAAGAGGATTCCATCACCATAAATATGCATAAATCTAATCGTCTCAATAACAGTATTTGTATCATCGGTAGAGACGATAAAAGTCAAACAAAATAGTAAGAATTTATTCTATATAATTGTTTCGTACAAAAACAATTGCCAAAAAAATATAATCAAATCTTTCGTATGTATTATCACATACGAATGTCTACATGTACATAGATATTAAAATTTGTCTGCACCAAGGAAACAGGGCTGTGAATAATTATTTTCAGAATAATACAAATCACCAAGGCATTGCACGTACGATTGGTAACGAAACTAGAACAATGGAAACAACGATGACAGAATTTCTGTCCTGGTCCCTACCTTTAAGCTCGTCAAAGTCTACCAGACTCAGCTGAAGGTTACCTTTCTCCTCCTCTAACAATGCCACTTGATTCCCCAATCTGACAAGCTCCGCATTTGTATCAGACACCTAAATAATAAAACAATGTAATAATGTGTTACGTTATTGTTTTAAAATAATAATTGTTTGCATTTGCAAATCAATCTCTTAATAATATCGCTAATATTAAAATGGCCTCATAAAAATCTTATAACACATTTCTCTATACGAATAAAAATATTTAAATCCTTTTACCCTTTTAAAGTTCTCCAACTGTTTTTGTACACTCTTTACTTTACTCTTATGTTGTGCTTTAATTTTTATCATGCTCTTATTTAATTCTTCCAGTTCCTTCGTAAGTTTCACCACCTTTTCATCCTCCTTAACAGTACCTTCTTCCGGCAATCTCGCTGCAATATCGTTCTTCTGTTCTTCAAGTTTATGTACCGTGTTTTCAAGTTCAGTCATTTTATTTGTATATTCTTCATTTTTTAACGTTAATTCTGCTATTTGTTTTTGCAATTCGGCTTTAGATTCTTCTTCAAGAAGCTTATTAGATTGCTTTAATTCTTCCACTAAGTTTTCAAGTTCAACTATCCTGTTGTCCTTTTCGATTATCGCACCATTGCCGTGCATCGAAATATTGACAACTTTATCTTGCAACTCTGCAACACTTTTTTGTAATTCAAACTTTTCATCTTGCAACTGTTTATTATTATGTTCCATTTTTTCTAACTTAAATTGCAAATCGTCTACAGTTGGATTTTTGACTATTCCAATACCAGATTCCAGTTTGAACACTCGTTCGTTAGCCTCTGCTAATTTTAATTCGTAATCTCCAAGTTGCTGAAGTAAATTTTCATTATTTGCTTTAAGCGACGATTCTATAAGTACAAAATTTTCTTGCATTGATTTCATGGCTTCCCTAGTTTCTACTAAAGTATCCATAGTCGAACGAGAGAAATCCGCACTTGCTGATTCTGATAATTTGTTATCGTTAATCTGCTTTTCGAATCTAAATAATAGAAAGGGAACAGATGAAGATCTTTGAACAGAAAGAAAATACTTTAGTAAAATATTTAGCACTTATATCAAATTACCGATCGATCGAGTTTTCTAGATTTGCAATTTTATTATCCCTTTCATGCAGTTGTATTAAAAGATTTTCATTCTTGTTTTTTAACGACGTTTCTAAAAGTACAAAATGTTCTTGCATCGTTCGCATTTCATCTTTCGTGTCCTCGAGAGTATCTAACGTAGTTTTGCCCTTTTTCGAAAGATCAGCAGACATAAGAGTAACTGCCATCATTTTAGATTCAATGACTGAATCCTTTTCTTTTAAATTCTCTTGAAGATCCACAACTGTGGCTTCAAGTTCAAATATTTTATTATTAAGCTCTGCAATTTTATATTCTTTCTCTTGAATACTCTCGATTTGAATGGGTGACATGACCTTCAATTGAAACGTTAATTTCATGTAATTGACTAAAACATTTCAAGTTAAATTATTTCTAAAAATGAATCGCCCACCTCAGAAGTAATCATGATTGGTTTAATAGGTGTAATAGGTAACTGATCCCTCTGTAAACTCGTTGCCGCTACATCTTGTTCTTCCAATTGTTGCCTAATAGCCTCTACTTTTTCCTCAACTGCTCGTTTTGTTTCACTTATTTCTTTATTACGTTGTTCGAAAGCCTTCCTATTCTCTGCCAACTTCTTCTGGAGTAAAGTAGACTTTGCTTTTGCTGTTGTTGCCTGGCTAATGTTATTGATATTTTGTTCGTATGTGTCCGGCAAAGCTGTCTCGGATGTGTGAGGAGCATCCGTGGAAGGAGTATTCCCTTCTTTACTTCGACGTAACAACTTTGCTCTCGATTTAATTTTTGAAAGCCTCTTTGCATATTCCTAAATTTGCAATGAAATTCAATGAAAATATTCTAATCATTGTACCAAATGCTTATAAATGAATTTCTATTACCTGAAGTTCTTCTTCTTTCTTTTCTAAACTCTGTTTATTCTTCAACATAATTTCTTTAAGCGATTCCAATTGATTTTTATTTTGCTCGCAGTTTTCTTTCGGGTGCACTATTGACTCTGGTGTTTCCTCTTCCGTTGGCCCCGGCGGTTCCTCTGATGCGCCCCACATTGCGAACTGTAGAATTAATAACAATAGAAACCACTTCATTATAATTTATAACAAAAATAGACTTAAAGTCTTGTAACTATGAAATTATGAAGTCAATGGCAGTGAAAGTTTCTATAAAGTGGTCAGAGAGTGTATTACCCACTGCTCTCATTTTCATAGGCTAATTGGATGAAAGCACGACTGGGGTAAACTAATTGTATTATGCGTGTGTATAGAGACCAAATGTCAGAATACAAACGGGTTACCTTGTGGCATATTTAATGCTTACAACACAACATTTAAGTAGGACCTTCTTAAATGATACCTTATGTAAAACATCGAAACAAGAATATGTAAGTGCTATAATTATTTCATAATATATAACACGATATATTCTTAACATTAAAAAATATTTAATTGCAACATACATTAATTCTGTTTTATATTCTTCCGCTTTTTATTCTTGTGCTTCTTTCAGCGTTTATGACTTAATGTAAACGTTAACTGGAGAAGAAAAATGAGTGGCTGAAATTTGCATATCTAACGTGCAATATAAAATTGTTAAATATAAATATGAATTATTAAAAGCTTCAACCACCTCGATGTGCAGTAACACGATATGTACATGGCACTCTAGTGATAACAGAATGAAGTTAGCCTTAAAACATTTTCTTTAGCCTTAGTCTAAATGGACATGCATATAAAAACGAAATATTGGATTGATATATTAAATACAACACAAAATTGCATGAATTGTCGGAATGCATGATAATTAACGGAAAACAAATATTCTAAGAACATCTGATACTTTATGGCATTATTTACGACTATTACTTATGACATTACATAGAGTTTAATCAACTTTGAGTGGCATTAAAAAAAAAGTATCTCTCTTTCAAGGAGTACGAGGTACCTTCGAAATTCTATTTACCTTTATTTATAATCCTGAAATTGTCAAGATGGAAACACGTCACTGTTCGTGCACATATTTTGTTAAAATACTTCTATCACTCACATCCCTGCACAATGAAAACCGAACACAATCATATTTATAATTAGTTGACTTTACAACATTTACAATAATTTTATTCAATAATTACATATACGAATACTGTGTATAATCGTAATTCTATGCTTCAAAAATGTCAAGTCTACATCACTCCCTTCACAGCCGGAAGGAGTTGGACATTCTAGCGCGTAGGTGCTGCCACGCTACGGAATATTTTATCGTCATTAAAAAGAGTACAATTCAAATTTCGAACGCATTTATTTAACACAGGATTATTTTACTGAGAACTTTTACCTAGCCATTACCACATTCTCACTCTGATAAAAACAAAGTATCAATTATAAATGTAATTCTACTTTCCTTTTTCTTTTTTTTAATAAAACTTTATTCATGTCTGATATATTTGCGTTCAAATATATTTGCTACATAAAATAGTGCAAGGTATACACATATACGAGTGCTGTAAAATTTCAAAGATAAACGTAAACTAGCTTAATTAGCATCACCCTTATGGTTACGCAGTAGCGATGTTTACGCATACAAGTTATATTTTTCAACTCAGCGAAACTTAATATTTTTATATGTAAGATTAATGGGTGTAGAAAGGGTCGTTTTTTCCCTTATATGAGAATGTGTTGAGCTGGGTGAGGGCTCATTCGAAAGTGGAAGGTTCAACGCGGAGCGCTGGAGAAATGTTTCAACGAGATTGTGTGGATATCTAATAATATAAGTGTGCAAAGTGTAAGAAAAAATCGACGAAATACACCCGCAGAATACAAGCATTTTCAGGTTACTAAAAGAGTTTTGTGACACAAACGGTGTGTGCTGCGCGCCGCGTTGAACCTTCCTCTTTCGAATGAGCCCTTACTGAGTTCAAAATCTTCTCATATAAGAACAAACGATGCATGCTTCTAATTGCATTCCCACAGACGAGTTCCGTTGTCCGCGGTTAATATTGCCGTTAAAACAGAGCAAATGACGGCACAAATTTAGTTCAGGTAGTCGTGACGAGATGACGTCTACTCAGGAGGACTGCCAACGTAGAATCATAGCAAAACTCAAGCGTTGGCTTGGTACACGTGCTACAGTAAAAGCGTGATGCAGTCAATGTATGCACTTTCATACGATTGTAGGGTAGGTCATATGCATTTTGGGCCTACATTGACTGGGAACTGTATAAATAAACGCTTTTACTGTAACACATACATGACTTGAAGTCGCTGTCGAATTTATGTTATAATTATATGGCCATATTATTTAAAATAAAAAAGGGGAGATTGGAGCTTATTTTACTACTACTGGTAGTATTGATGTACTGATATCATATTTTCAGAATGTGGTAGTTACAGAAATTTTTACGCTTTACGCTCCTACGTATGGAGTATCGAACGATTCATACGTAAATACGTGATACGTAACATAGACACAGTAAGGCATAGTTGCCGCAACTTTTCAAGACTTCTGTCGCGCTGTTGCCACATCTGTTACAATTGTGATCAGCTAACGAAATGAATCGGCTCGAGAGACGATTTTGTCTCGAGCCGCCGCAAACTTTTTTGTAGGTTCGAGTCCCGTACTTGTTCATTTTTTTACTTTCTGACTTTCTCTTAATGAAACTTTTACTAACGTATTTGCGAGATTTTTCTGATTAAAATAGGGCCAAACACGATATAGTTTGAATTATATTTACTTGTTGATACTAATTAAATACGTACCACAAAGTCTGTATCAACAAGACAATATAATTCACACCATATCGTGTTTAGTCTCATTTGAATCAAAAAAATCTCCCAGATACATTGGTAAAAGTTACATGTAGAAAAATTAATAAATAAAAAAGTTTCATCGTTGAATTAGTATTAGTCACACCTCCCTCACGTGGAGGGGATGTCCATTTTTCCAGCCACTCTTTTGTTGCATTTTTGTCATCATAATACAATGTATTGTTCAAAACTTTCTCATGACCATTCATCATATGTACATACGGGGCTGACTAGTCCATTGTGAACAGTTCGAAAAACTGTTTGCAAAAAATGTTTCTACCAATTGATTGAGTCTGATTTCGTTAAATGTATAGAAGAGGGACTTTTGAATATGTTGTAGAAATCAGTATTCTGAACAATTTTTGAACAGCAACACAGGGTGTACAGCATGATAATTCATGAAATGCAGTATCGTCTCCTACAATTTGATATACAATGTTTGTCCAGTAACTGCTTTCTGCATAGAACGTTTAATCTTATAATAAGCGTATAACTTTTGCTAACAAAAAAATGTCTAACCTAACGAACTTCGTTTTTTGGGACATCCAATATCCGTCATCTATTTTTTCTTTTCACTTATGATTCCTTACTGTAACGTAACATATTGTAGCATAAGCACATTTCAAGTATGTAATTAAAATGTACAACGAATTTTCAACGCTTGCACTACCAGCAGACTTTCCGTTTACATTCTTTCAAGTTCAACGCAACAGCTGAGAATTTCTTTCCGCCTTCAGAATAGAATACCGAAATAACAAGCAGCTCCCTCTCGCCTGTCGATATTACCATTTCGGTGAAGGAAAATGCTGCTGTAGTACCGACCTACCAAATCGGAGAGGTCACGTGCCGTGTCTACCCCCTTAAAAGAAAAGTTCTACGAGAAATGTTCAACTTTCCATTCAACCACATGTATAATTGAAATTGCTCTATAAATAATATATTTATTTTATTTATTTCCCCTTAAAAATCATTCACAATTAAAGCAATGTAGGAATTGTGTGTATTAGATACAAGGAATTATCTGGCTGACGATCCCTCAGCATATTACAGTTACAATCGCATTGTAGCTTGTCGCTGATTCATAAGCTGACAGAACAGACTCCACACCTGCAGAGTACATATACATGACCCAAGGCGCATTCCTAAACTGTTAAAACCTTTATTCGTATTTTAAATTAATAATGATAAATATCTAACGTTGCATGCATAGAATTTATTACAAATTATGGCTGAAAAGCATAAAGAAAAAATGAAATGTGACAACGAATAAATGTAATTTAGTGATCAATGTTTCATCTATTCTTTATTACGCCTGTCATAATCGATATTTAATGTAAAAGTAGAAAATACCAAGTTCTAACCTAATGTGAATGCGTGAATACACAGAAGTATACAATATAAACTTTACTGTATGCATAGAACGTGGTTTATTATATATGTGTACAGATATCATACATAAAACTATATATCTATATGTATAGTACAAATGAAAATGTACGTATACATATAGCTGTGAGCAGTGAGGTACGCTCTTGGTGCTACGGCGCATTTGCCAGTAACAACGGTCCGCGTTTATCGACTATCGTGTGTGCTGTGGCAAATGCAATATTCATTGATTCCAAGTACAAGAATTTACGTGATTTTTTCGTAAACACTATCACCGTCAGCCATGATTGATCTGCAGAACCAGTACAAAGGTAGGAAGAGACATTTCGATTCCTTCCTGTTGACACTTAAACAAAACACGTCCAGGCGAATCAAGCGATCCTAAGGCAGCTCACTATTGACATTTACCATGAGAAAATTCCTTGGACCTTGTGTTTTTCGTTTAATACAAGGAATTGATCGACCGATTAATTGCTCCTCATCGCTATTTTTATATTCGGTAGTTATTCCACGATTTTGAATGCAATGCAGGGTACAATATACATATGTATATCGATAGGCAATCGACTAGTGGCGTACGATTTGGAGGGAAGAAACCTGTAGACAGAAATGTAAATGAACGTGTCTTAATTTCATCGTGTACTACTGTCCAATTTTTAACACTATTGAAAAAAGCGCGGGTTTGCATACTTATCATATTAATTTCGAAGGGAAAATGATCGGCGGTATTTTACCGACTTTTCTACCGTTACGATCATAGACGCAAGATGAACGATATGAATGTAATCAATAACGAAATTTGTGATTTCCTCGAGAAGATAGGGGTAGAAATGGTTTTGTGCGGTAGCGGTAGCGATACGTGTATCACGAACAACGTTTATTCGAACTTATGTGAATTGTTTAAGATGCATATACATATATCGTTCGCCGATTAAATTTTTAATCCTTTACTTTTCGCTTTAATAAGAATACTCACCAATAACAATCCTACGAGGTATATGCGGCATAGGTAAACAAAATAAAATGAAATGAAATAAAAAGATTGTAATGTACAGTTGCAAATTGTAAAATTATAACTTGAATATGTTAAGCTTATTTCGATTGTTTTCGATTAACTGTTTACAAAATACAAACATTTTTGTACAACAATAACAATAATCCAATTATTTTAAATGAAAAAAAGTAACAAAACTATTTCCCAAGGCAAGTATAAACTTTCTTTGATCAAATTCTTTAAATTGCACTTAACATTAGAGTTACGCGTTTTCGTTCATATAATTCAAATTGCATGGCGCGTCCGTTTATTTGTTACATGTAAGGTACATGTAAAATCGAACTTTCTTTCGCATACAAATTGTATACACAATTGATTAAATGGAATAATTTATATAAAATTATATGAATATGAATTGAATAAATTATAATCGTACCAAATAAACGCAGGATTAATTGCGCAAATTATGCGTGGCAATGTTTGACCTTAATCGAGTTAAACTATCGCAAGCGATTCAATTTTAGAATCTGGGCATCTAACAAGTAAAATATCATCCTTGAAAACGCTTTTTGGGAAATCCATAGTATTAGATACATTACTTATTTCCTTTTTGTTTTAATGGATGTGTATTAATTACTTTGCACTTGACATTAAATTATACAATTTCTTATGTATTTATTTTACACATTTTATTCATATTATAATTAACACATACGATTTAATTCACTTCCTTTAAGACGCAAAATATATAAAATATCCTGCAGTATGCAGCAATCAGTATACAAAATTATACTTATCAATTTTTTATATTTAATAATTATTATTATTATTAGATAATTTAACTTGCATTATACTTGAACATTGTACTTCACCTTTAATCTAACTTGCCATTTAAAAAAGCTGTTTATATACACAGCATTTCTGCATTTGCGTAACATATCTTATTTAAGATTGTATTTTGTTTACATGAACAGATTTTTAAGTTTACCCAGATAATTTATACCCATCGTTGGAGGGCAAAGATAATACTTTTTAACACGATATTTTACTATTTTCAATTATTCATCGCAGTTGATTAGTGTGTTTAGAACTGACAATTACAGATTAAATTTTGTACAAATTTCGGATAAAACAAAACATTATATTTGTTATTAACTCGTGTGCTGAAAATAATTATACCGACAAGAAAAAATTTTAAAACGTAATAAATAGTAATTGTTAAAATATTAAACATTGACCTGTTCCTTGTTATCCTTTACTTATTGATCTGTTCTTTAAAAGACTTAATTTTCATAAAAATTTATCCATAGCATTAGAAAATCCAGTTGTGTGAAAGTTACCCATTTCCAAACTTTTCCAGAAGTTATTATCAGTTTACGTTATCATTAAATTTTTACAAATTGAGCTATCAGAAAATCCATGTCAATAGACAATTAATTTTCAGAGATTACGACATTTATTCTTGTAGTAAAAGTATTTAGCCTTTCAATTTGCAATGCTTTACTGCATACATAAAATTAATAGTGAATGTTTAGAGTACAAAGAAATTTGCATTGGTCCATTAATTTTCAAAATAAAAAACTGTAGTGGAAAACAAAAAAGAAGTTCATGGTCAATATTTGATAAGGGTAATAACGTTAGTTTAGAACAGGCTAAAGATACTGCAATCACATCCATACATATCTCCGTGGTGTGAGTCTACTTAAAAGTTAAAACACTGTCGTGCACGTGTTACACATTATATAATATTTGTAATATATTCGCTATTACACATAGTGATGTGTAATACGTAATAAGTTAAAACACATCAGATAATAAGGAGGGTATGGAGAATTGAAGCCGTACATATATTATCTTCAATGCCAATGTCTCGTTTTACCGTATTTTAAGAGGAAAGGTAAACGTGTATTATTAAAACTTTGTTCAAAATTTTTTCTGAAACGTAAATTAATTTTATTTTGTAAATATGCTTGAGCAATATTTAATTCCAATATTTAGATCCATATTTAAAATAGCACAGTGGAGAGATTTTTTATCGAACATTGAATATGTCCTTATTAATTGGGTACTCATCAAATGTTTTTAGAATTTACATTTCATGCCCCCAAAAACATTTATTTCATTAGTGTGCAGAATGCTTCTGATGTTTCTTTTAATGAGTCTGTTTATAAAGAACTTGCTACGCAGCTTGCAAAACCTGCGTACGATTGTAAGGACTTCTAAATGGTTTTCTCAGAACTAATAATAAAACGATTTTCCACACTTTATAAATGATTACGAATACTTCAGTTATTATGTATGCGCAAAATACCGGTAAATATTTCTTTTTAAATAATCTTTCAAGTTAAATTGAACTTTATATTCATCTGTCCAATTTTTAAATAAATTCGCAGTCATCAACTCCATCCCCGTTAAAATTTCTAAGAAATTGGCTAGGGGTTGACAGGGTTAAAAATTACTGTCGTATCCTTATCCGACACTGGATTTGGAAGACGATGCAGAATTTGACAAAAAATACAAATGCTTAGTTGTTTTTATTTATGGTTCTTGACTTTTGCAAGATTGTAGTGTTTGCGTTAATTCGCAAAAATTAAGTGACACGTGCGGTGGAGGGGCGATCAGATTGTCTGAAGCGTAGTCCAGGATGAAATAACATGAGTTCAGTCAGTACGTATCATTCCACGACTCGATGTCATACACGAGATCGGACAAGAGTAAATCTAAAAAGTGTACGTCTAATCGGGAAAACAGGATCATCTCCACCATGTCACTGTTCGAAACGATATTTCGAAGAAAAGGTAGTGGACAAAACTGAAAGAGTGTGACGAAATTAAAACTGCCACGTTGTTATTTTAAAACATATTAATTACAATTAAAGACTGAAATTAAGTCAACAAAAGTTTATTAAAAAAATTAAGAAATATTTTATACATGGACTTTCTTACCTTTTCGTACTGATATTAAAGGGTTCAATCAAGTTAATTCGTGAAATTATTATTACCCACAAATATTTTTAAGTGCACAGTATTATATTTGCCGCCCCTACAAATGAGGCAAATAATAATTGGACCAAATTTGCTGTTACCTTCCTATACAATGCAGAAACGTAATGTCTAAATGGTATTGAACTTGCATCTCTCCAGAATTATTTTTCTGTAACACGTTGCTATCGATATATCAATAGTTTATTGCTCAACTGCTCATTTTTATGCACATGTATTTCAATATATGAATGCAATATTACGAATGTAATTTTGTTTCTCTGTCGTATCAGCAACTTTTTTACATAACAAGAAAATGAGCATAGAAAATGTTTAAATCAAAACAAATTGATTAGAATTGCATATATAAATTATATTTATTAAAGATTTTAATGATAGAAAAATCTGTTTCCAAGATAATATTTAATAAATATTTTACAGAATTACAGAGATTTCGTGGATGTGTAATTCGGAAAGCAAATTTATTTCTCATACAAATCGCCTGTGAAACCGAAACCTGGTTAAGCAGCCATATAATTAACGATAGACCGTTTTGTCTACAAAAATTGTTTTTTCGATATAACAGCTTCAATAATAATCTTTTGTATATAAGCAAAAAAAGAGGGTAAAATCATGATTTTCCATTAAAAATTTTGGAAAAATTACAAAAAAACTATAGCGGTAACTTAATTGAGCACGCACGTACTGAACAATGAGCACAATCAATTTTGCAATAATCCACATCTCATGTTGATCATCGCGTTATTAAGGATCATATAAGATCTTAGAACAAGATAGTATATCCACTTAATCATTGTAATCTAATATAAAATTTGTTCTCAATGGGCATTTTATCAGCTAGCAAAAATATTCTGGAAAATAAACAATGCTGTCATACTCGTATTAAGGAGAATTAAGAAAAGTTCAGTGACGTAGTAGACATCAGAGAGAACTATCAGAGTACAAAGGCATCAAGGACACATTAATGTCGTTTATGTACGATAAAATGCTGAATAGATATGTATACATATATGTAGTTAGCGAGTACATACTATGATTTTTAAGGAGCTCGTCAAATGGCATTCATGTCAGAATTCGGTAAAGTCCGCTTATTTAATTGCCAAATTTTTCAATAAAATCTTATATAATTATTAAAATTTTATATATTATTTTATTTCTACTTGTAAATAGATTATTTTTCAAAATTTTAACAGACCACTTTGTGTATTGAACGATACTGTAATTGAGTCATAACGACATTACAATACGAGTCTGTTAATTGATTCGATGTTTCTATGCAAGTTGACTGCTTAAATAAGTTCGTATAGTTGCTTTAACATTCATGAGATTCTTTGATACAACAAGCGAGATATTATCTGTCACTAGATTCACTATGATGAATGTTAGTGTCAGTCTAGTACGAATGTACCCGATAATCTTTCAGATGCTGTGTAGTATATGTATACCCATCGACCTCTTTTATATAACTCCCACATATGTATTCCTTTTGTCTTCTCCATTTTTCCCATTTAACATATTTGTTGAAATATTTATTGTAAACCTGAATACGTGTGGAAAAAGTAAATTACTATTACGTAATATTAATATTAACATTATAATATATTGTTAAATAATATTAGACAAAAATAATAACAAAGGAAGGGTGAATAATAATAAAAAGAAAATAATTTAAATTGAAGGACATATTACTTATTCCTTTAGCAGTGGCACAATCTTCGGTGCATACATATACTACTTAATTGAACTATACTAAACAGAAATGGAAATATTAATTAAAATACTATACGTACGATAATTTCGATATTACTATAGAATAAATAAGACCCTAATATAGAAACACATTTCAATTATCGTCGCAGTAATACTTAAGTATGTAAATACTCGTTATCCCGAATCTGTTTGTAATTTATTTTACACAAATTGTTTCGAAGATTGATATTAATTATTCAACATCAGGGGTAATTGATTCGTTCTTTACTGATATAATTATTTCATAACTCACATTCACTGGACGATTATCTGCAATTTGAAGTGAGAAAGTTTTCGTATAGATAAAATATTTCTTAAAACTTTCCACCTAATTGTTTATGCTGAAAGTCATGCATTGGTGCCTAGTAATTTAATTTAAAAACATGTACTGTAAACAAAATGTTGGACACGATGTATGTATTGGTAATTGCTGTAGCTTGGTCGCGATCGAGTCAAAACCGGTAATTGCACCTCACCGCTTGTTTGAAAAGGCTAAAGTCGAGTGCTTGTTCAGTGCATTGATGATCGAATCCGGGTTAACTTGTGTAATATCCTGTTGTGCAAATGCAATCTTTTGTCATACACTTTTGCCACCCTCGATTTTCAGTCATAAGCATGTTGTCTATATGTATATTAAAAACGGTTCAATTTGAGGATCGGTTTAGCGTCAATAATGAAGGGGTCGAGAATTAACAGCGCAATAATTGCTATATTTTTATAAACTTTTATTTTAAAATGTTTTTTATACAATAATAAAAGCTAGGAAGATAGGAGATATGAACGAATAAATGTATGGAATATTAATGTTCAACGCTAGATACAAAATATGGATCTGTGATATAGTTAAAATCCGTAAGTTTGCATTAATTAACGCATATTTTTAATTCTCCAGTTACGTCAACGAGTGGCAATGGTTGTAAAAATCAAACACCGCCGACCCTACTTTCGAGTTTGAGGAGTGTCCTTTTCGTAATCGGGACCGTAGTGATCGGCTTCGCTGCATTCTGCAACTCATTAACATGGTAAATTTATAATAAATAAGGTATACAAATACTTTTCTGTATATTTATGCGTTTCGATGTACACGTCTTTCGCTATACGTCTTCCATTGTTTTCTCTTCACTACGATCTTTCTGCTTCTTTAGGCACTTGCAGAGATTTTGGGGAGCCTCCGGTGATTTTTGGCAGGCACAATGGGACAAAATCCTAGACAAAGTTGGAGACGATCCTATCACTCTCTGGGTTTATGGTACACCAGAAATAAAACACAAAGATTAAACAACGAAAAATATGCAGAATGTTGGAAGATAAACGCTATTTGAAATGGAAATGTATTTAGTCACCGTTGAATGATATCTTAACAAGCAAATACTTCTAGTAAAATTGCACCGAGGATCGGCAAGAATATTTCAAACATCGGAGAAATAGTTGGAATCAATGGGAAAATCTTACAACTTATTACTTGCATCCTACTCAGCTTTTTCTTTCCTTTATTCAACAGAATACGAAGAAGTAAAACTTTCTGCCTTACTTTAAAATAGCACTTATCTTGAAACATTCTCTGTACATTTACCAACCTATTCTATATATATTCGACACTTTTTTACCGAAACATGAAAACAAATTTTGATTCATATTGTACAGGATCACTGGGTCTGACGATTTTCGTGTACTGGTTCTTCGGCGGTATTTACACGATTCTCGATATAACGAATCGGCCAGTCGCTCTGCGAAGATATAAAATACAGCCTGGCACGAATGAACCAGTCGACAAAAGAGAATTGTGCAAAGTAATAGCTCAAGTACTATGCAATCAGATCATTGTTGGAGTACCAATGGCGTACATCAGTTATCAAGTTATGGATTGGCGCGGTTATCCTCCTATACGCGAATTGCCGACCTTCCATTGGGTGCTTGTTGAAATTGCATTTCTCATATTGTTTGAGGAAATTGGATTCTATTACTCGCATAGGTACGGAAATGTTCTTAATCATTTGAATATATCGCTAACTTTACTGCAAAATCGTTGACAGATCGTCGTGGGAAACATTTCATTGTTATTGAATTATAGATTGTGCTAGATAGCCTGTTGTAATTTGTAAATTGATTCAGCCTTAAAGGGTACATGTTGGATAGAGCGGTCAATTGAAACATGGGAAACTTGAGGATTGTAGATGGCTTCAATATTTTGCATCCTTTCTTATATTTTTGGAAATCAATTTAATTGTCTAGTGTGAACTACATGAATGACAGAATACCCTAATTAGAAGAGAGCACACTGTTTGAAGATGCAAACAATTTGCTTATTTCATATTTAATATTTCATTAAATAATATCATATTTGTAATTAAATAATATCATATTTGTAATTAAATAATATCATATTTGTGGTACCCACAACATTATTTTTAGAAAGTGCCTTATAGAACGTCTCCGCTTTGTTGCAAAGAGAAGTTTTGGTAAATCCAAAATTACATTACAGATTTCTACATAGCCGCTATTTGTATAAGTATATACATAAGCAACACCACGAATGGACGGCCCCCATAGCTGTAACATCGATATATTGTCATCCCTTAGAGCATATTGGTTCGAATTTATTACCACCGTTTTTGGGAGTATTCCTCGTAGGCTCTCATGTGGCTACTGCTTGGCTTTGGTTCTCGCTTGCTATTATTTCCACATTAAATGCTCACTCTGGTTACCATCTACCGTTCTTTCCATCCCCCGAAGCGCACGACTTTCATCACTTAAAGTAAGTGAAAGTCTTTTATATTTGACAAGAAATTTGTTTGATCAAATAAAACTACTTCTGAGATTACTCTTTTATTCAAATGTAACTATATTTATGTTGTGTTAATATCTTTTCCTTTTATATAGGTAAGGAAATTTACATTGCAAGAACTTATTTATTACTTGAAAATGAATATTAAATATGGGTTTATTCTTTCAGATTCAATCAATGTTACGGTATATTGGGATTATTGGATCGTATTCATGGAACAGACACACAGTTTCGTAATTCCAGAGCTTATCAGCGCCATGTGATGATGCTTAGCTTGATACCTCCAAGAGAAGCTTTTCCGGATGAAGTAAAGTATAAATCTAAGTAAAGAAAATTGTGTTAAATATCGTAATTAAATAGGAAAGTTAATTTATGATAATATATTTAATATAATATCGCGGTTTAATATATACTTCAAAATTTGAGGTATTTCCATTTTTTGTATATTACTCTTGATCAAGAGCAGTGAACTAGGTGAACAGAACCAGCAAAATAATTGTAAACACTGATATTTTTGTAGTAATTATCAGATATCCTGCATATTAAGCGTCAGTAAAAATTCTTTTCTTACCTTTTTAAGTAAATACTATAAATGTTTAATGTTCACGCTACAATAACGCGTTGGTATAATTAATGGTGAATAATTCAATTTGTTCTTAGTAAGACTTTTTTGTACGGATAATATGCGAAATGTAATTTTATGAGAATATTTGTAAACAGTGTAAGGGCAAACGTTGTAAACTTATAATGCCACATTATAATTTCTCTTTCTTCTCTGCAATACTAGAAGAATTTTACCATAACTTTAATCAACTAATTTTAGATTATTAGAGTATCTTTTTCTCGACAAAATGCAGTGTTGAAATACCTATAATTATATCGAATATTTCATCTAAATATTACCTGGTTATTGTTCCATGACATAACAATATTCTAAACAAATCTTGAAAAATATGTTCGAATTGGAATTACATTAGGATGAAACCATTCGTGACAATTACTATTTTTATATATAAATCAATAATGAAAACAATGAGTTAATATAAATTTAAAATTAAATTTAAGCTAAGATGAAATTATTGTTGTAGAATTATAGTGGTGAAAATACTTTATTTACATTGTTATAAACCAACCAAAGATTATACACTTCAAGGCTTTAAATTTGCAAATTAAATTAAATTGAACTATGCAAACGTTTTAGACTAACGCCTGCAAACATATTCTTCTCCAATGAAACTTGCACAAGCGACAGAACATGCAGATAAAATCGCGGAATCGAAATTACACCGACTCCTTCTTTTATGTGCAAAAATGGAGATTTGTTTTGTGTAACACAAACTTGTCCAAAAACAAGTATTAATATTGTATATCAAATTTGTATAGGCAGTATGCTGTCCTACCATTTTTCGGTAAATACATATTTAGAATGGAAGGGTCTTTCAATAAATGTAGGCTCTCTAGAGTAAAGTAAAAATGCTGGGTTTATTCTTATGTGGCTTCGACAGGACTCGGCCTCTCAAAAGACGCTGTCCCTTCCCATGCCGAGACCATTAACACCCCCCCCCCCCCCGTCACAACGGCGACTCCATGACGCCTTATACCAGGCCTCGGATTTAAGTGATCTTTTGGGCCGATTTTGAGAGCAAACGCCACCTTTCCCCCGTCGCACGTCTTGGCCCCCGCGATCGCCTAGCGGTTCGAAGCTCCTCAGGCGCGTAGCATATGAACCATGAGTCCATGGTCCATGGGACGATGTGGAATCCTATTGATACGAGTGTCGCCCTAATGCGACCCGCGCGGTTCATATGCTACGCGCCTGAGGAGCTTCGAGCCGATTGGCGATCGCAGGGCCAAGACGCGCGGTGGTGGAAAGGAGGCGTTGCCTCTGAAAATCGTCCCAAAAGATCACTTAAATCCGAGGCCTGCCTTATACCGTAAACATCGATAAGGGCCTTGCAACGACACTCGATCCAGCCAATCCTTACACATAGGATATAAAATGATAGCATTATTCTAATCTCGTATCACCACAAATTTCCTAGTTTACATGCAATGTTGCATTAATTATTGTATGTGCCTACTTAAAAAGTTTGCTAATAAAAGCTTAAAAATCGAAATTCTGTGAATTGTAAGAAAATCCGAGGGTTCGGAGCGGCTAGTATGCCCATCTAGGAAATGTCACCAGAGGCCGATACGCGAGCGAAAACGGCATACGTTTGGGGGTGCCGTAAAGCAGGCCCTTCAACATGGTACGTCGTGGGTCCGACGAACCCGCCTTTTGGACGCCCATGAGGCAGCGTCGGGGCACTATGGAAAGCCAGCGTCGAGAGCGTACGGATAGCCATCCGTAGAATATTGTAGTATTGGTGTGTAATACGAACAAATACGCGTATAAACATTACTGGGTAATTCTACCCTAAAATTAGTCTTACAGAATGTTCTTCTACATTGCGCATCTCGATATAAACGTGGGAAATAATAAAACGATGTTTACTTCCAAGTATTTGTATTTTATAAGAATATAAACGATTCTTTTACATACATATATAAAAATAGGGTAAATCTACGAAAGTGGTACTACCTCACCGATTTCGATGATTTTTGTATATGTTGTAGAACTCAGCATTCTGAACAACTTTTCGTATGCATATGACCACCGCTCGGCCTACTACTACATTGAATTTTGTCTATACGTGCACGCTCGTGGCAACGTGTGGAGCCGCCACTTATCCAGCAGCCGGCGAAGAATCTGTATACCGGGTGAACTCATCAAAATTGTCTGGAACTAGATATATCATATCAGATTTGGTATCAACAACCATTATAATTTACCATTTCACCCGCCTCCCGCCACACCCTCCCCAGAAAAATCTAACCCTAACCTAACCCAAACTCATATTTGATTGAATTGCAGCCCCCCCGCCAATACCAAATCTGATATGATATATCTATGTAGTTCTAGAGGTACAATTTTGATGAGTTCACCCGGTATACAGATTCTGCACCGGCTGCCGGATAAGCGGCGGCACCACACGTTGCCACGAGCGTGCATGTATAGACAAAATTCAATGTAGTAGTAGCTACAGTTTCTTGCAAATATCTCGAAAACTAAGGCCGAGCGGCGGTTATATGCATAGGAAAAAGTTGTTCAGAATACTGAGTTCTACAACATATACAAAAATCATCGAAATCGGTGAGGTAGTACCACTTCCGTACATTTACCAAAAATAGTTATTATTGCATTATTACATTTCGATAACATACAAATTTTACAAACGATAAACAAACAAAAAAATTCATATAGTTCCATCATCACTAATAACAACATCTGAAACCTTAATAAATGAAATAATTGCACGAATCACTGCAATATCCAATTCATCTCATTTATGGCAGCGATAATTGTTAGATTGTACATTAAAAAATAATAGGTAAAAATAATCATTGTAAACGTAGTTGCAAGTACAAAATTACACAAACAAATCAAATACTTCTTTGGTGGGCTAGATATTACTTTACTCTCGTAAATACATTGGTCATACACCTATTTTTATACCGGAAACTCTTCGGTAGAACTTATTGTATACTAATAATAAATCTCTCGCGTGTAAACTTGTAAAATTTTAAAATAATAAATTTCGAAAATTCCTGTAATTACACGTCTATGCACCTATACAAATTTACCTATAGAAAATGTAATTTAAGGAAACCGGGTATTTCATAATATTTCGTAAATAGAGTTCCTACAAAATTATTATCAGGATTGCAAATTTACTCATTATTTCCATATTGTCCTCTCCGTGCACCATTTATCTAAAATTGCAATAGCGAGAATAGCAAAATTTCATATAAACAATAACAATACGTATAAAGTAACAAATCTCATTTTAAGGCAATTAGGCACGATAAAAGTAGTGCATCGAACAAGTTGTTGCAAAATAGACAATTTATAATAGTCTATGTAAATGATGAATATAACGTATTCGTTGCAACTATAAATGCAGGGTAATGTATCAGATTGATGTGTATGTATTGCATATATAAAAGTAATATTATCCATCCAATATGTAATATTTGTAAAATATTAATCATTGTACATTCCATCAATGAGAAAATCCATTCGTCGATAATGTCTTTTCTCCCAATAATCTCTACCCTGCTTATAAACCATAAACATTATAGCACCCAATACTGGCAAAGCTATAAGGGTAACTATAACTGGTAAGACGTAATCAATTTTCTTTGGCATTCCCAAGCGCGGACCTTTAATATACGGTACGTACGCATGTTTATCACTATTAGGTTCTATTACTGTTGCAGTTGGTTTAGGTTTATGCTCTTGAATTGTCGATGCAGTTGCAGGAACACTTGTAGGCAACTTTTGTTGCAATACAGAATGCAAAGTATTATTTACAATGGCATTTGTATCATTATTTATACGCCATTGTATATTATTTGGCTTCGAAATATTAGCATTGTTATCAACCTGTTCATTATTGTGAACAATACTCGCTATACTGGAAGAATGAACTAACAATTTTGTTTCGTAGGATGGAGTAATTTCAATCGTGGAGGCACTCTTATTTTTCAATTGTAACATTTCATTTGCACCTTTCCTTGACACAATTTTCGATGTACAGTTTTTCCAGTTAGCACAGGGAATATTTGCTTCCTCTTTCGACAATTTAGCTTGCACATCTAAATTGTTAAGAATATTTGTTAAATGAGAAGCAGTAGAAGATGCTTGTTGAGTGGAAGAAATAATTGATATCGGGCCACCTTCTCCTGCGACCGAAGGAGTGGCAACATTTTTCTGCAATGATATTCATAAACATTTCAACTACATCCTCGAATACTTCCTTTTTTTTTTTAACGCGTATAAAAAATAAGTTTTACCACCGATGACCAACAAACTTTGTTTAATAAAAGAAAGGTATTAGTTTCTGAATATTAGACGTATTCTATAAAAGTAGGTAGTTATTTAAATGCTGACATAGTATTGGAAAAAATGTTGCACATACGTTCAATGTTTCCGTAGAATTAACAGGTTCCGATGTGGTTAGAATTACCGAAGATAATATTTGATGTTCGGTTTTGAGGCTTCCACCGATAAAACTTGCATTTAACGCGGCCGATAAAGACGTATTGCCATCTGTTTTAATTTCATCACTGATTGATAAGGTTAGAATAGATATGAGCCATATAAACACAGTTAATCCATGGAAATTCTGTCTCGCGGAAAAACTCATTATTTTAATTGAGTAATTGTTGTTCGCGACGCGACCTGACTGGGAGTAATTCTGGTTAAAACTTCTGTAAAAATATAGAAAAACTAAAGAAAAAGTGGCCCCAACCACTAAGAAACTGGTCGCTCCATCGCAAACACGCACTAACTGTTGCGTAAAGCATGAGTATGTATAAGAACGTATGTGTATACGGTGGCGTATCTCAATGTGTGAACACGATTTCACTCTTCAATTGAACTGATTAAATGCTGATTATGATTATTTTAAATGATATTTACAAGTATGAATTCAACTTATCTTCCCGCTATTAAACTATTTAATATTTAACGATTCTCAGTAATCAAAACATTAAATATGAGAATTAAATCGCTAAACGTTCTCACAATTTATAATTACCCTATCAGCCATTTGGCGACAGACTAGCAGCAGACTGCCGACAAATCCAGGCAATTCCCGGCAGATCCTGTCGACAGAACCGAGCGCACTGTTACCGCGGAATGGCAGCAATCTGCCAGCAGAGAAAGCGGCAGACCAGGCAATAAACCTGGCAGTAGGCCAGGCATTTAAATTTAAGGGGAAGCGCTTCTACTGGGGCATTTAAATGAGCTCAATACAAAATTATTATTATGTGTTTTTATTCATTTATATGACATACTATGTCACTGCTAGTATTTTGTTTAGTTCTTCGTTGTGTGATGATTCCTCTTCTTCACTGCATTTGGGCTGAGGCCACCGTGTTCGTGCATGCACCACGTATCGAGTTGATTCTTCTTGAAACTTCTGTGTTGCTTCACATGAAAAAAAAGTACAATCATTAGTATTAATCGAAGAAACAAGTTACTATGGACAATGTAGCATGATCTAAAAAAGTGGAGTGCTCACCAGTTTTAATAACTGTAAAAGTGTGTCGTCAAGGTTCAGATTCTGAACAAGTTTCCTGGACTTCAGACTATTCATCTTTTGATATAGATCCCTGGAAAAATTAATATTTATAACATATATATATCATAACATACATATATTTATAACTGCTGTCTTGCTCTATCCTCCACTGCATATTTTAATGCCCAATATTGTCTCCTGAAATAATGGTTTTCCAGGATAAAGTGTTTATTACTGTTTTTTATACAGAATGTTATGATTCATACCTCGAGATTTTTTTGCATTGAACTTTTGATATGCCTCTTCATCCTATTCGGTTTTAGTTGTAGCCTGTAAAACAAATAGCAATATTGAAAGAGATGCAGGGAGAAGAATACGTATTATATTATGTCCTGAAATAAAGAGTGATCTTACATGTGTCGGAATGTAGCGGAATGTAGCATGTGTCGTGCAAGATGCAGCAATTATCGCATACATCAATACTCAATGATATGCCAGTAAATTGTATCCTACGATACTGGAAGATATCAGTTCGCTACCAAGAGGCATAGATGCTTTAATATCTGAAGATGCCCTGGTACTATTATTTCCATGACCGTCAATCTCCGCCATTCTATTGGATAACTATCCAATCCGTCAGCAACAAGTAGTGCGTAATTCATGGGCAGAGGAGGAGGTTAATTTTGTATTACATATATAATCAGAATATTAAAACACATGTACTTACGTATGTACAAGTAACATCGTGGCCTTTTTAACTCACTGGTATAAACTCACTTGTTGGGTAAATAACTGAAATACGACATCCACCTTTTTCTCAACCTTGTGTTAACCTATAGGTTAACACAAATGCAGGTCGACTTCCCCGTGCCCACTGTGAGGGTTTAGTCGGTAGGAATCCGACACTACCCCCGTCTACTCCTGTCAGACCGGGGTGTCTTATGCAAGACTTCCGTCACGATAAAAAAAAAAGAAAAAAAAAGTAACGCCTAAAGAACACGAGGACGAACTCTGGATTTTCTACAGTAATGGCGCCAAGAAAATCCGAGAGTCTAACTTCCTCCTGTAGAGGCGCGCAATTCAATGCACTAGTGCATATATATAGATAGACTTTGAATACTATATCTCGCCAGCAGGCCTGCTAGGTTTCTGCTGCTAATCTGTTATACCAGGGTTTTGTTGCCTAACTGCCGGCAGTCTGCTGCGCGTAACAGATAACGCAACAGACTGTCGCTAGTCTGCTAACAAAGCCTGGCGACAGGCATACGCCATGACCTGTTGTAACAGGTTTGGCTGACTGGGATACTTATAAGGCTTAATAATGTTGCTTAAGCAAGAACCCAAACAGCCAATCTTGCTGTAGCAGATTCTGTCGAATTTCTGTTTGCATATTTTGTAAACAGAATGGCTACGGTTATGATGCAGGATCTGTTAAATTTAGCTATTGTAGCAGATTGGCGGCAGAAATACAACAAAATGCTAGAGCAGATTCGGTGACAAAAACCG
Source organism: Nomada lathburiana (assembly GCA_963667235.1). Lineage (NCBI taxonomy): Eukaryota > Metazoa > Arthropoda > Insecta > Hymenoptera > Apidae > Nomada > Nomada lathburiana. The sequence continues at coordinate 609,463 of OY763897.1, read as the reverse complement.
TAAAGATTCTGGTGTCGATCTGCTCGATTTCTGCTCGGTTTCTGCCGCTAATCTGCTATTTCATTCTGTCAGCAGGTTCTGTTTGCAGAACCCAAGGCAAATGCCAACACAGATGGCTACGGATTTGTAGACCGATTCTGTCAGTTCTGTTGCCAATCTGCTGTCAATCAGCAGGCAGATGGCTAATAACGATGTAAAATATATATGTATTTTTTATTTCAAACAATATAGGATTGTAATATTTTGCTATTTATATCGAATCCTACAAGGACTATGGAGTTTTATAATTTGAATCTCTTTTTATTTTATTTTTAAGACTTATTTTTTTATTTGCTCACTGATAACGAAATAAATAATGAAACGTTATTGTCAAGTGAGTACACGTACCCAACTTATTATCGAAGATACTAATAACTTAATTACTAATAAATAAACTAATAAATTAATTTGATCAGATAATACATATTGAATATACAATTACCACTGACGAGATATAGGAATAGACAACTCATCCAATGTATTTTTTCGGCCACGATTTCTGGGTCCCGGGGACCCATTACCATTTCCGTGTCACTCGCAACGTTACCCACAGATTATAGAAAACGATGCGAAAATTAAATAATTTTACAGAATTCTTTTGTTCTTTGCCGTAATGAAAGGCAACAGAGGATATGAAACATTTAATGTTAATTAAAAATCTTTTAATTAAAGAAACACATGATAACAAGTTTTCTTATTTCAATTGTACTATCAATAAATGAAATAATTTTTAAAGTTATACTCTACATTATTTTCTGATAAATGAAAAAAAAAAAATTGCGCTAAGAGATGTATATTTTTTTAACACTCAAACAATAAAGTTGCCACAATGAAAAAGATAGTGACGATAATTGTATACTACAATTGTTAATTGTATAGTTACTAGACAAATTCTTTAATTATCTTTTTCCTTGGAGCAATTTTATCGTTAATGAAAGACGGAATTTCTTATTTATATTCAACTAATAACAATAATGAAGTGCTAATGACCCTGGTGTCGATGCCATGTTAAACTTTAATTAAAAAAAAAAGAAACCAAGTAACTCATTTACTAATATAAGGCAATTCCTGCGATAAACGTGTCTGCAAACGATTACTGTTTGCATTCGGTTCCGAGCGAAGTGCACTACTCGAGATTTTACTGTATCTTCATAAACATAAGAATGCATTCGACATCCATGATGTTCGAAGGTCTCCGCGATATTGACAACATTGTAGTCGTCGAGTTTAGTCGGGCATTGTCAGTTGGGTTAGGTTTAGCTACTTATTCGCAGGTTTGGTGTTCACCTAGCTGGAAGTCAACTATCGTGATTATTTGCAACTGAGAAAAAAAGGAAAATAAGAAACTGAAGAAAGATCCTCAAATTTTTATTTTATGAGCAAAGTGTTACAAATTCACTTTTATAAAAAAATCTATTTAAATAAAATACATTACAAAACATGTACTACAATTAATTACATTTTTGCCAGAAAATTATTATTACTTTATTTTTCTTATATTACTAAATATTTTGTGGCAATTATATGTAAAGGTGTGTTAATGTTAAGCGGGGTATCTGAAACACCTTATTTGAAATGTATCATATTCAAGATGTTTAAAACAATTGATTTTTGGACTAGAAAATAAATATTTTAAAAAAGTGCGCTATACGCGACACACGCAATTCATCGCCCCGATGTGATTTCGACTCAACTCGAGCCGAACCGAAGTGCATCTCGCGACCAGGCACCGTAGCTCAATTTTTCTACCGAAACGTTGACCGAGAAATAGCTTTCCTGATCCCCCCAAAACATTTCCCATATATTCACACAGTCGCATGAGTCCTGTCCCCACTACTTCAGTAAATAATAGTTCTTCAAGTGACCACTGTTCATGAGCAGAGGACGCTCGAATCAGCGTGGGATTTCTGAGTCGGTATAACAGTCACGTTGGGCCACGAAAGTCCATAAGATGACTTGTCTATTCATATATCTCGTCAGTGCAATTACGACCTACCCTTCGTAATATTTTTAACTAGCAAATTAATTTGCTATATATTACTAATACAATTATATTAAAATATATATACGCATATGTAACAATATTATAGCTAATTAGGATTATAAACCCAAAAATATTCTCGTATAAGACGATATCAATTATAATGTGGTATTAGATTTTAAAATGCTTTTAAAAAACTCGTAGCAAACATATCTTGATAAGTTCAAATATTGAATTTTAAATAATGACACTGTATATTTACCACGTTTTTATAGTCAGCCGATGTTAATTTTTCATCTGAAAAAAATATTAATTATCAAAATATGTGCTTCAAGATGTAAGCTGATAATAAATTAATACATCTTCATTCAATCAACGATACCTAGAAGCAGCACTTTATATAATAAAATAATACAGTACCGTAAATTACATAATGAATTGTAAAAGTTATAAATATTCCATATTCCCAGTTATTTCACCCACTTTCTTCATTTAAAAAGATAAACACGCGCAAGGAATAACATTAACAATTATACAATAAGCAATAAACTTACAAACACATTATTTTTAAAAATCTTTATTTCATTTACTTTTTCATATTGTCGGTGTAATTGAAATCAGTTATGTAATAAGAACAAAGTCCAAGAAAAGTTGACAAACACATTTGATTTATCTTCAAAATCGTTATCTATAACGGTGAGCATTGACCATAAATTCTGTTCATTGACCAAATCGCGTTTATTTATGTAAGATAAAAATCTTCGAGTAAATCGATCAAAAAGCACATTTTGTATTTAAAAAGACTTATAAGCCCAATGGCTTCTACATTATGACAATGATTTCGTTGTCATAATATCAAAATGTGTAAACCCTATTGTTGTATAATTGCACTGACTTCATAAAAAAGCTTTTTTTCATTACTTCAAAATTTTGCATGCTAATTTTTTTTATACATAATTATACAATAGTAAATACAAAATGACTATGTATAGTACTTTTTCTACAATATTACTTACATTCCTACACATAATTCGATAAGAAAGTATACGAAAGTAAAGAGAGTATATATTTCTATGTATTACAATTTCATTCACTTGAAATCGTCAGCACAAAAATCGATTGATGAATTCTTAAAAGTTGCTTACTTAATCAACCATCTTTCTTGTTTTTTTGCCAGTCGTTCAAAATCCATATCTCATGGCCAGCAGGCACGTGATATAACAATCAAGCGAATTCACTGACGTTTTTCTTCAAACTGATAAAACATTGCAAATTACAGATAGGAATTATGTCGATAATTGAGCATGACATTTTTTTAATCACGTGATAGCATCGCATATCGTAGAATAGGACAGGATCATTTTAAAAAGCGACAGTGAGGCGACAGCGTAATTACAGGATTAGCCACGAAAAGTCTGTCTTCCCAATAATAAACTATTTATATCCAATTGCGTTTAACAAAGCACAGTACCACTTTGCGTAGCCGATCGGTGAACAATTGACTTCCAGCGTAATTCATCATCATCGACTCTATTTTATCGTAATTGAAATCATTGATCTCTTTCGTATCCAACGTGAGCACCTTTATCATGAAACATAGATGGACGAATTCAGGTACAGCATCCTCAGCTAATTTTGTTTTGAAATCTTCTTTAGTCAACGCATCAGCGTTACATCCCATTTTATTTACCATGTTCACAAGAGTTTCATAATACAGATCCATCAATTCCTCCACTTGATTCTCAGTCAAATCTTTCGCCAAGCTCGAATACAAGAAGAAGAGCAGGTCGCGAGTCGGACTTCCGTAAATGTAAATCTGGAAGTCGACGAATTTCACGCTATCAATTTTACCTTTTGGATTACGATGGAACATCACGTTGTTCACCCAAAAATCAGAATGAATGATAGTCGTCCATGGTTCTCGAAGGCTTTCCGTCCAAAGCGTCATTAAAGATTCTTCTGTTAGAAGTTTCTTACACCTGTCGAAATAGGGACTCATTTCTGGATCGTTTTTGATCTGGTCCAGTATCGGTTTGAACATGTTGTCAGTATCACCCGCGTCGACTTGTAAGTATTTCGCGTACATCTTGAACATCTCGAAGATACCAGGTTTTTTCTGCTTCATGGCTATTCCTAAAGCATGGAATCTCGCCATGGCTTTGACCGCTATTTCTGCATGATCTAAGTCGTAGCCTGTATCGAATGATCGAAATGAAATAGTATTGTATAAAGCCTTATGCTTGTGGAGCAATTTTAGAAAAACTTTTTTACAGTATTAATTGCCTTGTATAATTAAATAATGTGTTATTTATTTTAAATAGTGTCAATATGAAACAATTAAGGGCCATGGAAATGAATAATGAATGAATAAAATAATTTATTTGGTATATTGCTTATTGAGGATGATATCTTTGTTATTTCAAAGCACAAGTTGATAATATTCTGAGAGTCATTTTATTATGTTGTCGTAAAAGAACATTTTTATGGCCAGCTTTTAGATTTGTTACATCACGATTCATAAAATTCTTTTCATTCTTATCGTAACGAAAAACAATCAAATTTAGGAATGTAGATTTATTAGAACAAAGTGTTAGTTTTGTTTTCGTTGAATCATTGGAACTGTATGTTTATGATTCATTGAAAACATCAACGTGAAAAATATCATCTGGAACTGCTGCTTATCTATAAAACGCCGGGTTTCAATTCCGCGTTCTGCTTTTCTTTTTTAACTTCTTTTAGACAATTGCATATATTTCAGGCCCATTTACAACTGGCATAATGTCGTAACAAATATTTGTATAACATTCAAGTAAGACCAAGTTCGATGAGTTTAAAAATTCATTACCTGATCAATTTAAACATTTCCATGGAACTTCTAAAATTAATACATAAGAGCAGCATTAACATTACGGCCGTAATACTGATACGCTTATTGTTATTGACGTACATTTTAAATAACTCTCCAGAGAAATTCTGTTATCACTGTGCTTGAAACATGTGTAAAGCGTTTCGCCTTTTCTTTATCATACCCAAGTTATTCACTAAACCTTTGAACTGCAGCGTTAATAATACAAAACAAGCGAAACTTTATCAAAAATGGTCATCATCGATTTAAGTTGAAGACCATAATACATACATAGAAAAAAAAGAAGTTCGGTCCGAAAAAGATAAACAACAATTTTATGCACGTAAAAAGTAAAGTAAATAATTTGTATCGGAAATTAATAATGGACATACCGAAGTACACACTTAATAATTATTGTTAATTTTACAGAGTTAACATACCTATAGTTCTATCACCAGTGTAGTAACCCTGGACTTTCAGATTCTCCATTAAAATGGTAGCATCATCGTCGAACTCTCCATCCGGATGCAAGGATAATCTGGACCCGTAGAATTTCGCTAAAACATCAAACACCTCGCTCTTCTTCAACCCACATTCCAATTCCAATTTATTGTAAGCGGGCATAATGGTCTCATACATAAAAATCTCTTTCGTGAATGTACGAGCACTATTGAAGATGCGTCTCTGGAACTCCGTCGGTGGACACATCTTTGCAATAAGATGAAGTTTCTCTTTCTTTCCAGTATTTCGATCCTTTAAATCGACCTCAACGCTTATAATCGTGCTTCCATAATTCTCTCCAGGTGGTAAGAGCGACTTGCTTGTAAAATTCTCGACGTTCACATGGTCATCGAACCTCTGTCGTAAAAGAGGCTCGATATCACGAAGCACAATTTCCTTCAGTTGATGATCGCTGTCAGTCATGATTGAGCAAAGAGAAACCGTGTGCTATATATTTGATGTTTGTAGAACGTGATCGTTGAATAGATTTTTCTGTCGATCAAACTCAACCGGAGGAACGGCGAGGAATAATTTGTAACCCACTCGGAGTACCGTCTGGATTTATAATAATGACGTAGCGAAAGATACCAAGATTAATGTTCTTATCAATTAGTTGGAAATGCGAATTATTACGCAACTTTAGCAATACATCTTTCAATCGTTCTTTTCGCGAAACGAATAGTGTCGTGCTTGTAACGGGTCTCTTACGAGTATGTACTTGAGCCGTTTTTCAGAATGTATCTCATCATCGCCGTCTGCCTCCCACCTCTGCGCACTAATTTTAAGATAGGTGGGAAATCGTTGTAAAATACAATACATCTTCGCGTTATTCCCAAGGTATTAGAATTAGTTACAGAGGAGCTTCCTTAACTTGTACTGGTAACAAGGAATTCTTTTTACTAGCCTTTTTAATCTTTGCAGTTGGAGGAATCAGCATAATGCGGTCATACAATTTGTACAAAGGGTAGGGGACAAGTTTATCGAGTTATTGTACAGCAATTTGAGGCCCTTTTCAGGAAATTAAAGTGTTCGAGATTCATTCAAGGTCTAACGATGTTGAATTATGTCAGTGATTCACTTATCATTTATACGTGATAATGATCGTATCTCAAGACGTCTCTTCTACTTGCTTATTACATACCGTCGGTTCGACCCCATTTTACAAGAAAACTCATTCTATCAACAAGCATAGATACTCTCGGCACTTTTAGTAAAAAAAACGGTTTAGTTACTCGTTGTCTTACGTTTATATAACGGTTTGAAAGTGTATATAATAGACTCGATCCTTCTACGTTTAGTTTTGCTTGGTAATTTCAAAGCAATTACATTTTTCTTAATCATTTTGAAACGCATGTTACGCCTGAAAGTTTTAGGTCATCAATATTACTCGAGAAATGGCCACTGAAAAACAGTAATAGATAAAAAGAGTAAGTTTATTTATGGAAAAGTATAATAATACAAAAATATGATATTTATGCTTTACAGCATTAGCAATAACAATATAATAATTCGTGTTATTAAAACAAGTATGTATATATTATATATAAAGTTTTCACATTGAGTGACAAATTAAACAATATACAGGAAAAATCTGTAATTTTTAAATTCTCAGATCCATTACTGCATGTCCTTTTTATACGTTATTTTATACATTAGACGGGTAATATAACAAGAGTGTTTCACATCATTTTAAATCGACAACATTTCAAGTCCGTCAATTAATTTTCTATGAACATCCCATAGATCCTGCAAAAAACGGAACATATTTTCGTACAAAACTAGTTTTCCTGATTACGTGTACATTAATTAAAACGCTATAACATATTATTATAAATAAAGTATTAACGGAAACAGTTAAAACTGTATCCCATATATAAAACGCATTACATTGGTAAACAATATGTTACGAAATAATATATAAAAATCACTAAATAATAGTTAGAATAGCAAATTTGCAAAATCTTAATTGTAATACATACAACTTTGAACAAACGAAGTGTAGACATGTAATCTTACATTTATACAATTTTGACAGAATATATACCATTTTAACTGTTTTGCACTGAACGACGAGGAATCGCATCTCCATCTTCTTCGATTAATTTATGATGTACAGCACTGAGAGCCTGTATATAATATAAATTAATTGAAAAACGCATTCGCACTTTGTCCAAATTGTCTTAACTAATTTAAAACAGATCGGATATTACCTTGAAATACTTCACAGTCTTCACACGTAATTCTAGAGTTGCGTCTTCATCGCAAATGATTATTGTACGTGGATGTTGTTGGAAAGCTGATACAGTCCACATATGATTGATACCTTCTTCTATGGCCTTGTAAAGGGCGAACGCTTTGTGAGATCCTGTGATTAAAATCATCACTTCCTTAGCATCCATTACTGTTCCAACACCAACTGTTAGTGCCTGTTTTGGAACTTTGGAAATATCGTTTCCAAAGAATCTTGCATTGGCTTCTAATGTATCTTGAGCTAAGGTTTTCACTCTTGTGCGCGATGCTAACGATGAACCAGGTTCATTAAATGCTATATGGCCATCAGGACCTATACCTGTAATATTAAACTTAATTTAATTACAAATTTTTATGTATTGTCTGCTATGTTTAAATTTATGTATATACAACATACCACCAATAAATAGTTCAATACCACCAGCCTCTTTAATTTTGTTCTCAAAATCATCGCATTCTTTTACAAGGTCCGGTGCATTTCCATCAAGGATATGTACATTTTGTCGATCTATATCTATGTGCTTAAAGAAATTGGAGTACATATAATAATGATAAGATTCTAGATGGTCCCTGGGTAAATCAACATATTCGTCCATGTTAAACGTTTTTACATATTTAAATGAAATTTTTCCAGCCTTATAATATTCTATAAGTTTCTTGTACATTCCCAAAGGTGTGCCACCTAAATACAAACACAATAAACATCCGTTACAACAAGTAATTACTAAATATATACGCATACAAAAAATTATTTTTCATTTTGCAATTTATTAAAGTACATACCCGTTGGAAGACCAAGAACGAAATATTTATTTTCATTTGGTTGAAAATCATTAATTCGTTTTAAAACATATTTGGCAGACCATTCTGCCACATAATCTACTGTATCACAAATCACTAAACGCATTTTAAGTTTATAAGTTTCCCCCTTTAACACTGAAAAAGATGCATAATTATAAACTGTGGTCGGCTGTTAATGCTAAAAATTCATGAGAACGAAATGCAATCAATTGTATACAAGAAAAATGTACATTGTATTTTTACCAGCTTCCAATTAAATTTATACGAAAATACAAACATATGTATACGCGGATATCTTTGTGGCAACGACCTTTAATCTGAGCACACAGAAAACGAAAGATGATTCAACCATTTACATTATGCTTAAAATTATTTTACTTCAAATAGATGGTATCAAAATGTCGATTCTAGTCCACAAAGTTTTCTATTGTAATTATTGTTTACGAATTGCCGAAGAGCAATAAATATCTTAAATGTATAATAATTCTTTGTCCAAAACTTATTCAAATGCACCATTATTATGCATACCGTAAGTGCGCATGTTTAAATCGAGATATGTTATATCGGTTTTCCTTGTTCACTTTAAAAGGTAAATAACCAATGGTTGTTGACCTTACAAAACATATTTATCGTGCTTTAATAATAAAACAATAATACGTTTAGTTGCTATAAATTTGAATCTTATATTAACAGCGGGAAACGGGGACGCACACCTTTAGTAAATGTATGGAAAAAAAAGAAATTACCTAAAAAAATACGAACCTGAATCAAATTTTAGAAACACTTTAAACAACAGTCCCAGCCGCCCACTATATCAGCTGACACACGACTAACCTAATCCTGAGCTATTGATACATTATAAAAGAATTGGTATTTCCACTTATAGATATGGTGTCAACACACGAAAATACAACTAAACAGAATGAGCTGGTTGATAACTCGATAATGCATCATTTCGTATGCTATAATTTTTCTCTCCCTCTCACCCACCACATCTTTCATCATATATGAATATTATTTTTCAATTTTTAATAGCAATAACTAATAAGCGGAATACTTTCTTTAAAAAAAAATATTTATTCTTGTTTATTATTCTGTTATTGGTAGAATGAAGTTAATTTCAAGTACAGTATTTAAAATAAAAAGTCGGTATACATACATACACAGTACGCATGCATACAACGGCTACAATAGCCTTCGGGTTTATGATTTGGCGGGATTGTTTCTTGCACTTCTTGATGCCCTTCGCCACGCTGGCCGATGAGGATTTTTTAAATTGCAATCAGATTTATCCGCATATATTGTAAAACTTATTAGAATACAATGCCAGACGTGTCAATTAATAATGTTATTGTCAATTTTCCGTTCAAACCATATTCGGTTCAAGAAGAATATATGTCGAAAGTGATAGAGTGTCTTCAAAACAGCAAGAACGGGGTTTTGGAATCACCGACAGGTATAATTTATTTTTCAATATCCATAATTTATATTGTATTAATTTGTATTATATTATATTACATTATATAATTTATATTACCAGTTAAAATATTGAAGTTAATTTCTAAACGAGGCAGGTACTGGAAAAACACTTTGTCTGCTATGTTCTTCCCTAAGTTGGTTATTAACAAAAAAGGCGCAAATGCAAGCCGAATCGTTAGTTGGTGCGATCGATAAATCGAATTTTGGTGGGCATTTTTTTAAACAATTGAGCAATGGACTTAAAGAAGGTACGGGGGATTCTGATCCAGCCACAAGTTTCAATTGGACTGCACCAAAGATTATTTACGCGTCTAGAACGCATTCTCAGCTTTCTCAAGCAATGCAGGAATTAAAGCGAACATCGTATAAACATGTAAGCACAGCTGTGTTAGGATCACGGGACCAACTGTGTATTCACCCAGAAGTATCTAAAGAAACCAATTCTTCAAACAAAATATACATGTGCCATTCAAAAGTAAAATCTAGGACTTGCTTTTATTATAATAACGTTGAAACCAGGTTCTTATTGGAGATATTTAAAAGTATTAATAAAATCTTTCTTTCTTATCGATATGAATTCTAATAAACACAAATGTTTCAGGAAGGAAGATCCTTTCTTCAAACAGGAGGTATTAGATATAGAAGATTTAGTGAAAGTCGGACAAAAATTTAAATGTTGCCCATATTTCTTGTGCAAGGAACTTAAACAAAATGCAGATATCACTTTCATGCCATACAATTATTTATTAGACTCAAAGTCACGCAGAGCACAAGGTATAGATTTACAAAATAGTATTATTCTCTTAGACGAAGCACATAATATTGAAAAAGTATGCGAAGAAGCAGCATCGCTGCAGGTATATCTGATTGCTATGTAGTATTTTATAAGGACTGCTTTAATAAATTTAAAACAAAGGTTGGAGTTTATATCAGCTGCATATGATGAATTGTTATAGATATGCAGTACAGATATCGCAATGTGCATTGATGAAATAACAGGTGTAATGGAAGATATAGCAAATAATGTGGAGAAACAAACCGATTTTACAATGGAAAATCCAGGAAATGTACAAAGGGATTTTACTGCAGATGATTTATGCATTTTAAAAGCTATGTTCCTGGAATTGGAAAAAGCTATTGATGCTATAAACATTGTAAAACGTGATGAAGGAGATACCCATCCCGGTGGCTATATTTTCGAATTGCTAGAAAAAGCACAAGTAAATAATAATTTATTGAATTTAGGTAAAAGTAATTGACGGTGCAGGTAGTTGGCCATAAACATTGAGAGTTCCAAAATAGCAATAATGCAACCAGTACTGCAAAGAAGATATACAACGTTATTGGTGAAGGTGTAATATCAGAACGTACAGTGCAAACTTGGTTTGCAAAGTTTGGTTTGGGAGATACTAGCCTTCGTCAATAGTGTTCTTTTTGTCAAAACAGCCTAATTCCTAATTTGTTTGCTTCAGGGATTGACAAGTTGCCAAATAAATGGGAAAGAGTTATGTTTAATAATGGGGAATATGTTTTAGACTAAGTACTTCTTTGCCTTTTTTTCAAGAATAATAAAGTTGGCGTAAAAAAAACGGCAATTACTTATAAATTTCATAAATATAATAACAAAAATATTGATTAAAACAACAGGTAAATTTATGTATGCACTTAACAGTTAACGCACGGCAGAGAACAGCTTGTCATAGAGAAGTTAGAAAAAATTGTACCCTATTTAGCAACTACGAGTACCTCCCCATTTACAAGAAAAGGGAACGCGCTGCAAAAATTCAGCGATCTACTGCGAACTGTGTTCAGCAGCGGTAATAGTACACATTATAAAGAAAAGGTAAAAAAGTGCTATAAAGTATACATTCAATTGGAAGATTCAAAGAAAACCAAAAAAAATGATGTTTGGGAAACGAAATCAACAGTATCCAAAAATGAAGGCAAAGTTATTAGTTATTGGTGCTTTAGTCCTGGATTTAGGTAAATCGTGATTTTTGTGGCATGCAATATTAAATTTGCACTGTCCAAGTAGTGTATTTATTATTATATTTATTTGTTTGCTGCAATGTAAAAGTATGCAACAGCTAATGGAACAAGGTGTACGTTCTGTGATATTAACAAGTGGTACATTATCACCAATGAAACCTTTTATATCTGAGCTTGGTATAGCTATTGATGTCCAACTCGAAAATCCACATATCGTAACGGGGGACCAAGTTTGTGTTGGTATTCTTGGTCAGGGTCCTGATGGTCACACATTAAATTCTTCCTATAATACAAGGTATTTCTGTTAAATATGTTACATATGCATTTATCTATTATTTGGGGTATATAATTTTTGTCTCAGGAATGATCCAAAATACATAGCGTCCCTTGGAAGAACGATATTTAATTTTAGTCATCTTATTCCTCATGGTTTACTGATCTTTTTCCCTTCATACCCAATAATGAAAAAGTGTAGAGAAGATTGGCAAAACTCAGGTTTGTGGACTAAAATTGCTGATCGTAAAGTAATTATCTTTAGCACTTATAGAAAAATTAATAGGGGAGACTGGTAGATACATGGGAAAGTTTGATGCAGTTTTATATTTTCTAAGTAATAAATAAAGGAGAATTGCCGTTTACATTATAGAATAGACAAAACAACCTTCAATGTTTCACCAGTTTCCTCTATATATATATATATTTGTGAATAAAGATCATTTCAATTATCCCATTTTCATTTATTAGCCAATATATGTGGAACCACAATACAAAGCTGAGTTCGGAAACGTCATGAGTGGGTATTACGAAAAAATTAGAAACCCTTCCTGTAAAGGAGCTATTTTTATGGCCGTTTGTAGAGGTAAAGTGAGTGAAGGACTTGATTTTGCTAATGCCAATGGAAGAGCTGTATTAATCACAGGCCTTCCATTTCCACCTCTAAAAGATCCGCGAATTATATTAAAGCAACGATATTTAGAAGAAATAAGAAGTAAAAATAAAGAAGTAATTGAAATATAAATTGATGATAAAATATTAAACATGAGTAAAGTATTTCAATTTTCTGCACATTATATTCTATTGTTCTTCCAGGCTTTATCTGGTCAACAATGGTATCAACTTGAGGCGTCACGAGCTGTTAATCAAGCGATTGGTCGCATAATACGACACAAAAATGATTACGGAGCTATAATTCTTTGTGACTGCCGGTTTGATAACACAAATTTCAAAAAACAGTTGTCTACTTGGCTGAGGCCGTATATAAAAAATTTTTCTAGTTTCGGTATCATTACAAAACAGCTGAGAGACTTTTTTAAATATGCAGAATACACAGTAAGCTCAATTACATAAAAAGAAGAAAAACGAAAAATGAAAAGTAACATTACATGATTATTTTCAGTTACCACAACCCAACATGGCTAGTGTACAAACCATGAATGGTCTTTCACTACCAGCAACGTCTGCTTCTTTTGATACAGTTGCTTCTCGGACTACAAAGAATGCACCGAAACAGAACAGTGAAGAAAACTCAATAGTGGACTCCTTTAGTATTGATTGTTACACTCATGGAAATGAACCAGATCAAAAATCTTCTATAGAAACAAAGAAAAAAAATTTTTCTGAACTTTTAGCAACAGAGTCGAAGCGCGTAATTAATTTTAGCGATTGTACAATGAAGGAGAATTTCACCACCTGTGAATTAACAAAAAATATCGGTCAACCAGCTGCGAAAAGAAGAAAAATAAAAATGTTGCCAATAGAATTCAATGAACATTTATCTGGTCCCTCAACCTCTTCAAGCGCAAATACAGAATGCACGGATAGTTCACAAAAATCTGAACAAAAATCCAACGAAATTGATAAAAAGACTTTGGGGAAAGTATACTTGAAAGAAGTAAGTGGATCATTTTTAGCATGAACTGTTACACAATAATTGGTGCCAATTAATTATGCATATAGAAAGTCTTCAAAAATGTATGAATACCAATGTACATTCTATTAAGATATATTATTATGTGTAATATTTCGTTAGGTAAAACATTCTTTATCCGAATCTGATTACAAGATATTTGCTAAAATGATACAAGATTACACAAAAACTGGAAATTTTGAGGAATTGTTGAAGATACTTGAAACACTTTTTCCATTGAGTAAAGGATTGTTACATTTATTTACAGGTATTTTTTCTATATTATTATACGAAATCTTTTTATATTATACATTTTATTTCTACTGTCTAAAAAACATACTATTTTCAGGGTTTAAACACTTTTTGAAGAAGCCACATATACTTGCATTCGAAAATCATGTCGTTCTAATAAATAAATTGCATACGTAAAATTAAGCAGTGGGTAAGAATAAGACTGAGATTAGGTGAACGTAAAATGTTATTAAAAACGGATTATATGTAAGTTACAATAAATTGTATATATGTCACATTCTTATTAAAACCTTACACCTAGGCAGATGCATAGTAATGCTTAATGATTGCCATTCATTTGATAATATTGAAAATTATAATAATGTTATAAATACTTTGCACATGCTGCATGTTTTTTTTACTATTATTTTGTTATACAAATCTCTAGGGTATATCAAGGTCTTCCATCATTATGAGGTATTATTGGTTGAGACTCAATTGTTGATGGTAATTCACATGCCAGTGTTTTAGGCAAGCATTTTTTCGATGTGCATTAAATTTAAAAGTAGCATGATGATACGAAAAGGTCAGAAAGAGTTAAGAAGAAAGAAACAGATTTACGCGTTTTAAATCAATTACAAATCGAAGGAACTAGTTATCCTATATCATCGCCTCTTATTTAATACTGTGGGTTTGGGCACAAGCTTACTGTCTGACAGTCGGGTCTAAGCACACGTGCAAATTACAATTCGCGAGCTACAATGAATCATTGACAAGTTTATATTTATAGAGAAATTATTTTGTTGAGGATGTTGTACGTAAAGATGCATTGCCGTAAGTAATGCCAGTTTACATTTCGAATTTAAGTGTTTATTTCTTAATATTCAGTACACAGTTGTGTTTACTATGTGTCCCATCTAAAAAAAAGTGGAATGTTATGAAAATGTGTATAAGCCGGTAACGTTATCGAAAAAGTTTCATATAACTTCAAAATATTTGCTTTAAAAATGTACAATGCAATTATAATTACAAATTGGTTTAATTTTCACATGTATATACAAATATATGTTACATATCCGATTTCGGTACAATACTTAACATATCATTTAAAAAAATAAATGAAAGCACCAAGTATTGAAGTAAATTATTGTAAATCGCGTAGTGCTACTTATATGCAATGAGATTAATACGTCTCATTCCTTTTTACGAGTACTTTTTACTCACATTATTAACTGTGTGTCCTCTGTATCTTATTTTTATTAACATTAACATCTTCCGTATATAAGCTTTTTGTTTATATTATTATTAGTATTCCCTCGTACTTTTTTTGTATTAGAAAACTTAATATATAGAAACAAATGAACTGCTGCATTTTTACGTATATGTTACTTAAGTTTTTCTTTTAATTAATGTGCCACCTTATTAACACAATATAATGATTCACTTACAAATCTCAATTTTTTTTTACAACTCCATAGTATGAACTCCACTCGCATCTTTATTACTCTCGGTTTCTTTCTTAATAAGTGCATTAGTAATTATTTCTTGATAATATTCTCCAAACACACTTCGATTATGCGAAATAAGTATTACAAATTGAGCTGCTATAGCTGTCAATTCTTCTTGAAGTGAGGAAAGCCCAGGTGGTACTTGTTGCGGCGCCGCAGATTGAGATAATATTATTTTTTGCAAAAACTGGCGAATTCGTAAATCTAGAACACATATATAAAGTAAATTAAACGGGGAAACTGCCTTAATGAATTTGCAATATGTACTTACTTATCAGGTGCCTGATTTTATGTTCTGGATTAATAAGATCCAATATTTGTCCTTCTAATAATGTTTCCATTTCCAATGATAAGGGAGCAGCACCAATTTCTTGTAATGTTGCTTTCAAGTCGCTTTTCACTTGTAGTACAATATTTGGCATGGCAGTGTCCAAGTCCCTACCAGCAGTAGGTATTATTATTGAAATAATAATTTTATAACATAAAAATATACAGTGGGGTATCCTATAATGAGCAACCTTACAACGATTGGACAGTTCACCACAAAAAGTAGAATTTATGGTTCGTCATCCTCCACTTCTTTTTAATTTTTTTATAAATTTTTATAAATTGTATCAAATTAAAGTATAATAAATTATATTTATAATATGTATATTTGCATGGACTTCTCTTTTATCAGAGAAGCTTCCGAGTTATAGAGGTTCCTCTGCATGTGTTCTATAACGAACGAATGTTATAACGAACACGGTTTTGGAACATATTAGTTCGTTGTAGGATACCCCACTGTAGGTGTTATTATAAACATACTTATTTGAATGTACTGAATCTAACAGTACATTAAGATGCTGTTTAATATTCTTTTTAAAACTTGACACTCCATGAATTGGTGCTCCTACTGTATTGTTTACCAGTAAGATTACAGATCCCATTATACTTAATCTGCTGGTCTTATCTTGCAATTCTAGTAATCTACCTTGATCAAGCATCAGAGTCTAGAGAGAAGGTGTCAGTCAACTTTATGATTATTCATTTGAATAATTAAAATCTGATAATAGTGTAAAGGTAAATGTTTTCTTATCATACTTCTGCATCCGGACCAAAATCCCATTCTAAAAGATCAAGATACGCTTCGGGTAGAAGACAGTGTGTGAGCTGACGTACAGCATTGATATCACTCGAACATCCTGTAACTTTCATTGAATCAAAATGCCTTAGCAACCATTTTTCTGTGAACACTAGACCGTTCGTATTAACTTTTAAAAATTCGGCAAACTTGGCTTTCTCGTATTCAATACTCGATGCAACTATATTTGGTCTCATCATAGTAATAGTAAAATTTGCTAGATCAAGTCTCATTAATTGCAGTACTTCCATAATGCCTTTGAATACTTCAATAACATCTGTCTTTTGACCAAGTTCTCGAATCTTCTCGTCCCTGACGGGAGCGCAGACTTTACTCATAATCGAAATAACGTATTGCGCATAATGATGAAAGTCTAAGACCCCATTTTCTGTTTGTTGCTTAATTAGATCGACATCAAGTACTTCTTTCAAATTTTCACGAATTTTCGCATGATGAGGCAATACTAGTTCGTCTAATGTCTACAAAAAGAAAAAGAATTCTTAAGTATAGATCCAGAAATTTTATATCGTTCTTTGAAATTCATGTAAATATATTACCTCCTTAATTTCTTGCAGTAGAACCAATGCTTGTGTATAGTTTGGTGGATCTTCTGCTAATTGTTCAGCCAACAAATTCCAAAAGGCTTTATGCATAATTTCCTTTACTCTTCTATGAAATGTACCATCATCGGGTTCAAGCTGTTGTAATTGAAAATTTTTATCCACTGCAATTTCATGCGCCAATGCCATATTTTTCATGCCATTCGCAGCTTTCATAATTTCTTCGAGAGAAACAAATTTCGGCGGCGATGCTCCTGTTAATCCACCTACCATAAAATTTGGCGATTTTTGCCTAATAAAAATATTAATATCAAACACAAGATTTATTTATAGATTATAAGATTGTATAACCAATTATGTTATGCGTACCCCCTTACATTTTCCTCTTCTGACTGCGTATGAGAATTAGGTTGACAATTTACAGATTCAGATGTACTAGCCTCATTGATGTTGCACGTTTGTTTCTCACGGTTTTCCATTTTTTGATTCCTATATTATAATTATTATAATTAAAATTTCATTTATAACAGGTAATTATAAATATAAAATGTCAATCATGAAAAGTAAAACATAAACATATACAGCTTGCATTAAACAATTAGTAATGCAATGAAATTAGACAACTTCAATGGATTATTATTATTATTAGCATAATCAGTTTATAGGAAAATCAAACTAGTAAACATTTATTTATAATATTGCAAACAAGTCGTCACTGACCAAAATAAAATACCAGGAATAAAATTTAATAATGCAGATGATCCTGGAAGTTTACGACTAATGAAGAGACAGCAAAGAGTAATACCCCATATTACACCAGCACCAACCAAAACTTTGCTCCTAACAAAATAGCATTTAATTATATGTTCAAATGTATACTATAAATATGTGAACTTTCTTTAAGTAACTTAAAATTTTCATTTTTTAAATTTCTATTGTACTTTAATTTTGGAAATATTTTTAAGCACATTAAAAATCCAGTAAGAGTTAATAGACAAGACTTAGGGAATATTAAACAGAACTAAATAATAAATAAAAATGTACTTTCAATAAATGAAAATATAAATTAACTATATGATAATAAAATACTAGACTAATAGATAATAATATATCATTTTACTTTACAGAACTTTTTGTCTTGAAACATCAGTAATATTTTAATAAAAAGATTAGAGGTTTATAATTGTAATTGGATAATCCTATAATTTATGTAATCCAAAGCATTTTTATATACATATTAGAAAATACCTTAAACTTATTTATACAGGGAAACGTACCTATCTGGCATGATTATTGTTTGGTTTAACTACTTTGTTGTACCATGATCTGTACTCAGGAGCAGCTGGCAGTTGAATGCACTGGTTACTGAAGAAATTGAGGTCACACTTTATCTATAAAAAGAACATCCACAAGGTACTTATATATAAGAATAACCCTTTCTATTTTATTTTGAATGATTGATATACTATTGTTCTTTCCAACTATCCGTGTTGAATTATAATTATGCGTAAATTATATATATAGTACATGTTATCCCAATAATTCATAATTATATATATATATATATATATATATATATATATATATTGTTTTGTACTGTTTATTTTGATATTTTGTCAACTCCATTAAATGCAAAAAAAAGCAACAAATTAATATTTTTTTAAACTGACTTTTCATAATTGCCATTTTACTTTTTGTTGAGAATGCATCTTTGATAAAAAATGTTTAGATTCTAATCATTCAACATCAACTCAAATTATTAGAAACAGTAATTATATGCATATTGCACGGTTTTAATTATTGCATGATTGCTACACTCTTCTGCAATCAAAAGTATATATATATACTAATATGTTTACAAATAACTGAACTTATCATATTATTTGGAAACTTTTCTTTTATATTCGGCTGAATAAATAGAAAAAGTGTAAAAATATTGTTAGCGAGATTGAGTTGTGTTTAATGATTTTGTACTAAAGTGGCAATACATATTTACACTTTCACTAGAGACGCGAAATGCGTAAATGATATCTTATCTGATTTGACGTTTTACCAAATTGTTTCAATGTTCATCGTAACACAATTCACATTTCTACTTGAAATTTATCAAACAGTTTTGTTTAAATGGTCATAATGAAAAATCAATTTTGTTCCAAAACAACTATGAATTGTATATTTACAACTTTTTTTAGGTTGATGTTCGACAGTGAAGCTAGGTGTATATGTATTCCGTTTTAAAGCAGCAGCGTCCTCTAGAAATTATCTTCTTTTTTTACATTTTCCAACTATATGTATTGCGACGATAATGATCCAGCATGTTTCAAAAATTTCAAGGCGCACTCAAGTCTTCTTTGGCTATAACATGACTCATTCTTGTCCACCTTGAATCTCTCGAAGGCTGTACAAATACATACTGATAAATGCACTCGTTTGGATGCTGTCTTTTTTTATATAAAAGTGACTGGACTCGCAAGGTTTTGTCTCGAAATTTAAAGTGATTCTTTTTATTTTTAGAACCATTCAATCATTTCAATATTTTTTCAGAATATCCTATTATAATCTCTTGAAAACGAATTGTAACAAACAGTTTTTAAAATAAAAATATTTTATGGACTTGCATACTTATACATACATCCATTTGATAACTATTCAATGAGTTACATGACGAAATATTAATAATTATAATAATTAATCTACACTGATTTAAAATGAGATATATGACAGACAAAAAATTTTATATGTGCCTGACATAATCGGTCCATAGCTGTCTACAAAAAAGAATATAAAGTCGCTCAGGATCTATAATATTTATAAAAAATCGCATAAATCTGTAAATAAATTCAAAAAACAAACCGGGATGAAGAATATCATTTATTATACTCGATATTGCACTACTTGCACTACGTATAAATTTGAGCGTTTTGTGTTATAAAGTTACGTTTACGTTTTTGTAACAACTTTCGCTTCGTATAGCTTCGCATATATTATGTACACAATAAGACATTAAAACTTACGTACAATAATTAATTCCTAATAATGTTACCTAAATAAAGGCTTAGAAATATGTATCTTATATAGGATTCATTAAACGTATAATACACGAATGCCTCTCATTTGAATTGGAATGAATTGGCGCGATTGTCGCAACGCCATCATGCGCGGCCGTCATTCGTTATCAAATTGAGTTCGTAATACTTACAGATTTTTTAAATTCACACATTTTTTTTACGCTGTACAATAAATTTCGGGGGAAGTTTATCAAAATCGATGAATCGTAAGTACGGCAACTTGGTTGCACAAGAAATTTGGTTATGGAGTGTCCCGTGTTATTCGAGTGTAAAGGAAAAACTGTAGAGCGACTTCCAGTCGTGCGCGTGGATAACAGAACCGGGCACACGCGCCACCTCCATGTTGCGTAAGGTCAAAATTGGCCCGTCAAAAATGTTAAGCTGCGGCAGAGTTATAGGACGATTGCCAAAACTTACGAGGCATTCAAATACTAATTATTTTTGTCGACCTTTAAAATACGTTGGTAAGTATCGATTCAAATGACGTTTAGAAATTGTAATGTTTGTTTGCTGTTTAGAAACGTTATTTTTCTTCGCCTGAAGTACCGTGTATTTTCTAATTAAAGGATAAACGTAATTCTTCTTTATACATTTCAATCGTTGAAAGTAATGATTACGTTTGTATAATTCCATGTATATACACTTTTACTAATCGCATATTTTAATTGATAATGTTTTTATATTATGCGTGACACGCTTGATTTGCAAGTACACCACGCGATATAACCTTCAAATGTTTCCCCACAAACAATTACAAATATTTTTTTTCTTATGTTGTTTATTAACGTGAAATTGAGAAGTTCAATATTCGTTTTGTGGTATATTATTGAACTGCAGTTATATGTTCTATATGGATACTTTATACCTATAATAACATAATCATAATGTAGTAATCTTAATAATAAATCAATGAAACGGGATAGTAAAATTTAACACTATCAAAATAATTAGTGGAAAAACTTTTTCTTACGATCTTAGTAATATATGATAAAATTTGCTTCTCTCTGCTTAATTTTAATACATCTATTTACTCTATTATTTATAATTGAAATTTTAATTATACTTGTAAATATATTTCTTAACTTCAGGAATTGTCAGTGTTCATAATTTATGGTATAGTAGTAATGCAAATGATAAGAAATCATACAAGCCGCCAGGCACCACCATAAAACCAGAAGAATGTGTACCTGAAAGTAGGTATTCAGAACCAAGGAGAACTGTCCCTATATGTGAATCTCATCCTAATGCATCTTGCCCATCATCTTGTTATGAAGTTTGCGGAAAACAGGGTGATTCACAGAAATCAAGCTACAAAAAGCCACCTCCGTCATCATATTGGAAGATATTGGCAACATTAATCATAGCAGGAGTTACAATATATGCGGTATGGCGTCGAAGATCCTATCCTAAACTAATTATTTTTTGTTTTATTTTGTTTAATATATAGGATACTTGTATATAGTTCAGAAGTTACTTCATCGCATTTCCTTTAATGTTTTTATTCAAACATACCTTACAGATATCTTCATCAGATTTGTTTAGAACAAAGAAATCAGATCCTCTGATGGATGTAAGTAAACGTAAGTTGAACTATTAGCTTTTGCACAACTGTTGAATTTGGTATGAATTACAAAAGCTTATCATTAACTTTCTCAAACTGTATATATTTAGGAAAAAAGCAAAGAAAATTACTCGAGAAACCTAAAACTCCATCTACTTCGGATTCATTCCCTTCAGAAATACCTTATCTACTAATAGGAGGAGGTACTGCCGCATTTTGTGCATTTAGATCTATTAAATCTAGAGATCCTAGGGCTAAGGTATATGAAAAATAGTTTTATTTTCCTGGTTTCTTTAATTAGAATATAGTGATACCACAAAATGCTATCCTAGGTTTTAGTAATAACGGATGAAACGGACTTGCCATACATGAGACCGCCATTATCTAAAGAACTTTGGTATAACAGAGATAGGAAAACAAGCGCAGAACTATTTTTTAAGCAATGGAACGGCGCTCAAAGAAGGTAATGCTATATTATTTGTTTATGTACACAGGTAGCCACGAAATATGATCAGCTTACATTAATCTGTTGTTATAATCAGAGTTGGGCAAATTTTTATTTAAATACTAAATAATAAATAAACGTATGATTGTAATTGCAAATAACAACTAAACTTCTTATTTTATTGAAAGTCATTTAAATAATGCCAAATGTGATATATTTCTTATTTCTTATTTGCAAATAAAAGATTAGTTCTTATTTGGATTTAGATGGAAAACAAATAAATAGTTTTTGGTCTTCTCTTATTTCTTGTATTTGGTACATACAATAAAAAACGCGGCGAAACTAATAACATTATTACCTGTATGTATAATATTTACATAAATATAACTATTTTTTGGACTAATTTTCATTTCCACTAGATAGTTCGTAATTCATATTTGCCTCTAAAACTACTCTTTTTTTCAAACATACTGTACGAAAGTTTGTTCGATCGTAATATCGTCGATAGTAATATCGTTGCTGAGGACAGTTGGAAAGAAAATTTGTTTAATGACTATGAATAATAAATAATAATTGAAATTGTATTTGTAAATAACATTAACTTTATTATTTCAAATAATTTATTTAGACTTGACCAAATGATAAATAATTATTTGAATTATTGCTTTTTATTTGAATATCCAAATAACAAATAACTTATTTAAATTTTTATTTAAATAATTATTTATTTAAATATTGCCCAACACTGTCCCATAGTAAATTGTCAACTCTTCGGTTTTTTAAACTTTTCTTGCATACAAAATTTGTTACAATCTGTTTGAAGCTGCAATCAAAAGATGTTATAATAAATCTAAAAAATTTCGATCAGCTCACTAAGAACAGAATAATCTGGGCTGGTCACGTTTCGTTGTTCACTCTGTATAGTAATCCTCTACATATTTTTATAGAGTAAATAATGAATTATACGTTTTACATTTATTTCAAGTATTTTTTACGAGCCAGAAGAATTTTACTCAGAAGTCTCCAGTTTGCACGCATCCGACAAAGGCGGCGTGGCTGTAGCTACAGGTTGGAAGATTACAAAGATTGATGTTCAAAATAAAACTGTGATTCTTGATGATGGTTATGGAATAAAGTATGACAAATGTCTTATTGCAACTGGTAAGCATAATTCATGCCATCTACAAACTATGTACAACATTCTAATTACAACGCAATTTGCAGGTGCGTCGCCTAAAAATCTGCCGGTTTTTGAATCAATTTCCGATGAACTTAAAGAAAAAATTATAACGTTCAGAACAAAAGATGATTTTCTTCATTTAGAAGAAATGGTGCATGATCATAAATGTCAAAACATAGTAATAATTGGTGGTGGATTTCTTGGATCGGAACTTGCCTGCTCGATGGCGCGTAATTGTACGTTTTTATTGGTGACGTATCTTCATAATTAATAGAGACGATATCAAAATAATAACTAATTACACTTTTGCTCAGTACCCCAAGATAAAAAAATATATCAGATATATAAAGAAAACTTTATAATGGATCAAGTATTACCACAATATTTAAGTGAATGGTCAACAAAGAAAGCACAAGCAGAAGGTGTTACCTGTTATCCTAATGCTGAAGTTACGGACTATTCGTATAAAAATGGACAATTATCGCTCGTTCTTTCGGAAAATCAAATTGTATATCTTATTTATATATTTATGCAAATACTTTTCGAGTTTTCATACTAATTGATTCTTTTTTTT
Organism: Nomada lathburiana; assembly: GCA_963667235.1. Lineage (NCBI taxonomy): Eukaryota > Metazoa > Arthropoda > Insecta > Hymenoptera > Apidae > Nomada > Nomada lathburiana. Next base: position 585,422 of record OY763897.1, on the reverse strand, counting down.
ACCTAAAAAGATTGATGCCGATAAAGTGATAGTAGCCGTAGGCGTTGAACCAAATACGGATTTGGCGAAAGCTTCAAATTTGGAAACTGATCCTGAAATAGGCGGTTTTCTTGTTAATGCCGAGTTAGTAGCAAGGAGTAGCATTTGGGTTGCTGGAGACGCAGCTTGCTTCTATGATATTAGGCTTGGTAGAAGAAGAGTGGAACACCACGATCATGCTGTAATTTCAGGAAGATTAGCAGGAGAAAATATGACGGGTGCACGTAAGTTAATATTTCCATGTTGTAATACAGTCAGACCTCGATAACTCGAAACTCGAGGCAAGAGGTAACACTTTCAAATTATGGAAGTTTCGCCTTCTATAAGTTTTCGAATGAGAGAGATGTTTAACGATCGAAAATTCGACTCAGAGAGGCTTTGTACATAGATTAATATTAAATTTGTCCAACCAACCGTTACAAGCAAAGCAACCACAACTTAACAGAAGCTACAACCTTCTCGTGTAACATTCGATTTTCTATGCTAAACGCTTTTATTTCTGCACTGCTTTAAGAAACGATTTTAATAAACACTGAGCTGTACAGGCTGCTATGACAATACTCGAGTTATAGATCGACTTACAGAGGTAATACAGTAATGTCTCGATTAGTGTACCTCGCTCGGGACCGAATGTGAACACTAACCGTGTGCAGACACGATTCTCGAGCGAGTTCGGGTCGCCTTTGATGTTGTGGCAGCCGAGATACGGGGCAGCGTTCCAGGAAGAAAGCAAGTTTAAATGCCCGTGTACGTGAGACAACACTACCGCGATCAAAATTTAATATTAAAACTTGTTCAATTTTGGTCCGTTTTAAATGAAATTTTACGAAAATGTTCGTTACAATCTCCTGATTAAAATGATACCAAACACGATATGGTTTGAACAATTTTTACTTATCACGGTATTAATAATTTTATTCTCCTTTATTATTGTTTTCGATAACAACTAGATTATGTGTATATTAGTTAACAGCAATAAGGTAATTAGTAGTGAGATTGTAAATTTGGAAGTAAACTCTCCAATCGAGAGTCTCTTAATTCTCTTAATCTTAAATTGCTATATTTAGTTAATGGCAAAATATTGTTGTATCGAGAATTATTCTCGTTCCTGTGACATTACATTCGGTGTTCATAAGAGTTTATAATTTTTACTGCTAAGAAATTGTAAGAATTTATATCTACTTTTTAGATAAAGGAACTACGCAGAGAAGAGAGCTGGGTCATTCGTCGCATCAATAATAATAATAAGTAAATATATATATAGTTCCAAAATCATATATTCTCGTTGTTATCGAAAACAATAGAAAAGGGAATGAAATTATTAATACCCTGATAAGTAAAAATTGTACAAACCCTATCGTGTTTGGTGTCATTTTAATCAGGAAATTGTAACGAACATTTTCGTAAAATTTCATTTAAAACGGGCTAAAATTGAACAAGTTATAATCTTCAATTTTGATCGCGTAAGTATTGTCTCGCGTACACGGGTATTTAAACTTGCTTCTTTCCTGGTCGCCGCTGCCTCGAGTCTCGGCTGCCACAACAACAACATTGAAGGTGACCTGCCGCTCGACAAACGTGTCCTGCACACGATTACTGTTCGCATTCGGTACACTAATCGAGACAGCCGATTCGAATTTACTTCCAAATGTATAATCTCAATACTAATTACCTTATTGCTAACAACTAATATACACATATTCTAGTTGTCATCGGAAACAATATTAAAGGGGAATAAAAGTATTAATACCACGTTAAGTAAAAATTATCCAAATCATATTGTGTTTGGTGTCATTTTAATCAGGAGATTGTAACGAACATTTTGGTAAAATTTCATTTAAAACGGACCAAAAATGAACAAGTTTTAATATTAAATTCTGATCGCGGTAGTGTGGTCTCACGTACACGGGCATTTAAACTTGCTTTTTTCCTGGAACGCTGCCCCGTGTCTCGGCTGCCACAACATCAAAGGGGACCCGAACTCGCTCGAGAATCGTGTCTGCACACGATTAGTGTTCACATTCGGTCCCTAGCGAGGTACACTAATCGAGACATTACTGTGTAGCGCACCCAAACGTGTAGCAAATAATTCGAATTGTACAGGGTCTACGGTATATACTTAATGCCAATATAAAATAGGAAATAATGAAATTTATTTTTGCATCGATCAGAAAAACCGTATCAACATCAATCGATGTTTTGGTCCGATTTGGGTCCAGAACTTGGATACGAAGCAATTGGTATTGTGGATTCTTCACTGCCAACTGTAGGAGTTTTTGTAAAAGCTTCAGAAGCTGGTAGATCGTTAGCATCAATTTCTGCTGCAGATCAAGTTACTTCCAATTTACAGGTAATGGGTGACATATATATTATTTATTAGAATAATGATGATAGTAAAAAATTATTTTTATTGAAATTATGTGTTATATTTATATAATATAGAAATTAAGTACAAACCAAACATCGGATTCGGTAAAATCGAGTTCAAAAGAAGCCGATAAACCAGAATGTCCCGAGGAATCAATAGCACCAACAGAGGAAAAGAAATATGATGATTTTGGAAAAGGAGTTGTTTTTTATTTACGTGATGATATTGTGGTTGGCATAGTCCTTTGGAATATCTTTAATCGAATGCCTATCGCTAGACAGGTGCATTTGCGAAATACGCTAAATATAATGATATAGTTATGCATACCGTTACGGATATTTTTTGAAATATTATAATTTACAGGTACTTGCCAGAGGCACAAAGTATGATGACTTAAATGAAGTAGCAAAGCTATTTACCATACATGATGATTGACTCCATTAATACACGAATTACATGGTAATACCGTGTCATTACTGTACATAAGGTTATTTACCTATCAGTTCTGAAATATTTTACAAATAAAAAAAAGTCTACAGCAGATATCTTATTCCCTGAGTTTAGAAGGTACGACTTGTATAAATATTGCACATACTACGTACAAAGCATTTTCAAAAAATTTATAAATAGTAACATTCTTATAGACGTATTGTTTATTAAAGTACTACTAGTAAGTGTGAATTTGAATAGAAAATAAATGAAAAACTGTTTTGTTAGTTAATTTAATCAGAGTTTAATATCATTTATATGAAACACATTTTATAAGTTTACATATATATTAAAAATTTGTCAGATATTACTTTGGAAATATTGAACAAAACTGTATGTGTGTGACACGATATGAAATGTTTTCAAAAACATATTTAGATCTTCTTAGATAATTGTCTCCTCTTTCTTTTCGTCAGTATAACATACTGCGCATTTTATTAAAAACTTTTCATCTATTTTTGCACATGGTTATTTATTTATTTAATTAAATCCTTTAACTGAAAATTTTGGTAATATTTTATTTCCATATCTTTTATCTAATGAATCCATAAATCTGATATAGTTATGACAATGGTAATTGTTCAAGTCCTGCAGGAATAATATTATAAACATAATAACAAGTAAAAACAAAATCTATCATACATGTGTAACATATATACATACCAAATACTCAGGCCACAGTTTCCCATCTGTTACATTCCCCATTATTGCATTTTGGCAATGATACAAAAGGGATGTACAGTAATATATTAAGTAATCTGGTGAAAACAAAATACAAATAGCAAATAGATGCATAATTTGAGTCCATGGAAGTAGTCCCCAAAAGCTCTGAGATATCATTAAATTGCATATTAAAGACCAATCCATTCCAGAACTATTCTGCAATATAAGATGTACACATTAGTTAATTAATTTATTATAGAATTACAAATTACGAAAATAATTTTCAATAAAACAATGAAAACTTTCAATATATTTCACAATATAAAAATATATACCTTAAGCACGAATTTAATATTTGGAAGTTCGTTACTAACAATGCTTTCTAAAAGTTGCATGAACGAAAATCGTGTTGCACATTCTTCCTTAGTATACTTATCCACAACCTTTCCCAAATTAGACCACAAATATGTGGTAACTGGGAATTGAATTAATTGTATAATGCATGTCTTACACCTGCAATTAAGTATTCCGTTTCGTCAGTATCATCTTAATAATATTTTAAAGGTCGATGATGATTAATAACAAATCTTATGTGTATTATCATTCAAATGATGACTAAGTTTTCAACCTGAGACCTGCCAATGATGATACTTTGATTAGCTAGAGTTAGCTCCTACTTTTTCCTTTGGGAAAAGTACTAACAATTTCGATGTTTCGTTGAAACATTTTTTTGTGATAGCTACGAAAAATAGTATTAACAAAACATTTAGAATTTGCTAGTGGAGGCTGTATTCGCGGTCAACTGAGGCGTATGTATAATATTTAACACGTATAAAGTAAAGAAGTATTTGACCATTACAAGATAATGCTTGCAATGAAGTCGTACCATTAAGAAATTGAATTTTTTAAAACAAATTAATTCATACCTATCCAGATCTCCCTCGCAAATAATGAATACTGTTGACAAAAACCAATCAAATCCATCAAATTTTGTTGGTCTTTCGTATTGTATAAATGCATAGCATGCATTTATAAATTTCTGTAACTTTTCTTTCATTTCATTTGTATTTTTTAAAATTTCGTTTTGTTCTGCATAATATAAAACTAAATTAATTCCATGTATTTCTTCTGCAAACCAAAAATCTGTATTTGACGACACATTCGCCTCCCAGTGAAAGTTCTCTCCCCATTCTGCAGTAGGAATTGCTTTTTGCATTTGATCTATTAGTTGAATCAATACTGTGTTCTATTAAAGGAGAAGTGTATTTTAAAAGAAAAATAATTGAGGGTGGTGGTATTAAAGAAGCTTATGGGAATAAAAAATCCATATAAACCTTTATTGGCTCAGGTGATGCTTTATATGCTTCTCTAATTTGTTCAACCCAATTACTATCTAATAATCCTGGCTTATCTTCGCGCAGTAAACTTTCCAATTCGGTAATATCTTCATTTTCCGAGGAAGCACACTCATTCGATTTCTGAGGAGGTAATATTGGTAGATCGTACTCTTCTGATTTAGAAGTCTCTTCTTCATCTTGACTTCTAGTGAAATATGTTTTCGATAATATTTTATGTTGTATTAAAATATAATCGTCAATGTATTTCGTATTTGTTTCTTCAGCTTCAATTTCTTCTCCATGAAAATTTTGAAGTTCTAGTAAAATGTTCTAGAAAGAAGATGTACATTCTATGAAAATATCTTCAAATTTTTCATTTCATCATATATAGTATATATGATGAAATTGAAATTAGTATGTTTTCAGAATACATAAATAATCATTACCTGAAAATCAAGTAAATTTAGTAAATATAAATAAATATTTAAGTTCCAAATTACAGCATTTAATGATAAAAGCCCCAGGTAATGATAACTTGATTCTGGATTTATAGAATAACTAAATAGGTCCGACAAGTTAAGTGGATAATGGTGTTCCTCATTACCATATGAACCTTTTGTATTTGTCATGAATGCAGAAAAACCTATGGAATTATAAGTTTAAAGTCTATAAGTTGATATTAAAATATGGTAGCCTACTAAAAAAATGTGGTATCAATGTTCTTACACTTAAAGTTAAGAGAAAAGAATGTCAATATGTGTAAAAATTGTTGAATATTTTCATGGTTCCACGGATCGTGAAAATAATGTGGATCCTCTAATATTTTACACGTCTCTGAAAGTAAGGTAGATAAAACATGGGGTGCAAGATTAGCAATTACATTGTACCCCAACTGAAAACATGGGGCAGATGATACAAAATTGACTACTTCTATCGATGTCCACGACATTCTCAAAGGGGCAATAGATCCTTCAATTAATTCTTGAAATACTGGTACTTCCTGCACAAGTGCTTTTAATCCAAATGGTATAGATACCATTTTAAGTAACAATGCGTTAACTGCACTGTAAACGGTATAACATTTTGTTAATATTACATTTATATTATTAAAAACAAATATATCAACGTGAAGTACCTATTGATCTGTTGGGCTTTAGTTTCGTTTTCAAAATAAGATTTATCTAACTTCTTATAGAAGTACGATACAGCAGGGTAAAACTGTCTTTCTATTTTATATTGTATAACTTCATATACATCAAATACATCAAATAGCTTTTTTACTACTTTCAATAATTTCAGAAGATATTCTACATTCATTATGGAGAATGGTTGACGTAATATATTTGATGCTATTACTATAATAAACATAGCTGGACATTTCGATGCATTGTTGTCAAAATTCACTGTATGTTCTTTACATTCTGAAATAAGAAACTGGCATCCGTCGGTTGTGTCTAACATGTGTAGAATTATATTTAGCGTATGTGTCCAGATTTTAATGTTATTTTCTGGAAGAGAAGGTAAATGACATAACGCAACATGATAAAACTCGTTATCATATAAAATGTTTGGCTTATTTAAAATAAGCTGCAGAGCGTAACAGGAAACATCATATACGCCACTTGAGATTTCTACAGATAACTTATTTAGCGCACCCAATGAAGCAATCATGAATTTGGGTATAGAAAATGGAGTTTCAAATGTAGCTTCCGTTAAGAGTTCACGGCCTGCTTCGTAAGCACAGAGTTGTGATATGAAACATAAACAATGAAGATAGGTTGCTGTTTCAATTGTATTTCCATTAATGATCACTTGCATTGGATCATCGTAAATTGAAACTGTTGTAGAACGAGGGAGGACTTCTAATCCTTTCTGTACATGCTGTTGTATTTGTTGTAATAAACTTGGTGATTTTCCTAGAGCAGTTAAAAACATTTTTCTAGTAGTAAGACTAACAATCCATTTTCTACTCCAATCAGAACGCGGTTCTAATACCGAAAGGATATTCAGTATATTTAATGTTTTGGGTTGCATTGCACTATCGAATTCATGTGTGCTCAAAAATGTTATAAATTGATCTATTGATTCTTCTACATTTTTATCAGGATTTCTTGCACTCTTTAATATTTCTTCTTGATAACGAATTATCAAATGAATAATACGAAATATTCTTTCATGCAGAAAGAATTTGAAATTAATTCCAGCAATTAATGTGGGTAATATCTCGTATGTCTTCTGAGAGTGGTATTGAGCATCAAAAGCATTTAGTAAGTTTGTATATACATCCTGGGTTTGTAAACAAGTTATCAACTTTGCGTGAACTTGTAAACTAGCTTCAAAGATAGGTCTACTTTCATCTGTAAGACCGTTTAATAGTGCCTTTTGAAGTAAAACCCATAAAGGATTATTATTTAAATTTGATAGCTCACTTTTTAATAAAACTTCATATCCAGCCAATCTTACATGTGTAGGTTTATTTTCACTAATTTTATCAAAAATAACATTAAAACATTCGTCATTGTTAAATGGAGAAATCCAATCTTCACTTGTTTGATCGCTAATGCAAGAGGAGGATTGAGGCCGAGAATCAGATATTATAGTTGATGCAGATTTTGATGCAGCGTATTCAATAATAGTAGCCTTCATAGAATTCACTAAAGTTGACATCGCTTCGGAGTTTATAATCTTCTCTGCTATATCAGCTGAATCCATATCATCCTTTAATAAGTTTTGTACATGGGATTCAAACGCTTTTCTCAAACGCTTATTTATAAATATCTGAAGATTTGGAGAAATATTACGATCCATATTTACAAACAAATTGAACAAGGTTTACATACGCACAGTAATTATTACAACGGAAAGTAGTAAATAAACATGAACCAAATCTGTATACCAAAATTGTAATGTTTTGATTGAGTTTCTATGACTACCATCTACAGGGTGTCCCGTAACTACCGGAACATCGGAAAATGGGGGGTAGCTGGGGTGATTCTGAACAACTTTTTCCTTGACCAAAATGTTGTTTGAAGCCTTGTTTTTTAGTTATTAACCAAAAACACTGCCAAATTAGAGCGCCCGTACAGCGCGTGCTCTGGTGCCTACTTTTGCACTGTGCTCGGTAGTGTACGGGGGCATCGAGGGTATCGAGAAAAGCGTACGGCAAATGTTACATCGTTATTCATTAATAAGATATAAACTAATTATTTTTTTCATCAATCGCGCACGGTCGTGGTCGTTATTCATGAGTAACAAATAATTCCACATTATCCTTAATTTAAGACGATGTAACATTTGCCGTACGCTTTACTCGGATACCCTCAATGCCCCTGTACACTACCGAGCATAGTACAGAAGTAGGCACCAGAGCGCGCGCTGTACAGTCGCTCTAATTTGGCAGTGTTTTTAGTTAATAACTAAAAAACAAGGCTTCAAACAACATTTTGGTCAAGGAAAAAGTTGTTCAGAATCACCTCAGCTACCCCCCATTTCACGATGTTGCGGTAGTTACGGGACACCCTGTATGCTAGCTGTGTAGTATATCTTATACATATGCATAGACATATATGTATAATACAACATATTTGAATTCTTCTATTCATCTAATAAAACATATTTTGCATTTATTATTATTCGCGTGTAATCTCATTATAGGCAAACTCATAATCGTTATTTTAACAATTATAAAATAATTTTATGCAAACGAATATTACAAGTATATAAATAATACAATACAGTAATTAATATTTGTGTGTATATATGCATGGTATATACTTTCTATTTATATTAAATACAATTTTAAATATCTACAATGAACGTATATTTTTAACGAGCAGCTACTATAACGTTTGGAGATTTGGATCGCATAACGGAAATTCCCCCTTGCAAAGAACATACACCAATAACTCCACACTTGACCAAAAAATCTGCGAACTATAAGAAAGATTTTAATTTCAGCGTCTAAAACCTAATGAATTTCCTAATATAATATTTACCAGTGTATTATTTTGGTCGTGAGGCCCGATGATTACTACAATACTATTTTTATTTTCTGTAAGCGGCTTTGCGTGTGGCCCAAGTGTTTCGATATGAGTTTGAGAAAGTTGTATGCTTGTAAAGGGAATATTAATACTGCCAACTACAGCACCCCTGTCAAATCTACAAAAACGAAATCCACAAATAATTATAATGCATATAGGTGACTTTAGACTGTGTCAACTTCGTTGTAAAATACTATATACTCACTGTATATTATTGCGTACATCTACGGTTATTAATCTCTCAGGACTATTGTTTAATAACTCCAAAAAATCATCAATGCTAATTCTAGGCATTTTTTCAGTACCTGGTTCAGGTTCTGACCAATTTATATCCTAAAACAGTGCTTAGCTTTTGTAATATAAACTTTGCAATAAATGATTATTCTACGATGTATACTAATGTATTTGTAAACCTTAGGTTGATGAAATTGATATTTCCTATAGGTAATACTAAGTGGTGTATTTTGGTACATCATCACAGAATCCTTAACACATAATTCTATATCAATTTCGGGCAGATCAGAAAATAAGAGAATACACTCGTTGAAGCCTGAAGTTAAAAGAGAATCGCGCAATTGTTTTAATATTGCTAGTCCAACTAAAAGTGGAAACGAAGAATCCCCCAGTAATAATTTGTCCCATAAATGGAGTATCTTATGAAGAGGAAATACATCTAAAATAAGAAAGGTTCAAAACATATGTTGATTAAGGGCTTCGACATCTTTAAACATCATAATCTTTATCAACTTACGTGAAAACATTGTTAAGAACCACGGAATTGCAAATAACTCCGGTACAAAATTGATCGATCTAAGATGATTAGCCAATTGAGGATCATGAAAAGCTATAATTTGTGAAAATTTTCCTAAATACTCTTGTATAATAGCAGAATTATCCTTTAAGAAAAATTGATGAAGATATTTCGGTATAAAGGCGGATAGACATTCAAATGCCCTAGCTGAAATAAAAATATTGTATAATAATAAAATATGAAATAACTAAAATATGTACCATGTGATGCATTTAATGTATTACCTTCGTCATTAAAATTAAGATAAAGAAACGGAGCTGTTAATGAATCTAAGCCTTGCCAGTAAACATAATGTGGATTATTTCGAACCCATGCTTTCAATAATCTTTGTAATCTCTCATGACCAGCTCCAGATGACAATAGTTCACTGTACTGATGGCACCTCGGTATATCTACCTCTATCTAAGGAATAATCAATAAGTTGGGACAACGATAAATTATGTAATATCATTTATTGATGAATTACCTGTCGATCTGTATGAGTAGGCGTTTCCTTATCAATTTTAACATAGCGTTTTTGAATATCACCTGTAGTGCCCAGCAATGCTGCCCAAACAGCTCCCCTAACAGGTGGAGGTATATCCTTATGCGCTTCTTCAATGATTGCTTCCCGGGTAATTGGATAAACCTAAGTTACAAATAAATATAAAACAGTAGTAAACGTGATTTTATATTTAAAATGTTCGGATTCCTTTAATGGACCATTCATTGGAAAACAACTGAGAAAAAGAATTGTATGTTTTACAATAACCTGTAGTAATCTATCGTATAAAACGATTCTATAAAATTGATATTCTGTATCCCTTTCTCTTATAATTAAGGGTAATTGAGAAGCAGCATCTATTAAATCTTCCTGCGATTGAACACGCATTCTAAAATATAATTCATATGTGAATGATTGTAAAAGATTAATTGTAGACCTATTTTTATTGCACGTACTGATTTGTTAACCATGGGTAGTTTGCTATGTACGGAATATGAGATAAACGTTGACGCAACGTATCAAGGGAAACTTTGACTACCCGTAGATCAAGTAATCCGGCGGTGTCTCTTTTACCAAACATCTGGCCCAATAGTATTACTAAACTAAAAAGAAGATTAATAAATTGTATTTTATTTCGTCCTAATACGAGATTAAAGAAATTCATAATTACTTTGGAATCGATAAAATAGGCGGTCTGGATCTAATAAGTCCTTGTTTTTTCAGTTCCACAGTAATGTCTCCACCAGCTAATTGCCATAAATAATATAATTCATCCATTTTTCTTACAATAACATTTTTATATAGATTTTCTTCTTTTTCTTTTTCACTTTTTAATGAAAATTCGTTAAATATCGGCAGTTTTAGTAATTCTTCTGGTATTTTCCGTTTTGAAGGGTGAACTTGAAGACAAGAATCCACGAACTCTTTTACCTTCTCAGGTAAATCCTAATGCAAGAAAGAAACTGTTAGATATTTTAAGATGAATATATATATTTTTTTATTGCATTTATTATTTAGATTAGTATTAGAATGGTACCTTATACGTATTGTAACAGTTATTCTCTCTTGCAAGACGTTCAAAGACAGAAGTTTCACAGTGTATAAAGCTGAGAACTTTTCTCAAACACTGAAATAATTTAATACCTGGCCATATGGATTTTTCTAGTAATAATTCTGCAATAATCATGCCTAAAGACCAAGAGTCCACTTTTGGGCTACTAACGCCTGGACTTAAAAATACTTCAGGCGATGTATACTTTGGATAACTGCAAACAAAGTACATTTACATCTTTTTTTATAAATAGCAAAGCCAAAAATTTTTGTTGGATTAGTAACGCATACCCAATAGGGAATGATATATTTTTGCCACTCTCTGTCATATAATATAAGCCAAAATTATATAATTGTACATTTCCGCTCTGATTAATTAATATATTATCTGGACTCAAATGTCTGTGTACCAAATCTAATGCATTCATGTGTTGCAAACCTAATAAGCATTGAAATGTTATTCTTATAATTTCGTCTATGTTTAAATTTTCTTTATTGGTCAATGGATCCCCATTGTACTCTGTAACTACTACTATCCGTTCTAAAAAAAAAAAAGAACATGTTTATTAAATAATAGCACATATTTCATCTCTTAACTCCAAAATATAATCAATTTTACCATGTTTACTCCTGATTATATCAAGATATGTAGACAAGTTTGGATGATGAATAGTTTTTAAAAATTGAGATTTTCCATATATGGTTATCGAATTTGGCGTAAGGGGTAAACCATTACTACCGCAAACTTCAACTGGATGACTTTGTGCGAAGAATGTCATTCCGCCGAAGCATCGATCTTCGTTCTCGAAAAGTGCTGGACACATCTTTAACTATGAAGAAAAAAAACAGTAATGTCAATAATTAGCTTAATATGTACACTGTGCAATAAATGTTGCATATTAGCATATATTATACTAAAGTAACATAGATACATACATACTTCATTTATCACAAATATTTTTAAAAAAATTTGAAATGTATTATATTAATTAAATATTTAAATTAATAACCTTAATAAATATTTATAACTTTTCCTACTGATAAAAAAGAGTGCATTTAACTATTTCTTAGGGTTACATTTCCCCATGTTTACGCGTAAAAAATGTCCCATGAATGAAACCATGAAATTATGAGTTCGTTGTTTTGTTTACAAAAGTGAGCAACAAAAACACCCACATCATGCAAAATACGTCATTGCTAATGTTATGTCATGAAATAATATCGTTCATGCGTAACTATACTCGTGTGTTCACACTTTAGTGCATATTTCCTTACACTGTTGTGTATAATAATGCTTTTTCAAATCAGAAACACAACAATAGTATAATGAAAATTGAGCGATGAATTTATTTACACAAAAGTTACATATTACAATTATTTTATAGCAATAAACAGTTGACAATATATCGTTCATAAAAATAGTAGATATTCTTAAATATGTAAGTGATAATTGATATAAGTGAGAGATAAATAAATATAATAAAAATATAAAAGTAGAAATTAAGAAAAGAGCAAAAATGAGAATTTAAATTTTCTGAAGCGACATATTGCGGTCGTTCTAAGTACTATAAGATGAGATCTTAGTAGTGCACTCCCATCTAGTAAATACAATATTATAGCCGCTTAGATATTGTTGGTTCAGGTCCCTACAGTTCTTTCCGGTTTTAGGCGGGCGTCGGGTTGGTTCTTCTTCTCGGTTGTCGTCATCGTCGTGCTCTACCAAGTGGTAAAATGACGTGAGTATCTAATCTCTTTATATTTCGATAATCCAATATTTAATTCGTTTGTTATAATAACTAGAAATGCCCTCATAATGTCTTTTCGAAGAATCTGCTAATATTTTCTACAAATAAATGCAACTTCAAATATTATATTGCTTTGCGTACTTCACGATATATGCTTTGTATTCTGTTACAATTTCTTAAACTCTTAAAGTGCTCTAAAAGCAGTTTCTTTAAAATAATTTATATGATTTTCAATAAATGTGCGACAGTTTATTTAATTGTTGTTGCATTTAAGATAATCTTATACTTCGGATTAAGTAATTGTAATAGCGCGTGTAAACTTTTGTTTAGCACGTGTTCTTTTCAAAAAAGCATTATTGTAATTATAATTATGTTCCTGTTTTTTTACATCGTATATATAGTTTTTTATATTTTATGAAGAAAACGTTAATTTCAAAAAATACCTTTTCAATGCGTAAACTATGTTCAGATTATGTATGTTCCAGTTAATTATATGGTATAGTAATAGTTTTAATAAATTAGAATGTTAAATAATAATGGCAATTTTAATTAATAGGTCCAAAGTATCGCGTGATACGCTCTATGAGTGCGTGAATTCCGTTATAACAAACTCTCAAGATAAAAAGAGGAAATTCCTCGAAACAGTGGAACTCCAAATCGGTTTGAAGAATTATGATCCACAAAAGGACAAACGTTTCTCAGGCACCGTCAAGTATGTTTTTACCTGGCATTGAGGATTCTTTTCAGTTTTTAATGATTACTATAAAATCTTGCACTAAGTAATAGATGGAAAGGTTGCCTCATGCATAGTCAGGAAGCTAGATTTATTCTGGCGGACCTTCACCCAGGGTCTTTAATAAATTGGGGAGGTTTTTTACCGTTAATTTTATTATAGGATCATGTCTTGTGATCCTGTGGGTAAGTTGATATTTAGCTGTGGCAACTATTTATTTCATTCAATTATTGAAAGCAATGTTCAATGATGGGAAACTATATTGCATGTATTATCTGAAAAATTTGTGTGGTTACCATATATATATATATATACATATTACTGAGAACATTCGACTTCGATAACTGTATTTTTATTTTGCGTGATTAAAGTAATTTTTTGTTCTATCATTTCGCGTTGATTATCGTAAAAATAAAAATATTATGAAACATAGAGTTTGCAACTAATCATATAATTTGTATTTATTAAAGGCTAAAGAATATTCCGAGACCAAAGATGCAAGTTTGCGTTTTGGGTGACCAACAACATTGCGATGAAGCTAAAGCTAATAATATTCCATATATGGATGCTGAGGCATTGAAAAAATTGAATAAAAATAAGAAATTAGTAAAGAAATTAGGTAATCATTGAGTTTTATGTATTAAAAATGTTTTGTTCCTTATCTTCCAAAAAGCACCATTGTTAGTCTGTATTTTGTAACAGTGGTTGTCGAATGGAAGAAGATTAAATTCTTCACTTGGTGAGGACGTTGTGTTTCATTGCTCCGTACCTCAATCCGTGATGAAACAGTTTTAATTAATTTCATTAGAATTGAATTTGGAGTTTAACTTGTACATTTCTTTGCAGCTAAAAAATATGATGCTTTCTTGGCTAGTGAATCCTTAATTAAGCAAATACCACGTATTCTTGGTCCTGGTCTGAACAAGGCAGGTAAATTCCCTGGACTACTTTCTCATCAAGAATCAATGGTGGGAAAGATCGATGAGGTGAAAGCTACAATTAAGTTCCAAATGAAAAAGGTATATTTTATTTCTAGTTCAATATTGTAACTGTTTATGTACATGCCATTAAGATATTTCACTAAAATTGCAAAAAATTTACTTAGTTCATTATCTAAATGTAATCCGAAAAATATTCTTTCAGGTGTTGTGTCTGTCAGTTGCTGTAGGACATGTAGAAATGACTCCAGACGAACTGGTACAAAATGTTCATCTTTCGATTAACTTCTTGGTTTCGCTGTTGAAGAAACATTGGCAAAATGTACGTTCTCTTCACATAAAATCTTCCATGGGACCTCCGCAAAGACTGTACTAATCCAATTAGTATAAATATTTTTGGTGTACATTCAAGGAATAAAAGAAAACGAAAACACGGAATCACGATATTATGATTTATTGTACACAATAAAAATTAACAGTTTATAATACGCGTTTATATTTAAAAATGACAGACTGACTCTTGAAGGATACCATAAAATGTTGTTTAATAATGTGTAGTGGTCGGTAATGCGTAGCGTCCGAAGGGCGACTAAAGACTGCCGGATTCGCTTTAAAATTAAAGTAAAAAATGCTTCTACCTGACCATACAGGATTTATGAATGCTACTTGCGTTATTCATTTCTTATAAACAATTTAAACATTTCTTTTAAAATTGCGCGGGAGCTGTTTGAAACTAGAAAATACATTGTTCTTTGAATCAAGAGCTTCAATTTTATGACTTTGTCAAAAATGGGCCAAATGGAAGGCGTGAGAATTGAATTTGTTTAAGGATATTACAAACATGTTATTACAGTAGTGTCCCCATATAAAGGCGGGTCCACGCTTGTTACCTAGTCCTGTTACTAGTGATGGGCACCATCGACTAATTTAAACTATCGACTAATTACTATTTAGTAACGATATACTATCGACTATTTAGTCGACTGAAATTTCGCTTATTGGTTATGTCTGGAGTCTGAACTATGTCATGTAATATTGGTGTATTTACTTTTTGTAAATTTATTAGTTCATAATTAGAATTTCAGAAATATAAAAGGTTAACAAGTTTCTTTTTTAACAGTTACTAATATTTCAATTTGTCATAAACTATTTGATTTTGGCACTTAAAAATTGACTGTTCTAAATTTTTTGTGAGAATCAATTAGGTTATATATAATATTTTATTCAGTTCTTGAAAATATTCTTTAAAATCAACTAGACAGGTATTTAACACGACGCCATTAATTAATGTTTTATGCATCAAAATTTAAGTAGTTTGTTTCTTTTTCCTAGGGTAGATATAAATATTGCTATATTAGGAATGTAAGGAACTTGTCGATCTATTTTCATAATTTTGTTCATTACTTAATGTTGTAATTTCAGAATTTAAGGACTCTATAGCTGGTTGTGCATTTATTTCATGTTGAAAAGTATTAACGTTAATAATAAACATATTATTAATTATTTTTATAATAAACAATAAAATGTAAGACAAATAAATGTAAAATATATAAAACTAGGAAACGAACTCATGAATGACCGTTATAAACCCACCCCTGGTTCCCGTACTGATTAGATTTTTAGATGTTTACATTTTCAAGTGACAGAGCCGAATTCTGAAATTGTATAGTATATACGTTACAATCGACTCCTCTTCTTTCTTAATGATACTTAAAATTTCTTATTTCTTATTAATGTAAAAGGGAGAACGAAAGTATTCGTGAAAAAGTTTAAAGGATTAGTTTACCAGATATTTGGGAAAATTACATAATATCTTTAATACAAATTAAAGTACTGCATCTTATAAATATCAGTAAGTAGTATACTGTGTCTGTATATAATACATATAAATTTGTAAAAAATTAGTAATGATACTATTAAAATGTTATTAATGTTGGCTTTATTTATTGAATAAAGCCCAGTGAAACAAAAATTATCTCTTATAAGTTCTGAGAATGTATTGTGGAATAGAATGCCACTACTTCCACAAAAGTGTTCATATTAAGAGGGACCGATAGGGTTCGAATGCTCTACGCTTCTCTTCTAAATTCATTCTGTAGGAATTACTTTCAAGTAAATTCTTCTTAAACAATCTGACACAGAACAGGTGGGGTAGTGAGACATCGGTTTCTTTCAATCATAAACGACTTTATTAATGTAAATGGTCGACACACTACAATGACTCTCACACGACTCATGCTAGTCTCAAACTCAAACTAAAACTCTCTGTACTGCTTCTAAAACTATTATCCCTCTCAAACCATTCTCCTACACCTCTCCAACTATTCCGTCCTACCTCCACAACTATTCTGCCCTACCTCCACAACTGTTCTGCCCTACCTCCACAACTATTCTGCTCTACCTCCACAACTGTTGTGCCTCACGCACGCATCATCCACTCCATATATTCTTTCATGCAGTTTTCCTCTCATTCTATTCATCATTTGTTCTCACTTGTTAGGACCCAAACTGACACACACACTTTTGCCACGTGTTACAGTTCGACCACGGGTCACCATGCATCCTAGGCTCCACGTGCATTCCCCGAAATCATTCACTCCTCCTTGAGATAAACAGTCGCTCGATGCGCATACAACATTTCTACTAACGGATTTCATTCACACCATGCTTATCATAGGGCTGCCACGACTAACCTCGAGACAGTATTATAAACTAAACGGGGCCAACAAACCTCGCCCTATTCATTAAAATAATCTAAAATCCACCAATACCACAATTCGATAGAGTTTCTCCCCTGAATAAGGACGTATCTTCCTTTTGCAATATAATAAAGTATTCCTTTACTAAACTGAACTGTGTATTATACAATATCAAACTTTCTCATAATCTAGTTTTCCAATAATTTATACTAAATTGAAATATATTGAATGCACAATAGCTTTTATTAAATAAATGTGCTATATACAAAGATTAAGACCTATGTACATAGTTAATAAATAAAACTTCCGAAGCCGTGAAAGAGTGCCAAAGAAGACGCCACAACGATGTGTTTGTAGACGGCACTTTATTTTAACACGTGACGACAAATACACTGAACAGTTAATATTACAGGACGGTGATTGCAATGTGACACGCAATAACTACATAGAAGACTGGTTGGTTAGCTAGTGCTTTAACTCGATGCGTTGGTCTGGTCGACGGTTTTCGATGCTCTGCTCGACCGACCGCGCTCACGGATCCACGGACCGTTGAGCCTGTTCCGGATGGGGCTGACATTTAGCCCTAAATTAGGCTTCCGCGCCGGTGGTTTTCGTAGTCAACAAGGAACGGAGATGGCCGACCACCGGCGCGGTAGAGAGACACAGGGCATCAGCCAAGTACTGATGCAAGGTGATTGTACCGGGTAAAGGATTCCCGAACACTTTTATATTTTTAAAAATTGCCTGCTAACAATAAGTATACATTGATGTGTGAAAATGCGAAAAAGAAGTGAGAAACTGAGTCTCATAGGGTTGGATGCGTTAGGTATACTGATATATATGTATATTACAGCCGGACTCTCGAGGAGTTGCCATTTGTACCTTCAGCATATTGGAAATGGTGTGTTAAATAAAATAACTATTATATTTTTCTCAATACGTGTATTTAAACTAGCTCTGGAGGAATGTCCTTTCTCTATGAAATGCTCTCTAGAACTGAATGAAACACCCAGAAGAACTGGGGTCCACTTATACCTACGAATGCGCATCGTCTCATTTTACAACCCAGGCTCTTTTGACTCGCCAAGTACAGGCCCATCTGGTTCTCTTACTATCTTTATTAGTAAGCCATTTCTAAGAACGTTGAGACAATTTTGCCGTAGCTTGATATCTGATATTTACTATCAATAGCAAATATCCAACACGCCCCCTCAAAAATGAATCAACCGTTCTCAAATAAACAATGATCACTATGCACATTCATTAGTATTATAACACTATACTAATATAAACAAAACAATTAACATTCCTTCTTTGCTATCCCTTGGGAAATTACACATGACCCAACATTTGTTGCAAAGGATTAGGGAAACCCAAGAAAACCTAATCAGGCCATATCAAATGCTTAACATTTTGATATCACTACTAATATATTCATATATTTATTCATATATTTATATTTCAATTATTCCAGGCCCATCCTTGTCCTGAATTCTATAAATTTTGCTGCTGGTAACGGTTTCGTCAGCATATCAGCTACTTGACTATCTGTAGAAACAAACTCAAGTTTAATAACATTCTTTTCGATTTGCTCCCTCGAAAAATGATACTTTATATCAATATGTTTCGATCTCTTGTGATTGCTTGGATTATTTGCAATGCTTATGCAGCCGTTGTTGTCTTCATATATTATGATCGGCTTTGAAATATCTATATTAATGCTAACTGCCAATGACTTTAACCACAAAGCTTCTCTTACAGCTTCAAAAAGTGCCATATACTCTGCTTCAGTAGATGAAGCAGTTACCGATGCTTGTCTCCTCGTAGACCAACATATTGTACACCGTTCGAATAATTTAAACAAATAACCTGTTGTACTTTTCCTATCACTTGTGTCGTTACCGCCCCAATCGGAATCAACATATCCACATAAAATGTTATTATAGTCATTTCTTACGTAAGTTAATTTAATATCTTTCGAACCCTTTAAATATCTTAATACTCGTTTTAAATTTTGCCACAATTCTGTATTATTCTTATTTGTATATCTACTCAAGATATTAACTGCTGTACTTAAATCAGGATGCGTACACAGCATTATATACATTAAGCATCCAATCAAACTCCGACATGGTGCTTCACACATTTCATCAGAATTTAAGGCTAAATAATCTAATTTACTTGGCAAAGGTGTACTAACGGGCTTACACTCATTCATATTAAATCTTTCTAAGACAGTTTTAATATAAGCACTTTGATCTAAGGTTATCTTATGATTCTCTCGTTTAACTTTTATTCCTAAGAAAAAACTAATTTCATTCAAATCTGTCATTTTAAATTTGTTCATCAAATAACTTTTAAAATTAATCATTGTCTTCATATTAGCAGTAGCAATCACAAGATCATCCACATACAATACAACATATATATTTTCAGATATATTTTTCTTGTCTAAAATGTAAACACAACGATCAACTGATGAACTTCGAAACCCTTTTTCTACAAGACTTCTTTCAAATACTTCAAACCAACATCTTGCTGCTTGTTTCAATCCATATATTGCTTTATTTAATTTACATACTTGATTGCTATTGGACCTCACTCCTTGAGGAACATTCATATAAATTTCCTCCTTTAATTCACCATTTAAGAATGCAGTCTTTACATCCATATGGTCTACAAGTAAATTAAATTGATTCGCAAAAGCAATTATAAATCTAAAACTTGCCATTCTTGCAACTGTCGCAAATGTTTCATTATAATCAGTTAAGTATTCCTGACTAAATCCACGAGCAACACGACGTGCCTTGTATCTTGAAGGATTTCCTAGTTCATTATTCTTTATGGTAAATATCCATTTACAATCAACAATATTTCTATCTTTAGGTCTCTCTACTAAAGTCCAAGTTTTATTCATCAATAGAGAATTTAATTCATCATCAATAGCTTGATCCCATTTAATTTTATCTTCGCTATTTTTAATATCATCGAATGTATTGGGAATTTTATTGATAAATGATTGTGCACACATGAGAAGATCATATTGTGTGTCACTTTCATTATATGAAATAGCCGGACGTTGCTTAATCCTATCACTCCTTCTAAGTTCCGAATTTTCTTGTATAATTCCCTTATCTTTTTGAAATGGAGGCTCATTGTGCATATCTGTTTCTACTACAGATTTATTTGATTCATCACCTAATTCCACCTCACTTACTTTTATACTCGACTCATGTTCATCTGATTTATCATTATCAGATTTACTAGACATTCCACTTATTTCTACTGACTTCGATCCTTTTTCAGATACATCAGTTTTTTAAGTTTCACCGATCATACTTTCAGATCTAAATGTCAGTATTGGTCGATTTTTTAAGTAATTCGTTTCATCTACAATAATGTCTCTAACCGCAATAAAATTTTCCTTTTCCACATCCCACACTTTATAACCATTCGATTCATAGCCCATTAAAATTCCTTTCCATGACTTTTCATCGAATTTTGTTTTTCTAATTTTATTATGAACATAAACAGTCGAACCAAAAATTCTTAAATACTTCAATTTAGGCTTCTTATTGTGCCATAATTCAAATGGTGTTTTATTTTCTCTCAAAGCTCTAGTTGGGGTTAAGTTAATTAAATATGTAGCAGTAAGCACTGCTTCACCCCAAAACACCTTATCCAAAGCAGCACCACTTATCATCGTGCGTGCTTTTTCGGTTACTGTTCCAACCATGCGTTCTGAAACGCCATTCAATTGTGGGGTACGTGGAACAGTTAAATGAAAACTTATACCTTTTTGCACACAATAGTCTTTCATCTCATTCGATAAGTATTCTCCACCATTGTCACTGTTGCGTATCTATTGGTGGGATATGGGGAATTTAGGCCGGTTCGGTTGCCCGTGGAGCGCTGAACCGCTCTGCTTGTAGAGAAGCGCAGAAGAATAAAACACAAGTTGTTAAAGTTAAAAAGAACGACTATTTATTCATTAGATCAGTCTTAAAATGTACTGGCTCCAGTGAGATATCAAGAAGTTCTGCTGAGCGAGGCTTTTCTTCTTCCCTTTTCGGCTCTGGTTCCTCTTCCCGGGCTCCTTCCTCCTCCCTTTTGCTTTCGTCTTGTCCAATGGGGTTGGGTCTCCTGGGGTTTCTATCGGTCCTTGGGTGCGTGGAAGTGGCAATGCTACGCGGGAAAACTAAGGAAAACGCGCGAAGGTCAGAGATAACGCGCTGAAGAATCGAGTGGCTCTTGAAAGGTCCCCTTGTTCAGCGGTAGAACATCTGGCGGCCGGAATACGATATCGCGGTGTCCGACAACCTCCGGAGGTCGTACATGTTTCAATAAACTTTAGCCAATTGTTTATGGTCCGTAATAAATAACCTTTAGAAACTTCCAAGTGAAGTGTTCTAAGATCTGTACTGTAAATAATGTACAGCTTTATTTATCGTGTATCCCCATCCGGTTTCGAATTTCGCTCCTAAGTTATTATCGCTATCGATAGTTATAATTATATCGTCGCCTGTTGATTCGATATCACTAGATATTAAGGCCTGCTAACGCGATAGCGTAACACCTCCCCCCTTATCAAAAAGGTGTTACCTAAGGTGACAGCTTTCAAATCACATACTTTTATTCATGAGTGCATATTTCCTACGCGATGATCGACGAATTTTCCAATTTTATCAATTACACAGGTATACATTACGTTACGTACATGACGAGCAAGCTCAAGACTACGTGTTGGTTCGCATTAATCGCATTGTTATTGTTTACGGTTAGGAATCAGGGAAGCTGGTTTTATTTTATTTGTGTGAACCTTCCTAATTTGTTGTTTCCTATTTCTAACTTAATCAAGTCATTCTATGGACTTGTTACATGGTAATGCTCTGTTAAAGCGGAGTCGGATCGTATCGTCTTTGATTCTCTTAGTGGATACATATGATTGTCTGTATGGAATTTACGCGGTTCGATATTCGTTTCGTATAACATTTTGAACTTCCTCTAGCTTGGTTCCAGTGATCGCAGCTGTGGTATGGGTAGTGAAGATTTTTGTGAACAGTTTATTGAGATAATGGGCAAGAATATGATGTATCTTTTCCTTAGAGAATTCAGGTAATATTGAAATATTAACTTCATAGGGCAAACAGATAGAATAATGATTTTTAGATCATCTGTGAAGACTGAATGCATGTAATCGGGGGAGCCTAATGGCTTGGTTGCCACACGGTGGATGTAATTCTTTTGGGTATTGACATTTTACATGATGCTTTTGTTATCGGGCTGGTGAGGTATAATAGTGGTCTATATGGATTTCTCTGGGACATCCGTATCGATTGATGAATTGATTCTACGGGTACAATGGCTACAGTTTCCAAATTTACAATGTGTAAGGGTATGGTATCAGGATTTCCGGTAAAGTTACCTTGGAACGTGAAAAGGTTTCTGTTACCTTCCTTAATGTAGGTAACGGAGAAGGGTAAGTTCATCGTCTGTCATTTTAAAGGGTAGAATCTGGGTCACATTTCGGTTAACGGTTCCTTTTTCTGCAGATATCTCACACTGCTTCGTTTCTAGCTTGGATTGCGTTCCGACAGTATGCGCTTCCCTGCGCGTCGCCTCTTTCCTCTCGTGCACCGGCATTAAGCCCGGTATGGCACTATCTCTTCCCCTGTCTGGTGCTGTCGGCGTTACGTCCAGGCCAGCACCATATCCCAACATCGAGTGTGCGCTAGCCGGGGCTGCGTCGGAGTCAAGGGTTCTGCGACCTATCCGGATTACCAGCCAGCGGTTTCGAACATCAACTCCAATGTGGGTGAACGCAGTCCTTGCATAATCTACGTTCTTTGCGTAGCTATTCCCGGTCGCGTAGAGGGTTTGTATCATAAAGTTCTGGGTCTGTATCAGGGTCAATTTCCGAATTCGTTTTTCGCTACCGCCTTCCCACGCGTTAGGAAAACGGAGGCTACGAATTCTACGTTCTGTTTGGGTAGGATTGGAGTCCAGAGAATCCGAAGGCAACAGCTCGCCGGCGCCTGCGAGTGCCACACACGAAAGTTCCGGGTGGTTTTGGATTTTGTGGGTACTGGATGTCAGGGTGATGTCTCGACTTTTGTTCAAGCCACGCCAAAGAGGTTCTATCTGGTGGTTGAACTCATTCGTCTGTACGCTCTTTCCTCCTCGACACAACGTTCTCGTTCGATCTCCAATGATAGATATATACAAGGGTACAGAAACGTCGGAAAAATATCTTATTCGCACATGCATACGCAAATTCGAGACACGTTATACAATGCACGAATACTCAACGAGACCCAATATCAATACAAGAGCAGAACGGTGTGAGGGAAAAATCAAATGAAAGAAACGACAGGGAAGGTAATCACTTTCTGATCCCTGGGGCTATAACGAACATCAGTACTTCTTAACGGGTCTTCTTGTTTACAATACTCTCTTTTTGGAAAATAATTTTCAATTCTAACTGCACAGGTGTGTGGTGTATGACTGAGAAACAGCCATTTATTTACGGGGTTAATTGAACTGCAGGCTTTTCTGCACTTTTTATGAAAACACATAAGCGAGCAAGGGCTTCCATCGAAACGTGGAATAATGCCAAAAAGAAATTACAGTTGGATGAAAGATTTTCCTGCGGGTTTGACAGGAAACATTTTAACGCTAGCAAGATCATTATTGCCAGAAAACTACTCGCTTCGGGGAAGCTAACTGAATCAATTTCGTGAAAAGAGAGCGTTATTGAACTTCCTCCTATCTCCTATCTGAGGCGCTCGAGGGAAAATTCCGTCAAGCTGATGCTACAGGTAAATTTTTAATTGGAAAAAGGGCTTCTACCACCACTGCGGATCGTCCTACGCTTCCGAGACGCGATCGCGAAAATATTCTGACTACTATATAATTTCTGGAATTACAGACTTACGTGAAGTTCTCGTTCATAACTAAACACCGTACGCACAAAGGTCACTTAATTTACTTGTCTTTTAGGGTCACTGCGTTGCCACTCCAACTGCGTTTTTCGATGGTCCACTGTTCCTTCGTCGTCTCCTCGATTGATGAATTGCAGGTCAGCGCACAGCTATCCGTCGGTCGTCGTTTCTGCCTCGATGTCGTGGGTGGAGTTCTCGTTATTTGTCCTTCAGGTCGTCTTGGATGTGCATGCGATAAACCAGGGTATTCGGCACGGCCGTAGTACCGCTTTCCTCTCTGATATTTATCCTTGCTCCTGGGGAAACCGTGCAAAACCCAGGAGAGAGAGATTGCACCGTTGATGAACGCCTTCCACAAGCCGGCTGCAGAGGATGAATTTCCAAATTATCCTCCTTATTTTGAATATCCCACCGCTGTCACCAAAAAGATATAGCTATGTTGCGTATCTATTGGTGGGATATGGGGAATTTAGGCCGGTTCGGTTGCCCGTGGAGCGCTGAACCGCTCTGCTTGTAGAGAAGCGCAGAAGAATAAAACACAAGTTGTTAAAGTTAAAAAGAACGACTATTTATTCATTAGATCAGTCTTAAAATGTACTGGCTCCAGTGAGATATCAAGAAGTTCTGCTGAGCGAGGCTTTTCTTCTTCCCTTTTCGGCTCTGGTTCCTCTTCCCGGGCTCCTTCCTCCTCCCTTTTGCTTTCGTCTTGTCCAATGGGGTTGGGTCTCCTGGGGTTTCTATCGGTCCTTGGGTGCGTGGAAGTGGCAATGCTACGCGGGAAAACTAAGGAAAACGCGCGAAGGTCAGAGATAACGCGCTGAAGAATCGAGTGGCTCTTGAAAGGTCCCCTTGTTCAGCGGTAGAACATCTGGCGGCCGGAATACGATATCGCGGTGTCCGACAACCTCCGGAGGTCGTACATGTTTCAATAAACTTTAGCCAATTGTTTATGGTCCGTAATAAATAACCTTTAGAAACTTCCAAGTGAAGTGTTCTAAGATCTGTACTGTAAATAATGTACAGCTTTATTTATCGTGTATCCCCATCCGGTTTCGAATTTCGCTCCTAAGTTATTATCGCTATCGATAGTTATAATTATATCGTCGCCTGTTGATTCGATATCACTAGATATTAAGGCCTGCTAACGCGATAGCGTAACATCACAATACAAATTGGCAATTTTTAAATTAAAATGTGCCTCACTTTTTGCAATAAAATCTTTAAATACAGGAAAAACATCTGATTTATAAGTGATCAAATATGTGACACAATAATGAGTAAACTCATCTATAAATAATACAAAATAATTTTTATCATTTATGGTACTTGGAGTGATAGGCCCGCAAACATCTGAATGTACAATAAACAATGGTCGTTTTATATGACTTTTGTCTTTAGCCTTCTGAAACGGTAACCGCGCTTGTTTGCCTTTTATACAAGCTTCGCATAAATTATCTACCGGTATAACTCTATTAATATACTCTATATCCTCGACCATTTGTTTATCTTTCAATTCAATAAATTTCCTTTTTCCAATGTGGCCTAACCGTTTATGCCACAGTTCATAATTATTAACTACTAAGCTATGTGCTTGTGAATTATAATTATTTACCCTTTTTCTACTACCTGTAAAATCGATAGCTGTTAAATTATCTAAGGGCTTACCATA
Source organism: Nomada lathburiana (assembly GCA_963667235.1). Lineage (NCBI taxonomy): Eukaryota > Metazoa > Arthropoda > Insecta > Hymenoptera > Apidae > Nomada > Nomada lathburiana. The sequence continues at coordinate 559,416 of OY763897.1, read as the reverse complement.
CATCACCATTTTACCGTTTTTCGTAATTTTGACCCCATCCTCGTCGAACACGATGCACAACCCTGCCTGTTGCATTCTTCGTACAGACAAAAGGTTGTACGGGGCATCTGGGCAGTATAAGACGTCTTCCAGGACACCCTCGATTCCCATATTGCTGGTCACTGGAATTTGTCCCTTTTTTGTTGCCGTGATAAATATTCCATTCTTTGCCACCATTATCTTGACGGGTGGTTGCAGCTGGACGAAAGTTGAAAACACTTCATCCGTTTTCACGATATGGTCCGAGGCTCCCGAGTCCAACAGGAAAGTTAATTTTTCCATCGCTCCAGGTCGATGGTTCCCAGCCATAAACGCAAAGCCAGATGTATGTCCATTTGACCCGCTTGGCTCAAAAACATTTATGGTTTGAACCATTCTCTTCCTTTCTTCTGGATGTTGAGGGTTTTTTTTATTGTAAAAACAATCTTTCACTTTATGGCCTTTCCTTCCGCAATGGTGACATTTAATTATTTGCCAACTTTTATTATAATTTTTAAATCCGTTATTATTTCTTTTAAATTTTCGCACTTCACTACTATTGCTTTTAAACTGCTGTACATGGAGCACTTTCGTGCTCGTAAAATTTTCTACCGCCCTTATTTTTATTTCGTGATCCAGTAGTCTAACTTTTACGAAAGCCACGGTTAAATTGTCTTCTGACAAGGTCTCAATTGCCGTTATCACTCCATCGTATGATGCTGGAAGAGTTAACAGCAAATGTGCAACCTTGTCAGTCTCTTCTAATTTTGCCCCCGCTGCTGACAATTCCGTGATCAAATCGTCAAAGACGGTAAAATGTTTTAATAATGAAATATCCCCTTGCAATTTTAAACTCAACAATTTCTTTCGTAGTGCTAGTTGTGTGGCTAGACTTTTCCTTTCATAAATCGCGTCTAAACTTTTTAATATTTCCCTCGCTGTGCTTCCAGTTTGTACAAACCCTAAGAATGAATCCGATAAGTACTCCACTATCACGCTCTTGGCAACCCTTTCTGCTTTAACCCACTCTGCACTTAACACGTCGGGAATGGCATCATTTATAACATAAATGACATCGAGTTCGTTCATTAAAGCACAAATCCGCACTTTCCACACACTGTACTAATCCCCATCAAAAGGCTTAATGTTCCTTTTTATTTTCAAATTTTCCATTGTTTTTATTTTTTTATTTAGACACCAAAGCACTTAATAATACTTCTAAATATAGTTTTGAAAACACTGTACACGGTTTTCACTATCAAATAAAATATATAGTTATTAAACGTACACTGGGCCATAACCTATTGGAAATGGTGTGTTAAATAAAATAACTATTATATTTTTCTCAATACGTGTATTTAAACTAGCTCTGGAGGAATGTCCTTTCTCTATGAAATGCTCTCTAGAACTGAATGAAACACCCAGAAGAACTGGGGTCCACTTATACCTACGAATGCGCATCGTCTCATTTTACAACCCAGGCTCTTTTGACTCGCCAAGTACAGGCCCATCTGGTTCTCTTACTATCTTTATTAGTAAGCCACTTCTAAGAACGTTGAGGCAATTTTGCCGTAGCTTGATATCTGATATTTACTATGAATAGCAAATATCCAACACAGCACGGCTAGTACTAGAGTAGGCTATGGCAGAAGCTAACGATTTCGTTCTCAGCAATGGCAATCGTTCCTTCCGTCGAAGAATTACTCGACGAGACTCGAAAACGCGATAGTCGACCTTTCCAATCGTTCTGCATCGACAGACGCAAACGATTCGGTTCCCAGGCCTCGCAATTGTTCGTTCCATTGAAAAATCACTCAAGGAAGCACGGAAACGCAATAATCATAATTTCCAATCGTTCTGCATTGACAGAATATAACGATTCGGTTCCCAGCCCACGCAATCGTTCTATCTATCGATAAATCACTCTAGGAGGCTCCGAAACGCGATATTCACGCTTTCCAATCGTTCTGTATCGACAGAAGGTAAGGATATACTTCCCAGCCCACGCAATCGTTCGGTGGATCGATAAATCACTCTAGGAGGCTCGGAATCGCGATAATCATCCTTTCAATCGTTCGGTATCGACAGACGGTAAGGATTGACTTCCCAGCCCTCGCAATCGTTCGGTGTATATATATATATCACTCAAGGAAGTTCGGAATCGGGATATTCACCCTTTCCAATTGTTCTGTATCGACAGAGGGTAAGGATTCACTTCCCGGCCCGCGCAATCGTTCCGTGTATCGATAAATCACTCTAGGAGGCTCGGAATCGCGATAATCATCCTTTCCAATCGTTCGGTATCGACAGAAGGTAGCGATACACTTCCCAGCCGTCCAAATCGTTCGGTGGATCGATAAATCACTCTAGGAGGCTCGGAATCGCGATATTGACCCTTTCCAATCGTTCTGTGTCGATAGCAGGGAAGGATTCACTTCCCGGCCCTCGCAATCGTTCGGTTTATCGATGAATCAATCTAGGAGGCTCGGAATCGCGATATTCACCCTTTCCAATCGTTCTGTGTCGATAGCAGGTAAGGATTCACTTCCCAGCCGTCGCAATCGATCGGTGTATCGATAAATCAATCTAGGAGGTTCGGAATCGCGATATTCACGCTTTCCTATCGTTCTGTATCGACAGAAGGTAATGATACACTTCCCAGCCGTCGCAATCGATCGGTGGATCGATAAATGACTCTAGGAGGCTCGGAATCGCGATATTCACTCTTTCAATCGTGCGGTATCGACAGAAGGTAAGGATACACTTCCCGGCCGTCCAAATCGTTCGGTGGATCGATAAATCAATCTAGGAGACTCGGAATCGCGATATTCACCCTTTCAAATTGTTCTGTATCGACAGAAGCTAATCATTGAGTCCCCAACCCTCGCAATCGTTCTATCTATCGATAAATCACTCTAGGAGGCTCGGAATCGCGATATTCACCCTTTCCAATCGTTCTGTGTCGATAGCAGGTAAGGATTCACTTCCCGGCCCTCGCAATCGTTCGGTGTATCGATAAATCAATCTAGGAGGTTCGGAATCGCGACATTCACGCTTTCCTATCGTTCTGTATCGACAAAAGGTAAGGATACCCTTCCCAGCCGTCGCAATCGATCGGTGGATCGATAAATCACTCTAGGAGGCTGGGAATCGCGATATTCACCCTTTCAATCGTTCGGTATCGACAGACGGTAAGGATTGACTTCCCAGCCCTCGCATTCGTTCGTTGTATATATATATATCACTCAAGGAAGTTCGGAATCGGGATATTCACCCTTTCCAATTGTTCTGTATCGACAAAGGGTAAGGATTCAATTCCCGGCCCGCGCAATCGTTCCGTGTATCGATAAATCACTCTAGGAGGCTCGGAACCGCGATAATCATCCTTTCCAATCGTTCGGTATCGACAGAAGGTACCGATTCACTTTCCGGCCCTCGCAAACGTTCGGTGTATCGATGAATCAATCTAGGAGGCTCGGAATCGCGATATGCACCCTTTCCAATCGTTCTGTATCGACAGAAGGTAAGGATACACTTCTCAGCCGTCGCAATCGATCGGTGGATCGATAAATGACTCTAGGAGGCTCGGAATCGCGATATTCACCCTTTCCAATCGTGCTGTATCGACAGAAGCTAATCATTGACTCCCCAACCCTCGCAATCGTACGTTCTATCGATAAATCACTCTAGGAGGTTCGGAATCGCGATATTCACGCTTTCCAATCGTTCTGTATCGACAGAAGGTAAGGATAAACTTGCCAGCCCTCGCAATCGTTCGGTGTATATATATATATCACTCAAGGAAGTTCGGAATCGGGATATTCACCCTTTCCAATCGTTCTGTATCGACAGAAGCTAATCATTGACTCTCCAACCCTCGCAATCGTACGTTCTATCGATAAATCACTCTAGGAGGCTCGGAATCGCGATATTCACCCTTTCCAATCGTTCTGTGTCGATAGCAGGTAAGGATTCACTTCCCGGCCCTCGCAATCGTTCGGTGTATCGATAAATCAATCTAGGAGGCTCGGAATCGCGATATTCACCCTTTCAATCGTTCGGTATCGACAGATGGTAAGGATACACTTCCCGGCCGTCCAAATCGTTCGGTGGATCGATAAATCACTCTTTGAGGCTCGGAATCGCGATATTCACCCTTTCAATCGTTCGGTATCGACAGACGGTAAGGATTGACTTCCCAGCCCTCGCAATCGTTCGGTGTATATATATATCACTCAAGGAAGTTCGAAATCGGGATATTCACCCTTTCCAATTGTTCTGTATCGACAGAGGGTACCGATTCACTTCCCGGCCCGCGCAATCGTTCCGTGGATCGATAAATGACTCTAGGAGGCTCGGAATCGCGATATTCACCCTTTCAATCGTTCGGTATCGACAGACGGTAAGGATTGACTTCCCAGCCCTCGCAATCGTTCGGTGTATATATATATCACTCAAGGAAGTTCGAAATCGGGATATTCACCCTTTCCAATTGTTCTGTATCGACAGAGGGTAAGGATTCACTTCCCGGCCCGCGCAATCGTTCCGTGTATCGATAAATCACTCTAGGAGGCTCGGAATCGCGATAATCATCCTTTCCAATCGTTCGGTATCGACAGAAGGTAGCGATACACTTCCCAGCCGTCCAAATCGTTCGGTGGATCGATAAATCACTCTAGGAGGCTCGGAATCGCGATATTGACCCTTTCCAATCGTTCTGTGTCGATAGCAGGGAAGGATTCTCTTCCCGGCCCTCGCAATCGTTCGGTGTATCGATGAATCAATCTAGGAGGCTCGGAATCGCGATATTCACCCTTTCCAATCGTTCTGTGTCGATAGCAGGTAAGGATTCACTTCCCGGCCCTCGCAATCGTTCGGTGTATCGATAAATCAATCTAGGAGGTTCGGAATCGCGATATTCACGCTTTCCTATCGTTCTGTATCGACAGAAGGTAAGGATACCCTTCTCATCCGTCGCAATTGATCGGTGGATCGATAAATGACTCTAGGAGGCTCGGAATCGCGATATTCACTCTTTCAATCGTTCGGTATCGACAGACGGTAAGGATTGACTTCCCAGCCCTCGCAATCGTTCGATGTATATATATATACAGGGTGGCCCATAAGTCTCGCCGTATTTTTAAATTTTGCGTACATGAGGTGATGCTGAACAACTTTTTCATTGACCAAAATATTCTACGAAGCTTCGTTTTTGAGTTATTAACGAAAAACACTGGCCACTGAGCGCGCCCGTATAGCGCGCGGCAGGCACCACCGCGCGGGGTTATCATCGGGTGCATCGAGGGGCAACGTACGGCAAATATTACATCATCACATAAATTAAGAATAATGTGTAATTATTCTTTATTCATGAATAACAATTTAATTATCAAGTCGTTTAATAACTGTTCCATACTTTTATTCCTTATCCGAAACGTATGAGGTATTTTATTACTTATGAAAAAAACGTTTGGATAATTAATGTAAGAAAAAGATAGTTAAGTAAACTCATCCTTTCGTTCACGAAGTAACCTGCTTCGACGAAAGTTAGTCCTTGGCAGTTGGTCGTTGCACCGATCCTGACCTATCTTAACAATTTTATGCCACGAAACGCACGTCTCGGCGATCGATACCGATTTGATTCGCACTTGTTTCCACACGTACACGACACGCACATTAACGATTAGTAGTAACGATTGTAGTGCGTGTGGAAACAAGTGCGAATCAGATCGGTATCGATCGCCGAGACGTGCGTTTCGTGGCATAAAATTGTTAAGATAGGTCAGGATCGGTGCAATGACCAACTGCCAACGACCCACTTCCGTCGAAGCAGATTACTTCGCGAACGAAGGGGTAAGTTTATGTAACTATCTTTTTCTAACATTAATTATCCAAACATTTTTTTCGTAAGTAATAAAACACTTTAACGTCTCGGAAAACGAATAAAAGTATGGAACAGTTATTAAACGACTTGTTAATTTAATTGTTATTCATGAATAACGAATAATTGCACATTATTCTTAATTTAAGACGATGTAATATTTGCCATACGTTGCCCCTCGATGCACCCGATCACGACGGCGCGCAGTTGTAACTGAGCGCGCGCTATACGAGCGCTCGCATTGGCCAGTGTTTTTCGTTAATAACTCAAAAACGAAGCTTCGTAGAATATTTTGGTCAAGGAAAAAGTTGTTCAGCATCACCTCAGGTACGCAAAATTTAAAAATTCGGCGAGACTTATGGGCCACCCTGTATATCACTCAAGGAAGATCGGAATCGGGATATTCACCCTTTCCAATTGTTCTGTATCGACAGAAGCTAATCATTGACTCCCCAACCCTCGCAATCGTACGTTCTATCGATAAATGACTCTAGGAGGCTCGGAATCGCGATATTCACCCTTTCCAATCGTTCTGTGTCGATAGCAGGCAAGGATTCACTTCCCCGCCCTCGCAATCGGTCGGTGTATCGATAAAAATCAATCTAGGAGGTTCGGAATCGCGATATTCACGCTTTCCAATCGTTCTGTATCGACAGAAGGTAAGGATAAACTTGCCAGCCCTCGCAATCGTTCGGTGTATATACAGGGTGTCAGAACACTCAGGGAACATCGGGGTATAAGGTGTAGCTGGGGTGATTTTAAACAACTTTTTCCTTGACCCAAATGTCCTGGATAGTAGCGTCTTTGAGTTATTAACGAAAAACACTGACCAATGAGAGCGCCCGCTGGGCATCGGCTGACGCGCGCTCAGGTGCGAAGCGATCACTTGCGGTCGGTCGTGATGGGGGCATCGAGGGTACCGAGGGAAGCGTGCGGCAAATGTTACATCGTCTTAGTTAAGGATAATGTGGAATTATTCGTTATTCGTGAATAAGAAATACACTAATAAGTCGTGTAATAACCGTGTTCGATACGTTTATTCATTATCCGAAAGGAATAAAGTGTTGTATTACTTATGACAAAAATGTTTCTTTTATCAGTACGTTTTCAGGTGGATAAATTATGTTTTAAGACAAACGATTTGCATAAATAATGTTAGGAAAAGCTAGTTAAACTTACCCATTCGTTCACGAATTAACCTGCTTAACATTGTGCGAATCCTGACCTAGGCAACGGTCAACAGCTGATGTTACGGCCGACTTAGTATCCAAGCACGATCACTTCATTTCACGATAACTTCACTTCACGATAACTTAACTTGACGGTCGCTTGCACTTGCCACTGTGAAATTTGGGTATAGTTAAAAACAATTTACTGTTCTTACGTTTGAACATTTGGTAACATTCTGCTGGTGTACGATCCATGTTACTCGTGCGAAGAGCAGAATGTCTCTGCCAGCTTAAGCATTTCGTGGGTCCGAGGTGGCGTTTGTTAGGGATGGAATATTTTTTCAATAGAACGGGAAAGAAATGTGTGGTATAATATTACAGCGATACGTGTGTAAGAGTTTTCGAATTGCGTGCGCTCTAGCTGGGCAACTGGGGAACATCACGGCGGAACCCGATAGCGCACGTACCCATCGGACACAGATCCTAAGTACCCTGCTGCCGATTGATTCCTTGTTTGGATTATCGGGCTGATAACGTCGAGCTGGCAGAGCCATGCTGCTAACCGAACGAGCAACATGAATCGTGCAAACGCAGAATATTACAAAATGTTCAAACGTAAGAACAGTAAATTGTTTTTAACTATACCCAAATTTCACAGTGGCAAGTGCAAGCGACCGTCAAGTTAAGTTATCGTGAAGTGAAGTGATCGTGCTTGGATACTAAGCCGGCCGTAACATCAGCTGTTGACCGTTGCCTAGGTCAGGATTCGCACAATGTTAAGCAGGTTAATTCGTGAACGAATGGGTAAGTTTAACTAGCTTTTCCTAACATTATTTATGCAAATCGTTTGTCTTAAAACATAATTTATCCACCTGAAAACGTACTGATAAAAGAAATATTTTTGTCATAAGTAATACAACACTTTATTCCTTTCGGATAATGAATAAACGTATCGAACACGGTTATTACACGACTTATTAGTGTATTTCTTATTCACGAATAACGAAAAATTCCACTTTATCCTTAACTAGGACGAGGTAACATTTGCCGCACGCTTCCCTCGGTACCCTCGATGCCCCCATCACGACCGACCGCAAGTGATCGGTTCGCACCTGAGCGCGCGTCAGCCGATGCCCAGCGGGCGCTCTCATTGGTCAGTGTTTTTCGTTAATAACTCAAAAACGCTACTATCCAGGACATTTGGGTCAAGGAAGAAGTTGTTTAAAATCACCCCAGCTACACCTTATACCCCGATGTTCCCTGAGTGTTCTGACACCCTGTATATATATCACTCAAGGAAGTTCGGAATCGGGATATTCACCCTTTCCAATCGTTCTGTATCGACAGAAGCTAATCATTGACTCTCCAACCCTCGCAATCGTACGTTCTATCGATAAATCACTCTAGGAGGCTCGGAATCGCGATATTCACCCTTTCCAATCGTTCTGTGTCGATAGCAGGTAAGGATAAACTTCCCAGCCGTCGTAATCGTTCGGTGGATCGATAAATGACTCTAGGAGGCTCGGAATCGCGATATTCAACCTTTCAATCGTTCGGTATCGACAGACGGTAAGGATTGACTTCCCAGCCCTCGCAATCGTTCGGTGTATCGATGAATCAATCTAGGAGGCTCGGAATCGCGATAACCATCATTTCAATCGTTCGGTATCGACAGACGGTAAGGATTGAATTCCCAGCCCTCGCAATCGTTCGGTGTATATATATATCACTCAAGGAAGTTCGGAATCGGGATATTCATCCTTTCCAATTGTTCTGTATCGACAGAGGGTAAGGATTCAATTCCCGGCCCGCGCAATCGTTCCGTGTATCGATAAATCACTCTAGGAGGCTCGGAATCGCGATAATCATCCTTTCCAATCGTTCGGTATCGACAGAAGGTAGCGATACACTTCCCAGCCGTCCAAATCGTTCGGTGGATCGATAAATCACTCTAGGAGGCTCGGAATCGCGATATTGACCCTTTCCAATCGTTCTGTGTCGATAGCAGGGAAGGATTCACTTCCCGGCCCTCGCAATCGTTCGGTGTATCGATGAATCAATCTAGGAGGCTCGGAATCGCGATATTCACCCTTTCCAATCGTTCTGTGTCGATAGCAGGTAAGGATTCACTTCCCGGCCCTCTCAGTCGTTCGGTGTATCGATAAATCAATCTAGGAGGTTCGGAATCGCGATATTCACGCTTTCCTATCGTTCTGTGTCGATGGCAGGTAAGGATTCACTTCCCGGCCCTCGCAATCGTTCGGTGTATCGATAAATCACTCTAGGAGGCTCGGAATCGCGATATTCACCCTTTCAATCGTTCGGTATCGACAGACGGTAAGGATTGACTTCCCAGCCCTCGCAATCGTTCGGTGTATATATATATCACTCAAGGAAGTTCGGAATCGGGATATTCACCCTTTCCAATTGTTCTGTATCGACAGAGGGTAAGGATTCACTTCCCGGCCCGCGCAATCGTTCCGTGTATCGATAAATCAATCTAGGAGGTTCGGAATCGCGATATTCACCCATTCCAATCGTTCTGTGTCGATAGCAGGTAAGGATTCACTTCCGGGCCCTCGCAATCGTTCGGTGTATCGATGAATCAATCTAGGAGGCTTGGAATCGCGATATTCACCCATTCCAATCGTTCTGTGTCGATAGCAGGTAAGGATTCACTTCCCGGCCCTCTCAATCGTTCGGTGTATCGATAAATCAATCTAGGAGGTTCGGAATCGCGAAATTCACTCTTTCAATCGTGCGGTATCGAAAGAAGGTAAGGATACACTTCCCGGCCGTCCAAATCGTTCGGTGGATCGATAAATCAATCTAGGAGGCTCGGAATCGCGATATTGACCCTTTCCAATCGTTCTGTATCGACAGAAGCTAATCATTGACTCCCCAACCCTCGCAATCGTACGTTCTATCGATAAATCACTCTAGGAGGCTCCGAATCGCGATATTCACCCTTTCCAATCGTTCTGTGTCGATAGCAGGTAAGGATTCACTTCCCGGCCCTCTCAATCGTTCGGTGTACCGATAAATAAATCTAGGAGGTTCGGAATCGCGATATTCACGCTTACCTATCGTTCTATATCGACAGAAGGTAAGGATACACTTCCCAGCCGTCGCAATCGATCGGTGTATCGATAAATCAATCTAGGAGACTCGGAATCGCGATATTCACCCTTTCCAATCGTTCTGTATCGACAGAAGCTAATCATTGACTCCCCAACCCTCGCAATCGTACGTTCTATCGATAAATCACTCTAGGAGGCTCGGAATCGCGATATTCACCCTTTCCAATCGTTCTGTATCGATAGCAGGTAAGGATTCACTTCCCGGCCCTCGCAATCGTTCCGTGTATCGATAAATCACTCTAGGAGGCTCGGAATCGCGATAATCATCCTTTCCATTCGTTCGGTATCGACAGACGGTAAGGATTGACTTCCCAGCCCTCGCAATCGTTCGGTGTATATATATATCACTCAAGGAAGTTCGGAATCGGGATATTCACCCTTTCCAATTGTTCTGTATCGACAGAGGGTAAGGATTCACTTCCCGGCCCGCGCAATCGTTCCGTGTATCGATAAATCAATCTAGGAGGTTCGGAATCGCGATATTCACTCATTCCAATCGTTCTGTGTCGATAGCAGGTAAGGATTCACTTCCGGGCCCTCGCAATCGTTCGGTGTATCGATAAATCAATCTAGGAGGCTTGGAATCGCGATATTCACCCATTCCAATCGTTCTGTGTCGATAGCAGGTAAGGATTCACTTCCCGGCCCTCTCAATCGTTCGGTGTATCGATAAATCAATCTAGGAGGTTCGGAATCGCGATATTGACCCTTTCCAATCGTTCTGTATCGACAGAAGCTAATCATTGACTCCCCAACCCTCGCAATCGTACGTTCTATCGATAAATCACTCTAGGAGGCTCGGAATCGCGATATTCACCCTTTCCAATCGTTCTGTGTCGATAGCAGGTAAGGATTCACTTCCCGGCCCTCTCAATCGTTCGGTGTACCGATAAATAAATCTAGGAGGTTCGGAATCGCGATATTCACGCTTACCTATCGTTCTATATCGACAGAAGGTAAGGATACACTTCCCAGCCGTCGCAATCGATCGGTGTATCGATAAATCAATCTAGGAGACTCGGAATCGCGATATTCACTCTTTCCAATCGTTCTGTATCGACAGAAGCTAATCATTGACTCCCCAACCCTCGCAATCGTACGTTCTATCGATAAATCACTCTAGGAGGCTCGGAATCGCGATATTCACCCTTTCCAATCGTTCTGTGTCGATAGCAGGTAAGGATTCACTTCCCGGCCCTCGCAATCGTTCCGTGTATCGATAAATCACTCTAGGAGGCTCGGAATCGCGATAATCATCCTTTCCATTCGTTCGGTATCGACAGAAGGTAGCGATACACTTCCCAGCCGTCCAAATCGTTCGGTGGATCGATAAATCACTCTAGGAGGCTCGGAATCGCGATGTTGACCCTTTCCAATCGTTCTGTGTCGATAGCAGGGAAGGATTCACTTCCCGGCCCTCGCAATCGTTCGGTGTATCGATGAATCAATCTAGGAGGCTCGGAATCGCGATATTCACCCATTCCAATCGTTCTGTGTCGATAGCAGGTAAGGATTCACTTCCCGGCCCTCGTAATCGTTCGGTGTATCGATGAATCAATCTAGGAGGTTCGGAATCGCGAATATTCACGCTTTCCTATCGTTCTATATCGACAGAAGGTAAGGATACACTTCCCAGCCGTCGCAATCGATCGGTGTATCGATAAATCAATCTAGGAGACTCGGAATCGCGATATTCACCCTTTCCAATCGTTCTGTATCGACAGAAGCTAATCATTGACTCCCCAACCCTCGCAATCGTACGTTCTATCGATAAATCACTCTAGGAGGCTCGGAATCGCGGTATTCACCCTTTCCAATCGTTCTGTATCGATAGCAGGTAAGGATTCACTTCCCGGCCCTCGCAATCGTTCCGTGTATCGATAAATCACTCTAGGAGGCTCGGAATCGCGATAATCATCCTTTCCATTCGTTCGGTATCGACAGAAGGTAGCGATACACTTCCCAGCCGTCCAAATCGTTCGGTGGATCGATAAATCACTCTAGGAGGCTCGGAATCGCGATGTTGACCCTTTCCAATCGTACTGTGTCGATAGCAGGGAAGGATTCACTTCCCGGCCCTCGCAATAGTTCGGTGTATCGATGAATCAATCTAGGAGGCTCGGAATCGCGATATTCACCCATTCCAATCGTTCTGTGTCGATAGCAGGTAAGGATTCACTTCCCGGCCCTCGCAATCGTTCGGTGTATCGATGAATCAATCTAGGAGGTTCGGAATCGCGAATATTCACGCTTTCCTATCGTTCTATATAGACAGAAGGTAAGGATACACTTCCCAGCCGTCGCAATCGATCGGTGTATCGATAAATCAATCTAGGAGACTCGGAATCGCGATATTCACCCTTTCCAATCGTTCTGTAGCGACAGAAGCTAATCATTGACTCCCCAACCCTCGCAATCGTACGTTCTATCGATAAATCACTCTAGGAGGCTCGGAATCGCGATATTCACCCTTTCCAGTCGTTCTGTGTCGATAGCAGGTAAGGATTCACTTCCCGGCCCTCGCAATCGTTCGGTGTATCGCTAAATCAATCTAGGAGGTTCGGAATCGCGACATTCACGCTTTCCTATCGTTCTGTATCGACAGATGGTAAGGATACACTTCTCAGCCGTCGCAATCGTTCGGTGGATCGATAAATGACTCTAGGAGGCTCGGAATCGCGATATTCACTCTTTTAATCGTTCGGTATCGACAGACGGTAAGGATTGACTTCCCAGCCCTCGCAATCGTTCGGTGTATATATATATCACTCAAGGAAGTTCGAAATCGGGATATTCACCCTTTCCAATCGTTCTGTGTCGATAGCAGGGAAGGATTCACTTCTCGGCCCTCGCAATCGTTCGGTGTATCGATGAATCAATCTAGGTGGCTCGGAATCGCGATATTCACCCTTTCCAATCGTTCTGTGTCGATAGCAGGTGAGGATTCACTTCCCGGCCCTCTCAATCGTTCGGTGTATCGATAAATCAATCCAGGAGGTTCGGAAACGCGATATTCACCTTTTCCACACGTTCTGCATCGAAATAAGCTAAGGATTCACTTCCCAGCCCTCGCAATCGTTCGATATAACGATAAATCACTCTAGGAGGCACGGAAACGCGATATTCACCTTTTCCACACGCTCTGCATCCAAAGAAGCTAAGGATTCACTTCCCAGCCCTCGCAATCGTTCGATATAACGATAAATCACTCTAGGAGGCTCGGAAAGGCTATATTCGCCTTTTCCACACGTTCTGCATCGAAAGAAGCTAAGGATTCACTTCCCAGCCCTCGCAATCGTTCGATATAACGAAAAATCACTCTAGGAGGCTCGGAAACGCGATATTCACCTTTTCCACACGTTCTGCATCGAAATAAGCTAAGGATTCACTTCCCAGCCCTCGCAATCGTTCGATATAACGATAAATCACTCTAGGAGGCTCGGAAACGCGATATTCACCTTTTCCACACGTTCTGCACCGAAGGAAGCTATGGATTCACTTCCCATCCCTCGCAATCGTTCGATATAACGATAAATCACTCTAGGAGGCTCGGAAACGCGATATTCACCTTTTCCACACGTTCTGCATCGATAGAAGCTAAGGATTCACTTTCCAGCCCTCGCAATCCTTCGATGTAACGATAAATCACTCTAGGAGGCTCGGAAACGCGATATTCCCTTTTCCACACGTTCTGCATCGAAATAAGCTAAGGATTCACTTCCCAGCCCTCGCAATCGTTCGATATTACGAAACATCACTCTAGGAGGCTCGGAAACGCGATATTCACCTTTTCCACACGTTCTGCATCGAAATAAGCTAAGGATTCACTTCCCAGCCCTCGCAATCGTTCGACATAACGATAAATCGCTTTAGGAGGCTCGGAAACGCGATATTCACCTTTTCCACACGTTATGCATCGAAATAAGCTAAGGATTCACTTTCCAGCCCTCGCAATCCTTCGATGTAACGATAAATCACTCTAGGAGGCTCGGAAACGCGATATTCCCTTTTCCACTCGTTCTGCATCGAAATAAGCTTAGTATTCACTTCCCAGCCCTCGCAATCGTTCGATATAACGAAAAATCACTCTAGGAGGCTCGGAAACGCGATATTCACCTTTTCCACACGTTCTGCATCGAAATAAGCTAAGGATTCACTTCCCAGCCCTCGCAATCGTTCGATATAACGATAAATCACTCTAGGAGGCTCGGAAACGCGATATTCACCTTTTCCACACGTTCTGCATCGAAAGAAGTTAAGGATTCACTTTCCAGCCCTCGCAATCGTTCGATATAACGATAAATCACTCTAGGAGGCTCGGAAAGGATATATTCACCTTTTCCACACGTTCTGCATCGAAAGAAGATAAGGATTCATTTCACAGCCCTCGCAATCGTTCGATATAACGAAAAATCACTCTAGGAGGCTCGGAAACGCGATATTCACCTTTTCCACACGTTCTGCATCGAAATAAGCTAAGGATTCACTTCCCAGCCCTCGCAATCGTTCGATATAACGATAAATCACTCTAGGAGGCTCGGAAACGCGATATTCACCTTTTCCACACGTTCTGCATCGAAATAAGCTAAGGATTCACTTCCCAGCCCTCGCAATCGTTCGATATAACGATAAATCACTCTAGGAGGCTCGGAAACGTGATATTCACCTTTTCCACACGTTCTGCACCGAAAGAAGCTATGAATTCACTTTCCAGCCCTCGCAATCGTTCGATATAACGAAAAATCACTCTAGGAGGCTCGGAAACGTGATATTCACCTTTTCCACACGTTCTGCATCGAAATAAGCTAAGGATTCACTTCCCAGCCCTCGCAATCGTTCGATATAACGATAAATCACTCTAGGAGGCTCGGAAACGCGATATTCACCATTTCCACACGTTCTGCACCGAAAGAAGCTATGGATTCACTTCCCATTCCTCGCAATCGTTCGATATAACGATAAATCACTCTAGGAGGCTCGGAAACGCGATATTCACCTTTTCCACACGTTCTGCATCGAAAGATGCTAAGGATTCACTTTCCAGCCCTCGCAATCCTTCGATGTAACGATAAATCACTCTAGGAGGCTCGGAAACGCGATATTCCCTTTTCCACACGTTCTGCATCGAAATAAGCTAAGGATTCACTTCCCAGCCTACGCAATCGTTCGATATAACGAAAAATCACTCTAGGAGGCTCGGAAACGCGATATTCACCTTTTCCACACGTTCTGCATCGAAATAAGCTAAGGATTCACGTCCCAGCCCTCGCAATCGTTCGACGTAACGATAAATCGCTTTAGGAGGCTCGGAAACGCGATATTCACCTTTTCCACACGTTCTGCATCGAAATAAGCCATGGATTCACTTCCCAGCCCTCGCAATCGTTCGATATAACGATAAATCACTCTAGGAGGCTCGGAAACGCGATATTCACCTTTTCCACACGCTCTGCATCGAAAGAAGCTAAGGATTCACTTCCCAGCCCTCGCAAACGTTCGATAAACGATAAATCACTCTAGGAGGCTCGGAAAGGATAGATTCGCCTTTTCCACACGTTCTGCATCGAAAGAAGCTAAGGATTCACTTTCCAGCCCTCGCAATCGTTCGATATAACGATAAATCACTCTAGGAGGCTCGGAAAGGATATATTCACCTTTTCCACACGTTCTGCATCGAAAGAAGCTAAGGATTCACTTTCCAGCCCTCGCAATCCTTCGATGTAACGATAAATCACTCTAGGAGGCTCGGAAACGCGATATTCCCTTTTCCACACGTTCTGCATCGAAATAAGCTAAGGATTCACTTCCCAGCCCTCGGAATCGTTCGATATAACGATAAATCACTCTAGGAGGCTCGGAAACGCGATATTCACCTTTTCCACACGTTCTGCATCGAAATAAGCTAAGGATTCACTTCCCAGCCCTCGCAATCGTTCGATATAACGATAAATCACTCTAGGAGGCTCGGAAACGCGATATTCACCTTTTCCACACGTTCTGCATCGAATGAAGTTAAGGATTCACTTTCCAGCCCTCGCAATCGTTCGATATAACGAAAAATCACTCTAGGAGGCTCGGAAACGCGATATTCACCTTTTCCACACGTTCTGGATCGAAATAAGATAAGGATTCACTTCCCAGCCCTCGCAATCGTTCGATATAACGATAAATCACTCTAGGAGGCTCGGAAACGCGATATTCACCTTTTCCACACGCTCTGCATCGAAAGAAGCTAAGGATTCACTTCCCAGACCTCGCAATCGTTCGATATAACGATAAATCACTCTAGGAGGCTCGGAAACGCGATATTCACCTTTTCCACACGTTCTGCATCGAGTGAAGTTAAGGATTCACTTTCCAGCCCTCGCAATCGTTCGATATAACGAAAAATCACTCTAGGAGGCTCGGAATCGCGATATTCACGCTTTCCTATCGTTCTATATCGACAGAAGGTAAGGATACACTTCCCAGCCGTCGCAATCGATCGGTGTATCGATAAATCAATCTAGGAGACTCGGAATCGCGATATTCACCCTTTCCAATCGTTCTGTATCGACAGAAGCTAATCATTGACTCCCCAACCCTCGCAATCGTACGTTCTATCGATAAATCACTCTAGGAGGCTCGGAATCGCGGTATTCACCCTTTCCAATCGTTCTGTATCGATAGCAGGTAAGGATTCACTTCCCGGCCCTCGCAATCGTTCCGTGTATCGATAAATCACTCTAGGAGGCTCGGAATCGCGATAATCATCCTTTCCATTCGTTCGGTATCGACAGAAGGTAGCGATACACTTCCCAGCCGTCCAAATCGTTCGGTGGATCGATAAATCACTCTAGGAGGCTCGGAATCGCGATGTTGACCCTTTCCAATCGTTCTGTGTCGATAGCAGGGAAGGATTCACTTCCCGGCCCTCGCAATCGTTCGGTGTATCGATGAATCAATCTAGGAGGCTCGGAATCGCGATATTCACCCATTCCAATCGTTCTGTGTCGATAGCAGGTAAGGATTCACTTCCCGGCCCTCGTAATCGTTCGGTGTATCGATGAATCAATCTAGGAGGTTCGGAATCGCGAATATTCACGCTTTCCTATCGTTCTATATCGACAGAAGGTAAGGATACACTTCCCAGCCGTCGCAATCGATCGGTGTATCGATAAATCAATCTAGGAGACTCGGAATCGCGATATTCACCCTTTCCAATCGTTCTGTATCGACAGAAGCTAATCATTGACTCCCCAACCCTCGCAATCGTACGTTCTATCGATAAATCACTCTAGGAGGCTCGGAATCGCGATATTCACTCTTTTAATCGTTCGGTATCGACAGACGGTAAGGATTGACTTCCCAGCCCTCGCAATCGTTCGGTGTATATATATATCACTCAAGGAAGTTCGAAATCGGGATATTCACCCTTTCCAATCGTTCTGTGTCGATAGCAGGGAAGGATTCACTTCTCGGCCCTCGCAATCGTTCGGTGTATCGATGAATCAATCTAGGTGGCTCGGAATCGCGATATTCACCCTTTCCAATCGTTCTGTGTCGATAGCAGGTGAGGATTCACTTCCCGGCCCTCTCAATCGTTCGGTGTATCGATAAATCAATCCAGGAGGTTCGGAAACGCGATATTCACCTTTTCCACACGTTCTGCATCGAAATAAGCTAAGGATTCACTTCCCAGCCCTCGCAATCGTTCGATATAACGATAAATCACTCTAGGAGGCACGGAAACGCGATATTCACCTTTTCCACACGCTCTGCATCCAAAGAAGCTAAGGATTCACTTCCCAGCCCTCGCAATCGTTCGATATTACGAAACATCACTCTAGGAGGCTCCGAAACGCGATATTCACCTTTTCCACACGTTCTGCACCGAAGGAAGCTATGGATTCACTTCCCATCCCTCGCAATCGTTCGATATAACGATAAATCACTCTAGGAGGCTCGGAAACGCGATATTCACCTTTTCCACACGTTCTGCATCGATAGAAGCTAAGGATTCACTTTCCAGCCCTCGCAATCCTTCGATGTAACGATAAATCACTCTAGGAGGCTCGGAAACGCGATATTCCCTTTTCCACACGTTCTGCATCGAAATAAGCTAAGGATTCACTTCCCAGCCCTCGCAATCGTTCGATATTACGAAACATCACTCTAGGAGGCTCGGAAACGCGATATTCACCTTTTCCACACGTTCTGCATCGAAATAAGCTAAGGATTCACTTCCCAGCCCTCGCAATCGTTCGACATAACGATAAATCGCTTTAGGAGGCTCGGAAACGCGATATTCACCTTTTCCACACGTTATGCATCGAAATAAGCTAAGGATTCACTTTCCAGCCCTCGCAATCCTTCGATGTAACGATAAATCACTCTAGGAGGCTCGGAAACGCGATATTCCCTTTTCCACTCGTTCTGCATCGAAATAAGCTTAGTATTCACTTCCCAGCCCTCGCAATCGTTCGATATAACGAAAAATCACTCTAGGAGGCTCGGAAACGCGATATTCACCTTTTCCACACGTTCTGCATCGAAATAAGCTAAGGATTCACTTCCCAGCCCTCGCAATCGTTCGATATAACGATAAATCACTCTAGGAGGCTCGGAAACGCGATATTCACCTTTTCCACACGTTCTGCATCGAAAGAAGTTAAGGATTCACTTTCCAGCCCTCGCAATCGTTCGATATAACGATAAATCACTCTAGGAGGCTCGGAAAGGATATATTCACCTTTTCCACACGTTCTGCATCGAAAGAAGATAAGGATTCACTTCACAGCCCTCGCAATCGTTCGATATAACGAAAAATCACTCTAGGAGGCTCGGAAACGCGATATTCACCTTTTCCACACGTTCTGCATCGAAATAAGCTAAGGATTCACTTCCCAGCCCTCGCAATAGTTCGATATAACGATAAATCACTCTAGGAGGCTCGGAAACGCGATATTCACCTTTTCCACACGTTCTGCATCGAAATAAGCTAAGGATTCACTTCCCAGCCCTCGCAATCGTTCGATATAACGATATATCACTCTAGGAGGCTCGGAAACGTGATATTCACCTTTTCCACACGTTCTGCACCGAAAGAAGCTATGAATTCACTTTCCAGCCCTCGCAATCGTTCGATATAACGAAAAATCACTCTAGGAGGCTCGGAAACGCGATATTCACCTTTTCCACACGTTCTGCATCGAAATAAGCTAAGGATTCACTTCCCAGCCCTCGCAATCGTTCGATATAACGATAAATCACTCTAGGAGGCTCGGAAACGCGATATTCACCATTTCCACACGTTCTGCACCGAAAGAAGCTATGGATTCACTTCCCATTCCTCGCAATCGTTCGATATAACGATAAATCACTCTAGGAGGCTCGGAAACGCGATATTCACCTTTTCCACACGTTCTGCATCGAAAGATGCTAAGGATTCACTTTCCAGCCCTCGCAATCCTTCGATGTAACGATAAATCACTCTAGGAGGCTCGGAAACGCGATATTCCCTTTTCCACACGTTCTGCATCGAAATAAGCTAAGGATTCACTTCCCAGCCCTCGCAATCGTTCGATATAACGAAAAATCACTCTAGGAGGCTCGGAAACGCGATATTCACCTTTTCCACACGTTCTGCATCGAAATAAGCTAAGGATTCACGTCCCAGCCCTCGCAATCGTTCGACGTAACGATAAATCGCTTTAGGAGGCTCGGAAACGCGATATTCACCTTTTCCACACGTTCTGCATCGAAATAAGCCATGGATTCACTTCCCAGCCCTCGCAATCGTTCGATATAACGATAAATCACTCTAGGAGGCTCGGAAACGCGATATTCACCTTTTCCACACGCTCTGCATCGAAAGAAGCTAAGGATTCACTTCCCAGCCCTCGCAAACGTTCGATAAACGATAAATCACTCTAGGAGGCTCGGAAAGGATAGATTCGCCTTTTCCACACGTTCTGCATCGAAAGAAGCTAAGGATTCACTTTCCAGCCCTCGCAATCGTTCGATATAACGATAAATCACTCTAGGAGGCTCGGAAAGGATATATTCACCTTTTCCACACGTTCTGCATCGAAAGAAGCTAAGGATTCACTTTCCAGCCCTCGCAATCCTTCGATGTAACGATAAATCACTCTAGGAGGCTCGGAAACGCGATATTCCCTTTTCCACACGTTCTGCATCGAAATAAGCTAAGGATTCACTTCCCAGCCCTCGCAATCGTTCGATATAACGATAAATCACTCTAGGAGGCTCGGAAACGCGATATTCACCTTTTCCACACGTTCTGCATCGAAATAAGCTAAGGATTCACTTCCCAGCCCTCGCAATCGTTCGATATAACGATAAATCACTCTAGGAGGCTCGGAAACGCGATATTCACCTTTTCCACTCGTTCTGCATCGAATGAAGTTAAGGATTCACTTTCCAGCCCTCGCAATCGTTCGATATAACGAAAAATCACTCTAGGAGGCTCGGAAACGCGATATTCACCTTTTCCACACGTTCTGGATCGAAATAAGATAAGGATTCACTTCCCAGCCCTCGCAATCGTTCGATATAACGATAAATCACTCTAGGAGGCTCGGAAACGCGATATTCACATTTTCCACACGCTCTGCATCGAAAGAAGCTAAGGATTCACTTCCCAGACCTCGCAATCGTTCGATATAACGATAAATCACTCTAGGAGGCTCGGAAACGCGATATTCACCTTTTCCACACGTTCTGCATCGAATGAAGTTAAGGATTCACTTTCCAGCCCTCGCAATCGTTCGATATAACGAAAAATCACTCTAGGAGGCTCGGAATCGCGATATTCACGCTTTCCTATCGTTCTATATCGACAGAAGGCAAGGATACACTTCCCAGCCGTCGCAATCGATCGGTGTATCGATAAATCAATCTAGGAGACTCGGAATCGCGATATTCACCCTTTCCAATCGTTCTGTATCGACAGAAGCTAATCATTGACTCCCCAACCCTCGCAATCGTACGTTCTATCGATAAATCACTCTAGGAGGCTCGGAATCGCGGTATTCACCCTTTCCAATCGTTCTGTATCGATAGCAGGTAAGGATTCACTTCCCGGCCCTCGCAATCGTTCCGTGTATCGATAAATCACTCTAGGAGGCTCGGAATCGCGATAATCATCCTTTCCATTCGTTCGGTATCGACAGAAGGTAGCGATACACTTCCCAGCCGTCCAAATCGTTCGGTGGATCGATAAATCACTCTAGGAGGCTCGGAATCGCGATGTTGACCCTTTCCAATCGTACTGTGTCGATAGCAGGGAAGGATTCACTTCCCGGCCCTCGCAATAGTTCGGTGTATCGATGAATCAATCTAGGAGGCTCGGAATCGCGATATTCACCCATTCCAATCGTTCTGTGTCGATAGCAGGTAAGGATTCACTTCCCGGCCCTCGCAATCGTTCGGTGTATCGATGAATCAATCTAGGAGGTTCGGAATCGCGAATATTCACGCTTTCCTATCGTTCTATATCGACAGAAGGTAAGGATACACTTCCCAGCCGTCGCAATCGATCGGTGTATCGATAAATCAATCTAGGAGACTCGGAATCGCGATATTCACCCTTTCCAATCGTTCTGTATCGACAGAAGCTAATCATTGACTCCCCAACCCTCGCAATCGTACGTTCTATCGATAAATCACTCTAGGAGGCTCGGAATCGCGATATTCACTCTTTTAATCGTTCGGTATCGACAGACGGTAAGGATTGACTTCCCAGCCCTCGCAATCGTTCGGTGTATATATATATCACTCAAGGAAGTTCGAAATCGGGATATTCACCCTTTCCAATCGTTCTGTGTCGATAGCAGGGAAGGATTCACTTCTCGGCCCTCGCAATCGTTCGGTGTATCGATGAATCAATCTAGGTGGCTCGGAATCGCGATATTCACCCTTTCCAATCGTTCTGTGTCGATAGCAGGTGAGGATTCACTTCCCGGCCCTCTCAATCGTTCGGTGTATCGATAAATCAATCCAGGAGGTTCGGAAACGCGATATTCACCTTTTCCACACGTTCTGCATCGAAATAAGCTAAGGATTCACTTCCCAGCCCTCGCAATCGTTCGATATAACGATAAATCACTCTAGGAGGCACGGAAACGCGATATTCACCTTTTCCACACGCTCTGCATCCAAAGAAGCTAAGGATTCACTTCCCAGCCCTCGCAATCGTTCGATATTACGAAACATCACTCTAGGAGGCTCCGAAACGCGATATTCACCTTTTCCACACGTTCTGCACCGAAGGAAGCTATGGATTCACTTCCCATCCCTCGCAATCGTTCGATATAACGATAAATCACTCTAGGAGGCTCGGAAACGCGATATTCACCTTTTCCACACGTTCTGCATCGATAGAAGCTAAGGATTCACTTTCCAGCCCTCGCAATCCTTCGATGTAACGATAAATCACTCTAGGAGGCTCGGAAACGCGATATTCCCTTTTCCACACGTTCTGCATCGAAATAAGCTAAGGATTCACTTCCCAGCCCTCGCAATCGTTCGATATTACGAAACATCACTCTAGGAGGCTCGGAAACGCGATATTCACCTTTTCCACACGTTCTGCATCGAAATAAGCTAAGGATTCACTTCCCAGCCCTCGCAATCGTTCGACATAACGATAAATCGCTTTAGGAGGCTCGGAAACGCGATATTCACCTTTTCCACACGTTATGCATCGAAATAAGCTAAGGATTCACTTTCCAGCCCTCGCAATCCTTCGATGTAACGATAAATCACTCTAGGAGGCTCGGAAACGCGATATTCCCTTTTCCACTCGTTCTGCATCGAAATAAGCTTAGTATTCACTTCCCAGCCCTCGCAATCGTTCGATATAACGAAAAATCACTCTAGGAGGCTCGGAAACGCGATATTCACCTTTTCCACACGTTCTGCATCGAAATAAGCTAAGGATTCACTTCCCAGCCCTCGCAATCGTTCGATATAACGATAAATCACTCTAGGAGGCTCGGAAACGCGATATTCACCTTTTCCACACGTTCTGCATCGAAAGAAGTTAAGGATTCACTTTCCAGCCCTCGCAATCGTTCGATATAACGATAAATCACTCTAGGAGGCTCGGAAAGGATATATTCACCTTTTCCACACGTTCTGCATCGAAAGAAGATAAGGATTCACTTCACAGCCCTCGCAATCGTTCGATATAACGAAAAATCACTCTAGGAGGCTCGGAAACGCGATATTCACCTTTTCCACACGTTCTGCATCGAAATAAGCTAAGGATTCACTTCCCAGCCCTCGCAATAGTTCGATATAACGATAAATCACTCTAGGAGGCTCGGAAACGCGATATTCACCTTTTCCACACGTTCTGCATCGAAATAAGCTAAGGATTCACTTCCCAGCCCTCGCAATCGTTCGATATAACGATATATCACTCTAGGAGGCTCGGAAACGTGATATTCACCTTTTCCACACGTTCTGCACCGAAAGAAGCTATGAATTCACTTTCCAGCCCTCGCAATCGTTCGATATAACGAAAAATCACTCTAGGAGGCTCGGAAACGCGATATTCACCTTTTCCACACGTTCTGCATCGAAATAAGCTAAGGATTCACTTCCCAGCCCTCGCAATCGTTCGATATAACGATAAATCACTCTAGGAGGCTCGGAAACGCGATATTCACCATTTCCACACGTTCTGCACCGAAAGAAGCTATGGATTCACTTCCCATTCCTCGCAATCGTTCGATATAACGATAAATCACTCTAGGAGGCTCGGAAACGCGATATTCACCTTTTCCACACGTTCTGCATCGAAAGATGCTAAGGATTCACTTTCCAGCCCTCGCAATCCTTCGATGTAACGATAAATCACTCTAGGAGGCTCGGAAACGCGATATTCCCTTTTCCACACGTTCTGCATCGAAATAAGCTAAGGATTCACTTCCCAGCCCTCGCAATCGTTCGATATAACGAAAAATCACTCTAGGAGGCTCGGAAACGCGATATTCACCTTTTCCACACGTTCTGCATCGAAATAAGCTAAGGATTCACGTCCCAGCCCTCGCAATCGTTCGACGTAACGATAAATCGCTTTAGGAGGCTCGGAAACGCGATATTCACCTTTTCCACACGTTCTGCATCGAAATAAGCCATGGATTCACTTCCCAGCCCTCGCAATCGTTCGATATAACGATAAATCACTCTAGGAGGCTCGGAAACGCGATATTCACCTTTTCCACACGCTCTGCATCGAAAGAAGCTAAGGATTCACTTCCCAGCCCTCGCAAACGTTCGATAAACGATAAATCACTCTAGGAGGCTCGGAAAGGATAGATTCGCCTTTTCCACACGTTCTGCATCGAAAGAAGCTAAGGATTCACTTTCCAGCCCTCGCAATCGTTCGATATAACGATAAATCACTCTAGGAGGCTCGGAAAGGATATATTCACCTTTTCCACACGTTCTGCATCGAAAGAAGCTAAGGATTCACTTTCCAGCCCTCGCAATCCTTCGATGTAACGATAAATCACTCTAGGAGGCTCGGAAACGCGATATTCCCTTTTCCACACGTTCTGCATCGAAATAAGCTAAGGATTCACTTCCCAGCCCTCGCAATCGTTCGATATAACGATAAATCACTCTAGGAGGCTCGGAAACGCGATATTCACCTTTTCCACACGTTCTGCATCGAAATAAGCTAAGGATTCACTTCCCAGCCCTCGCAATCGTTCGATATAACGATAAATCACTCTAGGAGGCTCGGAAACGCGATATTCACCTTTTCCACACGTTCTGCATCGAATGAAGTTAAGGATTCACTTTCCAGCCCTCGCAATCGTTCGATATAACGAAAAATCACTCTAGGAGGCTCGGAAACGCGATATTCACCTTTTCCACACGTTCTGGATCGAAATAAGATAAGGATTCACTTCCCAGCCCTCGCAATCGTTCGATATAACGATAAATCACTCTAGGAGGCTCGGAAACGCGATATTCACCTTTTCCACACGCTCTGCATCGAAAGAAGCTAAGGATTCACTTCCCAGACCTCGCAATCGTTCGATATAACGATAAATCACTCTAGGAGGCTCGGAAACGCGATATTCACCTTTTCCACACGTTCTGCATCGAATGAAGTTAAGGATTCACTTTCCAGCCCTCGCAATCGTTCGATATAACGAAAAATCACTCTAGGAGGCTCGGAATCGCGATATTCACGCTTTCCTATCGTTCTATATCGACAGAAGGCAAGGATACACTTCCCAGCCGTCGCAATCGATCGGTGTATCGATAAATCAATCTAGGAGACTCGGAATCGCGATATTCACCCTTTCCAATCGTTCTGTATCGACAGAAGCTAATCATTGACTCCCCAACCCTCGCAATCGTACGTTCTATCGATAAATCACTCTAGGAGGCTCGGAATCGCGGTATTCACCCTTTCCAATCGTTCTGTATCGATAGCAGGTAAGGATTCACTTCCCGGCCCTCGCAATCGTTCCGTGTATCGATAAATCACTCTAGGAGGCTCGGAATCGCGATAATCATCCTTTCCATTCGTTCGGTATCGACAGAAGGTAGCGATACACTTCCCAGCCGTCCAAATCGTTCGGTGGATCGATAAATCACTCTAGGAGGCTCGGAATCGCGATGTTGACCCTTTCCAATCGTACTGTGTCGATAGCAGGGAAGGATTCACTTCCCGGCCCTCGCAATAGTTCGGTGTATCGATGAATCAATCTAGGAGGCTCGGAATCGCGATATTCACCCATTCCAATCGTTCTGTGTCGATAGCAGGTAAGGATTCACTTCCCGGCCCTCGCAATCGTTCGGTGTATCGATGAATCAATCTAGGAGGTTCGGAATCGCGAATATTCACGCTTTCCTATCGTTCTATATAGACAGAAGGTAAGGATACACTTCCCAGCCGTCGCAAGCGATCGGTGTATCGATAAATCAATCTAGGAGACTCGGAATCGCGATATTCACCCTTTCCAATCGTTCTGTATCGACAGAAGCTAATCATTGACTCCCCAACCCTCGCAATCGTACGTTCTATCGATAAATCACTCTAGGAGGCTCGGAATCGCGGTATTCACCCTTTCCAATCGTTCTGTATCGATAGCAGGTAAGGATTCACTTCCCGGCCCTCGCAATCGTTCCGTGTATCGATAAATCACTCTAGGAGGCTCGGAATCGCGATAATCATCCTTTCCATTCGTTCGGTATCGACAGAAGGTAGCGATACACTTCCCAGCCGTCCAAATCGTTCGGTGGATCGATAAATCACTCTAGGAGGCTCGGAATCGCGATGTTGACCCTTTCCAATCGTACTGTGTCGATAGCAGGGAAGGATTCACTTCCCGGCCCTCGCAATAGTTCGGTGTATCGATGAATCAATCTAGGAGGCTCGGAATCGCGATATTCACCCATTCCAATCGTTCTGTGTCGATAGCAGGTAAGGATTCACTTCCCGGCCCTCGCAATCGTTCGGTGTATCGATGAATCAATCTAGGAGGTTCGGAATCGCGAATATTCACGCTTTCCTATCGTTCTATATCGACAGAAGGTAAGGATACACTTCCCAGCCGTCGCAATCGATCGGTGTATCGATAAATCAATCTAGGAGACTCGGAATCGCGATATTCACCCTTTCCAATCGTTCTGTATCGACAGAAGCTAATCATTGACTCCCCAACCCTCGCAATCGTACGTTCTATCGATAAATCACTCTAGGAGGCTCGGAATCGCGATATTCACTCTTTTAATCGTTCGGTATCGACAGACGGTAAGGATTGACTTCCCAGCCCTCGCAATCGTTCGGTGTATATATATATCACTCAAGGAAGTTCGAAATCGGGATATTCACCCTTTCCAATCGTTCTGTGTCGATAGCAGGGAAGGATTCACTTCTCGGCCCTCGCAATCGTTCGGTGTATCGATGAATCAATCTAGGTGGCTCGGAATCGCGATATTCACCCTTTCCAATCGTTCTGTGTCGATAGCAGGTGAGGATTCACTTCCCGGCCCTCTCAATCGTTCGGTGTATCGATAAATCAATCCAGGAGGTTCGGAAACGCGATATTCACCTTTTCCACACGTTCTGCATCGAAATAAGCTAAGGATTCACTTCCCAGCCCTCGCAATCGTTCGATATAACGATAAATCACTCTAGGAGGCACGGAAACGCGATATTCACCTTTTCCACACGCTCTGCATCCAAAGAAGCTAAGGATTCACTTCCCAGCCCTCGCAATCGTTCGATATTACGAAACATCACTCTAGGAGGCTCCGAAACGCGATATTCACCTTTTCCACACGTTCTGCACCGAAGGAAGCTATGGATTCACTTCCCATCCCTCGCAATCGTTCGATATAACGATAAATCACTCTAGGAGGCTCGGAAACGCGATATTCACCTTTTCCACACGTTCTGCATCGATAGAAGCTAAGGATTCACTTTCCAGCCCTCGCAATCCTTCGATGTAACGATAAATCACTCTAGGAGGCTCGGAAACGCGATATTCCCTTTTCCACACGTTCTGCATCGAAATAAGCTAAGGATTCACTTCCCAGCCCTCGCAATCGTTCGATATTACGAAACATCACTCTAGGAGGCTCGGAAACGCGATATTCACCTTTTCCACACGTTCTGCATCGAAATAAGCTAAGGATTCACTTCCCAGCCCTCGCAATCGTTCGACATAACGATAAATCGCTTTAGGAGGCTCGGAAACGCGATATTCACATTTTCCACACGTTATGCATCGAAATAAGCTAAGGATTCACTTTCCAGCCCTCGCAATCCTTCGATGTAACGATAAATCACTCTAGGAGGCTCGGAAACGCGATATTCCCTTTTCCACTCGTTCTGCATCGAAATAAGCTTAGTATTCACTTCCCAGCCCTCGCAATCGTTCGATATAACGAAAAATCACTCTAGGAGGCTCGGAAACGCGATATTCACCTTTTCCACACGTTCTGCATCGAAATAAGCTAAGGATTCACTTCCCAGCCCTCGCAATCGTTCGATATAACGATAAATCACTCTAGGAGGCTCGGAAACGCGATATTCACCTTTTCCACACGTTCTGCATCGAAAGAAGTTAAGGATTCACTTTCCAGCCCTCGCAATCGTTCGATATAACGATAAATCACTCTAGGAGGCTCGGAAAGGATATATTCACCTTTTCCACACGTTCTGCATCGAAAGAAGATAAGGATTCACTTCACAGCCCTCGCAATCGTTCGATATAACGAAAAATCACTCTAGGAGGCTCGGAAACGCGATATTCACCTTTTCCACACGTTCTGCATCGAAATAAGCTAAGGATTCACTTCCCAGCCCTCGCAATAGTTCGATATAACGATAAATCACTCTAGGAGGCTCGGAAACGCGATATTCACCTTTTCCACACGTTCTGCATCGAAATAAGCTAAGGATTCACTTCCCAGCCCTCGCAATCGTTCGATATAACGATATATCACTCTAGGAGGCTCGGAAACGTGATATTCACCTTTTCCACACGTTCTGCACCGAAAGAAGCTATGAATTCACTTTCCAGCCCTCGCAATCGTTCGATATAACGAAAAATCACTCTAGGAGGCTCGGAAACGCGATATTCACCTTTTCCACACGTTCTGCATCGAAATAAGCTAAGGATTCACTTCCCAGCCCTCGCAATCGTTCGATATAACGATAAATCACTCTAGGAGGCTCGGAAACGCGATATTCACCATTTCCACACGTTCTGCACCGAAAGAAGCTATGGATTCACTTCCCATTCCTCGCAATCGTTCGATATAACGATAAATCACTCTAGGAGGCTCGGAAACGCGATATTCACCTTTTCCACACGTTCTGCATCGAAAGATGCTAAGGATTCACTTTCCAGCCCTCGCAATCCTTCGATGTAACGATAAATCACTCTAGGAGGCTCGGAAACGCGATATTCCCTTTTCCACACGTTCTGCATCGAAATAAGCTAAGGATTCACTTCCCAGCCCTCGCAATCGTTCGATATAACGAAAAATCACTCTAGGAGGCTCGGAAACGCGATATTCACCTTTTCCACACGTTCTGCATCGAAATAAGCTAAGGATTCACGTCCCAGCCCTCGCAATCGTTCGACGTAACGATAAATCGCTTTAGGAGGCTCGGAAACGCGATATTCACCTTTTCCACACGTTCTGCATCGAAATAAGCCATGGATTCACTTCCCAGCCCTCGCAATCGTTCGATATAACGATAAATCACTCTAGGAGGCTCGGAAACGCGATATTCACCTTTTCCACACGCTCTGCATCGAAAGAAGCTAAGGATTCACTTCCCAGCCCTCGCAAACGTTCGATAAACGATAAATCACTCTAGGAGGCTCGGAAAGGATAGATTCGCCTTTTCCACACGTTCTGCATCGAAAGAAGCTAAGGATTCACTTTCCAGCCCTCGCAATCGTTCGATATAACGATAAATCACTCTAGGAGGCTCGGAAAGGATATATTCACCTTTTCCACACGTTCTGCATCGAAAGAAGCTAAGGATTCACTTTCCAGCCCTCGCAATCCTTCGATGTAACGATAAATCACTCTAGGAGGCTCGGAAACGCGATATTCCCTTTTCCACACGTTCTGCATCGAAATAAGCTAAGGATTCACTTCCCAGCCCTCGCAATCGTTCGATATAACGATAAATCACTCTAGGAGGCTCGGAAACGCGATATTCACCTTTTCCACACGTTCTGCATCGAAATAAGCTAAGGATTCACTTCCCAGCCCTCGCAATCGTTCGATATAACGATAAATCACTCTAGGAGGCTCGGAAACGCGATATTCACCTTTTCCACACGTTCTGCATCGAATGAAGTTAAGGATTCACTTTCCAGCCCTCGCAATCGTTCGATATAACGAAAAATCACTCTAGGAGGCTCGGAAACGCGATATTCACCTTTTCCACACGTTCTGGATCGAAATAAGATAAGGATTCACTTCCCAGCCCTCGCAATCGTTCGATATAACGATAAATCACTCTAGGAGGCTCGGAAACGCGATATTCACCTTTTCCACACGCTCTGCATCGAAAGAAGCTAAGGATTCACTTCCCAGACCTCGCAATCGTTCGATATAACGATAAATCACTCTAGGAGGCTCGGAAACGCGATATTCACCTTTTCCACACGTTCTGCATCGAATGAAGTTAAGGATTCACTTTCCAGCCCTCGCAATCGTTCGATATAACGAAAAATCACTCTAGGAGGCTCGGAATCGCGATATTCACGCTTTCCTATCGTTCTATATCGACAGAAGGCAAGGATACACTTCCCAGCCGTCGCAAACGATCGGTGTATCGATAAATCAATCTAGGAGACTCGGAATCGCGATATTCACCCTTTCCAATCGTTCTGTATCGACAGAAGCTAATCATTGACTCCCCAACCCTCGCAATCGTACGTTCTATCGATAAATCACTCTAGGAGGCTCGGAATCGCGGTATTCACCCTTTCCAATCGTTCTGTATCGATAGCAGGTAAGGATTCACTTCCCGGCCCTCGCAATCGTTCCGTGTATCGATAAATCACTCTAGGAGGCTCGGAATCGCGATAATCATCCTTTCCATTCGTTCGGTATCGACAGAAGGTAGCGATACACTTCCCAGCCGTCCAAATCGTTCGGTGGATCGATAAATCACTCTAGGAGGCTCGGAATCGCGATGTTGACCCTTTCCAATCGTACTGTGTCGATAGCAGGGAAGGATTCACTTCCCGGCCCTCGCAATAGTTCGGTGTATCGATGAATCAATCTAGGAGGCTCGGAATCGCGATATTCACCCATTCCAATCGTTCTGTGTCGATAGCAGGTAAGGATTCACTTCCCGGCCCTCGCAATCGTTCGGTGTATCGATGAATCAATCTAGGAGGTTCGGAATCGCGAATATTCACGCTTTCCTATCGTTCTATATAGACAGAAGGTAAGGATACACTTCCCAGCCGTCGCAAGCGATCGGTGTATCGATAAATCAATCTAGGAGACTCGGAATCGCGATATTCACCCTTTCCAATCGTTCTGTAGCGACAGAAGCTAATCATTGACTCCCCAACCCTCGCAATCGTACGTTCTATCGATAAATCACTCTAGGAGGCTCGGAATCGCGATATTCACCCTTTCCAGTCGTTCTGTGTCGATAGCAGGTAAGGATTCACTTCCCGGCCCTCGCAATCGTTCGGTGTATCGCTAAATCAATCTAGGAGGTTCGGAATCGCGACATTCACGCTTTCCTATCGTTCTGTATCGACAGATGGTAAGGATACACTTCTCAGCCGTCGCAATCGTTCGGTGGATCGATAAATGACTCTAGGAGGCTCGGAATCGCGATATTCACTCTTTTAATCGTTCGGTATCGACAGACGGTAAGGATTGACTTCCCAGCCCTCGCAATCGTTCGGTGTATATATATATCACTCAAGGAAGTTCGAAATCGGGATATTCACCCTTTCCAATCGTTCTGTGTCGATAGCAGGGAAGGATTCACTTCTCGGCCCTCGCAATCGTTCGGTGTATCGATAAATCAATCCAGGAGGTTCGGAAACGCGATATTCACCTTTTCCACACGTTCTGCATCGAAATAAGCTAAGGATTCACTTCCCAGCCCTCGCAATCGTTCGATATAACGATAAATCACTCTAGGAGGCACGGAAACGCGATATTCACCTTTTCCACACGCTCTGCATCCAAAGAAGCTAAGGATTCACTTCCCAGCCCTCGCAATCGTTCGATATAACGATAAATCACTCTAGGAGGCTCGGAAAGGCTATATTCGCCTTTTCCACACGTTCTGCATCGAAAGAAGCTAAGGATTCACTTCCCAGCCCTCGCAATCGTTCGATATAACGAAAAATCACTCTAGGAGGCTCGGAAACGCGATATTCACCTTTTCCACACGTTCTGCATCGAAATAAGCTAAGGATTCACTTCTCAGCCCTCGCAATCGTTCGATATAACGATAAATCACTCTAGGAGGCTCGGAAACGCGATATTCACCTTTTCCACACGTTCTGCACCGAAGGAAGCTATGGATTCACTTCCCATCCCTCGCAATCGTTCGATATAACGATAAATCACTCTAGGAGGCTCGGAAACGCGATATTCACCTTTTCCACACGTTCTGCATCGATAGAAGCTAAGGATTCACTTTCCAGCCCTCGCAATCCTTCGATGTAACGATAAATCACTCTAGGAGGCTCGGAAACGCGATATTCCCTTTTCCACACGTTCTGCATCGAAATAAGCTAAGGATTCACTTCCCAGCCCTCGCAATCGTTCGATATTACGAAACATCACTCTAGGAGGCTCGGAAACGCGATATTCACCTTTTCCACACGTTCTGCATCGAAATAAGCTAAGGATTCACTTCCCAGCCCTCGCAATCGTTCGACATAACGATAAATCGCTTTAGGAGGCTCGGAAACGCGATATTCACCTTTTCCACACGTTATGCATCGAAATAAGCTAAGGATTCACTTTCCAGCCCTCGCAATCCTTCGATGTAACGATAAATCACTCTAGGAGGCTCGGAAACGCGATATTCCCTTTTCCACTCGTTCTGCATCGAAATAAGCTTAGTATTCACTTCCCAGCCCTCGCAATCGTTCGATATAACGAAAAATCACTCTAGGAGGCTCGGAAACGCGATATTCACCTTTTCCACACGTTCTGCATCGAAATAAGCTAAGGATTCACTTCCCAGCCCTCGCAATCGTTCGATATAACGATAAATCACTCTAGGAGGCTCGGAAACGCGATATTCACCTTTTCCACACGTTCTGCATCGAAAGAAGTTAAGGATTCACTTTCCAGCCCTCGCAATCGTTCGATATAACGATAAATCACTCTAGGAGGCTCGGAAAGGATATATTCACCTTTTCCACACGTTCTGCATCGAAAGAAGATAAGGATTCACTTCACAGCCCTCGCAATCGTTCGATATAACGTAAAATCACTCTAGGAGGCTCGGAAACGCGATATTCACCTTTTCCACACGTTCTGCATCGAAATAAGCTAAGGATTCACTTCCCAGCCCTCGCAATAGTTCGATATAACGATAAATCACTCTAGGAGGCTCGGAAACGCGATATTCACCTTTTCCACACGTTCTGCATCGAAATAAGCTAAGGATTCACTTCCCAGCCCTCGCAATCGTTCGATATAACGATAAATCACTCTAGGAGGCTCGGAAACGTGATATTCACCTTTTCCACACGTTCTGCACCGAAAGAAGCTATGAATTCACTTCCCAGCCCTCGCAATCGTTCGATATAACGAAAAATCACTCTAGGAGGCTCGGAAACGCGATATTCACCTTTTCCACACGTTCTGCATCGAAATAAGCTAAGGATTCACTTCCCAGCCCTCGCAATCGTTCGATATAACGATAAATCACTCTAGGAGGCTCGGAAACGCGATATTCACCATTTCCACACGTTCTGCACCGAAAGAAGCTATGGATTCACTTCCCATTCCTCGCAATCGTTCGATATAACGATAAATCACTCTAGGAGGCTCGGAAACGCGATATTCACCTTTTCCACACGTTCTGCATCGAAAGAAGCTAAGGATTCACTTTCCAGCCCTCGCAATCTTTCGATGTAACGATAAATCACTCTAGGAGGCTCGGAAACGCGATATTCCCTTTTCCACACGTTCTGCATCGAAATAAGCTAAGGATTCACTTCCCAGCCCTCGCAATCGTTCGATATAACGAAAAATCACTCTAGGAGGCTCGGAAACGCGATATTCACCTTTTCCACACGTTCTGCATCGAAATAAGCTAAGGATTCACTTCCCAGCCCTCGCAATCGTTCGATATAACGATAAATCACTCTAGGAGGCTCGGAAAGGATATATTCACCTTTTCCACACGTTCTGCATCGAAAGAAGATAAGGATTCACTTCACAGCCCTCGCAATCGTTCGATATAACGAAAAATCACTCTAGGAGGCTCGGAAACGCGATATTCACCTTTTCCACACGTTCTGCATCGAAATAAGCTAAGGATTCACTTCCCAGCCCTCGCAATCGTTCGATATAACGATAAATCACTCTAGGAGGCTCGGAAACGCGATATTCACCTTTTCCACACGTTCTGCATCGAAATAAGCTAAGGATTCACTTCCCAGCCCTCGCAATCGTTCGATATAACGATAAATCACTCTAGGAGGCTCGGAAACGTGATATTCACCTTTTCCACACGTTCTGCACCGAAAGAAGCTATGAATTCACTTTCCAGCCCTCGCAATCGTTCGATATAACGAAAAATCACTCTAGGAGGCTCGGAAACACGATATTCACCTTTTCCACACGTTCTGCATCGAAATAAGCTAAGGATTCACTTCCCAGCCCTCGCAATCGTTCGATATAACGATAAATCACTCTAGGAGGCTCGGAAACGCGATATTCACCTTTTCCACACGTTCTGCATCGAAATAAGCTAAGGATTCACTTCCCAGCCCTCGCAATCGTTCGATATAACGATAAATCACTCTAGGAGGCTCGGAAACGCGATATTCACCTTTTCCACACGTTCTGCATCGAAAGAAGTTAAGGATTCACTTTCCAGCCCTCGCAATCGTTCGATATAACGATAAATCACTCTAGGAGGCTCGGAAAGGATATATTCACCTTTTCCACACGTTCTGCATCGAAAGAAGATAAGGATTCACTTCACAGCCCTCGCAATCGTTCGATATAACGAAAAATCACTCTAGGAGGCTCGGAAACGCGATATTCACCTTTTCCACACGTTCTGCATCGAAATAAGCTAAGGATTCACTTCCCAGCCCTCGCAATCGTTCGATATAACGATAAATCACTCTAGGAGGCTCGGAAACGCGATATTCACCTTTTCCACACGTTCTGCATCGAAATAAGCTAAGGATTCACTTCCCAGCCCTCGCAATCGTTCGATATAACGATAAATCACTCTAGGAGGCTCGGAAACGTGATATTCACCTTTTCCACACGTTCTGCACCGAAAGAAGCTATGAATTCACTTTCCAGCCCTCGCAATCGTTCGATATAACGAAAAATCACTCTAGGAGGCTCGGAAACACGATATTCACCTTTTCCACACGTTCTGCATCGAAATAAGCTAAGGATTCACTTCCCAGACCTCGCAATCGTTCGATATAACGATAAATCACTCTAGGAGGCTCGGAAACGCGATATTCACCATTTCCACACGTTCTGCACCGAAAGAAGCTATGGATTCACTTCCCATTCCTCGCAATCGTTCGATATAACGATAAATCACTCTAGGAGGCTCGGAAACGCGATATTCACCTTTTCCACACGTTCTGCATCGAAAGAAGCTAAGGATTCACTTTCCAGCCCTCGCAATCCTTCGATGTAACGATAAATCACTCTAGGAGGCTCGGAAACGCGATATTCCCTTTTCCACACGTTCTGCATCGAAATAAGCTAAGGATTCACTTCCCAGCCCTCGCAATCGTTCGATATAACGAAAAATCACTCTAGGAGGCTCGGAAACGCGATATTCACCTTTTCCACACGTTCTGCATCGAAATAAGCTAAGGATTCACTTCCCAGCCCTCGCAATCGTTCGACATAACGATAAATCGCTTTAGGAGGCTCGGAAACGCGATATTCACCTTTTCCACACGTTATGCATCGAAATAAGCTAAGGATTCACTTTCCAGCCCTCGCAATCCTTCGATGTAACGATAAATCACTCTAGGAGGCTCGGAAACGCGATATTCCCTTTTCCACTCGTTCTGCATCGAAATAAGCTTAGTATTCACTTCCCAGCCCTCGCAATCGTTCGATATAACGAAAAATCACTCTAGGAGGCTCGGAAACGCGATATTCACCTTTTCCACACGTTCTGCATCGAAATAAGCTAAGGATTCACTTCCCAGCCCTCGCAATCGTTCGATATAACGATAAATCACTCTAGGAGGCTCGGAAAGGATATATTCACCTTTTCCACACGTTCTGCATCGAAAGAAGATAAGGATTCACTTCACAGCCCTCGCAATCGTTCGATATAACGAAAAATCACTCTAGGAGGCTCGGAAACGCGATATTCACCTTTTCCACACGTTCTGCATCGAAATAAGCTAAGGATTCACTTCCCAGCCCTCGCAATCGTTCGATATAACGATAAATCACTCTAGGAGGCTCGGAAACGCGATATTCACCTTTTCCACACGTTCTGCATCGAAATAAGCTAAGGATTCACTTCCCAGCCCTCGCAATCGTTCGATATAACGATAAATCACTCTAGGAGGCTCGGAAACGTGATATTCACCTTTTCCACACGTTCTGCACCGAAAGAAGCTATGAATTCACTTTCCAGCCCTCGCAATCGTTCGATATAACGAAAAATCACTCTAGGAGGCTCGGAAACACGATATTCACCTTTTCCACACGTTCTGCATCGAAATAAGCTAAGGATTCACTTCCCAGCCCTCGCAATCGTTCGATATAACGATAAATCACTCTAGGAGGCTCGGAAACGCGATATTCACCTTTTCCACACGTTCTGCATCGAAATAAGCTAAGGATTCACTTCCCAGCCCTCGCAATCGTTCGATATAACGATAAATCACTCTAGGAGGCTCGGAAACGCGATATTCACCTTTTCCACACGTTCTGCATCGAAAGAAGTTAAGGATTCACTTTCCAGCCCTCGCAATCGTTCGATATAACGATAAATCACTCTAGGAGGCTCGGAAAGGATATATTCACCTTTTCCACACGTTCTGCATCGAAAGAAGATAAGGATTCACTTCACAGCCCTCGCAATCGTTCGATATAACGAAAAATCACTCTAGGAGGCTCGGAAACGCGATATTCACCTTTTCCACACGTTCTGCATCGAAATAAGCTAAGGATTCACTTCCCAGCCCTCGCAATCGTTCGATATAACGATAAATCACTCTAGGAGGCTCGGAAACGCGATATTCACCTTTTCCACACGTTCTGCATCGAAATAAGCTAAGGATTCACTTCCCAGCCCTCGCAATCGTTCGATATAACGATAAATCGCTCTAGGAGGCTCGGAAACGTGATATTCACCTTTTCCACACGTTCTGCACCGAAAGAAGCTATGAATTCACTTTCCAGCCCTCGCAATCGTTCGATATAACGAAAAATCACTCTAGGAGGCTCGGAAACACGATATTCACCTTTTCCACACGTTCTGCATCGAAATAAGCTAAGGATTCACTTCCCAGACCTCGCAATCGTTCGATATAACGATAAATCACTCTAGGAGGCTCGGAAACGCGATATTCACCATTTCCACACGTTCTGCACCGAAAGAAGCTATGGATTCACTTCCCATTCCTCGCAATCGTTCGATATAACGATAAATCACTCTAGGAGGCTCGGAAACGCGATATTCACCTTTTCCACACGTTCTGCATCGAAAGAAGCTAAGGATTCACTTTCCAGCCCTCGCAATCCTTCGATGTAACGATAAATCACTCTAGGAGGCTCGGAAACGCGATATTCCCTTTTCCACACGTTCTGCATCGAAATAAGCTAAGGATTCACTTCCCAGCCCTCGCAATCGTTCGATATAACGAAAAATCACTCTAGGAGGCTCGGAAACGCGATATTCACCTTTTCCACACGTTCTGCATCGAAATAAGCTAAGGATTCACTTCCCAGCCCTCGCAATCGTTCGACATAACGATAAATCGCTTTAGGAGGCTCGGAAACGCGATATTCACCTTTTCCACACGTTATGCATCGAAATAAGCTAAGGATTCACTTTCCAGCCCTCGCAATCCTTCGATGTAACGATAAATCACTCTAGGAGGCTCGGAAACGCGATATTCCCTTTTCCACTCGTTCTGCATCGAAATAAGCTTAGTATTCACTTCCCAGCCCTCGCAATCGTTCGATATAACGATAAATCACTCTAGGAGGCTCGGAAACGCGATATTCACCTTTTCCACACGTTCTGCATCGAAATAAGCTAAGGATTCACTTCCCAGCCCTCGCAATCGTTCGATATAACGATAAATCACTCTAGGAGGCTCGGAAACGCGATATTCACCTTTTCCACACGTTCTGCATCGAAAGAAGTTAAGGATTCACTTTCCAGCCCTCGCAATCGTTCGATATAACGATAAATCACTCTAGGAGGCTCGGAAAGGATATATTCACCTTTTCCACACGTTCTGCATCGAAAGAAGATAAGGATTCACTTCACAGCCCTCGCAATCGTTCGATATAACGAAAAATCACTCTAGGAGGCTCGGAAACGCGATATTCACCTTTTCCACACGTTCTGCATCGAAATAAGCTAAGGATTCACTTCCCAGCCCTCGCAATCGTTCGATATAACGATAAATCACTCTAGGAGGCTCGGAAACGCGATATTCACCTTTTCCACACGTTCTGCATCGAAATAAGCTAAGGATTCACTTCCCAGCCCTCGCAATCGTTCGATATAACGATAAATCACTCTAGGAGGCTCGGAAACGTGATATTCACCTTTTCCACACGTTCTGCACCGAAAGAAGCTATGAATTCACTTTCCAGCCCTCGCAATCGTTCGATATAACGAAAAATCACTCTAGGAGGCTCGGAAACGCGATATTCACCTTTTCCACACGTTCTGCATCGAAATAAGCTAAGGATTCACTTCCCAGCCCTCGCAATCGTTCGATATAACGATAAATCACTCTAGGAGGCTCGGAAACGCGATATTCACCATTTCCACACGTTCTGCACCGAAAGAAGCTATGGATTCACTTCCCATTCCTCGCAATCGTTCGATATAACGATAAATCACTCTAGGAGGCTCGGAAACGCGATATTCACCTTTTCCACACGTTCTGCATCGAAATAAGCTAAGGATTCACTTCCCAGCCCTCGCAATCGTTCGATATAACGATAAATCACTCTAGGAGGCTCGGAAACGTGATATTCACCTTTTCCACACGTTCTGCACCGAAAGAAGCTATGAATTCACTTTCCAGCCCTCGCAATCGTTCGATATAACGAAAAATCACTCTAGGAGGCTCGGAAACGCGATATTCACCTTTTCCACACGTTCTGCATCGAAATAAGCTAAGGATTCACTTCCCAGCCCTCGCAATCGTTCGATATAACGATAAATCACTCTAGGAGGCTCGGAAACGCGATATTCACCATTTCCACACGTTCTGCACCGAAAGAAGCTATGGATTCACTTCCCATTCCTCGCAATCGTTCGATATAACGATAAATCACTCTAGGAGGCTCGGAAACGCGATATTCACCTTTTCCACACGTTCTGCATCGAAATAAGCTAAGGATTCACTTCCCAGCCCTCGCAATCGTTCGATATAACGATAAATCACTCTAGGAGGCTCGGAAACGCGATATTCACCATTTCCACACGTTCTGCACCGAAAGAAGCTATGGATTCACTTCCCATTCCTCGCAATCGTTCGATATAACGATAAATCACTCTAGGAGGCTCGGAAACGCGATATTCACCTTTTCCACACGTTCTGCATCGAAATAAGCTAAGGATTCACTTCCCAGCCCTCGCAATCGTTCGATATAACGATAAATCACTCTAGGAGGCTCGGAAACGCGATATTCACCATTTCCACACGTTCTGCACCGAAAGAAGCTATGGATTCACTTCCCATTCCTCGCAATCGTTCGATATAACGATAAATCACTCTAGGAGGCTCGGAAACGCGATATTCACCTTTTCCACACGTTCTGCATCGAAATAAGCTAAGGATTCACTTCCCAGCCCTCGCAATCGTTCGATATAACGATAAATCACTCTAGGAGGCTCGGAAACGTGATATTCACCTTTTCCACACGTTCTGCACCGAAAGAAGCTATGAATTCACTTTCCAGCCCTCGCAATCGTTCGATATAACGAAAAATCACTCTAGGAGGCTCGGAAACGCGATATTCACCTTTTCCACACGTTCTGCATCGAAATAAGCTAAGGATTCACTTCCCAGCCCTCGCAATCGTTCGATATAACGATAAATCACTCTAGGAGGCTCGGAAACGCGATATTCACCATTTCCACACGTTCTGCACCGAAAGAAGCTATGGATTCACTTCCCATTCCTCGCAATCGTTCGATATAACGATAAATCACTCTAGGAGGCTCGGAAACGCGATATTCACCTTTTCCACACGTTCTGCAGCGAAAGAAGCTAAGGATTCACTTCCCAGCCCTCGCAATCGTTCGATGTAACGATAAATCACTCTAGGAGGCTCGGAAACGCGATATTCACCTTTTCCACACGTTCTGCATCGAAATAAGCTAAGGATTCACTTCCCAGCCCTCGCAATCGTTCGATATAACGATAAATCACTCTAGGAGGCTCGGAAACGTGATATTCACCTTTTCCACACGTTCTGCACCGAAAGAAGCTATGAATTCACTTTCCAGCCCTCGCAATCGTTCGATATAACGAAAAATCACTCTAGGAGGCTCGGAAACGCGATATTCACCTTTTCCACACGTTCTGCATCGAAATAAGCTAAGGATTCACTTCCCAGCCCTCGCAATCGTTCGATATAACGATAAATCACTCTAGGAGGCTCGGAAACGCGATATTCACCATTTCCACACGTTCTGCACCGAAAGAAGCTATGGATTCACTTCCCATTCCTCGCAATCGTTCGATATAACGATAAATCACTCTAGGAGGCTCGGAAACGCGATATTCACCTTTTCCACACGTTCTGCATCGAAAGAAGCTAAGGATTCACTTTCCAGCCCTCGCAATCCTTCGATGTAACGATAAATCACTCTAGGAGGCTCGGAAACGCGATATTCCCTTTTCCACACGTTCTGCATCGAAATAAGCTAAGGATTCACTTCCCAGCCCTCGCAATCGTTCGATATAACGAAAAATCACTCTAGGAGGCTCGGAAACGCGATATTCACCTTTTCCACACGTTCTGCATCGAAATAAGCTAAGGATTCACTTCCCAGCCCTCGCAATCGTTCGACATAACGATAAATCGCTTTAGGAGGCTCGGAAACGCGATATTCACCTTTTCCACACGTTATGCATCGAAATAAGCTAAGGATTCACTTTCCAGCCCTCGCAATCCTTCGATGTAACGATAAATCACTCTAGGAGGCTCGGAAACGCGATATTCCCTTTTCCACTCGTTCTGCATCGAAATAAGCTTAGTATTCACTTCCCAGCCCTCGCAATCGTTCGATATAACGAAAAATCACTCTAGGAGGCTCGGAAACGCGATATTCACCTTTTCCACACGTTCTGCATCGAAATAAGCTAAGGATTCACTTCCCAGCCCTCGCAATCGTTCGATATAACGATAAATCACTCTAGGAGGCTCGGAAAGGATATATTCACCTTTTCCACACGTTCTGCATCGAAAGAAGATAAGGATTCACTTCACAGCCCTCGCAATCGTTCGATATAACGAAAAATCACTCTAGGAGGCTCGGAAACGCGATATTCACCTTTTCCACACGTTCTGCATCGAAATAAGCTAAGGATTCACTTCCCAGCCCTCGCAATCGTTCGATATAACGATAAATCACTCTAGGAGGCTCGGAAACGCGATATTCACCTTTTCCACACGTTCTGCATCGAAATAAGCTAAGGATTCACTTCCCAGCCCTCGCAATCGTTCGATATAACGATAAATCACTCTAGGAGGCTCGGAAACGTGATATTCACCTTTTCCACACGTTCTGCACCGAAAGAAGCTATGAATTCACTTTCCAGCCCTCGCAATCGTTCGATATAACGAAAAATCACTCTAGGAGGCTCGGAAACACGATATTCACCTTTTCCACACGTTCTGCATCGAAATAAGCTAAGGATTCACTTCCCAGCCCTCGCAATCGTTCGATATAACGATAAATCACTCTAGGAGGCTCGGAAACGCGATATTCACCTTTTCCACACGTTCTGCATCGAAATAAGCTAAGGATTCACTTCCCAGCCCTCGCAATCGTTCGATATAACGATAAATCACTCTAGGAGGCTCGGAAACGCGATATTCACCTTTTCCACACGTTCTGCATCGAAAGAAGTTAAGGATTCACTTTCCAGCCCTCGCAATCGTTCGATATAACGATAAATCACTCTAGGAGGCTCGGAAAGGATATATTCACCTTTTCCACACGTTCTGCATCGAAAGAAGATAAGGATTCACTTCACAGCCCTCGCAATCGTTCGATATAACGAAAAATCACTCTAGGAGGCTCGGAAACGCGATATTCACCTTTTCCACACGTTCTGCATCGAAATAAGCTAAGGATTCACTTCCCAGCCCTCGCAATCGTTCGATATAACGATAAATCACTCTAGGAGGCTCGGAAACGTGATATTCACCTTTTCCACACGTTCTGCACCGAAAGAAGCTATGAATTCACTTTCCAGCCCTCGCAATCGTTCGATATAACGAAAAATCACTCTAGGAGGCTCGGAAACACGATATTCACCTTTTCCACACGTTCTGCATCGAAATAAGCTAAGGATTCACTTCCCAGACCTCGCAATCGTTCGATATAACGATAAATCACTCTAGGAGGCTCGGAAACGCGATATTCACCATTTCCACACGTTCTGCACCGAAAGAAGCTATGGATTCACTTCCCATTCCTCGCAATCGTTCGATATAACGATAAATCACTCTAGGAGGCTCGGAAACGCGATATTCACCTTTTCCACACGTTCTGCATCGAAAGAAGCTAAGGATTCACTTTCCAGCCCTCGCAATCCTTCGATGTAACGATAAATCACTCTAGGAGGCTCGGAAACGCGATATTCCCTTTTCCACACGTTCTGCATCGAAATAAGCTAAGGATTCACTTCCCAGCCCTCGCAATCGTTCGATATAACGAAAAATCACTCTAGGAGGCTCGGAAACGCGATATTCACCTTTTCCACACGTTCTGCATCGAAATAAGCTAAGGATTCACTTCCCAGCCCTCGCAATCGTTCGACATAACGATAAATCGCTTTAGGAGGCTCGGAAACGCGATATTCACCTTTTCCACACGTTATGCATCGAAATAAGCTAAGGATTCACTTTCCAGCCCTCGCAATCCTTCGATGTAACGATAAATCACTCTAGGAGGCTCGGAAACGCGATATTCCCTTTTCCACTCGTTCTGCATCGAAATAAGCTTAGTATTCACTTCCCAGCCCTCGCAATCGTTCGATATAACGAAAAATCACTCTAGGAGGCTCGGAAACGCGATATTCACCTTTTCCACACGTTCTGCATCGAAATAAGCTAAGGATTCACTTCCCAGCCCTCGCAATCGTTCGATATAACGATAAATCACTCTAGGAGGCTCGGAAACGCGATATTCACCTTTTCCACACGTTCTGCATCGAAAGAAGTTAAGGATTCACTTTCCAGCCCTCGCAATCGTTCGATATAACGATAAATCACTCTAGGAGGCTCGGAAAGGATATATTCACCTTTTCCACACGTTCTGCATCGAAAGAAGATAAGGATTCACTTCACAGCCCTCGCAATCGTTCGATATAACGAAAAATCACTCTAGGAGGCTCGGAAACGCGATATTCACCTTTTCCACACGTTCTGCATCGAAATAAGCTAAGGATTCACTTCCCAGCCCTCGCAATCGTTCGATATAACGATAAATCACTCTAGGAGGCTCGGAAACGCGATATTCACCTTTTCCACACGTTCTGCATCGAAATAAGCTAAGGATTCACTTCCCAGCCCTCGCAATCGTTCGATATAACGATAAATCACTCTAGGAGGCTCGGAAACGTGATATTCACCTTTTCCACACGTTCTGCACCGAAAGAAGCTATGAATTCACTTTCCAGCCCTCGCAATCGTTCGATATAACGAAAAATCACTCTAGGAGGCTCGGAAACGCGATATTCACCTTTTCCACACGTTCTGCATCGAAATAAGCTAAGGATTCACTTCCCAGCCCTCGCAATCGTTCGATATAACGATAAATCACTCTAGGAGGCTCGGAAACGCGATATTCACCATTTCCACACGTTCTGCACCGAAAGAAGCTATGGATTCACTTCCCATTCCTCGCAATCGTTCGATATAACGATAAATCACTCTAGGAGGCTCGGAAACGCGATATTCACCTTTTCCACACGTTCTGCATCGAAAGAAGCTAAGGATTCACTTTCCAGCCCTCGCAATCCTTCGATGTAACGATAAATCACTCTAGGAGGCTCGGAAACGCGATATTCCCTTTTCCACACGTTCTGCATCGAAATAAGCTAAGGATTCACTTCCCAGCCCTCGCAATCGTTCGATATAACGAAAAATCACTCTAGGAGGCTCGGAAACGCGATATTCACCTTTTCCACACGTTATGCATCGAAATAAGCTAAGGATTCACTTTCCAGCCCTCGCAATCCTTCGATGTAACGATAAATCACTCTAGGAGGCTCGGAAACGCGATATTCCCTTTTCCACTCGTTCTGCATCGAAATAAGCTTAGTATTCACTTCCCAGCCCTCGCAATCGTTCGATATAACGAAAAATCACTCTAGGAGGCTCGGAAACGCGATATTCACCTTTTCCACACGTTCT
Source organism: Nomada lathburiana (assembly GCA_963667235.1). Classification (NCBI taxonomy): domain Eukaryota; kingdom Metazoa; phylum Arthropoda; class Insecta; order Hymenoptera; family Apidae; genus Nomada; species Nomada lathburiana. Next base: position 514,636 of record OY763897.1, on the reverse strand, counting down.
GCATCGAAATAAGCTAAGGATTCACTTCCCAGCCCTCGCAATCGTTCGATATAACGATAAATCACTCTAGGAGGCTCGGAAACGCGATATTCACCATTTCCACACGTTCTGCACCGAAAGAAGCTATGGATTCACTTCCCATTCCTCGCAATCGTTCGATATAACGATAAATCACTCTAGGAGGCTCGGAAACGCGATATTCACCTTTTCCACACGTTCTGCAGCGAAAGAAGCTAAGGATTCACTTCCCAGCCCTCGCAATCGTTCGATATAACGATAAATCACTCTAGGAGGCTCGGAAACGCGATATTCACCTTTTCCACACGTTCTGCATCGAAATAAGCTAAGGATTCACTTCCCAGCCCTCGCAATCGTTCGATATAACGATAAATCACTCTAGGAGGCTCGGAAACGTGATATTCACCTTTTCCACACGTTCTGCACCGAAAGAAGCTATGAATTCACTTTCCAGCCCTCGCAATCGTTCGATATAACGAAAAATCACTCTAGGAGGCTCGGAAACGCGATATTCACCTTTTCCACACGTTCTGCATCGAAATAAGCTAAGGATTCACTTCCCAGCCCTCGCAATCGTTCGATATAACGATAAATCACTCTAGGAGGCTCGGAAACGCGATATTCACCATTTCCACACGTTCTGCACCGAAAGAAGCTATGGATTCACTTCCCATTCCTCGCAATCGTTCGATATAACGATAAATCACTCTAGGAGGCTCGGAAACGCGATATTCACCTTTTCCACACGTTCTGCATCGAAAGAAGCTAAGGATTCACTTTCCAGCCCTCGCAATCCTTCGATGTAACGATAAATCACTCTAGGAGGCTCGGAAACGCGATATTCCCTTTTCCACACGTTCTGCATCGAAATAAGCTAAGGATTCACTTCCCAGCCCTCGCAATCGTTCGATATAACGAAAAATCACTCTAGGAGGCTCGGAAACGCGATATTCACCTTTTCCACACGTTCTGCATCGAAATAAGCTAAGGATTCACTTCCCAGCCCTCGCAATCGTTCGACATAACGATAAATCGCTTTAGGAGGCTCGGAAACGCGATATTCACCTTTTCCACACGTTATGCATCGAAATAAGCTAAGGATTCACTTTCCAGCCCTCGCAATCCTTCGATGTAACGATAAATCACTCTAGGAGGCTCGGAAACGCGATATTCCCTTTTCCACTCGTTCTGCATCGAAATAAGCTAAGGATTCACTTCCCAGCCCTCGCAATCGTTCGATATAACGATAAATCACTCTAGGAGGCTCGGAAAGGATATATTCACCTTTTCCACACGTTCTGCATCGAAAGAAGATAAGGATTCACTTCACAGCCCTCGCAATCGTTCGATATAACGAAAAATCACTCTAGGAGGCTCGGAAACGCGATATTCACCTTTTCCACACGTTCTGCATCGAAATAAGCTAAGGATTCACTTCCCAGCCCTCGCAATCGTTCGATATAACGATAAATCACTCTAGGAGGCTCGGAAACGCGATATTCACCTTTTCCACACGTTCTGCATCGAAATAAGCTAAGGATTCACTTCCCAGCCCTCGCAATCGTTCGATATAACGATAAATCACTCTAGGAGGCTCGGAAACGTGATATTCACCTTTTCCACACGTTCTGCACCGAAAGAAGCTATGAATTCACTTTCCAGCCCTCGCAATCGTTCGATATAACGAAAAATCACTCTAGGAGGCTCGGAAACACGATATTCACCTTTTCCACACGTTCTGCATCGAAATAAGCTAAGGATTCACTTCCCAGCCCTCGCAATCGTTCGATATAACGATAAATCACTCTAGGAGGCTCGGAAACGCGATATTCACCTTTTCCACACGTTCTGCATCGAAATAAGCTAAGGATTCACTTCCCAGCCCTCGCAATCGTTCGATATAACGATAAATCACTCTAGGAGGCTCGGAAACGCGATATTCACCTTTTCCACACGTTCTGCATCGAAAGAAGTTAAGGATTCACTTTCCAGCCCTCGCAATCGTTCGATATAACGATAAATCACTCTAGGAGGCTCGGAAAGGATATATTCACCTTTTCCACACGTTCTGCATCGAAAGAAGATAAGGATTCACTTCACAGCCCTCGCAATCGTTCGATATAACGAAAAATCACTCTAGGAGGCTCGGAAACGCGATATTCACCTTTTCCACACGTTCTGCATCGAAATAAGCTAAGGATTCACTTCCCAGCCCTCGCAATCGTTCGATATAACGATAAATCACTCTAGGAGGCTCGGAAACGCGATATTCACCTTTTCCACACGTTCTGCATCGAAATAAGCTAAGGATTCACTTCCCAGCCCTCGCAATCGTTCGATATAACGATAAATCACTCTAGGAGGCTCGGAAACGTGATATTCACCTTTTCCACACGTTCTGCACCGAAAGAAGCTATGAATTCACTTTCCAGCCCTCGCAATCGTTCGATATAACGAAAAATCACTCTAGGAGGCTCGGAAACACGATATTCACCTTTTCCACACGTTCTGCATCGAAATAAGCTAAGGATTCACTTCCCAGACCTCGCAATCGTTCGATATAACGATAAATCACTCTAGGAGGCTCGGAAACGCGATATTCACCATTTCCACACGTTCTGCACCGAAAGAAGCTATGGATTCACTTCCCATTCCTCGCAATCGTTCGATATAACGATAAATCACTCTAGGAGGCTCGGAAACGCGATATTCACCTTTTCCACACGTTCTGCATCGAAAGAAGCTAAGGATTCACTTTCCAGCCCTCGCAATCCTTCGATGTAACGATAAATCACTCTAGGAGGCTCGGAAACGCGATATTCCCTTTTCCACACGTTCTGCATCGAAATAAGCTAAGGATTCACTTCCCAGCCCTCGCAATCGTTCGATATAACGAAAAATCACTCTAGGAGGCTCGGAAACGCGATATTCACCTTTTCCACACGTTCTGCATCGAAATAAGCTAAGGATTCACTTCCCAGCCCTCGCAATCGTTCGACATAACGATAAATCGCTTTAGGAGGCTCGGAAACGCGATATTCACCTTTTCCACACGTTATGCATCGAAATAAGCTAAGGATTCACTTTCCAGCCCTCGCAATCCTTCGATGTAACGATAAATCACTCTAGGAGGCTCGGAAACGCGATATTCCCTTTTCCACTCGTTCTGCATCGAAATAAGCTTAGTATTCACTTCCCAGCCCTCGCAATCGTTCGATATAACGAAAAATCACTCTAGGAGGCTCGGAAACGCGATATTCACCTTTTCCACACGTTCTGCATCGAAATAAGCTAAGGATTCACTTCCCAGCCCTCGCAATCGTTCGATATAACGATAAATCACTCTAGGAGGCTCGGAAACGCGATATTCACCTTTTCCACACGTTCTGCATCGAAAGAAGTTAAGGATTCACTTTCCAGCCCTCGCAATCGTTCGATATAACGATAAATCACTCTAGGAGGCTCGGAAAGGATATATTCACCTTTTCCACACGTTCTGCATCGAAAGAAGATAAGGATTCACTTCACAGCCCTCGCAATCGTTCGATATAACGAAAAATCACTCTAGGAGGCTCGGAAACGCGATATTCACCTTTTCCACACGTTCTGCATCGAAATAAGCTAAGGATTCACTTCCCAGCCCTCGCAATCGTTCGATATAACGATAAATCACTCTAGGAGGCTCGGAAACGCGATATTCACCTTTTCCACACGTTCTGCATCGAAATAAGCTAAGGATTCACTTCCCAGCCCTCGCAATCGTTCGATATAACGATAAATCACTCTAGGAGGCTCGGAAACGTGATATTCACCTTTTCCACACGTTCTGCACCGAAAGAAGCTATGAATTCACTTTCCAGCCCTCGCAATCGTTCGATATAACGAAAAATCACTCTAGGAGGCTCGGAAACGCGATATTCACCTTTTCCACACGTTCTGCATCGAAATAAGCTAAGGATTCACTTCCCAGCCCTCGCAATCGTTCGATATAACGATAAATCACTCTAGGAGGCTCGGAAACGCGATATTCACCATTTCCACACGTTCTGCACCGAAAGAAGCTATGGATTCACTTCCCATTCCTCGCAATCGTTCGATATAACGATAAATCACTCTAGGAGGCTCGGAAACGCGATATTCACCTTTTCCACACGTTCTGCATCGAAAGAAGCTAAGGATTCACTTTCCAGCCCTCGCAATCCTTCGATGTAACGATAAATCACTCTAGGAGGCTCGGAAACGCGATATTCCCTTTTCCACACGTTCTGCATCGAAATAAGCTAAGGATTCACTTCCCAGCCCTCGCAATCGTTCGATATAACGAAAAATCACTCTAGGAGGCTCGGAAACGCGATATTCACCTTTTCCACACGTTATGCATCGAAATAAGCTAAGGATTCACTTTCCAGCCCTCGCAATCCTTCGATGTAACGATAAATCACTCTAGGAGGCTCGGAAACGCGATATTCCCTTTTCCACTCGTTCTGCATCGAAATAAGCTTAGTATTCACTTCCCAGCCCTCGCAATCGTTCGATATAACGAAAAATCACTCTAGGAGGCTCGGAAACGCGATATTCACCTTTTCCACACGTTCTGCATCGAAATAAGCTAAGGATTCACTTCCCAGCCCTCGCAATCGTTCGATATAACGATAAATCACTCTAGGAGGCTCGGAAACGCGATATTCACCTTTTCCACACGGTCTGCATCGAAAGAAGTTAAGGATTCACTTTCCAGCCCTCGCAATCGTTCGATATAACGATAAATCACTCTAGGAGGCTCGGAAAGGATATATTCACCTTTTCCACACGTTCTGCATCGAAAGAAGATAAGGATTCACTTCACAGCCCTCGCAATCGTTCGATATAACGAAAAATCACTCTAGGAGGCTCGGAAACGCGATATTCACCTTTTCCACACGTTCTGCATCGAAATAAGCTAAGGATTCACTTCCCAGCCCTCGCAATCGTTCGATATAACGATAAATCACTCTAGGAGGCTCGGAAACGCGATATTCACCTTTTCCACACGTTCTGCATCGAAATAAGCTAAGGATTCACTTCCCAGCCCTCGCAATCGTTCGATATAACGATAAATCACTCTAGGAGGCTCGGAAACGTGATATTCACCTTTTCCACACGTTCTGCACCGAAAGAAGCTATGAATTCACTTTCCAGCCCTCGCAATCGTTCGATATAACGAAAAATCACTCTAGGAGGCTCGGAAACGCGATATTCACCTTTTCCACACGTTCTGCATCGAAATAAGCTAAGGATTCACTTCCCAGCCCTCGCAATCGTTCGATATAACGATAAATCACTCTAGGAGGCTCGGAAACGCGATATTCACCATTTCCACACGTTCTGCACCGAAAGAAGCTATGGATTCACTTCCCATTCCTCGCAATCGTTCGATATAACGATAAATCACTCTAGGAGGCTCGGAAACGCGATATTCACCTTTTCCACACGTTCTGCATCGAAAGAAGCTAAGGATTCACTTTCCAGCCCTCGCAATCCTTCGATGTAACGATAAATCACTCTAGGAGGCTCGGAAACGCGATATTCCCTTTTCCACACGTTCTGCATCGAAATAAGCTAAGGATTCACTTCCCAGCCCTCGCAATCGTTCGATATAACGAAAAATCACTCTAGGAGGCTCGGAAACGCGATATTCACCTTTTCCACACGTTCTGCATCGAAATAAGCTAAGGATTCACTTCCCAGCCCTCGCAATCGTTCGATATAACGATAAATCACTCTAGGAGGCTCGGAAACGCGATATTCACCTTTTCCACACGCTCTGCATCGAAAGAAGCTAAGGATTCACTTCCCAGACCTCGCAATCGTTCGATATAACGATAAATCACTCTAGGAGGCTCGGAAAGGATATATTCACCTTTTCCACACGTTCTGCATCGAAAGAAGCTAAGGATTCACTTTCCAGCCCTCGCAATCCTTCGATGTAACGATAAATCACTCTAGGAGGCTCGGAAACGCGATATTCCCTTTTCCACACGTTCTGCATCGAAATAAGCTAAGGATTCACTTCCCAGCCCTCGCAATCGTTCGATATAACGATAAATCACTCTAGGAGGCTCGGAAACGCGATATTCACCTTTTCCACACGTTCTGCATCGAAATAAGCTAAGGATTCACTTCCCAGCCCTCGCAATCGTTCGATATAACGATAAATCACTCTAGGAGGCTCGGAAACGCGATATTCACCTTTTCCACACGTTCTGCATCGAATGAAGTTAAGGATTCACTTTCCAGCCCTCGCAATCGTTCGATATAACGAAAAATCACTCTAGGAGGCTCGGAAACGCGATATTCACCTTTTCCACACGTTCTGGATCGAAATAAGATAAGGATTCACTTCCCAGCCCTCGCAATCGTTCGATATAACGATAAATCACTCTAGGAGGCTCGGAAACGCGATATTCACCTTTTCCACACGCTCTGCATCGAAAGAAGCTAAGGATTCACTTCCCAGACGTCGCAATCGTTCGATATAACGATAAATCACTCTAGGAGGCTCGGAAAGGATATATTCACCTTTTCCACACGTTCTGCATCGAAAGAAGCTAAGGATTCACTTTCCAGCCCTCGCAATCCTTCGATGTAACGATAAATCACTCTACGAGGCTCGGAAACGCGATATTCCCTTTTCCACCCGTTCTGCATCGAAATAAGCTAAGGATTCACTTCCCAGCCCTCGCAATCGTTCGATATAACGATAAATCACTCTAGGAGGCTCGGAAACGCGATATTCACCTTTTCCACACGTTCTGCATCGAAATAAGCTAAGGATTCACTTCCCAGCCCTCGCAATCGTTCGATGTAACGATAAATCACTCTAGGAGGCACGGAAACGCGATATTCACCTTTTCCACACGTTCTGCACCGAAGGAAGCTATGGATTCACTTCCCATCCCTCGCAATCGTTCGATATAACGATAAATCACTCTAGGAGGCTCGGAAACGCGATATTCACCATTTCCACACGTTCTGCATCGAAATAAGCTAAGGATTCACTTCCCAGCCCTCGCAATCGTTCGATATAACGATAAATCACTCTAGGAGGCTCGGAAACGCGATATTCACCTTTTCCACACGTTCTGCATCGAATGAAGTTAAGGATTCACTTTCCAGCCCTCGCAATCGTTCGATATAACGAAAAATCACTCTAGGAGGCTCGGAAACGCGATATTCACCTTTTCCACACGTTCTGGATCGAAATAAGATAAGGATTCACTTCCCAGCCCTCGCAATCGTTCGATATAACGATAAATCACTCTAGGAGGCTCGGAAACGCGATATTCACCTTTTCCACACGCTCTGCATCGAAAGAAGCTAAGGATTCACTTCCCAGACCTCGCAATCGTTCGATATAACGATAAATCGCTCTAGGAGGCTCGGAAAGGATATATTCACCTTTTCCACACGTTCTGCATCGAAAGAAGCTCAGGATTCACTTTCCAGCCCTCGCAATCCTTCGATGTAACGATAAATCACTCTAGGAGGCTCGGAAACGCGATATTCCCTTTTCCACACGTTCTGCATCGAAATAAGCTAAGGATTCACTTCCCAGCCCTCGCAATCGTTCGATATAACGAAAAATCACTCTAGGAGGCTCGGAAACGCGATATTCACCTTTTCCACACGTTCTGCATCGAAATAAGCTAAGGATTCACGTCCCAGCCCTCGCAATCGTTCGACGTAACGATAAATCGCTTTAGGAGGCTCGGAAACGCGATATTCACCTTTTCCACACGTTCTGCATCGAAATAAGCCATGGATTCACTTCCCAGCCCTCGCAATCGTTCGATATAACGATAAATCACTCTAGGAGGCTCGGAAACGCGATATTCACCTTTTCCACACGCTCTGCATCGAAAGAAGCTAAGGATTCACTTCCCAGCCCTCGCAATCGTTCGATAAACGATAAATCACTCTAGGAGGCTCGGAAAGGATAGATTCGCCTTTTCCACACGTTCTGCATCGAAAGAAGCTAAGGATTCACTTTCCAGCCCTCGCAATCGTTCGATATAACGATAAATCACTCTAGGAGGCTCGGAAACGCGATATTCACCTTTTCCACACGTTCTGCATCGAAATAAGCTAAGGATTCACTTCCCAGCCCTCGCAATCGTTCGATATAACGATAAATCACTCTAGGAGGCTCGGAAACGCGATATTCACCTTTTCCACACGTTCTGCATCGAAATAAGCTAAGGATTCACTTCCCAGCCCTCGCAATCGTTCGATATAACGATAAATCACTCTAGGAGGCTCGGAAACGCGATATTCACCTTTTCCACACGTTCTGCATCGAATGAAGTTAAGGATTCACTTTCCAGCCCTCGCAATCGTTCGATATAACGAAAAATCACTCTAGGAGGCTCGGAAACGCGATATTCACCTTTTCCACACGTTCTGGATCGAAATAAGATAAGGATTCACTTCCCAGCCCTCGCAATCGTTCGATATAACGATAAATCACTCTAGGAGGCTCGGAAACGCGATATTCACCTTTTCCACACGCTCTGCATCGAAAGAAGCTAAGGATTCACTTCCCAGACCTCGCAATCGTTCGATATAACGATAAATCGCTCTAGGAGGCTCGGAAAGGATATATTCACCTTTTCCACACGTTCTGCATCGAAAGAAGCTAAGGATTCACTTTCCAGCCCTCGCAATCCTTCGATGTAACGATAAATCACTCTAGGAGGCTCGGAAACGCGATATTCCCTTTTCCACACGTTCTGCATCGAAATAAGCTAAGGATTCACTTCCCAGCCCTCGCAATCGTTCGATATAACGATAAATCACTCTAGGAGGCTCGGAAACGCGATATTCACCTTTTCCACACGTTCTGCATCGAAATAAGCTAAGGATTCACTTCCCAGCCCTCGCAATCGTTCGATGTAACGATAAATCACTCTAGGAGGCACGGAAACGCGATATTCACCTTTTCCACACGTTCTGCATCGAAATAAGCTAAGGATTCACTTCCCAGCCCTCGCAATCGTTCGATATAACGATAAATCACTCTAGGAGGCTCGGAAACGCGATATTCACCTTTTCCACACGTTCTGCACCGAAGGAAGCTATGGATTCACTTCCCATCCCTCGCAATCGTTCGATATAACGATAAATCACTCTAGGAGGCTCGGAAACGCGATATTCACCTTTTCCACACGTTCTGCATCGAAATAAGCTAAGGATTCACTTCCCAGCCCTCGCAATCGTTCGACGTAACGATAAATCGCTTTAGGAGGCTCGGAAACGCGATATTCACCTTTTCCAATCGTTCTGTATCGATAGCAGGTAAGGATTCACTTCCCGGCCCTCGCAATCGTTCCGTGTATCGATAAATCACTCTAGGAGGCTCGGAATCGCGATAATCATCCTTTCCATTCGTTCGGTATCGACAGAAGGTAGCGATACACTTCCCAGCCGTCCAAATCGTTCGGTGGATCGATAAATCACTCTAGGAGGCTCGGAATCGCGATGTTGACCCTTTCCAATCGTTCTGTGTCGATAGCAGGTAAGGATTCACTTCCCGGCCCTCTCAATCGTTCGGTGTACCGATAAATAAATCTAGGAGGTTCGGAATCGCGATATACACGCTTTCCTATCGTTCTATATCGACAGAAGGTAAGGATACACTTCCCAGCCGTCGCAATCGATCGGTGTATCGATAAATCAATCTAGGAGACTCGGAATCGCGATATTTATTTATTTATTTATTTATTTATTTATTTAACGGGTCGAAGCCCTTTATGTACAATGGTGATACATTTGTTTTACGGAGTTATAATCCGTCATAATGTCTAACCTAAGTGAAGTGTACATCTAAACTAAGTCTAAGTCTTATTCTAAACCTAACTGGTAAGTGGATTATATTTGCTGTGTTTCATGTTCCTGCCTGTCTGTACCATGATGGTGTCATGGATCATCTCGTAGTAGCTTATATACTTCACTTTTGAATTTGGAGGCACTGTCATCGAAGAAGTTAAGTTTGTGGAAGTATAGATTTGCTGTTTTTAACATTCTGCTTAATGGATCGGATGTGGTGTATTTCAGTACTGAAATTCTAAATAGAAGAGGCGCCCTCGTGTTCAGGGATGGTGAATTAAAGTTGATTTTTGCTAATAGTTCTGGACAGGAAATATTGCCATTTATGATTGCGTGAAGGAAAGTTAGGTCTGCCACCGTTCTTCTAGTCTTAAGAGTCTGGAGATTGAATTTTTTCAGTAGGTTTCCGTAGTTGTGACTATGGCGAGGCATCGGGTGTCCTTCTTTAAAGGCCAAGCGTCGCAGAAGCAGATGCTGAACTTTCTCCAAGTTGTATTCGTCCTTCTTCGCTTGCGGCGCCCAAATTGTTGAAGCATACTCTAGTATAGGTCTTACTAGTGTGATGTATAAGTACCGCGTAGTGTCTGTATTTTTGAAATCATCACTATTTCTTAATATGAATCCTAGCGTGTTTAAGGCTTTTTTCGTAATGATTTGCATATGTTTTTCAAACGATAGCGTGTTGGTTAAGGTTACCCCTAAGTCCCGGACCGAAGTGTAAAAGGGTAGTGGTTCCCCGAGAACATAGTAAGAGAAAGCAATGGGATTTTTCTTTCTTGAGAATCTAATAGCGTGACATTTCTCCGTATTCAATTCCATTCCGTTGTCAGAGCACCACTTAACTATGTCATTGATATCGGATTGCAACTTTATACAGTCTGCTGCTGATCGAATTTGGAGGTATAGTTTGATGTCATCTGCGAAGAGTAAGATTTTCGAGTGTTGGATAACGGAGTCAATATCGTTGACAAATAGTAGGAAGAGTAACGGTCCCAAGTGCGATCCTTGAGGGACGCCTGTAGCCGGCACTATGTGTCTCGAAAAACTGTCTCTGACCCTAATTACCTGATCCCGCCCGTTTAGATATGAGAAGAGCCATTGGAGGAACCTTCCTCTTATACCTATTGATGCTAACTTGTCGATTAATAGGTAATGGTTGACTCTGTCAAAGGCTTTCCTGAAGTCGAGGTACACTGAGTCCGTTTGTAAGCCACTGTCGAATGATTTATAAAGGTCGTTGCAGTACACTGTAAGGTTTGTTGAGCTGGAGCGTCCTCTTATAAAACCGTGTTGGTGTTCATTACAAATGGTTGATATTAGTGGGTGCAATTTTTTGGCTATGATTCCTTCGAAAATCTTTGCCATCGTGTTCAGAACAGATACCGGTCTGTAGTTTGATACTATTGATCTGGTTCCTGACTTAAATATTGGTGTGATTACACTCGTTTTCCATATTCTTGGGAAACAACTGTTGCTAAGTGATCGATTGAAAATTTTCCACAGGGGTCTTGCTAGGACAAATTTGCACTTTTTGAATAGGATAGGTGGAATTCCGTCTGAGCCTGGGGACTTGTTAGTGTTGGTATGCTCAATTTCTTTTAGTACATCACTTATGTTGATTTGAATATGCGAGAGGTCAAGTGACTGGGAGTTAAGATTCGGGGTTAAGGTGGATGGAAATTGGGATCCGTAGACCGACTCAAACTGATCGGCAAAGAGATTGGCAATGTCCCGATCATTCGATTGCTGTATTCCATTTAGAGTCATAGAATTTGGAATGTCGTTGGTTTTTCTGTGAGTGTTAATGAATTTCCAGAAGGACTTGATGTTGTGTGGAATACGTGATTCGACTGAAGCGATGTATTTGGAATAACTAGATTTCGACAGTGATTTACAATCAGATCTGAGTTTACAGAAGTTTAAGTAGTCAGGATAACTATTGGACTTTTTGTATGTTCTGTGAGCTAATTTTTTGGATCTTATTAGGCGTTTCAGTTCGGATGTACACCAGTTAGGAAATTGGGTGTGATAGTGTTTTTTCATTGGGATATAAGACTCGATCGCGTAGTTTAGAGTCGAGTACAGGTACGAGACTGCTTCTTCAACCGATAAACCTTCCAATTGCGAGTCCCAGTGGACTGAGTTTAGATATTCAGTTATGCTATAATAATCGCCATTGTTGAAATCCCCTTTATATCTCGGGTCCGGTTTGTTCGAATACATGTTTTTTAGATTTATTGATATACAAAGGGCCGGATGATATGAATCAACACGAACAAAAGCCTCGCATGCGTATTCTACTTGTATCGAAGAATTTGAGAAGATTAGATCCAGCAAAGCATCATTTGAGTTTACCTTTGTATTTATCTGGTAAAGATTATGTAGAGCGCATGCGTTCGTTATTAAGTCGAAGATTTCGTTGTTGTGTCGAAAATAATCGTTTGAGGCATCTGATTCCCCTGAGGTTGGACTAGGTAACAAGTGTGAGAATTGGGGGCAGTTATAATCACCTGTACATAAAAATTGAATGTGCGGATGTAGTGCTAACAACCTCTCTATCTCCTCAAAATGAGCGCGATAAAGATTTACATTGGATGCTGGAGGAATATATACCGATCCCAATATGATGCTGTGCTGTCCAATGCTAATGTTGATAAAAATATGTTCGATTGTTTCGTTAATAGAGCAAATTTTTGAGTTTTGTATATCCTTTGAGACCGCGATCAATACTCCACCTCCTCTGAGATGGCTACTAGTGTTGCTATTTCTGTCCTGTCGATGTACCGTGTAGTTTTTTAGTCCTAGTTCCTCAGTCGATATTGCCGGATGTAACCATGTTTCTACCAATATGATGATGTCGTAGACCTCCACCGAAGTGATGACATTTCGAAGAAGATTTTTCGTTTTTGTTCTTAATCCTCTGGCGTTTTGGTAGTAGACTTTTAATTCGTTTCTTAGTTTTTTGACTTGGGAGCTATTGTATTCACTATTTTAGGAATTCCCCTGATGAATCTGATGGTTTTATTTGTTTCTCCCTTGTCATGCAGTTTCTTGAGCTGGCCCCTTAGTTCATTGAGGTGTTGCATCTGTAGCTGTGTTTTGTCGTCGGTAATTTTTTCGGTTCCTGAGTAATTGCCCTTGTTCTTTAGAATAGAAATGACATCATTAGCTGATCCTAGAACTATACGTAATGGTCTAATGTTATGACCGTTCATTTTCCCCAGCCTCTGGCTCCTCAATATTTTGTGTGTTCCTGGCTGTATTTTTTCCAGGATATCCATCGCTCTTGTCATGTCCGATCTGTGACCATCATCCCCTGGCCCCGTCGTTCCTTCCACTAGTCCATGGATAATAATATTCCTTGATCTTTCCTGTCGATCATTCAGTTCACCTATAATGATGTTGGTTGAGGTGGTAGGGTCATTGGTTGCGGACGAGCTTTCTTTGTTCTCAAGTGCTGTGATCCTTTGATTTAAATTTGCAATTATGTTGTTGAGGTTTGCCACTTCCATTTTCAGTTCGGTTATGATATTACTTTGAAGTGTGTCGAGCTCTTTTCGGATCAAGTCCCTGATATTGTCTAATGATGGGAAGGTCGATAACATTGAACTTGCCGTTGATAGTTGGCTATATTTGGGATCGGTACCACCAGGTGACGCGGTGGAAGGACGTTTACAGTTAATCAGTTTTTCGAAAATCCATGGATGACCCGTACGGGCTAGACATTTGTCTCCAGGATGTGAGAGAATGCCGCAGTCCGGGCATTTAACCGGATTTACTACAACGGATTTGCACCCACTGCATTTATTCGCGTTCGACATTTTCGGTTTTCCTCCTTTACGTACTGGGTAGTCGTGTTGGGCTGAGATTAGATTAGATCTACTACTTGATCGAGGGTTGCTGTACTGTCCTTCGAGGAATAATTTAATTTTTAACCCAAAACGAATGCTTCAATGTATAATCCATCCATCAATATAATGCTATTTCACTGCAAGGATCACTAATCTGATTTATAGCCTATAATCGGATTAAGAGTCGCAGTATTATGTTGTCACCAGCTTAACGATTTGAGGAGCGCGATGTAAACACGTCTGACCCGTTCGACTGATATTCACCCTTTCCAATCGTTCTGTATCGACAGAAGCTAATCATTGACTCCCCAACCCTCGCAATCGTACGTTCTATCGATAAATCACTCTAGGAGGCTCGGAATCGCGGTATTCACCCTTTCCAATCGTTCTGTATCGATAGCAGGTAAGGATTCACTTCCCGGCCCTCGCAATCGTTCCGTGTATCGATAAATCACTCTAGGAGGCTCGGAATCGCGGTATTCACCCTTTCCAATCGTTCTGTATCGATAGCAGGTAAGGATTCACTTCCCGGCCCTCGCAATCGTTCCGTGTATCGATAAATCACTCTAGGAGGCTCGGAATCGCGATAATCATCCTTTCCATTCGTTCGGTATCGACAGAAGGTAGCGATACACTTCCCAGCCGTCCAAATCGTTCGGTGGATCGATAAATCACTCTAGGAGGCTCGGAATCGCGATGTTGACCCTTTCCAATCGTTCTGTGTCGATAGCAGGTAAGGATTCACTTCCCGGCCCTCTCAATCGTTCGGTGTACCGATAAATAAATCTAGGAGGTTCGGAATCGCGATATACACGCTTTCCTATCGTTCTATATCGACAGAAGGTAAGGATACACTTCCCAGCCGTCGCAATCGATCGGTGTATCGATAAATCAATCTAGGAGACTCGGAATCGCGATATTCACCCTTTCCAATCGTTCTGTATCGACAGAAGCTAATCATTGACTCCCCAACCCTCGCAATCGTACGTTCTATCGATAAATCACTCTAGGACGCTCGGAATCGCGATATTCACCCTTTCCAATCGTTCTGTGTCGATAGCAGGTAAGGATTCACTTCCCGGCCCTCTCAATCGTTCGGTGTACCGATAAATAAATCTAGGAGGTTCGGAATCGCGATATTCACGCTTTCCTATCGTTCTATATCGACAGAAGGTAAGGATACACTTCCCAGCCGTCGCAATCGATCGGTGTATCGATAAATCAATCTAGGAGACTCGGAATCGCGATATTCACCCTTTCCAATCGTTCTGTATCGACAGAAGCTAATCATTGACTCCCCAACCCTCGCAATCGTACGTTCTATCGATAAATCACTCTAGGAGGCTCGGAATCGCGGTATTCACCCTTTCCAATCGTTCTGTATCGATAGCAGGTAAGGATTCACTTCCCGGCCCTCGCAATCGTTCCGTGTATCGATAAATCACTCTAGGAGGCTCGGAATCGCGATAATCATCCTTTCCATTCGTTCGGTATCGACAGAAGGTAGCGATACACTTCCCAGCCGTCCAAATCGTTCGGTGGATCGATAAATCACTCTAGGAGGCTCGGAATCGCGATGTTGACCATTTCCAATCGTACTGTGTCGATAGCAGGGAAGGATTCACTTCCCGGCCCTCGCAATAGTTCGGTGTATCGATGAATCAATCTAGGAGGCTCGGAATCGCGATATTCACCCATTCCAATCGTTCTGTGTCGATAGCAGGTAAGGATTCACTTCCCGGCCCTCGCAATCGTTCGGTGTATCGATGAATCAATCTAGGAGGTTCGGAATCGCGAATATTCACGCTTTCCTATCGTTCTATATAGACAGAAGATAAGGATACACTTCCCAGCCGTCGCAATCGATCGGTGTATCGATAAATCAATCTAGGAGACTCGGAATCGCGATATTCACCCTTTCCAATCGTTCTGTATCGACAGAAGCTAATCATTGACTCCCCAACCCTCGCAATCGTACGTTCTATCGATAAATCACTCTAGGAGGCTCGGAATCGCGGTATTCACCCTTTCCAATCGTTCTGTATCGATAGCAGGTAAGGATTCACTTCCCGGCCCTCGCAATCGTTCCGTGTATCGATAAATCACTCTAGGAGGCTCGGAATCGCGATAATCATCCTTTCCATTCGTTCGGTATCGACAGAAGGTAGCGATACACTTCCCAGCCGTCCAAATCTTTCGGTGGATCGATAAATCACTCTAGGAGGCTCGGAATCGCGATATTGACCCTTTCCAATCGTTCTGTATCGACAGAAGCTAATCATTGACTCCCCAACCCTCGCAATCGTACGTTCTATCGATAAATCACTCTAGGAGGCTCGGAATCGCGATAACCATCATTTCAATCGTTCGGTATCGACAGACGGTAAGGATTGAATTCCCAGCCCTCGCAATCGTTCGGTGTATATATATATCACTCAAGGAAGTTCGGAATCGGGATATTCATCCTTTCCAATTGTTCTGTATCGACAAAGGCTAAGGATTCAATTCCCGGCCCGCGCAATCGTTCCGTGTATCGATAAATCACTCTAGGAGGCTCGGAATCGCGATAATCATCCTTTCCAATCGTTCGGTATCGACAGAAGGTAGCGATACACTTCCCAGCCGTCCAAATCGTTCGGTGGATCGATAAATCACTCTAGGAGGCTCGGAATCGCGATATTGACCCTTTCCAATCGTTCTGTGTCGATAGCAGGGAAGGATTCACTTCCCGGCCCTCGCAATCGTTCGGTGTATCGATGAATCAATCTAGGAGGCTCGGAATCGCGATATTCACCCTTTCCAATCGTTCTGTGTCGATAGCAGGTAAGGATTCACTTCCCGGCCCTTTCAATCGTTCGGTGTATCGATACATCAATCCAGGAGGTTCGGATTCGCAATATTCACGCTTTCCTATCGTTCTGTATCGACAGGAGGTAAGGGTACACTTCCCAGCCGTCGCAATCGATCGGTGGATCGATAAATGACTCTAGGAGGCTCGGAATCGCGATATTCACTCTTTCAATCGTGCGGTATCGACAGAAGGTAAGGATACACTTCCCGGCCGTCCAAATCGTTCGGTGGATCGATAAATCACTCTAGGAGGCTCGGAATCGCGATATTGACCCTTTCCAATCGTTCTGTATCGACAGAAGCTAATCATTGACTCCCCAACCCTCGCAATCGTACGTTCTATCGATAAATCACTCTAGGAGGCTCGGAATCGCGATAACCATCATTTCAATCGTTCGGTATCGACAGACGGTAAGGATTGAATTCCCAGCCCTCGCAATCGTTCGGTGTATATATATATCACTCAAGGAAGTTCGGAATCGGGATATTCATCCTTTCCAATTGTTCTGTATCGACAGAGGCTAAGGATTCAATTCCCGGCCCGCGCAATCGTTCCGTGTATCGATAAATCACTCTAGGAGGCTCGGAATCGCGATAATCATCCTTTCCAATCGTTCGGTATCGACAGAAGGTAGCGATACACTTCCCAGCCGTCCAAATCGTTCGGTGGATCGATAAATCACTCTAGGAGGCTCGGAATCGCGATATTGACCCTTTCCAATCGTTCTGTGTCGATAGCAGGGAAGGATTCACTTCCCGGCCCTCGCAATCGTTCGGTGTATCGATGAATCAATCTAGGAGGCTCGGAATCGCGATATTCACCCTTTCCAATCGTTCTGTGTCGATAGCAGGTAAGGATTCACTTCCCGGCCCTCTCAATCGTTCGGTGTATCGATACATCAATCCAGGAGGTTCGGATTCGCAATATTCACGCTTTCCTATCGTTCTGTATCGACAGGAGGTAAGGGTACACTTCCCAGCCGTCGCAATCGATCGGTGGATCGATAAATGACTCTAG
The DNA here is from genome assembly GCA_963667235.1 of Nomada lathburiana. Taxonomy (NCBI): domain Eukaryota; kingdom Metazoa; phylum Arthropoda; class Insecta; order Hymenoptera; family Apidae; genus Nomada; species Nomada lathburiana. The sequence goes on along the minus strand of OY763897.1, from coordinate 497,035 downwards.
GAGGCTCGGAATCGCGATATTCACTCTTTCAATCGTGCGGTATCGACAGAAGGTAAGGATACACTTCCCGGCCGTCCAAATCGTTCGGTGGATCGATAAATCACTCTAGGAGGCTCGGAATCGCGATATTGACCCTTTCCAATCGTTCTGTATCGACAGAAGCTAATCATTGACTCCCCAACCCTCGCAATCGTACGTTCTATCGATAAATCACTCTAGGAGGCTCGGAATCGCGATAACCATCATTTCAATCGTTCGGTATCGACAGACGGTAAGGATTGAATTCCCAGCCCTCGCAATCGTTCGGTGTATATATATATCACTCAAGGAAGTTCGGAATCGGGATATTCATCCTTTCCAATTGTTCTGTATCGACAGAGGGTAAGGATTCAATTCCCGGCCCGCGCAATCGCTCCGTGTATCGATAAATCACTCTAGGAGGCTCGGAATCGCGATAATCATCCTTTCCAATCGTTCGGTATCGACAGAAGGTAGCGATACACTTCCTAGCCGTCCAAATCGTTCGGTGGATCGATAAATCACTCTAGGAGGCTCGGAATCGCGATATTGACCCTTTCCAATCGTTCTGTGTCGATAGCAGGGAAGGATTCACTTCCCGGCCCTCGCAATCGTTCGGTGTATCGATGAATCAATCTAGGAGGCTCGGAATCGCGATATTCACCCTTTCCAATCGTTCTGTGTCGATAGCAGGTAAGGATTCACTTCCCGGCCCTCTCAGTCGTTCGGTGTATCGATAAATCAATCTAGGAGGTTCGGAATCGCGATATTCACGCTTTCCTATCGTTCTGTGTCGATAGCAGGTAAGGATTCACTTCCCGGCCCTCGCAATCGTTCGGTGTATCCATAAATCACTCTAGGAGGCTCGGAATCGCGATATTCACCCTTTCAATCGTTCGGTATCGACAGACGGTAAGGATTGACTTCCCAGCCCTCGCAATCGTTCGGTGTATATATATATCACTCAAGGAAGTTCGGAATCGGGATATTCACCCTTTCCAATTGTTCTGTATCGACAGAGGGTAAGGATTCACTTCCCGGGCCGCGCAATCGTTCCGTGTATCGATAAACCAATCTAGGAGGTTCGGAATCGCGATATTCACCCATTCCAATCGTTCTGTGTCGATAGCAGGTAAGGATTCACTTCCGGGCCCTCGCAATCGTTCGGTGTATCGATGAATCAATCTAGGAGGCTTGGAATCGCGATATTCACCCATTCCAATCGTTCTGTGTCGATAGCAGGTAAGGATTCACTTCCCGGCCCTCTCAATCGTTCGGTGTATCGATAAATCAATCTAGGAGGTTCGGAATCGCGAAATTCACTCTTTCAATCGTGCGGTATCGAAAGAAGGTAAGGATACACTTCCCGGCCGTCCAAATCGTTCGGTGGATCGATAAATCAATCTAGGAGGCTCGGAATCGCGATATTGACCCATTCCAATCGTTCTGTATCGACAGAAGCTAATCATTGACTCCCCAACCCTCGCAATCGTACGTTCTATCGATAAATCACTCTAGGAGGCTCGGAATCGCGGTATTCACCCTTTCCAATCGTTCTGTATCGATAGCAGGTAAGGATTCACTTCCCGGCCCTCGCAATCGTTCCGTGTATCGATAAATCACTCTAGGAGGCTCGGAATCGCGAAATTCACTCTTTCAATCGTGCGGTATCGAAAGAAGGTAAGGATTCACTTCCGGGCCCTCGCAATCGTTCGGTGTATCGATGAATCAATCTAGGAGGCTTGGAATCGCGATATTCACCCATTCCAATCGTTCTGTATCGATAGCAGGTAAGGATTCACTTCCCGGCCCTCGCAATCGTTCCGTGTATCGATAAATCACTCTAGGAGGCTCGGAATCGCGATAATCATCCTTTCCATTCGTTCGGTATCGACAGAAGGTAGCGATACACTTCCCAGCCGTCCAAATCGTTCGGTGGATCGATAAATCACTCTAGGAGGCTCGGAATCGCGATGTTGACCCTTTCCAATCGTTCTGTGTCGATAGCAGGGAAGGATTCACTTCCCGGCCCTCGCAATCGTTCGGTGTATCGATAAATCACTCTAGGAGGCTCGGAATCGCGATGTTGACCCTTTCCAATCGTTCTGTGTCGATAGCAGGTAAGGATTCACTTCCCGGCCCTCTCAATCGTTCGGTGTACCGATAAATAAATCTAGGAGGTTCGGAATCGCGATATTCACCCTTTCCAATCGTTCTGTATCGACAGAAGCTAATCATTGACTCCCCAACCCTCGCAATCGTACGTTCTATCGATAAATCACTCTAGGAGGCTCGGAATCGCGGTATTCACCCTTTCCAATCGTTCTGTATCGATAGCAGGTAAGGATTCACTTCCCGGCCCTCGCAATCGTTCCGTGTATCGATAAATCACTCTAGGAGGCTCGGAATCGCGGTATTCACCCTTTCCAATCGTTCTGTATCGATAGCAGGTAAGGATTCACTTCCCGGCCCTCGCAATCGTTCCGTGTATCGATAAATCACTCTAGGAGGCTCGGAATCGCGATAATCATCCTTTCCATTCGTTCGGTATCGACAGAAGGTAGCGATACACTTCCCAGCCGTCCAAATCGTTCGGTGGATCGATAAATCACTCTAGGAGGCTCGGAATCGCGATGTTGACCCTTTCCAATCGTTCTGTGTCGATAGCAGGTAAGGATTCACTTCCCGGCCCTCTCAATCGTTCGGTGTACCGATAAATAAATCTAGGAGGTTCGGAATCGCGATATACACGCTTTCCTATCGTTCTATATCGACAGAAGGTAAGGATACACTTCCCAGCCGTCGCAATCGATCGGTGTATCGATAAATCAATCTAGGAGACTCGGAATCGCGATATTCACCCTTTCCAATCGTTCTGTATCGACAGAAGCTAATCATTGACTCCCCAACCCTCGCAATCGTACGTTCTATCGATAAATCACTCTAGGACGCTCGGAATCGCGATATTCACCCTTTCCAATCGTTCTGTGTCGATAGCAGGTAAGGATTCACTTCCCGGCCCTCTCAATCGTTCGGTGTACCGATAAATAAATCTAGGAGGTTCGGAATCGCGATATTCACGCTTTCCTATCGTTCTATATCGACAGAAGGTAAGGATACACTTCCCAGCCGTCGCAATCGATCGGTGTATCGATAAATCAATCTAGGAGACTCGGAATCGCGATATTCACCCTTTCCAATCGTTCTGTATCGACAGAAGCTAATCATTGACTCCCCAACCCTCGCAATCGTACGTTCTATCGATAAATCACTCTAGGAGGCTCGGAATCGCGGTATTCACCCTTTCCAATCGTTCTGTATCGATAGCAGGTAAGGATTCACTTCCCGGCCCTCGCAATCGTTCCGTGTATCGATAAATCACTCTAGGAGGCTCGGAATCGCGATAATCATCCTTTCCATTCGTTCGGTATCGACAGAAGGTAGCGATACACTTCCCAGCCGTCCAAATCGTTCGGTGGATCGATAAATCACTCTAGGAGGCTCGGAATCGCGATGTTGACCATTTCCAATCGTACTGTGTCGATAGCAGGGAAGGATTCACTTCCCGGCCCTCGCAATAGTTCGGTGTATCGATGAATCAATCTAGGAGGCTCGGAATCGCGATATTCACCCATTCCAATCGTTCTGTGTCGATAGCAGGTAAGGATTCACTTCCCGGCCCTCGCAATCGTTCGGTGTATCGATGAATCAATCTAGGAGGTTCGGAATCGCGAATATTCACGCTTTCCTATCGTTCTATATAGACAGAAGATAAGGATACACTTCCCAGCCGTCGCAATCGATCGGTGTATCGATAAATCAATCTAGGAGACTCGGAATCGCGATATTCACCCTTTCCAATCGTTCTGTATCGACAGAAGCTAATCATTGACTCCCCAACCCTCGCAATCGTACGTTCTATCGATAAATCACTCTAGGAGGCTCGGAATCGCGGTATTCACCCTTTCCAATCGTTCTGTATCGATAGCAGGTAAGGATTCACTTCCCGGCCCTCGCAATCGTTCCGTGTATCGATAAATCACTCTAGGAGGCTCGGAATCGCGATAATCATCCTTTCCATTCGTTCGGTATCGACAGAAGGTAGCGATACACTTCCCAGCCGTCCAAATCTTTCGGTGGATCGATAAATCACTCTAGGAGGCTCGGAATCGCGATATTGACCCTTTCCAATCGTTCTGTATCGACAGAAGCTAATCATTGACTCCCCAACCCTCGCAATCGTACGTTCTATCGATAAATCACTCTAGGAGGCTCGGAATCGCGATAACCATCATTTCAATCGTTCGGTATCGACAGACGGTAAGGATTGAATTCCCAGCCCTCGCAATCGTTCGGTGTATATATATATCACTCAAGGAAGTTCGGAATCGGGATATTCATCCTTTCCAATTGTTCTGTATCGACAGAGGCTAAGGATTCAATTCCCGGCCCGCGCAATCGTTCCGTGTATCGATAAATCACTCTAGGAGGCTCGGAATCGCGATAATCATCCTTTCCAATCGTTCGGTATCGACAGAAGGTAGCGATACACTTCCCAGCCGTCCAAATCGTTCGGTGGATCGATAAATCACTCTAGGAGGCTCGGAATCGCGATATTGACCCTTTCCAATCGTTCTGTGTCGATAGCAGGGAAGGATTCACTTCCCGGCCCTCGCAATCGTTCGGTGTATCGATGAATCAATCTAGGAGGCTCGGAATCGCGATATTCACCCTTTCCAATCGTTCTGTGTCGATAGCAGGTAAGGATTCACTTCCCGGCCCTTTCAATCGTTCGGTGTATCGATACATCAATCCAGGAGGTTCGGATTCGCAATATTCACGCTTTCCTATCGTTCTGTATCGACAGGAGGTAAGGGTACACTTCCCAGCCGTCGCAATCGATCGGTGGATCGATAAATGACTCTAGGAGGCTCGGAATCGCGATATTCACTCTTTCAATCGTGCGGTATCGACAGAAGGTAAGGATACACTTCCCGGCCGTCCAAATCGTTCGGTGGATCGATAAATCACTCTAGGAGGCTCGGAATCGCGATATTGACCCTTTCCAATCGTTCTGTATCGACAGAAGCTAATCATTGACTCCCCAACCCTCGCAATCGTACGTTCTATCGATAAATCACTCTAGGAGGCTCGGAATCGCGATAACCATCATTTCAATCGTTCGGTATCGACAGACGGTAAGGATTGAATTCCCAGCCCTCGCAATCGTTCGGTGTATATATATATCACTCAAGGAAGTTCGGAATCGGGATATTCATCCTTTCCAATTGTTCTGTATCGACAGAGGCTAAGGATTCAATTCCCGGCCCGCGCAATCGTTCCGTGTATCGATAAATCACTCTAGGAGGCTCGGAATCGCGATAATCATCCTTTCCAATCGTTCGGTATCGACAGAAGGTAGCGATACACTTCCCAGCCGTCCAAATCGTTCGGTGGATCGATAAATCACTCTAGGAGGCTCGGAATCGCGATATTGACCCTTTCCAATCGTTCTGTGTCGATAGCAGGGAAGGATTCACTTCCCGGCCCTCGCAATCGTTCGGTGTATCGATGAATCAATCTAGGAGGCTCGGAATCGCGATATTCACCCTTTCCAATCGTTCTGTGTCGATAGCAGGTAAGGATTCACTTCCCGGCCCTCTCAATCGTTCGGTGTATCGATACATCAATCCAGGAGGTTCGGATTCGCAATATTCACGCTTTCCTATCGTTCTGTATCGACAGGAGGTAAGGGTACACTTCCCAGCCGTCGCAATCGATCGGTGGATCGATAAATGACTCTAGGAGGCTCGGAATCGCGATATTCACTCTTTCAATCGTGCGGTATCGACAGAAGGTAAGGATACACTTCCCGGCCGTCCAAATCGTTCGGTGGATCGATAAATCACTCTAGGAGGCTCGGAATCGCGATATTGACCCTTTCCAATCGTTCTGTATCGACAGAAGCTAATCATTGACTCCCCAACCCTCGCAATCGTACGTTCTATCGATAAATCACTCTAGGAGGCTCGGAATCGCGATAACCATCATTTCAATCGTTCGGTATCGACAGACGGTAAGGATTGAATTCCCAGCCCTCGCAATCGTTCGGTGTATATATATATCACTCAAGGAAGTTCGGAATCGGGATATTCATCCTTTCCAATTGTTCTGTATCGACAGAGGGTAAGGATTCAATTCCCGGCCCGCGCAATCGTTCCGTGTATCGATAAATCACTCTAGGAGGCTCGGAATCGCGATAATCATCCTTTCCAATCGTTCGGTATCGACAGAAGGTAGCGATACACTTCCTAGCCGTCCAAATCGTTCGGTGGATCGATAAATCACTCTAGGAGGCTCGGAATCGCGATATTGACCCTTTCCAATCGTTCTGTGTCGATAGCAGGGAAGGATTCACTTCCCGGCCCTCGCAATCGTTCGGTGTATCGATGAATCAATCTAGGAGGCTCGGAATCGCGATATTCACCCTTTCCAATCGTTCTGTGTCGATAGCAGGTAAGGATTCACTTCCCGGCCCTCTCAGTCGTTCGGTGTATCGATAAATCAATCTAGGAGGTTCGGAATCGCGATATTCACGCTTTCCTATCGTTCTGTGTCGATAGCAGGTAAGGATTCACTTCCCGGCCCTCGCAATCGTTCGGTGTATCGATAAATCACTCTAGGAGGCTCGGAATCGCGATATTCACCCTTTCAATCGTTCGGTATCGACAGACGGTAAGGATTGACTTCCCAGCCCTCGCAATCGTTCGGTGTATATATATATCACTCAAGGAAGTTCGGAATCGGGATATTCACCCTTTCCAATTGTTCTGTATCGACAGAGGGTAAGGATTCACTTCCCGGGCCGCGCAATCGTTCCGTGTATCGATAAACCAATCTAGGAGGTTCGGAATCGCGATATTCACCCATTCCAATCGTTCTGTGTCGATAGCAGGTAAGGATTCACTTCCGGGCCCTCGCAATCGTTCGGTGTATCGATGAATCAATCTAGGAGGCTTGGAATCGCGATATTCACCCATTCCAATCGTTCTGTGTCGATAGCAGGTAAGGATTCACTTCCCGGCCCTCTCAATCGTTCGGTGTATCGATAAATCAATCTAGGAGGTTCGGAATCGCGAAATTCACTCTTTCAATCGTGCGGTATCGAAAGAAGGTAAGGATACACTTCCCGGCCGTCCAAATCGTTCGGTGGATCGATAAATCAATCTAGGAGGCTCGGAATCGCGATATTGACCCATTCCAATCGTTCTGTATCGACAGAAGCTAATCATTGACTCCCCAACCCTCGCAATCGTACGTTCTATCGATAAATCACTCTAGGAGGCTCGGAATCGCGGTATTCACCCTTTCCAATCGTTCTGTATCGATAGCAGGTAAGGATTCACTTCCCGGCCCTCGCAATCGTTCCGTGTATCGATAAATCACTCTAGGAGGCTCGGAATCGCGAAATTCACTCTTTCAATCGTGCGGTATCGAAAGAAGGTAAGGATTCACTTCCGGGCCCTCGCAATCGTTCGGTGTATCGATGAATCAATCTAGGAGGCTTGGAATCGCGATATTCACCCATTCCAATCGTTCTGTATCGATAGCAGGTAAGGATTCACTTCCCGGCCCTCGCAATCGTTCCGTGTATCGATAAATCACTCTAGGAGGCTCGGAATCGCGATAATCATCCTTTCCATTCGTTCGGTATCGACAGAAGGTAGCGATACACTTCCCAGCCGTCCAAATCGTTCGGTGGATCGATAAATCACTCTAGGAGGCTCGGAATCGCGATGTTGACCCTTTCCAATCGTTCTGTGTCGATAGCAGGGAAGGATTCACTTCCCGGCCCTCGCAATCGTTCGGTGTATCGATAAATCACTCTAGGAGGCTCGGAATCGCGATGTTGACCCTTTCCAATCGTTCTGTGTCGATAGCAGGTAAGGATTCACTTCCCGGCCCTCTCAATCGTTCGGTGTACCGATAAATAAATCTAGGAGGTTCGGAATCGCGATATTCACCCTTTCCAATCGTTCTGTATCGACAGAAGCTAATCATTGACTCCCCAACCCTCGCAATCGTACGTTCTATCGATAAATCACTCTATGAGGCTCGGAATCGCGGTATTCACCCTTTCCAATCGTTCTGTATCGATAGCAGGTAAGGATTCACTTCCCGGCCCTCGCAATCGTTCCGTGTATCGATAAATCACTCTAGGAGGCTCGGAATCGCGATAATCATCCTTTCCATTCTTTCGGTATCGACAGAAGGTAGCGATACACTTCCCAGCCGTCCAAATCGTTCGGTGGATCGATAAATCACTCTAGGAGGCTCGGAATCGCGATGTTGACCCTTTCCAATCGTTCTGTGTCGATAGCAGGTAAGGATTCACTTCCCGCCCCTCTCAATCGTTCGGTGTACCGATAAATAAATCTAGGAGGTTCGGAATCGCGATATACACGCTTTCCTATCGTTCTATATCGACAGAAGGTAAGGATACACTCCCCAACCCTCGCAATCGTACGTTCTATCGATAAATCACTCTAGGAGGCTCGGAATCGCGATATTCACCCTTTCCAATCGTTCTGTGTCGATAGCAGGTAAGGATTCACTTCCCGGCCCTCTCAATCGTTCGGTGTACCGATAAATAAATCTAGGAGGTTCGGAATCGCGATATTCACGCTTTCCTATCGTTCTATATCGACAGAAGGTAAGGATACACTTCCCAGCCGTCGCAATCGATCGGTGTATCGATAAATCAATCTAGGAGACTCGGAATCGCGATATTCACCCTTTCCAATCGTTCTGTATCGACAGAAGCTAATCATTGACTCCCCAACCCTCGCAATCGTACGTTCTATCGATAAATCACTCTAGGAGGCTCGGAATCGCGGTATTCACCCTTTCCAATCGTTCTGTATCGATAGCAGGTAAGGATTCACTTCCCGGCCCTCGCAATCGTTCCGTGTATCGATAAATCACTCTAGGAGGCTCGGAATCGCGAAATTCACTCTTTCAATCGTGCGGTATCGAAAGAAGGTAAGGATTCACTTCCGGGCCCTCGCAATCGTTCGGTGTATCGATGAATCAATCTAGGAGGCTTGGAATCGCGATATTCACCCATTCCAATCGTTCTGTATCGATAGCAGGTAAGGATTCACTTCCCGGCCCTCGCAATCGTTCCGTGTATCGATAAATCACTCTAGGAGGCTCGGAATCGCGATAATCATCCTTTCCATTCGTTCGGTATCGACAGAAGGTAGCGATACACTTCCCAGCCGTCCAAATCGTTCGGTGGATCGATAAATCACTCTAGGAGGCTCGGAATCGCGATGTTGACCCTTTCCAATCGTTCTGTGTCGATAGCAGGGAAGGATTCACTTCCCGGCCCTCGCAATCGTTCCGTGTATCGATAAATCACTCTAGGAGGCTCGGAATCGCGATAATCATCCTTTCCATTCGTTCGGTATCGACAGAAGGTAGCGATACACTTCCCAGCCGTCCAAATCGTTCGGTGGATCGATAAATCACTCTAGGATGCTCGGAATCGCGATGTTGACCCTTTCCAATCGTACTGTGTCGATAGCAGGGAAGGATTCACTTCCCGGCCCTCGCAATAGTTCGGTGTATCGATGAATCAATCTAGGAGGCTCGGAATCGCGATATTCACCCATTCCAATCGTTCTGTGTCGTTAGCAGGTAAGGATTCACTTCCCGGCCCTCGCAATCGTTCGGTGTATCGATGAATCAATCTAGGAGGTTCGGAATCGCGAATATTCACGCTTTCCTATCGTTCTATATAGACAGAAGGTAAGGATACACTTCCCAGCCGTCGCAATCGATCGGTGTATCGATAAATCAATCTAGGAGACTCGGAATCGCGATATTCACCCTTTCCAATCGTTCTGTAGCGACAGAAGCTAATCATTGACTCCCCAACCCTCGCAATCGTACGTTCTATCGATAAATCACTCTAGGAGGCTCGGAATCGCGATATTCACCCTTTCCAGTCGTTCTGTGTCGATAGCAGGTAAGGATTCACTTCCCGGCCCTCGCAATCGTTCGGTGTATCGCTAAATCAATCTAGGAGGTTCGGAATCGCGACATTCACGCTTTCCTATCGTTCTGTATCGACAGATGGTAAGGATACACTTCTCAGCCGTCGCAATCGTTCGGTGGATCGATAAATGACTCTAGGAGGCTCGGAATCGCGATATTCACTCTTTTAATCGTTCGGTATCGACAGACGGTAAGGATTGACTTCCCAGCCCTCGCAATCGTTCGGTGTATATATATATCACTCAAGGAAGTTCGAAATCGGGATATTCACCCTTTCCAATCGTTCTGTGTCGATAGCAGGGAAGGATTCACTTCTCGGCCCTCGCAATCGTTCGGTGTATCGATGAATCAATCTAGGTGGCTCGGAATCGCGATATTCACCCTTTCCAATCGTTCTGTGTCGATAGCAGGTGAGGATTCACTTCCCGGCCCTCTCAATCGTTCGGTGTATCGATAAATCAATCCAGGAGGTTCGGAAACGCGATATTCACCTTTTCCACACGTTCTGCATCGAAATAAGCTAAGGATTCACTTCCCAGCCCTCGCAATCGTTCGATATAACGATAAATCACTCTAGGAGGCACGGAAACGCGATATTCACCTTTTCCACACGCTCTGCATCCAAAGAAGCTAAGGATTCACTTCCCAGCCCTCGCAATCGTTCGATATAACGATAAATCACTCTAGGAGGCTCGGAAAGGCTATATTCGCCTTTTCCACACGTTCTGCATCGAAAGAAGCTAAGGATTCACTTCCCAGCCCTCGCAATCGTTCGATATAACGAAAAATCACTCTAGGAGGCTCGGAAACGCGATATTCACCTTTTCCACACGTTCTGCATCGAAATAAGCTAAGGATTCACTTCCCAGCCCTCGCAATCGTTCGATATAACGATAAATCACTCTAGGAGGCTCGGAAACGCGATATTCACCTTTTCCACACGTTCTGCACCGAAGGAAGCTATGGATTCACTTCCCATCCCTCGCAATCGTTCGATATAACGATAAATCACTCTAGGAGGCTCGGAAACGCGATATTCACCATTTCCACACGTTCTGCATCGATAGAAGCTAAGGATTCACTTTCCAGCCCTCGCAATCCTTCGATGTAACGATAAATCACTCTAGGAGGCTCGGAAACGCGATATTTCCTTTTCCACACGTTCTGCATCGAAATAAGCTAAGGATTCACTTCCCAGCCCTCGCAATCGTTCGATATTACGAAACATCACTCTAGGAGGCTCGGAAACGCGATATTCACCTTTTCCACACGTTCTGCATCGAAATAAGCTAAGGATTCACTTCCCAGCCCTCGCAATCGTTCGACATAACGATAAATCGCTTTAGGAGGCTCGGAAACGTGATATTCACCTTTTCCACACGTTATGCATCGAAATAAGCTAAGGATTCACTTTCCAGCCCTCGCAATCCTTCGATGTAACGATAAATCACTCTAGGAGGCTCGGAAACGCGATATTCCCTTTTCCACTCGTTCTGCATCGAAATAAGCTTAGTATTCACTTCCCAGCCCTCGCAATCGTTCGATATAACGAAAAATCACTCTAGGAGGCTCGGAAACGCGATATTCACCTTTTCCACACGTTCTGCATCGAAATAAGCTAAGGATTCACTTCCCAGCCCTCGCAATCGTTCGATATAACGATAAATCACTCTAGGAGGCTCGGAAACGCGATATTCACCTTTTCCACACGTTCTGCATCGAAAGAAGTTAAGGATTCACTTTCCAGCCCTCGCAATCGTTCGATATAACGATAAATCACTCTAGGAGGCTCGGAAAGGATATATTCACCTTTTCCACACGTTCTGCATCGAAAGAAGATAAGGATTCACTTCACAGCCCTCGCAATCGTTCGATATAACGAAAAATCACTCTAGGAGGCTCGGAAACGCGATATTCACCTTTTCCACACGTTCTGCATCGAAATAAGCTAAGGATTCACTTCCCAGCCCTCGCAATCGTTCGATATAACGATAAATCACTCTAGGAGGCTCGGAAACGCGATATTCACCTTTTCCACACGTTCTGCATCGAAATAAGCTAAGGATTCACTTCCCAGCCCTCGCAATCGTTCGATATAACGATAAATCACTCTAGGAGGCTCGGAAACGTGATATTCACCTTTTCCACACGTTCTGCACCGAAAGAAGCTATGAATTCACTTTCCAGCCCTCGCAATCGTTCGATATAACGAAAAATCACTCTAGGAGGCTCGGAAACGCGATATTCACCTTTTCCACACGTTCTGCATCGAAATAAGCTAAGGATTCACTTCCCAGCCCTCGCAATCGTTCGATATAACGATAAATCACTCTAGGAGGCTCGGAAACGCGATATTCACCATTTCCACACGTTCTGCACCGAAAGAAGCTATGGATTCACTTCCCATTCCTCGCAATCGTTCGATATAACGATAAATCACTCTAGGAGGCTCGGAAACGCGATATTCACCTTTTCCACACGCTCTGCATCGAAAGAAGCTAAGGATTCACTTCCCAGCCCTCGCAATCGTTCGATAAACGATAAATCACTCTAGGAGGCTCGGAAAGGATAGATTCGCCTTTTCCACACGTTCTGCATCGAAAGAAGCTAAGGATTCACTTTCCAGCCCTCGCAATCGTTCGATATAACGATAAATCACTCTAGGAGGCTCGGAAACGCGATATTCACCTTTTCCACACGTTCTGCATCGAAATAAGCTAAGGATTCACTTCCCAGCCCTCGCAATCGTTCGATATAACGATAAATCACTCTAGGAGGCTCGGAAACGCGATATTCACCTTTTCCACACGCTCTGCATCGAAAGAAGCTAAGGATTCACTTCCCAGACCTCGCAATCGTTCGATATAACGATAAATCACTCTAGGAGGCTCGGAAAGGATATATTCACCTTTTCCACACGTTCTGCATCGAAAGAAGCTAAGGATTCACTTTCCAGCCCTCGCAATCCTTCGATGTAACGATAAATCACTCTAGGAGGCTCGGAAACGCGATATTCCCTTTTCCACACGTTCTGCATCGAAATAAGCTAAGGATTCACTTCCCAGCCCTCGCAATCGTTCGATATAACGATAAATCACTCTAGGAGGCTCGGAAACGCGATATTCACCTTTTCCACACGTTCTGCATCGAAATAAGCTAAGGATTCACTTCCCAGCCCTCGCAATCGTTCGATATAACGATAAATCACTCTAGGAGGCTCGGAAACGCGATATTCACCTTTTCCACACGTTCTGCATCGAATGAAGTTAAGGATTCACTTTCCAGCCCTCGCAATCGTTCGATATAACGAAAAATCACTCTAGGAGGCTCGGAAACGCGATATTCACCTTTTCCACACGTTCTGGATCGAAATAAGATAAGGATTCACTTCCCAGCCCTCGCAATCGTTCGATATAACGATAAATCACTCTAGGAGGCTCGGAAACGCGATATTCACCTTTTCCACACTCTCTGCATCGAAAGAAGCTGAGGATTCACTTCCCAGACCTCGCAATCGTTCGATATAACGATAAATCACTCTAGGAGGCTCGGAAACGCGATATTCACCTTTTCCACACGTTCTGCATCGAATGAAGTTAAGGATTCACTTTCCAGCCCTCGCAATCGTTCGATATAACGAAAAATCACTCTAGGAGGCTCGGAATCGCGATATTCACGCTTTCCTATCGTTCTATATCGACAGAAGGTAAGGATACACTTCCCAGCCGTCGCAATCGATCGGTGTATCGATAAATCAATCTAGGAGACTCGGAATCGCGATATTCACCCTTTCCAATCGTTCTGTATCGACAGAAGCTAATCATTGACTCCCCAACCCTCGCAATCGTACGTTCTATCGATAAATCACTCTAGGAGGCTCGGAATCGCGGTATTCACCCTTTCCAATCGTTCTGTATCGATAGCAGGTAAGGATTCACTTCCCGGCCCTCGCAATCGTTCCGTGTATCGATAAATCACTCTAGGAGGCTCGGAATCGCGATAATCATCCTTTCCATTCGTTCGGTATCGACAGAAGGTAGCGATACACTTCCCAGCCGTCCAAATCGTTCGGTGGATCGATAAATCACTCTAGGAGGCTCGGAATCGCGATATTCACCCTTTCCAATCGTTCTGTGTCGATAGCAGGGAAGGATTCACTTCTCGGCCCTCGCAATCGTTCGGTGTATCGATGAATCAATCTAGGTGGCTCGGAATCGCGATATTCACCCTTTCCAATCGTTCTGTGTCGATAGCAGGTGAGGATTCACTTCCCGGCCCTCTCAATCGTTCGGTGTATCGATAAATCAATCCAGGAGGTTCGGAAACGCGATATTCACCTTTTCCACACGTTCTGCATCGAAATAAGCTAAGGATTCACTTCCCAGCCCTCGCAATCGTTCGATATAACGATAAATCACTCTAGGAGGCACGGAAACGCGATATTCACCTTTTCCACACGCTCTGCATCCAAAGAAGCTAAGGATTCACTTCCCAGCCCTCGCAATCGTTCGATATAACGATAAATCACTCTAGGAGGCTCGGAAAGGCTATATTCGCCTTTTCCACACGTTCTGCATCGAAAGAAGCTAAGGATTCACTTCCCAGCCCTCGCAATCGTTCGATATAACGAAAAATCACTCTAGGAGGCTCGGAAACGCGATATTCACCTTTTCCACACGTTCTGCATCGAAATAAGCTAAGGATTCACTTCCCAGCCCTCGCAATCGTTCGATATAACGATAAATCACTCTAGGAGGCTCGGAAACGCGATATTCACCTTTTCCACACGTTCTGCACCGAAGGAAGCTATGGATTCACTTCCCATCCCTCGCAATCGTTCGATATAACGATAAATCACTCTAGGAGGCTCGGAAACGCGATATTCACCTTTTCCACACGTTCTGCATCGATAGAAGCTAAGGATTCACTTTCCAGCCCTCGCAATCCTTCGATGTAACGATAAATCACTCTAGGAGGCTCGGAAACGCGATATTCACCATTTCCACACGTTCTGCATCGATAGAAGCTAAGGATTCACTTTCCAGCCCTCGCAATCCTTCGATGTAACGATAAATCACTCTAGGAGGCTCGGAAACGCGATATTTCCTTTTCCACACGTTCTGCATCGAAATAAGCTAAGGATTCACTTCCCAGCCCTCGCAATCGTTCGATATTACGAAACATCACTCTAGGAGGCTCGGAAACGCGATATTCACCTTTTCCACACGTTATGCATCGAAATAAGCTAAGGATTCACTTTCCAGCCCTCGCAATCGTTCGACATAACGATAAATCGCTTTAGGAGGCTCGGAAACGCGATATTCACCTTTTCCACACGTTATGCATCGAAATAAGCTAAGGATTCACTTTCCAGCCCTCGCAATCCTTCGATGTAACGATAAATCACTCTAGGAGGCTCGGAAACGCGATATTCCCTTTTCCACTCGTTCTGCATCGAAATAAGCTTAGTATTCACTTCCCAGCCCTCGCAATCGTTCGATATAACGAAAAATCACTCTAGGAGGCTCGGAAACGCGGTATTCACCTTTTCCACACGTTCTGCATCGAAATAAGCTAAGGATTCACTTCCCAGCCCTCGCAATCGTTCGATATAACGATAAATCACTCTAGGAGGCTCGGAAACGCGATATTCACCTTTTCCACACGTTCTGCATCGAAAGAAGTTAAGGATTCACTTTCCAGCCCTCGCAATCGTTCGATATAACGATAAATCACTCTAGGAGGCTCGGAAAGGATATATTCACCTTTTCCACACGTTCTGCATCGAAAGAAGATAAGGATTCACTTCACAGCCCTCGCAATCGTTCGATATAACGAAAAATCACTCTAGGAGGCTCGGAAACGCGATATTCACCTTTTCCACACGTTCTGCATCGAAATAAGCTAAGGATTCACTTCCCAGCCCTCGCAATCGTTCGATATAACGATAAATCACTCTAGGAGGCTCGGAAACGCGATATTCACCTTTTCCACACGTTCTGCATCGAAATAAGCTAAGGATTCACTTCCCAGCCCTCGCAATCGTTCGATATAACGATAAATCACTCTAGGAGGCTCGGAAACGTGATATTCACCTTTTCCACACGTTCTGCACCGAAAGAAGCTATGAATTCACTTTCCAGCCCTCGCAATCGTTCGATATAACGAAAAATCACTCTAGGAGGCTCGGAAACGCGATATTCACCTTTTCCACACGTTCTGCATCGAAAGAAGCTAAGGATTCACTTCCCAGCCCTCGCAATCGTTCGATAAACGATAAATCACTCTAGGAGGCTCGGAAAGGATAGATTCGCCTTTTCCACACGTTCTGCATCGAATGAAGTTAAGGATTCACTTTCCAGCCCTCGCAATCGTTCGATATAACGATAAATCACTCTAGGAGGCTCGGAAACGCGATATTCACCTTTTCCACACGTTCTGCATCGAAATAAGCTAAGGATTCACTTCCCAGCCCTCGCAATCGTTCGATATAACGATAAATCACTCTAGGAGGCTCGGAAACGCGATATTCACCTTTTCCACACGTTCTGCATCGAATGAAGTTAAGGATTCACTTTCCAGCCCTCGCAATCGTTCGATATAACGAAAAATCACTCTAGGAGGCTCGGAAACGCGATATTCACCTTTTCCACACGTTCTGGATCGAAATAAGATAAGGATTCACTTCCCAGCCCTCGCAATCGTTCGATATAACGATAAATCACTCTAGGAGGCTCGGAAACGCGATATTCACCTTTTCCACACTCTCTGCATCGAAAGAAGCTGAGGATTCACTTCCCAGACCTCGCAATCGTTCGATATAACGATAAATCACTCTAGGAGGCTCGGAAACGCGATATTCACCTTTTCCACACGTTCTGCATCGAATGAAGTTAAGGATTCACTTTCCAGCCCTCGCAATCGTTCGATATAACGAAAAATCACTCTAGGAGGCTCGGAATCGCGATATTCACGCTTTCCTATCGTTCTATATCGACAGAAGGTAAGGATACACTTCCCAGCCGTCGCAATCGATCGGTGTATCGATAAATCAATCTAGGAGACTCGGAATCGCGATATTCACCCTTTCCAATCGTTCTGTATCGACAGAAGCTAATCATTGACTCCCCAACCCTCGCAATCGTACGTTCTATCGATAAATCACTCTAGGAGGCTCGGAATCGCGGTATTCACCCTTTCCAATCGTTCTGTATCGATAGCAGGTAAGGATTCACTTCCCGGCCCTCGCAATCGTTCCGTGTATCGATAAATCACTCTAGGAGGCTCGGAATCGCGATAATCATCCTTTCCATTCGTTCGGTATCGACAGAAGGTAGCGATACACTTCCCAGCCGTCCAAATCGTTCGGTGGATCGATAAATCACTCTAGGAGGCTCGGAATCGCGATATTCACCCTTTCCAATCGTTCTGTGTCGATAGCAGGGAAGGATTCACTTCTCGGCCCTCGCAATCGTTCGGTGTATCGATGAATCAATCTAGGTGGCTCGGAATCGCGATATTCACCCTTTCCAATCGTTCTGTGTCGATAGCAGGTGAGGATTCACTTCCCGGCCCTCTCAATCGTTCGGTGTATCGATAAATCAATCCAGGAGGTTCGGAAACGCGATATTCACCTTTTCCACACGTTCTGCATCGAAATAAGCTAAGGATTCACTTCCCAGCCCTCGCAATCGTTCGATATAACGATAAATCACTCTAGGAGGCACGGAAACGCGATATTCACCTTTTCCACACGCTCTGCATCCAAAGAAGCTAAGGATTCACTTCCCAGCCCTCGCAATCGTTCGATATAACGATAAATCACTCTAGGAGGCTCGGAAAGGCTATATTCGCCTTTTCCACACGTTCTGCATCGAAAGAAGCTAAGGATTCACTTCCCAGCCCTCGCAATCGTTCGATATAACGAAAAATCACTCTAGGAGGCTCGGAAACGCGATATTCACCTTTTCCACACGTTCTGCATCGAAATAAGCTAAGGATTCACTTCCCAGCCCTCGCAATCGTTCGATATAACGATAAATCACTCTAGGAGGCTCGGAAACGCGATATTCACCTTTTCCACACGTTCTGCACCGAAGGAAGCTATGGATTCACTTCCCATCCCTCGCAATCGTTCGATATAACGATAAATCACTCTAGGAGGCTCGGAAACGCGATATTCACCTTTTCCACACGTTCTGCATCGATAGAAGCTAAGGATTCACTTTCCAGCCCTCGCAATCCTTCGATGTAACGATAAATCACTCTAGGAGGCTCGGAAACGCGATATTCACCATTTCCACACGTTCTGCATCGATAGAAGCTAAGGATTCACTTTCCAGCCCTCGCAATCCTTCGATGTAACGATAAATCACTCTAGGAGGCTCGGAAACGCGATATTTCCTTTTCCACACGTTCTGCATCGAAATAAGCTAAGGATTCACTTCCCAGCCCTCGCAATCGTTCGATATTACGAAACATCACTCTAGGAGGCTCGGAAACGCGATATTCACCTTTTCCACACGTTATGCATCGAAATAAGCTAAGGATTCACTTTCCAGCCCTCGCAATCGTTCGACATAACGATAAATCGCTTTAGGAGGCTCGGAAACGCGATATTCACCTTTTCCACACGTTATGCATCGAAATAAGCTAAGGATTCACTTTCCAGCCCTCGCAATCCTTCGATGTAACGATAAATCACTCTAGGAGGCTCGGAAACGCGATATTCCCTTTTCCACTCGTTCTGCATCGAAATAAGCTTAGTATTCACTTCCCAGCCCTCGCAATCGTTCGATATAACGAAAAATCACTCTAGGAGGCTCGGAAACGCGGTATTCACCTTTTCCACACGTTCTGCATCGAAATAAGCTAAGGATTCACTTCCCAGCCCTCGCAATCGTTCGATATAACGATAAATCACTCTAGGAGGCTCGGAAACGCGATATTCACCTTTTCCACACGTTCTGCATCGAAAGAAGTTAAGGATTCACTTTCCAGCCCTCGCAATCGTTCGATATAACGATAAATCACTCTAGGAGGCTCGGAAAGGATATATTCACCTTTTCCACACGTTCTGCATCGAAAGAAGATAAGGATTCACTTCACAGCCCTCGCAATCGTTCGATATAACGAAAAATCACTCTAGGAGGCTCGGAAACGCGATATTCACCTTTTCCACACGTTCTGCATCGAAATAAGCTAAGGATTCACTTCCCAGCCCTCGCAATCGTTCGATATAACGATAAATCACTCTAGGAGGCTCGGAAACGCGATATTCACCTTTTCCACACGTTCTGCATCGAAATAAGCTAAGGATTCACTTCCCAGCCCTCGCAATCGTTCGATATAACGATAAATCACTCTAGGAGGCTCGGAAACGTGATATTCACCTTTTCCACACGTTCTGCACCGAAAGAAGCTATGAATTCACTTTCCAGCCCTCGCAATCGTTCGATATAACGAAAAATCACTCTAGGAGGCTCGGAAACGCGATATTCACCTTTTCCACACGTTCTGCATCGAAATAAGCTAAGGATTCACTTCCCAGCCCTCGCAATCGTTCGATATAACGATAAATCACTCTAGGAGGCTCGGAAACGCGATATTCACCATTTCCACACGTTCTGCACCGAAAGAAGCTATGGATTCACTTCCCATTCCTCGCAATCGTTCGATATAACGATAAATCACTCTAGGAGGCTCGGAAACGCGATATTCACCTTTTCCACACGCTCTGCATCGAAAGAAGCTAAGGATTCACTTCCCAGCCCTCGCAATCGTTCGATAAACGATAAATCACTCTAGGAGGCTCGGAAAGGATAGATTCGCCTTTTCCACACGTTCTGCATCGAAAGAAGCTAAGGATTCACTTTCCAGCCCTCGCAATCGTTCGATATAACGATAAATCACTCTAGGAGGCTCGGAAACGCGATATTCACCTTTTCCACACGTTCTGCATCGAAATAAGCTAAGGATTCACTTCCCAGCCCTCGCAATCGTTCGATATAACGATAAATCACTCTAGGAGGCTCGGAAACGCGATATTCACCTTTTCCACACGCTCTGCATCGAAAGAAGCTAAGGATTCACTTCCCAGACCTCGCAATCGTTCGATATAACGATAAATCACTCTAGGAGGCTCGGAAAGGATATATTCACCTTTTCCACACGTTCTGCATCGAAAGAAGCTAAGGATTCACTTTCCAGCCCTCGCAATCCTTCGATGTAACGATAAATCACTCTAGGAGGCTCGGAAACGCGATATTCCCTTTTCCACACGTTCTGCATCGAAATAAGCTAAGGATTCACTTCCCAGCCCTCGCAATCGTTCGATATAACGATAAATCACTCTAGGAGGCTCGGAAACGCGATATTCACCTTTTCCACACGTTCTGCATCGAAATAAGCTAAGGATTCACTTCCCAGCCCTCGCAATCGTTCGATATAACGATAAATCACTCTAGGAGGCTCGGAAACGCGATATTCACCTTTTCCACACGTTCTGCATCGAATGAAGTTAAGGATTCACTTTCCAGCCCTCGCAATCGTTCGATATAACGAAAAATCACTCTAGGAGGCTCGGAAACGCGATATTCACCTTTTCCACACGTTCTGGATCGAAATAAGATAAGGATTCACTTCCCAGCCCTCGCAATCGTTCGATATAACGATAAATCACTCTAGGAGGCTCGGAAACGCGATATTCACCTTTTCCACACTCTCTGCATCGAAAGAAGCTGAGGATTCACTTCCCAGACCTCGCAATCGTTCGATATAACGATAAATCACTCTAGGAGGCTCGGAAACGCGATATTCACCTTTTCCACACGTTCTGCATCGAATGAAGTTAAGGATTCACTTTCCAGCCCTCGCAATCGTTCGATATAACGAAAAATCACTCTAGGAGGCTCGGAATCGCGATATTCACGCTTTCCTATCGTTCTATATCGACAGAAGGTAAGGATACACTTCCCAGCCGTCGCAATCGATCGGTGTATCGATAAATCAATCTAGGAGACTCGGAATCGCGATATTCACCCTTTCCAATCGTTCTGTATCGACAGAAGCTAATCATTGACTCCCCAACCCTCGCAATCGTACGTTCTATCGATAAATCACTCT
The DNA here is from genome assembly GCA_963667235.1 of Nomada lathburiana. NCBI lineage: Eukaryota > Metazoa > Arthropoda > Insecta > Hymenoptera > Apidae > Nomada > Nomada lathburiana. The sequence goes on along the minus strand of OY763897.1, from coordinate 475,831 downwards.
AGGAGGCTCGGAATCGCGGTATTCACCCTTTCCAATCGTTCTGTATCGATAGCAGGTAAGGATTCACTTCCCGGCCCTCGCAATCGTTCCGTGTATCGATAAATCACTCTAGGAGGCTCGGAATCGCGATAATCATCCTTTCCATTCGTTCGGTATCGACAGAAGGTAGCGATACACTTCCCAGCCGTCCAAATCGTTCGGTGGATCGATAAATCACTCTAGGAGGCTCGGAATCGCGATATTCACCCTTTCCAATCGTTCTGTGTCGATAGCAGGGAAGGATTCACTTCTCGGCCCTCGCAATCGTTCGGTGTATCGATGAATCAATCTAGGTGGCTCGGAATCGCGATATTCACCCTTTCCAATCGTTCTGTGTCGATAGCAGGTGAGGATTCACTTCCCGGCCCTCTCAATCGTTCGGTGTATCGATAAATCAATCCAGGAGGTTCGGAAACGCGATATTCACCTTTTCCACACGTTCTGCATCGAAATAAGCTAAGGATTCACTTCCCAGCCCTCGCAATCGTTCGATATAACGATAAATCACTCTAGGAGGCACGGAAACGCGATATTCACCTTTTCCACACGCTCTGCATCCAAAGAAGCTAAGGATTCACTTCCCAGCCCTCGCAATCGTTCGATATAACGATAAATCACTCTAGGAGGCTCGGAAAGGCTATATTCGCCTTTTCCACACGTTCTGCATCGAAAGAAGCTAAGGATTCACTTCCCAGCCCTCGCAATCGTTCGATATAACGAAAAATCACTCTAGGAGGCTCGGAAACGCGATATTCACCTTTTCCACACGTTCTGCATCGAAATAAGCTAAGGATTCACTTCCCAGCCCTCGCAATCGTTCGATATAACGATAAATCACTCTAGGAGGCTCGGAAACGCGATATTCACCTTTTCCACACGTTCTGCACCGAAGGAAGCTATGGATTCACTTCCCATCCCTCGCAATCGTTCGATATAACGATAAATCACTCTAGGAGGCTCGGAAACGCGATATTCACCTTTTCCACACGTTCTGCATCGATAGAAGCTAAGGATTCACTTTCCAGCCCTCGCAATCCTTCGATGTAACGATAAATCACTCTAGGAGGCTCGGAAACGCGATATTCCCTTTTCCACACGTTCTGCATCGAAATAAGCTAAGGATTCACTTCCCAGCCCTCGCAATCGTTCGATATTACGAAACATCACTCTAGGAGGCTCGGAAACGCGATATTCACCTTTTCCACACGTTCTGCATCGAAATAAGCTAAGGATTCACTTCCCAGCCCTCGCAATCGTTCGACATAACGATAAATCGCTTTAGGAGGCTCGGAAACGCGATATTCACCTTTTCCACACGTTATGCATCGAAATAAGCTAAGGATTCACTTTCCAGCCCTCGCAATCCTTCGATGTAACGATAAATCACTCTAGGAGGCTCGGAAACGCGATATTCCCTTTTCCACTCGTTCTGCATCGAAATAAGCTTAGTATTCACTTCCCAGCCCTCGCAATCGTTCGATATAACGAAAAATCACTCTAGGAGGCTCGGAAACGCGATATTCACCTTTTCCACACGTTCTGCATCGAAATAAGCTAAGGATTCACTTCCCAGCCCTCGCAATCGTTCGATATAACGATAAATCACTCTAGGAGGCTCGGAAACGCGATATTCACCTTTTCCACACGTTCTGCATCGAAAGAAGTTAAGGATTCACTTTCCAGCCCTCGCAATCGTTCGATATAACGATAAATCACTCTAGGAGGCTCGGAAAGGATATATTCACCTTTTCCACACGTTCTGCATCGAAAGAAGATAAGGATTCACTTCACAGCCCTCGCAATCGTTCGATATAACGAAAAATCACTTCCAGGAGGCTCGGAAACGCGATATTCACCTTTTCCACACGTTCTGCATCGAAATAAGCTAAGGATTCACTTCCCAGCCCTCGCAATCGTTCGATATAACGATAAATCACTCTAGGAGGCTCGGAAACGCGATATTCACCTTTTCCACACGTTCTGCATCGAAATAAGCTAAGGATTCACTTCCCAGCCCTCGCAATCGTTCGATATAACGATAAATCACTCTAGGAGGCTCGGAAACGCGATATTCACCTTTTCCACACGTTCTGCATCGAAAGAAGCTAAGGATTCACTTTCCAGCCCTCGCAATCGTTCGATATAACGAAAAATCACTCTAGGAGGCTCGGAAACGCGATATTCACCTTTTCCACACGTTCTGCATCGAAATAAGCTAAGGATTCACGTCCCAGCCCTCGCAATCGTTCGACGTAACGATAAATCGCTTTAGGAGACTCGGAAACGCGATATTCACCTTTTCCACACGTTCTGCATCGAAATAAGCCATGGATTCACTTCCCAGCCCTCGCAATCGTTCGATATAACGATAAATCACTCTAGGAGGCTCGGAAACGCGATATTCACCTTTTCCACACGCTCTGCATCGAAAGAAGCTAAGGATTCACTTCCCAGCCCTCGCAAACGTTCGATAAACGATAAATCACTCTAGGAGGCTCGGAAAGGATAGATTCGCCTTTTCCACACGTTCTGCATCGAAAGAAGCTAAGGATTCACTTTCCAGCCCTCGCAATCGTTCGATATAACGATAAATCACTCTAGGAGGCTCGGAAACGCGATATTCACCTTTTCCACACGTTCTGCATCGAAATAAGCTAAGGATTCACTTCCCAGCCCTCGCAATCGTTCGATATAACGATAAATCACTCTAGGAGGCTCGGAAACGCGATATTCACCTTTTCCACACGCTCTGCATCGAAAGAAGCTAAGGATTCACTTCCCAGACCTCGCAATCGTTCGATATAACGATAAATCACTCTAGGAGGCTCGGAAAGGATATATTCACCTTTTCCACACGTTCTGCATCGAAAGAAGCTAAGGATTCACTTTCCAGCCCTCGCAATCCTTCGATGTAACGATAAATCACTCTAGGAGGCTCGGAAACGCGATATTCCCTTTTCCACACGTTCTGCATCGAAATAAGCTAAGGATTCACTTCCCAGCCCTCGCAATCGTTCGATATAACGATAAATCACTCTAGGAGGCTCGGAAACGCGATATTCACCTTTTCCACACGTTCTGCATCGAAATAAGCTAAGGATTCACTTCCCAGCCCTCGCAATCGTTCGATATAACGATAAATCACTCTAGGAGGCTCGGAAACGCGATATTCACCTTTTCCACACGTTCTGCATCGAATGAAGTTAAGGATTCACTTTCCAGCCCTCGCAATCGTTCGATATAACGAAAAATCACTCTAGGAGGCTCGGAAACGCGATATTCACCTTTTCCACACGTTCTGGATCGAAATAAGATAAGGATTCACTTCCCAGCCCTCGCAATCGTTCGATATAACGATAAATCACTCTAGGAGGCTCGGAAACGCGATATTCACCTTTTCCACACGCTCTGCATCGAAAGAAGCTAAGGATTCACTTCCCAGACCTCGCAATCGTTCGATATAACGATAAATCACTCTAGGAGGCTCGGAAACGCGATATTCACCTTTTCCACACGTTCTGCATCGAATGAAGTTAAGGATTCACTTTCCAGCCCTCGCAATCGTTCGATATAAGGAAAAATCACTCTAGGAGGCTCGGAATCGCGATATTCACGCTTTCCTATCGTTCTATATCGACAGAAGGTAAGGATACACTTCCCAGCCGTCGCAATCGATCGGTGTATCGATAAATCAATCTAGGAGACTCGGAATCGCGATATTCACCCTTTCCAATCGTTCTGTATCGACAGAAGCTAATCATTGACTCCCCAACCCTCGCAATCGTACGTTCTATCGATAAATCACTCTAGGAGGCTCGGAATCGCGGTATTCACCCTTTCCAATCGTTCTGTATCGATAGCAGGTAAGGATTCACTTCCCGGCCCTCGCAATCGTTCCGTGTATCGATAAATCACTCTAGGAGGCTCGGAATCGCGATAATCATCCTTTCCATTCGTTCGGTATCGACAGAAGGTAGCGATACACTTCCCAGCCGTCCAAATCGTTCGGTGGATCGATAAATCACTCTAGGAGGCTCGGAATCGCGATGTTGACCCTTTCCAATCGTACTGTGTCGATAGCAGGGAAGGATTCACTTCCCGGCCCTCGCAATAGTTCGGTGTATCGATGAATCAATCTAGGAGGCTCAAAATCGCGATATTCACCCATTCCAATCGTTCTGTGTCGATAGCAGGTAAGGATTCACTTCCCGGCCCTCGCAATCGTTCGGTGTATCGATGAATCAATCTAGGAGGTTCGGAATCGCGAATATTCACGCTTTCCTATCGTTCTATATAGACAGAAGGTAAGGATACACTTCCCAGCCGTCGCAAGCGATCGGTGTATCGATAAATCAATCTAGGAGACTCGGAATCGCGATATTCACCCTTTCCAATCGTTCTGTAGCGACAGAAGCTAATCATTGACTCCCCAACCCTCGCAATCGTACGTTCTATCGATAAATCACTCTAGGAGGCTCGGAATCGCGATATTCACCCTTTCCAGTCGTTCTGTATCGACAGATGGTAAGGATACACTTCTCAGCCGTCGCAATCGTTCGGTGGATCGATAAATAACTCTAGGAGGCTCGGAATCGCGATATTCACTCTTTTAATCGTTCGGTATCGACAGACGGTAAGGATTGACTTCCCAGCCCTCGCAATCGTTCGGTGTATATATATATCACTCAAGGAAGTTCGAAATCGGGATATTCACCCTTTCCAATCGTTCTGTGTCGATAGCAGGGAAGGATTCACTTCTCGGCCCTCGCAATCGTTCGGTGTATCGATGAATCAATCTAGGTGGCTCGGAATCGCGATATTCACCCTTTCCAATCGTTCTGTGTCGATAGCAGGTGAGGATTCACTTCCCGGCCCTCTCAATCGTTCGATATAACGAAAAATCACTCTAGGAGGCTCGGAAACGCGATATTCACCTTTTCCACACGTTCTGCATCGAAATAAGCTAAGGATTCACTTCCCAGCCCTCGCAATCGTTCGATATAACGATAAATCACTCTAGGACGCTCGGAAACGCGATATTCACCTTTTCCACACGTTCTGCACCGAAGGAAGCTATGGATTCACTTCCCATCCCTCGCAATCGTTCGATATAACGATAAATCACTCTAGGAGGCTCGGAAACGCGATATTCACCTTTTCCACACGTTCTGCATCGATAGAAGCTAAGGATTCACTTTCCAGCCCTCGCAATCCTTCGATGTAACGATAAATCACTCTAGGAGGCTCGGAAACGCGATATTCCCTTTTCCACACGTTCTGCATCGAAATAAGCTAAGGATTCACTTCCCAGCCCTCGCAATCGTTCGATATTACGAAACATCACTCTAGGAGGCTCGGAAACGCGATATTCACCTTTTCCACACGTTCTGCATCGAAATAAGCTAAGGATTCACTTCCCAGCCCTCGCAATCGTTCGACATAACGATAAATCGCTTTAGGAGGCTCGGAAACGCGATATTCACCTTTTCCACACGTTATGCATCGAAATAAGCTAAGGATTCACTTTCCAGCCCTCGCAATCCTTCGATGTAACGATAAATCACTCTAGGAGGCTCGGAAACGCGATATTCCCTTTTCCACTCGTTCTGCATCGAAATAAGCTTAGTATTCACTTCCCAGCCCTCGCAATCGTTCGATATAACGAAAAATCACTCTAGGAGGCTCGGAAACGCGATATTCACCTTTTCCACACGTTCTGCATCGAAATAAGCTAAGGATTCACTTCCCAGCCCTCGCAATCGTTCGATATAACGATAAATCACTCTAGGAGGCTCGGAAACGCGATATTCACCTTTTCCACACGTTCTGCATCGAAATAAGCTAAGGATTCACTTTCCAGCCCTCGCAATCGTTCGATATAACGATAAATCACTCTAGGAGGCTCGGAAACGCGATATTCACCTTTTCCACACGTTCTGCATCGAAAGAAGCTAAGGATTCACTTTCCAGCCCTCGCAATCCTTCGATGTAACGATAAATCACTCTAGGAGGCTCGGAAACGCGATATTCCCTTTTCCACACGTTCTGCATCGAAATAAGCTAAGGATTCACTTCCCAGCCCTCGCAATCGTTCGATATAACGAAAAATCACTCAAGGAGGCTCGGAAACGCGATATTCACCTTTTCCACACGTTCTGCATCGAAATAAGCTAAGGATTCACTTCCCAGCCCTCGCAATCGTTCGACATAACGATAAATCGCTTTAGGAGGCTCGGAAACGCGATATTCACCTTTTCCACACGTTATGCATCGAAATAAGCTAAGGATTCACTTTCCAGCCCTCGCAATCCTTCGATGTAACGATAAATCACTCTAGGAGGCTCGGAAACGCGATATTCCCTTTTGCACTCGTTCTGCATCGAAATAAGCTTAGTATTCACTTCCCAGCCCTCGCAATCGTTCGATATAACGAAAAATCACTCTAGGAGGCTCGGAAACGCGATATTCACCTTTTCCACACGTTCTGCATCGAAATAAGCTAAGGATTCACTTCCCAGCCCTCGCAATCGTTCGATATAACGATAAATCACTCTAGGAGGCTCGGAAACGCGATATTCACCTTTTCCACACGTTCTGCATCGAAAGAAGTTAAGGATTCACTTTCCAGCCCTCGCAATCGTTCGATATAACGATAAATCACTCTAGGAGGCTCGGAAAGGATATATTCACCTTTTCCACACGTTCTGCATCGAAAGAAGATAAGGATTCACTTCACAGCCCTCGCAATCGTTCGATATAACGAAAAATCACTCTAGGAGGCTCGGAAACGCGATATTCACCTTTTCCACACGTTCTGCATCGAAATAAGCTAAGGATTCACTTCCCAGCCCTCGCAATCGTTCGATATAACGATAAATCACTCTAGGAGGCTCGGAAACGCGATATTCACCTTTTCCACACGTTCTGCATCGAAATAAGCTAAGGATTCACTTCCCAGCCCTCGCAATCGTTCGATATAACGATAAATCACTCTAGGAGGCTCGGAAACGTGATATTCACCTTTTCCACACGTTCTGCACCGAAAGAAGCTATGAATTCACTTTCCAGCCCTCGCAATCGTTCGATATAACGAAAAATCACTCTAGGAGGCTCGGAAACGCGATATTCACCTTTTCCACACGTTCTGCATCGAAATAAGCTAAGGATTCACTTCCCAGCCCTCGCAATCGTTCGATATAACGATAAATCACTCTAGGAGGCTCGGAAACGCGATATTCACCTTTTCCACACTCTCTGCATCGAAAGAAGCTAAGGATTCACTTCCCAGACCTCGCAATCGTTCGATATAACGATAAATCACTCTAGGAGGCTCGGAAACGCGATATTCACCTTTTCCACACGTTCTGCATCGAATGAAGTTAAGGATTCACTTTCCAGCCCTCGCAATCGTTCGATATAACGAAAAATCACTCTAGGAGGCTCGGAATCGCGATATTCACGCTTTCCTATCGTTCTATATCGACAGAAGGTAAGGATACACTTCCCAGCCGTCGCAATCGATCGGTGTATCGATAAATCAATCTAGGAGACTCGGAATCGCGATATTCACCCTTTCCAATCGTTCTGTATCGACAGAAGCTAATCATTGACTCCCCAACCCTCGCAATCGTACGTTCTATCGATAAATCACTCTAGGAGGCTCGGAATCGCGGTATTCACCCTTTCCAATCGTTCTGTATCGATAGCAGGTAAGGATTCACTTCCCGGCCCTCGCAATCGTTCCGTGTATCGATAAATCACTCTAGGAGGCTCGGAATCGCGATAATCATCCTTTCCATTCGTTCGGTATCGACAGAAGGTAGCGATACACTTCCCAGCCGTCCAAATCGTTCGGTGGATCGATAAATCACTCTAGGAGGCTCGGAATCGCGATATTCACCCTTTCCAATCGTTCTGTGTCGATAGCAGGGAAGGATTCACTTCTCGGCCCTCGCAATCGTTCGGTGTATCGATGAATCAATCTAGGTGGCTCGGAATCGCGATATTCACCCTTTCCAATCGTTCTGTGTCGATAGCAGGTGAGGATTCACTTCCCGGCCCTCTCAATCGTTCGGTGTATCGATAAATCAATCCAGGAGGTTCGGAAACGCGATATTCACCTTTTCCACACGTTCTGCATCGAAATAAGCTAAGGATTCACTTCCCAGCCCTCGCAATCGTTCGATATAACGATAAATCACTCTAGGAGGCACGGAAACGCGATATTCACCTTTTCCACACGCTCTGCATCCAAAGAAGCTAAGGATTCACTTCCCAGCCCTCGCAATCGTTCGATATAACGATAAATCACTCTAGGAGGCTCGGAAAGGCTATATTCGCCTTTTCCACACGTTCTGCATCGAAAGAAGCTAAGGATTCACTTCCCAGCCCTCGCAATCGTTCGATATAACGAAAAATCACTCTAGGAGGCTCGGAAACGCGATATTCACCTTTTCCACACGTTCTGCATCGAAATAAGCTAAGGATTCACTTCCCAGCCCTCGCAATCGTTCGATATAACGATAAATCACTCTAGGAGGCTCGGAAACGCGATATTCACCTTTTCCACACGTTCTGCACCGAAGGAAGCTATGGATTCACTTCCCATCCCTCGCAATCGTTCGATATAACGATAAATCACTCTAGGAGGCTCGGAAACGCGATATTCACCTTTTCCACACGTTCTGCATCGATAGAAGCTAAGGATTCACTTTCCAGCCCTCGCAATCCTTCGATGTAACGATAAATCACTCTAGGAGGCTCGGAAATGCGATATTCCCTTTTCCACACGTTCTGCATCGAAATAAGCTAAGGATTCACTTCCCAGCCCTCGCAATCGTTCGATATTACGAAACATCACTCTAGGAGGCTCGGAAACGCGATATTCACCTTTTCCACACGTTCTGCATCGAAATAAGCTAAGGATTCACTTCCCAGCCCTCGCAATCGTTCGACATAACGATAAATCGCTTTAGGAGGCTCGGAAACGCGATATTCACCTTTTCCACACGTTATGCATCGAAATAAGCTAAGGATTCACTTTCCAGCCCTCGCAATCCTTCGATGTAACGATAAATCACTCTAGGAGTCTCGGAAACGCGATATTCCCTTTTCCACTCGTTCTGCATCGAAATAAGCTTAGTATTCACTTCCCAGCCCTCGCAATCGTTCGATATAACGAAAAATCACTCTAGGAGGCTCGGAAACGCGATATTCACCTTTTCCACACGTTCTGCATCGAAATAAGCTAAGGATTCACTTCCCAGCCCTCGCAATCGTTCGATATAACGATAAATCACTCTAGGAGGCTCGGAAACGCGATATTCACCTTTTCCACACGTTCTGCATCGAAAGAAGTTAAGGATTCACTTTCCAGCCCTCGCAATCGTTCGATATAACGATAAATCACTCTAGGAGGCTCGGAAAGGATATATTCACCTTTTCCACACGTTCTGCATCGAAAGAAGATAAGGATTCACTTCACAGCCCTCGCAATCGTTCGATATAACGAAAAATCACTCTAGGAGGCTCGGAAACGCGATATTCACCTTTTCCACACGTTCTGCATCGAAATAAGCTAAGGATTCACTTCCCAGCCCTCGCAATCGTTCGATATAACGATAAATCACTCTAGGAGGCTCGGAAACGCGATATTCACCTTTTCCACACGTTCTGCATCGAAATAAGCTAAGGATTCACTTCCCAGCCCTCGCAATCGTTCGATATAACGATAAATCACTCTAGGAGGCTCGGAAACGCGATATTCACCTTTTCCACACGTTCTGCATCGAAAGAAGCTAAGGATTCACTTTCCAGCCCTCGCAATCGTTCGATATAACGAAAAATCACTCTAGGAGGCTCGGAAACGCGATATTCACCTTTTCCACACGTTCTGCATCGAAATAAGCTAAGGATTCACGTCCCAGCCCTCGCAATCGTTCGACGTAACGATAAATCGCTTTAGGAGGCTCGGAAACGCGATATTCACCTTTTCCACACGTTCTGCATCGAAATAAGCCATGGATTCACTTCCCAGCCCTCGCAATCGTTCGATATAACGATAAATCACTCTAGGAGGCTCGGAAACGCGATATTCACCTTTTCCACACGCTCTGCATCGAAAGAAGCTAAGGATTCACTTCCCAGACCTCGCAATCGTTCGATATAACGATAAATCACTCTAGGAGGCTCGGAAAGGATAGATTCGCCTTTTCCACACGTTCTGCATCGAAAGAAGCTAAGGATTCACTTTCCAGCCCTCGCAATCGTTCGATATAACGATAAATCACTCTAGGAGGCTCGGAAACGCGATATTCACCTTTTCCACACGTTCTGCATCGAAATAAGCTAAGGATTCACTTCCCAGCCCTCGCAATCGTTCGATATAACGATAAATCACTCTAGGAGGCTCGGAAACGCGATATTCACCTTTTCCACACGCTCTGCATCGAAAGAAGCTAAGGATTCACTTCCCAGACCTCGCAATCGTTCGATATAACGATAAATCACTCTAGGAGGCTCGGAAACGCGATATTCCCTTTTCCACACGTTCTGCATCGAAATAAGCTAAGGATTCACTTCCCAGCCCTCGCAATCGTTCGATATAACGATAAATCACTCTAGGAGGCTCGGAAACGCGATATTCACCATTTCCACACGTTCTGCATCGAAATAAGCTAAGGATTCACTTCCCAGCCCTCGCAATCGTTCGATATAACGATAAATCACTCTAGGAGGCTCGGAAACGCGATATTCACCTTTTCCACACGTTCTGCATCGAATGAAGTTAAGGATTCACTTTCCAGCCCTCGCAATCGTTCGATATAACGAAAAATCACTCTAGGATGCTCGGAAACGCGATATTCACGTTTTCCACACGTTCTGGATCGAAATAAGATAAGGATTCACTTCCCAGCCCTCGCAATCGTTCGATATAACGATAAATCACTCTAGGAGGCTCGGAAACGCGATATTCACCTTTTCCACACGCTCTGCATCGAAAGAATCTAAGGATTCACTTCCCAGACCTCGCAATCGTTCGATATAACGATAAATCACTCTAGGAGGCTCGGAAACGCGATATTCACCTTTTCCACACGTTCTGCATCGAATGAAGTTAAGGATTCACTTTCCAGCCCTCGCAATCGTTCGATATAACGAAAAATCACTCTAGGAGGCTCGGAATCGCGATATTCACGCTTTCCTATCGTTCTATATCGACAGAAGGTAAGGATACACGTCCCAGCCGTCGCAATCGATCGGTGTATCGATAAATCAATCTAGGAGACTCGGAATCGCGATATTCACCCTTTCCAATCGTTCTGTATCGACAGAAGCTAATCATTGACTCCCCAACCCTCGCAATCGTACGTTCTATCGATAAATCACTCTAGGAGGCTCGGAATCGCGGTATTCACCCTTTCCAATCGTTCTGTATCGATAGCAGGTAAGGATTCACTTCCCGGCCCTCGCAATCGTTCCGTGTATCGATAAATCACTCTAGGAGGCTCGGAATCGCGATAATCATCCTTTCCATTCGTTCGGTATCGACAGAAGGTAGCGATACACTTCCCAGCCGTCCAAATCGTTCGGTGGATCGATAAATCACTCTAGGAGGCTCGGAATCGCGATGTTGACCCTTTCCAATCGTACTGTGTCGATAGCAGGGAAGGATTCACTTCCCGGCCCTCGCAATAGTTCGGTGTATCGATGAATCAATCTAGGAGGCTCCGAATCGCGATATTCACCCATTCCAATCGTTCTGTGTCGATAGCAGGTAAGGATTCACTTCCCGGCCCTCGCAATCGTTCGGTGTATCGATGAATCAATCTAGGAGGTTCGGAATCGCGAATATTCACGCTTTCCTATCGTTCTATATAGACAGAAGGTAAGGATACACTTCCCAGCCGTCGCAAGCGATCGGTGTATCGATAAATCAATCTAGGAGACTCGGAATCGCGATATTCACCCTTTCCAATCGTTCTGTAGCGACAGAAGCTAATCATTGACTCCCCAACCCTCGCAATCGTACGTTCTATCGATAAATCACTCTAGGAGGCTCGGAATCGCGATATTCACCCTTTCCAGTCGTTCTGTGTCGATAGCAGGTAAGGATTCACTTCCCGGCCCTCGCAATCGTTCGGTGTATCGCTAAATCAATCTAGGAGGTTCGGAATCGCGACATTCACGCTTTCCTATCGTTCTGTATCGACAGATGGTAAGGATACACTTCTCAGCCGTCGCAATCGTTCGGTGGATCGATAAATAACTCTAGGAGGCTCGGAATCGCGATATTCACTCTTTTAATCGTTCGGTATCGACAGACGGTAAGGATTGACTTCCCAGCCCTCGCAATCGTTCGGTGTATATATATATCACTCAAGGAAGTTCGAAATCGGGATATTCACCCTTTCCAATCGTTCTGTGTCGATAGCAGGGAAGGATTCACTTCTCGGCCCTCGCAATCGTTCGGTGTATCGATGAATCAATCTAGGTGGCTCGGAATCGCGATATTCACCCTTTCCAATCGTTCTGTGTCGATAGCAGGTGAGGATTCACTTCCCGGCCCTCGCAATCGTTCGATATAACGATAAATCACTCTAGGAGGCTCGGAAACGTGATATTCACCTTTTCCACACGTTCTGCACCGAAAGAAGCTATGAATTCACTTTCCAGCCCTCGAAATCGTTCGATATAACGAAAAATCACTCTAGGAGGCTCGGAAACGCGATATTCACCTTTTCCACACGTTCTGCATCGAAATAAGCTAAGGATTCACTTCCCAGCCCTCGCAATCGTTCGATATAACGATAAATCACTCTAGGAGGCTCGGAAACGCGATATTCACCTTTTCCACACGTTCTGCATCGAAAGAAGTTAAGGATTCACTTTCCAGCCCTCGCAATCGTTCGATATAACGATAAATCACTCTAGGAGGCTCGGAAAGGATATATTCACCTTTTCCACACGTTCTGCATCGAAAGAAGATAAGGATTCACTTCACAGCCCTCGCAATCGTTCGATATAACGAAAAATCACTCTAGGAGGCTCGGAAACGCGATATTCACCTTTTCCACACGTTCTGCATCGAAATAAGCTAAGGATTCACTTCCCAGCCCTCGCAATCGTTCGATATAACGATAAATCACTCTAGGAGGCTCGGAAACGCGATATTCACCTTTTCCACACGTTCTGCATCGAAATAAGCTAAGGATTCACTTCCCAGCCCTCGCAATCGTTCGATATAACGATAAATCACTCTAGGAGGCTCGGAAACGTGATATTCACCTTTTCCACACGTTCTGCACCGAAAGAAGCTATGAATTCACTTTCCAGCCCTCGCAATCGTTCGATATAACGAAAAATCACTCTAGGAGGCTCGGAAACGCGATATTCACCTTTTCCACACGTTCTGCATCGAAATAAGCTAAGGATTCACTTCCCAGCCCTCGCAATCGTTCGATATAACGATAAATCACTCTAGGAGGCTCGGAAACGCGATATTCACCATTTCCACACGTTCTGCACCGAAAGAAGCTATGGATTCACTTCCCATTCCTCGCAATCGTTCGATATAACGATAAATCACTCTAGGAGGCTCGGAAACGCGATATTCACCTTTTCCACACGTTCTGCATCGAAAGAAGCTAAGGATTCACTTTCCAGCCCTCGCAATCCTTCGATGTAACGATAAATCACTCTAGGAGGCTCGGAAACGCGATATTCCCTTTTCCACACGTTCTGCATCGAAATAAGCTAAGGATTCACTTCCCAGCCCTCGCAATCGTTCGATATAACGAAAAATCACTCTAGGAGGCTCGGAAACGCGATATTCACCTTTTCCACACGTTATGCATCGAAATAAGCTAAGGATTCACTTTCCAGCCCTCGCAATCCTTCGATGTAACGATAAATCACTCTAGGAGGCTCGGAAACGCGATATTCACCTTTTCCACACGTTCTGCATCGAAATAAGCTAAGGATTCACTTCCCAGCCCTCGCAATCGTTCGATATAACGATAAATCACTCTAGGAGGCTCGGAAACGCGATATTCACCTTTTCCACACGTTCTGCATCGAAAGAAGTTAAGGATTCACTTTCCAGCCCTCGCAATCGTTCGATATAACGATAAATCACTCTAGGAGGCTCGGAAAGGATATATTCACCTTTTCCACACGTTCTGCATCGAAAGAAGATAAGGATTCACTTCACAGCCCTCGCAATCGTTCGATATAACGAAAAATCACTCTAGGAGGCTCGGAAACGCGATATTCACCTTTTCCACACGTTCTGCATCGAAATAAGCTAAGGATTCACTTCCCAGCCCTCGCAATCGTTCGATATAACGATAAATCACTCTAGGAGGCTCGGAAACGCGATATTCACCTTTTCCACACGTTCTGCATCGAAATAAGCTAAGGATTCACTTCCCAGCCCTCGCAATCGTTCGATATAACGATAAATCACTCTAGGAGGCTCGGAAACGTGATATTCACCTTTTCCACACGTTCTGCACCGAAAGAAGCTATGAATTCACTTTCCAGCCCTCGCAATCGTTCGATATAACGAAAAATCACTCTAGGAGGCTCGGAAACGCGATATTCACCTTTTCCACACGTTCTGCATCGAAATAAGCTAAGGATTCACTTCCCAGCCCTCGCAATCGTTCGATATAACGATAAATCACTCTAGGAGGCTCGGAAACGCGATATTCACCTTTTCCACACGCTCTGCATCGAAAGAAGCTAAGGATTCACTTCCCAGCCCTCGCAATCGTTCGATAAACGATAAATCACTCTAGGAGGCTCGGAAAGGATAGATTCGCCTTTTCCACACGTTCTGCATCGAAAGAAGCTAAGGATTCACTTTCCAGCCCTCGCAATCGTTCGATATAACGATAAATCACTCTAGGAGGCTCGGAAACGCGATATTCACCTTTTCCACACGTTCTGCATCGAAATAAGCTAAGGATTCACTTCCCAGCCCTCGCAATCGTTCGATATAACGATAAATCACTCTAGGAGGCTCGGAAACGCGATATTCACCTTTTCCACACGCTCTGCATCGAAAGAAGCTAAGGATTCACTTCCCAGACCTCGCAATCGTTCGATATAACGATAAATCACTCTAGGAGGCTCGGAAAGGATATATTCACCTTTTCCACACGTTCTGCATCGAAAGAAGCTAAGGATTCACTTTCCAGCCCTCGCAATCCTTCGATGTAACGATAAATCACTCTAGGAGGCTCGGAAACGCGATATTCCCTTTTCCACACGTTCTGCATCGAAATAAGCTAAGGATTCACTTCCCAGCCCTCGCAATCGTTCGATATAACGATAAATCACTCTAGGAGGCTCGGAAACGCGATATTCACCTTTTCCACACGTTCTGCATCGAAATAAGCTAAGGATTCACTTCCCAGCCCTCGCAATCGTTCGATATAACGATAAATCACTCTAGGAGGCTCGGAAACGCGATATTCACCTTTTCCACACGTTCTGCATCGAATGAAGTTAAGGATTCACTTTCCAGCCCTCGCAATCGTTCGATATAACGAAAAATCACTCTAGGAGGCTCGGAAACGCGATATTCACCTTTTCCACACGTTCTGGATCGAAATAAGATAAGGATTCACTTCCCAGCCCTCGCAATCGTTCGATATAACGATAAATCACTCTAGGAGGCTCGGAAACGCGATATTCACCTTTTCCACACTCTCTGCATCGAAAGAAGCTGAGGATTCACTTCCCAGACCTCGCAATCGTTCGATATAACGATAAATCACTCTAGGAGGCTCGGAAACGCGATATTCACCTTTTCCACACGTTCTGCATCGAATGAAGTTAAGGATTCACTTTCCAGCCCTCGCAATCGTTCGATATAACGAAAAATCACTCTAGGAGGCTCGGAATCGCGATATTCACGCTTTCCTATCGTTCTATATCGACAGAAGGTAAGGATACACTTCCCAGCCGTCGCAATCGATCGGTGTATCGATAAATCAATCTAGGAGACTCGGAATCGCGATATTCACCCTTTCCAATCGTTCTGTATCGACAGAAGCTAATCATTGACTCCCCAACCCTCGCAATCGTACGTTCTATCGATAAATCACTCTAGGAGGCTCGGAATCGCGGTATTCACCCTTTCCAATCGTTCTGTATCGATAGCAGGTAAGGATTCACTTCCCGGCCCTCGCAATCGTTCCGTGTATCGATAAATCACTCTAGGAGGCTCGGAATCGCGATAATCATCCTTTCCATTCGTTCGGTATCGACAGAAGGTAGCGATACACTTCCCAGCCGTCCAAATCGTTCGGTGGATCGATAAATCACTCTAGGAGGCTCGGAATCGCGATATTCACCCTTTCCAATCGTTCTGTGTCGATAGCAGGGAAGGATTCACTTCTCGGCCCTCGCAATCGTTCGGTGTATCGATGAATCAATCTAGGTGGCTCGGAATCGCGATATTCACCCTTTCCAATCGTTCTGTGTCGATAGCAGGTGAGGATTCACTTCCCGGCCCTCTCAATCGTTCGGTGTATCGATAAATCAATCCAGGAGGTTCGGAAACGCGATATTCACCTTTTCCACACGTTCTGCATCGAAATAAGCTAAGGATTCACTTCCCAGCCCTCGCAATCGTTCGATATAACGATAAATCACTCTAGGAGGCACGGAAACGCGATATTCACCTTTTCCACACGCTCTGCATCCAAAGAAGCTAAGGATTCACTTCCCAGCCCTCGCAATCGTTCGATATAACGATAAATCACTCTAGGAGGCTCGGAAAGGCTATATTCGCCTTTTCCACACGTTCTGCATCGAAAGAAGCTAAGGATTCACTTCCCAGCCCTCGCAATCGTTCGATATAACGAAAAATCACTCTAGGAGGCTCGGAAACGCGATATTCACCTTTTCCACACGTTCTGCATCGAAATAAGCTAAGGATTCACTTCCCAGCCCTCGCAATCGTTCGATATAACGATAAATCACTCTAGGAGGCTCGGAAACGCGATATTCACCTTTTCCACACGTTCTGCACCGAAGGAAGCTATGGATTCACTTCCCATCCCTCGCAATCGTTCGATATAACGATAAATCACTCTAGGAGGCTCGGAAACGCGATATTCACCTTTTCCACACGTTCTGCATCGATAGAAGCTAAGGATTCACTTTCCAGCCCTCGCAATCCTTCGATGTAACGATAAATCACTCTAGGAGGCTCGGAAACGCGATATTCACCATTTCCACACGTTCTGCATCGATAGAAGCTAAGGATTCACTTTCCAGCCCTCGCAATCGTTCGATATAACGATAAATCACTCTAGGAGGCTCGGAAACGCGATATTCACCTTTTCCACACGTTCTGCATCGAAATAAGCTAAGGATTCACTTCCCAGCCCTCGCAATCGTTCGATATAACGATAAATCACTCTAGGAGGCTCGGAAACGTGATATTCACCTTTTCCACACGTTCTGCACCGAAAGAAGCTATGAATTCACTTTCCAGCCCTCGCAATCGTTCGATATAACGAAAAATCACTCTAGGAGGCTCGGAAACGCGATATTCACCTTTTCCACACGTTCTGCATCGAAATAAGCTAAGGATTCACTTCCCAGCCCTCGCAATCGTTCGATATAACGATAAATCACTCTAGGAGGCTCGGAAACGCGATATTCACCTTTTCCACACGCTCTGCATCGAAAGAAGCTAAGGATTCACTTCCCAGCCCTCGCAATCGTTCGATAAACGATAAATCACTCTAGGAGGCTCGGAAAGGATAGATTCGCCTTTTCCACACGTTCTGCATCGAAAGAAGCTAAGGATTCACTTTCCAGCCCTCGCAATCGTTCGATATAACGATAAATCACTCTAGGAGGCTCGGAAACGCGATATTCACCTTTTCCACACGTTCTGCATCGAAATAAGCTAAGGATTCACTTCCCAGCCCTCGCAATCGTTCGATATAACGATAAATCACTCTAGGAGGCTCGGAAACGCGATATTCACCTTTTCCACACGCTCTGCATCGAAAGAAGCTAAGGATTCACTTCCCAGACCTCGCAATCGTTCGATATAACGATAAATCACTCTAGGAGGCTCGGAAAGGATATATTCACCTTTTCCACACGTTCTGCATCGAAAGAAGCTAAGGATTCACTTTCCAGCCCTCGCAATCCTTCGATGTAACGATAAATCACTCTAGGAGGCTCGGAAACGCGATATTCCCTTTTCCACACGTTCTGCATCGAAATAAGCTAAGGATTCACTTCCCAGCCCTCGCAATCGTTCGATATAACGATAAATCACTCTAGGAGGCTCGGAAACGCGATATTCACCTTTTCCACACGTTCTGCATCGAAATAAGCTAAGGATTCACTTCCCAGCCCTCGCAATCGTTCGATATAACGATAAATCACTCTAGGAGGCTCGGAAACGCGATATTCAACTTTTCCACACGTTCTGCATCGAATGAAGTTAAGGATTCACTTTCCAGCCCTCGCAATCGTTCGATATAACGAAAAATCACTCTAGGAGGCTCGGAAACGCGATATTCACCTTTTCCACACGTTCTGGATCGAAATAAGATAAGGATTCACTTCCCAGCCCTCGCAATCGTTCGATATAACGATAAATCACTCTAGGAGGCTCGGAAACGCGATATTCACCTTTTCCACACTCTCTGCATCGAAAGAAGCTGAGGATTCACTTCCCAGACCTCGCAATCGTTCGATATAACGATAAATCACTCTAGGAGGCTCGGAAACGCGATATTCACCTTTTCCACACGTTCTGCATCGAATGAAGTTAAGGATTCACTTTCCAGCCCTCGCAATCGTTCGATATAACGAAAAATCACTCTAGGAGGCTCGGAATCGCGATATTCACGCTTTCCTATCGTTCTATATCGACAGAAGGTAAGGATACACTTCCCAGCCGTCGCAATCGATCGGTGTATCGATAAATCAATCTAGGAGACTCGGAATCGCGATATTCACCCTTTCCAATCGTTCTGTATCGACAGAAGCTAATCATTGACTCCCCAACCCTCGCAATCGTACGTTCTATCGATAAATCACTCTAGGAGGCTCGGAATCGCGGTATTCACCCTTTCCAATCGTTCTGTATCGATAGCAGGTAAGGATTCACTTCCCGGCCCTCGCAATCGTTCCGTGTATCGATAAATCACTCTAGGAGGCTCGGAATCGCGATAATCATCCTTTCCATTCGTTCGGTATCGACAGAAGGTAGCGATACACTTCCCAGCCGTCCAAATCGTTCGGTGGATCGATAAATCACTCTAGGAGGCTCGGAATCGCGATATTCACCCTTTCCAATCGTTCTGTGTCGATAGCAGGGAAGGATTCACTTCTCGGCCCTCGCAATCGTTCGGTGTATCGATGAATCAATCTAGGTGGCTCGGAATCGCGATATTCACCCTTTCCAATCGTTCTGTGTCGATAGCAGGTGAGGATTCACTTCCCGGCCCTCTCAATCGTTCGGTGTATCGATAAATCAATCCAGGAGGTTCGGAAACGCGATATTCACCTTTTCCACACGTTCTGCATCGAAATAAGCTAAGGATTCACTTCCCAGCCCTCGCAATCGTTCGATATAACGATAAATCACTCTAGGAGGCACGGAAACGCGATATTCACCTTTTCCACACGCTCTGCATCCAAAGAAGCTAAGGATTCACTTCCCAGCCCTCGCAATCGTTCGATATAACGATAAATCACTCTAGGAGGCTCGGAAAGGCTATATTCGCCTTTTCCACACGTTCTGCATCGAAAGAAGCTAAGGATTCACTTCCCAGCCCTCGCAATCGTTCGATATAACGAAAAATCACTCTAGGAGGCTCGGAAACGCGATATTCACCTTTTCCACACGTTCTGCATCGAAATAAGCTAAGGATTCACTTCCCAGCCCTCGCAATCGTTCGATATAACGATAAATCACTCTAGGAGGCTCGGAAACGCGATATTCACCTTTTCCACACGTTCTGCACCGAAGGAAGCTATGGATTCACTTCCCATCCCTCGCAATCGTTCGATATAACGATAAATCACTCTAGGAGGCTCGGAAACGCGATATTCACCTTTTCCACACGTTCTGCATCGATAGAAGCTAAGGATTCACTTTCCAGCCCTCGCAATCCTTCGATGTAACGATAAATCACTCTAGGAGGCTCGGAAACGCGATATTCACCATTTCCACACGTTCTGCATCGATAGAAGCTAAGGATTCACTTTCCAGCCCTCGCAATCCTTCGATGTAACGATAAATCACTCTAGGAGGCTCGGAAACGCGATATTCCCTTTTCCACACGTTCTGCATCGAAATAAGCTAAGGATTCACTTCCCAGCCCTCGCAATCGTTCGATATAACGATAAATCACTCTAGGAGGCTCGGAAACGCGATATTCACCTTTTCCACACGTTCTGCATCGAAATAAGCTAAGGATTCACTTCCCAGCCCTCGCAATCGTTCGATATAACGATAAATCACTCTAGGAGGCTCGGAAACGCGATATTCACCTTTTCCACACGTTCTGCATCGAATGAAGTTAAGGATTCACTTTCCAGCCCTCGCAATCGTTCGATATAACGAAAAATCACTCTAGGAGGCTCGGAAACGCGATATTCACCTTTTCCACACGTTCTGGATCGAAATAAGATAAGGATTCACTTCCCAGCCCTCGCAATCGTTCTATATAACGATAAATCACTCTAGGAGGCTCGGAAACGCGATATTCACCTTTTCCACACTCTCTGCATCGAAAGAAGCTGAGGATTCACTTCCCAGACCTCGCAATCGTTCGATATAACGATAAATCACTCTAGGAGGCTCGGAAACGCGATATTCACCTTTTCCACACGTTCTGCATCGAATGAAGTTAAGGATTCACTTTCCAGCCCTCGCAATCGTTCGATATAACGAAAAATCACTCTAGGAGGCTCGGAATCGCGATATTCACGCTTTCCTATCGTTCTATATCGACAGAAGGTAAGGATACACTTCCCAGCCGTCGCAATCGATCGGTGTATCGATAAATCAATCTAGGAGACTCGGAATCGCGATATTCACCCTTTCCAATCGTTCTGTATCGACAGAAGCTAATCATTGACTCCCCAACCCTCGCAATCGTACGTTCTATCGATAAATCACTCTAGGAGGCTCGGAATCGCGGTATTCACCCTTTCCAATCGTTCTGTATCGATAGCAGGTAAGGATTCACTTCCCGGCCCTCGCAATCGTTCCGTGTATCGATAAATCACTCTAGGAGGCTCGGAATCGCGATAATCATCCTTTCCATTCGTTCGGTATCGACAGAAGGTAGCGATACACTTCCCAGCCGTCCAAATCGTTCGGTGGATCGATAAATCACTCTAGGAGGCTCGGAATCGCGATATTCACCCTTTCCAATCGTTCTGTGTCGATAGCAGGGAAGGATTCACTTCTCGGCCCTCGCAATCGTTCGGTGTATCGATGAATCAATCTAGGTGGCTCGGAATCGCGATATTCACCCTTTCCAATCGTTCTGTGTCGATAGCAGGTGAGGATTCACTTCCCGGCCCTCTCAATCGTTCGGTGTATCGATAAATCAATCCAGGAGGTTCGGAAACGCGATATTCACCTTTTCCACACGTTCTGCATCGAAATAAGCTAAGGATTCACTTCCCAGCCCTCGCAATCGTTCGATATAACGATAAATCACTCTAGGAGGCACGGAAACGCGATATTCACCTTTTCCACACGCTCTGCATCCAAAGAAGCTAAGGATTCACTTCCCAGCCCTCGCAATCGTTCGATATAACGATAAATCACTCTAGGAGGCTCGGAAAGGCTATATTCGCCTTTTCCACACGTTCTGCATCGAAAGAAGCTAAGGATTCACTTCCCAGCCCTCGCAATCGTTCGATATAACGAAAAATCACTCTAGGAGGCTCGGAAACGCGATATTCACCTTTTCCACACGTTCTGCATCGAAATAAGCTAAGGATTCACTTCCCAGCCCTCGCAACCGTTCGATATAACGATAAATCACTCTAGGAGGCTCGGAAACGCGATATTCACCTTTTCCACACGTTCTGCACCGAAGGAAGCTATGGATTCACTTCCCATCCCTCGCAATCGTTCGATATAACGATAAATCACTCTAGGAGGCTCGGAAACGCGATATTCACCTTTTCCACACGTTCTGCATCGATAGAAGCTAAGGATTCACTTTCCAGCCCTCGCAATCCTTCGATGTAACGATAAATCACTCTAGGAGGCTCGGAAACGCGATATTCCCTTTTCCACACGTTCTGCATCGAAATAAGCTAAGGATTCACTTCCCAGCCCTCGCAATCGTTCGATATTACGAAACATCACTCTAGGAGGCTCGGAAACGCGATATTCACCTTTTCCACACGTTCTGCATCGAAATAAGCTAAGGATTCACTTCCCAGCCCTCGCAATCGTTCGACATAACGATAAATCGCTTTAGGAGGCTCGGAAACGCGATATTCACCTTTTCCACACGTTATGCATCGAAATAAGCTAAGGATTCACTTTCCAGCCCTCGCAATCCTTCGATGTAACGATAAATCACTCTAGGAGGCTCGGAAACGCGATATTCCCTTTTCCACTCGTTCTGCATCGAAATAAGCTTAGTATTCACTTCCCAGCCCTCGCAATCGTTCGATATAACGAAAAATCACTCTAGGAGGCTCGGAAACGCGATATTCACCTTTTCCACACGTTCTGCATCGAAATAAGCTAAGGATTCACTTCCCAGCCCTCGCAATCGTTCGATATAACGATAAATCACTCTAGGAGGCTCGGAAACGCGATATTCACCTTTTCCACACGTTCTGCATCGAAAGAAGTTAAGGATTCACTTTCCAGCCCTCGCAATCGTTCGATATAACGATAAATCACTCTAGGAGGCTCGGAAAGGATATATTCACCTTTTCCACACGTTCTGCATCGAAAGAAGATAAGGATTCACTTCACAGCCCTCGCAATCGTTCGATATAACGAAAAATCACTCTAGGAGGCTCGGAAACGCGATATTCACCTTTTCCACACGTTCTGCATCGAAATAAGCTAAGGATTCACTTCCCAGCCCTCGCAATCGTTCGATATAACGATAAATCACTCTAGGAGGCTCGGAAACGCGATATTCACCTTTTCCACACGTTCTGCATCGAAATAAGCTAAGGATTCACTTCCCAGCCCTCGCAATCGTTCGATATAACGATAAATCACTCTAGGAGGCTCGGAAACGCGATATTCACCTTTTCCACACGTTCTGCATCGAAAGAAGCTAAGGATTCACTTTCCAGCCCTCGCAATCGTTCGATATAACGAAAAATCACTCTAGGAGGCTCGGAAACGCGATATTCACCTTTTCCACACGTTCTGCATCGAAATAAGCTAAGGATTCACGTCCCAGCCCTCGCAATCGTTCGACGTAACGATAAATCGCTTTAGGAGGCTCGGAAACGCGATATTCACCTTTTCCACACGTTCTGCATCGAAATAAGCCATGGATTCACTTCCCAGCCCTCGCAATCGTTCGATATAACGATAAATCACTCTAGGAGGCTCGGAAACGCGATATTCACCTTTTCCACACGCTCTGCATCGAAAGAAGCTAAGGATTCACTTCCCAGCCCTCGCAAACGTTCGATAAACGATAAATCACTCTAGGAGGCTCGGAAAGGATAGATTCGCCTTTTCCACACGTTCTGCATCGAAAGAAGCTAAGGATTCACTTTCCAGCCCTCGCAATCGTTCGATATAACGATAAATCACTCTAGGAGGCTCGGAAACGCGATATTCACCTTTTCCACACGTTCTGCATCGAAATAAGCTAAGGATTCACTTCCCAGCCCTCGCAATCGTTCGATATAACGATAAATCACTCTAGGAGGCTCGGAAACGCGATATTCACCTTTTCCACACGCTCTGCATCGAAAGAAGCTAAGGATTCACTTCCCAGACCTCGCAATCGTTCGATATAACGATAAATCACTCTAGGAGGCTCGGAAAGGATATATTCACCTTTTCCACACGTTCTGCATCGAAAGAAGCTAAGGATTCACTTTCCAGCCCTCGCAATCCTTCGATGTAACGATAAATCACTCTAGGAGGCTCGGAAACGCGATATTCCCTTTTCCACACGTTCTGCATCGAAATAAGCTAAGGATTCACTTCCCAGCCCTCGCAATCGTTCGATATAACGATAAATCACTCTAGGAGGCTCGGAAACGCGATATTCACCTTTTCCACACGTTCTGCATCGAAAGAAGCTAAGGATTCACTTTCCAGCCCTCGCAATCGTTCGATATAACGATAAATCACTCTAGGAGGCTCGGAAACGCGATATTCACCTTTTCCACACGTTCTGCATCGAAATAAGCTAAGGATTCACTTCCCAGCCCTCGCAATCGTTCGATATAACGATAAATCACTCTAGGAGGCTCGGAAACGCGATATTCACCTTTTCCACACGCTCTGCATCGAAAGAAGCTAAGGATTCACTTCCCAGACCTCGCAATCGTTCGATATAACGATAAATCACTCTAGGAGGCTCGGAAAGGATATATTCACCTTTTCCACACGTTCTGCATCGAAAGAAGCTAAGGATTCACTTTCCAGCCCTCGCAATCCTTCGATGTAACGATAAATCACTCTAGGAGGCTCGGAAACGCGATATTCCCTTTTCCACACGTTCTGCATCGAAATAAGCTAAGGATTCACTTCCCAGCCCTCGCAATCGTTCGATATAACGATAAATCACTCTAGGAGGCTCGGAAACGCGATATTCACCTTTTCCACACGTTCTGCATCGAAATAAGCTAAGGATTCACTTCCCAGCCCTCGCAATCGTTCGATATAACGATAAATCACTCTAGGAGGCTCGGAAACGCGATATTCAACTTTTCCACACGTTCTGCATCGAATGAAGTTAAGGATTCACTTTCCAGCCCTCGCAATCGTTCGATATAACGAAAAATCACTCTAGGAGGCTCGGAAACGCGATATTCACCTTTTCCACACGTTCTGGATCGAAATAAGATAAGGATTCACTTCCCAGCCCTCGCAATCGTTCGATATAACGATAAATCACTCTAGGAGGCTCGGAAACGCGATATTCACCTTTTCCACACTCTCTGCATCGAAAGAAGCTGAGGATTCACTTCCCAGACCTCGCAATCGTTCGATATAACGATAAATCACTCTAGGAGGCTCGGAAACGCGATATTCACCTTTTCCACACGTTCTGCATCGAATGAAGTTAAGGATTCACTTTCCAGCCCTCGCAATCGTTCGATATAACGAAAAATCACTCTAGGAGGCTCGGAATCGCGATATTCACGCTTTCCTATCGTTCTATATCGACAGAAGGTAAGGATACACTTCCCAGCCGTCGCAATCGATCGGTGTATCGATAAATCAATCTAGGAGACTCGGAATCGCGATATTCACCCTTTCCAATCGTTCTGTATCGACAGAAGCTAATCATTGACTCCCCAACCCTCGCAATCGTACGTTCTATCGATAAATCACTCTAGGAGGCTCGGAATCGCGGTATTCACCCTTTCCAATCGTTCTGTATCGATAGCAGGTAAGGATTCACTTCCCGGCCCTCGCAATCGTTCCGTGTATCGATAAATCACTCTAGGAGGCTCGGAATCGCGATAATCATCCTTTCCATTCGTTCGGTATCGACAGAAGGTAGCGATACACTTCCCAGCCGTCCAAATCGTTCGGTGGATCGATAAATCACTCTAGGAGGCTCGGAATCGCGATATTCACCCTTTCCAATCGTTCTGTGTCGATAGCAGGGAAGGATTCACTTCTCGGCCCTCGCAATCGTTCGGTGTATCGATGAATCAATCTAGGTGGCTCGGAATCGCGATATTCACCCTTTCCAATCGTTCTGTGTCGATAGCAGGTGAGGATTCACTTCCCGGCCCTCTCAATCGTTCGGTGTATCGATAAATCAATCCAGGAGGTTCGGAAACGCGATATTCACCTTTTCCACACGTTCTGCATCGAAATAAGCTAAGGATTCACTTCCCAGCCCTCGCAATCGTTCGATATAACGATAAATCACTCTAGGAGGCACGGAAACGCGATATTCACCTTTTCCACACGCTCTGCATCCAAAGAAGCTAAGGATTCACTTCCCAGCCCTCGCAATCGTTCGATATAACGATAAATCACTCTAGGAGGCTCGGAAAGGCTATATTCGCCTTTTCCACACGTTCTGCATCGAAAGAAGCTAAGGATTCACTTCCCAGCCCTCGCAATCGTTCGATATAACGAAAAATCACTCTAGGAGGCTCGGAAACGCGATATTCACCTTTTCCACACGTTCTGCATCGAAATAAGCTAAGGATTCACTTCCCAGCCCTCGCAATCGTTCGATATAACGATAAATCACTCTAGGAGGCTCGGAAACGCGATATTCACCTTTTCCACACGTTCTGCACCGAAGGAAGCTATGGATTCACTTCCCATCCCTCGCAATCGTTCGATATAACGATAAATCACTCTAGGAGGCTCGGAAACGCGATATTCACCTTTTCCACACGTTCTGCATCGATAGAAGCTAAGGATTCACTTTCCAGCCCTCGCAATCCTTCGATGTAACGATAAATCACTCTAGGAGGCTCGGAAACGCGATATTCACCATTTCCACACGTTCTGCATCGATAGAAGCTAAGGATTCACTTTCCAGCCCTCGCAATCCTTCGATGTAACGATAAATCACTCTAGGAGGCTCGGAAACGCGATATTCCCTTTTCCACACGTTCTGCATCGAAATAAGCTAAGGATTCACTTCCCAGCCCTCGCAATCGTTCGATATAACGATAAATCACTCTAGGAGGCTCGGAAACGCGATATTCACCTTTTCCACACGTTCTGCATCGAAATAAGCTAAGGATTCACTTCCCAGCCCTCGCAATCGTTCGATATAACGATAAATCACTCTAGGAGGCTCGGAAACGCGATATTCACCTTTTCCACACGTTCTGCATCGAATGAAGTTAAGGATTCACTTTCCAGCCCTCGCAATCGTTCGATATAACGAAAAATCACTCTAGGAGGCTCGGAAACGCGATATTCACCTTTTCCACACGTTCTGGATCGAAATAAGATAAGGATTCACTTCCCAGCCCTCGCAATCGTTCTATATAACGATAAATCACTCTAGGAGGCTCGGAAACGCGATATTCACCTTTTCCACACTCTCTGCATCGAAAGAAGCTGAGGATTCACTTCCCAGACCTCGCAATCGTTCGATATAACGATAAATCACTCTAGGAGGCTCGGAAACGCGATATTCACCTTTTCCACACGTTCTGCATCGAATGAAGTTAAGGATTCACTTTCCAGCCCTCGCAATCGTTCGATATAACGAAAAATCACTCTAGGAGGCTCGGAATCGCGATATTCACGCTTTCCTATCGTTCTATATCGACAGAAGGTAAGGATACACTTCCCAGCCGTCGCAATCGATCGGTGTATCGATAAATCAATCTAGGAGACTCGGAATCGCGATATTCACCCTTTCCAATCGTTCTGTATCGACAGAAGCTAATCATTGACTCCCCAACCCTCGCAATCGTACGTTCTATCGATAAATCACTCTAGGAGGCTCGGAATCGCGGTATTCACCCTTTCCAATCGTTCTGTATCGATAGCAGGTAAGGATTCACTTCCCGGCCCTCGCAATCGTTCCGTGTATCGATAAATCACTCTAGGAGGCTCGGAATCGCGATAATCATCCTTTCCATTCGTTCGGTATCGACAGAAGGTAGCGATACACTTCCCAGCCGTCCAAATCGTTCGGTGGATCGATAAATCACTCTAGGAGGCTCGGAATCGCGATATTCACCCTTTCCAATCGTTCTGTGTCGATAGCAGGGAAGGATTCACTTCTCGGCCCTCGCAATCGTTCGGTGTATCGATGAATCAATCTAGGTGGCTCGGAATCGCGATATTCACCCTTTCCAATCGTTCTGTGTCGATAGCAGGTGAGGATTCACTTCCCGGCCCTCTCAATCGTTCGGTGTATCGATAAATCAATCCAGGAGGTTCGGAAACGCGATATTCACCTTTTCCACACGTTCTGCATCGAAATAAGCTAAGGATTCACTTCCCAGCCCTCGCAATCGTTCGATATAACGATAAATCACTCTAGGAGGCACGGAAACGCGATATTCACCTTTTCCACACGCTCTGCATCCAAAGAAGCTAAGGATTCACTTCCCAGCCCTCGCAATCGTTCGATATAACGATAAATCACTCTAGGAGGCTCGGAAAGGCTATATTCGCCTTTTCCACACGTTCTGCATCGAAAGAAGCTAAGGATTCACTTCCCAGCCCTCGCAATCGTTCGATATAACGAAAAATCACTCTAGGAGGCTCGGAAACGCGATATTCACCTTTTCCACACGTTCTGCATCGAAATAAGCTAAGGATTCACTTCCCAGCCCTCGCAACCGTTCGATATAACGATAAATCACTCTAGGAGGCTCGGAAACGCGATATTCACCTTTTCCACACGTTCTGCACCGAAGGAAGCTATGGATTCACTTCCCATCCCTCGCAATCGTTCGATATAACGATAAATCACTCTAGGAGGCTCGGAAACGCGATATTCACCTTTTCCACACGTTCTGCATCGATAGAAGCTAAGGATTCACTTTCCAGCCCTCGCAATCCTTCGATGTAACGATAAATCACTCTAGGAGGCTCGGAAACGCGATATTCCCTTTTCCACACGTTCTGCATCGAAATAAGCTAAGGATTCACTTCCCAGCCCTCGCAATCGTTCGATATTACGAAACATCACTCTAGGAGGCTCGGAAACGCGATATTCACCTTTTCCACACGTTCTGCATCGAAATAAGCTAAGGATTCACTTCCCAGCCCTCGCAATCGTTCGACATAACGATAAATCGCTTTAGGAGGCTCGGAAACGCGATATTCACCTTTTCCACACGTTATGCATCGAAATAAGCTAAGGATTCACTTTCCAGCCCTCGCAATCCTTCGATGTAACGATAAATCACTCTAGGAGGCTCGGAAACGCGATATTCCCTTTTCCACTCGTTCTGCATCGAAATAAGCTTAGTATTCACTTCCCAGCCCTCGCAATCGTTCGATATAACGAAAAATCACTCTAGGAGGCTCGGAAACGCGATATTCACCTTTTCCACACGTTCTGCATCGAAATAAGCTAAGGATTCACTTCCCAGCCCTCGCAATCGTTCGATATAACGATAAATCACTCTAGGAGGCTCGGAAACGCGATATTCACCTTTTCCACACGTTCTGCATCGAAAGAAGTTAAGGATTCACTTTCCAGCCCTCGCAATCGTTCGATATAACGATAAATCACTCTAGGAGGCTCGGAAAGGATATATTCACCTTTTCCACACGTTCTGCATCGAAAGAAGATAAGGATTCACTTCACAGCCCTCGCAATCGTTCGATATAACGAAAAATCACTCTAGGAGGCTCGGAAACGCGATATTCACCTTTTCCACACGTTCTGCATCGAAATAAGCTAAGGATTCACTTCCCAGCCCTCGCAATCGTTCGATATAACGATAAATCACTCTAGGAGGCTCGGAAACGCGATATTCACCTTTTCCACACGTTCTGCATCGAAATAAGCTAAGGATTCACTTCCCAGCCCTCGCAATCGTTCGATATAACGATAAATCACTCTAGGAGGCTCGGAAACGCGATATTCACCTTTTCCACACGTTCTGCATCGAAAGAAGCTAAGGATTCACTTTCCAGCCCTCGCAATCGTTCGATATAACGAAAAATCACTCTAGGAGGCTCGGAAACGCGATATTCACCTTTTCCACACGTTCTGCATCGAAATAAGCTAAGGATTCACGTCCCAGCCCTCGCAATCGTTCGACGTAACGATAAATCGCTTTAGGAGGCTCGGAAACGCGATATTCACCTTTTCCACACGTTCTGCATCGAAATAAGCCATGGATTCACTTCCCAGCCCTCGCAATCGTTCGATATAACGATAAATCACTCTAGGAGGCTCGGAAACGCGATATTCACCTTTTCCACACGCTCTGCATCGAAAGAAGCTAAGGATTCACTTCCCAGCCCTCGCAAACGTTCGATAAACGATAAATCACTCTAGGAGGCTCGGAAAGGATAGATTCGCCTTTTCCACACGTTCTGCATCGAAAGAAGCTAAGGATTCACTTTCCAGCCCTCGCAATCGTTCGATATAACGATAAATCACTCTAGGAGGCTCGGAAACGCGATATTCACCTTTTCCACACGTTCTGCATCGAAATAAGCTAAGGATTCACTTCCCAGCCCTCGCAATCGTTCGATATAACGATAAATCACTCTAGGAGGCTCGGAAACGCGATATTCACCTTTTCCACACGCTCTGCATCGAAAGAAGCTAAGGATTCACTTCCCAGACCTCGCAATCGTTCGATATAACGATAAATCACTCTAGGAGGCTCGGAAAGGATATATTCACCTTTTCCACACGTTCTGCATCGAAAGAAGCTAAGGATTCACTTTCCAGCCCTCGCAATCCTTCGATGTAACGATAAATCACTCTAGGAGGCTCGGAAACGCGATATTCCCTTTTCCACACGTTCTGCATCGAAATAAGCTAAGGATTCACTTCCCAGCCCTCGCAATCGTTCGATATAACGATAAATCACTCTAGGAGGCTCGGAAACGCGATATTCACCTTTTCCACACGTTCTGCATCGAAATAAGCTAAGGATTCACTTCCCAGCCCTCGCAATCGTTCGATATAACGATAAATCACTCTAGGAGGCTCGGAAACGCGATATTCACCTTTTCCACACGTTCTGCATCGAATGAAGTTAAGGATTCACTTTCCAGCCCTCGCAATCGTTCGATATAACGAAAAATCACTCTAGGAGGCTCGGAAACGCGATATTCACCTTTTCCACACGTTCTGGATCGAAATAAGATAAGGATTCACTTCCCAGCCCTCGCAATCGTTCGATATAACGATAAATCACTCTAGGAGGCTCGGAAACGCGATATTCACCTTTTCCACACGCTCTGCATCGAAAGAAGCTAAGGATTCACTTCCCAGACCTCGCAATCGTTCGATATAACGATAAATCACTCTAGGAGGCTCGGAAACGCGATATTCACCTTTTCCACACGTTCTGCATCGAATGAAGTTAAGGATTCACTTTCCAGCCCTCGCAATCGTTCGATATAAGGAAAAATCACTCTAGGAGGCTCGGAATCGCGATATTCACGCTTTCCTATCGTTCTATATCGACAGAAGGTAAGGATACACTTCCCAGCCGTCGCAATCGATCGATATAACGATAAATCACTCTAGGAGGCTCGGAAACGCGATATTCACCTTTTCCACACGCTCTGCATCGAAAGAAGCTAAGGATTCACTTCCCAGACCTCGCAATCGTTCGATATAACGATAAATCACTCTAGGAGGCTCGGAAACGCGATATTCACCTTTTCCACACGTTCTGCATCGAATGAAGTTAAGGATTCACTTTCCAGCCCTCGCAATCGTTCGATATAAGGAAAAATCAATCTAGGAGACTCGGAATCGCGATATTCACCCTTTCCAATCGTTCTGTATCGACAGAAGCTAATCATTGACTCCCCAACCCTCGCAATCGTACGTTCTATCGATAAATCACTCTAGGAGGCTCGGAATCGCGGTATTCACCCTTTCCAATCGTTCTGTATCGATAGCAGGTAAGGATTCACTTCCCGGCCCTCGCAATCGTTCCGTGTATCGATAAATCACTCTAGGAGGCTCGGAATCGCGATAATCATCCTTTCCATTCGTTCGGTATCGACAGAAGGTAGCGATACACTTCCCAGCCGTCCAAATCGTTCGGTGGATCGATAAATCACTCTAGGAGGCTCGGAATCGCGATGTTGACCCTTTCCAATCGTACTGTGTCGATAGCAGGGAAGGATTCACTTCCCGGCCCTCGCAATAGTTCGGTGTATCGATGAATCAATCTAGGAGGCTCAAAATCGCGATATTCACCCATTCCAATCGTTCTGTGTCGATAGCAGGTAAGGATTCACTTCCCGGCCCTCGCAATCGTTCGGTGTATCGATGAATCAATCTAGGAGGTTCGGAATCGCGAATATTCACGCTTTCCTATCGTTCTATATAGACAGAAGGTAAGGATACACTTCCCAGCCGTCGCAAGCGATCGGTGTATCGATAAATCAATCTAGGAGACTCGGAATCGCGATATTCACCCTTTCCAATCGTTCTGTAGCGACAGAAGCTAATCATTGACTCCCCAACCCTCGCAATCGTACGTTCTATCGATAAATCACTCTAGGAGGCTCGGAATCGCGATATTCACCCTTTCCAGTCGTTCTGTATCGACAGATGGTAAGGATACACTTCTCAGCCGTCGCAATCGTTCGGTGGATCGATAAATAACTCTAGGAGGCTCGGAATCGCGATATTCACTCTTTTAATCGTTCGGTATCGACAGACGGTAAGGATTGACTTCCCAGCCCTCGCAATCGTTCGGTGTATATATATATCACTCAAGGAAGTTCGAAATCGGGATATTCACCCTTTCCAATCGTTCTGTGTCGATAGCAGGGAAGGATTCACTTCTCGGCCCTCGCAATCGTTCGGTGTATCGATGAATCAATCTAGGTGGCTCGGAATCGCGATATTCACCCTTTCCAATCGTTCTGTGTCGATAGCAGGTGAGGATTCACTTCCCGGCCCTCTCAATCGTTCGATATAACGAAAAATCACTCTAGGAGGCTCGGAAACGCGATATTCACCTTTTCCACACGTTCTGCATCGAAATAAGCTAAGGATTCACTTCCCAGCCCTCGCAATCGTTCGATATAACGATAAATCACTCTAGGACGCTCGGAAACGCGATATTCACCTTTTCCACACGTTCTGCATCGAAATAAGCTAAGGATTCACTTCCCAGCCCTCGCAATCGTTCGATATAACGATAAATCACTCTAGGAGGCTCGGAAACGCGATATTCACCTTTTCCACACGTTCTGCATCGAATGAAGTTAAGGATTCACTTTCCAGCCCTCGCAATCGTTCGATATAACGAAAAATCACTCTAGGAGGCTCGGAAACGCGATATTCACCTTTTCCACACGTTCTGGATCGAAATAAGATAAGGATTCACTTCCCAGCCCTCGCAATCGTTCGATATAACGATAAATCACTCTATGAGGCTCGGAAACGCGATATTCACCTTTTCCACACGCTCTGCATCGAAAGAAGCTAAGGATTCACTTCCCAGACCTCGCAATCGTTCGATATAACGATAAATCACTCTAGGAGGCTCGGAAACGCGATATTCACCTTTTCCACACGTTCTGCATCGAATGAAGTTAAGGATTCACTTTCCAGCCCTCGCAATCGTTCGATATAAGGAAAAATCACTCTAGGAGGCTCGGAATCGCGATATTCACGCTTTCCTATCGTTCTATATCGACAGAAGGTAAGGATACACTTCCCAGCCGTCGCAATCGATCGGTGTATCGATAAATCAATCTAGGAGACTCGGAATCGCGATATTCACCCTTTCCAATCGTTCTGTATCGACAGAAGCTAATCATTGACTCCCCAACCCTCGCAATCGTACGTTCTATCGATAAATCACTCTAGGAGGCTCGGAATCGCGGTATTCACCCTTTCCAATCGTTCTGTATCGATAGCAGGTAAGGATTCACTTCCCGGCCCTCGCAATCGTTCCGTGTATCGATAAATCACTCTAGGAGGCTCGGAATCGCGATAATCATCCTTTCCATTCGTTCGGTATCGACAGAAGGTAGCGATACACTTCCCAGCCGTCCAAATCGTTCGGTGGATCGATAAATCACTCTAGGAGGCTCGGAATCGCGATGTTGACCCTTTCCAATCGTACTGTGTCGATAGCAGGGAAGGATTCACTTCCCGGCCCTCGCAATAGTTCGGTGTATCGATGAATCAATCTAGGAGGCTCAAAATCGCGATATTCACCCATTCCAATCGTTCTGTGTCGATAGCAGGTAAGGATTCACTTCCCGGCCCTCGCAATCGTTCGGTGTATCGATGAATCAATCTAGGAGGTTCGGAATCGCGAATATTCACGCTTTCCTATCGTTCTATATAGACAGAAGGTAAGGATACACTTCCCAGCCGTCGCAAGCGATCGGTGTATCGATAAATCAATCTAGGAGACTCGGAATCGCGATATTCACCCTTTCCAATCGTTCTGTAGCGACAGAAGCTAATCATTGACTCCCCAACCCTCGCAATCGTACGTTCTATCGATAAATCACTCTAGGAGGCTCGGAATCGCGATATTCACCCTTTCCAGTCGTTCTGTATCGACAGATGGTAAGGATACACTTCTCAGCCGTCGCAATCGTTCGGTGGATCGATAAATAACTCTAGGAGGCTCGGAATCGCGATATTCACTCTTTTAATCGTTCGGTATCGACAGACGGTAAGGATTGACTTCCCAGCCCTCGCAATCGTTCGGTGTATATATATATCACTCAAGGAAGTTCGAAATCGGGATATTCACCCTTTCCAATCGTTCTGTGTCGATAGCAGGGAAGGATTCACTTCTCGGCCCTCGCAATCGTTCGGTGTATCGATGAATCAATCTAGGTGGCTCGGAATCGCGATATTCACCCTTTCCAATCGTTCTGTGTCGATAGCAGGTGAGGATTCACTTCCCGGCCCTCTCAATCGTTCGATATAACGAAAAATCACTCTAGGAGGCTCGGAAACGCGATATTCACCTTTTCCACACGTTCTGCATCGAAATAAGCTAAGGATTCACTTCCCAGCCCTCGCAATCGTTCGATATAACGATAAATCACTCTAGGACGCTCGGAAACGCGATATTCACCTTTTCCACACGTTCTGCACCGAAGGAAGCTATGGATTCACTTCCCATCCCTCGCAATCGTTCGATATAACGATAAATCACTCTAGGAGGCTCGGAAACGCGATATTCACCTTTTCCACACGTTCTGCATCGATAGAAGCTAAGGATTCACTTTCCAGCCCTCGCAATCCTTCGATGTAACGATAAATCACTCTAGGAGGCTCGGAAACGCGATATTCCCTTTTCCACACGTTCTGCATCGAAATAAGCTAAGGATTCACTTCCCAGCCCTCGCAATCGTTCGATATTACGAAACATCACTCTAGGAGGCTCGGAAACGCGATATTCACCTTTTCCACACGTTCTGCATCGAAATAAGCTAAGGATTCACTTCCCAGCCCTCGCAATCGTTCGACATAACGATAAATCGCTTTAGGAGGCTCGGAAACGCGATATTCACCTTTTCCACACGTTATGCATCGAAATAAGCTAAGGATTCACTTTCCAGCCCTCGCAATCCTTCGATGTAACGATAAATCACTCTAGGAGGCTCGGAAACGCGATATTCCCTTTTCCACTCGTTCTGCATCGAAATAAGCTTAGTATTCACTTCCCAGCCCTCGCAATCGTTCGATATAACGAAAAATCACTCTAGGAGGCTCGGAAACGCGATATTCACCTTTTCCACACGTTCTGCATCGAAATAAGCTAAGGATTCACTTCCCAGCCCTCGCAATCGTTCGATATAACGATAAATCACTCTAGGAGGCTCGGAAACGCGATATTCACCTTTTCCACACGTTCTGCATCGAAATAAGCTAAGGATTCACTTTCCAGCCCTCGCAATCGTTCGATATAACGATAAATCACTCTAGGAGGCTCGGAAACGCGATATTCACCTTTTCCACACGTTCTGCATCGAAAGAAGCTAAGGATTCACTTTCCAGCCCTCGCAATCCTTCGATGTAACGATAAATCACTCTAGGAGGCTCGGAAACGCGATATTCCCTTTTCCACACGTTCTGCATCGAAATAAGCTAAGGATTCACTTCCCAGCCCTCGCAATCGTTCGATATAACGAAAAATCACTCAAGGAGGCTCGGAAACGCGATATTCACCTTTTCCACACGTTCTGCATCGAAATAAGCTAAGGATTCACTTCCCAGCCCTCGCAATCGTTCGACATAACGATAAATCGCTTTAGGAGGCTCGGAAACGCGATATTCACCTTTTCCACACGTTATGCATCGAAATAAGCTAAGGATTCACTTTCCAGCCCTCGCAATCCTTCGATGTAACGATAAATCACTCTAGGAGGCTCGGAAACGCGATATTCCCTTTTGCACTCGTTCTGCATCGAAATAAGCTTAGTATTCACTTCCCAGCCCTCGCAATCGTTCGATATAACGAAAAATCACTCTAGGAGGCTCGGAAACGCGATATTCACCTTTTCCACACGTTCTGCATCGAAATAAGCTAAGGATTCAGTTCCCAGCCCTCGCAATCGTTCGATATAACGAAAAATCACTCTAGGAGGCTCGGAAACGCGATATTCACCTTTTCCACACGTTCTGCATCGAAATAAGCTAAGGATTCACTTCCCAGCCCTCGCAATCGTTCGATATAACGATAAATCACTCTAGGAGGCTCGGAAACGCGATATTCACCTTTTCCACACGTTCTGCATCGAAAGAAGTTAAGGATTCACTTTCCAGCCCTCGCAATCGTTCGATATAACGATAAATCACTCTAGGAGGCTCGGAAAGGATATATTCACCTTTTCCACACGTTCTGCATCGAAAGAAGATAAGGATTCACTTCACAGCCCTCGCAATCGTTCGATATAACGAAAAATCACTCTAGGAGGCTCGGAAACGTGATATTCACCTTTTCCACACGTTCTGCACCGAAAGAAGCTATGAATTCACTTTCCAGCCCTCGCAATCGTTCGATATAACGAAAAATCACTCTAGGAGGCTCGGAAACGCGATATTCACCTTTTCCACACGTTCTGCATCGAAATAAGCTAAGGATTCACTTCCCAGCCCTCGCAATCGTTCGATATAACGATAAATCACTCTAGGAGGCTCGGAAACGCGATATTCACCTTTTCCACACTCTCTGCATCGAAAGAAGCTAAGGATTCACTTCCCAGACCTCGCAATCGTTCGATATAACGATAAATCACTCTAGGAGGCTCGGAAACGCGATATTCACCTTTTCCACACGTTCTGCATCGAATGAAGTTAAGGATTCACTTTCCAGCCCTCGCAATCGTTCGATATAACGAAAAATCACTCTAGGAGGCTCGGAATCGCGATATTCACGCTTTCCTATCGTTCTATATCGACAGAAGGTAAGGATACACTTCCCAGCCGTCGCAATCGATCGGTGTATCGATAAATCAATCTAGGAGACTCGGAATCGCGATATTCACCCTTTCCAATCGTTCTGTATCGACAGAAGCTAATCATTGACTCCCCAACCCTCGCAATCGTACGTTCTATCGATAAATCACTCTAGGAGGCTCGGAATCGCGGTATTCACCCTTTCCAATCGTTCTGTATCGATAGCAGGTAAGGATTCACTTCCCGGCCCTCGCAATCGTTCCGTGTATCGATAAATCACTCTAGGAGGCTCGGAATCGCGATAATCATCCTTTCCATTCGTTCGGTATCGACAGAAGGTAGCGATACACTTCCCAGCCGTCCAAATCGTTCGGTGGATCGATAAATCACTCTAGGAGGCTCGGAATAGCGATATTCACCCTTTCCAATCGTTCTGTGTCGATAGCAGGGAAGGATTCACTTCTCGGCCCTCGCAATCGTTCGGTGTATCGATGAATCAATCTAGGTGGCTCGGAATCGCGATATTCACCCTTTCCAATCGTTCTGTGTCGATAGCAGGTGAGGATTCACTTCCCGGCCCTCTCAATCGTTCGGTGTATCGATAAATCAATCCAGGAGGTTCGGAAACGCGATATTCACCTTTTCCACACGTTCTGCATCGAAATAAGCTAAGGATTCACTTCCCAGCCCTCGCAATCGTTCGATATAACGATAAATCACTCTAGGAGGCACGGAAACGCGATATTCACCTTTTCCACACGCTCTGCATCCAAAGAAGCTAAGGATTCACTTCCCAGCCCTCGCAATCGTTCGATATAACGATAAATCACTCTAGGAGGCTCGGAAAGGCTATATTCGCCTTTTCCACACGTTCTGCATCGAAAGAAGCTAAGGATTCACTTCCCAGCCCTCGCAATCGTTCGATATAACGAAAAATCACTCTAGGAGGCTCGGAAACGCGATATTCACCTTTTCCACACGTTCTGCATCGAAATAAGCTAAGGATTCACTTCCCAGCCCTCGCAATCGTTCGATATAACGATAAATCACTCTAGGAGGCTCGGAAACGCGATATTCACCTTTTCCACACGTTCTGCACCGAAGGAAGCTATGGATTCACTTCCCATCCCTCGCAATCGTTCGATATAACGATAAATCACTCTAGGAGGCTCGGAAACGCGATATTCACCTTTTCCACACGTTCTGCATCGATAGAAGCTAAGGATTCACTTTCCAGCCCTCGCAATCCTTCGATGTAACGATAAATCACTCTAGGAGGCTCGGAAATGCGATATTCCCTTTTCCACACGTTCTGCATCGAAATAAGCTAAGGATTCACTTCCCAGCCCTCGCAATCGTTCGATATTACGAAACATCACTCTAGGAGGCTCGGAAACGCGATATTCACCTTTTCCACACGTTCTGCATCGAAATAAGCTAAGGATTCACTTCCCAGCCCTCGCAATCGTTCGACATAACGATAAATCGCTTTAGGAGGCTCGGAAACGCGATATTCACCTTTTCCACACGTTATGCATCGAAATAAGCTAAGGATTCACTTTCCAGCCCTCGCAATCCTTCGATGTAACGA
The DNA here is from genome assembly GCA_963667235.1 of Nomada lathburiana. Classification (NCBI taxonomy): domain Eukaryota; kingdom Metazoa; phylum Arthropoda; class Insecta; order Hymenoptera; family Apidae; genus Nomada; species Nomada lathburiana. The sequence goes on along the minus strand of OY763897.1, from coordinate 436,933 downwards.
TAAATCACTCTAGGAGTCTCGGAAACGCGATATTCCCTTTTCCACTCGTTCTGCATCGAAATAAGCTTAGTATTCACTTCCCAGCCCTCGCAATCGTTCGATATAACGAAAAATCACTCTAGGAGGCTCGGAAACGCGATATTCACCTTTTCCACACGTTCTGCATCGAAATAAGCTAAGGATTCACTTCCCAGCCCTCGCAATCGTTCGATATAACGATAAATCACTCTAGGAGGCTCGGAAACGCGATATTCACCTTTTCCACACGTTCTGCATCGAAAGAAGTTAAGGATTCACTTTCCAGCCCTCGCAATCGTTCGATATAACGATAAATCACTCTAGGAGGCTCGGAAAGGATATATTCACCTTTTCCACACGTTCTGCATCGAAAGAAGATAAGGATTCACTTCACAGCCCTCGCAATCGTTCGATATAACGAAAAATCACTCTAGGAGGCTCGGAAACGCGATATTCACCTTTTCCACACGTTCTGCATCGAAATAAGCTAAGGATTCACTTCCCAGCCCTCGCAATCGTTCGATATAACGATAAATCACTCTAGGAGGCTCGGAAACGCGATATTCACCTTTTCCACACGTTCTGCATCGAAATAAGCTAAGGATTCACTTCCCAGCCCTCGCAATCGTTCGATATAACGATAAATCACTCTAGGAGGCTCGGAAACGCGATATTCACCTTTTCCACACGTTCTGCATCGAAAGAAGCTAAGGATTCACTTTCCAGCCCTCGCAATCGTTCGATATAACGAAAAATCACTCTAGGAGGCTCGGAAACGCGATATTCACCTTTTCCACACGTTCTGCATCGAAATAAGCTAAGGATTCACGTCCCAGCCCTCGCAATCGTTCGACGTAACGATAAATCGCTTTAGGAGGCTCGGAAACGCGATATTCACCTTTTCCACACGTTCTGCATCGAAATAAGCCATGGATTCACTTCCCAGCCCTCGCAATCGTTCGATATAACGATAAATCACTCTAGGAGGCTCGGAAACGCGATATTCACCTTTTCCACACGCTCTGCATCGAAAGAAGCTAAGGATTCACTTCCCAGACCTCGCAATCGTTCGATATAACGATAAATCACTCTAGGAGGCTCGGAAAGGATAGATTCGCCTTTTCCACACGTTCTGCATCGAAAGAAGCTAAGGATTCACTTTCCAGCCCTCGCAATCGTTCGATATAACGATAAATCACTCTAGGAGGCTCGGAAACGCGATATTCACCTTTTCCACACGTTCTGCATCGAAATAAGCTAAGGATTCACTTCCCAGCCCTCGCAATCGTTCGATATAACGATAAATCACTCTAGGAGGCTCGGAAACGCGATATTCACCTTTTCCACACGCTCTGCATCGAAAGAAGCTAAGGATTCACTTCCCAGACCTCGCAATCGTTCGATATAACGATAAATCACTCTAGGAGGCTCGGAAAGGATATATTCACCTTTTCCACACGTTCTGCATCGAAAGAAGCTAAGGATTCACTTTCCAGCCCTCGCAATCCTTCGATGTAACGATAAATCACTCTAGGAGGCTCGGAAACGCGATATTCCCTTTTCCACACGTTCTGCATCGAAATAAGCTAAGGATTCACTTCCCAGCCCTCGCAATCGTTCGATATAACGATAAATCACTCTAGGAGGCTCGGAAACGCGATATTCACCTTTTCCACACGTTCTGCATCGAAATAAGCTAAGGATTCACTTCCCAGCCCTCGCAATCGTTCGATATAACGATAAATCACTCTAGGAGGCTCGGAAACGCGATATTCACCTTTTCCACACGTTCTGCATCGAATGAAGTTAAGGATTCACTTTCCAGCCCTCGCAATCGTTCGATATAACGAAAAATCACTCTAGGAGGCTCGGAAACGCGATATTCACCTTTTCCACACGTTCTGGATCGAAATAAGATAAGGATTCACTTCCCAGCCCTCGCAATCGTTCGATATAACGATAAATCACTCTAGGAGGCTCGGAAACGCGATATTCACCTTTTCCACACGCTCTGCATCGAAAGAATCTAAGGATTCACTTCCCAGACCTCGCAATCGTTCGATATAACGATAAATCACTCTAGGAGGCTCGGAAACGCGATATTCACCTTTTCCACACGTTCTGCATCGAATGAAGTTAAGGATTCACTTTCCAGCCCTCGCAATCGTTCGATATAACGAAAAATCACTCTAGGAGGCTCGGAATCGCGATATTCACGCTTTCCTATCGTTCTATATCGACAGAAGGTAAGGATACACGTCCCAGCCGTCGCAATCGATCGGTGTATCGATAAATCAATCTAGGAGACTCGGAATCGCGATATTCACCCTTTCCAATCGTTCTGTATCGACAGAAGCTAATCATTGACTCCCCAACCCTCGCAATCGTACGTTCTATCGATAAATCACTCTAGGAGGCTCGGAATCGCGGTATTCACCCTTTCCAATCGTTCTGTATCGATAGCAGGTAAGGATTCACTTCCCGGCCCTCGCAATCGTTCCGTGTATCGATAAATCACTCTAGGAGGCTCGGAATCGCGATAATCATCCTTTCCATTCGTTCGGTATCGACAGAAGGTAGCGATACACTTCCCAGCCGTCCAAATCGTTCGGTGGATCGATAAATCACTCTAGGAGGCTCGGAATCGCGATGTTGACCCTTTCCAATCGTACTGTGTCGATAGCAGGGAAGGATTCACTTCCCGGCCCTCGCAATAGTTCGGTGTATCGATGAATCAATCTAGGAGGCTCCGAATCGCGATATTCACCCATTCCAATCGTTCTGTGTCGATAGCAGGTAAGGATTCACTTCCCGGCCCTCGCAATCGTTCGGTGTATCGATGAATCAATCTAGGAGGTTCGGAATCGCGAATATTCACGCTTTCCTATCGTTCTATATAGACAGAAGGTAAGGATACACTTCCCAGCCGTCGCAAGCGATCGGTGTATCGATAAATCAATCTAGGAGACTCGGAATCGCGATATTCACCCTTTCCAATCGTTCTGTAGCGACAGAAGCTAATCATTGACTCCCCAACCCTCGCAATCGTACGTTCTATCGATAAATCACTCTAGGAGGCTCGGAATCGCGATATTCACCCTTTCCAGTCGTTCTGTGTCGATAGCAGGTAAGGATTCACTTCCCGGCCCTCGCAATCGTTCGGTGTATCGCTAAATCAATCTAGGAGGTTCGGAATCGCGACATTCACGCTTTCCTATCGTTCTGTATCGACAGATGGTAAGGATACACTTCTCAGCCGTCGCAATCGTTCGGTGGATCGATAAATAACTCTAGGAGGCTCGGAATCGCGATATTCACTCTTTTAATCGTTCGGTATCGACAGACGGTAAGGATTGACTTCCCAGCCCTCGCAATCGTTCGGTGTATATATATATCACTCAAGGAAGTTCGAAATCGGGATATTCACCCTTTCCAATCGTTCTGTGTCGATAGCAGGGAAGGATTCACTTCTCGGCCCTCGCAATCGTTCGGTGTATCGATGAATCAATCTAGGTGGCTCGGAATCGCGATATTCACCCTTTCCAATCGTTCTGTGTCGATAGCAGGTGAGGATTCACTTCCCGGCCCTCGCAATCGTTCGATATAACGATAAATCACTCTAGGAGGCTCGGAAACGTGATATTCACCTTTTCCACACGTTCTGCACCGAAAGAAGCTATGAATTCACTTTCCAGCCCTCGAAATCGTTCGATATAACGAAAAATCACTCTAGGAGGCTCGGAAACGCGATATTCACCTTTTCCACACGTTCTGCATCGAAATAAGCTAAGGATTCACTTCCCAGCCCTCGCAATCGTTCGATATAACGATAAATCACTCTAGGAGGCTCGGAAACGCGATATTCACCTTTTCCACACGTTCTGCATCGAAAGAAGTTAAGGATTCACTTTCCAGCCCTCGCAATCGTTCGATATAACGATAAATCACTCTAGGAGGCTCGGAAAGGATATATTCACCTTTTCCACACGTTCTGCATCGAAAGAAGATAAGGATTCACTTCACAGCCCTCGCAATCGTTCGATATAACGAAAAATCACTCTAGGAGGCTCGGAAACGCGATATTCACCTTTTCCACACGTTCTGCATCGAAATAAGCTAAGGATTCACTTCCCAGCCCTCGCAATCGTTCGATATAACGATAAATCACTCTAGGAGGCTCGGAAACGCGATATTCACCTTTTCCACACGTTCTGCATCGAAATAAGCTAAGGATTCACTTCCCAGCCCTCGCAATCGTTCGATATAACGATAAATCACTCTAGGAGGCTCGGAAACGTGATATTCACCTTTTCCACACGTTCTGCACCGAAAGAAGCTATGAATTCACTTTCCAGCCCTCGCAATCGTTCGATATAACGAAAAATCACTCTAGGAGGCTCGGAAACGCGATATTCACCTTTTCCACACGTTCTGCATCGAAATAAGCTAAGGATTCACTTCCCAGCCCTCGCAATCGTTCGATATAACGATAAATCACTCTAGGAGGCTCGGAAACGCGATATTCACCATTTCCACACGTTCTGCACCGAAAGAAGCTATGGATTCACTTCCCATTCCTCGCAATCGTTCGATATAACGATAAATCACTCTAGGAGGCTCGGAAACGCGATATTCACCTTTTCCACACGTTCTGCATCGAAAGAAGCTAAGGATTCACTTTCCAGCCCTCGCAATCCTTCGATGTAACGATAAATCACTCTAGGAGGCTCGGAAACGCGATATTCCCTTTTCCACACGTTCTGCATCGAAATAAGCTAAGGATTCACTTCCCAGCCCTCGCAATCGTTCGATATAACGAAAAATCACTCTAGGAGGCTCGGAAACGCGATATTCACCTTTTCCACACGTTATGCATCGAAATAAGCTAAGGATTCACTTTCCAGCCCTCGCAATCCTTCGATGTAACGATAAATCACTCTAGGAGGCTCGGAAACGCGATATTCCCTTTTCCACTCGTTCTGCATCGAAATAAGCTTAGTATTCACTTCCCAGCCCTCGCAATCGTTCGATATAACGAAAAATCACTCTAGGAGGCTCGGAAACGCGGTATTCACCTTTTCCACTCGTTCTGCATCGAAATAAGCTAAGGATTCACTTCCCAGCCCTCGCAATCGTTCGATATAACGATAAATCACTCTAGGAGGCTCGGAAACGCGATATTCACCTTTTCCACACGTTCTGCATCGAAAGAAGTTAAGGATTCACTTTCCAGCCCTCGCAATCGTTCGATATAACGATAAATCACTCTAGGAGGCTCGGAAAGGATATATTCACCTTTTCCACACGTTCTGCATCGAAAGAAGATAAGGATTCACTTCACAGCCCTCGCAATCGTTCGATATAACGAAAAATCACTCTAGGAGGCTCGGAAACGCGATATTCACCTTTTCCACACGTTCTGCATCGAAAGAAGTTAAGGATTCACTTTCCAGCCCTCGCAATCGTTCGATATAACGATAAATCACTCTAGGAGGCTCGGAAAGGATATATTCACCTTTTCCACACGTTCTGCATCGAAAGAAGATAAGGATTCACTTCACAGCCCTCGCAATCGTTCGATATAACGAAAAATCACTCTAGGAGGCTCGGAAACGCGATATTCACCTTTTCCACACGTTCTGCATCGAAATAAGCTAAGGATTCACTTCCCAGCCCTCGCAATCGTTCGATATAACGATAAATCACTCTAGGAGGCTCGGAAACGTGATATTCACCTTTTCCACACGTTCTGCACCGAAAGAAGCTATGAATTCACTTTCCAGCCCTCGCAATCGTTCGATATAACGAAAAATCACTCTAGGAGGCTCGGAAACGCGATATTCACCTTTTCCACACGTTCTGCATCGAAATAAGCTAAGGATTCACTTCCCAGCCCTCGCAATCGTTCGATATAACGATAAATCACTCTAGGAGGCTCGGAAACGCGATATTCACCATTTCCACACGTTCTGCACCGAAAGAAGCTATGAATTCACTTTCCAGCCCTCGCAATCGTTCGATATAACGAAAAATCACTCTAGGAGGCTCGGAAACGCGATATTCACCTTTTCCACACGTTCTGCACCGAAAGAAGCTATGAATTCACTTTCCAGCCCTCGCAATCGTTCGATATAACGAAAAATCACTCTAGGAGGCTCGGAAACGCGATATTCACCTTTTCCACACGTTCTGCATCGAAATAAGCTAAGGATTCACTTCCCAGCCCTCGCAATCGTTCGATATAACGATAAATCACTCTAGGAGGCTCGGAAACGCGATATTCCCTTTTCCACACGTTCTGCATCGAAATAAGCTAAGGATTCACTTCCCAGCCCTCGCAATCGTTCGATATAACGAAAAATCACTCTAGGAGGCTCGGAAACGCGATATTCACCATTTCCACACGTTCTGCACCGAAAGAAGCTATGGATTCACTTCCCATTCCTCGCAATCGTTCGATATAACGATAAATCACTCTAGGAGGCTCGGAAACGCGATATTCACCTTTTCCACACGTTCTGCATCGAAAGAAGTTAAGGATTCACTTTCCAGCCCTCGCAATCGTTCGATATAACGATAAATCACTCTAGGAGGCTCGGAAAGGATATATTCACCTTTTCCACACGTTCTGCATCGAAAGAAGATAAGGATTCACTTCACAGCCCTCGCAATCGTTCGATATAACGAAAAATCACTCTAGGAGGCTCGGAAACGCGATATTCACCTTTTCCACACGTTCTGCATCGAAATAAGCTAAGGATTCACTTCCCAGCCCTCGCAATCGTTCGATATAACGATAAATCACTCTAGGAGGCTCGGAAACGCGATATTCACCTTTTCCACACGTTCTGCATCGAAATAAGCTAAGGATTCACTTCCCAGCCCTCGCAATCGTTCGATATAACGATAAATCACTCTAGGAGGCTCGGAAACGTGATATTCACCTTTTCCACACGTTCTGCACCGAAAGAAGCTATGAATTCACTTTCCAGCCCTCGCAATCGTTCGATATAACGAAAAATCACTCTAGGAGGCTCGGAAACGCGATATTCACCTTTTCCACACGTTCTGCATCGAAATAAGCTAAGGATTCACTTCCCAGCCCTCGCAATCGTTCGATATAACGAAAAATCACTCTAGGAGGCTCGGAAACGCGATATTCACCTTTTCCACACGTTCTGCATCGAAATAAGCTAAGGATTCACGTCCCAGCCCTCGCAATCGTTCGACGTAACGATAAATCGCTTTAGGAGGCTCGGAAACGCTATATTCACCTTTTCCACACGTTCTGCATCGAAATAAGCCATGGATTCACTTCCCAGCCCTCGCAATCGTTCGATATAACGATAAATCACTCTAGGAGGCTCGGAAACGCGATATTCACCTTTTCCACACGCTCTGCATCGAAAGAAGCTAAGGATTCACTTCCCAGCCCTCGCAATCGTTCGATAAACGATAAATCACTCTAGGAGGCTCGGAAAGGATAGATTCGCCTTTTCCACACGTTCTGCATCGAAAGAAGCTAAGGATTCACTTTCCAGCCCTCGCAATCGTTCGATATAACGATAAATCACTCTAGGAGGCTCGGAAACGCGATATTCACCTTTTCCACACGTTCTGCATCGAAATAAGCTAAGGATTCACTTCCCAGCCCTCGCAATCGTTCGATATAACGATAAATCACTCTAGGAGGCTCGGAAACGCGATATTCACCTTTTCCACACGCTCTGCATCGAAAGAAGCTAAGGATTCACTTCCCAGCCGTCGCAATCGATCGGTGTATCGATAAATCAATCTAGGAGACTCGGAATCGCGATATTTATTTATTTATTTATTTATTTATTTATTTAACGGGTCGAAGCCCTTTATGTACAATGGTGATACATTTGTTTTACGGAGTTATAATCCGTCATAATGTCTAACCTAAGTGAAGTGTACATCTAAACTAAGTCTAAGTCTTATTCTAAACCTAACTGGTAAGTGGATTATATTTGCTGTGTTTCATGTTCCTGCCTGTCTGTACCATGATGGTGTCATGGATCATCTCGTAGTAGCTTATATACTTCACTTTTGAATTTGGAGGCACTGTCATCGAAGAAGTTAAGTTTGTGGAAGTATAGATTTGCTGTTTTTAACATTCTGCTTAATGGATCGGATGTGGTGTATTTCAGTACTGAAATTCTAAATAGAAGAGGCGCCCTCGTGTTCAGGGATGGTGAATTAAAGTTGATTTTTGCTAATAGTTCTGGACAGGAAATATTGCCATTTATGATTGCGTGAAGGAAAGTTAGGTCTGCCACCGTTCTTCTAGTCTTAAGAGTCTGGAGATTGAATTTTTTCAGTAGGTTTCCGTAGTTGTGACTATGGCGAGGCATCGGGTGTCCTTCTTTAAAGGCCAAGCGTCGCAGAAGCAGATGCTGAACTTTCTCCAAGTTGTATTCGTCCTTCTTCGCTTGCGGCGCCCAAATTGTTGAAGCATACTCTAGTATAGGTCTTACTAGTGTGATGTATAAGTACCGCGTAGTGTCTGTATTTTTGAAATCATCACTATTTCTTAATATGAATCCTAGCGTGTTTAAGGCTTTTTTCGTAATGATTTGCATATGTTTTTCAAACGATAGCGTGTTGGTTAAGGTTACCCCTAAGTCCCGGACCGAAGTGTAAAAGGGTAGTGGTTCCCCGAGAACATAGTAAGAGAAAGCAATGGGATTTTTCTTTCTTGAGAATCTAATAGCGTGACATTTCTCCGTATTCAATTCCATTCCGTTGTCAGAGCACCACTTAACTATGTCATTGATATCGGATTGCAACTTTATACAGTCTGCTGCTGATCGAATTTGGAGGTATAGTTTGATGTCATCTGCGAAGAGTAAGATTTTCGAGTGTTGGATAACGGAGTCAATATCGTTGACAAATAGTAGGAAGAGTAACGGTCCCAAGTGCGATCCTTGAGGGACGCCTGTAGCCGGCACTATGTGTCTCGAAAAACTGTCTCTGACCCTAATTACCTGATCCCGCCCGTTTAGATATGAGAAGAGCCATTGGAGGAACCTTCCTCTTATACCTATTGATGCTAACTTGTCGATTAATAGGTAATGGTTGACTCTGTCAAAGGCTTTCCTGAAGTCGAGGTACACTGAGTCCGTTTGTAAGCCACTGTCGAATGATTTATAAAGGTCGTTGCAGTACACTGTAAGGTTTGTTGAGGTGGAGCGTCCTCTTATAAAACCGTGTTGGTGTTCATTACAAATGGTTGATATTAGTGGGTGCAATTTTTTGGCTATGATTCCTTCGAAAATCTTTGCCATCGTGTTCAGAACAGATACCGGTCTGTAGTTTGATACTATTGATCTGGTTCCTGACTTAAATATTGGTGTGATTACACTCGTTTTCCATATTCTTGGGAAACAACTGTTGCTAAGTGATCGATTGAAAATTTTCCACAGGGGTCTTGCTAGGACAAATTTGCACTTTTTGAATAGGATAGGTGGAATTCCGTCTGAGCCTGGGGACTTGTTAGTGTTGGTATGCTCAATTTCTTTTAGTACATCACTTATGTTGATTTGAATATGCGAGAGGTCAAGTGACTGGGAGTTAAGATTCGGGGTTAAGGTGGATGGAAATTGGGATCCGTAGACCGACTCAAACTGATCGGCAAAGAGATTGGCAATGTCCCGATCATTCGATTGCTGTATTCCATTTAGAGTCATAGAATTTGGAATGTCGTTGGTTTTTCTGTGAGTGTTAATGAATTTCCAGAAGGACTTGATGTTGTGTGGAATACGTGATTCGACTGAAGCGATGTATTTGGAATAACTAGATTTCGACAGTGATTTACAATCAGATCTGAGTTTACAGAAGTTTAAGTAGTCAGGATAACTATTGGACTTTTTGTATGTTCTGTGAGCTAATTTTTTGGATCTTATTAGGCGTTTCAGTTCGGATGTACACCAGTTAGGAAATTGGGTGTGATAGTGTTTTTTCATTGGGATATAAGACTCGATCGCGTAGTTTAGAGTCGAGTACAGGTACGAGACTGCTTCTTCAACCGATAAACCTTCCAATTGCGAGTCCCAGTGGACTGAGTTTAGATATTCAGTTATGCTATAATAATCGCCATTGTTGAAATCCCTTTTATATCTCGGGTCCGGTTTGTTCGAATACATGTTTTTTAGATTTATTGATATACAAAGGGCCGGATGATATGAATCAACACGAACAAAAGCCTCGCATGCGTATTCTACTTGTATCGAAGAATTTGAGAAGATTAGATCCAGCAAAGCATCATTTGAGTTTACCTTTGTATTTATCTGGTAAAGATTATGTAGAGCGCATGCGTTCGTTATTAAGTCGAAGATTTCGTTGTTGTGTCGAAAATAATCGTTTGAGGCATCTGATTCCCCTGAGGTTGGACTAGGTAACAAGTGTGAGAATTGGGGGCAGTTATAATCACCTGTACATAAAAATTGAATGTGCGGATGTAGTGCTAACAACCTCTCTATCTCCTCAAAATGAGCGCGATAAAGATTTACATTGGATGCTGGAGGAATATATACCGATCCCAATATGATGCTGTGCTGTCCAATGCTAATGTTGATAAAAATATGTTCGATTGTTTCGTTAATAGAGCAAATTTTTGAGTTTTGTATATCCTTTGAGACCGCGATCAATACTCCACCTCCTCTGAGATGGCTACTAGTGTTGCTATTTCTGTCCTGTCGATGTACCGTGTAGTTTTTTAGTCCTAGTTCCTCAGTCGATATTGCCGGATGTAACCATGTTTCTACCAATATGATGATGTCGTAGACCTCCACCGAAGTGATGACATTTCGAAGAAGATTTTTCGTTTTTGTTCTTAATCCTCTGGCGTTTTGGTAGTAGACTTTTAATTCGTTTCTTAGTTTTTTGACTTGGGAGCTATTGTATTCACTATTTTAGGAATTCCCCTGATGAATCTGATGGTTTTATTTGTTTCTCCCTTGTCATGCAGTTTCTTGAGCTGGCCCCTTAGTTCATTGAGGTGTTGCATCTGTAGCTGTGTTTTGTCGTCGGTAATTTTTTCGGTTCCTGAGTAATTGCCCTTGTTCTTTAGAATAGAAATGACATCATTAGCTGATCCTAGAACTATACGTAATGGTCTAATGTTATGACCGTTCATTTTCCCCAGCCTCTGGCTCCTCAATATTTTGTGTGTTCCTGGCTGTATTTTTTCCAGGATATCCATCGCTCTTGTCATGTCCGATCTGTGACCATCATCCCCTGGCCCCGTCGTTCCTTCCACTAGTCCATGGATAATAATATTCCTTGATCTTTCCTGTCGATCATTCAGTTCACCTATAATGATGTTGGTTGAGGTGGTAGGGTCATTGGTTGCGGACGAGCTTTCTTTGTTCTCAAGTGCTGTGATCCTTTGATTTAAATTTGCAATTATGTTGTTGAGGTTTGCCACTTCCATTTTCAGTTCGGTTATGATATTACTTTGAAGTGTGTCGAGCTCTTTTCGGATCAAGTCCCTGATATTGTCTAATGATGGGAAGGTCGATAACATTGAACTTGCCGTTGATAGTTGGCTATATTTGGGATCGGTACCACCAGGTGACGCGGTGGAAGGACGTTTACAGTTAATCAGTTTTTCGAAAATCCATGGATGACCCGTACGGGCTAGACATTTGTCTCCAGGATGTGAGAGAATGCCGCAGTCCGGGCATTTAACCGGATTTACTACAACGGATTTGCACCCACTGCATTTATTCGCGTTCGACATTTTCGGTTTTCCTCCTTTACGTACTGGGTAGTCGTGTTGGGCTGAGATTAGATTAGATCTACTACTTGATCGAGGGTTGCTGTACTGTCCTTCGAGGAATAATTTAATTTTTAACCCAAAACGAATGCTTCAATGTATAATCCATCCATCAATATAATGCTATTTCACTGCAAGGATCACTAATCTGATTTATAGCCTATAATCGGATTAAGAGTCGCAGTATTATGTTGTCACCAGCTTAACGATTTGAGGAGCGCGATGTAAACACGTCTGACCCGTTCGACTGATATTCACCCTTTCCAATCGTTCTGTATCGACAGAAGCTAATCATTGACTCCCCAACCCTCGCAATCGTACGTTCTATCGATAAATCACTCTAGGAGGCTCGGAATCGCGATATTCACCCTTTCCAATCGTTCTGTGTCGATAGCAGGTAAGGATTCACTTCCCGGCCCTCTCAATCGTTCGGTGTACCGATAAATAAATCTAGGAGGTTCGGAATCGCGATATTCACGCTTTCCTATCGTTCTATATCGACAGAAGGTAAGGATACACTTCCCAGCCGTCGCAATCGATCGGTGTATCGATAAATCAATCTAGGAGACTCGGAATCGCGATATTCACCCTTTCCAATCGTTCTGTATCGACAGAAGCTAATCATTGACTCCCCAACCCTCGCAATCGTACGTTCTATCGATAAATCACTCTAGGAGGCTCGGAATCGCGGTATTCACCCTTTCCAATCGTTCTGTATCGATAGCAGGTAAGGATTCACTTCCCGGCCCTCGCAATCGTTCCGTGTATCGATAAATCACTCTAGGAGGCTCGGAATCGCGATAATCATCCTTTCCATTCGTTCGGTATCGACAGAAGGTAGCGATACACTTCCCAGCCGTCCAAATCGTTCGGTGGATCGATAAATCACTCTAGGAGGCTCGGAATCGCGATGTTGACCCTTTCCAATCGTTCTGTGTCGATAGCAGGTAAGGATTCACTTCCCGGCCCTCTCAATCGTTCGGTGTACCGATAAATAAATCTAGGAGGTTCGGAATCGCGATATACACGCTTTCCTATCGTTCTATATCGACAGAAGGTAAGGATACACTTCCCAGCCGTCGCAATCGATCGGTGTATCGATAAATCAATCTAGGAGACTCGGAATCGCGATATTCACCCTTTCCAATCGTTCTGTATCGACAGAAGCTAATCATTGACTCCCCAACCCTCGCAATCGTACGTTCTATCGATAAATCACTCTAGGACGCTCGGAATCGCGATATTCACCCTTTCCAATCGTTCTGTGTCGATAGCAGGTAAGGATTCACTTCCCGGCCCTCTCAATCGTTCGGTGTACCGATAAATAAATCTAGGAGGTTCGGAATCGCGATATTCACGCTTTCCTATCGTTCTATATCGACAGAAGGTAAGGATACACTTCCCAGCCGTCGCAATCGATCGGTGTATCGATAAATCAATCTAGGAGACTCGGAATCGCGATATTCACCCTTTCCAATCGTTCTGTATCGACAGAAGCTAATCATTGACTCCCCAACCCTCGCAATCGTACGTTCTATCGATAAATCACTCTAGGAGGCTCGGAATCGCGGTATTCACCCTTTCCAATCGTTCTGTATCGATAGCAGGTAAGGATTCACTTCCCGGCCCTCGCAATCGTTCCGTGTATCGATAAATCACTCTAGGAGGCTCGGAATCGCGATAATCATCCTTTCCATTCGTTCGGTATCGACAGAAGGTAGCGATACACTTCCCAGCCGTCCAAATCGTTCGGTGGATCGATAAATCACTCTAGGAGGCTCGGAATCGCGATGTTGACCCTTTCCAATCGTTCTGTGTCGATAGCAGGTAAGGATTCACTTCCCGGCCCTCTCAATCGTTCGGTGTACCGATAAATAAATCTAGGAGGTTCGGAATCGCGATATACACGCTTTCCTATCGTTCTATATCGACAGAAGGTAAGGATACACTTCCCAGCCGTCGCAATCGATCGGTGTATCGATAAATCAATCTAGGAGACTCGGAATCGCGATATTCACCCTTTCCAATCGTTCTGTATCGACAGAAGCTAATCATTGACTCCCCAACCCTCGCAATCGTACGTTCTATCGATAAATCACTCTAGGACGCTCGGAATCGCGATATTCACCCTTTCCAATCGTTCTGTGTCGATAGCAGGTAAGGATTCACTTCCCGGCCCTCTCAATCGTTCGGTGTACCGATAAATAAATCTAGGAGGTTCGGAATCGCGATATTCACGCTTTCCTATCGTTCTATATCGACAGAAGGTAAGGATACACTTCCCAGCCGTCGCAATCGATCGGTGTATCGATAAATCAATCTAGGAGACTCGGAATCGCGATATTCACCCTTTCCAATCGTTCTGTATCGACAGAAGCTAATCATTGACTCCCCAACCCTCGCAATCGTACGTTCTATCGATAAATCACTCTAGGAGGCTCGGAATCGCGGTATTCACCCTTTCCAATCGTTCTGTATCGATAGCAGGTAAGGATTCACTTCCCGGCCCTCGCAATCGTTCCGTGTATCGATAAATCACTCTAGGAGGCTCGGAATCGCGATAATCATCCTTTCCATTCGTTCGGTATCGACAGAAGGTAGCGATACACTTCCCAGCCGTCCAAATCGTTCGGTGGATCGATAAATCACTCTAGGAGGCTCGGAATCGCGATGTTGACCCTTTCCAATCGTACTGTGTCGATAGCAGGGAAGGATTCACTTCCCGGCCCTCGCAATAGTTCGGTGTATCGATGAATCAATCTAGGAGGCTCGGAATCGCGATATTCACCCATTCCAATCGTTCTGTGTCGATAGCAGGTAAGGATTCACTTCCCGGCCCTCGCAATCGTTCGGTGTATCGATGAATCAATCTAGGAGGTTCGGAATCGCGAATATTCACTCTTTCCTATCGTTCTATATAGACAGAAGGTAAGGATACACTTCCCAGCCGTCGCAATCGATCGGTGTATCGATAAATCAATCTAGGAGACTCGGAATCGCGATATTCACCCTTTCCAATCGTTCTGTATCGACAGAAGCTAATCATTGACTCCCCAACCCTCGCAATCGTACGTTCTATCGATAAATCACTCTAGGAGGCTCGGAATCGCGGTATTCACCCTTTCCAATCGTTCTGTATCGATAGCAGGTAAGGATTCACTTCCCGGCCCTCGCAATCGTTCCGTGTATCGATAAATCACTCTAGGAGGCTCGGAATCGCGATAATCATCCTTTCCATTCGTTCGGTATCGACAGAAGGTAGCGATACACTTCCCAGCCGTCCAAATCTTTCGGTGGATCGATAAATCACTCTAGGAGGCTCGGAATCGCGATATTGACCCTTTCCAATCGTTCTGTATCGACAGAAGCTAATCATTGACTCCCCAACCCTCGCAATCGTACGTTCTATCGATAAATCACTCTAGGAGGCTCGGAATCGCGATAACCATCATTTCAATCGTTCGGTATCGACAGACGGTAAGGATTGAATTCCCAGCCCTCGCAATCGTTCGGTGTATATATATATCACTCAAGGAAGTTCGGAATCGGGATATTCATCCTTTCCAATTGTTCTGTATCGACAGAGGCTAAGGATTCAATTCCCGGCCCGCGCAATCGTTCCGTGTATCGATAAATCACTCTAGGAGGCTCGGAATCGCGATAATCATCCTTTCCAATCGTTCGGTATCGACAGAAGGTAGCGATACACTTCCCAGCCGTCCAAATCGTTCGGTGGATCGATAAATCACTCTAGGAGGCTCGGAATCGCGATATTGACCCTTTCCAATCGTTCTGTGTCGATAGCAGGGAAGGATTCACTTCCCGGCCCTCGCAATCGTTCGGTGTATCGATGAATCAATCTAGGAGGCTCGGAATCGCGATATTCACCCTTTCCAATCGTTCTGTGTCGATAGCAGGTAAGGATTCACTTCCCGGCCCTCTCAATCGTTCGGTGTATCGATACATCAATCCAGGAGGTTCGGATTCGCAATATTCACGCTTTCCTATCGTTCTGTATCGACAGGAGGTAAGGGTACACTTCCCAGCCGTCGCAATCGATCGGTGTATCGATAAATCAATCTAGGAGACTCGGAATCGCGATATTCACCCTTTCCAATCGTTCTGTATCGACAGAAGCTAATCATTGACTCCCCAACCCTCGCAATCGTACGTTCTATCGATAAATCACTCTAGGAGGCTCGGAATCGCGATATTCACCCTTTCCAATCGTTCTGTGTCGATAGCAGGTAAGGATTCACTTCCCGGCCCTCTCAATCGTTCGGTGTACCGATAAATAAATCTAGGAGGTTCGGAATCGCGATATTCACGCTTTCCTATCGTTCTATATCGACAGAAGGTAAGGATACACTTCCCAGCCGTCGCAATCGATCGGTGTATCGATAAATCAATCTATGAGACTCGGAATCGCGATATTCACCCTTTCCAATCGTTCTGTATCGACAGAAGCTAATCATTGACTCCCCAACCCTCGCAATCGTACGTTCTATCGATAAATCACTCTAGGAGGCTCGGAATCGCGGTATTCACCCTTTCCAATCGTTCTGTATCGATAGCAGGTAAGGATTCACTTCCCGGCCCTCGCAATCGTTCCGTGTATCGATAAATCACTCTAGGAGGCTCGGAATCGCGATAATCATCCTTTCCATTCGTTCGGTATCGACAGAAGGTAGCGATACACTTCCCAGCCGTCCAAATCGTTCGGTGGATCGATAAATCACTCTAGGAGGCTCGGAATCGCGATGTTGACCCTTTCCAATCGTTCTGTGTCGATAGCAGGTAAGGATTCACTTCCCGGCCCTCTCAATCGTTCGGTGTACCGATAAATAAATCTAGGAGGTTCGGAATCGCGATATACACGCTTTCCTATCGTTCTATATCGACAGAAGGTAAGGATACACTTCCCAGCCGTCGCAATCGATCGGTGTATCGATAAATCAATCTAGGAGACTCGGAATCGCGATATTCACCCTTTCCAATCGTTCTGTATCGACAGAAGCTAATCATTGACTCCCCAACCCTCGCAATCGTACGTTCTATCGATAAATCACTCTAGGACGCTCGGAATCGCGATATTCACCCTTTCCAATCGTTCTGTGTCGATAGCAGGTAAGGATTCACTTCCCGGCCCTCTCAATCGTTCGGTGTACCGATAAATAAATCTAGGAGGTTCGGAATCGCGATATTCACGCTTTCCTATCGTTCTATATCGACAGAAGGTAAGGATACACTTCCCAGCCGTCGCAATCGATCGGTGTATCGATAAATCAATCTAGGAGACTCGGAATCGCGATATTCACCCTTTCCAATCGTTCTGTATCGACAGAAGCTAATCATTGACTCCCCAACCCTCGCAATCGTACGTTCTATCGATAAATCACTCTAGGAGGCTCGGAATCGCGGTATTCACCCTTTCCAATCGTTCTGTATCGATAGCAGGTAAGGATTCACTTCCCGGCCCTCGCAATCGTTCCGTGTATCGATAAATCACTCTAGGAGGCTCGGAATCGCGATAATCATCCTTTCCATTCGTTCGGTATCGACAGAAGGTAGCGATACACTTCCCAGCCGTCCAAATCGTTCGGTGGATCGATAAATCACTCTAGGAGGCTCGGAATCGCGATGTTGACCCTTTCCAATCGTACTGTGTCGATAGCAGGGAAGGATTCACTTCCCGGCCCTCGCAATAGTTCGGTGTATCGATGAATCAATCTAGGAGGCTCGGAATCGCGATATTCACCCATTCCAATCGTTCTGTGTCGATAGCAGGTAAGGATTCACTTCCCGGCCCTCTCAATCGTTCGGTGTACCGATAAATAAATCTAGGAGGTTCGGAATCGCGATATACACGCTTTCCTATCGTTCTATATCGACAGAAGGTAAGGATACACTTCCCAGCCGTCGCAATCGATCGGTGTATCGATAAATCAATCTAGGAGACTCGGAATCGCGATATTCACCCTTTCCAATCGTTCTGTATCGACAGAAGCTAATCATTGACTCCCCAACCCTCGCAATCGTACGTTCTATCGATAAATCACTCTAGGACGCTCGGAATCGCGATATTCACCCTTTCCAATCGTTCTGTGTCGATAGCAGGTAAGGATTCACTTCCCGGCCCTCTCAATCGTTCGGTGTACCGATAAATAAATCTAGGAGGTTCGGAATCGCGATATTCACGCTTTCCTATCGTTCTATATCGACAGAAGGTAAGGATACACTTCCCAGCCGTCGCAATCGATCGGTGTATCGATAAATCAATCTAGGAGACTCGGAATCGCGATATTCACCCTTTCCAATCGTTCTGTATCGACAGAAGCTAATCATTGACTCCCCAACCCTCGCAATCGTACGTTCTATCGATAAATCACTCTAGGAGGCTCGGAATCGCGGTATTCACCCTTTCCAATCGTTCTGTATCGATAGCAGGTAAGGATTCACTTCCCGGCCCTCGCAATCGTTCCGTGTATCGATAAATCACTCTAGGAGGCTCGGAATCGCGATAATCATCCTTTCCATTCGTTCGGTATCGACAGAAGGTAGCGATACACTTCCCAGCCGTCCAAATCGTTCGGTGGATCGATAAATCACTCTAGGAGGCTCGGAATCGCGATGTTGACCCTTTCCAATCGTACTGTGTCGATAGCAGGGAAGGATTCACTTCCCGGCCCTCGCAATAGTTCGGTGTATCGATGAATCAATCTAGGAGGCTCGGAATCGCGATATTCACCCATTCCAATCGTTCTGTGTCGATAGCAGGTAAGGATTCACTTCCCGGCCCTCGCAATCGTTCGGTGTATCGATGAATCAATCTAGGAGGTTCGGAATCGCGAATATTCACTCTTTCCTATCGTTCTATATAGACAGAAGGTAAGGATACACTTCCCAGCCGTCGCAATCGATCGGTGTATCGATAAATCAATCTAGGAGACTCGGAATCGCGATATTCACCCTTTCCAATCGTTCTGTATCGACAGAAGCTAATCATTGACTCCCCAACCCTCGCAATCGTACGTTCTATCGATAAATCACTCTAGGAGGCTCGGAATCGCGGTATTCACCCTTTCCAATCGTTCTGTATCGATAGCAGGTAAGGATTCACTTCCCGGCCCTCGCAATCGTTCCGTGTATCGATAAATCACTCTAGGAGGCTCGGAATCGCGATAATCATCCTTTCCATTCGTTCGGTATCGACAGAAGGTAGCGATACACTTCCCAGCCGTCCAAATCTTTCGGTGGATCGATAAATCACTCTAGGAGGCTCGGAATCGCGATATTGACCCTTTCCAATCGTTCTGTATCGACAGAAGCTAATCATTGACTCCCCAACCCTCGCAATCGTACGTTCTATCGATAAATCACTCTAGGAGGCTCGGAATCGCGATAACCATCATTTCAATCGTTCGGTATCGACAGACGGTAAGGATTGAATTCCCAGCCCTCGCAATCGTTCGATATAACGAAAAATCACTCTAGGAGGCTCGGAAACGCGGTATTCACCTTTTCCACTCGTTCTGCATCGAAATAAGCTAAGGATTCACTTCCCAGCCCTCGCAATCGTTCGATATAACGATAAATCACTCTAGGAGGCTCGGAAACGCGATATTCACCTTTTCCACACGTTCTGCATCGAAAGAAGTTAAGGATTCACTTTCCAGCCCTCGCAATCGTTCGATATAACGATAAATCACTCTAGGAGGCTCGGAAAGGATATATTCACCTTTTCCACACGTTCTGCATCGAAAGAAGATAAGGATTCACTTCACAGCCCTCGCAATCGTTCGATATAACGAAAAATCACTCTAGGAGGCTCGGAAACGCGATATTCACCTTTTCCACACGTTCTGCATCGAAAGAAGTTAAGGATTCACTTTCCAGCCCTCGCAATCGTTCGATATAACGATAAATCACTCTAGGAGGCTCGGAAAGGATATATTCACCTTTTCCACACGTTCTGCATCGAAAGAAGATAAGGATTCACTTCACAGCCCTCGCAATCGTTCGATATAACGAAAAATCACTCTAGGAGGCTCGGAAACGCGATATTCACCTTTTCCACACGTTCTGCATCGAAATAAGCTAAGGATTCACTTCCCAGCCCTCGCAATCGTTCGATATAACGATAAATCACTCTAGGAGGCTCGGAAACGTGATATTCACCTTTTCCACACGTTCTGCACCGAAAGAAGCTATGAATTCACTTTCCAGCCCTCGCAATCGTTCGATATAACGAAAAATCACTCTAGGAGGCTCGGAAACGCGATATTCACCTTTTCCACACGTTCTGCATCGAAATAAGCTAAGGATTCACTTCCCAGCCCTCGCAATCGTTCGATATAACGATAAATCACTCTAGGAGGCTCGGAAACGCGATATTCACCATTTCCACACGTTCTGCACCGAAAGAAGCTATGAATTCACTTTCCAGCCCTCGCAATCGTTCGATATAACGAAAAATCACTCTAGGAGGCTCGGAAACGCGATATTCACCTTTTCCACACGTTCTGCACCGAAAGAAGCTATGAATTCACTTTCCAGCCCTCGCAATCGTTCGATATAACGAAAAATCACTCTAGGAGGCTCGGAAACGCGATATTCACCTTTTCCACACGTTCTGCATCGAAATAAGCTAAGGATTCACTTCCCAGCCCTCGCAATCGTTCGATATAACGATAAATCACTCTAGGAGGCTCGGAAACGCGATATTCCCTTTTCCACACGTTCTGCATCGAAATAAGCTAAGGATTCACTTCCCAGCCCTCGCAATCGTTCGATATAACGAAAAATCACTCTAGGAGGCTCGGAAACGCGATATTCACCATTTCCACACGTTCTGCACCGAAAGAAGCTATGGATTCACTTCCCATTCCTCGCAATCGTTCGATATAACGATAAATCACTCTAGGAGGCTCGGAAACGCGATATTCACCTTTTCCACACGTTCTGCATCGAAAGAAGTTAAGGATTCACTTTCCAGCCCTCGCAATCGTTCGATATAACGATAAATCACTCTAGGAGGCTCGGAAAGGATATATTCACCTTTTCCACACGTTCTGCATCGAAAGAAGATAAGGATTCACTTCACAGCCCTCGCAATCGTTCGATATAACGAAAAATCACTCTAGGAGGCTCGGAAACGCGATATTCACCTTTTCCACACGTTCTGCATCGAAATAAGCTAAGGATTCACTTCCCAGCCCTCGCAATCGTTCGATATAACGATAAATCACTCTAGGAGGCTCGGAAACGCGATATTCACCTTTTCCACACGTTCTGCATCGAAATAAGCTAAGGATTCACTTCCCAGCCCTCGCAATCGTTCGATATAACGATAAATCACTCTAGGAGGCTCGGAAACGTGATATTCACCTTTTCCACACGTTCTGCACCGAAAGAAGCTATGAATTCACTTTCCAGCCCTCGCAATCGTTCGATATAACGAAAAATCACTCTAGGAGGCTCGGAAACGCGATATTCACCTTTTCCACACGTTCTGCATCGAAATAAGCTAAGGATTCACTTCCCAGCCCTCGCAATCGTTCGATATAACGAAAAATCACTCTAGGAGGCTCGGAAACGCGATATTCACCTTTTCCACACGTTCTGCATCGAAATAAGCTAAGGATTCACGTCCCAGCCCTCGCAATCGTTCGACGTAACGATAAATCGCTTTAGGAGGCTCGGAAACGCTATATTCACCTTTTCCACACGTTCTGCATCGAAATAAGCCATGGATTCACTTCCCAGCCCTCGCAATCGTTCGATATAACGATAAATCACTCTAGGAGGCTCGGAAACGCGATATTCACCTTTTCCACACGCTCTGCATCGAAAGAAGCTAAGGATTCACTTCCCAGCCCTCGCAATCGTTCGATAAACGATAAATCACTCTAGGAGGCTCGGAAAGGATAGATTCGCCTTTTCCACACGTTCTGCATCGAAAGAAGCTAAGGATTCACTTTCCAGCCCTCGCAATCGTTCGATATAACGATAAATCACTCTAGGAGGCTCGGAAACGCGATATTCACCTTTTCCACACGTTCTGCATCGAAATAAGCTAAGGATTCACTTCCCAGCCCTCGCAATCGTTCGATATAACGATAAATCACTCTAGGAGGCTCGGAAACGCGATATTCACCTTTTCCACACGCTCTGCATCGAAAGAAGCTAAGGATTCACTTCCCAGCCGTCGCAATCGATCGGTGTATCGATAAATCAATCTAGGAGACTCGGAATCGCGATATTTATTTATTTATTTATTTATTTATTTATTTAACGGGTCGAAGCCCTTTATGTACAATGGTGATACATTTGTTTTACGGAGTTATAATCCGTCATAATGTCTAACCTAAGTGAAGTGTACATCTAAACTAAGTCTAAGTCTTATTCTAAACCTAACTGGTAAGTGGATTATATTTGCTGTGTTTCATGTTCCTGCCTGTCTGTACCATGATGGTGTCATGGATCATCTCGTAGTAGCTTATATACTTCACTTTTGAATTTGGAGGCACTGTCATCGAAGAAGTTAAGTTTGTGGAAGTATAGATTTGCTGTTTTTAACATTCTGCTTAATGGATCGGATGTGGTGTATTTCAGTACTGAAATTCTAAATAGAAGAGGCGCCCTCGTGTTCAGGGATGGTGAATTAAAGTTGATTTTTGCTAATAGTTCTGGACAGGAAATATTGCCATTTATGATTGCGTGAAGGAAAGTTAGGTCTGCCACCGTTCTTCTAGTCTTAAGAGTCTGGAGATTGAATTTTTTCAGTAGGTTTCCGTAGTTGTGACTATGGCGAGGCATCGGGTGTCCTTCTTTAAAGGCCAAGCGTCGCAGAAGCAGATGCTGAACTTTCTCCAAGTTGTATTCGTCCTTCTTCGCTTGCGGCGCCCAAATTGTTGAAGCATACTCTAGTATAGGTCTTACTAGTGTGATGTATAAGTACCGCGTAGTGTCTGTATTTTTGAAATCATCACTATTTCTTAATATGAATCCTAGCGTGTTTAAGGCTTTTTTCGTAATGATTTGCATATGTTTTTCAAACGATAGCGTGTTGGTTAAGGTTACCCCTAAGTCCCGGACCGAAGTGTAAAAGGGTAGTGGTTCCCCGAGAACATAGTAAGAGAAAGCAATGGGATTTTTCTTTCTTGAGAATCTAATAGCGTGACATTTCTCCGTATTCAATTCCATTCCGTTGTCAGAGCACCACTTAACTATGTCATTGATATCGGATTGCAACTTTATACAGTCTGCTGCTGATCGAATTTGGAGGTATAGTTTGATGTCATCTGCGAAGAGTAAGATTTTCGAGTGTTGGATAACGGAGTCAATATCGTTGACAAATAGTAGGAAGAGTAACGGTCCCAAGTGCGATCCTTGAGGGACGCCTGTAGCCGGCACTATGTGTCTCGAAAAACTGTCTCTGACCCTAATTACCTGATCCCGCCCGTTTAGATATGAGAAGAGCCATTGGAGGAACCTTCCTCTTATACCTATTGATGCTAACTTGTCGATTAATAGGTAATGGTTGACTCTGTCAAAGGCTTTCCTGAAGTCGAGGTACACTGAGTCCGTTTGTAAGCCACTGTCGAATGATTTATAAAGGTCGTTGCAGTACACTGTAAGGTTTGTTGAGGTGGAGCGTCCTCTTATAAAACCGTGTTGGTGTTCATTACAAATGGTTGATATTAGTGGGTGCAATTTTTTGGCTATGATTCCTTCGAAAATCTTTGCCATCGTGTTCAGAACAGATACCGGTCTGTAGTTTGATACTATTGATCTGGTTCCTGACTTAAATATTGGTGTGATTACACTCGTTTTCCATATTCTTGGGAAACAACTGTTGCTAAGTGATCGATTGAAAATTTTCCACAGGGGTCTTGCTAGGACAAATTTGCACTTTTTGAATAGGATAGGTGGAATTCCGTCTGAGCCTGGGGACTTGTTAGTGTTGGTATGCTCAATTTCTTTTAGTACATCACTTATGTTGATTTGAATATGCGAGAGGTCAAGTGACTGGGAGTTAAGATTCGGGGTTAAGGTGGATGGAAATTGGGATCCGTAGACCGACTCAAACTGATCGGCAAAGAGATTGGCAATGTCCCGATCATTCGATTGCTGTATTCCATTTAGAGTCATAGAATTTGGAATGTCGTTGGTTTTTCTGTGAGTGTTAATGAATTTCCAGAAGGACTTGATGTTGTGTGGAATACGTGATTCGACTGAAGCGATGTATTTGGAATAACTAGATTTCGACAGTGATTTACAATCAGATCTGAGTTTACAGAAGTTTAAGTAGTCAGGATAACTATTGGACTTTTTGTATGTTCTGTGAGCTAATTTTTTGGATCTTATTAGGCGTTTCAGTTCGGATGTACACCAGTTAGGAAATTGGGTGTGATAGTGTTTTTTCATTGGGATATAAGACTCGATCGCGTAGTTTAGAGTCGAGTACAGGTACGAGACTGCTTCTTCAACCGATAAACCTTCCAATTGCGAGTCCCAGTGGACTGAGTTTAGATATTCAGTTATGCTATAATAATCGCCATTGTTGAAATCCCTTTTATATCTCGGGTCCGGTTTGTTCGAATACATGTTTTTTAGATTTATTGATATACAAAGGGCCGGATGATATGAATCAACACGAACAAAAGCCTCGCATGCGTATTCTACTTGTATCGAAGAATTTGAGAAGATTAGATCCAGCAAAGCATCATTTGAGTTTACCTTTGTATTTATCTGGTAAAGATTATGTAGAGCGCATGCGTTCGTTATTAAGTCGAAGATTTCGTTGTTGTGTCGAAAATAATCGTTTGAGGCATCTGATTCCCCTGAGGTTGGACTAGGTAACAAGTGTGAGAATTGGGGGCAGTTATAATCACCTGTACATAAAAATTGAATGTGCGGATGTAGTGCTAACAACCTCTCTATCTCCTCAAAATGAGCGCGATAAAGATTTACATTGGATGCTGGAGGAATATATACCGATCCCAATATGATGCTGTGCTGTCCAATGCTAATGTTGATAAAAATATGTTCGATTGTTTCGTTAATAGAGCAAATTTTTGAGTTTTGTATATCCTTTGAGACCGCGATCAATACTCCACCTCCTCTGAGATGGCTACTAGTGTTGCTATTTCTGTCCTGTCGATGTACCGTGTAGTTTTTTAGTCCTAGTTCCTCAGTCGATATTGCCGGATGTAACCATGTTTCTACCAATATGATGATGTCGTAGACCTCCACCGAAGTGATGACATTTCGAAGAAGATTTTTCGTTTTTGTTCTTAATCCTCTGGCGTTTTGGTAGTAGACTTTTAATTCGTTTCTTAGTTTTTTGACTTGGGAGCTATTGTATTCACTATTTTAGGAATTCCCCTGATGAATCTGATGGTTTTATTTGTTTCTCCCTTGTCATGCAGTTTCTTGAGCTGGCCCCTTAGTTCATTGAGGTGTTGCATCTGTAGCTGTGTTTTGTCGTCGGTAATTTTTTCGGTTCCTGAGTAATTGCCCTTGTTCTTTAGAATAGAAATGACATCATTAGCTGATCCTAGAACTATACGTAATGGTCTAATGTTATGACCGTTCATTTTCCCCAGCCTCTGGCTCCTCAATATTTTGTGTGTTCCTGGCTGTATTTTTTCCAGGATATCCATCGCTCTTGTCATGTCCGATCTGTGACCATCATCCCCTGGCCCCGTCGTTCCTTCCACTAGTCCATGGATAATAATATTCCTTGATCTTTCCTGTCGATCATTCAGTTCACCTATAATGATGTTGGTTGAGGTGGTAGGGTCATTGGTTGCGGACGAGCTTTCTTTGTTCTCAAGTGCTGTGATCCTTTGATTTAAATTTGCAATTATGTTGTTGAGGTTTGCCACTTCCATTTTCAGTTCGGTTATGATATTACTTTGAAGTGTGTCGAGCTCTTTTCGGATCAAGTCCCTGATATTGTCTAATGATGGGAAGGTCGATAACATTGAACTTGCCGTTGATAGTTGGCTATATTTGGGATCGGTACCACCAGGTGACGCGGTGGAAGGACGTTTACAGTTAATCAGTTTTTCGAAAATCCATGGATGACCCGTACGGGCTAGACATTTGTCTCCAGGATGTGAGAGAATGCCGCAGTCCGGGCATTTAACCGGATTTACTACAACGGATTTGCACCCACTGCATTTATTCGCGTTCGACATTTTCGGTTTTCCTCCTTTACGTACTGGGTAGTCGTGTTGGGCTGAGATTAGATTAGATCTACTACTTGATCGAGGGTTGCTGTACTGTCCTTCGAGGAATAATTTAATTTTTAACCCAAAACGAATGCTTCAATGTATAATCCATCCATCAATATAATGCTATTTCACTGCAAGGATCACTAATCTGATTTATAGCCTATAATCGGATTAAGAGTCGCAGTATTATGTTGTCACCAGCTTAACGATTTGAGGAGCGCGATGTAAACACGTCTGACCCGTTCGACTGATATTCACCCTTTCCAATCGTTCTGTATCGACAGAAGCTAATCATTGACTCCCCAACCCTCGCAATCGTACGTTCTATCGATAAATCACTCTAGGAGGCTCGGAATCGCGATATTCACCCTTTCCAATCGTTCTGTGTCGATAGCAGGTAAGGATTCACTTCCCGGCCCTCTCAATCGTTCGGTGTACCGATAAATAAATCTAGGAGGTTCGGAATCGCGATATTCACGCTTTCCTATCGTTCTATATCGACAGAAGGTAAGGATACACTTCCCAGCCGTCGCAATCGATCGGTGTATCGATAAATCAATCTAGGAGACTCGGAATCGCGATATTCACCCTTTCCAATCGTTCTGTATCGACAGAAGCTAATCATTGACTCCCCAACCCTCGCAATCGTACGTTCTATCGATAAATCACTCTAGGAGGCTCGGAATCGCGGTATTCACCCTTTCCAATCGTTCTGTATCGATAGCAGGTAAGGATTCACTTCCCGGCCCTCGCAATCGTTCCGTGTATCGATAAATCACTCTAGGAGGCTCGGAATCGCGATAATCATCCTTTCCATTCGTTCGGTATCGACAGAAGGTAGCGATACACTTCCCA
This sequence comes from Nomada lathburiana, assembly GCA_963667235.1. Classification (NCBI taxonomy): domain Eukaryota; kingdom Metazoa; phylum Arthropoda; class Insecta; order Hymenoptera; family Apidae; genus Nomada; species Nomada lathburiana. The sequence goes on along the minus strand of OY763897.1, from coordinate 410,017 downwards.
GCCGTCCAAATCGTTCGGTGGATCGATAAATCACTCTAGGAGGCTCGGAATCGCGATGTTGACCCTTTCCAATCGTTCTGTGTCGATAGCAGGTAAGGATTCACTTCCCGGCCCTCTCAATCGTTCGGTGTACCGATAAATAAATCTAGGAGGTTCGGAATCGCGATATACACGCTTTCCTATCGTTCTATATCGACAGAAGGTAAGGATACACTTCCCAGCCGTCGCAATCGATCGGTGTATCGATAAATCAATCTAGGAGACTCGGAATCGCGATATTCACCCTTTCCAATCGTTCTGTATCGACAGAAGCTAATCATTGACTCCCCAACCCTCGCAATCGTACGTTCTATCGATAAATCACTCTAGGACGCTCGGAATCGCGATATTCACCCTTTCCAATCGTTCTGTGTCGATAGCAGGTAAGGATTCACTTCCCGGCCCTCTCAATCGTTCGGTGTACCGATAAATAAATCTAGGAGGTTCGGAATCGCGATATTCACGCTTTCCTATCGTTCTATATCGACAGAAGGTAAGGATACACTTCCCAGCCGTCGCAATCGATCGGTGTATCGATAAATCAATCTAGGAGACTCGGAATCGCGATATTCACCCTTTCCAATCGTTCTGTATCGACAGAAGCTAATCATTGACTCCCCAACCCTCGCAATCGTACGTTCTATCGATAAATCACTCTAGGAGGCTCGGAATCGCGGTATTCACCCTTTCCAATCGTTCTGTATCGATAGCAGGTAAGGATTCACTTCCCGGCCCTCGCAATCGTTCCGTGTATCGATAAATCACTCTAGGAGGCTCGGAATCGCGATAATCATCCTTTCCATTCGTTCGGTATCGACAGAAGGTAGCGATACACTTCCCAGCCGTCCAAATCGTTCGGTGGATCGATAAATCACTCTAGGAGGCTCGGAATCGCGATGTTGACCCTTTCCAATCGTTCTGTGTCGATAGCAGGTAAGGATTCACTTCCCGGCCCTCTCAATCGTTCGGTGTACCGATAAATAAATCTAGGAGGTTCGGAATCGCGATATACACGCTTTCCTATCGTTCTATATCGACAGAAGGTAAGGATACACTTCCCAGCCGTCGCAATCGATCGGTGTATCGATAAATCAATCTAGGAGACTCGGAATCGCGATATTCACCCTTTCCAATCGTTCTGTATCGACAGAAGCTAATCATTGACTCCCCAACCCTCGCAATCGTACGTTCTATCGATAAATCACTCTAGGACGCTCGGAATCGCGATATTCACCCTTTCCAATCGTTCTGTGTCGATAGCAGGTAAGGATTCACTTCCCGGCCCTCTCAATCGTTCGGTGTACCGATAAATAAATCTAGGAGGTTCGGAATCGCGATATTCACGCTTTCCTATCGTTCTATATCGACAGAAGGTAAGGATACACTTCCCAGCCGTCGCAATCGATCGGTGTATCGATAAATCAATCTAGGAGACTCGGAATCGCGATATTCACCCTTTCCAATCGTTCTGTATCGACAGAAGCTAATCATTGACTCCCCAACCCTCGCAATCGTACGTTCTATCGATAAATCACTCTAGGAGGCTCGGAATCGCGGTATTCACCCTTTCCAATCGTTCTGTATCGATAGCAGGTAAGGATTCACTTCCCGGCCCTCGCAATCGTTCCGTGTATCGATAAATCACTCTAGGAGGCTCGGAATCGCGATAATCATCCTTTCCATTCGTTCGGTATCGACAGAAGGTAGCGATACACTTCCCAGCCGTCCAAATCGTTCGGTGGATCGATAAATCACTCTAGGAGGCTCGGAATCGCGATGTTGACCCTTTCCAATCGTACTGTGTCGATAGCAGGGAAGGATTCACTTCCCGGCCCTCGCAATAGTTCGGTGTATCGATGAATCAATCTAGGAGGCTCGGAATCGCGATATTCACCCATTCCAATCGTTCTGTGTCGATAGCAGGTAAGGATTCACTTCCCGGCCCTCGCAATCGTTCGGTGTATCGATGAATCAATCTAGGAGGTTCGGAATCGCGAATATTCACTCTTTCCTATCGTTCTATATAGACAGAAGGTAAGGATACACTTCCCAGCCGTCGCAATCGATCGGTGTATCGATAAATCAATCTAGGAGACTCGGAATCGCGATATTCACCCTTTCCAATCGTTCTGTATCGACAGAAGCTAATCATTGACTCCCCAACCCTCGCAATCGTACGTTCTATCGATAAATCACTCTAGGAGGCTCGGAATCGCGGTATTCACCCTTTCCAATCGTTCTGTATCGATAGCAGGTAAGGATTCACTTCCCGGCCCTCGCAATCGTTCCGTGTATCGATAAATCACTCTAGGAGGCTCGGAATCGCGATAATCATCCTTTCCATTCGTTCGGTATCGACAGAAGGTAGCGATACACTTCCCAGCCGTCCAAATCTTTCGGTGGATCGATAAATCACTCTAGGAGGCTCGGAATCGCGATATTGACCCTTTCCAATCGTTCTGTATCGACAGAAGCTAATCATTGACTCCCCAACCCTCGCAATCGTACGTTCTATCGATAAATCACTCTAGGAGGCTCGGAATCGCGATAACCATCATTTCAATCGTTCGGTATCGACAGACGGTAAGGATTGAATTCCCAGCCCTCGCAATCGTTCGGTGTATATATATATCACTCAAGGAAGTTCGGAATCGGGATATTCATCCTTTCCAATTGTTCTGTATCGACAGAGGCTAAGGATTCAATTCCCGGCCCGCGCAATCGTTCCGTGTATCGATAAATCACTCTAGGAGGCTCGGAATCGCGATAATCATCCTTTCCAATCGTTCGGTATCGACAGAAGGTAGCGATACACTTCCCAGCCGTCCAAATCGTTCGGTGGATCGATAAATCACTCTAGGAGGCTCGGAATCGCGATATTGACCCTTTCCAATCGTTCTGTGTCGATAGCAGGGAAGGATTCACTTCCCGGCCCTCGCAATCGTTCGGTGTATCGATGAATCAATCTAGGAGGCTCGGAATCGCGATATTCACCCTTTCCAATCGTTCTGTGTCGATAGCAGGTAAGGATTCACTTCCCGGCCCTCTCAATCGTTCGGTGTATCGATACATCAATCCAGGAGGTTCGGATTCGCAATATTCACGCTTTCCTATCGTTCTGTATCGACAGGAGGTAAGGGTACACTTCCCAGCCGTCGCAATCGATCGGTGTATCGATAAATCAATCTAGGAGACTCGGAATCGCGATATTCACCCTTTCCAATCGTTCTGTATCGACAGAAGCTAATCATTGACTCCCCAACCCTCGCAATCGTACGTTCTATCGATAAATCACTCTAGGAGGCTCGGAATCGCGATATTCACCCTTTCCAATCGTTCTGTGTCGATAGCAGGTAAGGATTCACTTCCCGGCCCTCTCAATCGTTCGGTGTACCGATAAATAAATCTAGGAGGTTCGGAATCGCGATATTCACGCTTTCCTATCGTTCTATATCGACAGAAGGTAAGGATACACTTCCCAGCCGTCGCAATCGATCGGTGTATCGATAAATCAATCTATGAGACTCGGAATCGCGATATTCACCCTTTCCAATCGTTCTGTATCGACAGAAGCTAATCATTGACTCCCCAACCCTCGCAATCGTACGTTCTATCGATAAATCACTCTAGGAGGCTCGGAATCGCGGTATTCACCCTTTCCAATCGTTCTGTATCGATAGCAGGTAAGGATTCACTTCCCGGCCCTCGCAATCGTTCCGTGTATCGATAAATCACTCTAGGAGGCTCGGAATCGCGATAATCATCCTTTCCATTCGTTCGGTATCGACAGAAGGTAGCGATACACTTCCCAGCCGTCCAAATCGTTCGGTGGATCGATAAATCACTCTAGGAGGCTCGGAATCGCGATGTTGACCTTTCCAATCGTTCTGTGTCGATAGCAGGTAAGGATTCACTTCCCGGCCCTCTCAATCGTTCGGTGTACCGATAAATAAATCTAGGAGGTTCGGAATCGCGATATACACGCTTTCCTATCGTTCTATATCGACAGAAGGTAAGGATACACTTCCCAGCCGTCGCAATCGATCGGTGTATCGATAAATCAATCTAGGAGACTCGGAATCGCGATATTCACCCTTTCCAATCGTTCTGTATCGACAGAAGCTAATCATTGACTCCCCAACCCTCGCAATCGTACGTTCTATCGATAAATCACTCTAGGACGCTCGGAATCGCGATATTCACCCTTTCCAATCGTTCTGTGTCGATAGCAGGTAAGGATTCACTTCCCGGCCCTCTCAATCGTTCGGTGTACCGATAAATAAATCTAGGAGGTTCGGAATCGCGATATTCACGCTTTCCTATCGTTCTATATCGACAGAAGGTAAGGATACACTTCCCAGCCGTCGCAATCGATCGGTGTATCGATAAATCAATCTAGGAGACTCGGAATCGCGATATTCACCCTTTCCAATCGTTCTGTATCGACAGAAGCTAATCATTGACTCCCCAACCCTCGCAATCGTACGTTCTATCGATAAATCACTCTAGGAGGCTCGGAATCGCGGTATTCACCCTTTCCAATCGTTCTGTATCGATAGCAGGTAAGGATTCACTTCCCGGCCCTCGCAATCGTTCCGTGTATCGATAAATCACTCTAGGAGGCTCGGAATCGCGATAATCATCCTTTCCATTCGTTCGGTATCGACAGAAGGTAGCGATACACTTCCCAGCCGTCCAAATCGTTCGGTGGATCGATAAATCACTCTAGGAGGCTCGGAATCGCGATGTTGACCCTTTCCAATCGTACTGTGTCGATAGCAGGGAAGGATTCACTTCCCGGCCCTCGCAATAGTTCGGTGTATCGATGAATCAATCTAGGAGGCTCGGAATCGCGATATTCACCCATTCCAATCGTTCTGTGTCGATAGCAGGTAAGGATTCACTTCCCGGCCCTCTCAATCGTTCGGTGTACCGATAAATAAATCTAGGAGGTTCGGAATCGCGATATACACGCTTTCCTATCGTTCTATATCGACAGAAGGTAAGGATACACTTCCCAGCCGTCGCAATCGATCGGTGTATCGATAAATCAATCTAGGAGACTCGGAATCGCGATATTCACCCTTTCCAATCGTTCTGTATCGACAGAAGCTAATCATTGACTCCCCAACCCTCGCAATCGTACGTTCTATCGATAAATCACTCTAGGACGCTCGGAATCGCGATATTCACCCTTTCCAATCGTTCTGTGTCGATAGCAGGTAAGGATTCACTTCCCGGCCCTCTCAATCGTTCGGTGTACCGATAAATAAATCTAGGAGGTTCGGAATCGCGATATTCACGCTTTCCTATCGTTCTATATCGACAGAAGGTAAGGATACACTTCCCAGCCGTCGCAATCGATCGGTGTATCGATAAATCAATCTAGGAGACTCGGAATCGCGATATTCACCCTTTCCAATCGTTCTGTATCGACAGAAGCTAATCATTGACTCCCCAACCCTCGCAATCGTACGTTCTATCGATAAATCACTCTAGGAGGCTCGGAATCGCGGTATTCACCCTTTCCAATCGTTCTGTATCGATAGCAGGTAAGGATTCACTTCCCGGCCCTCGCAATCGTTCCGTGTATCGATAAATCACTCTAGGAGGCTCGGAATCGCGATAATCATCCTTTCCATTCGTTCGGTATCGACAGAAGGTAGCGATACACTTCCCAGCCGTCCAAATCGTTCGGTGGATCGATAAATCACTCTAGGAGGCTCGGAATCGCGATGTTGACCCTTTCCAATCGTACTGTGTCGATAGCAGGGAAGGATTCACTTCCCGGCCCTCGCAATAGTTCGGTGTATCGATGAATCAATCTAGGAGGCTCGGAATCGCGATATTCACCCATTCCAATCGTTCTGTGTCGATAGCAGGTAAGGATTCACTTCCCGGCCCTCGCAATCGTTCGGTGTATCGATGAATCAATCTAGGAGGTTCGGAATCGCGAATATTCACTCTTTCCTATCGTTCTATATAGACAGAAGGTAAGGATACACTTCCCAGCCGTCGCAATCGATCGGTGTATCGATAAATCAATCTAGGAGACTCGGAATCGCGATATTCACCCTTTCCAATCGTTCTGTATCGACAGAAGCTAATCATTGACTCCCCAACCCTCGCAATCGTACGTTCTATCGATAAATCACTCTAGGAGGCTCGGAATCGCGGTATTCACCCTTTCCAATCGTTCTGTATCGATAGCAGGTAAGGATTCACTTCCCGGCCCTCGCAATCGTTCCGTGTATCGATAAATCACTCTAGGAGGCTCGGAATCGCGATAATCATCCTTTCCATTCGTTCGGTATCGACAGAAGGTAGCGATACACTTCCCAGCCGTCCAAATCTTTCGGTGGATCGATAAATCACTCTAGGAGGCTCGGAATCGCGATATTGACCCTTTCCAATCGTTCTGTATCGACAGAAGCTAATCATTGACTCCCCAACCCTCGCAATCGTACGTTCTATCGATAAATCACTCTAGGAGGCTCGGAATCGCGATAACCATCATTTCAATCGTTCGGTATCGACAGACGGTAAGGATTGAATTCCCAGCCCTCGCAATCGTTCGGTGTATATATATATCACTCAAGGAAGTTCGGAATCGGGATATTCATCCTTTCCAATTGTTCTGTATCGACAGAGGCTAAGGATTCAATTCCCGGCCCGCGCAATCGTTCCGTGTATCGATAAATCACTCTAGGAGGCTCGGAATCGCGATAATCATCCTTTCCAATCGTTCGGTATCGACAGAAGGTAGCGATACACTTCCCAGCCGTCCAAATCGTTCGGTGGATCGATAAATTCACCTTTTCCACACGTTATGCATCGAAATAAGCTAAGGATTCACTTTCCAGCCCTCGCAATCCTTCGATGTAACGATAAATCACTCTAGGAGGCTCGGAAACGCGATATTCCCTTTTCCACTCGTTCTGCATCGAAATAAGCTTAGTATTCACTTCCCAGCCCTCGCAATCGTTCGATATAACGAAAAATCACTCTAGGAGGCTCGGAAACGCGATATTCACCTTTTCCACACGTTCTGCATCGAAATAAGCTAAGGATTCACTTCCCAGCCCTCGCAATCGTTCGATATAACGATAAATCACTCTAGGAGGCTCGGAAACGCGATATTCACCTTTTCCACACGTTCTGCATCGAAAGAAGTTAAGGATTCACTTTCCAGCCCTCGCAATCGTTCGATATAACGATAAATCACTCTAGGAGGCTCGGAAAGGATATATTCACCTTTTCCACACGTTCTGCATCGAAAGAAGATAAGGATTCACTTCACAGCCCTCGCAATCGTTCGATATAACGAAAAATCACTCTAGGAGGCTCGGAAACGCGATATTCACCTTTTCCACACGTTCTGCATCGAAATAAGCTAAGGATTCACTTCCCAGCCCTCGCAATCGTTCGATATAACGATAAATCACTCTAGGAGGCTCGGAAACGCGATATTCACCTTTTCCACACGTTCTGCATCGAAATAAGCTAAGGATTCACTTCCCAGCCCTCGCAATCGTTCGATATAACGATAAATCACTCTAGGAGGCTCGGAAACGTGATATTCACCTTTTCCACACGTTCTGCACCGAAAGAAGCTATGAATTCACTTTCCAGCCCTCGCAATCGTTCGATATAACGAAAAATCACTCTAGGAGGCTCGGAAACGCGATATTCACCTTTTCCACACGTTCTGCATCGAAATAAGCTAAGGATTCACTTCCCAGCCCTCGCAATCGTTCGATATAACGATAAATCACTCTAGGAGGCTCGGAAACGCGATATTCACCATTTCCACACGTTCTGCACCGAACGAAGCTATGGATTCACTTCCCATTCCTCGCAATCGTTCGATATAACGATAAATCACTCTAGGAGGCTCGGAAACGCGATATTCACCTTTTCCACACGCTCTGCATCGAAAGAAGCTAAGGATTCACTTCCCAGCCCTCGCAATCGTTCGATAAACGATAAATCACTCTAGGAGGCTCGGAAAGGATAGATTCGCCTTTTCCACACGTTCTGCATCGAAAGAAGCTAAGGATTCACTTTCCAGCCCTCGCAATCGTTCGATATAACGATAAATCACTCTAGGAGGCTCGGAAACGCGATATTCACCTTTTCCACACGTTCTGCATCGAAATAAGCTAAGGATTCACTTCCCAGCCCTCGCAATCGTTCGATATAACGATAAATCACTCTAGGAGGCTCGGAAACGCGATACTCACCTTTTCCACACGCTCTGCATCGAAAGAAGCTAAGGATTCACTTCCCAGACCTCGCAATCGTTCGATATAACGATAAATCACTCTAGGAGGCTCGGAAAGGATATATTCACCTTTTCCACACGTTCTGCATCGAAAGAAGCTAAGGATTCACTTTCCAGCCCTCGCAATCCTTCGATGTAACGATAAATCACTCTAGGAGGCTCGGAAACGCGATATTCCCTTTTCCACACGTTCTGCATCGAAATAAGCTAAGGATTCACTTCCCAGCCCTCGCAATCGTTCGATATAACGATAAATCACTCTAGGAGGCTCGGAAACGCGATATTCACCTTTTCCACACGTTCTGCATCGAAATAAGCTAAGGATTCACTTCCCAGCCCTCGCAATCGTTCGATATAACGATAAATCACTCTAGGAGGCTCGGAAACGCGATATTCACCTTTTCCACACGTTCTGCATCGAATGAAGTTAAGGATTCACTTTCCAGCCCTCGCAATCGTTCGATATAACGAAAAATCACTCTAGGAGGCTCGGAAACGCGATATTCACCTTTTCCACACGTTCTGGATCGAAATAAGATAAGGATTCACTTCCCAGCCCTCGCAATCGTTCGATATAACGATAAATCACTCTAGGAGGCTCGGAAACGCGATATTCACCTTTTCCACACTCTCTGCATCGAAAGAAGCTGAGGATTCACTTCCCAGACCTCGCAATCGTTCGATATAACGATAAATCACTCTAGGAGGCTCGGAAACGCGATATTCACCTTTTCCACACGTTCTGCATCGAATGAAGTTAAGGATTCACTTTCCAGCCCTCGCAATCGTTCGATATAACGAAAAATCACTCTAGGAGGCTCGGAATCGCGATATTCACGCTTTCCTATCGTTCTATATCGACAGAAGGTAAGGATACACTTCCCAGCCGTCGCAATCGATCGGTGTATCGATAAATCAATCTAGGAGACTCGGAATCGCGATATTCACCCTTTCCAATCGTTCTGTATCGACAGAAGCTAATCATTGACTCCCCAACCCTCGCAATCGTACGTTCTATCGATAAATCACTCTAGGAGGCTCGGAATCGCGGTATTCACCCTTTCCAATCGTTCTGTATCGATAGCAGGTAAGGATTCACTTCCCGGCCCTCGCAATCGTTCCGTGTATCGATAAATCACTCTAGGAGGCTCGGAATCGCGATAATCATCCTTTCCATTCGTTCGGTATCGACAGAAGGTAGCGATACACTTCCCAGCCGTCCAAATCGTTCGGTGGATCGATAAATCACTCTAGGAGGCTCGGAATCGCGATATTCACCCTTTCCAATCGTTCTGTGTCGATAGCAGGGAAGGATTCACTTCTCGGCCCTCGCAATCGTTCGGTGTATCGATGAATCAATCTAGGTGGCTCGGAATCGCGATATTCACCCTTTCCAATCGTTCTGTGTCGATAGCAGGTGAGGATTCACTTCCCGGCCCTCTCAATCGTTCGGTGTATCGATAAATCAATTCAGGAGGTTCGGAAACGCGATATTCACCTTTTCCACACGTTCTGCATCGAAATAAGCTAAGGATTCACTTCCCAGCCCTCGCAATCGTTCGATATAACGATAAATCACTCTAGGAGGCACGGAAACGCGATATTCACCTTTTCCACACGCTCTGCATCCAAAGAAGCTAAGGATTCACTTCCCAGCCCTCGCAATCGTTCGATATAACGATAAATCACTCTAGGAGGCTCGGAAAGGCTATATTCGCCTTTTCCACACGTTCTGCATCGAAAGAAGCTAAGGATTCACTTCCCAGCCCTCGCAATCGTTCGATATAACGAAAAATCACTCTAGGAGGCTCGGAAACGCGATATTCACCTTTTCCACACGTTCTGCATCGAAATAAGCTAAGGATTCACTTCCCAGCCCTCGCAATCGTTCGATATAACGATAAATCACTCTAGGAGGCTCGGAAACGCGATATTCACCTTTTCCACACGTTCTGCACCGAAGGAAGCTATGGATTCACTTCCCATCCCTCGCAATCGTTCGATATAACGATAAATCACTCTAGGAGGCTCGGAAACGCGATATTCACCTTTTCCACACGTTCTGCATCGATAGAAGCTAAGGATTCACTTTCCAGCCCTCGCAATCCTTCGATGTAACGATAAATCACTCTAGGAGGCTCGGAAACGCGATATTCCCTTTTCCACACGTTCTGCATCGAAATAAGCTAAGGATTCACTTCCCAGCCCTCGCAATCGTTCGATATTACGAAACATCACTCTAGGAGGCTCGGAAACGCGATATTCACCTTTTCCACACGTTCTGCATCGAAATAAGCTAAGGATTCACTTCCCAGCCCTCGCAGTCGTTCGACATAACGATAAATCGCTTTAGGAGGCTCGGAAACGCGATATTCACCTTTTCCACACGTTATGCATCGAAATAAGCTAAGGATTCACTTTCCAGCCCTCGCAATCCTTCGATGTAACGATAAATCACTCTAGGAGGCTCGGAAACGCGATATTCCCTTTTCCACTCGTTCTGCATTGAAATAAGCTTAGTATTCACTTCCCAGCCCTCGCAATCGTTCGATATAACGAAAAATCACTCTAGGAGGCTCGGAAACGCGATATTCACCTTTTCCACACGTTCTGCATCGAAATAAGCTAAGGATTCACTTCCCAGCCCTCGCAATCGTTCGATATAACGATAAATCACTCTAGGAGGCTCGGAAACGCGATATTCACCTTTTCCACACGTTCTGCATCGAAAGAAGTTAAGGATTCACTTTCCAGCCCTCGCAATCGTTCGATATAACGATAAATCACTCTAGGAGGCTCGGAAAGGATATATTCACCTTTTCCACACGTTCTGCATCGAAAGAAGATAAGGATTCACTTCACAGCCCTCGCAATCGTTCGATATAACGAAAAATCACTCTAGGAGGCTCGGAAACGCGATATTCACCTTTTCCACACGTTCTGCATCGAAATAAGCTAAGGATTCACTTCCCAGCGCTCGCAATCGTTCGATATAACGATAAATCACTCTAGGAGGCTCGGAAACGCGATATTCACCTTTTCCACACGTTCTGCATCGAAATAAGCTAAGGATTCACTTCCCAGCCCTCGCAATCGTTCGATATAACGATAAATCACTCTAGGAGGCTCGGAAACGCGATATTCACCTTTTCCACACGTTCTGCATCGAAAGAAGCTAAGGATTCACTTTCCAGCCCTCGCAATCGTTCGATATAACGAAAAATCACTCTAGGAGGCTCGGAAACGCGATATTCACCTTTTCCACACGTTCTGCATCGAAATAAGCTAAGGATTCACGTCCCAGCCCTCGCAATCGTTCGACGTAACGATAAATCGCTTTAGGAGGCTCGGAAACGCGATATTCACCTTTTCCACACGTTCTGCATCGAAATAAGCCATGGATTCACTTCCCAGCCCTCGCAATCGTTCGATATAACGATAAATCACTCTAGGAGGCTCGGAAACGCGATATTCACCTTTTCCACACGCTCTGCATCGAAAGAAGCTAAGGATTCACTTCCCAGCCCTCGCAAACGTTCGATAAACGATAAATCACTCTAGGAGGCTCGGAAAGGATAGATTCGCCTTTTCCACACGTTCTGCATCGAAAGAAGCTAAGGATTCACTTTCCAGCCCTCGCAATCGTTCGATATAACGATAAATCACTCTAGGAGGCTCGGAAACGCGATATTCACCTTTTCCACACGTTCTGCATCGAAATAAGCTAAGGATTCACTTCCCAGCCCTCGCAATCGTTCGATATAACGATAAATCACTCTAGGAGGCTCGGAAACGCGATATTCACCTTTTCCACACGCTCTGCATCGAAAGAAGCTAAGGATTCACTTCCCAGACCTCGCAATCGTTCGATATAACGATAAATCACTCTAGGAGGCTCGGAAAGGATATATTCACCTTTTCCACACGTTCTGCATCGAAAGAAGCTAAGGATTCACTTTCCAGCCCTCGCAATCCTTCGATGTAACGATAAATCACTCTAGGAGGCTCGGAAACGCGATATTCCCTTTTCCACACGTTCTGCATCGAAATAAGCTAAGGATTCACTTCCCAGCCCTCGCAATCGTTCGATATAACGATAAATCACTCTAGGAGGCTCGGAAACGCGATATTCACCTTTTCCACACGTTCTGCATCGAAATAAGCTAAGGATTCACTTCCCAGCCCTCGCAATCGTTCGATATAACGATAAATCACTCTAGGAGGCTCGGAAACGCGATATTCACCTTTTCCACACGTTCTGCATCGAATGAAGTTAAGGATTCACTTTCCAGCCCTCGCAATCGTTCGATATAACGAAAAATCACTCTAGGAGGCTCGGAAACGCGATATTCACCTTTTCCACACGTTCTGGATCGAAATAAGATAAGGATTCACTTCCCAGCCCTCGCAATCGTTCGATATAACGATAAATCACTCTAGGAGGCTCGGAAACGCGATATTCACCTTTTCCACACGCTCTGCATCGAAAGAAGCTAAGGATTCACTTCCCAGACCTCGCAATCGTTCGATATAACGATAAATCACTCTAGGAGGCTCGGAAACGCGATATTCACCTTTTCCACACGTTCTGCATCGAATGAAGTTAAGGATTCACTTTCCAGCCCTCGCAATCGTTCGATATAACGAAAAATCACTCTAGGAGGCTCGGAATCGCGATATTCACGCTTTCCTATCGTTCTATATCGACAGAAGGTAAGGATACACTTCCCAGCCGTCGCAATCGATCGGTGTATCGATAAATCAATCTAGGAGACTCGGAATCGCGATATTCACCCTTTCCAATCGTTCTGTATCGACAGAAGCTAATCATTGACTCCCCAACCCTCGCAATCGTACGTTCTATCGATAAATCACTCTAGGAGGCTCGGAATCGCGGTATTCACCCTTTCCAATCGTTCTGTATCGATAGCAGGTAAGGATTCACTTCCCGGCCCTCGCAATCGTTCCGTGTATCGATAAATCACTCTAGGAGGCTCGGAATCGCGATAATCATCCTTTCCATTCGTTCGGTATCGACAGAAGGTAGCGATACACTTCCCAGCCGTCCAAATCGTTCGGTGGATCGATAAATCACTCTAGGAGGCTCGGAATCGCGATGTTGACCCTTTCCAATCGTACTGTGTCGATAGCAGGGAAGGATTCACTTCCCGGCCCTCGCAATAGTTCGGTGTATCGATGAATCAATCTAGGAGGCTCAAAATCGCGATATTCACCCATTCCAATCGTTCTGTGTCGATAGCAGGTAAGGATTCACTTCCCGGCCCTCGCAATCGTTCGGTGTATCGATGAATCAATCTAGGAGGTTCGGAATCGCGAATATTCACGCTTTCCTATCGTTCTATATAGACAGAAGGTAAGGATACACTTCCCAGCCGTCGCAAGCGATCGGTGTATCGATAAATCAATCTAGGAGACTCGGAATCGCGATATTCACCCTTTCCAATCGTTCTGTAGCGACAGAAGCTAATCATTGACTCCCCAACCCTCGCAATCGTACGTTCTATCGATAAATCACACTAGGAGGCTCGGAATCGCGATATTCACCCTTTCCAGTCGTTCTGTGTCGATAGCAGGTAAGGATTCACTTCCCGGCCCTCGCAATCGTTCGGTGTATCGCTAAATCAATCTAGGAGGTTCGGAATCGCGACATTCACGCTTTCCTATCGTTCTGTATCGACAGATGGTAAGGATATACTTCTCAGCCGTCGCAATCGTTCGGTGGATCGATAAATAACTCTTGGAGGCTCGGAATCGCGATATTCACTCTTTTAATCGTTCGGTATCGACAGACGGTAAGGATTGACTTCCCAGCCCTCGCAATCGTTCGGTGTATATATATATCACTCAAGGAAGTTCGAAATCGGGATATTCACCCTTTCCAATCGTTCTGTGTCGATAGCAGGGAAGGATTCACTTCTCGGCCCTCGCAATCGTTCGGTGTATCGATGAATCAATCTAGGTGGCTCGGAATCGCGATATTCACCCTTTCCAATCGTTCTGTGTCGATAGCAGGTGAGGATTCACTTCCCGGCCCTCTCAATCGTTCGATATAACGAAAAATCACTCTAGGAGGCTCGGAAACGCGATATTCACCTTTTCCACACGTTCTGCATCGAAATAAGCTAAGGATTCACTTCCCAGCCCTCGCAATCGTTCGATATAACGATAAATCACTCTAGGACGCTCGGAAACGCGATATTCACCTTTTCCACACGTTCTGCACCGAAGGAAGCTATGGATTCACTTCCCATCCCTCGCAATCGTTCGATATAACGATAAATCACTCTAGGAGGCTCGGAAACGCGATATTCACCTTTTCCACACGTTCTGCATCGATAGAAGCTAAGGATTCACTTTCCAGCCCTCGCAATCCTTCGATGTAACGATAAATCACTCTAGGAGGCTCGGAAACGCGATATTCCCTTTTCCACACGTTCTGCATCGAAATAAGCTAAGGATTCACTTCCCAGCCCTCGCAATCGTTCGATATTACGAAACATCACTCTAGGAGGCTCGGAAACGCGATATTCACCTTTTCCACACGTTCTGCATCGAAATAAGCTAAGGATTCACTTCCCAGCCCTCGCAATCGTTCGACATAACGATAAATCGCTTTAGGAGGCTCGGAAACGCGATATTCACCTTTTCCACACGTTATGCATCGAAATAAGCTAAGGATTCACTTTCCAGCCCTCGCAATCCTTCGATGTAACGATAAATCACTCTAGGAGGCTCGGAAACGCGATATTCCCTTTTCCACTCGTTCTGCATCGAAATAAGCTTAGTATTCACTTCCCAGCCCTCGCAATCGTTCGATATAACGAAAAATCACTCTAGGAGGCTCGGAAACGCGATATTCACCTTTTCCACACGTTCTGCATCGAAATAAGCTAAGGATTCACTTCCCAGCCCTCGCAATCGTTCGATATAACGATAAATCACTCTAGGAGGCTCGGAAACGCGATATTCACCTTTTCCACACGTTCTGCATCGAAATAAGCTAAGGATTCACTTTCCAGCCCTCGCAATCGTTCGATATAACGATAAATCACTCTAGGAGGCTCGGAAACGCGATATTCACCATTTCCACACGTTCTGCACCGAAAGAAGCTATGGATTCACTTCCCATTCCTCGCAATCGTTCGATATAACGATAAATCACTCTAGGAGGCTCGGAAACGCGATATTCACCTTTTCCACACGTTCTGCATCGAAAGAAGCTAAGGATTCACTTTCCAGCCCTCGCAATCCTTCGATGTAACGATAAATCACTCTAGGAGGCTCGGAAACGCGATATTCCCTTTTCCACACGTTCTGCATCGAAATAAGCTAAGGATTCACTTCCCAGCCCTCGCAATCGTTCGATATAACGAAAAATCACTCAAGGAGGCTCGGAAACGCGATATTCACCTTTTCCACACGTTCTGCATCGAAATAAGCTAAGGATTCACTTCCCAGCCCTCGCAATCGTTCGACATAACGATAAATCGCTTTAGGAGGCTCGGAAACGCGATATTCACCTTTTCCACACGTTATGCATCGAAATAAGCTAAGGATTCACTTTCCAGCCCTCGCAATCCTTCGATGTAACGATAAATCACTCTAGGAGGCTCGGAAACGCGATATTCCCTTTTGCACTCGTTCTGCATCGAAATAAGCTTAGTATTCACTTCCCAGCCCTCGCAATCGTTCGATATAACGAAAAATCACTCTAGGAGGCTCGGAAACGCGATATTCACCTTTTCCACACGTTCTGCATCGAAATAAGCTAAGGATTCACTTCCCAGCCCTCGCAATCGTTCGATATAACGATAAATCACTCTAGGAGGCTCGGAAACGCGATATTCACCTTTTCCACACGTTCTGCATCGAAAGAAGTTAAGGATTCACTTTCCAGCCCTCGCAATCGTTCGATATAACGATAAATCACTCTAGGAGGCTCGGAAAGGATATATTCACCTTTTCCACACGTTCTGCATCGAAAGAAGATAAGGATTCACTTCACAGCCCTCGCAATCGTTCGATATAACGAAAAATCACTCTAGGAGGCTCGGAAACGCGATATTCACCTTTTCCACACGTTCTGCATCGAAATAAGCTAAGGATTCACTTCCCAGCCCTCGCAATCGTTCGATATAACGATAAATCACTCTAGGAGGCTCGGAAACGCGATATTCACCTTTTCCACACGTTCTGCATCGAAATAAGCTAAGGATTCACTTCCCAGCCCTCGCAATCGTTCGATATAACGATAAATCACTCTAGGAGGCTCGGAAACGTGATATTCACCTTTTCCACACGTTCTGCACCGAAAGAAGCTATGAATTCACTTTCCAGCCCTCGCAATCGTTCGATATAACGAAAAATCACTCTAGGAGGCTCGGAAACGCGATATTCACCTTTTCCACACGTTCTGCATCGAAATAAGCTAAGGATTCACTTCCCAGCCCTCGCAATCGTTCGATATAACGATAAATCACTCTAGGAGGCTCGGAAACGCGATATTCACCTTTTCCACACTCTCTGCATCGAAAGAAGCTAAGGATTCACTTCCCAGACCTCGCAATCGTTCGATATAACGATAAATCACTCTAGGAGGCTCGGAAACGCGATATTCACCTTTTCCACACGTTCTGCATCGAATGAAGTTAAGGATTCACTTTCCAGCCCTCGCAATCGTTCGATATAACGAAAAATCACTCTAGGAGGCTCGGAATCGCGATATTCACGCTTTCCTATCGTTCTATATCGACAGAAGGTAAGGATACACTTCCCAGCCGTCGCAAACGATCGGTGTATCGATAAATCAATCTAGGAGACTCGGAATCGCGATATTCACCCTTTCCAATCGTTCTGTATCGACAGAAGCTAATCATTGACTCCCCAACCCTCGCAATCGCACGTTCTATCGATAAATCACTCTAGGAGGCTCGGAATCGCGGTATTCACCCTTTCCAATCGTTCTGTATCGATAGCAGGTAAGGATTCACTTCCCGGCCCTCGCAATCGTTCCGTGTATCGATGAATCAATCTAGGTGCTTCGGAATCGCGATATTCACCCTTTCCAATCGTTCTGTGTCGATAGCAGGTGAGGATTCACTTCCCGGCCCTCTCAATCGTTCGGTGTATCGATAAATCAATCCAGGAGGTTCGGAAACGCGATATTCACCTTTTCCACACGTTCTGCATCGAAATAAGCTAAGGATTCACTTCCCAGCCCTCGCAATCGTTCGATATAACGATAAATCACTCTAGGAGGCACGGAAACGCGATATTCACCTTTTCCACACGCTCTGCATCCAAAGAAGCTAAGGATTCTCTTCCCAGCCCTCGCAATCGTTCGATATAACGATAAATCACTCTAGGAGGCTCGGAAAGGCTATATTCGCCTTTTCCACACGTTCTGCATCGAAAGAAGCTAAGGATTCACTTCCCAGCCCTCGCAATCGTTCGATATAACGAAAAATCACTCTAGGAGGCTCGGAAACGCGATATTCACCTTTTCCACACGTTCTGCATCGAAATAAGCTAAGGATTCACTTCCCAGCCCTCGCAATCGTTCGATATAACGATAAATCACTCTAGGAGGCTCGGAAACGCGATATTCACCTTTTCCACACGTTCTGCACCGAAGGAAGCTATGGATTCACTTCCCATCCCTCGCAATCGTTCGATATAACGATAAATCACTCTAGGAGGCTCGGAAACGCGATATTCACCTTTTCCACACGTTCTGCATCGATAGAAGCTAAGGATTCACTTTCCAGCCCTCGCAATCCTTCGATGTAACGATAAATCACTCTAGGAGGCTCGGAAACGCGATATTCCCTTTTCCACACGTTCTGCATCGAAATAAGCTAAGGATTCACTTCCCAGCCCTCGCAATCGTTCGATATTACGAAACATCACTCTAGGAGGCTCGGAAACGCGATATTCACCTTTTCCACACGTTCTGCATCGAAATAAGCTAAGGATTCACTTCCCAGCCCTCGCAATCGTTCGACATAACGATAAATCGCTTTAGGAGGCTCGGAAACGCGATATTCACCTTTTCCACACGTTATGCATCGAAATAAGCTAAGGATTCACTTTCCAGCCCTCGCAATCCTTCGATGTAACGATAAATCACTCTAGGAGGCTCGGAAACGCGATATTCCCTTTTCCACTCGTTCTGCATCGAAATAAGCTTAGTATTCACTTCCCAGCCCTCGCAATCGTTCGATATAACGAAAAATCACTCTAGGAGGCTCGGAAACGCGATATTCACCTTTTCCACACGTTCTGCATCGAAATAAGCTAAGGATTCACTTCCCAGCCCTCGCAATCGTTCGATATAACGATAAATCACTCTAGGAGGCTCGGAAACGCGATATTCACCTTTTCCACACGTTCTGCATCGAAAGAAGTTAAGGATTCACTTTCCAGCCCTCGCAATCGTTCGATATAACGATAAATCACTCTAGGAGGCTCGGAAAGGATATATTCACCTTTTCCACACGTTCTGCATCGAAAGAAGATAAGGATTCACTTCACAGCCCTCGCAATCGTTCGATATAACGAAAAATCACTCTAGGAGGCTCGGAAACGCGATATTCACCTTTTCCACACGTTCTGCATCGAAATAAGCTAAGGATTCACTTCCCAGCCCTCGCAATCGTTCGATATAACGATAAATCACTCTAGGAGGCTCGGAAACGCGATATTCACCTTTTCCACACGTTCTGCATCGAAATAAGCTAAGGATTCACTTCCCAGCCCTCGCAATCGTTCGATATAACGATAAATCACTCTAGGAGGCTCGGAAACGCGATATTCACCTTTTCCACACGTTCTGCATCGAAAGAAGCTAAGGATTCACTTTCCAGCCCTCGCAATCGTTCGATATAACGAAAAATCACTCTAGGAGGCTCGGAAACGCGATATTCACCTTTTCCACACGTTCTGCATCGAAATAAGCTAAGGATTCACGTCCCAGCCCTCGCAATCGTTCGACGTAACGATAAATCGCTTTAGGAGGCTCGGAAACGCGATATTCACCTTTTCCACACGTTCTGCATCGAAATAAGCCATGGATTCACTTCCCAGCCCTCGCAATCGTTCGATATAACGATAAATCACTCTAGGAGGCTCGGAAACGCGATATTCACCTTTTCCACACGCTCTGCATCGAAAGAAGCTAAGGATTCACTTCCCAGACCTCGCAATCGTTCGATATAACGATAAATCACTCTAGGAGGCTCGGAAAGGATAGATTCGCCTTTTCCACACGTTCTGCATCGAAAGAAGCTAAGGATTCACTTTCCAGCCCTCGCAATCGTTCGATATAACGATAAATCACTCTAGGAGGCTCGGAAACGCGATATTCACCTTTTCCACACGTTCTGCATCGAAATAAGCTAAGGATTCACTTCCCAGCCCTCGCAATCGTTCGATATAACGATAAATCACTCTAGGAGGCTCGGAAACGCGATATTCACCTTTTCCACACGCTCTGCATCGAAAGAAGCTAAGGATTCACTTCCCAGACCTCGCAATCGTTCGATATAACGATAAATCACTCTAGGAGGCTCGGAAAGGATATATTCACCTTTTCCACACGTTCTGCATCGAAAGAAGCTAAGGATTCACTTTCCAGCCCTCGCAATCCTTCGATGTAACGATAAATCACTCTAGGAGGCTCGGAAACGCGATATTCCCTTTTCCACACGTTCTGCATCGAAATAAGCTAAGGATTCACTTCCCAGCCCTCGCAATCGTTCGATATAACGATAAATCACTCTAGGAGGCTCGGAAACGCGATATTCACCTTTTCCACACGTTCTGCATCGAAATAAGCTAAGGATTCACTTCCCAGCCCTCGCAATCGTTCGATATAACGATAAATCACTCTAGGAGGCTCGGAAACGCGATATTCACCTTTTCCACACGTTCTGCATCGAATGAAGTTAAGGATTCACTTTCCAGCCCTCGCAATCGTTCGATATAACGAAAAATCACTCTAGGAGGCTCGGAAACGCGATATTCACCTTTTCCACACGTTCTGGATCGAAATAAGATAAGGATTCACTTCCCAGCCCTCGCAATCGTTCGATATAACGATAAATCACTCTAGGAGGCTCGGAAACGCGATATTCACCTTTTCCACACGCTCTGCATCGAAAGAAGCTAAGGATTCACTTCCCAGACCTCGCAATCGTTCGATATAACGATAAATCACTCTAGGAGGCTCGGAAACGCGATATTCACCTTTTCCACACGTTCTGCATCGAATGAAGTTAAGGATTCACTTTCCAGCCCTCGCAATCGTTCGATATAACGAAAAATCACTCTAGGAGGCTCGGAATCGCGATATTCACGCTTTCCTATCGTTCTATATCGACAGAAGGTAAGGATACACGTCCCAGCCGTCGCAATCGATCGGTGTATCGATAAATCAATCTAGGAGACTCGGAATCGCGATATTCACCCTTTCCAATCGTTCTGTATCGACAGAAGCTAATCATTGACTCCCCAACCCTCGCAATCGTACGTTCTATCGATAAATCACTCTAGGAGGCTCGGAATCGCGGTATTCACCCTTTCCAATCGTTCTGTATCGATAGCAGGTAAGGATTCACTTCCCGGCCCTCGCAATCGTTCCGTGTATCGATAAATCACTCTAGGAGGCTCGGAATCGCGATAATCATCCTTTCCATTCGTTCGGTATCGACAGAAGGTAGCGATACACTTCCCAGCCGTCCAAATCGTTCGGTGGATCGATAAATCACTCTAGGAGGCTCGGAATCGCGATGTTGACCCTTTCCAATCGTACTGTGTCGATAGCAGGGAAGGATTCACTTCCCGGCCCTCGCAATAGTTCGGTGTATCGATGAATCAATCTAGGAGGCTCCGAATCGCGATATTCACCCATTCCAATCGTTCTGTGTCGATAGCAGGTAAGGATTCACTTCCCGGCCCTCGCAATCGTTCGGTGTATCGATGAATCAATCTAGGAGGTTCGGAATCGCGAATATTCACGCTTTCCTATCGTTCTATATAGACAGAAGGTAAGGATACACTTCCCAGCCGTCGCAAGCGATCGGTGTATCGATAAATCAATCTAGGAGACTCGGAATCGCGATATTCACCCTTTCCAATCGTTCTGTAGCGACAGAAGCTAATCATTGACTCCCCAACCCTCGCAATCGTACGTTCTATCGATAAATCACTCTAGGAGGCTCGGAATCGCGATATTCACCCTTTCCAGTCGTTCTGTGTCGATAGCAGGTAAGGATTCACTTCCCGGCCCTCGCAATCGTTCGGTGTATCGCTAAATCAATCTAGGAGGTTCGGAATCGCGACATTCACGCTTTCCTATCGTTCTGTATCGACAGATGGTAAGGATACACTTCTCAGCCGTCGCAATCGTTCGGTGGATCGATAAATAACTCTAGGAGGCTCGGAATCGCGATATTCACTCTTTTAATCGTTCGGTATCGACAGACGGTAAGGATTGACTTCCCAGCCCTCGCAATCGTTCGGTGTATATATATATCACTCAAGGAAGTTCGAAATCGGGATATTCACCCTTTCCAATCGTTCTGTGTCGATAGCAGGGAAGGATTCACTTCTCGGCCCTCGCAATCGTTCGGTGTATCGATGAATCAATCTAGGTGGCTCGGAATCGCGATATTCACCCTTTCCAATCGTTCTGTGTCGATAGCAGGTGAGGATTCACTTCCCGGCCCTCTCAATCGTTCGATATAACGAAAAATCACTCTAGGAGGCTCGGAAACGCGATATTCACCTTTTCCACACGTTCTGCATCGAAATAAGCTAAGGATTCACTTCCCAGCCCTCGCAATCGTTCGATATAACGATAAATCACTCTAGGAGGCTCGGAAACGCGATATTCACCTTTTCCACACGTTCTGCACCGAAGGAAGCTATGGATTCACTTCCCATCCCTCGCAATCGTTCGATATAACGATAAATCACTCTAGGAGGCTCGGAAACGCGATATTCACCTTTTCCACACGTTCTGCATCGATAGAAGCTAAGGATTCACTTTCCAGCCCTCGCAATCCTTCGATGTAACGATAAATCACTCTAGGAGGCTCGGAAACGCGATATTCCCTTTTCCACACGTTCTGCATCGAAATAAGCTAAGGATTCACTTCCCAGCCCTCGCAATCGTTCGATATTACGAAACATCACTCTAGGAGGCTCGGAAACGCGATATTCACCTTTTCCACACGTTCTGCATCGAAATAAGCTAAGGATTCACTTCCCAGCCCTCGCAATCGTTCGACATAACGATAAATCGCTTTAGGAGGCTCGGAAACGCGATATTCACCTTTTCCACACGTTATGCATCGAAATAAGCTAAGGATTCACTTTCCAGCCCTCGCAATCCTTCGATGTAACGATAAATCACTCTAGGAGGCTCGGAAACGCGATATTCCCTTTTCCACTCGTTCTGCATCGAAATAAGCTTAGTATTCACTTCCCAGCCCTCGCAATCGTTCGATATATCGAAAAATCACTCTAGGAGGCTCGGAAACGCGATATTCACCTTTTCCACACGTTCTGCATCGAAATAAGCTAAGGATTCACTTCCCAGCCCTCGCAATCGTTCGATATAACGATAAATCACTCTAGGAGGCTCGGAAACGCGATATTCACCTTTTCCACACGTTCTGCATCGAAAGAAGTTAAGGATTCACTTTCCAGCCCTCGCAATCGTTCGATATAACGATAAATCACTCTAGGAGGCTCGGAAAGGATATATTCACCTTTTCCACACGTTCTGCATCGAAAGAAGATAAGGATTCACTTCACAGCCCTCGCAATCGTTCGATATAACGAAAAATCACTCTAGGAGGCTCGGAAACGCGATATTCACCTTTTCCACACGTTCTGCATCGAAATAAGCTAAGGATTCACTTCCCAGCCCTCGCAATCGTTCGATATAACGATAAATCACTCTAGGAGGCTCGGAAACGCGATATTCACCTTTTCCACACGTTCTGCATCGAAATAAACTAAGGATTCACTTCCCAGCCCTCGCAATCGTTCGATATAACGATAAATCACTCTAGGAGGCTCGGAAACGTGATATTCACCTTTTCCACACGTTCTGCACCGAAAGAAGCTATGAATTCACTTTCCAGCCCTCGAAATCGTTCGATATAACGAAAAATCACTCTAGGAGGCTCGGAAACGCGATATTCACCTTTTCCACACGTTCTGCATCGAAATAAGCTAAGGATTCACTTCCCAGCCCTCGCAATCGTTCGATATAACGATAAATCACTCTAGGAGGCTCGGAAACGCGATATTCACCATTTCCACACGTTCTGCACCGAAAGAAGCTATGGATTCACTTCCCATTCCTCGCAATCGTTCGATATAACGATAAATCACTCTAGGAGGCTCGGAAACGCGATATTCACCTTTTCCACACGTTCTGCATCGAAAGAAGCTAAGGATTCACTTTCCAGCCCTCGCAATCCTTCGATGTAACGATAAATCACTCTAGGAGGCTCGGAAACGCGATATTCCCTTTTCCACACGTTCTGCATCGAAATAAGCTAAGGATTCACTTCCCAGCCCTCGCAATCGTTCGATATAACGAAAAATCACTCAAGGAGGCTCGGAAACGCGATATTCACCTTTTCCACACGTTCTGCATCGAAATAAGCTAAGGATTCACTTCCCAGCCCTCGCAATCGTTCGACATAACGATAAATCGCTTTAGGAGGCTCGGAAACGCGATATTCACCTTTTCCACACGTTATGCATCGAAATAAGCTAAGGATTCACTTTCCAGCCCTCGCAATCCTTCGATGTAACGATAAATCACTCTAGGAGGCTCGGAAACGCGATATTCCCTTTTCCACTCGTTCTGCATCGAAATAAGCTTAGTATTCACTTCCCAGCCCTCGCAATCGTTCGATATAACGAAAAATCACTCTAGGAGGCTCGGAAACGCGATATTCACCTTTTCCACACGTTCTGCATCGAAATAAGCTAAGGATTCACTTCCCAGCCCTCGCAATCGTTCGATATAACGATAAATCACTCTAGGAGGCTCGGAAACGCGATATTCACCTTTTCCACACGTTCTGCATCGAAAGAAGTTAAGGATTCACTTTCCAGCCCTCGCAATCGTTCGATATAACGATAAATCACTCTAGGAGGCTCGGAAAGGATATATTCACCTTTTCCACACGTTCTGCATCGAAAGAAGATAAGGATTCACTTCACAGCCCTCGCAATCGTTCGATATAACGAAAAATCACTCTAGGAGGCTCGGAAACGCGATATTCACCTTTTCCACACGTTCTGCATCGAATGAAGTTAAGGATTCACTTTCCAGCCCTCGCAATCGTTCGATATAACGAAAAATCACTCTAGGAGGCTCGGAATCGCGATATTCACGCTTTCCTATCGTTCTATATCGACAGAAGGTAAGGATACACGTCCCAGCCGTCGCAATCGATCGGTGTATCGATAAATCAATCTAGGAGACTCGGAATCGCGATATTCACCCTTTCCAATCGTTCTGTATCGACAGAAGCTAATCATTGACTCCCCAACCCTCGCAATCGTACGTTCTATCGATAAATCACTCTAGGAGGCTCGGAATCGCGGTATTCACCCTTTCCAATCGTTCTGTATCGATAGCAGGTAAGGATTCACTTCCCGGCCCTCGCAATCGTTCCGTGTATCGATAAATCACTCTAGGAGGCTCGGAATCGCGATAATCATCCTTTCCATTCGTTCGGTATCGACAGAAGGTAGCGATACACTTCCCAGCCGTCCAAATCGTTCGGTGGATCGATAAATCACTCTAGGAGGCTCGGAATCGCGATGTTGACCCTTTCCAATCGTACTGTGTCGATAGCAGGGAAGGATTCACTTCCCGGCCCTCGCAATAGTTCGGTGTATCGATGAATCAATCTAGGAGGCTCCGAATCGCGATATTCACCCATTCCAATCGTTCTGTGTCGATAGCAGGTAAGGATTCACTTCCCGGCCCTCGCAATCGTTCGGTGTATCGATGAATCAATCTAGGAGGTTCGGAATCGCGAATATTCACGCTTTCCTATCGTTCTATATAGACAGAAGGTAAGGATACACTTCCCAGCCGTCGCAAGCGATCGGTGTATCGATAAATCAATCTAGGAGACTCGGAATCGCGATATTCACCCTTTCCAATCGTTCTGTAGCGACAGAAGCTAATCATTGACTCCCCAACCCTCGCAATCGTACGTTCTATCGATAAATCACTCTAGGAGGCTCGGAATCGCGATATTCACCCTTTCCAGTCGTTCTGTGTCGATAGCAGGTAAGGATTCACTTCCCGGCCCTCGCAATCGTTCGGTGTATCGCTAAATCAATCTAGGAGGTTCGGAATCGCGACATTCACGCTTTCCTATCGTTCTGTATCGACAGATGGTAAGGATACACTTCTCAGCCGTCGCAATCGTTCGGTGGATCGATAAATAACTCTAGGAGGCTCGGAATCGCGATATTCACTCTTTTAATCGTTCGGTATCGACAGACGGTAAGGATTGACTTCCCAGCCCTCGCAATCGTTCGGTGTATATATATATCACTCAAGGAAGTTCGAAATCGGGATATTCACCCTTTCCAATCGTTCTGTGTCGATAGCAGGGAAGGATTCACTTCTCGGCCCTCGCAATCGTTCGGTGTATCGATGAATCAATCTAGGTGGCTCGGAATCGCGATATTCACCCTTTCCAATCGTTCTGTGTCGATAGCAGGTGAGGATTCACTTCCCGGCCCTCTCAATCGTTCGATATAACGAAAAATCACTCTAGGAGGCTCGGAAACGCGATATTCACCTTTTCCACACGTTCTGCATCGAAATAAGCTAAGGATTCACTTCCCAGCCCTCGCAATCGTTCGATATAACGATAAATCACTCTAGGAGGCTCGGAAACGCGATATTCACCTTTTCCACACGTTCTGCACCGAAGGAAGCTATGGATTCACTTCCCATCCCTCGCAATCGTTCGATATAACGATAAATCACTCTAGGAGGCTCGGAAACGCGATATTCACCTTTTCCACACGTTCTGCATCGATAGAAGCTAAGGATTCACTTTCCAGCCCTCGCAATCCTTCGATGTAACGATAAATCACTCTAGGAGGCTCGGAAACGCGATATTCCCTTTTCCACACGTTCTGCATCGAAATAAGCTAAGGATTCACTTCCCAGCCCTCGCAATCGTTCGATATTACGAAACATCACTCTAGGAGGCTCGGAAACGCGATATTCACCTTTTCCACACGTTCTGCATCGAAATAAGCTAAGGATTCACTTCCCAGCCCTCGCAATCGTTCGACATAACGATAAATCGCTTTAGGAGGCTCGGAAACGCGATATTCACCTTTTCCACACGTTATGCATCGAAATAAGCTAAGGATTCACTTTCCAGCCCTCGCAATCCTTCGATGTAACGATAAATCACTCTAGGAGGCTCGGAAACGCGATATTCCCTTTTCCACTCGTTCTGCATCGAAATAAGCTTAGTATTCACTTCCCAGCCCTCGCAATCGTTCGATATATCGAAAAATCACTCTAGGAGGCTCGGAAACGCGATATTCACCTTTTCCACACGTTCTGCATCGAAATAAGCTAAGGATTCACTTCCCAGCCCTCGCAATCGTTCGATATAACGATAAATCACTCTAGGAGGCTCGGAAACGCGATATTCACCTTTTCCACACGTTCTGCATCGAAAGAAGTTAAGGATTCACTTTCCAGCCCTCGCAATCGTTCGATATAACGATAAATCACTCTAGGAGGCTCGGAAAGGATATATTCACCTTTTCCACACGTTCTGCATCGAAAGAAGATAAGGATTCACTTCACAGCCCTCGCAATCGTTCGATATAACGAAAAATCACTCTAGGAGGCTCGGAAACGCGATATTCACCTTTTCCACACGTTCTGCATCGAAATAAGCTAAGGATTCACTTCCCAGCCCTCGCAATCGTTCGATATAACGATAAATCACTCTAGGAGGCTCGGAAACGCGATATTCACCTTTTCCACACGTTCTGCATCGAAATAAACTAAGGATTCACTTCCCAGCCCTCGCAATCGTTCGATATAACGATAAATCACTCTAGGAGGCTCGGAAACGTGATATTCACCTTTTCCACACGTTCTGCACCGAAAGAAGCTATGAATTCACTTTCCAGCCCTCGAAATCGTTCGATATAACGAAAAATCACTCTAGGAGGCTCGGAAACGCGATATTCACCTTTTCCACACGTTCTGCATCGAAATAAGCTAAGGATTCACTTCCCAGCCCTCGCAATCGTTCGATATAACGATAAATCACTCTAGGAGGCTCGGAAACGCGATATTCACCATTTCCACACGTTCTGCACCGAAAGAAGCTATGGATTCACTTCCCATTCCTCGCAATCGTTCGATATAACGATAAATCACTCTAGGAGGCTCGGAAACGCGATATTCACCTTTTCCACACGTTCTGCATCGAAAGAAGCTAAGGATTCACTTTCCAGCCCTCGCAATCCTTCGATGTAACGATAAATCACTCTAGGAGGCTCGGAAACGCGATATTCCCTTTTCCACACGTTCTGCATCGAAATAAGCTAAGGATTCACTTCCCAGCCCTCGCAATCGTTCGATATAACGAAAAATCACTCAAGGAGGCTCGGAAACGCGATATTCACCTTTTCCACACGTTCTGCATCGAAATAAGCTAAGGATTCACTTCCCAGCCCTCGCAATCGTTCGACATAACGATAAATCGCTTTAGGAGGCTCGGAAACGCGATATTCACCTTTTCCACACGTTATGCATCGAAATAAGCTAAGGATTCACTTTCCAGCCCTCGCAATCCTTCGATGTAACGATAAATCACTCTAGGAGGCTCGGAAACGCGATATTCCCTTTTCCACTCGTTCTGCATCGAAATAAGCTTAGTATTCACTTCCCAGCCCTCGCAATCGTTCGATATAACGAAAAATCACTCTAGGAGGCTCGGAAACGCGATATTCACCTTTTCCACACGTTCTGCATCGAAATAAGCTAAGGATTCACTTCCCAGCCCTCGCAATCGTTCGATATAACGATAAATCACTCTAGGAGGCTCGGAAACGCGATATTCACCTTTTCCACACGTTCTGCATCGAAAGAAGTTAAGGATTCACTTTCCAGCCCTCGCAATCGTTCGATATAACGATAAATCACTCTAGGAGGCTCGGAAAGGATATATTCACCTTTTCCACACGTTCTGCATCGAAAGAAGATAAGGATTCACTTCACAGCCCTCGCAATCGTTCGATATAACGAAAAATCACTCTAGGAGGCTCGGAAACGCGATATTCACCTTTTCCACACGTTCTGCATCGAAATAAGCTAAGGATTCACTTTCCAGCCCTCGCAATCCTTCGATGTAACGATAAATCACTCTAGGAGGCTCGGAAACGCGATATTCCCTTTTCCACTCGTTCTGCATCGAAATAAGCTTAGTATTCACTTCCCAGCCCTCGCAATCGTTCGATATAACGAAAAATCACTCTAGGAGGCTCGGAAACGCGATATTCACCTTTTCCACACGTTCTGCATCGAAATAAGCTAAGGATTCACTTCCCAGCCCTCGCAATCGTTCGATATAACGATAAATCACTCTAGGAGGCTCGGAAACGCGATATTCACCTTTTCCACACGTTCTGCATCGAAAGAAGTTAAGGATTCACTTTCCAGCCCTCGCAATCGTTCGATATAACGATAAATCACTCTAGGAGGCTCGGAAAGGATATATTCACCTTTTCCACACGTTCTGCATCGAAAGAAGATAAGGATTCACTTCACAGCCCTCGCAATCGTTCGATATAACGAAAAATCACTCTAGGAGGCTCGGAAACGCGATATTCACCTTTTCCACACGTTCTGCATCGAAATAAGCTAAGGATTCACTTCCCAGCCCTCGCAATCGTTCGATATAACGATAAATCACTCTAGGAGGCTCGGAAACGCGATATTCACCTTTTCCACACGTTCTGCATCGAAATAAGCTAAGGATTCACTTCCCAGCCCTCGCAATCGTTCGATATAACGATAAATCACTCTAGGAGGCTCGGAAACGTGATATTCACCTTTTCCACACGTTCTGCACCGAAAGAAGCTATGAATTCACTTTCCAGCCCTCGAAATCGTTCGATATAACGAAAAATCACTCTAGGAGGCTCGGAAACGCGATATTCACCTTTTCCACACGTTCTGCATCGAAATAAGCTAAGGATTCACTTCCCAGCCCTCGCAATCGTTCGATATAACGATAAATCACTCTAGGAGGCTCGGAAACGCGATATTCACCATTTCCACACGTTCTGCACCGAAAGAAGCTATGGATTCACTTCCCATTCCTCGCAATCGTTCGATATAACGATAAATCACTCTAGGAGGCTCGGAAACGCGATATTCACCTTTTCCACACGTTCTGCATCGAAAGAAGCTAAGGATTCACTTTCCAGCCCTCGCAATCCTTCGATGTAACGATAAATCACTCTAGGAGGCTCGGAAACGCGATATTCCCTTTTCCACACGTTCTGCATCGAAATAAGCTAAGGATTCACTTCCCAGCCCTCGCAATCGTTCGATATAACGAAAAATCACTCAAGGAGGCTCGGAAACGCGATATTCACCTTTTCCACACGTTCTGCATCGAAATAAGCTAAGGATTCACTTCCCAGCCCTCGCAATCGTTCGACATAACGATAAATCGCTTTAGGAGGCTCGGAAACGCGATATTCACCTTTTCCACACGTTATGCATCGAAATAAGCTAAGGATTCACTTTCCAGCCCTCGCAATCCTTCGATGTAACGATAAATCACTCTAGGAGGCTCGGAAACGCGATATTCCCTTTTCCACTCGTTCTGCATCGAAATAAGCTTAGTATTCACTTCCCAGCCCTCGCAATCGTTCGATATAACGAAAAATCACTCTAGGAGGCTCGGAAACGCGATATTCACCTTTTCCACACGTTCTGCATCGAAATAAGCTAAGGATTCACTTCCCAGCCCTCGCAATCGTTCGATATAACGATAAATCACTCTAGGAGGCTCGGAAACGCGATATTCACCTTTTCCACACGTTCTGCATCGAAAGAAGTTAAGGATTCACTTTCCAGCCCTCGCAATCGTTCGATATAACGATAAATCACTCTAGGAGGCTCGGAAAGGATATATTCACCTTTTCCACACGTTCTGCATCGAAAGAAGATAAGGATTCACTTCACAGCCCTCGCAATCGTTCGATATAACGAAAAATCACTCTAGGAGGCTCGGAAACGCGATATTCACCTTTTCCACACGTTCTGCATCGAAATAAGCTAAGGATTCACTTCCCAGCCCTCGCAATCGTTCGATATAACGATAAATCACTCTAGGAGGCTCGGAAACGCGATATTCACCTTTTCCACACGTTCTGCATCGAAATAAGCTAAGGATTCACTTCCCAGCCCTCGCAATCGTTCGATATAACGATAAATCACTCTAGGAGGCTCGGAAACGTGATATTCACCTTTTCCACACGTTCTGCACCGAAAGAAGCTATGAATTCACTTTCCAGCCCTCGCAATCGTTCGATATAACGAAAAATCACTCTAGGAGGCTCGGAAACGCGATATTCACCTTTTCCACACGTTCTGCATCGAAATAAGCTAAGGATTCACTTCCCAGCCCTCGCAATCGTTCGATATAACGATAAATCACTCTAGGAGGCTCGGAAACGCGATATTCACCATTTCCACACGTTCTGCACCGAAAGAAGCTATGGATTCACTTCCCATTCCTCGCAATCGTTCGATATAACGATAAATCACTCTAGGAGGCTCGGAAACGCGATATTCACCTTTTCCACACGTTCTGCATCGAAAGAAGCTAAGGATTCACTTTCCAGCCCTCGCAATCCTTCGATGTAACGATAAATCACTCTAGGAGGCTCGGAAACGCGATATTCCCTTTTCCACACGTTCTGCATCGAAATAAGCTAAGGATTCACTTCCCAGCCCTCGCAATCGTTCGATATAACGAAAAATCACTCTAGGAGGCTCGGAAACGCGATATTCACCTTTTCCACACGTTATGCATCGAAATAAGCTAAGGATTCACTTTCCAGCCCTCGCAATCCTTCGATGTAACGATAAATCACTCTAGGAGGCTCGGAAACGCGATATTCCCTTTTCCACTCGTTCTGCATCGAAATAAGCTTAGTATTCACTTCCCAGCCCTCGCAATCGTTCGATATAACGAAAAATCACTCTAGGAGGCTCGGAAACGCGATATTCACCTTTTCCACACGTTCTGCATCGAAATAAGCTAAGGATTCACTTCCCAGCCCTCGCAATCGTTCGATATAACGATAAATCACTCTAGGAGGCTCGGAAACGCGATATTCACCTTTTCCACACGTTCTGCATCGAAAGAAGTTAAGGATTCACTTTCCAGCCCTCGCAATCGTTCGATATAACGATAAATCACTCCAGGAGGCTCGGAAAGGATATATTCACCTTTTCCACACGTTCTGCATCGAAAGAAGATAAGGATTCACTTCACAGCCCTCGCAATCGTTCGATATAACGAAAAATCACTCTAGGAGGCTCGGAAACGCGATATTCACCTTTTCCACACGTTCTGCATCGAAATAAGCTAAGGATTCACTTCCCAGCCCTCGCAATCGTTCGATATAACGATAAATCACTCTAGGAGGCTCGGAAACGCGATATTCACCTTTTCCACACGTTCTGCATCGAAATAAGCTAAGGATTCACTTCCCAGCCCTCGCAATCGTTCGATATAACGATAAATCACTCTAGGAGGCTCGGAAACGTGATATTCACCTTTTCCACACGTTCTGCACCGAAAGAAGCTATGAATTCACTTTCCAGCCCTCGCAATCGTTCGATATAACGAAAAATCACTCTAGGAGGCTCGGAAACGCGATATTCACCTTTTCCACACGTTCTGCATCGAAATAAGCTAAGGATTCACTTCCCAGCCCTCGCAATCGTTCGATATAACGATAAATCACTCTAGGAGGCTCGGAAACGCGATATTCACCATTTCCACACGTTCTGCACCGAAAGAAGCTATGGATTCACTTCCCATTCCTCGCAATCGTTCGATATAACGATAAATCACTCTAGGAGGCTCGGAAACGCGATATTCACCTTTTCCACACGTTCTGCATCGAAAGAAGCTAAGGATTCACTTTCCAGCCCTCGCAATCCTTCGATGTAACGATAAATCACTCTAGGAGGCTCGGAAACGCGATATTCCCTTTTCCACACGTTCTGCATCGAAATAAGCTAAGGATTCACTTCCCAGCCCTCGCAATCGTTCGATATAACGAAAAATCACTCTAGGAGGCTCGGAAACGCGATATTCACCTTTTCCACACGTTCTGCACCGAAAGAAGCTATGAATTCACTTTCCAGCCCTCGCAATCGTTCGATATAACGAAAAATCACTCTAGGAGGCTCGGAAACGCGATATTCACCTTTTCCACACGTTCTGCATCGAAATAAGCTAAGGATTCACTTCCCAGCCCTCGCAATCGTACGATATAACGATAAATCACTCTAGGAGGCTCGGAAACGCGATATTCCCTTTTCCACACGTTCTGCATCGAAATAAGCTAAGGATTCACTTCCCAGCCCTCGCAATCGTTCGATATAACGAAAAATCACTCTAGGAGGCTCGGAAACGCGATATTCACCATTTCCACACGTTCTGCACCGAAAGAAGCTATGGATTCACTTCCCATTCCTCGCAATCGTTCGATATAACGATAAATCACTCTAGGAGGCTCGGAAACGCGATATTCACCTTTTCCACACGTTCTGCATCGAAAGAAGTTAAGGATTCACTTTCCAGCCCTCGCAATCGTTCGATATAACGATAAATCACTCTAGGAGGCTCGGAAAGGATATATTCACCTTTTCCACACGTTCTGCATCGAAAGAAGATAAGGATTCACTTCACAGCCCTCGCAATCGTTCGATATAACGAAAAATCACTCTAGGAGGCTCGGAAACGCGATATTCACCTTTTCCACACGTTCTGCATCGAAATAAGCTAAGGATTCACTTCCCAGCCCTCGCAATCGTTCGATATAACGATAAATCACTCTAGGAGGCTCGGAAACGCGATATTCACCTTTTCCACACGTTCTGCATCGAAATAAGCTAAGGATTCACTTCCCAGCCCTCGCAATCGTTCGATATAACGATAAATCACTCTAGGAGGCTCGGAAACGTGATATTCACCTTTTCCACACGTTCTGCACCGAAAGAAGCTATGAATTCACTTTCCAGCCCTCGCAATCGTTCGATATAACGAAAAATCACTCTAGGAGGCTCGGAAACGCGATATTCACCTTTTCCACACGTTCTGCATCGAAATAAGCTAAGGATTCACTTCCCAGCCCTCGCAATCGTTCGATATAACGATAAATCACTCTAGGAGGCTCGGAAACGCGATATTCACCATTTCCACACGTTCTGCACCGAAAGAAGCTATGGATTCACTTCCCATTCCTCGCAATCGTTCGATATAACGATAAATCACTCTAGGAGGCTCGGAAACGCGATATTCACCTTTTCCACACGTTCTGCATCGAAAGAAGCTAAGGATTCACTTTCCAGCCCTCGCAATCCTTCGATGTAACGATAAATCACTCTAGGAGGCTCGGAAACGCGATATTCCCTTTTCCACACGTTCTGCATCGAAATAAGCTAAGGATTCACTTCCCAGCCCTCGCAATCGTTCGATATAACGAAAAATCACTCTAGGAGGCTCGGAAACGCGATATTCACCTTTTCCACACGTTCTGCATCGAAATAAGCTAAGGATTCACGTCCCAGCCCTCGCAATCGTTCGACGTAACGATAAATCGCTTTAGGAGGCTCGGAAACGCGATATTCACCTTTTCCACACGTTCTGCATCGAAATAAGCCATGGATTCACTTCCCAGCCCTCGCAATCGTTCGATATAACGATAAATCACTCTAGGAGGCTCGGAAACGCGATATTCACCTTTTCCACACGCTCTGCATCGAAAGAAGCTAAGGATTCACTTCCCAGCCCTCGCAATCGTTCGATAAACGATAAATCACTCTAGGAGGCTCGGAAAGGATAGATTCGCCTTTTCCACACGTTCTGCATCGAAAGAAGCTAAGGATTCACTTTCCAGCCCTCGCAATCGTTCGATATAACGATAAATCACTCTAGGAGGCTCGGAAACGCGATATTCACCTTTTCCACACGTTCTGCATCGAAATAAGCTAAGGATTCACTTCCCAGCCCTCGCAATCGTTCGATATAACGATAAATCACTCTAGGAGGCTCGGAAACGCGATATTCACCTTTTCCACACGCTCTGCATCGAAAGAAGCTAAGGATTCACTTCCCAGACCTCGCAATCGTTCGATATAACGATAAATCACTCTAGGAGGCTCGGAAAGGATATATTCACCTTTTCCACACGTTCTGCATCGAAAGAAGCTAAGGATTCACTTTCCAGCCCTCGCAATCCTTCGATGTAACGATAAATCACTCTAGGAGGCTCGGAAACGCGATATTCCCTTTTCCACACGTTCTGCATCGAAAGAAGTTAAGGATTCACTTTCCAGCCCTCGCAATCGTTCGATATAACGATAAATCACTCTAGGAGGCTCGGAAACGCGATATTCACCTTTTCCACACGTTCTGCATCGAAAGAAGTTAAGGATTCACTTTCCAGCCCTCGCAATCGTTCGATATAACGATAAATCACTCTAGGAGGCTCGGAAAGGATATATTCACCTTTTCCACACGTTCTGCATCGAAAGAAGATAAGGATTCACTTCACAGCCCTCGCAATCGTTCGATATAACGAAAAATCACTCTAGGAGGCTCGGAAACGCGATATTCACCTTTTCCACACGTTCTGCATCGAAATAAGCTAAGGATTCACTTCCCAGCCCTCGCAATCGTTCGATATAACGATAAATCACTCTAGGAGGCTCGGAAACGCGATATTCACCTTTTCCACACGTTCTGCATCGAAATAAGCTAAGGATTCACTTCCCAGCCCTCGCAATCGTTCGATATAACGATAAATCACTCTAGGAGGCTCGGAAACGTGATATTCACCTTTTCCACACGTTCTGCACCGAAAGAAGCTATGAATTCACTTTCCAGCCCTCGCAATCGTTCGATATAACGAAAAATCACTCTAGGAGGCTCGGAAACGCGATATTCACCTTTTCCACACGTTCTGCATCGAAATAAGCTAAGGATTCACTTCCCAGCCCTCGCAATCGTTCGATATAACGATAAATCACTCTAGGAGGCTCGGAAACGCGATATTCACCATTTCCACACGTTCTGCACCGAAAGAAGCTATGGATTCACTTCCCATTCCTCGCAATCGTTCGATATAACGATAAATCACTCTAGGAGGCTCGGAAACGCGATATTCACCTTTTCCACACGTTCTGCATCGAAAGAAGCTAAGGATTCACTTTCCAGCCCTCGCAATCCTTCGATGTAACGATAAATCACTCTAGGAGGCTCGGAAACGCGATATTCCCTTTTCCACACGTTCTGCATCGAAATAAGCTAAGGATTCACTTCCCAGCCCTCGCAATCGTTCGATATAACGAAAAATCACTCTAGGAGGCTCGGAAACGCGATATTCACCTTTTCCACACGTTCTGCATCGAAATAAGCTAAGGATTCACGTCCCAGCCCTCGCAATCGTTCGACGTAACGATAAATCGCTTTAGGAGGCTCGGAAACGCGATATTCACCTTTTCCACACGTTCTGCATCGAAATAAGCCATGGATTCACTTCCCAGCCCTCGCAATCGTTCGATATAACGATAAATCACTCTAGGAGGCTCGGAAACGCGATATTCACCTTTTCCACACGCTCTGCATCGAAAGAAGCTAAGGATTCACTTCCCAGCCCTCGCAATCGTTCGATAAACGATAAATCACTCTAGGAGGCTCGGAAAGGATAGATTCGCCTTTTCCACACGTTCTGCATCGAAAGAAGCTAAGGATTCACTTTCCAGCCCTCGCAATCGTTCGATATAACGATAAATCACTCTAGGAGGCTCGGAAACGCGATATTCACCTTTTCCACACGTTCTGCATCGAAATAAGCTAAGGATTCACTTCCCAGCCCTCGCAATCGTTCGATATAACGATAAATCACTCTAGGAGGCTCGGAAACGCGATATTCACCTTTTCCACACGCTCTGCATCGAAAGAAGCTAAGGATTCACTTCCCAGACCTCGCAATCGTTCGATATAACGATAAATCACTCTAGGAGGCTCGGAAAGGATATATTCACCTTTTCCACACGTTCTGCATCGAAAGAAGCTAAGGATTCACTTTCCAGCCCTCGCAATCCTTCGATGTAACGATAAATCACTCTAGGAGGCTCGGAAACGCGATATTCCCTTTTCCACACGTTCTGCATCGAAATAAGCTAAGGATTCACTTCCCAGCCCTCGCAATCGTTCGATATAACGATAAATCACTCTAGGAGGCTCGGAAACGCGATATTCACCTTTTCCACACGTTCTGCATCGAAATAAGCTAAGGATTCACTTCCCAGCCCTCGCAATCGTTCGATATAACGATAAATCACTCTAGGAGGCTCGGAAACGCGATATTCACCTTTTCCACACGTTCTGCATCGAATGAAGTTAAGGATTCACTTTCCAGCCCTCGCAATCGTTCGATATAACGAAAAATCACTCTAGGAGGCTCGGAAACGCGATATTCACCTTTTCCACACGTTCTGGATCGAAATAAGATAAGGATTCACTTCCCAGCCCTCGCAATCGTTCGATATAACGATAAATCACTCTAGGAGGCTCGGAAACGCGATATTCACCTTTTCCACACGCTCTGCATCGAAAGAAGCTAAGGATTCACTTCCCAGACCTCGCAATCGTTCGATATAACGATAAATCACTCTAGGAGGCTCGGAAAGGATATATTCACCTTTTCCACACGTTCTGCATCGAAAGAAGCTAAGGATTCACTTTCCAGCCCTCGCAATCCTTCGATGTAACGATAAATCACTCTAGGAGGCTCGGAAACGCGATATTCCCTTTTCCACCCGTTCTGCATCGAAATAAGCTAAGGATTCACTTCCCAGCCCTCGCAATCGTTCGATATAACGATAAATCACTCTAGGAGGCTCGGAAACGCGATATTCACCTTTTCCACACGTTCTGCATCGAAATAAGCTAAGGATTCACTTCCCAGCCCTCGCAATCGTTCGATGTAACGATAAATCACTCTAGGAGGCACGGAAACGCGATATTCACCTTTTCCACACGTTCTGCACCGAAGGAAGCTATGGATTCACTTCCCATCCCTCGCAATCGTTCGATATAACGATAAATCACTCTAGGAGGCTCGGAAACGCGATATTCACCTTTTCCACACGTTCTGCATCGAAATAAGCTAAGGATTCACTTCCCAGCCCTCGCAATCGTTCGATATAACGATAAATCACTCTAGGAGGCTCGGAAACGCGATATTCACCTTTTCCACACGTTCTGCATCGAATGAAGTTAAGGATTCACTTTCCAGCCCTCGCAATCGTTCGATATAACGAAAAATCACTCTAGGAGGCTCGGAAACGCGATATTCACCTTTTCCACACGTTCTGGATCGAAATAAGATAAGGATTCACTTCCCAGCCCTCGCAATCGTTCGATATAACGATAAATCACTCTAGGAGGCTCGGAAACGCGATATTCACCTTTTCCACACGCTCTGCATCGAAAGAAGCTAAGGATTCACTTCCCAGACCTCGCAATCGTTCGATATAACGATAAATCGCTCTAGGAGGCTCGGAAAGGATATATTCACCTTTTCCACACGTTCTGCATCGAAAGAAGCTAAGGATTCACTTTCCAGCCCTCGCAATCCTTCGATGTAACGATAAATCACTCTAGGAGGCTCGGAAACGCGATATTCACCTTTTCCACACGCTCTGCATCGAAAGAAGCTAAGGATTCACTTCCCAGCCCTCGCAATCGTTCGATAAACGATAAATCACTCTAGGAGGCTCGGAAAGGATAGATTCGCCTTTTCCACACGTTCTGCATCGAAAGAAGCTAAGGATTCACTTTCCAGCCCTCGCAATCGTTCGATATAACGATAAATCACTCTAGGAGGCTCGGAAACGCGATATTCACCTTTTCCACACGTTCTGCATCGAAATAAGCTAAGGATTCACTTCCCAGCCCTCGCAATCGTTCGATATAACGATAAATCACTCTAGGAGGCTCGGAAACGCGATATTCACCTTTTCCACACGCTCTGCATCGAAAGAAGCTAAGGATTCACTTCCCAGACCTCGCAATCGTTCGATATAACGATAAATCACTCTAGGAGGCTCGGAAAGGATATATTCACCTTTTCCACACGTTCTGCATCGAAAGAAGCTAAGGATTCACTTTCCAGCCCTCGCAATCCTTCGATGTAACGATAAATCACTCTAGGAGGCTCGGAAACGCGATATTC
The DNA here is from genome assembly GCA_963667235.1 of Nomada lathburiana. Classification (NCBI taxonomy): domain Eukaryota; kingdom Metazoa; phylum Arthropoda; class Insecta; order Hymenoptera; family Apidae; genus Nomada; species Nomada lathburiana. Next base: position 371,082 of record OY763897.1, on the reverse strand, counting down.
CCTTTTCCACACGTTCTGCATCGAAATAAGCTAAGGATTCACTTCCCAGCCCTCGCAATCGTTCGATATAACGATAAATCACTCTAGGAGGCTCGGAAACGCGATATTCACCTTTTCCACACGTTCTGCATCGAAATAAGCTAAGGATTCACTTCCCAGCCCTCGCAATCGTTCGATATAACGATAAATCACTCTAGGAGGCTCGGAAACGCGATATTCACCTTTTCCACACGTTCTGCATCGAATGAAGTTAAGGATTCACTTTCCAGCCCTCGCAATCGTTCGATATAACGAAAAATCACTCTAGGAGGCTCGGAAACGCGATATTCACCTTTTCCACACGTTCTGGATCGAAATAAGATAAGGATTCACTTCCCAGCCCTCGCAATCGTTCGATATAACGATAAATCACTCTAGGAGGCTCGGAAACGCGATATTCACCTTTTCCACACGCTCTGCATCGAAAGAAGCTAAGGATTCACTTCCCAGACCTCGCAATCGTTCGATATAACGATAAATCACTCTAGGAGGCTCGGAAAGGATATATTCACCTTTTCCACACGTTCTGCATCGAAAGAAGCTAAGGATTCACTTTCCAGCCCTCGCAATCCTTCGATGTAACGATAAATCACTCTAGGAGGCTCGGAAACGCGATATTCCCTTTTCCACCCGTTCTGCATCGAAATAAGCTAAGGATTCACTTCCCAGCCCTCGCAATCGTTCGATATAACGATAAATCACTCTAGGAGGCTCGGAAACGCGATATTCACCTTTTCCACACGTTCTGCATCGAAATAAGCTAAGGATTCACTTCCCAGCCCTCGCAATCGTTCGATGTAACGATAAATCACTCTAGGAGGCACGGAAACGCGATATTCACCTTTTCCACACGTTCTGCACCGAAGGAAGCTATGGATTCACTTCCCATCCCTCGCAATCGTTCGATATAACGATAAATCACTCTAGGAGGCTCGGAAACGCGATATTCACCTTTTCCACACGTTCTGCATCGAAATAAGCTAAGGATTCACTTCCCAGCCCTCGCAATCGTTCGATATAACGATAAATCACTCTAGGAGGCTCGGAAACGCGATATTCACCTTTTCCACACGTTCTGCATCGAAAGAAGCTAAGGATTCACTTTCCAGCCCTCGCAATCCTTCGATGTAACGATAAATCACTCTAGGAGGCTCGGAAACGCGATATTCCCTTTTCCACACGTTCTGCATCGAAATAAGCTAAGGATTCACTTCCCAGCCCTCGCAATCGTTCGATATAACGAAAAATCACTCTAGGAGGCTCGGAAACGCGATATTCACCTTTTCCACACGTTATGCATCGAAATAAGCTAAGGATTCACTTTCCAGCCCTCGCAATCCTTCGATGTAACGATAAATCACTCTAGGAGGCTCGGAAACGCGATATTCCCTTTTCCACTCGTTCTGCATCGAAATAAGCTTAGTATTCACTTCCCAGCCCTCGCAATCGTTCGATATAACGAAAAATCACTCTAGGAGGCTCGGAAACGCGATATTCACCTTTTCCACACGTTCTGCATCGAAATAAGCTAAGGATTCACTTCCCAGCCCTCGCAATCGTTCGATATAACGATAAATCACTCTAGGAGGCTCGGAAACGCGATATTCACCTTTTCCACACGTTCTGCATCGAAAGAAGTTAAGGATTCACTTTCCAGCCCTCGCAATCGTTCGATATAACGATAAATCACTCCAGGAGGCTCGGAAAGGATATATTCACCTTTTCCACACGTTCTGCATCGAAAGAAGATAAGGATTCACTTCACAGCCCTCGCAATCGTTCGATATAACGAAAAATCACTCTAGGAGGCTCGGAAACGCGATATTCACCTTTTCCACACGTTCTGCATCGAAATAAGCTAAGGATTCACTTCCCAGCCCTCGCAATCGTTCGATATAACGATAAATCACTCTAGGAGGCTCGGAAACGCGATATTCACCTTTTCCACACGTTCTGCATCGAAATAAGCTAAGGATTCACTTCCCAGCCCTCGCAATCGTTCGATATAACGATAAATCACTCTAGGAGGCTCGGAAACGTGATATTCACCTTTTCCACACGTTCTGCACCGAAAGAAGCTATGAATTCACTTTCCAGCCCTCGCAATCGTTCGATATAACGAAAAATCACTCTAGGAGGCTCGGAAACGCGATATTCACCTTTTCCACACGTTCTGCATCGAAATAAGCTAAGGATTCACTTCCCAGCCCTCGCAATCGTTCGATATAACGATAAATCACTCTAGGAGGCTCGGAAACGCGATATTCACCATTTCCACACGTTCTGCACCGAAAGAAGCTATGGATTCACTTCCCATTCCTCGCAATCGTTCGATATAACGATAAATCACTCTAGGAGGCTCGGAAACGCGATATTCACCTTTTCCACACGTTCTGCATCGAAAGAAGCTAAGGATTCACTTTCCAGCCCTCGCAATCCTTCGATGTAACGATAAATCACTCTAGGAGGCTCGGAAACGCGATATTCCCTTTTCCACACGTTCTGCATCGAAATAAGCTAAGGATTCACTTCCCAGCCCTCGCAATCGTTCGATATAACGAAAAATCACTCTAGGAGGCTCGGAAACGCGATATTCACCTTTTCCACACGTTCTGCACCGAAAGAAGCTATGAATTCACTTTCCAGCCCTCGCAATCGTTCGATATAACGAAAAATCACTCTAGGAGGCTCGGAAACGCGATATTCACCTTTTCCACACGTTCTGCATCGAAATAAGCTAAGGATTCACTTCCCAGCCCTCGCAATCGTTCGATATAACGATAAATCACTCTAGGAGGCTCGGAAACGCGATATTCCCTTTTCCACACGTTCTGCATCGAAATAAGCTAAGGATTCACTTCCCAGCCCTCGCAATCGTTCGATATAACGAAAAATCACTCTAGGAGGCTCGGAAACGCGATATTCACCATTTCCACACGTTCTGCACCGAAAGAAGCTATGGATTCACTTCCCATTCCTCGCAATCGTTCGATATAACGATAAATCACTCTAGGAGGCTCGGAAACGCGATATTCACCTTTTCCACACGTTCTGCATCGAAAGAAGTTAAGGATTCACTTTCCAGCCCTCGCAATCGTTCGATATAACGATAAATCACTCTAGGAGGCTCGGAAAGGATATATTCACCTTTTCCACACGTTCTGCATCGAAAGAAGATAAGGATTCACTTCACAGCCCTCGCAATCGTTCGATATAACGAAAAATCACTCTAGGAGGCTCGGAAACGCGATATTCACCTTTTCCACACGTTCTGCATCGAAATAAGCTAAGGATTCACTTCCCAGCCCTCGCAATCGTTCGATATAACGATAAATCACTCTAGGAGGCTCGGAAACGCGATATTCACCTTTTCCACACGTTCTGCATCGAAATAAGCTAAGGATTCACTTCCCAGCCCTCGCAATCGTTCGATATAACGATAAATCACTCTAGGAGGCTCGGAAACGTGATATTCACCTTTTCCACACGTTCTGCACCGAAAGAAGCTATGAATTCACTTTCCAGCCCTCGCAATCGTTCGATATAACGAAAAATCACTCTAGGAGGCTCGGAAACGCGATATTCACCTTTTCCACACGTTCTGCATCGAAATAAGCTAAGGATTCACTTCCCAGCCCTCGCAATCGTTCGATATAACGATAAATCACTCTAGGAGGCTCGGAAACGCGATATTCACCATTTCCACACGTTCTGCACCGAAAGAAGCTATGGATTCACTTCCCATTCCTCGCAATCGTTCGATATAACGATAAATCACTCTAGGAGGCTCGGAAACGCGATATTCACCTTTTCCACACGTTCTGCATCGAAAGAAGCTAAGGATTCACTTTCCAGCCCTCGCAATCCTTCGATGTAACGATAAATCACTCTAGGAGGCTCGGAAACGCGATATTCCCTTTTCCACACGTTCTGCATCGAAATAAGCTAAGGATTCACTTCCCAGCCCTCGCAATCGTTCGATATAACGAAAAATCACTCTAGGAGGCTCGGAAACGCGATATTCACCTTTTCCACACGTTCTGCATCGAAATAAGCTAAGGATTCACGTCCCAGCCCTCGCAATCGTTCGACGTAACGATAAATCGCTTTAGGAGGCTCGGAAACGCGATATTCACCTTTTCCACACGTTCTGCATCGAAATAAGCCATGGATTCACTTCCCAGCCCTCGCAATCGTTCGATATAACGATAAATCACTCTAGGAGGCTCGGAAACGCGATATTCACCTTTTCCACACGCTCTGCATCGAAAGAAGCTAAGGATTCACTTCCCAGCCCTCGCAATCGTTCGATAAACGATAAATCACTCTAGGAGGCTCGGAAAGGATAGATTCGCCTTTTCCACACGTTCTGCATCGAAAGAAGCTAAGGATTCACTTTCCAGCCCTCGCAATCGTTCGATATAACGATAAATCACTCTAGGAGGCTCGGAAACGCGATATTCACCTTTTCCACACGTTCTGCATCGAAATAAGCTAAGGATTCACTTCCCAGCCCTCGCAATCGTTCGATATAACGATAAATCACTCTAGGAGGCTCGGAAACGCGATATTCACCTTTTCCACACGCTCTGCATCGAAAGAAGCTAAGGATTCACTTCCCAGACCTCGCAATCGTTCGATATAACGATAAATCACTCTAGGAGGCTCGGAAAGGATATATTCACCTTTTCCACACGTTCTGCATCGAAAGAAGCTAAGGATTCACTTTCCAGCCCTCGCAATCCTTCGATGTAACGATAAATCACTCTAGGAGGCTCGGAAACGCGATATTCCCTTTTCCACACGTTCTGCATCGAAAGAAGTTAAGGATTCACTTTCCAGCCCTCGCAATCGTTCGATATAACGATAAATCACTCTAGGAGGCTCGGAAACGCGATATTCACCTTTTCCACACGTTCTGCATCGAAAGAAGTTAAGGATTCACTTTCCAGCCCTCGCAATCGTTCGATATAACGATAAATCACTCTAGGAGGCTCGGAAAGGATATATTCACCTTTTCCACACGTTCTGCATCGAAAGAAGATAAGGATTCACTTCACAGCCCTCGCAATCGTTCGATATAACGAAAAATCACTCTAGGAGGCTCGGAAACGCGATATTCACCTTTTCCACACGTTCTGCATCGAAATAAGCTAAGGATTCACTTCCCAGCCCTCGCAATCGTTCGATATAACGATAAATCACTCTAGGAGGCTCGGAAACGCGATATTCACCTTTTCCACACGTTCTGCATCGAAATAAGCTAAGGATTCACTTCCCAGCCCTCGCAATCGTTCGATATAACGATAAATCACTCTAGGAGGCTCGGAAACGTGATATTCACCTTTTCCACACGTTCTGCACCGAAAGAAGCTATGAATTCACTTTCCAGCCCTCGCAATCGTTCGATATAACGAAAAATCACTCTAGGAGGCTCGGAAACGCGATATTCACCTTTTCCACACGTTCTGCATCGAAATAAGCTAAGGATTCACTTCCCAGCCCTCGCAATCGTTCGATATAACGATAAATCACTCTAGGAGGCTCGGAAACGCGATATTCACCATTTCCACACGTTCTGCACCGAAAGAAGCTATGGATTCACTTCCCATTCCTCGCAATCGTTCGATATAACGATAAATCACTCTAGGAGGCTCGGAAACGCGATATTCACCTTTTCCACACGTTCTGCATCGAAAGAAGCTAAGGATTCACTTTCCAGCCCTCGCAATCCTTCGATGTAACGATAAATCACTCTAGGAGGCTCGGAAACGCGATATTCCCTTTTCCACACGTTCTGCATCGAAATAAGCTAAGGATTCACTTCCCAGCCCTCGCAATCGTTCGATATAACGAAAAATCACTCTAGGAGGCTCGGAAACGCGATATTCACCTTTTCCACACGTTCTGCATCGAAATAAGCTAAGGATTCACGTCCCAGCCCTCGCAATCGTTCGACGTAACGATAAATCGCTTTAGGAGGCTCGGAAACGCGATATTCACCTTTTCCACACGTTCTGCATCGAAATAAGCCATGGATTCACTTCCCAGCCCTCGCAATCGTTCGATATAACGATAAATCACTCTAGGAGGCTCGGAAACGCGATATTCACCTTTTCCACACGCTCTGCATCGAAAGAAGCTAAGGATTCACTTCCCAGCCCTCGCAATCGTTCGATAAACGATAAATCACTCTAGGAGGCTCGGAAAGGATAGATTCGCCTTTTCCACACGTTCTGCATCGAAAGAAGCTAAGGATTCACTTTCCAGCCCTCGCAATCGTTCGATATAACGATAAATCACTCTAGGAGGCTCGGAAACGCGATATTCACCTTTTCCACACGTTCTGCATCGAAATAAGCTAAGGATTCACTTCCCAGCCCTCGCAATCGTTCGATATAACGATAAATCACTCTAGGAGGCTCGGAAACGCGATATTCACCTTTTCCACACGCTCTGCATCGAAAGAAGCTAAGGATTCACTTCCCAGACCTCGCAATCGTTCGATATAACGATAAATCACTCTAGGAGGCTCGGAAAGGATATATTCACCTTTTCCACACGTTCTGCATCGAAAGAAGCTAAGGATTCACTTTCCAGCCCTCGCAATCCTTCGATGTAACGATAAATCACTCTAGGAGGCTCGGAAACGCGATATTCCCTTTTCCACACGTTCTGCATCGAAATAAGCTAAGGATTCACTTCCCAGCCCTCGCAATCGTTCGATATAACGATAAATCACTCTAGGAGGCTCGGAAACGCGATATTCACCTTTTCCACACGTTCTGCATCGAAATAAGCTAAGGATTCACTTCCCAGCCCTCGCAATCGTTCGATATAACGATAAATCACTCTAGGAGGCTCGGAAACGCGATATTCACCTTTTCCACACGTTCTGCATCGAATGAAGTTAAGGATTCACTTTCCAGCCCTCGCAATCGTTCGATATAACGAAAAATCACTCTAGGAGGCTCGGAAACGCGATATTCACCTTTTCCACACGTTCTGGATCGAAATAAGATAAGGATTCACTTCCCAGCCCTCGCAATCGTTCGATATAACGATAAATCACTCTAGGAGGCTCGGAAACGCGATATTCACCTTTTCCACACGCTCTGCATCGAAAGAAGCTAAGGATTCACTTCCCAGACCTCGCAATCGTTCGATATAACGATAAATCACTCTAGGAGGCTCGGAAAGGATATATTCACCTTTTCCACACGTTCTGCATCGAAAGAAGCTAAGGATTCACTTTCCAGCCCTCGCAATCCTTCGATGTAACGATAAATCACTCTAGGAGGCTCGGAAACGCGATATTCCCTTTTCCACCCGTTCTGCATCGAAATAAGCTAAGGATTCACTTCCCAGCCCTCGCAATCGTTCGATATAACGATAAATCACTCTAGGAGGCTCGGAAACGCGATATTCACCTTTTCCACACGTTCTGCATCGAAATAAGCTAAGGATTCACTTCCCAGCCCTCGCAATCGTTCGATGTAACGATAAATCACTCTAGGAGGCACGGAAACGCGATATTCACCTTTTCCACACGTTCTGCACCGAAGGAAGCTATGGATTCACTTCCCATCCCTCGCAATCGTTCGATATAACGATAAATCACTCTAGGAGGCTCGGAAACGCGATATTCACCTTTTCCACACGTTCTGCATCGAAATAAGCTAAGGATTCACTTCCCAGCCCTCGCAATCGTTCGATATAACGATAAATCACTCTAGGAGGCTCGGAAACGCGATATTCACCTTTTCCACACGTTCTGCATCGAATGAAGTTAAGGATTCACTTTCCAGCCCTCGCAATCGTTCGATATAACGAAAAATCACTCTAGGAGGCTCGGAAACGCGATATTCACCTTTTCCACACGTTCTGGATCGAAATAAGATAAGGATTCACTTCCCAGCCCTCGCAATCGTTCGATATAACGATAAATCACTCTAGGAGGCTCGGAAACGCGATATTCACCTTTTCCACACGCTCTGCATCGAAAGAAGCTAAGGATTCACTTCCCAGACCTCGCAATCGTTCGATATAACGATAAATCGCTCTAGGAGGCTCGGAAAGGATATATTCACCTTTTCCACACGTTCTGCATCGAAAGAAGCTAAGGATTCACTTTCCAGCCCTCGCAATCCTTCGATGTAACGATAAATCACTCTAGGAGGCTCGGAAACGCGATATTCACCTTTTCCACACGCTCTGCATCGAAAGAAGCTAAGGATTCACTTCCCAGCCCTCGCAATCGTTCGATAAACGATAAATCACTCTAGGAGGCTCGGAAAGGATAGATTCGCCTTTTCCACACGTTCTGCATCGAAAGAAGCTAAGGATTCACTTTCCAGCCCTCGCAATCGTTCGATATAACGATAAATCACTCTAGGAGGCTCGGAAACGCGATATTCACCTTTTCCACACGTTCTGCATCGAAATAAGCTAAGGATTCACTTCCCAGCCCTCGCAATCGTTCGATATAACGATAAATCACTCTAGGAGGCTCGGAAACGCGATATTCACCTTTTCCACACGCTCTGCATCGAAAGAAGCTAAGGATTCACTTCCCAGACCTCGCAATCGTTCGATATAACGATAAATCACTCTAGGAGGCTCGGAAAGGATATATTCACCTTTTCCACACGTTCTGCATCGAAAGAAGCTAAGGATTCACTTTCCAGCCCTCGCAATCCTTCGATGTAACGATAAATCACTCTAGGAGGCTCGGAAACGCGATATTCCCTTTTCCACACGTTCTGCATCGAAATAAGCTAAGGATTCACTTCCCAGCCCTCGCAATCGTTCGATATAACGATAAATCACTCTAGGAGGCTCGGAAACGCGATATTCACCTTTTCCACACGTTCTGCATCGAAATAAGCTAAGGATTCACTTCCCAGCCCTCGCAATCGTTCGATATAACGATAAATCACTCTAGGAGGCTCGGAAACGCGATATTCACCTTTTCCACACGTTCTGCATCGAATGAAGTTAAGGATTCACTTTCCAGCCCTCGCAATCGTTCGATATAACGAAAAATCACTCTAGGAGGCTCGGAAACGCGATATTCACCTTTTCCACACGTTCTGGATCGAAATAAGATAAGGATTCACTTCCCAGCCCTCGCAATCGTTCGATATAACGATAAATCACTCTAGGAGGCTCGGAAACGCGATATTCACCTTTTCCACACGCTCTGCATCGAAAGAAGCTAAGGATTCACTTCCCAGACCTCGCAATCGTTCGATATAACGATAAATCACTCTAGGAGGCTCGGAAAGGATATATTCACCTTTTCCACACGTTCTGCATCGAAAGAAGCTAAGGATTCACTTTCCAGCCCTCGCAATCCTTCGATGTAACGATAAATCACTCTAGGAGGCTCGGAAACGCGATATTCCCTTTTCCACCCGTTCTGCATCGAAATAAGCTAAGGATTCACTTCCCAGCCCTCGCAATCGTTCGATATAACGATAAATCACTCTAGGAGGCTCGGAAACGCGATATTCACCTTTTCCACACGTTCTGCATCGAAATAAGCTAAGGATTCACTTCCCAGCCCTCGCAATCGTTCGATGTAACGATAAATCACTCTAGGAGGCACGGAAACGCGATATTCACCTTTTCCACACGTTCTGCACCGAAGGAAGCTATGGATTCACTTCCCATCCCTCGCAATCGTTCGATATAACGATAAATCACTCTAGGAGGCTCGGAAACGCGATATTCACCTTTTCCACACGTTCTGCATCGAAATAAGCTAAGGATTCACTTCCCAGCCCTCGCAATCGTTCGATATAACGATAAATCACTCTAGGAGGCTCGGAAACGCGATATTCACCTTTTCCACACGTTCTGCATCGAATGAAGTTAAGGATTCACTTTCCAGCCCTCGCAATCGTTCGATATAACGAAAAATCACTCTAGGAGGCTCGGAAACGCGATATTCACCTTTTCCACACGTTCTGGATCGAAATAAGATAAGGATTCACTTCCCAGCCCTCGCAATCGTTCGATATAACGATAAATCACTCTAGGAGGCTCGGAAACGCGATATTCACCTTTTCCACACGCTCTGCATCGAAAGAAGCTAAGGATTCACTTCCCAGACCTCGCAATCGTTCGATATAACGATAAATCGCTCTAGGAGGCTCGGAAAGGATATATTCACCTTTTCCACACGTTCTGCATCGAAAGAAGCTAAGGATTCACTTTCCAGCCCTCGCAATCCTTCGATGTAACGATAAATCACTCTAGGAGGCTCGGAAACGCGATATTCCCTTTTCCACACGTTCTGCATCGAAATAAGCTAAGGATTCACTTCCCAGCCCTCGCAATCGTTCGATATAACGATAAATCACTCTAGGAGGCTCGGAAACGCGATATTCACCTTTTCCACACGTTCTGCATCGAAATAAGCTAAGGATTCACTTCCCAGCCCTCGCAATCGTTCGATGTAACGATAAATCACTCTAGGAGGCACGGAAACGCGATATTCACCTTTTCCACACGCTCTGCATCCAAAGAAGCTAAGGATTCACTTCCCAGCCCTCGCAATCGTTCGATATAACGATAAATCACTCTAGGAGGCTCGGAAAGGCTATATTCACCTTTTCCACACGTTCTGCATCGAAAGAAGCTAAGGATTCACTTCCCATCCCTCGCAATCGTTCGATATAACGAAAAATCACTCTAGGAGTCTCGGAAACGCGATATTCACCTTTTCCACACGTTCTGCATCGAAATAAGCTAAGGATTCACTTCCCAGCCCTCGCAATCGTTCGATATAACGATAAATCACTCTAGGAGGCTCGGAAACGCGATATTCGCCTTTTCCACACGTTCTGCACCGAAGGAAGCTATGGATTCACTTCCCATCCCTCGCAATCGTTCGATATAACGATAAATCACTCTAGGAGGCTCGGAAACGCGATATTCACCTTTTCCACACGTTCTGCATCGAAATAAGCTAAGGATTCACTTCCCAGCCCTCGCAATCGTTCGACGTAACGATAAATCGCTTTAGGAGGCTCGGAAACGCGATATTCACCTTTTCCAATCGTTCTGTATCGATAGCAGGTAAGGATTCACTTCCCGGCCCTCGCAATCGTTCCGTGTATCGATAAATCACTCTAGGAGGCTCGGAATCGCGATAATCATCCTTTCCATTCGTTCGGTATCGACAGAAGGTAGCGATACACTTCCCAGCCGTCCAAATCGTTCGGTGGATCGATAAATCACTCTAGGAGGCTCGGAATCGCGATGTTGACCCTTTCCAATCGTTCTGTGTCGATAGCAGGTAAGGATTCACTTCCCGGCCCTCTCAATCGTTCGGTGTACCGATAAATAAATCTAGGAGGTTCGGAATCGCGATATACACGCTTTCCTATCGTTCTATATCGACAGAAGGTAAGGATACACTTCCCAGCCGTCGCAATCGATCGGTGTATCGATAAATCAATCTAGGAGACTCGGAATCGCGATATTTATTTATTTATTTATTTATTTATTTATTTAACGGGTCGAAGCCCTTTATGTACAATGGTGATACATTTGTTTTACGGAGTTATAATCCGTCATAATGTCTAACCTAAGTGAAGTGTACATCTAAACTAAGTCTAAGTCTTATTCTAAACCTAACTGGTAAGTGGATTATATTTGCTGTGTTTCATGTTCCTGCCTGTCTGTACCATGATGGTGTCATGGATCATCTCGTAGTAGCTTATATACTTCACTTTTGAATTTGGAGGCACTGTCATCGAAGAAGTTAAGTTTGTGGAAGTATAGATTTGCTGTTTTTAACATTCTGCTTAATGGATCGGATGTGGTGTATTTCAGTACTGAAATTCTAAATAGAAGAGGCGCCCTCGTGTTCAGGGATGGTGAATTAAAGTTGATTTTTGCTAATAGTTCTGGACAGGAAATATTGCCATTTATGATTGCGTGAAGGAAAGTTAGGTCTGCCACCGTTCTTCTAGTCTTAAGAGTCTGGAGATTGAATTTTTTCAGTAGGTTTCCGTAGTTGTGACTATGGCGAGGCATCGGGTGTCCTTCTTTAAAGGCCAAGCGTCGCAGAAGCAGATGCTGAACTTTCTCCAAGTTGTATTCGTCCTTCTTCGCTTGCGGCGCCCAAATTGTTGAAGCATACTCTAGTATAGGTCTTACTAGTGTGATGTATAAGTACCGCGTAGTGTCTGTATTTTTGAAATCATCACTATTTCTTAATATGAATCCTAGCGTGTTTAAGGCTTTTTTCGTAATGATTTGCATATGTTTTTCAAACGATAGCGTGTTGGTTAAGGTTACCCCTAAGTCCCGGACCGAAGTGTAAAAGGGTAGTGGTTCCCCGAGAACATAGTAAGAGAAAGCAATGGGATTTTTCTTTCTTGAGAATCTAATAGCGTGACATTTCTCCGTATTCAATTCCATTCCGTTGTCAGAGCACCACTTAACTATGTCATTGATATCGGATTGCAACTTTATACAGTCTGCTGCTGATCGAATTTGGAGGTATAGTTTGATGTCATCTGCGAAGAGTAAGATTTTCGAGTGTTGGATAACGGAGTCAATATCGTTGACAAATAGTAGGAAGAGTAACGGTCCCAAGTGCGATCCTTGAGGGACGCCTGTAGCCGGCACTATGTGTCTCGAAAAACTGTCTCTGACCCTAATTACCTGATCCCGCCCGTTTAGATATGAGAAGAGCCATTGGAGGAACCTTCCTCTTATACCTATTGATGCTAACTTGTCGATTAATAGGTAATGGTTGACTCTGTCAAAGGCTTTCCTGAAGTCGAGGTACACTGAGTCCGTTTGTAAGCCACTGTCGAATGATTTATAAAGGTCGTTGCAGTACACTGTAAGGTTTGTTGAGGTGGAGCGTCCTCTTATAAAACCGTGTTGGTGTTCATTACAAATGGTTGATATTAGTGGGTGCAATTTTTTGGCTATGATTCCTTCGAAAATCTTTGCCATCGTGTTCAGAACAGATACCGGTCTGTAGTTTGATACTATTGATCTGGTTCCTGACTTAAATATTGGTGTGATTACACTCGTTTTCCATATTCTTGGGAAACAACTGTTGCTAAGTGATCGATTGAAAATTTTCCACAGGGGTCTTGCTAGGACAAATTTGCACTTTTTGAATAGGATAGGTGGAATTCCGTCTGAGCCTGGGGACTTGTTAGTGTTGGTATGCTCAATTTCTTTTAGTACATCACTTATGTTGATTTGAATATGCGAGAGGTCAAGTGACTGGGAGTTAAGATTCGGGGTTAAGGTGGATGGAAATTGGGATCCGTAGACCGACTCAAACTGATCGGCAAAGAGATTGGCAATGTCCCGATCATTCGATTGCTGTATTCCATTTAGAGTCATAGAATTTGGAATGTCGTTGGTTTTTCTGTGAGTGTTAATGAATTTCCAGAAGGACTTGATGTTGTGTGGAATACGTGATTCGACTGAAGCGATGTATTTGGAATAACTAGATTTCGACAGTGATTTACAATCAGATCTGAGTTTACAGAAGTTTAAGTAGTCAGGATAACTATTGGACTTTTTGTATGTTCTGTGAGCTAATTTTTTGGATCTTATTAGGCGTTTCAGTTCGGATGTACACCAGTTAGGAAATTGGGTGTGATAGTGTTTTTTCATTGGGATATAAGACTCGATCGCGTAGTTTAGAGTCGAGTACAGGTACGAGACTGCTTCTTCAACCGATAAACCTTCCAATTGCGAGTCCCAGTGGACTGAGTTTAGATATTCAGTTATGCTATAATAATCGCCATTGTTGAAATCCCTTTTATATCTCGGGTCCGGTTTGTTCGAATACATGTTTTTTAGATTTATTGATATACAAAGGGCCGGATGATATGAATCAACACGAACAAAAGCCTCGCATGCGTATTCTACTTGTATCGAAGAATTTGAGAAGATTAGATCCAGCAAAGCATCATTTGAGTTTACCTTTGTATTTATCTGGTAAAGATTATGTAGAGCGCATGCGTTCGTTATTAAGTCGAAGATTTCGTTGTTGTGTCGAAAATAATCGTTTGAGGCATCTGATTCCCCTGAGGTTGGACTAGGTAACAAGTGTGAGAATTGGGGGCAGTTATAATCACCTGTACATAAAAATTGAATGTGCGGATGTAGTGCTAACAACCTCTCTATCTCCTCAAAATGAGCGCGATAAAGATTTACATTGGATGCTGGAGGAATATATACCGATCCCAATATGATGCTGTGCTGTCCAATGCTAATGTTGATAAAAATATGTTCGATTGTTTCGTTAATAGAGCAAATTTTTGAGTTTTGTATATCCTTTGAGACCGCGATCAATACTCCACCTCCTCTGAGATGGCTACTAGTGTTGCTATTTCTGTCCTGTCGATGTACCGTGTAGTTTTTTAGTCCTAGTTCCTCAGTCGATATTGCCGGATGTAACCATGTTTCTACCAATATGATGATGTCGTAGACCTCCACCGAAGTGATGACATTTCGAAGAAGATTTTTCGTTTTTGTTCTTAATCCTCTGGCGTTTTGGTAGTAGACTTTTAATTCGTTTCTTAGTTTTTTGACTTGGGAGCTATTGTATTCACTATTTTAGGAATTCCCCTGATGAATCTGATGGTTTTATTTGTTTCTCCCTTGTCATGCAGTTTCTTGAGCTGGCCCCTTAGTTCATTGAGGTGTTGCATCTGTAGCTGTGTTTTGTCGTCGGTAATTTTTTCGGTTCCTGAGTAATTGCCCTTGTTCTTTAGAATAGAAATGACATCATTAGCTGATCCTAGAACTATACGTAATGGTCTAATGTTATGACCGTTCATTTTCCCCAGCCTCTGGCTCCTCAATATTTTGTGTGTTCCTGGCTGTATTTTTTCCAGGATATCCATCGCTCTTGTCATGTCCGATCTGTGACCATCATCCCCTGGCCCCGTCGTTCCTTCCACTAGTCCATGGATAATAATATTCCTTGATCTTTCCTGTCGATCATTCAGTTCACCTATAATGATGTTGGTTGAGGTGGTAGGGTCATTGGTTGCGGACGAGCTTTCTTTGTTCTCAAGTGCTGTGATCCTTTGATTTAAATTTGCAATTATGTTGTTGAGGTTTGCCACTTCCATTTTCAGTTCGGTTATGATATTACTTTGAAGTGTGTCGAGCTCTTTTCGGATCAAGTCCCTGATATTGTCTAATGATGGGAAGGTCGATAACATTGAACTTGCCGTTGATAGTTGGCTATATTTGGGATCGGTACCACCAGGTGACGCGGTGGAAGGACGTTTACAGTTAATCAGTTTTTCGAAAATCCATGGATGACCCGTACGGGCTAGACATTTGTCTCCAGGATGTGAGAGAATGCCGCAGTCCGGGCATTTAACCGGATTTACTACAACGGATTTGCACCCACTGCATTTATTCGCGTTCGACATTTTCGGTTTTCCTCCTTTACGTACTGGGTAGTCGTGTTGGGCTGAGATTAGATTAGATCTACTACTTGATCGAGGGTTGCTGTACTGTCCTTCGAGGAATAATTTAATTTTTAACCCAAAACGAATGCTTCAATGTATAATCCATCCATCAATATAATGCTATTTCACTGCAAGGATCACTAATCTGATTTATAGCCTATAATCGGATTAAGAGTCGCAGTATTATGTTGTCACCAGCTTAACGATTTGAGGAGCGCGATGTAAACACGTCTGACCCGTTCGACTGATATTCACCCTTTCCAATCGTTCTGTATCGACAGAAGCTAATCATTGACTCCCCAACCCTCGCAATCGTACGTTCTATCGATAAATCACTCTAGGAGGCTCGGAATCGCGATATTCACCCTTTCCAATCGTTCTGTGTCGATAGCAGGTAAGGATTCACTTCCCGGCCCTCTCAATCGTTCGGTGTACCGATAAATAAATCTAGGAGGTTCGGAATCGCGATATTCACGCTTTCCTATCGTTCTATATCGACAGAAGGTAAGGATACACTTCCCAGCCGTCGCAATCGATCGGTGTATCGATAAATCAATCTAGGAGACTCGGAATCGCGATATTCACCCTTTCCAATCGTTCTGTATCGACAGAAGCTAATCATTGACTCCCCAACCCTCGCAATCGTACGTTCTATCGATAAATCACTCTAGGAGGCTCGGAATCGCGGTATTCACCCTTTCCAATCGTTCTGTATCGATAGCAGGTAAGGATTCACTTCCCGGCCCTCGCAATCGTTCCGTGTATCGATAAATCACTCTAGGAGGCTCGGAATCGCGATAATCATCCTTTCCATTCGTTCGGTATCGACAGAAGGTAGCGATACACTTCCCAGCCGTCCAAATCGTTCGGTGGATCGATAAATCACTCTAGGAGGCTCGGAATCGCGATGTTGACCCTTTCCAATCGTACTGTGTCGATAGCAGGGAAGGATTCACTTCCCGGCCCTCGCAATAGTTCGGTGTATCGATGAATCAATCTAGGAGGCTCGGAATCGCGATATTCACCCATTCCAATCGTTCTGTGTCGATAGCAGGTAAGGATTCACTTCCCGGCCCTCGCAATCGTTCGGTGTATCGATGAATCAATCTAGGAGGTTCGGAATCGCGAATATTCACTCTTTCCTATCGTTCTATATAGACAGAAGGTAAGGATACACTTCCCAGCCGTCGCAATCGATCGGTGTATCGATAAATCAATCTAGGAGACTCGGAATCGCGATATTCACCCTTTCCAATCGTTCTGTATCGACAGAAGCTAATCATTGACTCCCCAACCCTCGCAATCGTACGTTCTATCGATAAATCACTCTAGGAGGCTCGGAATCGCGGTATTCACCCTTTCCAATCGTTCTGTATCGATAGCAGGTAAGGATTCACTTCCCGGCCCTCGCAATCGTTCCGTGTATCGATAAATCACTCTAGGAGGCTCGGAATCGCGATAATCATCCTTTCCATTCGTTCGGTATCGACAGAAGGTAGCGATACACTTCCCAGCCGTCCAAATCTTTCGGTGGATCGATAAATCACTCTAGGAGGCTCGGAATCGCGATATTGACCCTTTCCAATCGTTCTGTATCGACAGAAGCTAATCATTGACTCCCCAACCCTCGCAATCGTACGTTCTATCGATAAATCACTCTAGGAGGCTCGGAATCGCGATAACCATCATTTCAATCGTTCGGTATCGACAGACGGTAAGGATTGAATTCCCAGCCCTCGCAATCGTTCGGTGTATATATATATCACTCAAGGAAGTTCGGAATCGGGATATTCATCCTTTCCAATTGTTCTGTATCGACAGAGGCTAAGGATTCAATTCCCGGCCCGCGCAATCGTTCCGTGTATCGATAAATCACTCTAGGAGGCTCGGAATCGCGATAATCATCCTTTCCAATCGTTCGGTATCGACAGAAGGTAGCGATACACTTCCCAGCCGTCCAAATCGTTCGGTGGATCGATAAATCACTCTAGGAGGCTCGGAATCGCGATATTGACCCTTTCCAATCGTTCTGTGTCGATAGCAGGGAAGGATTCACTTCCCGGCCCTCGCAATCGTTCGGTGTATCGATGAATCAATCTAGGAGGCTCGGAATCGCGATATTCACCCTTTCCAATCGTTCTGTGTCGATAGCAGGTAAGGATTCACTTCCCGGCCCTCTCAATCGTTCGGTGTATCGATACATCAATCCAGGAGGTTCGGATTCGCAATATTCACGCTTTCCTATCGTTCTGTATCGACAGGAGGTAAGGGTACACTTCCCAGCCGTCGCAATCGATCGGTGGATCGATAAATGACTCTAGGAGGCTCGGAATCGCGATATTCACTCTTTCAATCGTGCGGTATCGACAGAAGGTAAGGATACACTTCCCGGCCGTCCAAATCGTTCGGTGGATCGATAAATCACTCTAGGAGGCTCGGAATCGCGATATTGACCCTTTCCAATCGTTCTGTATCGACAGAAGCTAATCATTGACTCCCCAACCCTCGCAATCGTACGTTCTATCGATAAATCACTCTAGGAGGCTCGGAATCGCGATAACCATCATTTCAATCGTTCGGTATCGACAGACGGTAAGGATTGAATTCCCAGCCCTCGCAATCGTTCGGTGTATATATATATCACTCAAGGAAGTTCGGAATCGGGATATTCATCCTTTCCAATTGTTCTGTATCGACAGAGGGTAAGGATTCAATTCCCGGCCCGCGCAATCGTTCCGTGTATCGATAAATCACTCTAGGAGGCTCGGAATCGCGATAATCATCCTTTCCAATCGTTCGGTATCGACAGAAGGTAGCGATACACTTCCTAGCCGTCCAAATCGTTCGGTGGATCGATAAATCACTCTAGGAGGCTCGGAATCGCGATATTGACCCTTTCCAATCGTTCTGTGTCGATAGCAGGGAAGGATTCACTTCCCGGCCCTCGCAATCGTTCGGTGTATCGATGAATCAATCTAGGAGGCTCGGAATCGCGATATTCACCCTTTCAATCGTTCGGTATCGACAGACGGTAAGGATTGACTTCCCAGCCCTCGCAATCGTTCGGTGTATCGATAAATCACTCTAGGAGGCTCGGAATCGCGATATTCACCCTTTCAATCGTTCGGTATCGACAGACGGTAAGGATTGACTTCCCAGCCCTCGCAATCGTTCGGTGTATATATATATCACTCAAGGAAGTTCGGAATCGGGATATTCACCCTTTCCAATTGTTCTGTATCGACAGAGGGTAAGGATTCACTTCCCGGGCCGCGCAATCGTTCCGTGTATCGATAAATCAATCTAGGAGGTTCGGAATCGCGATATTCACCCATTCCAATCGTTCTGTGTCGATAGCAGGTAAGGATTCACTTCCGGGCCCTCGCAATCGTTCGGTGTATCGATGAATCAATCTAGGAGGCTTGGAATCGCGATATTCACCCATTCCAATCGTTCTGTGTCGATAGCAGGTAAGGATTCACTTCCCGGCCCTCTCAATCGTTCGGTGTATCGATAAATCAATCTAGGAGGTTCGGAATCGCGAAATTCACTCTTTCAATCGTGCGGCATCGAAAGAAGGTAAGGATACACTTCCCGGCCGTCCAAATCGTTCGGTGGATCGATAAATCAATCTAGGAGGCTCGGAATCGCGATATTGACCCATTCCAATCGTTCTGTATCGACAGAAGCTAATCATTGACTCCCCAACCCTCGCAATCGTACGTTCTATCGATAAATCACTCTAGGAGGCTCGGAATCGCGGTATTCACCCTTTCCAATCGTTCTGTATCGATAGCAGGTAAGGATTCACTTCCCGGCCCTCGCAATCGTTCCGTGTATCGATAAATCACTCTAGGAGGCTCGGAATCGCGAAATTCACTCTTTCAATCGTGCGGTATCGAAAGAAGGTAAGGATTCACTTCCGGGCCCTCGCAATCGTTCGGTGTATCGATGAATCAATCTAGGAGGCTTGGAATCGCGATATTCACCCATTCCAATCGTTCTGTATCGATAGCAGGTAAGGATTCACTTCCCGGCCCTCGCAATCGTTCCGTGTATCGATAAATCACTCTAGGAGGCTCGGAATCGCGATAATCATCCTTTCCATTCGTTCGGTATCGACAGAAGGTAGCGATACACTTCCCAGCCGTCCAAATCGTTCGGTGGATCGATAAATCACTCTAGGAGGCTCGGAATCGCGATGTTGACCCTTTCCAATCGTTCTGTGTCGATAGCAGGTAAGGATTCACTTCCCGGCCCTCTCAATCGTTCGGTGTACCGATAAATAAATCTAGGAGGTTCGGAATCGCGATATACACGCTTTCCTATCGTTCTATATCGACAGAAGGTAAGGATACACTTCCCAGCCGTCGCAATCGATCGGTGTATCGATAAATCAATCTAGGAGACTCGGAATCGCGATATTTATTTATTTATTTATTTATTTATTTATTTAACGGGTCGAAGCCCTTTATGTACAATGGTGATACATTTGTTTTACGGAGTTATAATCCGTCATAATGTCTAACCTAAGTGAAGTGTACATCTAAACTAAGTCTAAGTCTTATTCTAAACCTAACTGGTAAGTGGATTATATTTGCTGTGTTTCATGTTCCTGCCTGTCTGTACCATGATGGTGTCATGGATCATCTCGTAGTAGCTTATATACTTCACTTTTGAATTTGGAGGCACTGTCATCGAAGAAGTTAAGTTTGTGGAAGTATAGATTTGCTGTTTTTAACATTCTGCTTAATGGATCGGATGTGGTGTATTTCAGTACTGAAATTCTAAATAGAAGAGGCGCCCTCGTGTTCAGGGATGGTGAATTAAAGTTGATTTTTGCTAATAGTTCTGGACAGGAAATATTGCCATTTATGATTGCGTGAAGGAAAGTTAGGTCTGCCACCGTTCTTCTAGTCTTAAGAGTCTGGAGATTGAATTTTTTCAGTAGGTTTCCGTAGTTGTGACTATGGCGAGGCATCGGGTGTCCTTCTTTAAAGGCCAAGCGTCGCAGAAGCAGATGCTGAACTTTCTCCAAGTTGTATTCGTCCTTCTTCGCTTGCGGCGCCCAAATTGTTGAAGCATACTCTAGTATAGGTCTTACTAGTGTGATGTATAAGTACCGCGTAGTGTCTGTATTTTTGAAATCATCACTATTTCTTAATATGAATCCTAGCGTGTTTAAGGCTTTTTTCGTAATGATTTGCATATGTTTTTCAAACGATAGCGTGTTGGTTAAGGTTACCCCTAAGTCCCGGACCGAAGTGTAAAAGGGTAGTGGTTCCCCGAGAACATAGTAAGAGAAAGCAATGGGATTTTTCTTTCTTGAGAATCTAATAGCGTGACATTTCTCCGTATTCAATTCCATTCCGTTGTCAGAGCACCACTTAACTATGTCATTGATATCGGATTGCAACTTTATACAGTCTGCTGCTGATCGAATTTGGAGGTATAGTTTGATGTCATCTGCGAAGAGTAAGATTTTCGAGTGTTGGATAACGGAGTCAATATCGTTGACAAATAGTAGGAAGAGTAACGGTCCCAAGTGCGATCCTTGAGGGACGCCTGTAGCCGGCACTATGTGTCTCGAAAAACTGTCTCTGACCCTAATTACCTGATCCCGCCCGTTTAGATATGAGAAGAGCCATTGGAGGAACCTTCCTCTTATACCTATTGATGCTAACTTGTCGATTAATAGGTAATGGTTGACTCTGTCAAAGGCTTTCCTGAAGTCGAGGTACACTGAGTCCGTTTGTAAGCCACTGTCGAATGATTTATAAAGGTCGTTGCAGTACACTGTAAGGTTTGTTGAGGTGGAGCGTCCTCTTATAAAACCGTGTTGGTGTTCATTACAAATGGTTGATATTAGTGGGTGCAATTTTTTGGCTATGATTCCTTCGAAAATCTTTGCCATCGTGTTCAGAACAGATACCGGTCTGTAGTTTGATACTATTGATCTGGTTCCTGACTTAAATATTGGTGTGATTACACTCGTTTTCCATATTCTTGGGAAACAACTGTTGCTAAGTGATCGATTGAAAATTTTCCACAGGGGTCTTGCTAGGACAAATTTGCACTTTCTGAATAGGATAGGTGGAATTCCGTCTGAGCCTGGGGACTTGTTAGTGTTGGTATGCTCAATTTCTTTTAGTACATCACTTATGTTGATTTGAATATGCGAGAGGTCAAGTGACTGGGAGTTAAGATTCGGGGTTAAGGTGGATGGAAATTGGGATCCGTAGACCGACTCAAACTGATCGGCAAAGAGATTGGCAATGTCCCGATCATTCGATTGCTGTATTCCATTTAGAGTCATAGAATTTGGAATGTCGTTGGTTTTTCTGTGAGTGTTAATGAATTTCCAGAAGGACTTGATGTTGTGTGGAATACGTGATTCGACTGAAGCGATGTATTTGGAATAACTAGATTTCGACAGTGATTTACAATCAGATCTGAGTTTACAGAAGTTTAAGTAGTCAGGATAACTATTGGACTTTTTGTATGTTCTGTGAACTAATTTTTTGGATCTTATTAGGCGTTTCAGTTCGGATGTACACCAGTTAGGAAATTGGGTGTGATAGTGTTTTTTCATTGGGATATAAGACTCGATCGCGTAGTTTAGAGTCGAGTACAGGTACGAGACTGCTTCTTCAACCGATAAACCTTCCAATTGCGAGTCCCAGTGGACTGAGTTTAGATATTCAGTTATGCTATAATAATCGCCATTGTTGAAATCCCTTTTATATCTCGGGTCCGGTTTGTTCGAATACATGTTTTTTAGATTTATTGATATACAAAGGGCCGGATGATATGAATCAACACGAACAAAAGCCTCGCATGCGTATTCTACTTGTATCGAAGAATTTGAGAAGATTAGATCCAGCAAAGCATCATTTGAGTTTACCTTTGTATTTATCTGGTAAAGATTATGTAGAGCGCATGCGTTCGTTATTAAGTCGAAGATTTCGTTGTTGTGTCGAAAATAATCGTTTGAGGCATCTGATTCCCCTGAGGTTGGACTAGGTAACAAGTGTGAGAATTGGGGGCAGTTATAATCACCTGTACATAAAAATTGAATGTGCGGATGTAGTGCTAACAACCTCTCTATCTCCTCAAAATGAGCGCGATAAAGATTTACATTGGATGCTGGAGGAATATATACCGATCCCAATATGATGCTGTGCTGTCCAATGCTAATGTTGATAAAAATATGTTCGATTGTTTCGTTAATAGAGCAAATTTTTGAGTTTTGTATATCCTTTGAGACCGCGATCAATACTCCACCTCCTCTGAGATGGCTACTAGTGTTGCTATTTCTGTCCTGTCGATGTACCGTGTAGTTTTTTAGTCCTAGTTCCTCAGTCGATATTGCCGGATGTAACCATGTTTCTACCAATATGATGATGTCGTAGACCTCCACCGAAGTGATGACATTTCGAAGAAGATTTTTCGTTTTTGTTCTTAATCCTCTGGCGTTTTGGTAGTAGACTTTTAATTCGTTTCTTAGTTTTTTGACTTGGGAGCTATTGTATTCACTATTTTAGGAATTCCCCTGATGAATCTGATGGTTTTATTTGTTTCTCCCTTGTCATGCAGTTTCTTGAGCTGGCCCCTTAGTTCATTGAGGTGTTGCATCTGTAGCTGTGTTTTGTCGTCGGTAATTTTTTCGGTTCCTGAGTAATTGCCCTTGTTCTTTAGAATAGAAATGACATCATTAGCTGATCCTAGAACTATACGTAATGGTCTAATGTTATGACCGTTCATTTTCCCCAGCCTCTGGCTCCTCAATATTTTGTGTGTTCCTGGCTGTATTTTTTCCAGGATATCCATCGCTCTTGTCATGTCCGATCTGTGACCATCATCCCCTGGCCCCGTCGTTCCTTCCACTAGTCCATGGATAATAATATTCCTTGATCTTTCCTGTCGATCATTCAGTTCACCTATAATGATGTTGGTTGAGGTGGTAGGGTCATTGGTTGCGGACGAGCTTTCTTTGTTCTCAAGTGCTGTGATCCTTTGATTTAAATTTGCAATTATGTTGTTGAGGTTTGCCACTTCCATTTTCAGTTCGGTTATGATATTACTTTGAAGTGTGTCGAGCTCTTTTCGGATCAAGTCCCTGATATTGTCTAATGATGGGAAGGTCGATAACATTGAACTTGCCGTTGATAGTTGGCTATATTTGGGATCGGTACCACCAGGTGACGCGGTGGAAGGACGTTTACAGTTAATCAGTTTTTCGAAAATCCATGGATGACCCGTACGGGCTAGACATTTGTCTCCAGGATGTGAGAGAATGCCGCAGTCCGGGCATTTAACCGGATTTACTACAACGGATTTGCACCCACTGCATTTATTCGCGTTCGACATTTTCGGTTTTCCTCCTTTACGTACTGGGTAGTCGTGTTGGGCTGAGATTAGATTAGATCTACTACTTGATCGAGGGTTGCTGTACTGTCCTTCGAGGAATAATTTAATTTTTAACCCAAAACGAATGCTTCAATGTATAATCCATCCATCAATATAATGCTATTTCACTGCAAGGATCACTAATCTGATTTATAGCCTATAATCGGATTAAGAGTCGCAGTATTATGTTGTCACCAGCTTAACGATTTGAGGAGCGCGATGTAAACACGTCTGACCCGTTCGACTGATATTCACCCTTTCCAATCGTTCTGTATCGACAGAAGCTAATCATTGACTCCCCAACCCTCGCAATCGTACGTTCTATCGATAAATCACTCTAGGAGGCTCGGAATCGCGATATTCACCCTTTCCAATCGTTCTGTGTCGATAGCAGGTAAGGATTCACTTCCCGGCCCTCTCAATCGTTCGGTGTACCGATAAATAAATCTAGGAGGTTCGGAATCGCGATATTCACGCTTTCCTATCGTTCTATATCGACAGAAGGTAAGGATACACTTCCCAGCCGTCGCAATCGATCGGTGTATCGATAAATCAATCTAGGAGACTCGGAATCGCGATATTCACCCTTTCCAATCGTTCTGTATCGACAGAAGCTAATCATTGACTCCCCAACCCTCGCAATCGTACGTTCTATCGATAAATCACTCTAGGAGGCTCGGAATCGCGGTATTCACCCTTTCCAATCGTTCTGTATCGATAGCAGGTAAGGATTCACTTCCCGGCCCTCGCAATCGTTCCGTGTATCGATAAATCACTCTAGGAGGCTCGGAATCGCGATAATCATCCTTTCCATTCGTTCGGTATCGACAGAAGGTAGCGATACACTTCCCAGCCGTCCAAATCGTTCGGTGGATCGATAAATCACTCTAGGAGGCTCGGAATCGCGATGTTGACCCTTTCCAATCGTACTGTGTCGATAGCAGGGAAGGATTCACTTCCCGGCCCTCGCAATAGTTCGGTGTATCGATGAATCAATCTAGGAGGCTCGGAATCGCGATATTCACCCATTCCAATCGTTCTGTGTCGATAGCAGGTAAGGATTCACTTCCCGGCCCTCGCAATCGTTCGGTGTATCGATGAATCAATCTAGGAGGTTCGGAATCGCGAATATTCACTCTTTCCTATCGTTCTATATAGACAGAAGGTAAGGATACACTTCCCAGCCGTCGCAATCGATCGGTGTATCGATAAATCAATCTAGGAGACTCGGAATCGCGATATTCACCCTTTCCAATCGTTCTGTATCGACAGAAGCTAATCATTGACTCCCCAACCCTCGCAATCGTACGTTCTATCGATAAATCACTCTAGGAGGCTCGGAATCGCGGTATTCACCCTTTCCAATCGTTCTGTATCGATAGCAGGTAAGGATTCACTTCCCGGCCCTCGCAATCGTTCCGTGTATCGATAAATCACTCTAGGAGGCTCGGAATCGCGATAATCATCCTTTCCATTCGTTCGGTATCGACAGAAGGTAGCGATACACTTCCCAGCCGTCCAAATCTTTCGGTGGATCGATAAATCACTCTAGGAGGCTCGGAATCGCGATATTGACCCTTTCCAATCGTTCTGTATCGACAGAAGCTAATCATTGACTCCCCAACCCTCGCAATCGTACGTTCTATCGATAAATCACTCTAGGAGGCTCGGAATCGCGATAACCATCATTTCAATCGTTCGGTATCGACAGACGGTAAGGATTGAATTCCCAGCCCTCGCAATCGTTCGGTGTATATATATATCACTCAAGGAAGTTCGGAATCGGGATATTCATCCTTTCCAATTGTTCTGTATCGACAGAGGCTAAGGATTCAATTCCCGGCCCGCGCAATCGTTCCGTGTATCGATAAATCACTCTAGGAGGCTCGGAATCGCGATAATCATCCTTTCCAATCGTTCGGTATCGACAGAAGGTAGCGATACACTTCCCAGCCGTCCAAATCGTTCGGTGGATCGATAAATCACTCTAGGAGGCTCGGAATCGCGATATTGACCCTTTCCAATCGTTCTGTGTCGATAGCAGGGAAGGATTCACTTCCCGGCCCTCGCAATCGTTCGGTGTATCGATGAATCAATCTAGGAGGCTCGGAATCGCGATATTCACCCTTTCCAATCGTTCTGTGTCGATAGCAGGTAAGGATTCACTTCCCGGCCCTCTCAATCGTTCGGTGTATCGATACATCAATCCAGGAGGTTCGGATTCGCAATATTCACGCTTTCCTATCGTTCTGTATCGACAGGAGGTAAGGGTACACTTCCCAGCCGTCGCAATCGATCGGTGGATCGATAAATGACTCTAGGAGGCTCGGAATCGCGATATTCACTCTTTCAATCGTGCGGTATCGACAGAAGGTAAGGATACACTTCCCGGCCGTCCAAATCGTTCGGTGGATCGATAAATCACTCTAGGAGGCTCGGAATCGCGATATTGACCCTTTCCAATCGTTCTGTATCGACAGAAGCTAATCATTGACTCCCCAACCCTCGCAATCGTACGTTCTATCGATAAATCACTCTAGGAGGCTCGGAATCGCGATAACCATCATTTCAATCGTTCGGTATCGACAGACGGTAAGGATTGAATTCCCAGCCCTCGCAATCGTTCGGTGTATATATATATCACTCAAGGAAGTTCGGAATCGGGATATTCATCCTTTCCAATTGTTCTGTATCGACAGAGGGTAAGGATTCAATTCCCGGCCCGCGCAATCGTTCCGTGTATCGATAAATCACTCTAGGAGGCTCGGAATCGCGATAATCATCCTTTCCAATCGTTCGGTATCGACAGAAGGTAGCGATACACTTCCTAGCCGTCCAAATCGTTCGGTGGATCGATAAATCACTCTAGGAGGCTCGGAATCGCGATATTGACCCTTTCCAATCGTTCTGTGTCGATAGCAGGGAAGGATTCACTTCCCGGCCCTCGCAATCGTTCGGTGTATCGATGAATCAATCTAGGAGGCTCGGAATCGCGATATTCACCCTTTCCAATCGTTCTGTGTCGATAGCAGGTAAGGATTCACTTCCCGGCCCTCTCAGTCGTTCGGTGTATCGATAAATCAATCTAGGAGGTTCGGAATCGCGATATTCACGCTTTCCTATCGTTCTGTGTCGATAGCAGGTAAGGATTCACTTCCCGGCCCTCGCAATCGTTCGGTGTATCGATAAATCACTCTAGGAGGCTCGGAATCGCGATATTCACCCTTTCAATCGTTCGGTATCGACAGACGGTAAGGATTGACTTCCCAGCCCTCGCAATCGTTCGGTGTATATATATATCACTCAAGGAAGTTCGGAATCGGGATATTCACCCTTTCCAATTGTTCTGTATCGACAGAGGGTAAGGATTCACTTCCCGGGCCGCGCAATCGTTCCGTGTATCGATAAATCAATCTAGGAGGTTCGGAATCGCGATATTCACCCATTCCAATCGTTCTGTGTCGATAGCAGGTAAGGATTCACTTCCGGGCCCTCGCAATCGTTCGGTGTATCGATGAATCAATCTAGGAGGCTTGGAATCGCGATATTCACCCATTCCAATCGTTCTGTGTCGATAGCAGGTAAGGATTCACTTCCCGGCCCTCTCAATCGTTCGGTGTATCGATAAATCAATCTAGGAGGTTCGGAATCGCGAAATTCACTCTTTCAATCGTGCGGTATCGAAAGAAGGTAAGGATACACTTCCCGGCCGTCCAAATCGTTCGGTGGATCGATAAATCAATCTAGGAGGCTCGGAATCGCGATATTGACCCATTCCAATCGTTCTGTATCGACAGAAGCTAATCATTGACTCCCCAACCCTCGCAATCGTACGTTCTATCGATAAATCACTCTAGGAGGCTCGGAATCGCGGTATTCACCCTTTCCAATCGTTCTGTATCGATAGCAGGTAAGGATTCACTTCCCGGCCCTCGCAATCGTTCCGTGTATCGATAAATCACTCTAGGAGGCTCGGAATCGCGAAATTCACTCTTTCAATCGTGCGGTATCGAAAGAAGGTAAGGATTCACTTCCGGGCCCTCGCAATCGTTCGGTGTATCGATGAATCAATCTAGGAGGCTTGGAATCGCGATATTCACCCATTCCAATCGTTCTGTATCGATAGCAGGTAAGGATTCACTTCCCGGCCCTCGCAATCGTTCCGTGTATCGATAAATCACTCTAGGAGGCTCGGAATCGCGATAATCATCCTTTCCATTCGTTCGGTATCGACAGAAGGTAGCGATACACTTCCCAGCCGTCCAAATCGTTCGGTGGATCGATAAATCACTCTAGGAGGCTCGGAATCGCGATGTTGACCCTTTCCAATCGTTCTGTGTCGATAGCAGGGAAGGATTCACTTCCCGGCCCTCGCAATCGTTCGGTGTATCGATAAATCACTCTAGGAGGCTCGGAATCGCGATGTTGACCCTTTCCAATCGTTCTGTGTCGATAGCAGGTAAGGATTCACTTCCCGGCCCTCTCAATCGTTCGGTGTACCGATAAATAAATCTAGGAGGTTCGGAATCGCGATATTCACCCTTTCCAATCGTTCTGTATCGACAGAAGCTAATCATTGACTCCCCAACCCTCGCAATCGTACGTTCTATCGATAAATCACATTATGAGGCTCGGAATCGCGGTATTCACCCTTTCCAATCGTTCTGTATCGATAGCAGGTAAGGATTCACTTCCCGGCCCTCGCAATCGTTCCGTGTATCGATAAATCACTCTAGGAGGCTCGGAATCGCGATAATCATCCTTTCCATTCTTTCGGTATCGACAGAAGGTAGCGATACACTTCCCAGCCGTCCAAATCGTTCGGTGGATCGATAAATCACTCTAGGAGGCTCGGAATCGCGATGTTGACCCTTTCCAATCGTTCTGTGTCGATAGCAGGTAAGGATTCACTTCCCGCCCCTCTCAATCGTTCGGTGTACCGATAAATAAATCTAGGAGGTTCGGAATCGCGATATACACGCTTTCCTATCGTTCTATATCGACAGAAGGTAAGGATACACTCCCCAACCCTCGCAATCGTACGTTCTATCGATAAATCACTCTAGGAGGCTCGGAATCGCGATATTCACCCTTTCCAATCGTTCTGTGTCGATAGCAGGTAAGGATTCACTTCCCGGCCCTCTCAATCGTTCGGTGTACCGATAAATAAATGTAGGAGGTTCGGAATCGCGATATTCACGCTTTCCTATCGTTCTATATCGACAGAAGGTAAGGATACACTTCCCAGCCGTCGCAATCGATCGGTGTATCGATAAATCAATCTAGGAGACTCGGAATCGCGATATTCACCCTTTCCAATCGTTCTGTATCGACAGAAGCTAATCATTGACTCCCCAACCCTCGCAATCGTACGTTCTATCGATAAATCACTCTAGGAGGCTCGGAATCGCGGTATTCACCCTTTCCAATCGTTCTGTATCGATAGCAGGTAAGGATTCACTTCCCGGCCCTCGCAATCGTTCCGTGTATCGATAAATCACTCTAGGAGACTCGGAATCGCGATAATCATCCTTTCCATTCGTTCGGTATCGACAGAAGGTAGCGATACACTTCCCAGCCGTCCAAATCGTTCGGTGGATCGATAAATCACTCTAGGAGGCTCGGAATCGCGATGTTGACCCTTTCCAATCGTACTGTGTCGATAGCAGGGAAGGATTCACTTCCCGGCCCTCGCAATAGTTCGGTGTATCGATGAATCAATCTAGGAGGCTCGGAATCGCGATATTCACCCATTCCAATCGTTCTGTGTCGATAGCAGGTAAGGATTCACTTCCCGGCCCTCGCAATCGTTCGGTGTATCGATGAATCAATCTAGGAGGTTCGGAATCGCGAATATTCTCGCTTTCCTATCGTTCTATATAGACAGAAGGTAAGGATACACTTCCCAGCCGTCGCAATCGATCGGTGTATCGATAAATCAATCTAGGAGACTCGGAATCGCGATATTCACCCTTTCCAATCGTTCTGTAGCGACAGAAGCTAATCATTGACTCCCCAACCCTCGCAATCGTACGTTCTATCGATAAATCACTCTAGGAGGCTCGGAATCGCGATATTCACCCTTTCCAGTCGTTCTGTGTCGATAGCAGGTAAGGATTCACTTCCCGGCCCTCGCAATCGTTCGGTGTATCGCTAAATCAATCTAGGAGGTTCGGAATCGCGACATTCACGCTTTCCTATCGTTCTGTATCGACAGATGGTAAGGATACACTTCTCAGCCGTCGCAATCGTTCGGTGGATCGATAAATGACTCTAGGAGGCTCGGAATCGCGATATTCACTCTTTTAATCGTTCGGTATCGACAGACGGTAAGGATTGACTTCCCAGCCCTCGCAATCGTTCGGTGTATATATATATCACTCAAGGAAGTTCGAAATCGGGATATTCACCCTTTCCAATCGTTCTGTGTCGATAGCAGGGAAGGATTCACTTCCCGGCCCTCTCAATCGTTCGGTGTATCGATAAATCAATCCAGGAGGTTCGGAAACGCGATATTCACCTTTTCCACACGTTCTGCATCGAAATAAGCTAAGGATTCACTTCCCAGCCCTCGCAATCGTTCGATATAACGATAAATCACTCTAGGAGGCTCGGAAACGCAATATTCACCTTTTCCACACGTTCTGCATCGAAAGAAGTTAAGGATTCACTTTCCAGCCCTCGCAATCGTTCGATATAACGAAAAATCACTCTAGGAGGCTCGGAAACGCGATATTCACCTTTTCCACACGTTCTGCATCGAAATAAGATAAGGATTCACTTCACAGCCCTCGCAATCGTTCGATATAACGAAAAATCACTCTAGGAGGCTCGGAAACGCGATATTCACCTTTTCCACACGTTCTGCATCGAAAGAAGCTAAGGATTCACTTCCCAGCCCTCGCAATCGTTCGATATAACGAAAAATCCCTCTAGGAGGCTCGGAAACGCGATATTCACCTTTTCCACACGTACTGCATCGAAAGAAGCTAAGGATTCACTTTCCAGCCCTCGCAATCGTTCGATATAACGAAAAATCACTCTAGGAGGCTCGGAAACGCGATATTCACCTTTTCCACACGTTCTGCATCGAAAGAAGCTAAGGATTCACTTTCCAGCCCTCGCAATCCTTCGATGTAACGATAAATCACTCTAGGAGGCTCGGAAACGCGATATTCCCTTTTCCACACGTTCTGCATCGAAATAAGCTAAGGATTCACTTCCCAGCCCTCGCAATCGTTCGATATAACGAAAAATCACTCTAGGAGGCTCGGAAACGCGATATTCACCTTTTCCACACGTTCTGCATCGAAATAAGCGAAGGATTCACTTCCCAGTCCTCGCAATCGTTCGACGTAACGATAAATCGCTTTAGGAGGCTCGGAAACGCGATATTCACCTTTTCCACACGTTCTGCATCGAAATAAGCCATGGATTCACTTCCCAGCCCTCGCAATCGTTCGATATAACGATAAATCACTCTAGGAGGCTCGGAAACGCGATATTCACCTTTTCCACACGCTCTGCATCGAAAGAAGCTAAGGATTCACTTCCCAGCCCTCGCAATCGTTCGATAAACGATAAATCACTCTAGGAGGCTCGGAAAGGATAGATTCGCCTTTTCCACACGTTCTGCATCGAAAGAAGCTAAGGATTCACTTCCCAGCCCTCGCAATCGTTCGATATAACGATAAATCACTCTAGGAGGCTCGGAAACGCGATATTCACCTTTTCCACACGTTCTGCATCGAAATAAGCTAAGGATTCACTTCCCAGCCCTCGCAATCGTTCGATATAACGATAAATCACTCTAGGAGGCTCGGAAACGCGATATTCACCTTTTCCACACGTTCTGCATCGAATGAAGTTAAGGATTCACTTTCCAGCCCTCGCAATCGTTCGATATAACGAAAAATCACTCTAGGAGGCTCGGAAACGCGATATTCACCTTTTCCACACGTTCTGGATCGAAATAAGATAAGGATTCACTTCCCAGCCCTCGCAATCGTTCGATATAACGATAAATCACTCTAGGAGGCTCGGAAAGGATATATTCACCTTTTCCACACGTTCTGCATCGAAAGAAGCTAAGGATTCACTTTCCAGCCCTCGCAATCCTTCGATGTAACGATAAATCACTCTAGGAGGCTCGGAAACGCGATATTCACTTTTTCCACACGTTCTGCATCGAAATAAGATAAGGATTCACTTCACAGCCCTCGCAATCGTTCGATATAACGAAAAATCACTCTAGGAGGCTCGGAAACGCGATATTCACCTTTTCCACACGTTCTGCATCGAAAGAAGCTAAGGATTCACTTCCCAGCCCTCGCAATCGTTCGATATAACGATAAATCACTCTAGGAGGCTCGGAAACGCGATATTCACCTTTTCCACACGTTCTGCATCGAAATAAGCTAAGGATTCACTTCCCAGCCCTCGCAATCGTTCGATATAACGATAAATCACTCTAGGAGGCTCGGAAACGTGATATTCACCTTTTCCACACGTACTGCACCGAAAGAAGCTATGAATTCACTTTCCAGCCCTCGCAATCGTTCGATATAACGAAAAATCACTCTAGGAGGCTCGGAAACGCGATATTCACCTTTTCCACACGTTCTGCATCGAAATAAACTAAGGATTCACTTCCCAGCCCTCGCAATCGTTCGATATAACGATAAATTACTCTAGGAGGCTCGGAAACGCGATATTCACCTTTTCCACACGTTCTGCATCGAAATAAGCTAAGGATTCACTTCCCAGCCCTCGCAATCGTTCGATATAACGAAAAATCACTCTAGGAGGCTCGGAAACGCGATATTCACCTTTTCCACACGTACTGCATCGAAAGAAGCAAAGGATTCACTTTCCAACCCTCGCAATCGTTCGATATAACGAAAAATCACTCTAGGAGGCTCGGAAACGCGATATTCACCTTTTCCACACGTTCTGCATCGAAATAAGCTAAGGATTCACTTCCCAGCCCTCGCAATCGTTCGATATAACGATAAATCACTCTAGGAGGCTCGGAAACGCGATATTCACCATTTCCACACGTTCTGCACCGAAAGAAGCTATGGATTCACTTCCCATTCCTCGCAATCGTTCGATATAACGATAAATCACTCTAGGAGGCTCGGAAACGCGATATTCACCTTTTCCACACGTTCTGCATCGAAAGAAGCTAAGGATTCACTTTCCAGCCCTCGCAATCCTTCGATGTAACGATAAATCACTCTAGGAGGCTCGGAAACGCGATATTCCCTTTTCCACACGTTCTGCATCGAAATAAGCTAAGGATTCACTTCCCAGCCCTCGCAATCGTTCGATATAACGAAAAATCACTCTAGGAGGCTCGGAAACGCGATATTCACCTTTTCCACACGTTCTGCATCGAAATAAGCTAAGGATTCACTTCCCAGTCCTCGCAATCGTTCGACGTAACGATAAATCGCTTTAGGAGGCTCGGAAACGCGATATTCACCTTTTCCACACGTTCTGCATCGAAATAAGCCATGGATTCACTTCCCAGCCCTCGCAATCGTTCGATATAACGATAAATCACTCTAGGAGGCTCGGAAACGCGATATTCACCTTTTCCACACGCTCTGCATCGAAAGAAGCTAAGGATTCACTTCCCAGCCCTCGCAATCGTTCGATAAACGATAAATCACTCTAGGAGGCTCGGAAAGGATAGATTCGCCTTTTCCACACGTTCTGCATCGAAAGAAGCTAAGGATTCACTTCCCAGCCCTCGCAATCGTTCGATATAACGATAAATCACTCTAGGAGGCTCGGAAACGCGATATTCACCTTTTCCACACGTTCTGCATCGAAATAAGCTAAGGATTCACTTCCCAGCCCTCGCAATCGTTCGATATAACGATAAATCACTCTAGGAGGCTCGGAAACGCGATATTCACCTTTTCCACACGTTCTGCATCGAATGAAGTTAAGGATTCACTTTCCAGCCCTCGCAATCGTTCGATATAACGAAAAATCACTCTAGGAGGCTCGGAAACGCGATATTCACCTTTTCCACACGTTCTGCATCGAATGAAGTTAAGGATTCACTTTCCAGCCCTCGCAATCGTTCGATATAACGAAAAATCACTCTAGGAGGCTCGGAAACGCTATATTCACCTTTTCCACACGTTCTGGATCGAAATAAGATAAGGATTCACTTCCCAGCCCTCGCAATCGTTCGATATAACGATAAATCACTCTAGGAGGCTCGGAAACGCGATATTCACCTTTTCCACACGTTCTGCACCGAAAGAAGCTATGAATTCACTTTCCAGCCCTCGCAATCGTTCGATATAACGATAAATCACTCTAGGAGGCTCGGAAACGCGATATTCACCTTTTCCACACGTTCTGCATCGAAATAAGCTAAGGATTCACTTCCCAGCCCTCGCAATCGTTCGATATAACGATAAATCACTCTAGGAGGCTCGGAAACGTGATATTCACCTTTTCCACACGTACTGCACCGAAAGAAGCTATGAATTCACTTTCCAGCCCTCGCAATCGTTCGATATAACGAAAAATCACTCTAGGAGGCTCGGAAACGCGATATTCACCTTTTCCACACGTTCTGCATCGAAATAAACTAAGGATTCACTTCCCAGCCCTCGCAATCGTTCGATATAACGATAAATTACTCTAGGAGGCTCGGAAACGCGATATTCACCTTTTCCACACGTTCTGCATCGAAATAAGCTAAGGATTCACTTCCCAGCCCTCGCAATCGTTCGATATAACGAAAAATCACTCTAGGAGGCTCGGAAACGCGATATTCACCTTTTCCACACGTACTGCATCGAAAGAAGCTAAGGATTCACTTTCCAGCCCTCGCAATCGTTCGATATAACGAAAAATCACTCTAGGAGGCTCGGAAACGCGATATTCACCTTTTCCACACGTTCTGCATCGAAATAAGCTAAGGATTCACTTCCCAGCCCTCGCAATCGTTCGATATAACGATAAATCACTCTAGGAGGCTCGGAAACGCGATATTCACCTTTTCCACACGTTCTGCATCGAAAGAAGCTAAGGATTCACTTTCCAGCCCTCGCAATCCTTCGATGTAACGATAAATCACTCTAGGAGGCTCGGAAACGCGATATTCCCTTTTCCACACGTTCTGCATCGAAATAAGCTAAGGATTCACTTCCCAGCCCTCGCAATCGTTCGATATAACGAAAAATCACTCTAGGAGGCTCGGAAACGCGATATTCACCTTTTCCACACGTTCTGCATCGAAATAAGCGAAGGATTCACTTCCCAGTCCTCGCAATCGTTCGACGTAACGATAAATCGCTTTAGGAGGCTCGGAAACGCGATATTCACCTTTTCCACACGTTCTGCATCGAAATAAGCCATGGATTCACTTCCCAGCCCTCGCAATCGTTCGATATAACGATAAATCACTCTAGGAGGCTCGGAAACGCGATATTCACCTTTTCCACACGCTCTGCATCGAAAGAAGCTAAGGATTCACTTCCCAGCCCTCGCAATCGTTCGATAAACGATAAATCACTCTAGGAGGCTCGGAAAGGATAGATTCGCCTTTTCCACACGTTCTGCATCGAAAGAAGCTAAGGATTCACTTCCCAGCCCTCGCAATCGTTCGATATAACGATAAATCACTCTAGGAGGCTCGGAAACGCGATATTCACCTTTTCCACACGTTCTGCATCGAATGAAGTTAAGGATTCACTTTCCAGCCCTCGCAATCGTTCGATATAACGAAAAATCACTCTAGGAGGCTCGGAAACGCGATATTCACCTTTTCCACACGTTCTGGATCGAAATAAGATAAGGATTCACTTCCCAGCCCTCGCAATCGTTCGATATAACGAAAAATCACTCTAGGAGGCTCGGAAACGCGATATTCACCTTTTCCACACGTTCTGCATCGAATGAAGTTAAGGATTCACTTTCCAGCCCTCGCAATCGTTCGATATAACGAAAAATCACTCTAGGAGGCTCGGAAACGCTATATTCACCTTTTCCACACGTTCTGGATCGAAATAAGATAAGGATTCACTTCCCAGCCCTCGCAATCGTTCGATATAACGATAAATCACTCTAGGAGGCTCGGAAACGCGATATTCACCTTTTCCACACGTTCTGCATCGAAATAAGCTAAGGATTCACTTCCCAGCCCTCGCAATCGTTCGATATAACGATAAATCACTCTAGGAGGCTCGGAAACGCGATATTCACCTTTTCCACACGTTCTGCATCGAATGAAGTTAAGGATTCACTTTCCAGCCCTCGCAATCGTTCGATATAACGAAAAATCACTCTAGGAGGCTCGGAAACGCGATATTCACCTTTTCCACACGTTCTGCATCGAATGAAGTTAAGGATTCACTTTCCAGCCCTCGCAATCGTTCGATATAACGAAAAATCACTCTAGGAGGCTCGGAAACGCTATATTCACCTTTTCCACACGTTCTGGATCGAAATAAGATAAGGATTCACTTCCCAGCCCTCGCAATCGTTCGATATAACGATAAATCACTCTAGGAGGCTCGGAAACGCGATATTCACCTTTTCCACACGTTCTGCACCGAAAGAAGCTATGAATTCACTTTCCAGCCCTCGCAATCGTTCGATATAACGATAAATCACTCTAGGAGGCTCGGAAACGCGATATTCACCTTTTCCACACGTTCTGCATCGAAATAAGCTAAGGATTCACTTCCCAGCCCTCGCAATCGTTCGATATAACGATAAATCACTCTAGGAGGCTCGGAAACGTGATATTCACCTTTTCCACACGTACTGCACCGAAAGAAGCTATGAATTCACTTTCCAGCCCTCGCAATCGTTCGATATAACGAAAAATCACTCTAGGAGGCTCGGAAACGCGATATTCACCTTTTCCACACGTTCTGCATCGAAATAAACTAAGGATTCACTTCCCAGCCCTCGCAATCGTTCGATATAACGATAAATTACTCTAGGAGGCTCGGAAACGCGATATTCACCTTTTCCACACGTTCTGCATCGAAATAAGCTAAGGATTCACTTCCCAGCCCTCGCAATCGTTCGATATAACGAAAAATCACTCTAGGAGGCTCGGAAACGCGATATTCACCTTTTCCACACGTACTGCATCGAAAGAAGCTAAGGATTCACTTTCCAGCCCTCGCAATCGTTCGATATAACGAAAAATCACTCTAGGAGGCTCGGAAACGCGATATTCACCTTTTCCACACGTTCTGCATCGAAATAAGCTAAGGATTCACTTCCCAGCCCTCGCAATCGTTCGATATAACGATAAATCACTCTAGGAGGCTCGGAAACGCGATATTCACCTTTTCCACACGTTCTGCATCGAAAGAAGCTAAGGATTCACTTTCCAGCCCTCGCAATCCTTCGATGTAACGATAAATCACTCTAGGAGGCTCGGAAACGCGATATTCCCTTTTCCACACGTTCTGCATCGAAATAAGCTAAGGATTCACTTCCCAGCCCTCGCAATCGTTCGATATAACGAAAAATCACTCTAGGAGGCTCGGAAACGCGATATTCACCTTTTCCACACGTTCTGCATCGAAATAAGCGAAGGATTCACTTCCCAGTCCTCGCAATCGTTCGACGTAACGATAAATCGCTTTAGGAGGCTCGGAAACGCGATATTCACCTTTTCCACACGTTCTGCATCGAAATAAGCCATGGATTCACTTCCCAGCCCTCGCAATCGTTCGATATAACGATAAATCACTCTAGGAGGCTCGGAAACGCGATATTCACCTTTTCCACACGCTCTGCATCGAAAGAAGCTAAGGATTCACTTCCCAGCCCTCGCAATCGTTCGATAAACGATAAATCACTCTAGGAGGCTCGGAAAGGATAGATTCGCCTTTTCCACACGTTCTGCATCGAAAGAAGCTAAGGATTCACTTCCCAGCCCTCGCAATCGTTCGATATAACGATAAATCACTCTAGGAGGCTCGGAAACGCGATATTCACCTTTTCCACACGTTCTGCATCGAATGAAGTTAAGGATTCACTTTCCAGCCCTCGCAATCGTTCGATATAACGAAAAATCACTCTAGGAGGCTCGGAAACGCGATATTCACCTTTTCCACACGTTCTGGATCGAAATAAGATAAGGATTCACTTCCCAGCCCTCGCAATCGTTCGATATAACGATAAATCACTCTAGGAGGCTCGGAAACGCGATATTCACCTTTTCCACACGCTCTGCATCGAAAGAAGCTAAGGATTCACTTCCCAGACCTCGCAATCGTTCGATATAACGATAAATCACTCTAGGAGGCTCGGAAAGGATATATTCACCTTTTCCACACGTTCTGCATCGAAAGAAGCTAAGGATTCACTTTCCAGCCCTCGCAATCCTTCGATGTAACGATAAATCACTCTAGGAGGCTCGGAAACGCGATATTCACCTTTTCCACACGTTCTGCATCGAAATAAGATAAGGATTCACTTCACAGCCCTCGCAATCGTTCGATATAACGAAAAATCACTCTAGGAGGCTCGGAAACGCGATATTCACCTTTTCCACACGTTCTGCATCGAAAGAAGCTAAGGATTCACTTCCCAGCCCTCGCAATCGTTCGATATAACGATAAATCACTCTAGGAGGCTCGGAAACGCGATATTCACCTTTTCCACACGTTCTGCATCGAAATAAGCTAAGGATTCACTTCCCAGCCCTCGCAATCGTTCGATATAACGATAAATCACTCTAGGAGGCTCGGAAACGTGATATTCACCTTTTCCACACGTACTGCACCGAAAGAAGCTATGAATTCACTTTCCAGCCCTCGCAATCGTTCGATATAACGAAAAATCACTCTAGGAGGCTCGGAAACGCGATATTCACCTTTTCCACACGTTCTGCATCGAAATAAACTAAGGATTCACTTCCCAGCCCTCGCAATCGTTCGATATAACGATAAATTACTCTAGGAGGCTCGGAAACGCGATATTCACCTTTTCCACACGTTCTGCATCGAAATAAGCTAAGGATTCACTTCCCAGCCCTCGCAATCGTTCGATATAACGAAAAATCACTCTAGGAGGCTCGGAAACGCGATATTCACCTTTTCCACACGTACTGCATCGAAAGAAGCAAAGGATTCACTTTCCAACCCTCGCAATCGTTCGATATAACGAAAAATCACTCTAGGAGGCTCGGAAACGCGATATTCACCTTTTCCACACGTTCTGCATCGAAATAAGCTAAGGATTCACTTCCCAGCCCTCGCAATCGTTCGATATAACGATAAATCACTCTAGGAGGCTCGGAAACGCGATATTCACCTTTTCCACACGTTCTGCATCGAAATAAGCTAAGGATTCACTTCCCAGCCCTCGCAATCGTTCGATATAACGATAAATCACTCTAGGAGGCTCGGAAACGCGATATTCACCTTTTCCACACGTTCTGCATCGAAAGAAGCTAAGGATTCACTTTCCAGCCCTCGCAATCCTTCGATGTAACGATAAATCACTCTAGGAGGCTCGGAAACGCGATATTCCCTTTTCCACACGTTCTGCATCGAAATAATCTAAGGATTCACTTCCCAGCCCTCGCAATCGTTCGATATAACGAAAAATCACTCTAGGAGGCTCGGAAACGCGATATTCACCTTTTCCACACGTTCTGCATCGAAATAAGCGAAGGATTCACTTCCCAGTCCTCGCAATCGTTCGACGTAACGATAAATCGCTTTAGGAGGCTCGGAAACGCGATATTCACCTTTTCCACACGTTCTGCATCGAAATAAGCCATGGATTCACTTCCCAGCCCTCGCAATCGTTCGATATAACGATAAATCACTCTAGGAGGCTCGGAAACGCGATATTCACCTTTTCCACACGCTCTGCATCGAAAGAAGCTAAGGATTCACTTCCCAGCCCTCGCAATCGTTCGATAAACGATAAATCACTCTAGGAGGCTCGGAAAGGATAGATTCGCCTTTTCCACACGTTCTGCATCGAAAGAAGCTAAGGATTCACTTCCCAGCCCTCGCAATCGTTCGATATAACGATAAATCACTCTAGGAGGCTCGGAAACGCGATATTCACCTTTTCCACACGTTCTGCATCGAAATAAGCTAAGGATTCACTTCCCAGCCCTCGCAATCGTTCGATATAACGATAAATCACTCTAGGAGGCTCGGAAACGCGATATTCACCTTTTCCACACGTTCTGCATCGAATGAAGTTAAGGATTCACTTTCCAGCCCTCGCAATCGTTCGATATAACGAAAAATCACTCTAGGAGGCTCGGAAACGCGATATTCACCTTTTCCACACGTTCTGGATCGAAATAAGATAAGGATTCACTTCCCAGCCCTCGCAATCGTTCGATATAACGATAAATCACTCTAGGAGGCTCGGAAACGCGATATTCACCTTTTCCACACGCTCTGCATCGAAAGAAGCTAAGGATTCACTTCCCAGACCTCGCAATCGTTCGATATAACGATAAATCACTCTAGGAGGCTCGGAAAGGATATATTCACCTTTTCCACACGTTCTGCATCGAAAGAAGCTAAGGATTCACTTTCCAGCCCTCGCAATCCTTCGATGTAACGATAAATCACTCTAGGAGGCTCGGAAACGCGATATTCACCTTTTCCACACGTTCTGCATCGAAATAAGATAAGGATTCACTTCACAGCCCTCGCAATCGTTCGATATAACGAAAAATCACTCTAAGAGGCTCGGAAACGCGATATTCACCTTTTCCACACGTTCTGCATCGAAAGAAGCTAAGGATTCACTTCCCAGCCCTCGCAATCGTTCGATATAACGATAAATCACTCTAGGAGGCTCGGAAACGCGATATTCACCTTTTCCACACGTTCTGCATCGAAATAAGCTAAGGATTCACTTCCCAGCCCTCGCAATCGTTCGATATAACGATAAATCACTCTAGGAGGCTCGGAAACGTGATATTCACCTTTTCCACACGTACTGCACCGAAAGAAGCTATGAATTCACTTTCCAGCCCTCGCAATCGTTCGATATAACGAAAAATCACTCTAGGAGGCTCGGAAACGCGATATTCACCTTTTCCACACGTTCTGCATCGAAATAAACTAAGGATTCACTTCCCAGCCCTCGCAATCGTTCGATATAACGATAAATTACTCTAGGAGGCTCGGAAACGCGATATTCACCTTTTCCACACGTTCTGCATCGAAATAAGCTAAGGATTCACTTCCCAGCCCTCGCAATCGTTCGATATAACGAAACATCACTCTAGGAGGCTCGGAAACGCGATATTCACCTTTTCCACACGTACTGCATCGAAAGAAGCAAAGGATTCACTTTCCAACCCTCGCAATCGTTCGATATAACGAAAAATCACTCTAAGGAGGCTCGGAAACGCGATATTCACCTTTTCCACACGTTCTGCATCGAAATAAGCTAAGGATTCACTTCCCAGCCCTCGCAATCGTTCGATATAACGATAAATCACTCTAGGAGGCTCGGAAACGCGATATTCACCATTTCCACACGTTCTGCACCGAAAGAAGCTATGGATTCACTTCCCATTCCTCGCAATCGTTCGATATAACGATAAATCACTCTAGGAGGCTCGGAAACGCGATATTCACCTTTTCCACACGTTCTGCATCGAAAGAAGCTAAGGATTCACTTTCCAGCCCTCGCAATCCTTCGATGTAACGATAAATCACTCTAGGAGGCTCGGAAACGCGATATTCCCTTTTCCACACGTTCTGCATCGAAATAAGCTAAGGATTCACTTCCCAGCCCTCGCAATCGTTCGATATAACGAAAAATCACTCTAGGAGGCTCGGAAACGCGATATTCACCTTTTCCACACGTACTGCATCGAAAGAAGCTAAGGATTCACTTTCCAGCCCTCGCAATCGTTCGATATAACGAAAAATCACTCTAGGAGGCTCGGAAACGCGATATTCACCTTTTCCACACGTTCTGCATCGAAATAAGCTAAGGATTCACTTCCCAGCCCTCGCAATCGTTCGATATAACGATAAATCACTCTAGGAGGCTCGGAAACGCGATATTCACCTTTTCCACACGTTCTGCATCGAAAGAAGCTAAGGATTCACTTTCCAGCCCTCGCAATCCTTCGATGTAACGATAAATCACTCTAGGAGGCTCGGAAACGCGATATTCCCTTTTCCACACGTTCTGCATCGAAATAAGCTAAGGATTCACTTCCCAGCCCTCGCAATCGTTCGATATAACGAAAAATCACTCTAGGAGGCTCGGAAACGCGATATTCACCTTTTCCACACGTTCTGCATCGAAATAAGCGAAGGATTCACTTCCCAGTCCTCGCAATCGTTCGACGTAACGATAAATCGCTTTAGGAGGCTCGGAAACGCGATATTCACCTTTTCCACACGTTCTGCATCGAAATAAGCCATGGATTCACTTCCCAGCCCTCGCAATCGTTCGATATAACGATAAATCACTCTAGGAGGCTCGGAAACGCGATATTCACCTTTTCCACACGCTCTGCATCGAAAGAAGCTAAGGATTCACTTCCCAGCCCTCGCAATCGTTCGATAAACGATAAATCACTCTAGGAGGCTCGGAAAGGATAGATTCGCCTTTTCCACA
Organism: Nomada lathburiana; assembly: GCA_963667235.1. Lineage (NCBI taxonomy): Eukaryota > Metazoa > Arthropoda > Insecta > Hymenoptera > Apidae > Nomada > Nomada lathburiana. Next base: position 328,540 of record OY763897.1, on the reverse strand, counting down.
CGTTCTGCATCGAAAGAAGCTAAGGATTCACTTCCCAGCCCTCGCAATCGTTCGATATAACGATAAATCACTCTAGGAGGCTCGGAAACGCGATATTCACCTTTTCCACACGTTCTGCATCGAATGAAGTTAAGGATTCACTTTCCAGCCCTCGCAATCGTTCGATATAACGAAAAATCACTCTAGGAGGCTCGGAAACGCGATATTCACCTTTTCCACACGTTCTGGATCGAAATAAGATAAGGATTCACTTCCCAGCCCTCGCAATCGTTCGATATAACGATAAATCACTCTAGGAGGCTCGGAAACGCGATATTCACCTTTTCCACACGCTCTGCATCGAAAGAAGCTAAGGATTCACTTCCCAGACCTCGCAATCGTTCGATATAACGATAAATCACTCTAGGAGGCTCGGAAAGGATATATTCACCTTTTCCACACGTTCTGCATCGAAAGAAGCTAAGGATTCACTTTCCAGCCCTCGCAATCCTTCGATGTAACGATAAATCACTCTAGGAGGCTCGGAAACGCGATATTCACCTTTTCCACACGTTCTGCATCGAAATAAGATAAGGATTCACTTCACAGCCCTCGCAATCGTTCGATATAACGAAAAATCACTCTAGGAGGCTCGGAAACGCGATATTCACCTTTTCCACACGTTCTGCATCGAAAGAAGCTAAGGATTCACTTCCCAGCCCTCGCAATCGTTCGATATAACGATAAATCACTCTAGGAGGCTCGGAAACGCGATATTCACCTTTTCCACACGTTCTGCATCGAAATAAGCTAAGGATTCACTTCCCAGCCCTCGCAATCGTTCGATATAACGATAAATCACTCTAGGAGGCTCGGAAACGTGATATTCACCTTTTCCACACGTACTGCACCGAAAGAAGCTATGAATTCACTTTCCAGCCCTCGCAATCGTTCGATATAACGAAAAATCACTCTAGGAGGCTCGGAAACGCGATATTCACCTTTTCCACACGTTCTGCATCGAAATAAACTAAGGATTCACTTCCCAGCCCTCGCAATCGTTCGATATAACGATAAATTACTCTAGGAGGCTCGGAAACGCGATATTCACCTTTTCCACACGTTCTGCATCGAAATAAGCTAAGGATTCACTTCCCAGCCCTCGCAATCGTTCGATATAACGAAAAATCACTCTAGGAGGCTCGGAAACGCGATATTCACCTTTTCCACACGTACTGCATCGAAAGAAGCAAAGGATTCACTTTCCAACCCTCGCAATCGTTCGATATAACGAAAAATCACTCTAGGAGGCTCGGAAACGCGATATTCACCTTTTCCACACGTTCTGCATCGAAATAAGCTAAGGATTCACTTCCCAGCCCTCGCAATCGTTCGATATAACGATAAATCACTCTAGGAGGCTCGGAAACGCGATATTCACCTTTTCCACACGTTCTGCATCGAAATAAGCTAAGGATTCACTTCCCAGCCCTCGCAATCGTTCGATATAACGATAAATCACTCTAGGAGGCTCGGAAACGCGATATTCACCTTTTCCACACGTTCTGCATCGAAAGAAGCTAAGGATTCACTTTCCAGCCCTCGCAATCCTTCGATGTAACGATAAATCACTCTAGGAGGCTCGGAAACGCGATATTCCCTTTTCCACACGTTCTGCATCGAAATAAGCTAAGGATTCACTTCCCAGCCCTCGCAATCGTTCGATATAACGAAAAATCACTCTAGGAGGCTCGGAAACGCGATATTCACCTTTTCCACACGTTCTGCATCGAAATAAGCGAAGGATTCACTTCCCAGTCCTCGCAATCGTTCGACGTAACGATAAATCGCTTTAGGAGGCTCGGAAACGCGATATTCACCTTTTCCACACGTTCTGCATCGAAATAAGCCATGGATTCACTTCCCAGCCCTCGCAATCGTTCGATATAACGATAAATCACTCTAGGAGGCTCGGAAACGCGATATTCACCTTTTCCACACGCTCTGCATCGAAAGAAGCTAAGGATTCACTTCCCAGCCCTCGCAATCGTTCGATAAACGATAAATCACTCTAGGAGGCTCGGAAAGGATAGATTCGCCTTTTCCACACGTTCTGCATCGAAAGAAGCTAAGGATTCACTTCCCAGCCCTCGCAATCGTTCGATATAACGATAAATCACTCTAGGAGGCTCGGAAACGCGATATTCACCTTTTCCACACGTTCTGCATCGAAATAAGCTAAGGATTCACTTCCCAGCCCTCGCAATCGTTCGATATAACGATAAATCACTCTAGGAGGCTCGGAAACGCGATATTCACCTTTTCCACACGTTCTGCATCGAATGAAGTTAAGGATTCACTTTCCAGCCCTCGCAATCGTTCGATATAACGAAAAATCACTCTAGGAGGCTCGGAAACGCGATATTCACCTTTTCCACACGTTCTGGATCGAAATAAGATAAGGATTCACTTCCCAGCCCTCGCAATCGTTCGATATAACGATAAATCACTCTAGGAGGCTCGGAAACGCGATATTCACCTTTTCCACACGCTCTGCATCGAAAGAAGCTAAGGATTCACTTCCCAGACCTCGCAATCGTTCGATATAACGATAAATCACTCTAGGAGGCTCGGAAAGGATATATTCACCTTTTCCACACGTTCTGCATCGAAAGAAGCTAAGGATTCACTTTCCAGCCCTCGCAATCCTTCGATGTAACGATAAATCACTCTAGGAGGCTCGGAAACGCGATATTCACCTTTTCCACACGTTCTGCATCGAAATAAGATAAGGATTCACTTCACAGCCCTCGCAATCGTTCGATATAACGAAAAATCACTCTAAGAGGCTCGGAAACGCGATATTCACCTTTTCCACACGTTCTGCATCGAAAGAAGCTAAGGATTCACTTCCCAGCCCTCGCAATCGTTCGATATAACGATAAATCACTCTAGGAGGCTCGGAAACGCGATATTCACCTTTTCCACACGTTCTGCATCGAAATAAGCTAAGGATTCACTTCCCAGCCCTCGCAATCGTTCGATATAACGATAAATCACTCTAGGAGGCTCGGAAACGTGATATTCACCTTTTCCACACGTACTGCACCGAAAGAAGCTATGAATTCACTTTCCAGCCCTCGCAATCGTTCGATATAACGAAAAATCACTCTAGGAGGCTCGGAAACGCGATATTCACCTTTTCCACACGTTCTGCATCGAAATAAACTAAGGATTCACTTCCCAGCCCTCGCAATCGTTCGATATAACGATAAATTACTCTAGGAGGCTCGGAAACGCGATATTCACCTTTTCCACACGTTCTGCATCGAAATAAGCTAAGGATTCACTTCCCAGCCCTCGCAATCGTTCGATATAACGAAACATCACTCTAGGAGGCTCGGAAACGCGATATTCACCTTTTCCACACGTACTGCATCGAAAGAAGCAAAGGATTCACTTTCCAACCCTCGCAATCGTTCGATATAACGAAAAATCACTCTAAGGAGGCTCGGAAACGCGATATTCACCTTTTCCACACGTTCTGCATCGAAATAAGCTAAGGATTCACTTCCCAGCCCTCGCAATCGTTCGATATAACGATAAATCACTCTAGGAGGCTCGGAAACGCGATATTCACCATTTCCACACGTTCTGCACCGAAAGAAGCTATGGATTCACTTCCCATTCCTCGCAATCGTTCGATATAACGATAAATCACTCTAGGAGGCTCGGAAACGCGATATTCACCTTTTCCACACGTTCTGCATCGAAAGAAGCTAAGGATTCACTTTCCAGCCCTCGCAATCCTTCGATGTAACGATAAATCACTCTAGGAGGCTCGGAAACGCGATATTCCCTTTTCCACACGTTCTGCATCGAAATAAGCTAAGGATTCACTTCCCAGCCCTCGCAATCGTTCGATATAACGAAAAATCACTCTAGGAGGCTCGGAAACGCGATATTCACCTTTTCCACTTGTTCTGCATCGAAATAAGCTAAGGATTCACTTCCCAGTCCTCGCAATCGTTCGACGTAACGATAAATCGCTTTAGGAGGCTCGGAAACGCGATATTCACCTTTTCCACACGTTCTGCATCGAAATAAGCCATGGATTCACTTCCCAGCCCTCGCAATCGTTCGATATAACGATAAATCACTCTAGGAGGCTCGGAAACGCGATATTCACCTTTTCCACACGCTCTGCATCGAAAGAAGCTAAGGATTCACTTCCCAGCCCTCGCAATCGTTCGATAAACGATAAATCACTCTAGGAGGCTCGGAAAGGATAGATTCGCCTTTTCCACACGTTCTGCATCGAAAGAAGCTAAGGATTCACTTCCCAGCCCTCGCAATCGTTCGATATAACGATAAATCACTCTAGGAGGCTCGGAAACGCGATATTCACCTTTTCCACACGTTCTGCATCGAAATAAGCTAAGGATTCACTTCCCAGCCCTCGCAATCGTTCGATATAACGATAAATCACTCTAGGAGGCTCGGAAACGCGATATTCACCTTTTCCACACGTTCTGCATCGAATGAAGTTAAGGATTCACTTTCCAGCCCTCGCAATCGTTCGATATAACGAAAAATCACTCTAGGAGGCTCGGAAACGCTATATTCACCTTTTCCACACGTTCTGGATCGAAATAAGATAAGGATTCACTTCCCAGCCCTCGCAATCGTTCGATATAACGATAAATCACTCTAGGAGGCTCGGAAACGCGATATTCACCTTTTCCACACGTTCTGCACCGAAAGAAGCTATGAATTCACTTTCCAGCCCTCGCAATCGTTCGATATAACGATAAATCACTCTAGGAGGCTCGGAAACGCGATATTCACCTTTTCCACACGTTCTGCATCGATATAAGCTAAGGATTCACTTCCCAGCCCTCGCAATCGTTCGATATAACGATAAATCACTCTAGGAGGCTCGGAAACGTGATATTCACCTTTTCCACACGTACTGCACCGAAAGAAGCTATGAATTCACTTTCCAGCCCTCGCAATCGTTCGATATAACGAAAAATCACTCTAGGAGGCTCGGAAACGCGATATTCACCTTTTCCACACGTTCTGCATCGAAATAAACTAAGGATTCACTTCCCAGCCCTCGCAATCGTTCGATATAACGATAAATTACTCTAGGAGGCTCGGAAACGCGATATTCACCTTTTCCACACGTTCTGCATCGAAATAAGCTAAGGATTCACTTCCCAGCCCTCGCAATCGTTCGATATAACGAAAAATCACTCTAGGAGGCTCGGAAACGCGATATTCACCTTTTCCACACGTACTGCATCGAAAGAAGCTAAGGATTCACTTTCCAGCCCTCGCAATCGTTCGATATAACGAAAAATCACTCTAGGAGGCTCGGAAACGCGATATTCACCTTTTCCACACGTTCTGCATCGAAATAAGCTAAGGATTCACTTCCCAGCCCTCGCAATCGTTCGATATAACGATAAATCACTCTAGGAGGCTCGGAAACGCGATATTCACCTTTTCCACACGTTCTGCATCGAAAGAAGCTAAGGATTCACTTTCCAGCCCTCGCAATCCTTCGATGTAACGATAAATCACTCTAGGAGGCTCGGAAACGCGATATTCCCTTTTCCACACGTTCTGCATCGAAATAAGCTAAGGATTCACTTCCCAGCCCTCGCAATCGTTCGATATAACGAAAAATCACTCTAGGAGGCTCGGAAACGCGATATTCACCTTTTCCACACGTTCTGCATCGAAATAAGCGAAGGATTCACTTCCCAGTCCTCGCAATCGTTCGACGTAACGATAAATCGCTTTAGGAGGCTCGGAAACGCGATATTCACCTTTTCCACACGTTCTGCATCGAAATAAGCCATGGATTCACTTCCCAGCCCTCGCAATCGTTCGATATAACGATAAATCACTCTAGGAGGCTCGGAAACGCGATATTCACCTTTTCCACACGCTCTGCATCGAAAGAAGCTAAGGATTCACTTCCCAGCCCTCGCAATCGTTCGATAAACGATAAATCACTCTAGGAGGCTCGGAAAGGATAGATTCGCCTTTTCCACACGTTCTGCATCGAAAGAAGCTAAGGATTCACTTCCCAGCCCTCGCAATCGTTCGATATAACGATAAATCACTCTAGGAGGCTCGGAAACGCGATATTCACCTTTTCCACACGTTCTGCATCGAATGAAGTTAAGGATTCACTTTCCAGCCCTCGCAATCGTTCGATATAACGAAAAATCACTCTAGGAGGCTCGGAAACGCGATATTCACCTTTTCCACACGTTCTGGATCGAAATAAGATAAGGATTCACTTCCCAGCCCTCGCAATCGTTCGATATAACGATAAATCACTCTAGGAGGCTCGGAAACGCGATATTCACCTTTTCCACACGCTCTGCATCGAAAGAAGCTAAGGATTCACTTCCCAGACCTCGCAATCGTTCGATATAACGATAAATCACTCTAGGAGGCTCGGAAAGGATATATTCACCTTTTCCACACGTTCTGCATCGAAAGAAGCTAAGGATTCACTTTCCAGCCCTCGCAATCCTTCGATGTAACGATAAATCACTCTAGGAGGCTCGGAAACGCGATATTCACCTTTTCCACACGTTCTGCATCGAAATAAGATAAGGATTCACTTCACAGCCCTCGCAATCGTTCGATATAACGAAAAATCACTCTAGGAGGCTCGGAAACGCGATATTCACCTTTTCCACACGTTCTGCATCGAAAGAAGCTAAGGATTCACTTCCCAGCCCTCGCAATCGTTCGATATAACGATAAATCACTCTAGGAGGCTCGGAAACGCGATATTCACCTTTTCCACACGTTCTGCATCGAAATAAGCTAAGGATTCACTTCCCAGCCCTCGCAATCGTTCGATATAACGATAAATCACTCTAGGAGGCTCGGAAACGTGATATTCACCTTTTCCACACGTACTGCACCGAAAGAAGCTATGAATTCACTTTCCAGCCCTCGCAATCGTTCGATATAACGAAAAATCACTCTAGGAGGCTCGGAAACGCGATATTCACCTTTTCCACACGTTCTGCATCGAAATAAACTAAGGATTCACTTCCCAGCCCTCGCAATCGTTCGATATAACGATAAATTACTCTAGGAGGCTCGGAAACGCGATATTCACCTTTTCCACACGTTCTGCATCGAAATAAGCTAAGGATTCACTTCCCAGCCCTCGCAATCGTTCGATATAACGAAAAATCACTCTAGGAGGCTCGGAAACGCGATATTCACCTTTTCCACACGTACTGCATCGAAAGAAGCAAAGGATTCACTTTCCAACCCTCGCAATCGTTCGATATAACGAAAAATCACTCTAGGAGGCTCGGAAACGCGATATTCACCTTTTCCACACGTTCTGCATCGAAATAAGCTAAGGATTCACTTCCCAGCCCTCGCAATCTTTCGACGTAACGATAAATCGCTTTAGGAGGCTCGGAAACGCGATATTCACCTTTTCCAATCGTTCTGTATCGATAGCAGGTAAGGATTCACTTCCCGGCCCTAGCAATCGTTCCGTGTATCGATAAATCACTCTAGGAGGCTCGGAAACGCGATATTCACCTTTTCCACACGTTCTGCATCGAATGAAGCTAAGGATTCACTTTCCAGCCCTCGCAATCCTTCGATGTAACGATAAATCACTCTAGGAGGCTCGGAAACGCGATATTCCCTTTTCCACACGTTCTGCATCGAAATAAGCTAAGGATTCACTTCCCAGCCCTCGCAATCGTTCGATATAACGAAAAATCACTCTAGGAGGCTCGGAAACGCGATATTCACCTTTTCCACACGTTCTGCATCGAAATAAGCTAAGGATTCACTTCCCAGTCCTCGCAATCGTTCGACGTAACGATAAATCGCTTTAGGAGGCTCGGAAACGCGATATTCACCTTTTCCACACGTTCTGCATCGAAATAAGCCATGGATTCACTTCCCAGCCCTCGCAATCGTTCGATATAACGATAAATCACTCTAGGAGGCTCGGAAACGCGATATTCACCTTTTCCACACGCTCTGCATCGAAAGAAGCTAAGGATTCACTTCCCAGCCCTCGCAATCGTTCGATAAACGATAAATCACTCTAGGAGGCTCGGAAAGGATAGATTCGCCTTTTCCACACGTTCTGCATCGAAAGAAGCTAAGGATTCACTTTCCAGCCCTCGCAATCGTTCGATATAACGAAAAATCACTCTAGGAGGCTCGGAAACGCTATATTCACCTTTTCCACACGTTCTGGATCGAAATAAGATAAGGATTCACTTCCCAGCCCTCGCAATCGTTCGATATAACGATAAATCACTCTAGGAGGCTCGGAAACGCGATATTCACCTTTTCCACACGCTCTGCATCGAAAGAAGCTAAGGATTCACTTCCCAGACCTCGCAATCGTTCGATATAACGATAAATCACTCTAGGAGGCTCGGAAACGCGATATTCACCTTTTCCACACGTACTGCATCGAAAGAAGCAAAGGATTCACTTTCCAGCCCTCGCAATCGTTCGATATAACGAAAAATCACTCTAGGAGGCTCGGAAACGCGATATTCACCTTTTCCACACGTTCTGCATCGAAATAAGCTAAGGATTCACTTCCCAGCCCTCGCAATCGTTCGATATAACGATAAATCACTCTAGGAGGCTCGGAAACGCGATATTCACCATTTCCACACGTTCTGCACCGAAAGAAGCTATGGATTCACTTCCCATTCCTCGCAATCGTTCGATATAACGATAAATCACTCTAGGAGGCTCGGAAACGCGATATTCACCTTTTCCACACGTTCTGCATCGAAAGAAGCTAAGGATTCACTTTCCAGCCCTCGCAATCCTTCGATGTAACGATAAATCACTCTAGGAGGCTCGGAAACGCGATATTCCCTTTTCCACACGTTCTGCATCGAAATAAGCTAAGGATTCACTTCCCAGCCCTCGCAATCGTTCGATATAACGAAAAATCACTCTAGGAGGCTCGGAAACGCGATATTCACCTTTTCCACACGTTCTGCATCGAAATAAGCTAAGGATTCACTTCCCAGTCCTCGCAATCGTTCGACGTAACGATAAATCGCTTTAGGAGGCTCGGAAACGCGATATTCACCTTTTCCACACGTTCTGCATCGAAATAAGCCATGGATTCACTTCCCAGCCCTCGCAATCGTTCGATATAACGATAAATCACTCTAGGAGGCTCGGAAACGCGATATTCACCTTTTCCACACGCTCTGCATCGAAAGAAGCTAAGGATTCACTTCCCAGCCCTCGCAATCGTTCGATAAACGATAAATCACTCTAGGAGGCTCGGAAAGGATAGATTCGCCTTTTCCACACGTTCTGCATCGAAAGAAGCTAAGGATTCACTTCCCAGCCCTCGCAATCGTTCGATATAACGATAAATCACTCTAGGAGGCTCGGAAACGCGATATTCACCTTTTCCACACGTTCTGCATCGAAATAAGCTAAGGATTCACTTCCCAGCCCTCGCAATCGTTCGATATAACGATAAATCACTCTAGGAGGCTCGGAAACGCGATATTCACCTTTTCCACACGCTCTGCATCGAAAGAAGCTAAGGATTCACTTCCCAGACCTCGCAATCGTTCGATATAACGATAAATCACTCTAGGAGGCTCGGAAAGGATATATTCACCTTTTCCACACGTTCTGCATCGAAAGAAGCTAAGGATTCACTTTCCAGCCCTCGCAATCCTTCGATGTAACGATAAATCACTCTAGGAGGCTCGGAAACGCGATATTCCCTTTTCCACACGTTCTGCATCGAAATAAGCTAAGGATTCACTTCCCAGCCCTCGCAATCGTTCGATATAACGATAAATCACTCTAGGAGGCTCGGAAACGCGATATTCACCTTTTCCACACGTTCTGCATCGAAATAAGCTAAGGATTCACTTCCCAGCCCTCGCAATCGTTCGATGTAACGATAAATCACTCTAGGAGGCACGGAAACGCGATATTCACCTTTTCCACACGTTCTGCACCGAAGGAAGCTATGGATTCACTTCCCATCCCTCGCAATCGTTCGATATAACGATAAATCACTCTAGGAGGCTCGGAAACGCGATATTCACCTTTTCCACACGTTCTGCATCGAAATAAGCTAAGGATTCACTTCCCAGCCCTCGCAATCGTTCGACGTAACGATAAATCGCTTTAGGAGGCTCGGAAACGCGATATTCACCATTTCCAATCGTTCTGTATCGATAGCAGGTAAGGATTCACTTCCCGGCCCTCGCAATCGTTCCGTGTATCGATAAATCACTCTAGGAGGCTCGGAAACGCGATATTCACCTTTTCCACACGTTCTGCATCGAATGAAGTTAAGGATTCACTTTCCAGCCCTCGCAATCGTTCGATATAACGAAAAATCACTCTAGGAGGCTCGGAAACGCGATATTCACCTTTTCCACACGTTCTGGATCGAAATAAGATAAGGATTCACTTCCCAGCACTCGCAATCGTTCGATATAACGATAAATCACTCTAGGAGGCTCGGAAACGCGATATTCACCTTTTCCACACGCTCTGCATCGAAAGAAGCTAAGGATTCACTTCCCAGACCTCGCAATCGTTCGATATAACGATAAATCACTCTAGGAGGCTCGGAAAGGATATATTCACCTTTTCCACACGTTCTGCATCGAAAGAAGCTAAGGATTCACTTTCCAGCCCTCGCAATCCTTCGATGTAACGATAAATCACTCTAGGAGGCTCGGAAACGCGATATTCCCTTTTCCACACGTTCTGCATCGAAATAAGCTAAGGATTCACTTCCCAGCCCTCGCAATCGTTCGATATAACGATAAATCACTCTAGGAGGCTCGGAAACGCGATATTCACCTTTTCCACACGCTCTGCATCGAAAGAAGCTAAGGATTCACTTCCCAGACCTCGCAATAGTTCGATATAACGATAAATCACTCTAGGAGGCTCGGAAACGCGATATTCACCTTTTCCACACGTTCTGCATCGAAATATGCCAAGGATTCACTTCCCAGCCCTCGCAATCGTTCGATATAACGATAAATCACTCTAGGAGGCTCGGAAACGCGATATTCACCTTTTCCACACGTTCTGCACCGAAGGAAGCTATGGATTCTCTTCCCATCCCTCGCAATCGTTCGATATAACGATAAATCACTCTAGGAGGTTCGGAAACGCGATATTCACCTTTTCCACACGTTCTGCATCGAAATAAGCTAAGGATTCACTTCCCAGCCCTCGCAATCGTTCGACGTAACGATAAATCGCTTTAGGAGGCTCGGAAACGCGATATTCACCTTTTCCAATCGTTCTGTATCGATAGCAGGTAAGGATTCACTTCCCGGCCCTCGCAATCGTTCCGTGTATCGATAAATCACTCTAGGAGGCTCGGAATCGCGATAATCATCCTTTCCATTCGTTCGGTATCGACAGAAGGTAGCGATACACTTCCCAGCCGTCCAAATCGTTCGGTGGATCGATAAATCACTCTAGGAGGCTCGGAATCGCGATGTTGACCCTTTCCAATCGTTCTGTGTCGATAGTAGGTAAGGATTCACTTCCCGGCCCTCTCAATCGTTCGGTGTACCGATAAATAAATCTAGGAGGTTCGGAATCGCGATATTCACGCTTTCCTATCGTTCTATATCGACAGAAGGTAAGGATACACTTCCCAGCCGTCGCAATCGATCGGTGTATCGATAAATCAATCTAGGAGACTCGGAATCGCGATATTCACCCTTTCCAATCGTTCTGTATCGACAGAAGCTAATCATTGACTCCCCAACCCTCGCAATCGTACGTTCTATCGATAAATCACTCTAGGAGGCTCGGAATCGCGGTATTCACCCTTTCCAATCGTTCTGTATCGATAGCAGGTAAGGATTCACTTCCCGGCCCTCGCAATCGTTCCGTGTATCGATAAATCACTCTAGGAGGCTCGGAATCGCGATAATCATCCTTTCCATTCGTTCGGTATCGACAGAAGGTAGCGATACACTTCCCAGCCGTCCAAATCGTTCGGTGGATCGATAAATCACTCTAGGAGGCTCGGAATCGCGATGTTGACCCTTTCCAATCGTTCTGTGTCGATAGCAGGTAAGGATTCACTTCCCGGCCCTCTCAATCGTTCGGTGTACCGATAAATAAATCTAGGAGGTTCGGAATCGCGATATACACGCTTTCCTATCGTTCTATATCGACAGAAGCTAATCATTGACTCCCCAACCCTCGCAATCGTACGTTCTATCGATAAATGACTCTAGGAGGCTCGGAATCGCGATATTCACTCTTTTAATCGTTCGGTATCGACAGACGGTAAGGATTGACTTCCCAGCCCTCGCAATCGTTCGGTGTATATATATATCACTCAAGGAAGTTCGAAATCGGGATATTCACCCTTTCCAATCGTTCTGTGTCGATAGCAGGGAAGGATTCACTTCTCGGCCCTCGCAATCGTTCGGTGTATCGATGAATCAATCTAGGTGGCTCGGAATCGCGATATTCACCCTTTCCAATCGTTCTGTGTCGATAGCAGGTGAGGATTCACTTCCCGGCCCTCTCAATCGTTCGGTGTATCGATAAATCAATCCAGGAGGTTCGGAAACGCGATATTCACCTTTTCCACACGTTCTGCATCGAAATAAGCTAAGGATTCACTTCCCAGCCCTCGCAATCGTTCGATATAACGATAAATCACTCTAGGAGGCACGGAAACGCGATATTCACCTTTTCCACACGCTCTGCATCCAAAGAAGCTAAGGATTCACTTCCCAGCCCTCGCAATCGTTCGATATAACGATAAATCACTCTAGGAGGCTCGGAAAGGCTATATTCACCTTTTCCACACGTTCTGCATCGAAAGAAGCTAAGGATTCACTTCCCAGCCCTCGCAATCGTTCGATATAACGAAAAATCACTCTAGGAGGCTCGGAAACGCGATATTCACCTTTTCCACACGTTCTGCATCGAAATAAGCTAAGGATTCACTTCCCAGCCCTCGCAATCGTTCGATATAACGATAAATCACTCTAGGAGGCTCGGAAACGCGATATTCACCTTTTCCACACGTTCTGCACCGAAGGAAGCTATGGATTCACTTCCCATCCCTCGCAATCGTTCGATATAACGATAAATCACTCTAGGAGGCTCGGAAACGCGATATTCCCTTTTCCACACGTTCTGCATCGAAATAAGCTAAGGATTCACTTCCCAGCCCTCGCAATCGTTCGATATTACGAAACATCACTCTAGGAGGCTCGGAAACGCGATATTCACCTTTTCCACACGTTCTGCATCGAAATAAGCTAAGGATTCACTTCCCAGCCCTCTCAATCGTTCGACATAACGATAAATCGCTTTAGGAGGCTCGGAAACGCGATATTCACCTTTTCCACACGTTATGCATCGAAATAAGCTAAGGATTCACTTTCCAGCCCTCGCAATCCTTCGATGTAACGATAAATCACTCTAGGAGGCTCGGAAACGCGATATTCCCTTTTCCACTCGTTCTGCATCGAAATAAGCTTAGCATTCACTTCCCAGCCCTCGCAATCGTTCGATATAACGAAAAATCACTCTAGGAGGCTCGGAAACGCGATATTCACCTTTTCCACACGTTCTGCATCGAAATAAGCTAAGGATTCACTTCCCAGCCCTCGCAATCGTTCGATATAACGATAAATCACTCTAGGAGGCTCGGAAACGCGATATTCACCTTTTCCACACGTTCTGCATCGAAAGAAGTTAAGGATTCACTTTCCAGCCCTCGCAATCGTTCGATATAACGAAAAATCACTCTAGGAGGCTCGGAAACGCGATATTCACCTTTTCCACACGTTCTGCATCGAAATAAGATAAGGATTCACTTCACAGCCCTCGCAATCGTTCGATATAACGAAAAATCACTCTAGGAGGCTCGGAAACGCGATATTCACCTTTTCCACACGTTCTGCATCGAAAGAAGCTAAGGATTCACTTCCCAGCCCTCGCAATCGTTCGATATAACGATAAATCACTCTAGGAGGCTCGGAAACGCGATATTCACCTTTTCCACACGTTCTGCATCGAAATAAGCTAAGGATTCACTTCCCAGCCCTCGCAATCGTTCGATATAACGATAAATCACTCTAGGAGGCTCGGAAACGTGATATTCACCTTTTCCACACGTACTGCACCGAAAGAAGCTATGAATTCACTTTCCAGCCCTTACAATCGTTCGATATAACGAAAAATCACTCTAGGAGGCTCGGAAACGCGATATTCACCTTTTCCACACGTTCTGCACCGAAAGAAGCTATGAATTCACTTTCCAGCCCTCGCAATCGTTCGATATAACGATAAATCACTCTAGGAGGCTCGGAAACGTGATATTCACCTTTTCCACACGTACTGCACCGAAAGAAGCTATGAATTCACTTCCCAGCCCTCGCAATCGTTCGATATAACGATAAATCACTCTAGGAGGCTCGGAAACGCGATATTCACCTTTTCCACACGTTCTGCACCGAAAGAAGCTATGAATTCACTTTCCAGCCCTCGCAATCGTTCGATATAACGATAAATCACTCTAGGAGGCTCGGAAACGCGATATTCACCTTTTCCACACGTTCTGCATCGAAATAAGCTAAGGATTCACTTCCCAGCCCTCGCAATCGTTCGATATAACGATAAATCACTCTAGGAGGCTCGGAAACGTGATATTCACCTTTTCCACACGTACTGCACCGAAAGAAGCTATGAATTCACTTTCCAGCCCTCGCAATCGTTCGATATAACGAAAAATCACTCTAGGAGGCTCGGAAACGCGATATTCACCTTTTCCACACGTTCTGCATCGAAATAAACTAAGGATTCACTTCCCAGCCCTCGCAATCGTTCGATATAACGATAAATTACTCTAGGAGGCTCGGAAACGCGATATTCACCTTTTCCACACGTTCTGCATCGAAATAAGCTAAGGATTCACTTCCCAGCCCTCGCAATCGTTCGATATAACGAAAAATCACTCTAGGAGGCTCGGAAACGCGATATTCACCTTTTCCACACGTACTGCATCGAAAGAAGCTAAGGATTCACTTTCCAGCCCTCGCAATCGTTCGATATAACGAAAAATCACTCTAGGAGGCTCGGAAACGCGATATTCACCTTTTCCACACGTTCTGCATCGAAATAAGCTAAGGATTCACTTCCCAGCCCTCGCAATCGTTCGATATAACGATAAATCACTCTAGGAGGCTCGGAAACGCGATATTCACCTTTTCCACACGTTCTGCATCGAAAGAAGCTAAGGATTCACTTTCCAGCCCTCGCAATCCTTCGATGTAACGATAAATCACTCTAGGAGGCTCGGAAACGCGATATTCCCTTTTCCACACGTTCTGCATCGAAATAAGCTAAGGATTCACTTCCCAGCCCTCGCAATCGTTCGATATAACGAAAAATCACTCTAGGAGGCTCGGAAACGCGATATTCACCTTTTCCACACGTTCTGCATCGAAATAAGCGAAGGATTCACTTCCCAGTCCTCGCAATCGTTCGACGTAACGATAAATCGCTTTAGGAGGCTCGGAAACGCGATATTCACCTTTTCCACACGTTCTGCATCGAAATAAGCCATGGATTCACTTCCCAGCCCTCGCAATCGTTCGATATAACGATAAATCACTCTAGGAGGCTCGGAAACGCGATATTCACCTTTTCCACACGCTCTGCATCGAAAGAAGCTAAGGATTCACTTCCCAGCCCTCGCAATCGTTCGATAAACGATAAATCACTCTAGGAGGCTCGGAAAGGATAGATTCGCCTTTTCCACACGTTCTGCATCGAAAGAAGCTAAGGATTCACTTCCCAGCCCTCGCAATCGTTCGATATAACGATAAATCACTCTAGGAGGCTCGGAAACGCGATATTCACCTTTTCCACACGTTCTGCATCGAATGAAGTTAAGGATTCACTTTCCAGCCCTCGCAATCGTTCGATATAACGAAAAATCACTCTAGGAGGCTCGGAAACGCGATATTCACCTTTTCCACACGTTCTGGATCGAAATAAGATAAGGATTCACTTCCCAGCCCTCGCAATCGTTCGATATAACGATAAATCACTCTAGGAGGCTCGGAAACGCGATATTCACCTTTTCCACACGCTCTGCATCGAAAGAAGCTAAGGATTCACTTCCCAGACCTCGCAATCGTTCGATATAACGATAAATCACTCTAGGAGGCTCGGAAAGGATATATTCACCTTTTCCACACGTTCTGCATCGAAAGAAGCTAAGGATTCACTTTCCAGCCCTCGCAATCCTTCGATGTAACGATAAATCACTCTAGGAGGCTCGGAAACGCGATATTCACCTTTTCCACACGTTCTGCATCGAAATAAGATAAGGATTCACTTCACAGCCCTCGCAATCGTTCGATATAACGAAAAATCACTCTAGGAGGCTCGGAAACGCGATATTCACCTTTTCCACACGTTCTGCATCGAAAGAAGCTAAGGATTCACTTCCTAGCCCTCGCAATCGTTCGATATAACGATAAATCACTCTAGGAGGCTCGGAAACGCGATATTCACCTTTTCCACACGTTCTGCATCGAAATAAGCTAAGGATTCACTTCCCAGCCCTCGCAATCGTTCGATATAACGATAAATCACTCTAGGAGGCTCGGAAACGTGATATTCACCTTTTCCACACGTACTGCACCGAAAGAAGCTATGAATTCACTTTCCAGCCCTCGCAATCGTTCGATATAACGAAAAATCACTCTAGGAGGCTCGGAAACGCGATATTCACCTTTTCCACACGTTCTGCATCGAAATAAACTAAGGATTCACTTCCCAGCCCTCGCAATCGTTCGATATAACGATAAATTACTCTAGGAGGCTCGGAAACGCGATATTC
Organism: Nomada lathburiana; assembly: GCA_963667235.1. Taxonomy (NCBI): domain Eukaryota; kingdom Metazoa; phylum Arthropoda; class Insecta; order Hymenoptera; family Apidae; genus Nomada; species Nomada lathburiana. Next base: position 311,628 of record OY763897.1, on the reverse strand, counting down.
ACCTTTTCCACACGTTCTGCATCGAAATAAGCTAAGGATTCACTTCCCAGCCCTCGCAATCGTTCGATATAACGAAAAATCACTCTAGGAGGCTCGGAAACGCGATATTCACCTTTTCCACACGTACTGCATCGAAAGAAGCAAAGGATTCACTTTCCAACCCTCGCAATCGTTCGATATAACGAAAAATCACTCTAGGAGGCTCGGAAACGCGATATTCACCTTTTCCACACGTTCTGCATCGAAATAAGCTAAGGATTCACTTCCCAGCCCTCGCAATCTTTCGACGTAACGATAAATCGCTTTAGGAGGCTCGGAAACGCGATATTCACCTTTTCCAATCGTTCTGTATCGATAGCAGGTAAGGATTCACTTCCCGGCCCTAGCAATCGTTCCGTGTATCGATAAATCACTCTAGGAGGCTCGGAAACGCGATATTCACCTTTTCCACACGTTCTGCATCGAATGAAGCTAAGGATTCACTTTCCAGCCCTCGCAATCCTTCGATGTAACGATAAATCACTCTAGGAGGCTCGGAAACGCGATATTCCCTTTTCCACACGTTCTGCATCGAAATAAGCTAAGGATTCACTTCCCAGCCCTCGCAATCGTTCGATATAACGAAAAATCACTCTAGGAGGCTCGGAAACGCGATATTCACCTTTTCCACACGTTCTGCATCGAAATAAGCTAAGGATTCACTTCCCAGTCCTCGCAATCGTTCGACGTAACGATAAATCGCTTTAGGAGGCTCGGAAACGCGATATTCACCTTTTCCACACGTTCTGCATCGAAATAAGCCATGGATTCACTTCCCAGCCCTCGCAATCGTTCGATATAACGATAAATCACTCTAGGAGGCTCGGAAACGCGATATTCACCTTTTCCACACGCTCTGCATCGAAAGAAGCTAAGGATTCACTTCCCAGCCCTCGCAATCGTTCGATAAACGATAAATCACTCTAGGAGGCTCGGAAAGGATAGATTCGCCTTTTCCACACGTTCTGCATCGAAAGAAGCTAAGGATTCACTTTCCAGCCCTCGCAATCGTTCGATATAACGAAAAATCACTCTAGGAGGCTCGGAAACGCTATATTCACCTTTTCCACACGTTCTGGATCGAAATAAGATAAGGATTCACTTCCCAGCCCTCGCAATCGTTCGATATAACGATAAATCACTCTAGGAGGCTCGGAAACGCGATATTCACCTTTTCCACACGCTCTGCATCGAAAGAAGCTAAGGATTCACTTCCCAGACCTCGCAATCGTTCGATATAACGATAAATCACTCTAGGAGGCTCGGAAACGCGATATTCACCTTTTCCACACGTACTGCATCGAAAGAAGCAAAGGATTCACTTTCCAGCCCTCGCAATCGTTCGATATAACGAAAAATCACTCTAGGAGGCTCGGAAACGCGATATTCACCTTTTCCACACGTTCTGCATCGAAATAAGCTAAGGATTCACTTCCCAGCCCTCGCAATCGTTCGATATAACGATAAATCACTCTAGGAGGCTCGGAAACGCGATATTCACCATTTCCACACGTTCTGCACCGAAAGAAGCTATGGATTCACTTCCCATTCCTCGCAATCGTTCGATATAACGATAAATCACTCTAGGAGGCTCGGAAACGCGATATTCACCTTTTCCACACGTTCTGCATCGAAAGAAGCTAAGGATTCACTTTCCAGCCCTCGCAATCCTTCGATGTAACGATAAATCACTCTAGGAGGCTCGGAAACGCGATATTCCCTTTTCCACACGTTCTGCATCGAAATAAGCTAAGGATTCACTTCCCAGCCCTCGCAATCGTTCGATATAACGAAAAATCACTCTAGGAGGCTCGGAAACGCGATATTCACCTTTTCCACACGTTCTGCATCGAAATAAGCTAAGGATTCACTTCCCAGTCCTCGCAATCGTTCGACGTAACGATAAATCGCTTTAGGAGGCTCGGAAACGCGATATTCACCTTTTCCACACGTTCTGCATCGAAATAAGCCATGGATTCACTTCCCAGCCCTCGCAATCGTTCGATATAACGATAAATCACTCTAGGAGGCTCGGAAACGCGATATTCACCTTTTCCACACGCTCTGCATCGAAAGAAGCTAAGGATTCACTTCCCAGCCCTCGCAATCGTTCGATAAACGATAAATCACTCTAGGAGGCTCGGAAAGGATAGATTCGCCTTTTCCACACGTTCTGCATCGAAAGAAGCTAAGGATTCACTTCCCAGCCCTCGCAATCGTTCGATATAACGATAAATCACTCTAGGAGGCTCGGAAACGCGATATTCACCTTTTCCACACGTTCTGCATCGAAATAAGCTAAGGATTCACTTCCCAGCCCTCGCAATCGTTCGATATAACGATAAATCACTCTAGGAGGCTCGGAAACGCGATATTCACCTTTTCCACACGCTCTGCATCGAAAGAAGCTAAGGATTCACTTCCCAGACCTCGCAATCGTTCGATATAACGATAAATCACTCTAGGAGGCTCGGAAAGGATATATTCACCTTTTCCACACGTTCTGCATCGAAAGAAGCTAAGGATTCACTTCCCAGCCCTCGCAATCGTTCGATATAACGATAAATCACTCTAGGAGGCTCGGAAACGCGATATTCACCATTTCCACACGTTCTGCATCGAAAGAAGCTAAGGATTCACTTCCCAGCCCTCGCAATCGTTCGATATAACGATAAATCACTCTAGGAGGCTCGGAAACGTGATATTCACCTTTTCCACACGTACTGCACCGAAAGAAGCTATGAATTCACTTCCCAGCCCTCGCAATCGTTCGATATAACGATAAATCACTCTAGGAGGCTCGGAAACGCGATATTCACCTTTTCCACACGTTCTGCACCGAAAGAAGCTATGAATTCACTTTCCAGCCCTCGCAATCGTTCGATATAACGATAAATCACTCTAGGAGGCTCGGAAACGCGATATTCACCTTTTCCACACGTTCTGCATCGAAATAAGCTAAGGATTCACTTCCCAGCCCTCGCAATCGTTCGATATAACGATAAATCACTCTAGGAGGCTCGGAAACGTGATATTCACCTTTTCCACACGTACTGCACCGAAAGAAGCTATGAATTCACTTTCCAGCCCTCGCAATCGTTCGATATAACGAAAAATCACTCTAGGAGGCTCGGAAACGCGATATTCACCTTTTCCACACGTTCTGCATCGAAATAAACTAAGGATTCACTTCCCAGCCCTCGCAATCGTTCGATATAACGATAAATTACTCTAGGAGGCTCGGAAACGCGATATTCACCTTTTCCACACGTTCTGCATCGAAATAAGCTAAGGATTCACTTCCCAGCCCTCGCAATCGTTCGATATAACGAAAAATCACTCTAGGAGGCTCGGAAACGCGATATTCACCTTTTCCACACGTACTGCATCGAAAGAAGCTAAGGATTCACTTTCCAGCCCTCGCAATCGTTCGATATAACGAAAAATCACTCTAGGAGGCTCGGAAACGCGATATTCACCTTTTCCACACGTTCTGCATCGAAATAAGCTAAGGATTCACTTCCCAGCCCTCGCAATCGTTCGATATAACGATAAATCACTCTAGGAGGCTCGGAAACGCGATATTCACCTTTTCCACACGTTCTGCATCGAAAGAAGCTAAGGATTCACTTTCCAGCCCTCGCAATCCTTCGATGTAACGATAAATCACTCTAGGAGGCTCGGAAACGCGATATTCCCTTTTCCACACGTTCTGCATCGAAATAAGCTAAGGATTCACTTCCCAGCCCTCGCAATCGTTCGATATAACGAAAAATCACTCTAGGAGGCTCGGAAACGCGATATTCACCTTTTCCACACGTTCTGCATCGAAATAAGCGAAGGATTCACTTCCCAGTCCTCGCAATCGTTCGACGTAACGATAAATCGCTTTAGGAGGCTCGGAAACGCGATATTCACCTTTTCCACACGTTCTGCATCGAAATAAGCCATGGATTCACTTCCCAGCCCTCGCAATCGTTCGATATAACGATAAATCACTCTAGGAGGCTCGGAAACGCGATATTCACCTTTTCCACACGCTCTGCATCGAAAGAAGCTAAGGATTCACTTCCCAGCCCTCGCAATCGTTCGATAAACGATAAATCACTCTAGGAGGCTCGGAAAGGATAGATTCGCCTTTTCCACACGTTCTGCATCGAAAGAAGCTAAGGATTCACTTCCCAGCCCTCGCAATCGTTCGATATAACGATAAATCACTCTAGGAGGCTCGGAAACGCGATATTCACCTTTTCCACACGTTCTGCATCGAATGAAGTTAAGGATTCACTTTCCAGCCCTCGCAATCGTTCGATATAACGAAAAATCACTCTAGGAGGCTCGGAAACGCGATATTCACCTTTTCCACACGTTCTGGATCGAAATAAGATAAGGATTCACTTCCCAGCCCTCGCAATCGTTCGATATAACGATAAATCACTCTAGGAGGCTCGGAAACGCGATATTCACCTTTTCCACACGCTCTGCATCGAAAGAAGCTAAGGATTCACTTCCCAGACCTCGCAATCGTTCGATATAACGATAAATCACTCTAGGAGGCTCGGAAAGGATATATTCACCTTTTCCACACGTTCTGCATCGAAAGAAGCTAAGGATTCACTTTCCAGCCCTCGCAATCCTTCGATGTAACGATAAATCACTCTAGGAGGCTCGGAAACGCGATATTCACCTTTTCCACACGTTCTGCATCGAAATAAGATAAGGATTCACTTCACAGCCCTCGCAATCGTTCGATATAACGAAAAATCACTCTAGGAGGCTCGGAAACGCGATATTCACCTTTTCCACACGTTCTGCATCGAAAGAAGCTAAGGATTCACTTCCTAGCCCTCGCAATCGTTCGATATAACGATAAATCACTCTAGGAGGCTCGGAAACGCGATATTCACCTTTTCCACACGTTCTGCATCGAAATAAGCTAAGGATTCACTTCCCAGCCCTCGCAATCGTTCGATATAACGATAAATCACTCTAGGAGGCTCGGAAACGTGATATTCACCTTTTCCACACGTACTGCACCGAAAGAAGCTATGAATTCACTTTCCAGCCCTCGCAATCGTTCGATATAACGAAAAATCACTCTAGGAGGCTCGGAAACGCGATATTCACCTTTTCCACACGTTCTGCATCGAAATAAACTAAGGATTCACTTCCCAGCCCTCGCAATCGTTCGATATAACGATAAATTACTCTAGGAGGCTCGGAAACGCGATATTCACCTTTTCCACACGTTCTGCATCGAAATAAGCTAAGGATTCACTTCCCAGCCCTCGCAATCGTTCGATATAACGAAAAATCACTCTAGGAGGCTCGGAAACGCGATATTCACCTTTTCCACACGTACTGCATCGAAAGAAGCAAAGGATTCACTTTCCAACCCTCGCAATCGTTCGATATAACGAAAAATCACTCTAGGAGGCTCGGAAACGCGATATTCACCTTTTCCACACGTTCTGCATCGAAATAAGCTAAGGATTCACTTCCCAGCCCTCGCAATCTTTCGACGTAACGATAAATCGCTTTAGGAGGCTCGGAAACGCGATATTCACCTTTTCCAATCGTTCTGTATCGATAGCAGGTAAGGATTCACTTCCCGGCCCTAGCAATCGTTCCGTGTATCGATAAATCACTCTAGGAGGCTCGGAAACGCGATATTCACCTTTTCCACACGTTCTGCATCGAATGAAGCTAAGGATTCACTTTCCAGCCCTCGCAATCCTTCGATGTAACGATAAATCACTCTAGGAGGCTCGGAAACGCGATATTCCCTTTTCCACACGTTCTGCATCGAAATAAGCTAAGGATTCACTTCCCAGCCCTCGCAATCGTTCGATATAACGAAAAATCACTCTAGGAGGCTCGGAAACGCGATATTCACCTTTTCCACACGTTCTGCATCGAAATAAGCTAAGGATTCACTTCCCAGTCCTCGCAATCGTTCGACGTAACGATAAATCGCTTTAGGAGGCTCGGAAACGCGATATTCACCTTTTCCACACGTTCTGCATCGAAATAAGCCATGGATTCACTTCCCAGCCCTCGCAATCGTTCGATATAACGATAAATCACTCTAGGAGGCTCGGAAACGCGATATTCACCTTTTCCACACGCTCTGCATCGAAAGAAGCTAAGGATTCACTTCCCAGCCCTCGCAATCGTTCGATAAACGATAAATCACTCTAGGAGGCTCGGAAAGGATAGATTCGCCTTTTCCACACGTTCTGCATCGAAAGAAGCTAAGGATTCACTTTCCAGCCCTCGCAATCGTTCGATATAACGAAAAATCACTCTAGGAGGCTCGGAAACGCTATATTCACCTTTTCCACACGTTCTGGATCGAAATAAGATAAGGATTCACTTCCCAGCCCTCGCAATCGTTCGATATAACGATAAATCACTCTAGGAGGCTCGGAAACGCGATATTCACCTTTTCCACACGCTCTGCATCGAAAGAAGCTAAGGATTCACTTCCCAGACCTCGCAATCGTTCGATATAACGATAAATCACTCTAGGAGGCTCGGAAACGCGATATTCACCTTTTCCACACGTACTGCATCGAAAGAAGCAAAGGATTCACTTTCCAGCCCTCGCAATCGTTCGATATAACGAAAAATCACTCTAGGAGGCTCGGAAACGCGATATTCACCTTTTCCACACGTTCTGCATCGAAATAAGCTAAGGATTCACTTCCCAGCCCTCGCAATCGTTCGATATAACGATAAATCACTCTAGGAGGCTCGGAAACGCGATATTCACCATTTCCACACGTTCTGCACCGAAAGAAGCTATGGATTCACTTCCCATTCCTCGCAATCGTTCGATATAACGATAAATCACTCTAGGAGGCTCGGAAACGCGATATTCACCTTTTCCACACGTTCTGCATCGAAAGAAGCTAAGGATTCACTTTCCAGCCCTCGCAATCCTTCGATGTAACGATAAATCACTCTAGGAGGCTCGGAAACGCGATATTCCCTTTTCCACACGTTCTGCATCGAAATAAGCTAAGGATTCACTTCCCAGCCCTCGCAATCGTTCGATATAACGAAAAATCACTCTAGGAGGCTCGGAAACGCGATATTCACCTTTTCCACACGTTCTGCATCGAAATAAGCTAAGGATTCACTTCCCAGTCCTCGCAATCGTTCGACGTAACGATAAATCGCTTTAGGAGGCTCGGAAACGCGATATTCACCTTTTCCACACGTTCTGCATCGAAATAAGCCATGGATTCACTTCCCAGCCCTCGCAATCGTTCGATATAACGATAAATCACTCTAGGAGGCTCGGAAACGCGATATTCACCTTTTCCACACGCTCTGCATCGAAAGAAGCTAAGGATTCACTTCCCAGCCCTCGCAATCGTTCGATAAACGATAAATCACTCTAGGAGGCTCGGAAAGGATAGATTCGCCTTTTCCACACGTTCTGCATCGAAAGAAGCTAAGGATTCACTTCCCAGCCCTCGCAATCGTTCGATATAACGATAAATCACTCTAGGAGGCTCGGAAACGCGATATTCACCTTTTCCACACGTTCTGCATCGAAATAAGCTAAGGATTCACTTCCCAGCCCTCGCAATCGTTCGATATAACGATAAATCACTCTAGGAGGCTCGGAAACGCGATATTCACCTTTTCCACACGCTCTGCATCGAAAGAAGCTAAGGATTCACTTCCCAGACCTCGCAATCGTTCGATATAACGATAAATCACTCTAGGAGGCTCGGAAAGGATATATTCACCTTTTCCACACGTTCTGCATCGAAAGAAGCTAAGGATTCACTTTCCAGCCCTCGCAATCCTTCGATGTAACGATAAATCACTCTAGGAGGCTCGGAAACGCGATATTCCCTTTTCCACACGTTCTGCATCGAAATAAGCTAAGGATTCACTTCCCAGCCCTCGCAATCGTTCGATATAACGATAAATCACTCTAGGAGGCTCGGAAACGCGATATTCACCTTTTCCACACGTTCTGCATCGAAATAAGCTAAGGATTCACTTCCCAGCCCTCGCAATCGTTCGATGTAACGATAAATCACTCTAGGAGGCACGGAAACGCGATATTCACCTTTTCCACACGTTCTGCACCGAAGGAAGCTATGGATTCACTTCCCATCCCTCGCAATCGTTCGATATAACGATAAATCACTCTAGGAGGCTCGGAAACGCGATATTCACCTTTTCCACACGTTCTGCATCGAAATAAGCTAAGGATTCACTTCCCAGCCCTCGCAATCGTTCGACGTAACGATAAATCGCTTTAGGAGGCTCGGAAACGCGATATTCACCATTTCCAATCGTTCTGTATCGATAGCAGGTAAGGATTCACTTCCCGGCCCTCGCAATCGTTCCGTGTATCGATAAATCACTCTAGGAGGCTCGGAAACGCGATATTCACCTTTTCCACACGTTCTGCATCGAATGAAGTTAAGGATTCACTTTCCAGCCCTCGCAATCGTTCGATATAACGAAAAATCACTCTAGGAGGCTCGGAAACGCGATATTCACCTTTTCCACACGTTCTGGATCGAAATAAGATAAGGATTCACTTCCCAGCACTCGCAATCGTTCGATATAACGATAAATCACTCTAGGAGGCTCGGAAACGCGATATTCACCTTTTCCACACGCTCTGCATCGAAAGAAGCTAAGGATTCACTTCCCAGACCTCGCAATCGTTCGATATAACGATAAATCACTCTAGGAGGCTCGGAAAGGATATATTCACCTTTTCCACACGTTCTGCATCGAAAGAAGCTAAGGATTCACTTTCCAGCCCTCGCAATCCTTCGATGTAACGATAAATCACTCTAGGAGGCTCGGAAACGCGATATTCCCTTTTCCACACGTTCTGCATCGAAATAAGCTAAGGATTCACTTCCCAGCCCTCGCAATCGTTCGATATAACGATAAATCACTCTAGGAGGCTCGGAAACGCGATATTCACCTTTTCCACACGCTCTGCATCGAAAGAAGCTAAGGATTCACTTCCCAGACCTCGCAATAGTTCGATATAACGATAAATCACTCTAGGAGGCTCGGAAACGCGATATTCACCTTTTCCACACGTTCTGCATCGAAATATGCCAAGGATTCACTTCCCAGCCCTCGCAATCGTTCGATATAACGATAAATCACTCTAGGAGGCTCGGAAACGCGATATTCACCTTTTCCACACGTTCTGCACCGAAGGAAGCTATGGATTCTCTTCCCATCCCTCGCAATCGTTCGATATAACGATAAATCACTCTAGGAGGTTCGGAAACGCGATATTCACCTTTTCCACACGTTCTGCATCGAAATAAGCTAAGGATTCACTTCCCAGCCCTCGCAATCGTTCGACGTAACGATAAATCGCTTTAGGAGGCTCGGAAACGCGATATTCACCTTTTCCAATCGTTCTGTATCGATAGCAGGTAAGGATTCACTTCCCGGCCCTCGCAATCGTTCCGTGTATCGATAAATCACTCTAGGAGGCTCGGAATCGCGATAATCATCCTTTCCATTCGTTCGGTATCGACAGAAGGTAGCGATACACTTCCCAGCCGTCCAAATCGTTCGGTGGATCGATAAATCACTCTAGGAGGCTCGGAATCGCGATGTTGACCCTTTCCAATCGTTCTGTGTCGATAGTAGGTAAGGATTCACTTCCCGGCCCTCTCAATCGTTCGGTGTACCGATAAATAAATCTAGGAGGTTCGGAATCGCGATATTCACGCTTTCCTATCGTTCTATATCGACAGAAGGTAAGGATACACTTCCCAGCCGTCGCAATCGATCGGTGTATCGATAAATCAATCTAGGAGACTCGGAATCGCGATATTCACCCTTTCCAATCGTTCTGTATCGACAGAAGCTAATCATTGACTCCCCAACCCTCGCAATCGTACGTTCTATCGATAAATCACTCTAGGAGGCTCGGAATCGCGGTATTCACCCTTTCCAATCGTTCTGTATCGATAGCAGGTAAGGATTCACTTCCCGGCCCTCGCAATCGTTCCGTGTATCGATAAATCACTCTAGGAGGCTCGGAATCGCGATAATCATCCTTTCCATTCGTTCGGTATCGACAGAAGGTAGCGATACACTTCCCAGCCGTCCAAATCGTTCGGTGGATCGATAAATCACTCTAGGAGGCTCGGAATCGCGATGTTGACCCTTTCCAATCGTTCTGTGTCGATAGCAGGTAAGGATTCACTTCCCGGCCCTCTCAATCGTTCGGTGTACCGATAAATAAATCTAGGAGGTTCGGAATCGCGATATACACGCTTTCCTATCGTTCTATATCGACAGAAGCTAATCATTGACTCCCCAACCCTCGCAATCGTACGTTCTATCGATAAATCACTCTAGGAGGCTCGAAATCGCGATATTCACCCTTTCCAGTCGTTCTGTGTCGATAGCAGGTAAGGATTCACTTCCCGGCCCTCGCAATCGTTCGGTGTATCGCTAAATCAATCTAGGAGGTTCGGAATCGCGACATTCACGCTTTCCTATCGTTCTGTATCGACAGATGGTAAGGATACACTTCTCAGCCGTCGCAATCGTTCGGTGGATCGATAAATGACTCTAGGAGGCTCGGAATCGCGATATTCACTCTTTTAATCGTTCGGTATCGACAGACGGTAAGGATTGACTTCCCAGCCCTCGCAATCGTTCGGTGTATATATATATCACTCAAGGAAGTTCGAAATCGGGATATTCACCCTTTCCAATCGTTCTGTGTCGATAGCAGGGAAGGATTCACTTCTCGGCCCTCGCAATCGTTCGGTGTATCGATGAATCAATCTAGGTGGCTCGGAATCGCGATATTCACCCTTTCCAATCGTTCTGTGTCGATAGCAGGTGAGGATTCACTTCCCGGCCCTCTCAATCGTTCGGTGTATCGATAAATCAATCCAGGAGGTTCGGAAACGCGATATTCACCTTTTCCACACGTTCTGCATCGAAATAAGCTAAGGATTCACTTCCCAGCCCTCGCAATCGTTCGATATAACGATAAATCACTCTAGGAGGCACGGAAACGCGATATTCACCTTTTCCACACGCTCTGCATCCAAAGAAGCTAAGGATTCACTTCCCAGCCCTCGCAATCGTTCGATATAACGATAAATCACTCTAGGAGGCTCGGAAAGGCTATATTCACCTTTTCCACACGTTCTGCATCGAAAGAAGCTAAGGATTCACTTCCCAGCCCTCGCAATCGTTCGATATAACGAAAAATCACTCTAGGAGGCTCGGAAACGCGATATTCACCTTTTCCACACGTTCTGCATCGAAATAAGCTAAGGATTCACTTCCCAGCCCTCGCAATCGTTCGATATAACGATAAATCACTCTAGGAGGCTCGGAAACGCGATATTCACCTTTTCCACACGTTCTGCACCGAAGGAAGCTATGGATTCACTTCCCATCCCTCGCAATCGTTCGATATAACGATAAATCACTCTAGGAGGCTCGGAAACGCGATATTCCCTTTTCCACACGTTCTGCATCGAAATAAGCTAAGGATTCACTTCCCAGCCCTCGCAATCGTTCGATATTACGAAACATCACTCTAGGAGGCTCGGAAACGCGATATTCACCTTTTCCACACGTTCTGCATCGAAATAAGCTAAGGATTCACTTCCCAGCCCTCTCAATCGTTCGACATAACGATAAATCGCTTTAGGAGGCTCGGAAACGCGATATTCACCTTTTCCACACGTTATGCATCGAAATAAGCTAAGGATTCACTTTCCAGCCCTCGCAATCCTTCGATGTAACGATAAATCACTCTAGGAGGCTCGGAAACGCGATATTCCCTTTTCCACTCGTTCTGCATCGAAATAAGCTTAGCATTCACTTCCCAGCCCTCGCAATCGTTCGATATAACGAAAAATCACTCTAGGAGGCTCGGAAACGCGATATTCACCTTTTCCACACGTTCTGCATCGAAATAAGCTAAGGATTCACTTCCCAGCCCTCGCAATCGTTCGATATAACGATAAATCACTCTAGGAGGCTCGGAAACGCGATATTCACCTTTTCCACACGTTCTGCATCGAAAGAAGTTAAGGATTCACTTTCCAGCCCTCGCAATCGTTCGATATAACGAAAAATCACTCTAGGAGGCTCGGAAACGCGATATTCACCTTTTCCACACGTTCTGCATCGAAATAAGATAAGGATTCACTTCACAGCCCTCGCAATCGTTCGATATAACGAAAAATCACTCTAGGAGGCTCGGAAACGCGATATTCACCTTTTCCACACGTTCTGCATCGAAAGAAGCTAAGGATTCACTTCCCAGCCCTCGCAATCGTTCGATATAACGATAAATCACTCTAGGAGGCTCGGAAACGCGATATTCACCTTTTCCACACGTTCTGCATCGAAATAAGCTAAGGATTCACTTCCCAGCCCTCGCAATCGTTCGATATAACGATAAATCACTCTAGGAGGCTCGGAAACGTGATATTCACCTTTTCCACACGTACTGCACCGAAAGAAGCTATGAATTCACTTTCCAGCCCTTACAATCGTTCGATATAACGAAAAATCACTCTAGGAGGCTCGGAAACGCGATATTCACCTTTTCCACACGTTCTGCATCGAAATAAACTAAGGATTCACTTCCCAGCCCTCGCAATCGTTCGATATAACGATAAATTACTCTAGGAGGCTCGGAAACGCGATATTCACCTTTTCCACACGTTCTGCATCGAAATAAGCTAAGGATTCACTTCCCAGCCCTCGCAATCGTTCGATATAACGAAAAATCACTCTAGGAGGCTCGGAAACGCGATATTCACCTTTTCCACACGTACTGCATCGAAAGAAGCTAAGGATTCACTTTCCAGCCCTCGCAATCCTTCGATGTAACGATAAATCACTCTAGGAGGCTCGGAAACGCGATATTCCCTTTTCCACACGTTCTGCATCGAAATAAGCTAAGGATTCACTTCCCAGCCCTCGCAATCGTTCGATATAACGAAAAATCACTCTAGGAGGCTCGGAAACGCGATATTCACCTTTTCCACACGTTCTGCATCGAAATAAGCTAAGGATTCACTTCCCAGCCCTCGCAATCGTTCGACGTAACGATAAATCGCTTTAGGAGGCTCGGAAACGCGATATTCACCTTTTCCACACGTTCTGCATCGAAATAAGCCATGGATTCATTTCCCAGCCCTCGCAATCGTTCGATATAACGATAAATCACTCTAGGAGGCTCGGAAACGCGATATTCACCTTTTCCACACGTTCTGCATCGAAATAAGCTAAGGATTCACTTCCCAGCCCTCGCAATCGTTCGATGTAACGATAAATCACTCTAGGAGGCACGGAAACGCGATATTCACCTTTTCCACACGTTCTGCACCGAAGGAAGCTATGGATTCACTTCCCATCCCTCGCAATCGTTCGATATAACGATAAATCACTCTAGGAGGCTCGGAAACGCGATATTCACCTTTTCCACACGTTCTGCATCGAAATAAGCTAAGGATTCACTTCCCAGCCCTCGCAATCGTTCGACGTAACGATAAATCGCTTTAGGAGGCTCGGAAACGCGATATTCACCTTTTCCAATCGTTCTGTATCGATAGCAGGTAAGGATTCACTTCCCGGCCCTCGCAATCGTTCCGTGTATCGATAAATCACTCTAGGAGGCTCGGAAACGCGATATTCACCTTTTCCACACGTTCTGCATCGAATGAAGTTAAGGATTCACTTTCCAGCCCTCGCAATCGTTCGATATAACGAAAAATCACTCTAGGAGGCTCGGAAACGCGATATTCACCTTTTCCACACGTTCTGGATCGAAATAAGATAAGGATTCACTTCCCAGACCTCGCAATCGTTCGATATAACGATAAATCACTCTAGGAGGCTCGGAAAGGATATATTCACCTTTTCCACACGTTCTGCATCGAAAGAAGCTAAGGATTCACTTTCCAGCCCTCGCAATCCTTCGATGTAACGATAAATCACTCTAGGAGGCTCGGAAACGCGATATTCCCTTTTCCACACGTTCTGCATCGAAATAAGCTAAGGATTCACTTCCCAGCCCTCGCAATCGTTCGATATAACGATAAATCACTCTAGGAGGCTCGGAAACGCGATATTCACCTTTTCCACACGTTCTGCATCGAAATAAGCTAAGGATTCACTTCCCAGCCCTCGCAATCGTTCGACGTAACGATAAATCGCTTTAGGAGGCTCGGAAACGCGATATTCACCTTTTCCAATCGTTCTGTATCGATAGCAGGTAAGGATTCACTTCCCGGCCCTCGCAATCGTTCCGTGTATCGATAAATCACTCTAGGAGGCTCGGAAACGCGATATTCACCTTTTCCACACGTTCTGCATCGAATGAAGTTAAGGATTCACTTTCCAGCCCTCGCAATCGTTCGATATAACGAAAAATCACTCTAGGAGGCTCGGAAACGCGATATTCACCTTTTCCACACGTTCTGGATCGAAATAAGATAAGGATTCACTTCCCAGCACTCGCAATCGTTCGATATAACGATAAATCACTCTAGGAGGCTCGGAAACGCGATATTCACCTTTTCCACACGCTCTGCATCGAAAGAAGCTAAGGATTCACTTCCCAGACCTCGCAATCGTTCGATATAACGATAAATCACTCTAGGAGGCTCGGAAAGGATATATTCACCTTTTCCACACGTTCTGCATCGAAAGAAGCTAAGGATTCACTTTCCAGCCCTCGCAATCCTTCGATGTAACGATAAATCACTCTAGGAGGCTCGGAAACGCGATATTCCCTTTTCCACACGTTCTGCATCGAAATAAGCTAAGGATTCACTTCCCAGCCCTCGCAATCGTTCGATATAACGATAAATCACTCTAGGAGGCTCGGAAACGCGATATTCACCTTTTCCACACGCTCTGCATCGAAAGAAGCTAAGGATTCACTTCCCAGACCTCGCAATAGTTCGATATAACGATAAATCACTCTAGGAGGCTCGGAAACGCGATATTCACCTTTTCCACACGTTCTGCACCGAAAGAAGCTATGAATTCACTTTCCAGCCCTCGCAATCGTTCGATATAACGAAAAATCACTCTAGGAGGCTCGGAAACGCGATATTCACCTTTTCCACACGTTCTGCATCGAAATAAGCTAAGGATTCACTTCCCAGCCCTCGCAATCGTTCGATATAACGATAAATCACTCTAGGAGGCTCGGAAACGCGATATTCACCATTTCCACACGTTCTGCACCGAAAGAAGCTATGGATTCACTTCCCATTCCTCGCAATCGTTCGATATAACGATAAATCACTCTAGGAGGCTCGGAAACGCGATATTCACCTTTTCCACACGTTCTGCATCGAAAGAAGCTAAGGATTCACTTTCCAGCCCTCGCAATCCTTCGATGTAACGATAAATCACTCTAGGAGGCTCGGAAACGCGATATTCCCTTTTCCACACGTTCTGCATCGAAATAAGCTAAGGATTCACTTCCCAGCCCTCGCAATCGTTCGATATAACGAAAAATCACTCTAGGAGGCTCGGAAACGCGATATTCACCTTTTCCACACGTTCTGCATCGAAATAAGCTAAGGATTCACTTCCCAGGCCTCGCAATCGTTCGACGTAACGATAAATCGCTTTAGGAGGCTCGGAAACGCGATATTCACCTTTTCCACACGTTCTGCATCGAAATAAGCCATGGATTCACTTCCCAGCCCTCGCAATCGTTCGATATAACGATAAATCACTCTAGGAGGCTCGGAAACGCGATATTCACCTTTTCCACACGCTCTGCATCGAAAGAAGCTAAGGATTCACTTCCCAGCCCTCGCAATCGTTCGATATAACGAAAAATCACTCTAGGAGGCTCGGAAACGCGATATTCACCTTTTCCACACGTACTGCATCGAAAGAAGCTAAGGATTCACTTTCCAGCCCTCGCAATCGTTCGATATAACGAAAAATCACTCTAGGAGGCTCGGAAACGCGATATTCACCTTTTCCACACGTTCTGCATCGAAATAAGCTAAGGATTCACTTCCCAGCCCTCGCAATCGTTCGATATAACGATAAATCACTCTAGGAGGCTCGGAAACGCGATATTCACCTTTTCCACACGTTCTGCATCGAAAGAAGCTAAGGATTCACTTTCCAGCCCTCGCAATCCTTCGATGTAACGATAAATCACTCTAGGAGGCTCGGAAACGCGATATTCCCTTTTCCACACGTTCTGCATCGAAATAAGCTAAGGATTCACTTCCCAGCCCTCGCAATCGTTCGATATAACGAAAAATCACTCTAGGAGGCTCGGAAACGCGATATTCACCTTTTCCACACGTTCTGCATCGAAATAAGCGAAGGATTCACTTCCCAGTCCTCGCAATCGTTCGACGTAACGATAAATCGCTTTAGGAGGCTCGGAAACGCGATATTCACCTTTTCCACACGTTCTGCATCGAAATAAGCCATGGATTCACTTCCCAGCCCTCGCAATCGTTCGATATAACGATAAATCACTCTAGGAGGCTCGGAAACGCGATATTCACCTTTTCCACACGCTCTGCATCGAAAGAAGCTAAGGATTCACTTCCCAGCCCTCGCAATCGTTCGATAAACGATAAATCACTCTAGGAGGCTCGGAAAGGATAGATTCGCCTTTTCCACACGTTCTGCATCGAAAGAAGCTAAGGATTCACTTCCCAGCCCTCGCAATCGTTCGATATAACGATAAATCACTCTAGGAGGCTCGGAAACGCGATATTCACCTTTTCCACACGTTCTGCATCGAATGAAGTTAAGGATTCACTTTCCAGCCCTCGCAATCGTTCGATATAACGAAAAATCACTCTAGGAGGCTCGGAAACGCGATATTCACCTTTTCCACACGTTCTGGATCGAAATAAGATAAGGATTCACTTCCCAGCCCTCGCAATCGTTCGATATAACGATAAATCACTCTAGGAGGCTCGGAAACGCGATATTCACCTTTTCCACACGCTCTGCATCGAAAGAAGCTAAGGATTCACTTCCCAGACCTCGCAATCGTTCGATATAACGATAAATCACTCTAGGAGGCTCGGAAAGGATATATTCACCTTTTCCACACGTTCTGCATCGAAAGAAGCTAAGGATTCACTTTCCAGCCCTCGCAATCCTTCGATGTAACGATAAATCACTCTAGGAGGCTCGGAAACGCGATATTCACCTTTTCCACACGTTCTGCATCGAAATAAGATAAGGATTCACTTCACAGCCCTCGCAATCGTTCGATATAACGAAAAATCACTCTAGGAGGCTCGGAAACGCGATATTCACCTTTTCCACACGTTCTGCATCGAAAGAAGCTAAGGATTCACTTCCCAGCCCTCGCAATCGTTCGATATAACGATAAATCACTCTAGGAGGCTCGGAAACGCGATATTCACTTTTTCCACACGTTCTGCATCGAAATAAGCTAAGGATTCACTTCCCAGCCCTCGCAATCGTTCGATATAACGATAAATCACTCTAGGAGGCTCGGAAACGTGATATTCACCTTTTCCACACGTACTGCACCGAAAGAAGCTATGAATTCACTTTCCAGCCCTCGCAATCGTTCGATATAACGAAAAATCACTCTAGGAGGCTCGGAAACGCGATATTCACCTTTTCCACACGTTCTGCATCGAAATAAACTAAGGATTCACTTCCCAGCCCTCGCAATCGTTCGATATAACGATAAATTACTCTAGGAGGCTCGGAAACGCGATATTCACCTTTTCCACACGTTCTGCATCGAAATAAGCTAAGGATTCACTTCCCAGCCCTCGCAATCGTTCGATATAACGAAAAATCACTCTAGGAGGCTCGGAAACGCGATATTCACCTTTTCCACACGTACTGCATCGAAAGAAGCAAAGGATTCACTTTCCAACCCTCGCAATCGTTCGATATAACGAAAAATCACTCTAGGAGGCTCGGAAACGCGATATTCACCTTTTCCACACGTTCTGCATCGAAATAAGCTAAGGATTCACTTCCCAGCCCTCGCAATCGTTCGATATAACGATAAATCACTCTAGGAGGCTCGGAAACGCGATATTCACCTTTTCCACACGTTCTGCATCGAAATAAGCTAAGGATTCACTTCCCAGCCCTCGCAATCGTTCGATATAACGATAAATCACTCTAGGAGGCTCGGAATCGCGATATTCACCTTTTCCACACGTTCTGCATCGAAAGAAGCTAAGGATTCACTTTCCAGCCCTCGCAATCCTTCGATGTAACGATAAATCACTCTAGGAGGCTCGGAAACGCGATATTCCCTTTTCCACACGTTCTGCATCGAAATAAGCTAAGGATTCACTTCCCAGCCCTCGCAATCGTTCGATATAACGAAAAATCACTCTAGGAGGCTCGGAAACGCGATATTCACCTTTTCCACACGTTCTGCATCGAAATAAGCGAAGGATTCACTTCCCAGTCCTCGCAATCGTTCGACGTAACGATAAATCGCTTTAGGAGGCTCGGAAACGCGATATTCACCTTTTCCACACGTTCTGCATCGAAATAAGCCATGGATTCACTTCCCAGCCCTCGCAATCGTTCGATATAACGATAAATCACTCTAGGAGGCTCGGAAACGCGATATTCACCTTTTCCACACGCTCTGCATCGAAAGAAGCTAAGGATTCACTTCCCAGCCCTCGCAATCGTTCGATAAACGATAAATCACTCTAGGAGGCTCGGAAACGCGATATTCACCTTTTCCACACGTTCTGCATCGAATGAAGCTAAGGATTCACTTTCCAGCCCTCGCAATCCTTCGATGTAACGATAAATCACTCTAGGAGGCTCGGAAACGCGATATTCCCTTTTCCACACGTTCTGCATCGAAATAAGCTAAGGATTCACTTCCCAGCCCTCGCAATCGTTCGATATAACGAAAAATCACTCTAGGAGGCTCGGAAACGCGATATTCACCTTTTCCACACGTTCTGCATCGAAATAAGCTAAGGATTCACTTCCCAGTCCTCGCAATCGTTCGACGTAACGATAAATCGCTTTAGGAGGCTCGGAAACGCGATATTCACCTTTTCCACACGTTCTGCATCGAAATAAGCCATGGATTCACTTCCCAGCCCTCGCAATCGTTCGATATAACGATAAATCACTCTAGGAGGCTCGGAAACGCGATATTCACCTTTTCCACACGCTCTGCATCGAAAGAAGCTAAGGATTCACTTCCCAGCCCTCGCAATCGTTCGATAAACGATAAATCACTCTAGGAGGCTCGGAAAGGATAGATTCGCCTTTTCCACACGTTCTGCATCGAAAGAAGCTAAGGATTCACTTTCCAGCCCTCGCAATCGTTCGATATAACGAAAAATCACTCTAGGAGGCTCGGAAACGCTATATTCACCTTTTCCACACGTTCTGGATCGAAATAAGATAAGGATTCACTTCCCAGCCCTCGCAATCGTTCGATATAACGATAAATCACTCTAGGAGGCTCGGAAACGCGATATTCACCTTTTCCACACGCTCTGCATCGAAAGAAGCTAAGGATTCACTTCCCAGACCTCGCAATCGTTCGATATAACGATAAATCACTCTAGGAGGCTCGGAAACGCGATATTCACCTTTTCCACACGTACTGCATCGAAAGAAGCAAAGGATTCACTTTCCAGCCCTCGCAATCGTTCGATATAACGAAAAATCACTCTAGGAGGCTCGGAAACGCGATATTCACCTTTTCCACACGTTCTGCATCGAAATAAGCTAAGGATTCACTTCCCAGCCCTCGCAATCGTTCGATATAACGATAAATCACTCTAGGAGGCTCGGAAACGCGATATTCACCATTTCCACACGTTCTGCACCGAAAGAAGCTATGGATTCACTTCCCATTCCTCGCAATCGTTCGATATAACGATAAATCACTCTAGGAGGCTCGGAAACGCGATATTCACCTTTTCCACACGTTCTGCATCGAAAGAAGCTAAGGATTCACTTTCCAGCCCTCGCAATCCTTCGATGTAACGATAAATCACTCTAGGAGGCTCGGAAACGCGATATTCCCTTTTCCACACGTTCTGCATCGAAATAAGCTAAGGATTCACTTCCCAGCCCTCGCAATCGTTCGATATAACGAAAAATCACTCTAGGAGGCTCGGAAACGCGATATTCACCTTTTCCACACGTTCTGCATCGAAATAAGCTAAGGATTCACTTCCCAGTCCTCGCAATCGTTCGACGTAACGATAAATCGCTTTAGGAGGCTCGGAAACGCGATATTCACCTTTTCCACACGTTCTGCATCGAAATAAGCCATGGATTCACTTCCCAGCCCTCGCAATCGTTCGATATAACGATAAATCACTCTAGGAGGCTCGGAAACGCGATATTCACCTTTTCCACACGTTCTGCATCGAAATAAGCTAAGGATTCACTTCCCAGCCCTCGCAATCGTTCGATATAACGATAAATCACTCTAGGAGGCTCGGAAACGCGATATTCACCTTTTCCACACGCTCTGCATCGAAAGAAGCTAAGGATTCACTTCCCAGCCCTCGCAATCGTTCGATAAACGATAAATCACTCTAGGAGGCTCGGAAAGGATAGATTCGCCTTTTCCACACGTTCTGCATCGAAAGAAGCTAAGGATTCACTTCCCAGCCCTCGCAATCGTTCGATATAACGATAAATCACTCTAGGAGGCTCGGAAACGCGATATTCACCTTTTCCACACGTTCTGCATCGAAATAAGCTAAGGATTCACTTCCCAGCCCTCGCAATCGTTCGATATAACGATAAATCACTCTAGGAGGCTCGGAAACGCGATATTCACCTTTTCCACACGCTCTGCATCGAAAGAAGCTAAGGATTCACTTCCCAGACCTCGCAATCGTTCGATATAACGATAAATCACTCTAGGAGGCTCGGAAAGGATATATTCACCTTTTCCACACGTTCTGCATCGAAAGAAGCTAAGGATTCACTTTCCAGCCCTCGCAATCCTTCGATGTAACGATAAATCACTCTAGGAGGCTCGGAAACGCGATATTCCCTTTTCCACACGTTCTGCATCGAAATAAGCTAAGGATTCACTTCCCAGCCCTCGCAATCGTTCGATATAACGATAAATCACTCTAGGAGGCTCGGAAACGCGATATTCACCTTTTCCACACGTTCTGCATCGAAATAAGCTAAGGATTCACTTCCCAGCCCTCGCAATCGTTCGATGTAACGATAAATCACTCTAGGAGGCACGGAAACGCGATATTCACCTTTTCCACACGTTCTGCACCGAAGGAAGCTATGGATTCACTTCCCATCCCTCGCAATCGTTCGATATAACGATAAATCACTCTAGGAGGCTCGGAAACGCGATATTCACCTTTTCCAATCGTTCTGTATCGATAGCAGGTAAGGATTCACTTCCCGGCCCTCGCAATCGTTCCGTGTATCGATAAATCACTCTAGGAGGCTCGGAAACGCGATATTCACCTTTTCCACACGTTCTGCATCGAATGAAGTTAAGGATTCACTTTCCAGCCCTCGCAATCGTTCGATATAACGAAAAATCACTCTAGGAGGCTCGGAAACGCGATATTCACCTTTTCCACACGTTCTGGATCGAAATAAGATAAGGATTCACTTCCCAGCACTCGCAATCGTTCGATATAACGATAAATCACTCTAGGAGGCTCGGAAACGCGATATTCACCTTTTCCACACGCTCTGCATCGAAAGAAGCTAAGGATTCACTTCCCAGACCTCGCAATCGTTCGATATAACGATAAATCACTCTAGGAGGCTCGGAAAGGATATATTCACCTTTTCCACACGTTCTGCATCGAAAGAAGCTAAGGATTCACTTTCCAGCCCTCGCAATCCTTCGATGTAACGATAAATCACTCTAGGAGGCTCGGAAACGCGATATTCCCTTTTCCACACGTTCTGCATCGAAATAAGCTAAGGATTCACTTCCCAGCCCTCGCAATCGTTCGATATAACGATAAATCACTCTAGGAGGCTCGGAAACGCGATATTCACCTTTTCCACACGCTCTGCATCGAAAGAAGCTAAGGATTCACTTCCCAGACCTCGCAATAGTTCGATATAACGATAAATCACTCTAGGAGGCTCGGAAACGCGATATTCACCTTTTCCACACGTTCTGCATCGAAATATGCCAAGGATTCACTTCCCAGCCCTCGCAATCGTTCGATATAACGATAAATCACTCTAGGAGGCTCGGAAACGCGATATTCACCTTTTCCACACGTTCTGCACCGAAGGAAGCTATGGATTCTCTTCCCATCCCTCGCAATCGTTCGATATAACGATAAATCACTCTAGGAGGCTCGGAAACGCGATATTCACCTTTTCCACACGTTCTGCATCGAAATAAGCTAAGGATTCACTTCCCAGCCCTCGCAATCGTTCGACGTAACGATAAATCGCTTTAGGAGGCTCGGAAACGCGATATTCACCTTTTCCAATCGTTCTGTATCGATAGCAGGTAAGGATTCACTTCCCGGCCCTCGCAATCGTTCCGTGTATCGATAAATCACTCTAGGAGGCTCGGAATCGCGATAATCATCCTTTCCATTCGTTCGGTATCGACAGAAGGTAGCGATACACTTCCCAGCCGTCCAAATCGTTCGGTGGATCGATAAATCACTCTAGGAGGCTCGGAATCGCGATGTTGACCCTTTCCAATCGTTCTGTGTCGATAGTAGGTAAGGATTCACTTCCCGGCCCTCTCAATCGTTCGGTGTACCGATAAATAAATCTAGGAGGTTCGGAATCGCGATATTCACGCTTTCCTATCGTTCTATATCGACAGAAGGTAAGGATACACTTCCCAGCCGTCGCAATCGATCGGTGTATCGATAAATCAATCTAGGAGACTCGGAATCGCGATATTCACCCTTTCCAATCGTTCTGTATCGACAGAAGCTAATCATTGACTCCCCAACCCTCGCAATCGTACGTTCTATCGATAAATCACTCTAGGAGGCTCGGAATCGCGGTATTCACCCTTTCCAATCGTTCTGTATCGATAGCAGGTAAGGATTCACTTCCCGGCCCTCGCAATCGTTCCGTGTATCGATAAATCACTCTAGGAGGCTCGGAATCGCGATAATCATCCTTTCCATTCGTTCGGTATCGACAGAAGGTAGCGATACACTTCCCAGCCGTCCAAATCGTTCGGTGGATCGATAAATCACTCTAGGAGGCTCGGAATCGCGATGTTGACCCTTTCCAATCGTTCTGTGTCGATAGCAGGTAAGGATTCACTTCCCGGCCCTCTCAATCGTTCGGTGTACCGATAAATAAATCTTGGAGGTTCGGAATCGCGATATACACACGCTTTCCTATCGTTCTATATCGACAGAAGCTAATCATTGACTCCCCAACCCTCGCAATCGTACGTTCTATCGATAAATCACTCTAGGAGGCTCGGAATCGCCATATTCACCCTTTCCAGTCGTTCTGTGTCGATAGCAGGTAAGGATTCACTTCCCGGCCCTCGCAATCGTTCGGTGTATCGCTAAATCAATCTAGGAGGTTCGGAATCGCGACATTCACGCTTTCCTATCGTTCTGTATCGACAGATGGTAAGGATACACTTCTCAGCCGTCGCAATCGTTCGGTGGATCGATAAATGACTCTAGGAGGCTCGGAATCGCGATATTCACTCTTTTAATCGTTCGGTATCGACAGACGGTAAGGATTGACTTCCCAGCCCTCGCAATCGTTCGGTGTATATATATATCACTCAAGGAAGTTCGAAATCGGGATATTCACCCTTTCCAATCGTTCTGTGTCGATAGCAGGGAAGGATTCACTTCTCGGCCCTCGCAATCGTTCGGTGTATCGATGAATCAATCTAGGTGGCTCGGAATCGCGATATTCACCCTTTCCAATCGTTCTGTGTCGATAGCAGGTGAGGATTCACTTCCCGGCCCTCTCAATCGTTCGGTGTATCGATAAATCAATCCAGGAGGTTCGGAAACGCGATATTCACCTTTTCCACACGTTCTGCATCGAAATAAGCTAAGGATTCACTTCCCAGCCCTCGCAATCGTTCGATATAACGATAAATCACTCTAGGAGGCACGGAAACGCGATATTCACCTTTTCCACACGCTCTGCATCCAAAGAAGCTAAGGATTCACTTCCCAGCCCTCGCAATCGTTCGATATAACGATAAATCACTCTAGGAGGCTCGGAAAGGCTATATTCACCTTTTCCACACGTTCTGCATCGAAAGAAGCTAAGGATTCACTTCCCAGCCCTCGCAATCGTTCGATATAACGAAAAATCACTCTAGGAGGCTCGGAAACGCGATATTCACCTTTTCCACACGTTCTGCATCGAAATAAGCTAAGGATTCACTTCCCAGCCCTCGCAATCGTTCGATATAACGATAAATCACTCTAGGAGGCTCGGAAACGCGATATTCACCTTTTCCACACGTTCTGCACCGAAGGAAGCTATGGATTCACTTCCCATCCCTCGCAATCGTTCGATATAACGATAAATCACTCTAGGAGGCTCGGAAACGCGATATTCCCTTTTCCACACGTTCTGCATCGAAATAAGCTAAGGATTCACTTCCCAGCCCTCGCAATCGTTCGATATTACGAAACATCACTCTAGGAGGCTCGGAAACGCGATATTCACCTTTTCCACACGTTCTGCATCGAAATAAGCTAAGGATTCACTTCCCAGCCCTCTCAATCGTTCGACATAACGATAAATCGCTTTAGGAGGCTCGGAAACGCGATATTCACCTTTTCCACACGTTATGCATCGAAATAAGCTAAGGATTCACTTTCCAGCCCTCGCAATCCTTCGATGTAACGATAAATCACTCTAGGAGGCTCGGAAACGCGATATTCCCTTTTCCACTCGTTCTGCATCGAAATAAGCTTAGCATTCACTTCCCAGCCCTCGCAATCGTTCGATATAACGAAAAATCACTCTAGGAGGCTCGGAAACGCGATATTCACCTTTTCCACACGTTCTGCATCGAAATAAGCTAAGGATTCACTTCCCAGCCCTCGCAATCGTTCGATATAACGATAAATCACTCTAGGAGGCTCGGAAACGCGATATTCACCTTTTCCACACGTTCTGCATCGAAAGAAGTTAAGGATTCACTTTCCAGCCCTCGCAATCGTTCGATATAACGAAAAATCACTCTAGGAGGCTCGGAAACGCGATATTCACCTTTTCCACACGTTCTGCATCGAAATAAGATAAGGATTCACTTCCCAGCCCTCGCAATCGTTCGATATAACGATAAATCACTCTAGGAGGCTCGGAAAGGCTATATTCACCTTTTCCACACGTTCTGCATCGAAAGAAGCTAAGGATTCACTTCCCAGCCCTCGCAATCGTTCGATATAACGAAAAATCACTCTAGGAGGCTCGGAAACGCGATATTCACCTTTTCCACACGTTCTGCATCGAAATAAGCTAAGGATTCACTTCCCAGCCCTCGCAATCGTTCGATATAACGATAAATCACTCTAGGAGGCTCGGAAACGCGATATTCACCTTTTCCACACGTTCTGCACCGAAGGAAGCTATGGATTCACTTCCCATCCCTCGCAATCGTTCGATATAACGATAAATCACTCTAGGAGGCTCGGAAACGCGATATTCCCTTTTCCACACGTTCTGCATCGAAATAAGCTAAGGATTCACTTCCCAGCCCTCGCAATCGTTCGATATTACGAAACATCACTCTAGGAGGCTCGGAAACGCGATATTCACCTTTTCCACACGTTCTGCATCGAAATAAGCTAAGGATTCACTTCCCAGCCCTCTCAATCGTTCGACATAACGATAAATCGCTTTAGGAGGCTCGGAAACGCGATATTCACCTTTTCCACACGTTATGCATCGAAATAAGCTAAGGATTCACTTTCCAGCCCTCGCAATCCTTCGATGTAACGATAAATCACTCTAGGAGGCTCGGAAACGCGATATTCCCTTTTCCACTCGTTCTGCATCGAAATAAGCTTAGCATTCACTTCCCAGCCCTCGCAATCGTTCGATATAACGAAAAATCACTCTAGGAGGCTCGGAAACGCGATATTCACCTTTTCCACACGTTCTGCATCGAAATAAGCTAAGGATTCACTTCCCAGCCCTCGCAATCGTTCGATATAACGATAAATCACTCTAGGAGGCTCGGAAACGCGATATTCACCTTTTCCACACGTTCTGCATCGAAAGAAGTTAAGGATTCACTTTCCAGCCCTCGCAATCGTTCGATATAACGAAAAATCACTCTAGGAGGCTCGGAAACGCGATATTCACCTTTTCCACACGTTCTGCATCGAAATAAGATAAGGATTCACTTCACAGCCCTCGCAATCGTTCGATATAACGAAAAATCACTCTAGGAGGCTCGGAAACGCGATATTCACCTTTTCCACACGTTCTGCATCGAAAGAAGCTAAGGATTCACTTCCCAGCCCTCGCAATCGTTCGATATAACGATAAATCACTCTAGGAGGCTCGGAAACGCGATATTCACCTTTTCCACACGTTCTGCATCGAAATAAGCTAAGGATTCACTTCCCAGCCCTCGCAATCGTTCGATATAACGATAAATCACTCTAGGAGGCTCGGAAACGTGATATTCACCTTTTCCACACGTACTGCACCGAAAGAAGCTATGAATTCACTTTCCAGCCCTTACAATCGTTCGATATAACGAAAAATCACTCTAGGAGGCTCGGAAACGCGATATTCACCTTTTCCACACGTTCTGCATCGAAATAAACTAAGGATTCACTTCCCAGCCCTCGCAATCGTTCGATATAACGATAAATTACTCTAGGAGGCTCGGAAACGCGATATTCACCTTTTCCACACGTTCTGCATCGAAATAAGCTAAGGATTCACTTCCCAGCCCTCGCAATCGTTCGATATAACGAAAAATCACTCTAGGAGGCTCGGAAACGCGATATTCACCTTTTCCACACGTACTGCATCGAAAGAAGCTAAGGATTCACTTTCCAGCCCTCGCAATCCTTCGATGTAACGATAAATCACTCTAGGAGGCTCGGAAACGCGATATTCCCTTTTCCACACGTTCTGCATCGAAATAAGCTAAGGATTCACTTCCCAGCCCTCGCAATCGTTCGATATAACGAAAAATCACTCTAGGAGGCTCGGAAACGCGATATTCACCTTTTCCACACGTTCTGCATCGAAATAAGCTAAGGATTCACTTCCCAGCCCTCGCAATCGTTCGACGTAACGATAAATCGCTTTAGGAGGCTCGGAAACGCGATATTCACCTTTTCCACACGTTCTGCATCGAAATAAGCCATGGATTCACTTCCCAGCCCTCGCAATCGTTCGATATAACGATAAATCACTCTAGGAGGCTCGGAAACGCGATATTCACCTTTTCCACACGTTCTGCATCGAAATAAGCTAAGGATTCACTTCCCAGCCCTCGCAATCGTTCGATGTAACGATAAATCACTCTAGGAGGCACGGAAACGCGATATTCACCTTTTCCACACGTTCTGCACCGAAGGAAGCTATGGATTCACTTCCCATCCCTCGCAATCGTTCGATATAACGATAAATCACTCTAGGAGGCTCGGAAACGCGATATTCACCTTTTCCACACGTTCTGCATCGAAATAAGCTAAGGATTCACTTCCCAGTCCTCGCAATCGTTCGACGTAACGATAAATCGCTTTAGGAGGCTCGGAAACGCGATATTCACCTTTTCCACACGTTCTGCATCGAAATAAGCCATGGATTCACTTCCCAGCCCTCGCAATCGTTCGATATAACGATAAATCGCTTTAGGAGGCTCGGAAACGCGATATTCACCTTTTCCAATCGTTCTGTATCGATAGCAGGTAAGGATTCACTTCCCGGCCCTCGCAATCGTTCCGTGTATCGATAAATCACTCTAGGAGGCTCGGAAACGCGATATTCACCTTTTCCACACGTTCTGCATCGAATGAATTTAAGGATTCACTTTCCAGCCCTCGCAATCGTTCGATATAACGAAAAATCACTCTAGGAGGCTCGGAAACGCGATATTCACCTTTTCCACACGTTCTGGATCGAAATAAGATAAGGATTCACTTCCCAGACCTCGCAATCGTTCGATATAACGATAAATCACTCTAGGAGGCTCGGAAAGGATATATTCACCTTTTCCACACGTTCTGCATCGAAAGAAGCTAAGGATTCACTTTCCAGCCCTCGCAATCCTTCGATGTAACGATAAATCACTCTAGGAGGCTCGGAAACGCGATATTCCCTTTTCCACACGTTCTGCATCGAAATAAGCTAAGGATTCACTTCCCAGCCCTCGCAATCGTTCGATATAACGATAAATCACTCTAGGAGGCTCGGAAACGCGATATTCACCTTTTCCACACGTTCTGCATCGAAATAAGCTAAGGATTCACTTCCCAGCCCTCGCAATCGTTCGACGTAACGATAAATCGCTTTAGGAGGCTCGGAAACGCGATATTCACCTTTTCCAATCGTTCTGTATCGATAGCAGGTAAGGATTCACTTCCCGGCCCTCGCAATCGTTCCGTGTATCGATAAATCACTCTAGGAGGCTCGGAAACGCGATATTCACCTTTTCCACACGTTCTGCATCGAATGAAGTTAAGGATTCACTTTCCAGCCCTCGCAATCGTTCGATATAACGAAAAATCACTCTAGGAGGCTCGGAAACGCGATATTCACCTTTTCCACACGTTCTGGATCGAAATAAGATAAGGATTCACTTCCCAGCACTCGCAATCGTTCGATATAACGATAAATCACTCTAGGAGGCTCGGAAACGCGATATTCACCTTTTCCACACGCTCTGCATCGAAAGAAGCTAAGGATTCACTTCCCAGACCTCGCAATCGTTCGATATAACGATAAATCACTCTAGGAGGCTCGGAAAGGATATATTCACCTTTTCCACACGTTCTGCATCGAAAGAAGCTAAGGATTCACTTTCCAGCCCTCGCAATCCTTCGATGTAACGATAAATCACTCTAGGAGGCTCGGAAACGCGATATTCCCTTTTCCACACGTTCTGCATCGAAATAAGCTAAGGATTCACTTCCCAGCCCTCGCAATCGTTCGATATAACGATAAATCACTCTAGGAGGCTCGGAAACGCGATATTCACCTTTTCCACACGCTCTGCATCGAAAGAAGCTAAGGATTCACTTCCCAGACCTCGCAATAGTTCGATATAACGATAAATCACTCTAGGAGGCTCGGAAACGCGATATTCACCTTTTCCACACGTTCTGCACCGAAAGAAGCTATGAATTCACTTTCCAGCCCTCGCAATCGTTCGATATAACGAAAAATCACTCTAGGAGGCTCGGAAACGCGATATTCACCTTTTCCACACGTTCTGCATCGAAATAAACTAAGGATTCACTTCCCAGCCCTCGCAATCGTTCGATATAACGATAAATTACTCTAGGAGGCTCGGAAACGCGATATTCACCTTTTCCACACGTTCTGCATCGAAATAAGCTAAGGATTCACTTCCCAGCCCTCGCAATCGTTCGATATAACGAAAAATCACTCTAGGAGGCTCGGAAACGCGATATTCACCTTTTCCACACGTACTGCATCGAAAGAAGCAAAGGATTCACTTTCCAACCCTCGCAATCGTTCGATATAACGAAAAATCACTCTAGGAGGCTCGGAAACGCGATATTCACCTTTTCCACACGTTCTGCATCGAAATAAGCTAAGGATTCACTTCCCAGCCCTCGCAATCGTTCGATATAACGATAAATCACTCTAGGAGGCTCGGAAACGCGATATTCACCATTTCCACACGTTCTGCACCGAAAGAAGCTATGGATTCACTTCCCATTCCTCGCAATCGTTCGATATAACGATAAATCACTCTAGGAGGCTCGGAAACGCGATATTCACCTTTTCCACACGTTCTGCATCGAAAGAAGCTAAGGATTCACTTTCCAGCCCTCGCAATCCTTCGATGTAACGATAAATCACTCTAGGAGGCTCGGAAACGCGATATTCCCTTTTCCACACGTTCTGCATCGAAATAAGCTAAGGATTCACTTCCCAGCCCTCGCAATCGTTCGATATAACGAAAAATCACTCTAGGAGGCTCGGAAACGCGATATTCACCTTTTCCACACGTTCTGCATCGAAATAAGCTAAGGATTCACTTCCCAGTCCTCGCAATCGTTCGACGTAACGATAAATCGCTTTAGGAGGCTCGGAAACGCGATATTCACCTTTTCCACACGTTCTGCATCGAAATAAGCCATGGATTCATTTCCCAGCCCTCGCAATCGTTCGATATAACGATAAATCACTCTAGGAGGCTCGGAAACGCGATATTCACCTTTTCCACACGCTCTGCATCGAAAGAAGCTAAGGATTCACTTCCCAGCCCTCGCAATCGTTCGATATAACGAAAAATCACTCTAGGAGGCTCGGAAACGCGATATTCACCTTTTCCACACGTACTGCATCGAAAGAAGCTAAGGATTCACTTTCCAGCCCTCGCAATCGTTCGATATAACGAAAAATCACTCTAGGAGGCTCGGAAACGCGATATTCACCTTTTCCACACGTTCTGCATCGAAATAAGCTAAGGATTCACTTCCCAGCCCTCGCAATCGTTCGATATAACGATAAATCACTCTAGGAGGCTCGGAAACGCGATATTCACCTTTTCCACACGTTCTGCATCGAAAGAAGCTAAGGATTCACTTTCCAGCCCTCGCAATCCTTCGATGTAACGATAAATCACTCTAGGAGGCTCGGAAACGCGATATTCCCTTTTCCACACGTTCTGCATCGAAATAAGCTAAGGATTCAGTTCCCAGCCCTCGCAATCGTTCGATATAACGAAAAATCACTCTAGGAGGCTCGGAAACGCGATATTCACCTTTTCCACACGTTCTGCATCGAAATAAGCGAAGGATTCACTTCCCAGTCCTCGCAATCGTTCGACGTAACGATAAATCGCTTTAGGAGGCTCGGAAACGCGATATTCACCTTTTCCACACGTTCTGCATCGAAATAAGCCATGGATTCACTTCCCAGCCCTCGCAATCGTTCGATATAACGATAAATCACTCTAGGAGGCTCGGAAACGCGATATTCACCTTTTCCACACGCTCTGCATCGAAAGAAGCTAAGGATTCACTTCCCAGCCCTCGCAATCGTTCGATAAACGATAAATCACTCTAGGAGGCTCGGAAAGGATAGATTCGCCTTTTCCACACGTTCTGCATCGAAAGAAGCTAAGGATTCACTTCCCAGCCCTCGCAATCGTTCGATATAACGATAAATCACTCTAGGAGGCTCGGAAACGCGATATTCACCTTTTCCACACGTTCTGCATCGAATGAAGTTAAGGATTCACTTTCCAGCCCTCGCAATCGTTCGATATAACGAAAAATCACTCTAGGAGGCTCGGAAACGCGATATTCACCTTTTCCACACGTTCTGCATCGAAATAAGCTAAGGATTCACTTCCCAGCCCTCGCAATCGTTCGATGTAACGATAAATCACTCTAGGAGGCACGGAAACGCGATATTCACCTTTTCCACACGTTCTGCACCGAAGGAAGCTATGGATTCACTTCCCATCCCTCGCAATCGTTCGATATAACGATAAATCACTCTAGGAGGCTCGGAAACGCGATATTCACCTTTTCCACACGTTCTGCATCGAAATAAGCTAAGGATTCACTTCCCAGCCCTCGCAATCGTTCGACGTAACGATAAATCGCTTTAGGAGGCTCGGAAACGCGATATTCACCTTTTCCAATCGTTCTGTATCGATAGCAGGTAAGGATTCACTTCCCGGCCCTCGCAATCGTTCCGTGTATCGATAAATCACTCTAGGAGGCTCGGAAACGCGATATTCACCTTTTCCACACGTTCTGCATCGAATGAAGTTAAGGATTCACTTTCCAGCCCTCGCAATCGTTCGATATAACGAAAAATCACTCTAGGAGGCTCGGAAACGCGATATTCACCTTTTCCACACGTTCTGGATCGAAATAAGATAAGGATTCACTTCCCAGCACTCGCAATCGTTCGATATAACGATAAATCACTCTAGGAGGCTCGGAAACGCGATATTCACCTTTTCCACACGCTCTGCATCGAAAGAAGCTAAGGATTCACTTCCCAGACCTCGCAATCGTTCGATATAACGATAAATCACTCTAGGAGGCTCGGAAAGGATATATTCACCTTTTCCACACGTTCTGCATCGAAAGAAGCTAAGGATTCACTTTCCAGCCCTCGCAATCCTTCGATGTAACGATAAATCACTCTAGGAGGCTCGGAAACGCGATATTCCCTTTTCCACACGTTCTGCATCGAAATAAGCTAAGGATTCACTTCCCAGCCCTCGCAATCGTTCGATATAACGATAAATCACTCTAGGAGGCTCGGAAACGCGATATTCACCTTTTCCACACGCTCTGCATCGAAAGAAGCTAAGGATTCACTTCCCAGACCTCGCAATAGTTCGATATAACGATAAATCACTCTAGGAGGCTCGGAAACGCGATATTCACCTTTTCCACACGTTCTGCATCGAAATAAGCTAAGGATTCACTTCCCAGCCCTCGCAATCGTTCGATATAACGATAAATCACTCTAGGAGGCTCGGAAACGCGATATTCACCTTTTCCACACGTTCTGCATCGAAAGAAGTTAAGGATTCACTTTCCAGCCCTCGCAATCGTTCGATATAACGAAAAATCACTCTAGGAGGCTCGGAAACGCGATATTCACCTTTTCCACACGTTCTGCATCGAAATAAGATAAGGATTCACTTCACAGCCCTCGCAATCGTTCGATATAACGAAAAATCACTCTAGGAGGCTCGGAAACGCGATATTCACCTTTTCCACACGTTCTGCATCGAAAGAAGCTAAGGATTCACTTCCCAGCCCTCGCAATCGTTCGATATAACGATAAATCACTCTAGGAGGCTCGGAAACGCGATATTCACCTTTTCCACACGTTCTGCATCGAAATAAGCTAAGGATTCACTTCCCAGCCCTCGCAATCGTTCGATATAACGATAAATCACTCTAGGAGGCTCGGAAACGTGATATTCACCTTTTCCACACGTACTGCACCGAAAGAAGCTATGAATTCACTTTCCAGCCCTTACAATCGTTCGATATAACGAAAAATCACTCTAGGAGGCTCGGAAACGCGATATTCACCTTTTCCACACGTTCTGCATCGAAATAAACTAAGGATTCACTTCCCAGCCCTCGCAATCGTTCGATATAACGATAAATTACTCTAGGAGGCTCGGAAACGCGATATTCACCTTTTCCACACGTTCTGCATCGAAATAAGCTAAGGATTCACTTCCCAGCCCTCGCAATCGTTCGATATAACGAAAAATCACTCTAGGAGGCTCGGAAACGCGATATTCACCTTTTCCACACGTACTGCATCGAAAGAAGCTAAGGATTCACTTTCCAGCCCTCGCAATCCTTCGATGTAACGATAAATCACTCTAGGAGGCTCGGAAACGCGATATTCCCTTTTCCACACGTTCTGCATCGAAATAAGCTAAGGATTCACTTCCCAGCCCTCGCAATCGTTCGATATAACGAAAAATCACTCTAGGAGGCTCGGAAACGCGATATTCACCTTTTCCACACGTTCTGCATCGAAATAAGCTAAGGATTCACTTCCCAGCCCTCGCAATCGTTCGACGTAACGATAAATCGCTTTAGGAGGCTCGGAAACGCGATATTCACCTTTTCCACACGTTCTGCATCGAAATAAGCCATGGATTCACTTCCCAGCCCTCGCAATCGTTCGATATAACGATAAATCACTCTAGGAGGCTCGGAAACGCGATATTCACCTTTTCCACACGTTCTGCATCGAAATAAGCTAAGGATTCACTTCCCAGCCCTCGCAATCGTTCGATGTAACGATAAATCACTCTAGGAGGCACGGAAACGCGATATTCACCTTTTCCACACGTTCTGCACCGAAGGAAGCTATGGATTCACTTCCCATCCCTCGCAATCGTTCGATATAACGATAAATCACTCTAGGAGGCTCGGAAACGCGATATTCACCTTTTCCACACGTTCTGCATCGAAATAAGCTAAGGATTCACTTCCCAGTCCTCGCAATCGTTCGACGTAACGATAAATCGCTTTAGGAGGCTCGGAAACGCGATATTCACCTTTTCCACACGTTCTGCATCGAAATAAGCCATGGATTCACTTCCCAGCCCTCGCAATCGTTCGATATAACGATAAATCGCTTTAGGAGGCTCGGAAACGCGATATTCACCTTTTCCAATCGTTCTGTATCGATAGCAGGTAAGGATTCACTTCCCGGCCCTCGCAATCGTTCCGTGTATCGATAAATCACTCTAGGAGGCTCGGAAACGCGATATTCACCTTTTCCACACGTTCTGCATCGAATGAATTTAAGGATTCACTTTCCAGCCCTCGCAATCGTTCGATATAACGAAAAATCACTCTAGGAGGCTCGGAAACGCGATATTCACCTTTTCCACACGTTCTGGATCGAAATAAGATAAGGATTCACTTCCCAGACCTCGCAATCGTTCGATATAACGATAAATCACTCTAGGAGGCTCGGAAAGGATATATTCACCTTTTCCACACGTTCTGCATCGAAAGAAGCTAAGGATTCACTTTCCAGCCCTCGCAATCCTTCGATGTAACGATAAATCACTCTAGGAGGCTCGGAAACGCGATATTCCCTTTTCCACACGTTCTGCATCGAAATAAGCTAAGGATTCACTTCCCAGCCCTCGCAATCGTTCGATATAACGATAAATCACTCTAGGAGGCTCGGAAACGCGATATTCACCTTTTCCACACGTTCTGCATCGAAATAAGCTAAGGATTCACTTCCCAGCCCTCGCAATCGTTCGACGTAACGATAAATCGCTTTAGGAGGCTCGGAAACGCGATATTCACCTTTTCCAATCGTTCTGTATCGATAGCAGGTAAGGATTCACTTCCCGGCCCTCGCAATCGTTCCGTGTATCGATAAATCACTCTAGGAGGCTCGGAAACGCGATATTCACCTTTTCCACACGTTCTGCATCGAATGAAGTTAAGGATTCACTTTCCAGCCCTCGCAATCGTTCGATATAACGAAAAATCACTCTAGGAGGCTCGGAAACGCGATATTCACCTTTTCCACACGTTCTGGATCGAAATAAGATAAGGATTCACTTCCCAGCACTCGCAATCGTTCGATATAACGATAAATCACTCTAGGAGGCTCGGAAACGCGATATTCACCTTTTCCACACGCTCTGCATCGAAAGAAGCTAAGGATTCACTTCCCAGACCTCGCAATCGTTCGATATAACGATAAATCACTCTAGGAGGCTCGGAAAGGATATATTCACCTTTTCCACACGTTCTGCATCGAAAGAAGCTAAGGATTCACTTTCCAGCCCTCGCAATCCTTCGATGTAACGATAAATCACTCTAGGAGGCTCGGAAACGCGATATTCCCTTTTCCACACGTTCTGCATCGAAATAAGCTAAGGATTCACTTCCCAGCCCTCGCAATCGTTCGATATAACGATAAATCACTCTAGGAGGCTCGGAAACGCGATATTCACCTTTTCCACACGCTCTGCATCGAAAGAAGCTAAGGATTCACTTCCCAGACCTCGCAATAGTTCGATATAACGATAAATCACTCTAGGAGGCTCGGAAACGCGATATTCACCTTTTCCACACGTTCTGCACCGAAAGAAGCTATGAATTCACTTTCCAGCCCTCGCAATCGTTCGATATAACGAAAAATCACTCTAGGAGGCTCGGAAACGCGATATTCACCTTTTCCACACGTTCTGCATCGAAATAAACTAAGGATTCACTTCCCAGCCCTCGCAATCGTTCGATATAACGATAAATTACTCTAGGAGGCTCGGAAACGCGATATTCACCTTTTCCACACGTTCTGCATCGAAATAAGCTAAGGATTCACTTCCCAGCCCTCGCAATCGTTCGATATAACGAAAAATCACTCTAGGAGGCTCGGAAACGCGATATTCACCTTTTCCACACGTACTGCATCGAAAGAAGCAAAGGATTCACTTTCCAACCCTCGCAATCGTTCGATATAACGAAAAATCACTCTAGGAGGCTCGGAAACGCGATATTCACCTTTTCCACACGTTCTGCATCGAAATAAGCTAAGGATTCACTTCCCAGCCCTCGCAATCGTTCGATATAACGATAAATCACTCTAGGAGGCTCGGAAACGCGATATTCACCATTTCCACACGTTCTGCACCGAAAGAAGCTATGGATTCACTTCCCATTC
This sequence comes from Nomada lathburiana, assembly GCA_963667235.1. Lineage (NCBI taxonomy): Eukaryota > Metazoa > Arthropoda > Insecta > Hymenoptera > Apidae > Nomada > Nomada lathburiana. The sequence goes on along the minus strand of OY763897.1, from coordinate 275,208 downwards.
CTCGCAATCGTTCGATATAACGATAAATCACTCTAGGAGGCTCGGAAACGCGATATTCACCTTTTCCACACGTTCTGCATCGAAAGAAGCTAAGGATTCACTTTCCAGCCCTCGCAATCCTTCGATGTAACGATAAATCACTCTAGGAGGCTCGGAAACGCGATATTCCCTTTTCCACACGTTCTGCATCGAAATAAGCTAAGGATTCACTTCCCAGCCCTCGCAATCGTTCGATATAACGAAAAATCACTCTAGGAGGCTCGGAAACGCGATATTCACCTTTTCCACACGTTCTGCATCGAAATAAGCTAAGGATTCACTTCCCAGTCCTCGCAATCGTTCGACGTAACGATAAATCGCTTTAGGAGGCTCGGAAACGCGATATTCACCTTTTCCACACGTTCTGCATCGAAATAAGCCATGGATTCATTTCCCAGCCCTCGCAATCGTTCGATATAACGATAAATCACTCTAGGAGGCTCGGAAACGCGATATTCACCTTTTCCACACGCTCTGCATCGAAAGAAGCTAAGGATTCACTTCCCAGCCCTCGCAATCGTTCGATATAACGAAAAATCACTCTAGGAGGCTCGGAAACGCGATATTCACCTTTTCCACACGTACTGCATCGAAAGAAGCTAAGGATTCACTTTCCAGCCCTCGCAATCGTTCGATATAACGAAAAATCACTCTAGGAGGCTCGGAAACGCGATATTCACCTTTTCCACACGTTCTGCATCGAAATAAGCTAAGGATTCACTTCCCAGCCCTCGCAATCGTTCGATATAACGATAAATCACTCTAGGAGGCTCGGAAACGCGATATTCACCTTTTCCACACGTTCTGCATCGAAAGAAGCTAAGGATTCACTTTCCAGCCCTCGCAATCCTTCGATGTAACGATAAATCACTCTAGGAGGCTCGGAAACGCGATATTCCCTTTTCCACACGTTCTGCATCGAAATAAGCTAAGGATTCACTTCCCAGCCCTCGCAATCGTTCGATATAACGAAAAATCACTCTAGGAGGCTCGGAAACGCGATATTCACCTTTTCCACACGTTCTGCATCGAAATAAGCGAAGGATTCACTTCCCAGTCCTCGCAATCGTTCGACGTAACGATAAATCGCTTTAGGAGGCTCGGAAACGCGATATTCACCTTTTCCACACGTTCTGCATCGAAATAAGCCATGGATTCACTTCCCAGCCCTCGCAATCGTTCGATATAACGATAAATCACTCTAGGAGGCTCGGAAACGCGATATTCACCTTTTCCACACGCTCTGCATCGAAAGAAGCTAAGGATTCACTTCCCAGCCCTCGCAATCGTTCGATAAACGATAAATCACTCTAGGAGGCTCGGAAAGGATAGATTCGCCTTTTCCACACGTTCTGCATCGAAAGAAGCTAAGGATTCACTTCCCAGCCCTCGCAATCGTTCGATATAACGATAAATCACTCTAGGAGGCTCGGAAACGCGATATTCACCTTTTCCACACGTTCTGCATCGAATGAAGTTAAGGATTCACTTTCCAGCCCTCGCAATCGTTCGATATAACGAAAAATCACTCTAGGAGGCTCGGAAACGCGATATTCACCTTTTCCACACGTTCTGCATCGAAATAAGCTAAGGATTCACTTCCCAGCCCTCGCAATCGTTCGATGTAACGATAAATCACTCTAGGAGGCACGGAAACGCGATATTCACCTTTTCCACACGTTCTGCACCGAAGGAAGCTATGGATTCACTTCCCATCCCTCGCAATCGTTCGATATAACGATAAATCACTCTAGGAGGCTCGGAAACGCGATATTCACCTTTTCCACACGTTCTGCATCGAAATAAGCTAAGGATTCACTTCCCAGCCCTCGCAATCGTTCGACGTAACGATAAATCGCTTTAGGAGGCTCGGAAACGCGATATTCACCTTTTCCAATCGTTCTGTATCGATAGCAGGTAAGGATTCACTTCCCGGCCCTCGCAATCGTTCCGTGTATCGATAAATCACTCTAGGAGGCTCGGAAACGCGATATTCACCTTTTCCACACGTTCTGCATCGAATGAAGTTAAGGATTCACTTTCCAGCCCTCGCAATCGTTCGATATAACGAAAAATCACTCTAGGAGGCTCGGAAACGCGATATTCACCTTTTCCACACGTTCTGGATCGAAATAAGATAAGGATTCACTTCCCAGCACTCGCAATCGTTCGATATAACGATAAATCACTCTAGGAGGCTCGGAAACGCGATATTCACCTTTTCCACACGCTCTGCATCGAAAGAAGCTAAGGATTCACTTCCCAGACCTCGCAATCGTTCGATATAACGATAAATCACTCTAGGAGGCTCGGAAAGGATATATTCACCTTTTCCACACGTTCTGCATCGAAAGAAGCTAAGGATTCACTTTCCAGCCCTCGCAATCCTTCGATGTAACGATAAATCACTCTAGGAGGCTCGGAAACGCGATATTCCCTTTTCCACACGTTCTGCATCGAAATAAGCTAAGGATTCACTTCCCAGCCCTCGCAATCGTTCGATATAACGATAAATCACTCTAGGAGGCTCGGAAACGCGATATTCACCTTTTCCACACGCTCTGCATCGAAAGAAGCTAAGGATTCACTTCCCAGACCTCGCAATAGTTCGATATAACGATAAATCACTCTAGGAGGCTCGGAAACGCGATATTCACCTTTTCCACACGTTCTGCATCGAAATATGCCAAGGATTCACTTCCCAGCCCTCGCAATCGTTCGATATAACGATAAATCACTCTAGGAGGCTCGGAAACGCGATATTCACCTTTTCCACACGTTCTGCACCGAAGGAAGCTATGGATTCTCTTCCCTTCCCTCGCAATCGTTCGATATAACGATAAATCACTCTAGGAGGCTCGGAAACGCGATATTCACCTTTTCCACACGTTCTGCATCGAAATAAGCTAAGGATTCACTTCCCAGCCCTCGCAATCGTTCGACGTAACGATAAATCGCTTTAGGAGGCTCGGAAACGCGATATTCACCTTTTCCAATCGTTCTGTATCGATAGCAGGTAAGGATTCACTTCCCGGCCCTCGCAATCGTTCCGTGTATCGATAAATCACTCTAGGAGGCTCGGAAACGCGATATTCACCTTTTCCACACGTTCTGCATCGAAATAAGCTAAGGATTCACTTCCCAGCCCTCGCAATCGTTCGATATAACGAAAAATCACTCTAGGAGGCTCGGAAACGCGATATTCACCTTTTCCACACGTACTGCATCGAAAGAAGCAAAGGATTCACTTTCCAACCCTCGCAATCGTTCGATATAACGAAAAATCACTCTAGGAGGCTCGGAAACGCGATATTCACCTTTTCCACACGTTCTGCATCGAAATAAGCTAAGGATTCACTTCCCAGCCCTCGCAATCGTTCGATATAACGATAAATCACTCTAGGAGGCTCGGAAACGCGATATTCACCATTTCCACACGTTCTGCACCGAAAGAAGCTATGGATTCACTTCCCATTCCTCGCAATCGTTCGATATAACGATAAATCACTCTAGGAGGCTCGGAAACGCGATATTCACCTTTTCCACACGTTCTGCATCGAAAGAAGCTAAGGATTCACTTTCCAGCCCTCGCAATCCTTCGATGTAACGATAAATCACTCTAGGAGGCTCGGAAACGCGATATTCCCTTTTCCACACGTTCTGCATCGAAATAAGCTAAGGATTCACTTCCCAGCCCTCGCAATCGTTCGATATAACGAAAAATCACTCTAGGAGGCTCGGAAACGCGATATTCACCTTTTCCACACGTTCTGCATCGAAATAAGCTAAGGATTCACTTCCCAGTCCTCGCAATCGTTCGACGTAACGATAAATCGCTTTAGGAGGCTCGGAAACGCGATATTCACCTTTTCCACACGTTCTGCATCGAAATAAGCCATGGATTCATTTCCCAGCCCTCGCAATCGTTCGATATAACGATAAATCACTCTAGGAGGCTCGGAAACGCGATATTCACCTTTTCCACACGCTCTGCATCGAAAGAAGCTAAGGATTCACTTCCCAGCCCTCGCAATCGTTCGATATAACGAAAAATCACTCTAGGAGGCTCGGAAACGCGATATTCACCTTTTCCACACGTACTGCATCGAAAGAAGCTAAGGATTCACTTTCCAGCCCTCGCAATCGTTCGATATAACGAAAAATCACTCTAGGAGGCTCGGAAACGCGATATTCACCTTTTCCACACGTTCTGCATCGAAATAAGCTAAGGATTCACTTCCCAGCCCTCGCAATCGTTCGATATAACGATAAATCACTCTAGGAGGCTCGGAAACGCGATATTCACCTTTTCCACACGTTCTGCATCGAAAGAAGCTAAGGATTCACTTTCCAGCCCTCGCAATCCTTCGATGTAACGATAAATCACTCTAGGAGGCTCGGAAACGCGATATTCCCTTTTCCACACGTTCTGCATCGAAATAAGCTAAGGATTCACTTCCCAGCCCTCGCAATCGTTCGATATAACGAAAAATCACTCTAGGAGGCTCGGAAACGCGATATTCACCTTTTCCACACGTTCTGCATCGAAATAAGCGAAGGATTCACTTCCCAGTCCTCGCAATCGTTCGACGTAACGATAAATCGCTTTAGGAGGCTCGGAAACGCGATATTCACCTTTTCCACACGTTCTGCATCGAAATAAGCCATGGATTCACTTCCCAGCCCTCGCAATCGTTCGATATAACGATAAATCACTCTAGGAGGCTCGGAAACGCGATATTCACCTTTTCCACACGCTCTGCATCGAAAGAAGCTAAGGATTCACTTCCCAGCCCTCGCAATCGTTCGATAAACGATAAATCACTCTAGGAGGCTCGGAAAGGATAGATTCGCCTTTTCCACACGTTCTGCATCGAAAGAAGCTAAGGATTCACTTCCCAGCCCTCGCAATCGTTCGATATAACGATAAATCACTCTAGGAGGCTCGGAAACGCGATATTCACCTTTTCCACACGTTCTGCATCGAATGAAGTTAAGGATTCACTTTCCAGCCCTCGCAATCGTTCGATATAACGAAAAATCACTCTAGGAGGCTCGGAAACGCGATATTCACCTTTTCCACACGTTCTGCATCGAAATAAGCTAAGGATTCACTTCCCAGCCCTCGCAATCGTTCGATGTAACGATAAATCACTCTAGGAGGCACGGAAACGCGATATTCACCTTTTCCACACGTTCTGCACCGAAGGAAGCTATGGATTCACTTCCCATCCCTCGCAATCGTTCGATATAACGATAAATCACTCTAGGAGGCTCGGAAACGCGATATTCACCTTTTCCACACGTTCTGCATCGAAATAAGCTAAGGATTCACTTCCCAGCCCTCGCAATCGTTCGACGTAACGATAAATCGCTTTAGGAGGCTCGGAAACGCGATATTCACCTTTTCCAATCGTTCTGTATCGATAGCAGGTAAGGATTCACTTCCCGGCCCTCGCAATCGTTCCGTGTATCGATAAATCACTCTAGGAGGCTCGGAAACGCGATATTCACCTTTTCCACACGTTCTGCATCGAATGAAGTTAAGGATTCACTTTCCAGCCCTCGCAATCGTTCGATATAACGAAAAATCACTCTAGGAGGCTCGGAAACGCGATATTCACCTTTTCCACACGTTCTGGATCGAAATAAGATAAGGATTCACTTCCCAGCACTCGCAATCGTTCGATATAACGATAAATCACTCTAGGAGGCTCGGAAACGCGATATTCACCTTTTCCACACGCTCTGCATCGAAAGAAGCTAAGGATTCACTTCCCAGACCTCGCAATCGTTCGATATAACGATAAATCACTCTAGGAGGCTCGGAAAGGATATATTCACCTTTTCCACACGTTCTGCATCGAAAGAAGCTAAGGATTCACTTTCCAGCCCTCGCAATCCTTCGATGTAACGATAAATCACTCTAGGAGGCTCGGAAACGCGATATTCCCTTTTCCACACGTTCTGCATCGAAATAAGCTAAGGATTCACTTCCCAGCCCTCGCAATCGTTCGATATAACGATAAATCACTCTAGGAGGCTCGGAAACGCGATATTCACCTTTTCCACACGCTCTGCATCGAAAGAAGCTAAGGATTCACTTCCCAGACCTCGCAATAGTTCGATATAACGATAAATCACTCTAGGAGGCTCGGAAACGCGATATTCACCTTTTCCACACGTTCTGCATCGAAATATGCCAAGGATTCACTTCCCAGCCCTCGCAATCGTTCGATATAACGATAAATCACTCTAGGAGGCTCGGAAACGCGATATTCACCTTTTCCACACGTTCTGCACCGAAGGAAGCTATGGATTCTCTTCCCATCCCTCGCAATCGTTCGATATAACGATAAATCACTCTAGGAGGCTCGGAAACGCGATATTCACCTTTTCCACACGTTCTGCATCGAAATAAGCTAAGGATTCACTTCCCAGCCCTCGCAATCGTTCGACGTAACGATAAATCGCTTTAGGAGGCTCGGAAACGCGATATTCACCTTTTCCAATCGTTCTGTATCGATAGCAGGTAAGGATTCACTTCCCGGCCCTCGCAATCGTTCCGTGTATCGATAAATCACTCTAGGAGGCTCGGAATCGCGATAATCATCCTTTCCATTCGTTCGGTATCGACAGAAGGTAGCGATACACTTCCCAGCCGTCCAAATCGTTCGGTGGATCGATAAATCACTCTAGGAGGCTCGGAATCGCGATGTTGACCCTTTCCAATCGTTCTGTGTCGATAGTAGGTAAGGATTCACTTCCCGGCCCTCTCAATCGTTCGGTGTACCGATAAATAAATCTAGGAGGTTCGGAATCGCGATATTCACGCTTTCCTATCGTTCTATATCGACAGAAGGTAAGGATACACTTCCCAGCCGTCGCAATCGATCGGTGTATCGATAAATCAATCTAGGAGACTCGGAATCGCGATATTCACCCTTTCCAATCGTTCTGTATCGACAGAAGCTAATCATTGACTCCCCAACCCTCGCAATCGTACGTTCTATCGATAAATCACTCTAGGAGGCTCGGAATCGCGGTATTCACCCTTTCCAATCGTTCTGTATCGATAGCAGGTAAGGATTCACTTCCCGGCCCTCGCAATCGTTCCGTGTATCGATAAATCACTCTAGGAGGCTCGGAATCGCGATAATCATCCTTTCCATTCGTTCGGTATCGACAGAAGGTAGCGATACACTTCCCAGCCGTCCAAATCGTTCGGTGGATCGATAAATCACTCTAGGAGGCTCGGAATCGCGATGTTGACCCTTTCCAATCGTTCTGTGTCGATAGCAGGTAAGGATTCACTTCCCGGCCCTCTCAATCGTTCGGTGTACCGATAAATAAATCTAGGAGGTTCGGAATCGCGATATACACGCTTTCCTATCGTTCTATATCGACAGAAGCTAATCATTGACTCCCCAACCCTCGCAATCGTACGTTCTATCGATAAATCACTCTAGGAGGCTCGGAATCGCGATATTCACCCTTTCCAGTCGTTCTGTGTCGATAGCAGGTAAGGATTCACTTCCCGGCCCTCGCAATCGTTCGGTGTATCGCTAAATCAATCTAGGAGGTTCGGAATCGCGACATTCACGCTTTCCTATCGTTCTGTATCGACAGATGGTAAGGATACACTTCTCAGCCGTCGCAATCGTTCGGTGGATCGATAAATGACTCTAGGAGGCTCGGAATCGCGATATTCACTCTTTTAATCGTTCGGTATCGACAGACGGTAAGGATTGACTTCCCAGCCCTCGCAATCGTTCGGTGTATATATATATCACTCAAGGAAGTTCGAAATCGGGATATTCACCCTTTCCAATCGTTCTGTGTCGATAGCAGGGAAGGATTCACTTCTCGGCCCTCGCAATCGTTCGGTGTATCGATGAATCAATCTAGGTGGCTCGGAATCGCGATATTCACCCTTTCCAATCGTTCTGTGTCGATAGCAGGTGAGGATTCACTTCCCGGCCCTCTCAATCGTTCGGTGTATCGATAAATCAATCCAGGAGGTTCGGAAACGCGATATTCACCTTTTCCACACGTTCTGCATCGAAATAAGCTAAGGATTCACTTCCCAGCCCTCGCAATCGTTCGATATAACGATAAATCACTCTAGGAGGCACGGAAACGCGATATTCACCTTTTCCACACGCTCTGCATCCAAAGAAGCTAAGGATTCACTTCCCAGCCCTCGCAATCGTTCGATATAACGATAAATCACTCTAGGAGGCTCGGAAAGGCTATATTCACCTTTTCCACACGTTCTGCATCGAAAGAAGCTAAGGATTCACTTCCCAGCCCTCGCAATCGTTCGATATAACGAAAAATCACTCTAGGAGGCTCGGAAACGCGATATTCACCTTTTCCACACGTTCTGCATCGAAATAAGCTAAGGATTCACTTCCCAGCCCTCGCAATCGTTCGATATAACGATAAATCACTCTAGGAGGCTCGGAAACGCGATATTCACCTTTTCCACACGTTCTGCACCGAAGGAAGCTATGGATTCACTTCCCATCCCTCGCAATCGTTCGATATAACGATAAATCACTCTAGGAGGCTCGGAAACGCGATATTCCCTTTTCCACACGTTCTGCATCGAAATAAGCTAAGGATTCACTTCCCAGCCCTCGCAATCGTTCGATATTACGAAACATCACTCTAGGAGGCTCGGAAACGCGATATTCACCTTTTCCACACGTTCTGCATCGAAATAAGCTAAGGATTCACTTCCCGGCCCTCTCAATCGTTCGACATAACGATAAATCGCTTTAGGAGGCTCGGAAACGCGATATTCACCTTTTCCACACGTTATGCATCGAAATAAGCTAAGGATTCACTTTCCAGCCCTCGCAATCCTTCGATGTAACGATAAATCACTCTAGGAGGCTCGGAAACGCGATATTCCCTTTTCCACTCGTTCTGCATCGAAATAAGCTTAGCATTCACTTCCCAGCCCTCGCAATCGTTCGATATAACGAAAAATCACTCTAGGAGGCTCGGAAACGCGATATTCACCTTTTCCACACGTTCTGCATCGAAATAAGCTAAGGATTCACTTCCCAGCCCTCGCAATCGTTCGATATAACGATAAATCACTCTAGGAGGCTCGGAAACGCGATATTCACCTTTTCCACACGTTCTGCATCGAAAGAAGTTAAGGATTCACTTTCCAGCCCTCGCAATCGTTCGATATAACGAAAAATCACTCTAGGAGGCTCGGAAACGCGATATTAACCTTTTCCACACGTTCTGCATCGAAATAAGATAAGGATTCACTTCCCAGCCCTCGCAATCGTTCGATATAACGATAAATCACTCTAGGAGGCTCGGAAAGGCTATATTCACCTTTTCCACACGTTCTGCATCGAAAGAAGCTAAGGATTCACTTCCCAGCCCTCGCAATCGTTCGATATAACGAAAAATCACTCTAGGAGGCTCGGAAACGCGATATTCACCTTTTCCACACGTTCTGCATCGAAATAAGCTAAGGATTCACTTCCCAGCCCTCGCAATCGTTCGATATAACGATAAATCACTCTAGGAGGCTCGGAAACGCGATATTCACCTTTTCCACACGTTCTGCACCGAAGGAAGCTATGGATTCACTTCCCATCCCTCGCAATCGTTCGATATAACGATAAATCACTCTAGGAGGCTCGGAAACGCGATATTCCCTTTTCCACACGTTCTGCATCGAAATAAGCTAAGGATTCACTTCCCAGCCCTCGCAATCGTTCGATATTACGAAACATCACTCTAGGAGGCTCGGAAACGCGATATTCACCTTTTCCACACGTTCTGCATCGAAATAAGCTAAGGATTCACTTCCCAGCCCTCTCAATCGTTCGACATAACGATAAATCGCTTTAGGAGGCTCGGAAACGCGATATTCACCTTTTCCACACGTTATGCATCGAAATAAGCTAAGGATTCACTTTCCAGCCCTCGCAATCCTTCGATGTAACGATAAATCACTCTAGGAGGCTCGGAAACGCGATATTCCCTTTTCCACTCGTTCTGCATCGAAATAAGCTTAGCATTCACTTCCCAGCCCTCGCAATCGTTCGATATAACGAAAAATCACTCTAGGAGGCTCGGAAACGCGATATTCACCTTTTCCACACGTTCTGCATCGAAATAAGCTAAGGATTCACTTCCCAGCCCTCGCAATCGTTCGATATAACGATAAATCACTCTAGGAGGCTCGGAAACGCGATATTCACCTTTTCCACACGTTCTGCATCGAAAGAAGTTAAGGATTCACTTTCCAGCCCTCGCAATCGTTCGATATAACGAAAAATCACTCTAGGAGGCTCGGAAACGCGATATTCACCTTTTCCACACGTTCTGCATCGAAATAAGATAAGGATTCACTTCACAGCCCTCGCAATCGTTCGATATAACGAAAAATCACTCTAGGAGGCTCGGAAACGCGATATTCACCTTTTCCACACGTTCTGCATCGAAAGAAGCTAAGGATTCACTTCCCAGCCCTCGCAATCGTTCGATATAACGATAAATCACTCTAGGAGGCTCGGAAACGCGATATTCACCTTTTCCACACGTTCTGCATCGAAATAAGCTAAGGATTCACTTCCCAGCCCTCGCAATCGTTCGATATAACGATAAATCACTCTAGGAGGCTCGGAAACGTGATATTCACCTTTTCCACACGTACTGCACCGAAAGAAGCTATGAATTCACTTTCCAGCCCTTACAATCGTTCGATATAACGAAAAATCACTCTAGGAGGCTCGGAAACGCGATATTCACCTTTTCCACACGTTCTGCATCGAAATAAACTAAGGATTCACTTCCCAGCCCTCGCAATCGTTCGATATAACGATAAATTACTCTAGGAGGCTCGGAAACGCGATATTCACCTTTTCCACACGTTCTGCATCGAAATAAGCTAAGGATTCACTTCCCAGCCCTCGCAATCGTTCGATATAACGAAAAATCACTCTAGGAGGCTCGGAAACGCGATATTCACCTTTTCCACACGTACTGCATCGAAAGAAGCTAAGGATTCACTTTCCAGCCCTCGCAATCCTTCGATGTAACGATAAATCACTCTAGGAGGCTCGGAAACGCGATATTCCCTTTTCCACACGTTCTGCATCGAAATAAGCTAAGGATTCACTTCCCAGCCCTCGCAATCGTTCGATATAACGAAAAATCACTCTAGGAGGCTCGGAAACGCGATATTCACCTTTTCCACACGTTCTGCATCGAAATAAGCTAAGGATTCACTTCCCAGCCCTCGCAATCGTTCGACGTAACGATAAATCGCTTTAGGAGGCTCGGAAACGCGATATTCACCTTTTCCACACGTTCTGCATCGAAATAAGCCATGGATTCACTTCCCAGCCCTCGCAATCGTTCGATATAACGATAAATCACTCTAGGAGGCTCGGAAACGCGATATTCACCTTTTCCACACGTTCTGCATCGAAATAAGCTAAGGATTCACTTCCCAGCCCTCGCAATCGTTCGATGTAACGATAAATCACTCTAGGAGGCACGGAAACGCGATATTCACCTTTTCCACACGTTCTGCACCGAAGGAAGCTATGGATTCACTTCCCATCCCTCGCAATCGTTCGATATAACGATAAATCACTCTAGGAGGCTCGGAAACGCGATATTCACCTTTTCCACACGTTCTGCATCGAAATAAGCTAAGGATTCACTTCCCAGCCCTCGCAATCGTTCGACGTAACGATAAATCGCTTTAGGAGGCTCGGAAACGCGATATTCACCTTTTCCAATCGTTCTGTATCGATAGCAGGTAAGGATTCACTTCCCGGCCCTCGCAATCGTTCCGTGTATCGATAAATCACTCTAGGAGGCTCGGAAACGCGATATTCACCTTTTCCACACGTTCTGCATCGAATGAATTTAAGGATTCACTTTCCAGCCCTCGCAATCGTTCGATATAACGAAAAATCACTCTAGGAGGCTCGGAAACGCGATATTCACCTTTTCCACACGTTCTGGATCGAAATAAGATAAGGATTCACTTCCCAGACCTCGCAATCGTTCGATATAACGATAAATCACTCTAGGAGGCTCGGAAAGGATATATTCACCTTTTCCACACGTTCTGCATCGAAAGAAGCTAAGGATTCACTTTCCAGCCCTCGCAATCCTTCGATGTAACGATAAATCACTCTAGGAGGCTCGGAAACGCGATATTCCCTTTTCCACACGTTCTGCATCGAAATAAGCTAAGGATTCACTTCCCAGCCCTCGCAATCGTTCGATATAACGATAAATCACTCTAGGAGGCTCGGAAACGCGATATTCACCTTTTCCACACGTTCTGCATCGAAATAAGCTAAGGATTCACTTCCCAGCCCTCGCAATCGTTCGACGTAACGATAAATCGCTTTAGGAGGCTCGGAAACGCGATATTCACCTTTTCCAATCGTTCTGTATCGATAGCAGGTAAGGATTCACTTCCCGGCCCTCGCAATCGTTCCGTGTATCGATAAATCACTCTAGGAGGCTCGGAAACGCGATATTCACCTTTTCCACACGTTCTGCATCGAATGAAGTTAAGGATTCACTTTCCAGCCCTCGCAATCGTTCGATATAACGAAAAATCACTCTAGGAGGCTCGGAAACGCGATATTCACCTTTTCCACACGTTCTGGATCGAAATAAGATAAGGATTCACTTCCCAGCACTCGCAATCGTTCGATATAACGATAAATCACTCTAGGAGGCTCGGAAACGCGATATTCACCTTTTCCACACGCTCTGCATCGAAAGAAGCTAAGGATTCACTTCCCAGACCTCGCAATCGTTCGATATAACGATAAATCACTCTAGGAGGCTCGGAAAGGATATATTCACCTTTTCCACACGTTCTGCATCGAAAGAAGCTAAGGATTCACTTTCCAGCCCTCGCAATCCTTCGATGTAACGATAAATCACTCTAGGAGGCTCGGAAACGCGATATTCCCTTTTCCACACGTTCTGCATCGAAATAAGCTAAGGATTCACTTCCCAGCCCTCGCAATCGTTCGATATAACGATAAATCACTCTAGGAGGCTCGGAAACGCGATATTCACCTTTTCCACACGCTCTGCATCGAAAGAAGCTAAGGATTCACTTCCCAGACCTCGCAATAGTTCGATATAACGATAAATCACTCTAGGAGGCTCGGAAACGCGATATTCACCTTTTCCACACGTTCTGCACCGAAAGAAGCTATGAATTCACTTTCCAGCCCTCGCAATCGTTCGATATAACGAAAAATCACTCTAGGAGGCTCGGAAACGCGATATTCACCTTTTCCACACGTTCTGCATCGAAATAAACTAAGGATTCACTTCCCAGCCCTCGCAATCGTTCGATATAACGATAAATTACTCTAGGAGGCTCGGAAACGCGATATTCACCTTTTCCACACGTTCTGCATCGAAATAAGCTAAGGATTCACTTCCCAGCCCTCGCAATCGTTCGATATAACGAAAAATCACTCTAGGAGGCTCGGAAACGCGATATTCACCTTTTCCACACGTACTGCATCGAAAGAAGCAAAGGATTCACTTTCCAACCCTCGCAATCGTTCGATATAACGAAAAATCACTCTAGGAGGCTCGGAAACGCGATATTCACCTTTTCCACACGTTCTGCATCGAAATAAGCTAAGGATTCACTTCCCAGCCCTCGCAATCGTTCGATATAACGATAAATCACTCTAGGAGGCTCGGAAACGCGATATTCACCATTTCCACACGTTCTGCACCGAAAGAAGCTATGGATTCACTTCCCATTCCTCGCAATCGTTCGATATAACGATAAATCACTCTAGGAGGCTCGGAAACGCGATATTCACCTTTTCCACACGTTCTGCATCGAAAGAAGCTAAGGATTCACTTTCCAGCCCTCGCAATCCTTCGATGTAACGATAAATCACTCTAGGAGGCTCGGAAACGCGATATTCCCTTTTCCACACGTTCTGCATCGAAATAAGCTAAGGATTCACTTCCCAGCCCTCGCAATCGTTCGATATAACGAAAAATCACTCTAGGAGGCTCGGAAACGCGATATTCACCTTTTCCACACGTTCTGCATCGAAATAAGCTAAGGATTCACTTCCCAGTCCTCGCAATCGTTCGACGTAACGATAAATCGCTTTAGGAGGCTCGGAAACGCGATATTCACCTTTTCCACACGTTCTGCATCGAAATAAGCCATGGATTCACTTCCCAGCCCTCGCAATCGTTCGATATAACGATAAATCACTCTAGGAGGCTCGGAAACGCGATATTCACCTTTTCCACACGCTCTGCATCGAAAGAAGCTAAGGATTCACTTCCCAGCCCTCGCAATCGTTCGATATAACGAAAAATCACTCTAGGAGGCTCGGAAACGCGATATTCACCTTTTCCACACGTACTGCATCGAAAGAAGCTAAGGATTCACTTTCCAGCCCTCGCAATCGTTCGATATAACGAAAAATCACTCTAGGAGGCTCGGAAACGCGATATTCACCTTTTCCACACGTTCTGCATCGAAATAAGCTAAGGATTCACTTCCCAGCCCTCGCAATCGTTCGATATAACGATAAATCACTCTAGGAGGCTCGGAAACGCGATATTCACCTTTTCCACACGTTCTGCATCGAAAGAAGCTAAGGATTCACTTTCCAGCCCTCGCAATCCTTCGATGTAACGATAAATCACTCTAGGAGGCTCGGAAACGCGATATTCCCTTTTCCACACGTTCTGCATCGAAATAAGCTAAGGATTCACTTCCCAGCCCTCGCAATCGTTCGATATAACGAAAAATCACTCTAGGAGGCTCGGAAACGCGATATTCACCTTTTCCACACGTTCTGCATCGAAATAAGCGAAGGATTCACTTCCCAGTCCTCGCAATCGTTCGACGTAACGATAAATCGCTTTAGGAGGCTCGGAAACGCGATATTCACCTTTTCCACACGTTCTGCATCGAAATAAGCCATGGATTCACTTCCCAGCCCTCGCAATCGTTCGATATAACGATAAATCACTCTAGGAGGCTCGGAAACGCGATATTCACCTTTTCCACACGCTCTGCATCGAAAGAAGCTAAGGATTCACTTCCCAGCCCTCGCAATCGTTCGATAAACGATAAATCACTCTAGGAGGCTCGGAAAGGATAGATTCGCCTTTTCCACACGTTCTGCATCGAAAGAAGCTAAGGATTCACTTCCCAGCCCTCGCAATCGTTCGATATAACGATAAATCACTCTAGGAGGCTCGGAAACGCGATATTCACCTTTTCCACACGTTCTGCATCGAATGAAGTTAAGGATTCACTTTCCAGCCCTCGCAATCGTTCGATATAACGAAAAATCACTCTAGGAGGCTCGGAAACGCGATATTCACCTTTTCCACACGTTCTGCATCGAAATAAGCTAAGGATTCACTTCCCAGCCCTCGCAATCGTTCGATGTAACGATAAATCACTCTAGGAGGCTCGGAAACGCGATATTCACCTTTTCCACACGCTCTGCATCGAAAGAAGCTAAGGATTCACTTCCCAGACCTCGCAATCGTTCGATATAACGATAAATCACTCTAGGAGGCTCGGAAAGGATATATTCACCTTTTCCACACGTTCTGCATCGAAAGAAGCTAAGGATTCACTTTCCAGCCCTCGCAATCCTTCGATGTAACGATAAATCACTCTAGGAGGCTCGGAAACGCGATATTCACCTTTTCCACACGTTCTGCATCGAAATAAGATAAGGATTCACTTCACAGCCCTCGCAATCGTTCGATATAACGAAAAATCACTCTAGGAGGCTCGGAAACGCGATATTCACCTTTTCCACACGTTCTGCATCGAAAGAAGCTAAGGATTCACTTCCCAGCCCTCGCAATCGTTCGATATAACGATAAATCACTCTAGGAGGCTCGGAAACGCGATATTCACCTTTTCCACACGTTCTGCATCGAAATAAGCTAAGGATTCACTTCCCAGCCCTCGCAATCGTTCGATATAACGATAAATCACTCTAGGAGGCTCGGAAACGTGATATTCACCTTTTCCACACGTACTGCACCGAAAGAAGCTATGAATTCACTTTCCAGCCCTCGCAATCGTTCGATATAACGAAAAATCACTCTAGGAGGCTCGGAAACGCGATATTCACCTTTTCCACACGTTCTGCATCGAAATAAACTAAGGATTCACTTCCCAGCCCTCGCAATCGTTCGATATAACGATAAATTACTCTAGGAGGCTCGGAAACGCGATATTCACCTTTTCCACACGTTCTGCATCGAAATAAGCTAAGGATTCACTTCCCAGCCCTCGCAATCGTTCGATATAACGAAAAATCACTCTAGGAGGCTCGGAAACGCGATATTCACCTTTTCCACACGTACTGCATCGAAAGAAGCAAAGGATTCACTTTCCAACCCTCGCAATCGTTCGATATAACGAAAAATCACTCTAGGAGGCTCGGAAACGCGATATTCACCTTTTCCACACGTTCTGCATCGAAATAAGCTAAGGATTCACTTCCCAGCCCTCGCAATCGTTCGATATAACGATAAATCACTCTAGGAGGCTCGGAAACGCGATATTCACCTTTTCCACACGTTCTGCATCGAAATAAGCTAAGGATTCACTTCCCAGCCCTCGCAATCGTTCGATATAACGATAAATCACTCTAGGAGGCTCGGAAACGCGATATTCACCTTTTCCACACGTTCTGCATCGAAAGAAGCTAAGGATTCACTTTCCAGCCCTCGCAATCCTTCGATGTAACGATAAATCACTCTAGGAGGCTCGGAAACGCGATATTCCCTTTTCCACACGTTCTGCATCGAAATAAGCTAAGGATTCACTTCCCAGCCCTCGCAATCGTTCGATATAACGAAAAATCACTCTAGGAGGCTCGGAAACGCGATATTCACCTTTTCCACACGTTCTGCATCGAAATAAGCGAAGGATTCACTTCCCAGTCCTCGCAATCGTTCGACGTAACGATAAATCGCTTTAGGAGGCTCGGAAACGCGATATTCACCTTTTCCACACGTTCTGCATCGAAATAAGCCATGGATTCACTTCCCAGCCCTCGCAATCGTTCGATATAACGATAAATCACTCTAGGAGGCTCGGAAACGCGATATTCACCTTTTCCACACGCTCTGCATCGAAAGAAGCTAAGGATTCACTTCCCAGCCCTCGCAATCGTTCGATAAACGATAAATCACTCTAGGAGGCTCGGAAAGGATAGATTCGCCTTTTCCACACGTTCTGCATCGAAAGAAGCTAAGGATTCACTTCCCAGCCCTCGCAATCGTTCGATATAACGATAAATCACTCTAGGAGGCTCGGAAACGCGATATTCACCTTTTCCACACGTTCTGCATCGAAATAAGCTAAGGATTCACTTCCCAGCCCTCGCAATCGTTCGATATAACGATAAATCACTCTAGGAGGCTCGGAAACGCGATATTCACCTTTTCCACACGTTCTGCATCGAATGAAGTTAAGGATTCACTTTCCAGCCCTCGCAATCGTTCGATATAACGAAAAATCACTCTAGGAGGCTCGGAAACGCGATATTCACCTTTTCCACACGTTCTGGATCGAAATAAGATAAGGATTCACTTCCCAGCCCTCGCAATCGTTCGATATAACGATAAATCACTCTAGGAGGCTCGGAAACGCGATATTCACCTTTTCCACACGCTCTGCATCGAAAGAAGCTAAGGATTCACTTCCCAGACCTCGCAATCGTTCGATATAACGATAAATCACTCTAGGAGGCTCGGAAAGGATATATTCACCTTTTCCACACGTTCTGCATCGAAAGAAGCTAAGGATTCACTTTCCAGCCCTCGCAATCCTTCGATGTAACGATAAATCACTCTAGGAGGCTCGGAAACGCGATATTCACCTTTTCCACACGTTCTGCATCGAAATAAGATAAGGATTCACTTCACAGCCCTCGCAATCGTTCGATATAACGAAAAATCACTCTAGGAGGCTCGGAAACGCGATATTCACCTTTTCCACACGTTCTGCATCGAAAGAAGCTAAGGATTCACTTCCCAGCCCTCGCAATCGTTCGATATAACGATAAATCACTCTAGGAGGCTCGGAAACGCGATATTCACCTTTTCCACACGTTCTGCATCGAAATAAGCTAAGGATTCACTTCCCAGCCCTCGCAATCGTTCGATATAACGATAAATCACTCTAGGAGGCTCGGAAACGTGATATTCACCTTTTCCACACGTACTGCACCGAAAGAAGCTATGAATTCACTTTCCAGCCCTCGCAATCGTTCGATATAACGAAAAATCACTCTAGGAGGCTCGGAAACGCGATATTCACCTTTTCCACACGTTCTGCATCGAAATAAACTAAGGATTCACTTCCCAGCCCTCGCAATCGTTCGATATAACGATAAATTACTCTAGGAGGCTCGGAAACGCGATATTCACCTTTTCCACACGTTCTGCATCGAAATAAGCTAAGGATTCACTTCCCAGCCCTCGCAATCGTTCGATATAACGAAACATCACTCTAGGAGGCTCGGAAACGCGATATTCACCTTTTCCACACGTACTGCATCGAAAGAAGCAAAGGATTCACTTTCCAACCCTCGCAATCGTTCGATATAACGAAAAATCACTCTAGGAGGCTCGGAAACGCGATATTCACCTTTTCCACACGTTCTGCATCGAAATAAGCTAAGGATTCACTTCCCAGCCCTCGCAATCGTTCGATATAACGATAAATCACTCTAGGAGGCTCGGAAACGCGATATTCACCATTTCCACACGTTCTGCACCGAAAGAAGCTATGGATTCACTTCCCATTCCTCGCAATCGTTCGATATAACGATAAATCACTCTAGGAGGCTCGGAAACGCGATATTCACCTTTTCCACACGTTCTGCATCGAAAGAAGCTAAGGATTCACTTTCCAGCCCTCGCAATCCTTCGATGTAACGATAAATCACTCTAGGAGGCTCGGAAACGCGATATTCCCTTTTCCACACGTTCTGCATCGAAATAAGCTAAGGATTCACTTCCCAGCCCTCGCAATCGTTCGATATAACGAAAAATCACTCTAGGAGGCTCGGAAACGCGATATTCACCTTTTCCACACGTTCTGCATCGAAATAAGCTAAGGATTCACTTCCCAGTCCTCGCAATCGTTCGACGTAACGATAAATCGCTTTAGGAGGCTCGGAAACGCGATATTCACCTTTTCCACACGTTCTGCATCGAAATAAGCCATGGATTCACTTCCCAGCCCTCGCAATCGTTCGATATAACGATAAATCACTCTAGGAGGCTCGGAAACGCGATATTCACCTTTTCCACACGCTCTGCATCGAAAGAAGCTAAGGATTCACTTCCCAGCCCTCGCAATCGTTCGATAAACGATAAATCACTCTAGGAGGCTCGGAAAGGATAGATTCGCCTTTTCCACACGTTCTGCATCGAAAGAAGCTAAGGATTCACTTCCCAGCCCTCGCAATCGTTCGATATAACGATAAATCACTCTAGGAGGCTCGGAAACGCGATATTCACCTTTTCCACACGTTCTGCATCGAAATAAGCTAAGGATTCACTTCCCAGCCCTCGCAATCGTTCGATATAACGATAAATCACTCTAGGAGGCTCGGAAACGCGATATTCACCTTTTCCACACGTTCTGCATCGAATGAAGTTAAGGATTCACTTTCCAGCCCTCGCAATCGTTCGATATAACGAAAAATCACTCTAGGAGGCTCGGAAACGCTATATTCACCTTTTCCACACGTTCTGGATCGAAATAAGGTAAGGATTCACTTCCCAGCCCTCGCAATCGTTCGATATAACGATAAATCACTCTAGGAGGCTCGGAAACGCGATATTCACCTTTTCCACACGTTCTGCACCGAAAGAAGCTATGAATTCACTTTCCAGCCCTCGCAATCGTTCGATATAACGATAAATCACTCTAGGAGGCTCGGAAACGCGATATTCACCTTTTCCACACGTTCTGCATCGAAATAAGCTAAGGATTCACTTCCCAGCCCTCGCAATCGTTCGATATAACGATAAATCACTCTAGGAGGCTCGGAAACGTGATATTCACCTTTTCCACACGTACTGCACCGAAAGAAGCTATGAATTCACTTTCCAGCCCTCGCAATCGTTCGATATAACGAAAAATCACTCTAGGAGGCTCGGAAACGCGATATTCACCTTTTCCACACGTTCTGCATCGAAATAAACTAAGGATTCACTTCCCAGCCCTCGCAATCGTTCGATATAACGATAAATTACTCTAGGAGGCTCGGAAACGCGATATTCACCTTTTCCACACGTTCTGCATCGAAATAAGCTAAGGATTCACTTCCCAGCCCTCGCAATCGTTCGATATAACGAAAAATCACTCTAGGAGGCTCGGAAACGCGATATTCACCTTTTCCACACGTACTGCATCGAAAGAAGCTAAGGATTCACTTTCCAGCCCTCGCAATCGTTCGATATAACGAAAAATCACTCTAGGAGGCTCGGAAACGCGATATTCACCTTTTCCACACGTTCTGCATCGAAATAAGCTAAGGATTCACTTCCCAGCCCTCGCAATCGTTCGATATAACGATAAATCACTCTAGGAGGCTCGGAAACGCGATATTCACCTTTTCCACACGTTCTGCATCGAAAGAAGCTAAGGATTCACTTTCCAGCCCTCGCAATCCTTCGATGTAACGATAAATCACTCTAGGAGGCTCGGAAACGCGATATTCCCTTTTCCACACGTTCTGCATCGAAATAAGCTAAGGATTCACTTCCCAGCCCTCGCAATCGTTCGATATAACGAAAAATCACTCTAGGAGGCTCGGAAACGCGATATTCACCTTTTCCACACGTTCTGCATCGAAATAAGCCATGGATTCACTTCCCAGCCCTCGCAATCGTTCGATATAACGATAAATCACTCTAGGAGGCTCGGAAACGCGATATTCACCTTTTCCACACGCTCTGCATCGAAAGAAGCTAAGGATTCACTTCCCAGCCCTCGCAATCGTTCGATAAACGATAAATCACTCTAGGAGGCTCGGAAAGGATAGATTCGCCTTTTCCACACGTTCTGCA
This sequence comes from Nomada lathburiana, assembly GCA_963667235.1. Taxonomy (NCBI): domain Eukaryota; kingdom Metazoa; phylum Arthropoda; class Insecta; order Hymenoptera; family Apidae; genus Nomada; species Nomada lathburiana. The sequence continues at coordinate 254,034 of OY763897.1, read as the reverse complement.
TCGAAAGAAGCTAAGGATTCACTTCCCAGCCCTCGCAATCGTTCGATATAACGATAAATCACTCTAGGAGGCTCGGAAACGCGATATTCACCTTTTCCACACGTTCTGCATCGAATGAAGTTAAGGATTCACTTTCCAGCCCTCGCAATCGTTCGATATAACGAAAAATCACTCTAGGAGGCTCGGAAACGCGATATTCACCTTTTCCACACGTTCTGGATCGAAATAAGATAAGGATTCACTTCCCAGCCCTCGCAATCGTTCGATATAACGATAAATCACTCTAGGAGGCTCGGAAACGCGATATTCACCTTTTCCACACGCTCTGCATCGAAAGAAGCTAAGGATTCACTTCCCAGACCTCGCAATCGTTCGATATAACGATAAATCACTCTAGGAGGCTCGGAAAGGATATATTCACCTTTTCCACACGTTCTGCATCGAAAGAAGCTAAGGATTCACTTTCCAGCCCTCGCAATCCTTCGATGTAACGATAAATCACTCTAGGAGGCTCGGAAACGCGATATTCACCTTTTCCACACGTTCTGCATCGAAATAAGATAAGGATTCACTTCACAGCCCTCGCAATCGTTCGATATAACGAAAAATCACTCTAGGAGGCTCGGAAACGCGATATTCACCTTTTCCACACGTTCTGCATCGAAAGAAGCTAAGGATTCACTTCCCAGCCCTCGCAATCGTTCGATATAACGATAAATCACTCTAGGAGGCTCGGAAACGCGATATTCACCTTTTCCACACGTTCTGCATCGAAATAAGCTAAGGATTCACTTCCCAGCCCTCGCAATCGTTCGATATAACGATAAATCACTCTAGGAGGCTCGGAAACGTGATATTCACCTTTTCCACACGTACTGCACCGAAAGAAGCTATGAATTCACTTTCCAGCCCTCGCAATCGTTCGATATAACGAAAAATCACTCTAGGAGGCTCGGAAACGCGATATTCACCTTTTCCACACGTTCTGCATCGAAATAAACTAAGGATTCACTTCCCAGCCCTCGCAATCGTTCGATATAACGATAAATTACTCTAGGAGGCTCGGAAACGCGATATTCACCTTTTCCACACGTTCTGCATCGAAATAAGCTAAGGATTCACTTCCCAGCCCTCGCAATCGTTCGATATAACGAAAAATCACTCTAGGAGGCTCGGAAACGCGATATTCACCTTTTCCACACGTACTGCATCGAAAGAAGCAAAGGATTCACTTTCCAACCCTCGCAATCGTTCGATATAACGAAAAATCACTCTAGGAGGCTCGGAAACGCGATATTCACCTTTTCCACACGTTCTGCATCGAAATAAGCTAAGGATTCACTTCCCAGCCCTCGCAATCGTTCGACGTAACGATAAATCGCTTTAGGAGGCTCGGAAACGCGATATTCACCTTTTCCAATCGTTCTGTATCGATAGCAGGTAAGGATTCACTTCCCGGCCCTCGCAATCGTTCCGTGTATCGATAAATCACTCTAGGAGGCTCGGAAACGCGATATTCACCTTTTCCACACGTTCTGCATCGAATGAAGCTAAGGATTCACTTTCCAGCCCTCGCAATCCTTCGATGTAACGATAAATCACTCTAGGAGGCTCGGAAACGCGATATTCCCTTTTCCACACGCTCTGCATCGAAATAAGCTAAGGATTCACTTCCCAGCCCTCGCAATCGTTCGATATAACGAAAAATCACTCTAGGAGGCTCGGAAACGCGATATTCACCTTTTCCACACGTTCTGCATCGAAAGAAGCTAAGGATTCACTTTCCAGCCCTCGCAATCCTTCGATGTAACGATAAATCACTCTAGGAGGCTCGGAAACGCGATATTCCCTTTTCCACACGTTCTGCATCGAAATAAGCTAAGGATTCACTTCCCAGCCCTCGCAATCGTTCGATATAACGAAAAATCACTCTAGGAGGCTCGGAAACGCGATATTCACCTTTTCCACACGTTCTGCATCGAAATAAGCCATGGATTCACTTCCCAGCCCTCGCAATCGTTCGATATAACGATAAATCACTCTAGGAGGCTCGGAAACGCGATATTCACCTTTTCCACACGCTCTGCATCGAAAGAAGCTAAGGATTCACTTCCCAGCCCTCGCAATCGTTCGATAAACGATAAATCACTCTAGGAGGCTCGGAAAGGATAGATTCGCCTTTTCCACACGTTCTGCATCGAAAGAAGCTAAGGATTCACTTCCCAGCCCTCGCAATCGTTCGATATAACGATAAATCACTCTAGGAGGCTCGGAAACGCGATATTCACCTTTTCCACACGTTCTGCATCGAATGAAGTTAAGGATTCACTTTCCAGCCCTCGCAATCGTTCGATATAACGAAAAATCACTCTAGGAGGCTCGGAAACGCGATATTCACCTTTTCCACACGTTCTGGATCGAAATAAGATAAGGATTCACTTCCCAGCCCTCGCAATCGTTCGATATAACGATAAATCACTCTAGGAGGCTCGGAAACGCGATATTCACCTTTTCCACACGCTCTGCATCGAAAGAAGCTAAGGATTCACTTCCCAGACCTCGCAATCGTTCGATATAACGATAAATCACTCTAGGAGGCTCGGAAAGGATATATTCACCTTTTCCACACGTTCTGCATCGAAAGAAGCTAAGGATTCACTTTCCAGCCCTCGCAATCCTTCGATGTAACGATAAATCACTCTAGGAGGCTCGGAAACGCTATATTCACCTTTTCCACACGTTCTGGATCGAAATAAGATAAGGATTCACTTCCCAGCCCTCGCAATCGTTCGATATAACGATAAATCACTCTAGGAGGCTCGGAAACGCGATATTCACCTTTTCCACACGCTCTGCATCGAAAGAAGCTAAGGATTCACTTCCCAGACCTCGCAATCGTTCGATATAACGATAAATCACTCTAGGAGGCTCGGAAACGCGATATTCACCTTTTCCACACGTACTGCATCGAAAGAAGCAAAGGATTCACTTTCCAGCCCTCGCAATCGTTCGATATAACGAAAAATCACTCTAGGAGGCTCGGAAACGCGATATTCACCTTTTCCACACGTTCTGCATCGAAATAAGCTAAGGATTCACTTCCCAGCCCTCGCAATCGTTCGATATAACGAAAAATCACTCTAGGAGGCTCGGAAACGCGATATTCACCATTTCCACACGTTCTGCACCGAAAGAAGCTATGGATTCACTTCCCATTCCTCGCAATCGTTCGATATAACGATAAATCACTCTAGGAGGCTCGGAAACGCGATATTCACCTTTTCCACACGTTCTGCATCGAAAGAAGCTAAGGATTCACTTTCCAGCCCTCGCAATCCTTCGATGTAACGATAAATCACTCTAGGAGGCTCGGAAACGCGATATTCCCTTTTCCACACGTTCTGCATCGAAATAAGCTAAGGATTCACTTCCCAGCCCTCGCAATCGTTCGATATAACGAAAAATCACTCTAGGAGGCTCGGAAACGCGATATTCACCTTTTCCACACGTTCTGCATCGAAATAAGCTAAGGATTCACTTCCCAGTCCTCGCAATCGTTCGACGTAACGATAAATCGCTTTAGGAGGCTCGGAAACGCGATATTCACCTTTTCCACACGTTCTGCATCGAAATAAGCCATGGATTCACTTCCCAGCCCTCGCAATCGTTCGATATAACGATAAATCACTCTAGGAGGCTCGGAAACGCGATATTCACCTTTTCCACACGCTCTGCATCGAAAGAAGCTAAGGATTCACTTCCCAGCCCTCGCAATCGTTCGATAAACGATAAATCACTCTAGGAGGCTCGGAAAGGATAGATTCGCCTTTTCCACACGTTCTGCATCGAAAGAAGCTAAGGATTCACTTCCCAGCCCTCGCAATCGTTCGATATAACGATAAATCACTCTAGGAGGCTCGGAAACGCGATATTCACCTTTTCCACACGTTCTGCATCGAAATAAGCTAAGGATTCACTTCCCAGACCTCGCAATCGTTCGATATAACGATAAATCACTCTAGGAGGCTCGGAAAGGATATATTCACCTTTTCCACACGTTCTGCATCGAAAGAAGCTAAGGATTCACTTTCCAGCCCTCGCAATCCTTCGATGTAACGATAAATCACTCTAGGAGGCTCGGAAACGCGATATTCCCTTTTCCACACGTTCTGCATCGAAATAAGCTAAGGATTCACTTCCCAGCCCTCGCAATCGTTCGATATAACGATAAATCACTCTAGGAGGCTCGGAAACGCGATATTCACCTTTTCCACACGTTCTGCATCGAAATAAGCTAAGGATTCACTTCCCAGCCCTCGCAATCGTTCGATGTAACGATAAATCACTCTAGGAGGCACGGAAACGCGATATTCACCTTTTCCACACGTTCTGCACCGAAGGAAGCTATGGATTCACTTCCCATCCCTCGCAATCGTTCGATATAACGATAAATCACTCTAGGAGGCTCGGAAACGCGATATTCACCTTTTCCACACGTTCTGCATCGAAATAAGCTAAGGATTCACTTCCCAGCCCTCGCAATCGTTCGACGTAACGATAAATCGCTTTAGGAGGCTCGGAAACGCGATATTCACCTTTTCCAATCGTTCTGTATCGATAGCAGGTAAGGATTCACTTCCCGGCCCTCGCAATCGTTCCGTGTATCGATAAATCACTCTAGGAGGCTCGGAAACGCGATATTCACCTTTTCCACACGTTCTGCATCGAATGAAGTTAAGGATTCACTTTCCAGCCCTCGCAATCGTTCGATATAACGAAAAATCACTCTAGGAGGCTCGGAAACGCGATATTCACCTTTTCCACACGTTCTGGATCGAAATAAGATAAGGATTCACTTCCCAGCACTCGCAATCGTTCGATATAACGATAAATCACTCTAGGAGGCTCGGAAACGCGATATTCACCTTTTCCACACGCTCTGCATCGAAAGAAGCTAAGGATTCACTTCCCAGACCTCGCAATCGTTCGATATAACGATAAATCACTCTAGGAGGCTCGGAAAGGATATATTCACCTTTTCCACACGTTCTGCATCGAAAGAAGCTAAGGATTCACTTTCCAGCCCTCGCAATCCTTCGATGTAACGATAAATCACTCTAGGAGGCTCGGAAACGCGATATTCCCTTTTCCACACGTTCTGCATCGAAATAAGCTAAGGATTCACTTCCCAGCCCTCGCAATCGTTCGATATAACGATAAATCACTCTAGGAGGCTCGGAAACGCGATATTCACCTTTTCCACACGCTCTGCATCGAAAGAAGCTAAGGATTCACTTCCCAGACCTCGCAATAGTTCGATATAACGATAAATCACTCTAGGAGGCTCGGAAACGCGATATTCACCTTTTCCACACGTTCTGCATCGAAATATGCCAAGGATTCACTTCCCAGCCCTCGCAATCGTTCGATATAACGATAAATCACTCTAGGAGGCTCGGAAACGCGATATTCACCTTTTCCACACGTTCTGCACCGAAGGAAGCTATGGATTCTCTTCCCATCCCTCGCAATCGTTCGATATAACGATAAATCACTCTAGGAGGCTCGGAAACGCGATATTCACCTTTTCCACACGTTCTGCATCGAAATAAGCTAAGGATTCACTTCCCAGCCCTCGCAATCGTTCGACGTAACGATAAATCGCTTTAGGAGGCTCGGAAACGCGATATTCACCTTTTCCAATCGTTCTGTATCGATAGCAGGTAAGGATTCACTTCCCGGCCCTCGCAATCGTTCCGTGTATCGATAAATCACTCTAGGAGGCTCGGAATCGCGATAATCATCCTTTCCATTCGTTCGGTATCGACAGAAGGTAGCGATACACTTCCCAGCCGTCCAAATCGTTCGGTGGATCGATAAATCACTCTAGGAGGCTCGGAATCGCGATGTTGACCCTTTCCAATCGTTCTGTGTCGATAGTAGGTAAGGATTCACTTCCCGGCCCTCTCAATCGTTCGGTGTACCGATAAATAAATCTAGGAGGTTCGGAATCGCGATATTCACGCTTTCCTATCGTTCTATATCGACAGAAGGTAAGGATACACTTCCCAGCCGTCGCAATCGATCGGTGTATCGATAAATCAATCTAGGAGACTCGGAATCGCGATATTCACCCTTTCCAATCGTTCTGTATCGACAGAAGCTAATCATTGACTCCCCAACCCTCGCAATCGTACGTTCTATCGATAAATCACTCTAGGAGGCTCGGAATCGCGGTATTCACCCTTTCCAATCGTTCTGTATCGATAGCAGGTAAGGATTCACTTCCCGGCCCTCGCAATCGTTCCGTGTATCGATAAATCACTCTAGGAGGCTCGGAATCGCGATAATCATCCTTTCCATTCGTTCGGTATCGACAGAAGGTAGCGATACACTTCCCAGCCGTCCAAATCGTTCGGTGGATCGATAAATCACTCTAGGAGGCTCGGAATCGCGATGTTGACCCTTTCCAATCGTTCTGTGTCGATAGCAGGTAAGGATTCACTTCCCGGCCCTCTCAATCGTTCGGTGTACCGATAAATAAATCTAGGAGGTTCGGAATCGCGATATACACGCTTTCCTATCGTTCTATATCGACAGAAGCTAATCATTGACTCCCCAACCCTCGCAATCGTACGTTCTATCGATAAATCACTCTAGGAGGCTCGGAATCGCGATATTCACCCTTTCCAGTCGTTCTGTGTCGATAGCAGGTAAGGATTCACTTCCCGGCCCTCGCAATCGTTCGGTGTATCGCTAAATCAATCTAGGAGGTTCGGAATCGCGACATTCACGCTTTCCTATCGTTCTGTATCGACAGATGGTAAGGATACACTTCTCAGCCGTCGCAATCGTTCGGTGGATCGATAAATGACTCTAGGAGGCTCGGAATCGCGATATTCACTCTTTTAATCGTTCGGTATCGACAGACGGTAAGGATTGACTTCCCAGCCCTCGCAATCGTTCGGTGTATATATATATCACTCAAGGAAGTTCGAAATCGGGATATTCACCCTTACCAATCGTTCTGTGTCGATAGCAGGGAAGGATTCACTTCTCGGCCCTCGCAATCGTTCGGTGTATCGATGAATCAATCTAGGTGGCTCGGAATCGCGATATTCACCCTTTCCAATCGTTCTGTGTCGATAGCAGGTGAGGATTCACTTCCCGGCCCTCTCAATCGTTCGGTGTATCGATAAATCAATCCAGGAGGTTCGGAAACGCGATATTCACCTTTTCCACACGTTCTGCATCGAAATAAGCTAAGGATTCACTTCCCAGCCCTCGCAATCGTTCGATATAACGATAAATCACTCTAGGAGGCACGGAAACGCGATATTCACCTTTTCCACACGCTCTGCATCCAAAGAAGCTAAGGATTCACTTCCCAGCCCTCGCAATCGTTCGATATAACGATAAATCACTCTAGGAGGCTCGGAAACGTGATATTCACCTTTTCCACACGTACTGCACCGAAAGAAGCTATGAATTCACTTTCCAGCCCTCGCAATCGTTCGATATAACGAAAAATCACTCTAGGAGGCTCGGAAACGCGATATTCACCTTTTCCACACGTTCTGCATCGAAATAAACTAAGGATTCACTTCCCAGCCCTCGCAATCGTTCGATATAACGATAAATTACTCTAGGAGGCTCGGAAACGCGATATTCACCTTTTCCACACGTTCTGCATCGAAATAAGCTAAGGATTCACTTCCCAGCCCTCGCAATCGTTCGATATAACGAAAAATCACTCTAGGAGGCTCGGAAACGCGATATTCACCTTTTCCACACGTACTGCATCGAAAGAAGCTAAGGATTCACTTTCCAGCCCTCGCAATCGTTCGATATAACGAAAAATAACTCTAGGAGGCTCGGAAACGCGATATTCACCTTTTCCACACGTTCTGCATCGAAATAAGCTAAGGATTCACTTCCCAGCCCTCGCAATCGTTCGATATAACGATAAATCACTCTAGGAGGCTCGGAAACGCGATATTCACCTTTTCCACACGTTCTGCATCGAAAGAAGCTAAGGATTCACTTTCCAGCCCTCGCAATCCTTCGATGTAACGATAAATCACTCTAGGAGGCTCGGAAACGCGATATTCCCTTTTCCACACGTTCTGCATCGAAATAAGCTAAGGATTCACTTCCCAGCCCTCGCAATCGTTCGATATAACGAAAAATCACTCTAGGAGGCTCGGAAACGCGATATTCACCTTTTCCACACGTTCTGCATCGAAATAAGCGAAGGATTCACTTCCCAGTCCTCGCAATCGTTCGACGTAACGATAAATCGCTTTAGGAGGCTCGGAAACGCGATATTCACCTTTTCCACACGTTCTGCATCGAAATAAGCCATGGATTCACTTCCCAGCCCTCGCAATCGTTCGATATAACGATAAATCACTCTAGGAGGCTCGGAAACGCGATATTCACCTTTTCCACACGCTCTGCATCGAAAGAAGCTAAGGATTCACTTCCCAGCCCTCGCAATCGTTCGATAAACGATAAATCACTCTAGGAGGCTCGGAAAGGATAGATTCGCCTTTTCCACACGTTCTGCATCGAAAGAAGCTAAGGATTCACTTCCCAGCCCTCGCAATCGTTCGATATAACGATAAATCACTCTAGGAGGCTCGGAAACGCGATATTCACCTTTTCCACACGTTCTGCATCGAATGAAGTTAAGGATTCACTTTCCAGCCCTCGCAATCGTTCGATATAACGAAAAATCACTCTAGGAGGCTCGGAAACGCGATATTCACCTTTTCCACACGTTCTGGATCGAAATAAGATAAGGATTCACTTCCCAGCCCTCGCAATCGTTCGATATAACGATAAATCACTCTAGGAGGCTCGGAAACGCGATATTCACCTTTTCCACACGCTCTGCATCGAAAGAAGCTAAGGATTCACTTCCCAGACCTCGCAATCGTTCGATATAACGATAAATCACTCTAGGAGGCTCGGAAAGGATATATTCACCTTTTCCACACGTTCTGCATCGAAAGAAGCTAAGGATTCACTTTCCAGCCCTCGCAATCCTTCGATGTAACGATAAATCACTCTAGGAGGCTCGGAAACGCGATATTCACCTTTTCCACACGTTCTGCATCGAAATAAGATAAGGATTCACTTCACAGCCCTCGCAATCGTTCGATATAACGAAAAATCACTCTAGGAGGCTCGGAAACGCGATATTCACCTTTTCCACACGTTCTGCATCGAAAGAAGCTAAGGATTCACTTCCCAGCCCTCGCAATCGTTCGATATAACGATAAATCACTCTAGGAGGCTCGGAAACGCGATATTCACCTTTTCCACACGTTCTGCATCGAAATAAGCTAAGGATTCACTTCCCAGCCCTCGCAATCGTTCGATATAACGATAAATCACTCTAGGAGGCTCGGAAACGTGATATTCACCTTTTCCACACGTACTGCACCGAAAGAAGCTATGAATTCACTTTCCAGCCCTCGCAATCGTTCGATATAACGAAAAATCACTCTAGGAGGCTCGGAAACGCGATATTCACCTTTTCCACACGTTCTGCATCGAAATAAACTAAGGATTCACTTCCCAGCCCTCGCAATCGTTCGATATAACGATAAATTACTCTAGGAGGCTCGGGAACGCGATATTCACCTTTTCCACACGTTCTGCATCGAAATAAGCTAAGGATTCACTTCCCAGCCCTCGCAATCGTTCGATATAACGAAAAATCACTCTAGGAGGCTCGGAAACGCGATATTCACCTTTTCCACACGTACTGCATCGAAAGAAGCAAAGGATTCACTTTCCAACCCTCGCAATCGTTCGATATAACGAAAAATCACTCTAGGAGGCTCGGAAACGCGATATTCACCTTTTCCACACGTTCTGCATCGAAATAAGCTAAGGATTCACTTCCCAGCCCTCGCAATCGTTCGACGTAACGATAAATCGCTTTAGGAGGCTCGGAAACGCGATATTCACCTTTTCCAATCGTTCTGTATCGATAGCAGGTAAGGATTCACTTCCCGGCCCTCGCAATCGTTCCGTGTATCGATAAATCACTCTAGGAGGCTCGGAAACGCGATATTCACCTTTTCCACACGTTCTGCATCGAATGAAGCTAAGGATTCACTTTCCAGCCCTCGCAATCCTTCGATGTAACGATAAATCACTCTAGGAGGCTCGGAAACGCGATATTCCCTTTTCCACACGTTCTGCATCGAAATAAGCTAAGGATTCACTTCCCAGCCCTCGCAATCGTTCGATATAACGAAAAATCACTCTAGGAGGCTCGGAAACGCGATATTCACCTTTTCCACACGTTCTGCATCGAAATAAGCTAAGGATTCACTTCCCAGTCCTCGCAATCGTTCGACGTAACGATAAATCGCTTTAGGAGGCTCGGAAACGCGATATTCACCTTTTCCACACGTTCTGCATCGAAATAAGCCATGGATTCACTTCCCAGCCCTCGCAATCGTTCGATATAACGATAAATCACTCTAGGAGGCTCGGAAACGCGATATTCACCTTTTCCACACGCTCTGCATCGAAAGAAGCTAAGGATTCACTTCCCAGCCCTCGCAATCGTTCGATAAACGATAAATCACTCTAGGAGGCTCGGAAAGGATAGATTCGCCTTTTCCACACGTTCTGCATCGAAAGAAGCTAAGGATTCACTTTCCAGCCCTCGCAATCGTTCGATATAACGAAAAATCACTCTAGGAGGCTCGGAAACGCTATATTCACCTTTTCCACACGTTCTGGATCGAAATAAGATAAGGATTCACTTCCCAGCCCTCGCAATCGTTCGATATAACGATAAATCACTCTAGGAGGCTCGGAAACGCGATATTCACCTTTTCCACACGCTCTGCATCGAAAGAAGCTAAGGATTCACTTCCCAGACCTCGCAATCGTTCGATATAACGATAAATCACTCTAGGAGGCTCGGAAACGCGATATTCACCTTTTCCACACGTACTGCATCGAAAGAAGCAAAGGATTCACTTTCCAGCCCTCGCAATCGTTCGATATAACGAAAAATCACTCTAGGAGGCTCGGAAACGCGATATTCACCTTTTCCACACGTTCTGCATCGAAATAAGCTAAGGATTCACTTCCCAGCCCTCGCAATCGTTCGATATAACGATAAATCACTCTAGGAGGCTCGGAAACGCGATATTCACCATTTCCACACGTTCTGCACCGAAAGAAGCTATGGATTCACTTCCCATTCCTCGCAATCGTTCGATATAACGATAAATCACTCTAGGAGGCTCGGAAACGCGATATTCACCTTTTCCACACGTTCTGCATCGAAAGAAGCTAAGGATTCACTTTCCAGCCCTCGCAATCCTTCGATGTAACGATAAATCACTCTAGGAGGCTCGGAAACGCGATATTCCCTTTTCCACACGTTCTGCATCGAAATAAGCTAAGGATTCACTTCCCAGCCCTCGCAATCGTTCGATATAACGATAAATCACTCTAGGAGGCTCGGAAACGCGATATTCACCTTTTCCACACGTTCTGCATCGAAATAAGCTAAGGATTCACTTCCCAGCCCTCGCAATCGTTCGATGTAACGATAAATCACTCTAGGAGGCACGGAAACGCGATATTCACCTTTTCCACACGTTCTGCACCGAAGGAAGCTATGGATTCACTTCCCATCCCTCGCAATCGTTCGATATAACGATAAATCACTCTAGGAGGCTCGGAAACGCGATATTCACCTTTTCCACACGTTCTGCATCGAAATAAGCTAAGGATTCACTTCCCAGCCCTCGCAATCGTTCGACGTAACGATAAATCGCTTTAGGAGGCTCGGAAACGCGATATTCACCTTTTCCAATCGTTCTGTATCGATAGCAGGTAAGGATTCACTTCCCGGCCCTCGCAATCGTTCCGTGTATCGATAAATCACTCTAGGAGGCTCGGAAACGCGATATTCACCTTTTCCACACGTTCTGCATCGAATGAAGTTAAGGATTCACTTTCCAGCCCTCGCAATCGTTCGATATAACGAAAAATCACTCTAGGAGGCTCGGAAACGCGATATTCACCTTTTCCACACGTTCTGGATCGAAATAAGATAAGGATTCACTTCCCAGCACTCGCAATCGTTCGATATAACGATAAATCACTCTAGGAGGCTCGGAAACGCGATATTCACCTTTTCCACACGCTCTGCATCGAAAGAAGCTAAGGATTCACTTCCCAGACCTCGCAATCGTTCGATATAACGATAAATCACTCTAGGAGGCTCGGAAAGGATATATTCACCTTTTCCACACGTTCTGCATCGAAAGAAGCTAAGGATTCACTTTCCAGCCCTCGCAATCCTTCGATGTAACGATAAATCACTCTAGGAGGCTCGGAAACGCGATATTCCCTTTTCCACACGTTCTGCATCGAAATAAGCTAAGGATTCACTTCCCAGCCCTCGCAATCGTTCGATATAACGATAAATCACTCTAGGAGGCTCGGAAACGCGATATTCACCTTTTCCACACGCTCTGCATCGAAAGAAGCTAAGGATTCACTTCCCAGACCTCGCAATAGTTCGATATAACGATAAATCACTCTAGGAGGCTCGGAAACGCGATATTCACCTTTTCCACACGTTCTGCATCGAAATATGCCAAGGATTCACTTACCAGCCCTCGCAATCGTTCGATATAACGATAAATCACTCTAGGAGGCTCGGAAACGCGATATTCACCTTTTCCAATCGTTCTGTATCGATAGCAGGTAAGGATTCACTTCCCGGCCCTCGCAATCGTTCCGTGTATCGATAAATCACTCTAGGAGGCTCGGAATCGCGATAATCATCCTTTCCATTCGTTCGGTATCGACAGAAGGTAGCGATACACTTCCCAGCCGTCCAAATCGTTCGGTGGATCGATAAATCACTCTAGGAGGCTCGGAATCGCGATGTTGACCCTTTCCAATCGTTCTGTGTCGATAGTAGGTAAGGATTCACTTCCCGGCCCTCTCAATCGTTCGGTGTACCGATAAATAAATCTAGGAGGTTCGGAATCGCGATATTCACGCTTTCCTATCGTTCTATATCGACAGAAGGTAAGGATACACTTCCCAGCCGTCGCAATCGATCGGTGTATCGATAAATCAATCTAGGAGACTCGGAATCGCGATATTCACCCTTTCCAATCGTTCTGTATCGACAGAAGCTAATCATTGACTCCCCAACCCTCGCAATCGTACGTTCTATCGATAAATCACTCTAGGAGGCTCGGAATCGCGGTATTCACCCTTTCCAATCGTTCTGTATCGATAGCAGGTAAGGATTCACTTCCCGGCCCTCGACATCGTTCCGTGTATCGATAAATCACTCTAGGAGGCTCGGAATCGCGATAATCATCCTTTCCATTCGTTCGGTATCGACAGAAGGTAGCGATACACTTCCCAGCCGTCCAAATCGTTCGGTGGATCGATAAATCACTCTAGGAGGCTCGGAATCGCGATGTTGACCCTTTCCAATCGTTCTGTGTCGATAGCAGGTAAGGATTCACTTCCCGGCCCTCTCAATCGTTCGGTGTACCGATAAATAAATCTAGGAGGTTCGGAATCGCGATATACACGCTTTCCTATCGTTCTATATCGACAGAAGCTAATCATTGACTCCCCAACCCTCGCAATCGTACGTTCTATCGATAAATCACTCTAGGAGGCTCGGAATCGCGATATTCACCCTTTCCAGTCGTTCTGTGTCGATAGCAGGTAAGGATTCACTTCCCGGCCCTCGCAATCGTTCGGTGTATCGCTAAATCAATCTAGGAGGTTCGGAATCGCGACATTCACGCTTTCCTATCGTTCTGTATCGACAGATGGTAAGGATACACTTCTCAGCCGTCGCAATCGTTCGGTGGATCGATAAATGACTCTAGGAGGCTCGGAATCGCGATATTCACTCTTTTAATCGTTCGGTATCGACAGACGGTAAGGATTGACTTCCCAGCCCTCGCAATCGTTCGGTGTATATATATATCACTCAAGGAAGTTCGAAATCGGGATATTCACCCTTTCCAATCGTTCTGTGTCGATAGCAGGGAAGGATTCACTTCTCGGCCCTCGCAATCGTTCGGTGTATCGATGAATCAATCTAGGTGGCTCGGAATCGCGATATTCACCCTTTCCAATCGTTCTGTGTCGATAGCAGGTGAGGATTCACTTCCCGGCCCTCTCAATCGTTCGGTGTATCGATAAATCAATCCAGGAGGTTCGGAAACGCGATATTCACCTTTTCCACACGTTCTGCATCGAAATAAGCTAAGGATTCACTTCCCAGCCCTCGCAATCGTTCGATATAACGATAAATCACTCTAGGAGGCACGGAAACGCGATATTCACCTTTTCCACACGCTCTGCATCCAAAGAAGCTAAGGATTCACTTCCCAGCCCTCGCAATCGTTCGATATAACGATAAATCACTCTAGGAGGCTCGGAAAGGCTATATTCACCTTTTCCACACGTTCTGCATCGAAAGAAGCTAAGGATTCACTTCCCAGCCCTCGCAATCGTTCGATATAACGAAAAATCACTCTAGGAGGCTCGGAAACGCGATATTCACCTTTTCCACACGTTCTGCATCGAAATAAGCTAAGGATTCACTTCCCAGCCCTCGCAATCGTTCGATATAACGATAAATCACTCTAGGAGGCTCGGAAACGCGATATTCACCTTTTCCACACGTTCTGCACCGAAGGAAGCTATGGATTCACTTCCCATCCCTCGCAATCGTTCGATATAACGATAAATCACTCTAGGAGGCTCGGAAACGCGATATTCCCTTTTCCACACGTTCTGCATCGAAATAAGCTAAGGATTCACTTCCCAGCCCTCGCAATCGTTCGATATTACGAAACATCACTCTAGGAGGCTCGGAAACGCGATATTCACCTTTTCCACACGTTCTGCATCGAAATAAGCTAAGGATTCACTTCCCAGCCCTCTCAATCGTTCGACATAACGATAAATCGCTTTAGGAGGCTCGGAAACGCGATATTCACCTTTTCCACACGTTATGCATCGAAATAAGCTAAGGATTCACTTTCCAGCCCTCGCAATCCTTCGATGTAACGATAAATCACTCTAGGAGGCTCGGAAACGCGATATTCCCTTTTCCACTCGTTCTGCATCGAAATAAGCTTAGCATTCACTTCCCAGCCCTCGCAATCGTTCGATATAACGAAAAATCACTCTAGGAGGCTCGGAAACGCGATATTCACCTTTTCCACACGTTCTGCATCGAAATAAGCTAAGGATTCACTTCCCAGCCCTCGCAATCGTTCGATATAACGATAAATCACTCTAGGAGGCTCGGAAACGCGATATTCACCTTTTCCACACGTTCTGCATCGAAAGAAGTTAAGGATTCACTTTCCAGCCCTCGCAATCGTTCGATATAACGAAAAATCACTCTAGGAGGCTCGGAAACGCGATATTCACCTTTTCCACACGTTCTGCATCGAAATAAGATAAGGATTCACTTCACAGCCCTCGCAATCGTTCGATATAACGAAAAATCACTCTAGGAGGCTCGGAAACGCGATATTCACCTTTTCCACACGTTCTGCATCGAAAGAAGCTAAGGATTCACTTCCCAGCCCTCGCAATCGTTCGATATAACGATAAATCACTCTAGGAGGCTCGGAAACGCGATATTCACCTTTTCCACACGTTCTGCATCGAAATAAGCTAAGGATTCACTTCCCAGCCCTCGCAATCGTTCGATATAACGATAAATCACTCTAGGAGGCTCGGAAACGTGATATTCACCTTTTCCACACGTACTGCACCGAAAGAAGCTATGAATTCACTTTCCAGCCCTTACAATCGTTCGATATAACGAAAAATCACTCTAGGAGGCTCGGAAACGCGATATTCACCTTTTCCACACGTTCTGCATCGAAATAAACTAAGGATTCACTTCCCAGCCCTCGCAATCGTTCGATATAACGATAAATTACTCTAGGAGGCTCGGAAACGCGATATTCACCTTTTCCACACGTTCTGCATCGAAATAAGCTAAGGATTCACTTCCCAGCCCTCGCAATCGTTCGATATAACGAAAAATCACTCTAGGAGGCTCGGAAACGCGATATTCACCTTTTCCACACGTACTGCATCGAAAGAAGCTAAGGATTCACTTTCCAGCCCTCGCAATCCTTCGATGTAACGATAAATCACTCTAGGAGGCTCGGAAACGCGATATTCCCTTTTCCACACGTTCTGCATCGAAATAAGCTAAGGATTCACTTCCCAGCCCTCGCAATCGTTCGATATAACGAAAAATCACTCTAGGAGGCTCGGAAACGCGATATTCACCTTTTCCACACGTTCTGCATCGAAATAAGCTAAGGATTCACTTCCCAGCCCTCGCAATCGTTCGACGTAACGATAAATCGCTTTAGGAGGCTCGGAAACGCGATATTCACCTTTTCCACACGTTCTGCATCGAAATAAGCCATGGATTCACTTCCCAGCCCTCGCAATCGTTCGATATAACGATAAATCACTCTAGGAGGCTCGGAAACGCGATATTCACCTTTTCCACACGTTCTGCATCGAAATAAGCTAAGGATTCACTTCCCAGCCCTCGCAATCGTTCGATGTAACGATAAATCACTCTAGGAGGCACGGAAACGCGATATTCACCTTTTCCACACGTTCTGCACCGAAGGAAGCTATGGATTCACTTCCCATCCCTCGCAATCGTTCGATATAACGATAAATCACTCTAGGAGGCTCGGAAACGCGATATTCACCTTTTCCACACGTTCTGCATCGAAATAAGCTAAGGATTCACTTCCCAGCCCTCGCAATCGTTCGACGTAACGATAAATCGCTTTAGGAGGCTCGGAAACGCGATATTCACCTTTTCCAATCGTTCTGTATCGATAGCAGGTAAGGATTCACTTCCCGGCCCTCGCAATCGTTCCGTGTATCGATAAATCACTCTAGGAGGCTCGGAAACGCGATATTCACCTTTTCCACACGTTCTGCATCGAATGAAGTTAAGGATTCACTTTCCAGCCCTCGCAATCGTTCGATATAACGAAAAATCACTCTAGGAGGCTCGGAAACGCGATATTCACCTTTTCCACACGTTCTGGATCGAAATAAGATAAGGATTCACTTCCCAGACCTCGCAATCGTTCGATATAACGATAAATCACTCTAGGAGGCTCGGAAAGGATATATTCACCTTTTCCACACGTTCTGCATCGAAAGAAGCTAAGGATTCACTTTCCAGCCCTCGCAATCCTTCGATGTAACGATAAATCACTCTAGGAGGCTCGGAAACGCGATATTCCCTTTTCCACACGTTCTGCATCGAAATAAGCTAAGGATTCACTTCCCAGCCCTCGCAATCGTTCGATATAACGATAAATCACTCTAGGAGGCTCGGAAACGCGATATTCACCTTTTCCACACGTTCTGCATCGAAATAAGCTAAGGATTCACTTCCCAGCCCTCGCAATCGTTCGACGTAACGATAAATCGCTTTAGGAGGCTCGGAAACGCGATATTCACCTTTTCCACACGCTCTGCATCGAAAGAAGCTAAGGATTCACTTCCCAGACCTCGCAATAGTTCGATATAACGATAAATCACTCTAGGAGGCTCGGAAACGCGATATTCACCTTTTCCACACGTTCTGCATCGAAATATGCCAAGGATTCACTTCCCAGCCCTCGCAATCGTTCGATATAACGATAAATCACTCTAGGAGGCTCGGAAACGCGATATTCACCTTTTCCACACGTTCTGCACCGAAGGAAGCTATGGATTCTCTTCCCAGCCCTCGCAATCGTTCGACGTAACGATAAATCGCTTTAGGAGGATCGGAAACGCGATATTCACCTTTTCCAATCGTTCTGTATCGATAGCAGGTAAGGATTCACTTCCCGGCCCTCGCAATCGTTCCGTGTATCGATAAATCACTCTAGGAGGCTCGGAATCGCGATAATCATCCTTTCCATTCGTTCGGTATCGACAGAAGGTAGCGATACACTTCCCAGCCGTCCAAATCGTTCGGTGGATCGATAAATCACTCTAGGAGGCTCGGAATCGCGATGTTGACCCTTTCCAATCGTTCTGTGTCGATAGTAGGTAAGGATTCACTTCCCGGCCCTCTCAATCGTTCGGTGTACCGATAAATAAATCTAGGAGGTTCGGAATCGCGATATTCACGCTTTCCTATCGTTCTATATCGACAGAAGGTAAGGATACACTTCCCAGCCGTCGCAATCGATCGGTGTATCGATAAATCAATCTAGGAGACTCGGAATCGCGATATTCACCCTTTCCAATCGTTCTGTATCGACAGAAGCTAATCATTGACTCCCCAACCCTCGCAATCGTACGTTCTATCGATAAATCACTCTAGGAGGCTCGGAATCGCGGTATTCACCCTTTCCAATCGTTCTGTATCGATAGCAGGTAAGGATTCACTTCCCGGCCCTCGCAATCGTTCCGTGTATCGATAAATCACTCTAGGAGGCTCGGAATCGCGATAATCATCCTTTCCATTCGTTCGGTATCGACAGAAGGTAGCGATACACTTCCCAGCCGTCCAAATCGTTCGGTGGATCGATAAATCACTCTAGGAGGCTCGGAATCGCGATGTTGACCCTTTCCAATCGTTCTGTGTCGATAGCAGGTAAGGATTCACTTCCCGGCCCTCTCAATCGTTCGGTGTACCGATAAATAAATCTAGGAGGTTCGGAATCGCGATATACACGCTTTCCTATCGTTCTATATCGACAGAAGCTAATCATTGACTCCCCAACCCTCGCAATCGTACGTTCTATCGATAAATCACTCTAGGAGGCTCGGAATCGCGATATTCACCCTTTCCAGTCGTTCTGTGTCGATAGCAGGTAAGGATTCACTTCCCGGCCCTCGCAATCGTTCGGTGTATCGCTAAATCAATCTAGGAGGTTCGGAATCGCGACATTCACGCTTTCCTATCGTTCTGTATCGACAGATGGTAAGGATACACTTCTCAGCCGTCGCAATCGTTCGGTGGATCGATAAATGACTCTAGGAGGCTCGGAATCGCGATATTCACTCTTTTAATCGTTCGGTATCGACAGACGGTAAGGATTGACTTCCCAGCCCTCGCAATCGTTCGGTGTATATATATATCACTCAAGGAAGTTCGAAATCGGGATATTCACCCTTTCCAATCGTTCTGTGTCGATAGCAGGGAAGGATTCACTTCTCGGCCCTCGCAATCGTTCGGTGTATCGATGAATCAATCTAGGTGGCTCGGAATCGCGATATTCACCCTTTCCAATCGTTCTGTGTCGATAGCAGGTGAGGATTCACTTCCCGGCCCTCTCAATCGTTCGGTGTATCGATAAATCAATCCAGGAGGTTCGGAAACGCGATATTCACCTTTTCCACACGTTCTGCATCGAAATAAGCTAAGGATTCACTTCCCAGCCCTCGCAATCGTTCGATATAACGATAAATCACTCTAGGAGGCACGGAAACGCGATATTCACCTTTTCCACACGCTCTGCATCCAAAGAAGCTAAGGATTCACTTCCCAGCCCTCGCAATCGTTCGATATAACGATAAATCACTCTAGGAGGCTCGGAAAGGCTATATTCACCTTTTCCACACGTTCTGCATCGAAAGAAGCTAAGGATTCACTTCCCAGCCCTCGCAATCGTTCGATATAACGAAAAATCACTCTAGGAGGCTCGGAAACGCGATATTCACCTTTTCCACACGTTCTGCATCGAAATAAGCTAAGGATTCACTTCCCAGCCCTCGCAATCGTTCGATATAACGATAAATCACTCTAGGAGGCTCGGAAACGCGATATTCACCTTTTCCACACGTTCTGCACCGAAGGAAGCTATGGATTCACTTCCCATCCCTCGCAATCGTTCGATATAACGATAAATCACTCTAGGAGGCTCGGAAACGCGATATTCCCTTTTCCACACGTTCTGCATCGAAATAAGCTAAGGATTCACTTCCCAGCCCTCGCAATCGTTCGATATTACGAAACATCACTCTAGGAGGCTCGGAAACGCGATATTCCCTTTTCCACACGTTCTGCATCGAAATAAGCTAAGGATTCACTTCCCAGCCCTCGCAATCGTTCGATATTACGAAACATCACTCTAGGAGGCTCGGAAACGCGATATTCACCTTTTCCACACGTTCTGCATCGAAATAAGCTAAGGATTCACTTCCCAGCCCTCTCAATCGTTCGACATAACGATAAATCGCTTTAGGAGGCTCGGAAACGCGATATTCACCTTTTCCACACGTTATGCATCGAAATAAGCTAAGGATTCACTTTCCAGCCCTCGCAATCCTTCGATGTAACGATAAATCACTCTAGGAGGCTCGGAAACGCGATATTCCCTTTTCCACTCGTTCTGCATCGAAATAAGCTTAGCATTCACTTCCCAGCCCTCGCAATCGTTCGATATAACGAAAAATCACTCTAGGAGGCTCGGAAACGCGATATTCACCTTTTCCACACGTTCTGCATCGAAATAAGCTAAGGATTCACTTCCCAGCCCTCGCAATCGTTCGATATAACGATAAATCACTCTAGGAGGCTCGGAAACGCGATATTCACCTTTTCCACACGTTCTGCATCGAAAGAAGTTAAGGATTCACTTTCCAGCCCTCGCAATCGTTCGATCTAACGAAAAATCACTCTAGGAGGCTCGGAAACGCGATATTCACCTTTTCCACACGTTCTGCATCGAAATAAGATAAGGATTCACTTCACAGCCCTCGCAATCGTTCGATATAACGAAAAATCACTCTAGGAGGCTCGGAAACGCGATATTCACCTTTTCCACACGTTCTGCATCGAAAGAAGCTAAGGATTCACTTCCCAGCCCTCGCAATCGTTCGATATAACGATAAATCACTCTAGGAGGCTCGGAAACGCGATATTCACCTTTTCCACACGTTCTGCATCGAAATAAGCTAAGGATTCACTTCCCAGCCCTCGCAATCGTTCGATATAACGATAAATCACTCTAGGAGGCTCGGAAACGTGATATTCACCTTTTCCACACGTACTGCACCGAAAGAAGCTATGAATTCACTTTCCAGCCCTTACAATCGTTCGATATAACGAAAAATCACTCTAGGAGGCTCGGAAACGCGATATTCACCTTTTCCACACGTTCTGCATCGAAATAAACTAAGGATTCACTTCCCAGCCCTCGCAATCGTTCGATATAACGATAAATTACTCTAGGAGGCTCGGAAACGCGATATTCACCTTTTCCACACGTTCTGCATCGAAATAAGCTAAGGATTCACTTCCCAGCCCTCGCAATCGTTCGATATAACGAAAAATCACTCTAGGAGGCTCGGAAACGCGATATTCACCTTTTCCACACGTACTGCATCGAAAGAAGCTAAGGATTCACTTTCCAGCCCTCGCAATCCTTCGATGTAACGATAAATCACTCTAGGAGGCTCGGAAACGCGATATTCCCTTTTCCACACGTTCTGCATCGAAATAAGCTAAGGATTCACTTCCCAGCCCTCGCAATCGTTCGATATAACGAAAAATCACTCTAGGAGGCTCGGAAACGCGATATTCACCTTTTCCACACGTTCTGCATCGAAATAAGCTAAGGATTCACTTCCCAGCCCTCGCAATCGTTCGACGTAACGATAAATCGCTTTAGGAGGCTCGGAAACGCGATATTCACCTTTTCCACACGTTCTGCATCGAAATAAGCCATGGATTCACTTCCCAGCCCTCGCAATCGTTCGATATAACGATAAATCACTCTAGGAGGCTCGGAAACGCGATATTCACCTTTTCCACACGTTCTGCATCGAAATAAGCTAAGGATTCACTTCCCAGCCCTCGCAATCGTTCGATGTAACGATAAATCACTCTAGGAGGCACGGAAACGCGATATTCACCTTTTCCACACGTTCTGCACCGAAGGAAGCTATGGATTCACTTCCCATCCCTCGCAATCGTTCGATATAACGATAAATCACTCTAGGAGGCTCGGAAACGCGATATTCACCTTTTCCACACGTTCTGCATCGAAATAAGCTAAGGATTCACTTCCCAGCCCTCGCAATCGTTCGACGTAACGATAAATCGCTTTAGGAGGCTCGGAAACGCGATATTCACCTTTTCCAATCGTTCTGTATCGATAGCAGGTAAGGATTCACTTCCCGGCCCTCGCAATCGTTCCGTGTATCGATAAATCACTCTAGGAGGCTCGGAAACGCGATATTCACCTTTTCCACACGTTCTGCATCGAATGAAGTTAAGGATTCACTTTCCAGCCCTCGCAATCGTTCGATATAACGAAAAATCACTCTAGGAGGCTCGGAAACGCGATATTCACCTTTTCCACACGTTCTGGATCGAAATAAGATAAGGATTCACTTCCCAGACCTCGCAATCGTTCGATATAACGATAAATCACTCTAGGAGGCTCGGAAAGGATATATTCACCTTTTCCACACGTTCTGCATCGAAAGAAGCTAAGGATTCACTTTCCAGCCCTCGCAATCCTTCGATGTAACGATAAATCACTCTAGGAGGCTCGGAAACGCGATATTCCCTTTTCCACACGTTCTGCATCGAAATAAGCTAAGGATTCACTTCCCAGCCCTCGCAATCGTTCGATATAACGATAAATCACTCTAGGAGGCTCGGAAACGCGATATTCACCTTTTCCACACGTTCTGCATCGAAATAAGCTAAGGATTCACTTCCCAGCCCTCGCAATCGTTCGACGTAACGATAAATCGCTTTAGGAGGCTCGGAAACGCGATATTCACCTTTTCCAATCGTTCTGTATCGATAGCAGGTAAGGATTCACTTCCCGGCCCTCGCAATCGTTCCGTGTATCGATAAATCACTCTAGGAGGCTCGGAAACGCGATATTCACCTTTTCCACACGTTCTGCATCGAATGAAGTTAAGGATTCACTTTCCAGCCCTCGCAATCGTTCGATATAACGAAAAATCACTCTAGGAGGCTCGGAAACGCGATATTCACCTTTTCCACACGTTCTGGATCGAAATAAGATAAGGATTCACTTCCCAGCACTCGCAATCGTTCGATATAACGATAAATCACTCTAGGAGGCTCGGAAACGCGATATTCACCTTTTCCACACGCTCTGCATCGAAAGAAGCTAAGGATTCACTTCCCAGACCTCGCAATCGTTCGATATAACGATAAATCACTCTAGGAGGCTCGGAAAGGATATATTCACCTTTTCCACACGTTCTGCATCGAAAGAAGCTAAGGATTCACTTTCCAGCCCTCGCAATCCTTCGATGTAACGATAAATCACTCTAGGAGGCTCGGAAACGCGATATTCCCTTTTCCACACGTTCTGCATCGAAATAAGCTAAGGATTCACTTCCCAGCCCTCGCAATCGTTCGATATAACGATAAATCACTCTAGGAGGCTCGGAAACGCGATATTCACCTTTTCCACACGCTCTGCATCGAAAGAAGCTAAGGATTCACTTCCCAGACCTCGCAATAGTTCGATATAACGATAAATCACTCTAGGAGGCTCGGAAACGCGATATTCACCTTTTCCACACGTTCTGCATCGAAATATGCCAAGGATTCACTTCCCAGCCCTCGCAATCGTTCGATATAACGATAAATCACTCTAGGAGGCTCGGAAACGCGATATTCACCTTTTCCACACGTTCTGCACCGAAGGAAGCTATGGATTCTCTTCCCATCCCTCGCAATCGTTCGATATAACGATAAATCACTCTAGGAGGCTCGGAAACGCGATATTCACCTTTTCCACACGTTCTGCATCGAAATAAGCTAAGGATTCACTTCCCAGCCCTCGCAATCGTTCGACGTAACGATAAATCGCTTTAGGAGGCTCGGAAACGCGATATTCACCTTTTCCAATCGTTCTGTATCGATAGCAGGTAAGGATTCACTTCCCGGCCCTCGCAATCGTTCCGTGTATCGATAAATCACTCTAGGAGGCTCGGAATCGCGATAATCATCCTTTCCATTCGTTCGGTATCGACAGAAGGTAGCGATACACTTCCCAGCCGTCCAAATCGTTCGGTGGATCGATAAATCACTCTAGGAGGCTCGGAATCGCGATGTTGACCCTTTCCAATCGTTCTGTGTCGATAGTAGGTAAGGATTCACTTCCCGGCCCTCTCAATCGTTCGGTGTACCGATAAATAAATCTAGGAGGTTCGGAATCGCGATATTCACGCTTTCCTATCGTTCTATATCGACAGAAGGTAAGGATACACTTCCCAGCCGTCGCAATCGATCGGTGTATCGATAAATCAATCTAGGAGACTCGGAATCGCGATATTCACCCTTTCCAATCGTTCTGTATCGACAGAAGCTAATCATTGACTCCCCAACCCTCGCAATCGTACGTTCTATCGATAAATCACTCTAGGAGGCTCGGAATCGCGGTATTCACCCTTTCCAATCGTTCTGTATCGATAGCAGGTAAGGATTCACTTCCCGGCCCTCGCAATCGTTCCGTGTATCGATAAATCACTCTAGGAGGCTCGGAATCGCGATAATCATCCTTTCCATTCGTTCGGTATCGACAGAAGGTAGCGATACACTTCCCAGCCGTCCAAATCGTTCGGTGGATCGATAAATCACTCTAGGAGGCTCGGAATCGCGATGTTGACCCTTTCCAATCGTTCTGTGTCGATAGCAGGTAAGGATTCACTTCCCGGCCCTCTCAATCGTTCGGTGTACCGATAAATAAATCTAGGAGGTTCGGAATCGCGATATACACGCTTTCCTATCGTTCTATATCGACAGAAGCTAATCATTGACTCCCCAACCCTCGCAATCGTACGTTCTATCGATAAATCACTCTAGGAGGCTCGGAATCGCGATATTCACCCTTTCCAGTCGTTCTGTGTCGATAGCAGGTAAGGATTCACTTCCCGGCCCTCGCAATCGTTCGGTGTATCGCTAAATCAATCTAGGAGGTTCGGAATCGCGACATTCACGCTTTCCTATCGTTCTGTATCGACAGATGGTAAGGATACACTTCTCAGCCGTCGCAATCGTTCGGTGGATCGATAAATGACTCTAGGAGGCTCGGAATCGCGATATTCACTCTTTTAATCGTTCGGTATCGACAGACGGTAAGGATTGACTTCCCAGCCCTCGCAATCGTTCGGTGTATATATATATCACTCAAGGAAGTTCGAAATCGGGATATTCACCCTTTCCAATCGTTCTGTGTCGATAGCAGGGAAGCATTCACTTCTCGGCCCTCGCAATCGTTCGGTGTGTCGATGAATCAATCTAGGTGGCTCGGAATCGCGATATTCACCCTTTCCAATCGTTCTGTGTCGATAGCAGGTGAGGATTCACTTCCCGGCCCTCTCAATCGTTCGGTGTATCGATAAATCAATCCAGGAGGTTCGGAAACGCGATATTCACCTTTTCCACACGTTCTGCATCGAAATAAGCTAAGGATTCACTTCCCAGCCCTCGCAATCGTTCGATATAACGATAAATCACTCTAGGAGGCACGGAAACGCGATATTCACCTTTTCCACACGCTCTGCATCCAAAGAAGCTAAGGATTCACTTCCCAGCCCTCGCAATCGTTCGATATAACGATAAATCACTCTAGGAGGCTCGGAAAGGCTATATTCACCTTTTCCACACGTTCTGCATCGAAAGAAGCTAAGGATTCACTTCCCAGCCCTCGCAATCGTTCGATATAACGAAAAATCACTCTAGGAGGCTCGGAAACGCGATATTCACCTTTTCCACACGTTCTGCATCGAAATAAGCTAAGGATTCACTTCCCAGCCCTCGCAATCGTTCGATATAACGATAAATCACTCTAGGAGGCTCGGAAACGCGATATTCACCTTTTCCACACGTTCTGCGCCGAAGGAAGCTATGGATTCACTTCCCATCCCTCGCAATCGTTCGATATAACGATAAATCACTCTAGGAGGCTCGGAAACGCGATATTCCCTTTTCCACACGTTCTGCATCGAAATAAGATAAGGATTCACTTCCCAGCCCTCGCAATCGTTCGATATTACGAAACATCACTCTAGGAGGCTCGGAAACGCGATATTCACCTTTTCCACACGTTCTGCATCGAAATAAGCTAAGGATTCACTTCCCAGCCCTCTCAATCGTTCGACATAACGATAAATCGCTTTAGGAGGCTCGGAAACGCGATATTCACCTTTTCCACACGTTATGCATCGAAATAAGGTAAGGATTCACTTTCCAGCCCTCGCAATCCTTCGATGTAACGATAAATCACTCTAGGAGGCTCGGAAACGCGATATTCCCTTTTCCACTCGTTCTGCATCGAAATAAGCTTAGCATTCACTTCCCAGCCCTCGCAATCGTTCGATATAACGAAAAATCACTCTAGGAGGCTCGGAAACGCGATATTCACCTTTTCCACACGTTCTGCATCGAAATAAGCTAAGGATTCACTTCCCAGCCCTCGCAATCGTTCGATATAACGATAAATCACTCTAGGAGGCTCGGAAACGCGATATTCACCTTTTCCACACGTTCTGCATCGAAAGAAGTTAAGGATTCACTTTCCAGCCCTCGCAATCGTTCGATATAACGAAAAATCACTCTAGGAGGCTCGGAAACGCGATATTCACCTTTTCCACACGTTCTGCATCGAAATAAGATAAGGATTCACTTCACAGCCCTCGCAATCGTTCGATATAACGAAAAATCACTCTAGGAGGCTCGGAAACGCGATATTCACCTTTTCCACACGTTCTGCATCGAAAGAAGCTAAGGATTCACTTCCCAGCCCTCGCAATCGTTCGATATAACGATAAATCACTCTAGGAGGCTCGGAAACGCGATATTCACCTTTTCCACACGTTCTGCATCGAAATAAGCTAAGGATTCACTTCCCAGCCCTCGCAATCGTTCGATATAACGATAAATCACTCTAGGAGGCTCGGAAACGTGATATTCACCTTTTCCACACGTACTGCACCGAAAGAAGCTATGAATTCACTTTCCAGCCCTCGCAATCGTTCGATATAACGAAAAATCACTCTAGGAGGCTCGGAAACGCGATATTCACCTTTTCCACACGTTCTGCATCGAAATAAACTAAGGATTCACTTCCCAGCCCTCGCAATCGTTCGATATAACGATAAATTACTCTAGGAGGCTCGGAAACGCGATATTCACCTTTTCCACACGTTCTGCATCGAAATAAGCTAAGGATTCACTTCCCAGCCCTCGCAATCGTTCGATATAACGAAAAATCACTCTAGGAGGCTCGGAAACGCGATATTCACCTTTTCCACACGTACTGCATCGAAAGAAGCTAAGGATTCACTTTCCAGCCCTCGCAATCCTTCGATGTAACGATAAATCACTCTAGGAGGCTCGGAAACGCGATATTCCCTTTTCCACACGTTCTGCATCGAAATAAGCTAAGGATTCACTTCCCAGCCCTCGCAATCGTTCGATATAACGAAAAATCACTCTAGGAGGCTCGGAAACGCGATATTCACCTTTTCCACACGTTCTGCATCGAAATAAGCTAAGGATTCACTTCCCAGCCCTCGCAATCGTTCGACGTAACGATAAATCGCTTTAGGAGGCTCGGAAACGCGATATTCACCTTTCCACACGTTCTGCATCGAAATAAGCCATGGATTCACTTCCCAGCCCTCGCAATCGTTCGATATAACGATAAATCACTCTAGGAGGCTCGGAAACGCGATATTCACCTTTTCCACACGCTCTGCATCGAAATAAGATAAGGATTCACTTCCCAGCCCTCGCAATCGTTCGATATAACGATAAATCACTCTAGGAGGCTCGGAAACGCGATATTCACCTTTTCCACACGCTCTGCATCGAAAGAAGCTAAGGATTCACTTCCCAGACCTCGCAATCGTTCGATATAACGATAAATCACTCTAGGAGGCTCGGAAAGGATATATTCACCTTTTCCACACGTTCTGCATCGAAAGAAGCTAAGGATTCACTTCCCAGCCCTCGCAATCGTTCGATATAACGATAAATCACTCTAGGAGGCTCGGAAACGCGATATTCACCAGTTCCACACGTTCTGCATCGAAAGAAGCTAAGGATTCACTTCCCAGCCCTCGCATTCGTTCGATATAACGATAACTAACTCCAGGAGACTCGGAAACGCGATATTCACCATTTCCACACGTTCTGCATCGAAAGAAGCTAAGGATTCACTTCCCAGCCCTCGCAATCGTTCGATATAACGATAAATCACTCTAGGAGACTCGGAATCGCGATATTTACCTTTTCCACACGTTCTGCATCGAAAGAAGTTAAGGATTCACATCCCAGCCCTCGCAATCGTTCGATATAACGATAAATCACTCTAGGAGGCTCGGAAACGCGATATTCACCCTTTCCACACGTTCTGCATCGAAAGAAGCTAAGGATTCACTTCCCAGCCCTCGCAATCGTTCGATATAACGATAAATCACTCCAGGAGACTCGGAAACGCGATATTCACCATTTCCACACGTTCTGCATCGAAATAAGCTAAGGATTCACTTCCCAGCCCTCGCAATCGTTCGATATAACGATAAATCACTCTAGGAGACTCGGAAACGCGATATTCACCTTTTCCATACGTTCTGCATCGAAAGAAGCTAAGGATTCACTTCCCAGCCCTCGCAATCGTTCGATATAACGATAAATCACTCCAGGAGACTCGGAAACGCGATATTCACCATTTCCACACGATCTGCATCGAAAGAAGCTAAGGATTCACTTCCCAGCCCTCGCAATCGTTCGATATAACGATAAATCACTGTAGGAGATTCGGAATCGCGATATTTACCTTTTCCACACGTTCTGCATCGAAAGAAGTTAAGGATTCACTTCCCAGCCCTCGCAATCGTTCGATATAACGATAAATCACTCTAGGAGGCTCGGAAACGCGATATTCACCAGTTCCACACGTTCTGCATCGAAAGAAGCTAAGGATTCACTTCCCAGCCCTCGCAATCGTTCGATATAACGATAAATCACTCCAGGAGACTCGGAAACGCGATATTCACCATTTCCACACGTTCTGCATCGAAAGAAGCTAAGGATTCACTTCCCAGCCCTCGCAATCGTTCGATATAACGATAAATTACTCTAGGAGGCTCGGAAACGCGATATTCACCAGTTCCACACGTTCTGCATCGAAAGAAGCTAAGGATTCACTTCCCAGCCCTCGCAATCGTTCGATATAACGATAAATCACTCTAGGAGACTCGGAATCGCGATATTTACCTTTTCCACACGTTCTGCATCGAAATAAGCTAAGGATTCACTTCCCAGCCCTCGCAATCGTTCGATATAACGATAAATCACTCTAGGAGGCTCGGAAACGCGATATTCACCAGTTCCACACGTTCTGCATCGAAAGAAGCTAAGGATTCGCTTCCCAGCCCTCGCAATCGTTCGATATAACGATAAATCACTCTAGGAGGCTCGGAAACGCGATATTCACCATTTCCACACGTTCTGCATCGAAAGAAGCTAAGGATTCACTTCCCAGCCCTCGCAATCGTTCGATATAACGATAAATCACTCCAGGAGACTCGGAAACGCGATATTCACCATTTCCACACGTTCTGCATCGAAATAAGCTAAGGATTCACTTCCCAGCCCTCGCAATCGTTCGATATAACGATAAATCACTCCAGGAGACTCGGAAACGCGATATTCACCATTTCCACACGTTCTGCATCGAAAGAAGCTAAGGATTCACTTCCCAGCCCTCGCAATCGTTCGATATAACGATAAATTACTCTAGGAGGCTCGGAAACGCGATATTCACCAGTTCCACACGTTCTGCATCGAAAGAAGCTAAGGATTCACTTCCCAGCCCTCGCAATCGTTCGATATAACGATAAATCACTCTAGGAGACTCGGAAACGCGATATTCACCTTTTCCATACGTTCTGCATCGAAAGAAGCTAAGGATTCACTTCCCAGCCCTCGCAATCGTTCGATATAACGATAAATCACTCTAGGAGGCTCGGAAACGCGATATTCACCATATCCACACGTTCTGCATCTAAAGAAGCTAAGGATTCACTTCCCAGCCCTCGCAATCGTTCGATATAACGATAAATCACTGTAGGAGATTCGGAATCGCGATATTTACCTTTTCCACACGTTCTACATCGAAAGAAGTTAAGGATTCACTTCCCAGCCCTCGCAATCGTTCGATATAACGATAAATCACTCTAGGAGGCTCGGAAACGCGATATTCACCATTTCCACACGTTCTGCATCGAAAGAAGCTAAGGATTCACTTCCCAGCCCTCGCAATCGTTCGATATAACGATAAATCACTCTAGGAGGCTCGGAAACGCGATATTCACCATTTCCACACGTTCTGCATCGAAAGAAGCTAAGGATTCACTTCCCAGCCCTCGCAATCGTTCGATATAACGATAAATCACTCCAGGAGACTCGGAAACGCGATATTCACCATTTCCACACGTTCTGCATCGAAAGAAGCTAAGGATTCACTTCCCAGCCCTCGCAATCGTTCGATATAACGATAAATCACTCTAGGAGGCTCGGAAACGCGATATTCACCTTTTCCATACGTTCTGCATCGAAAGAAGCTAAGGATTCCCTTCCCAGCCCTCGCAATCGTTCGATATAACGATAAATCACTCTAGGAGACTCGGAATCGCGATATTTACCTTTTCCACACGTTCTGCATCGAAAGAAGTTAAGGATTCGCTTCCCAGCCCTCGCAATCGTTCGATATAACGATAAATCACTCTAGGAGGCTCGGAAACGCGATATTCACCATTTCCACACGTTCTGCATCGAAAGAAGCTAAGGATTCACTTCCCAGCCCTCGCAATCGTTCGATATAACGATAAATCACTCCAGGAGACTCGGAAACGCGATATTCACCATTTCCACACGTTCTGCATCGAAATAAGCTAAGGATTCACTTCCCAGCCCTCGCAATCGTTCGATATAACGATAAATCACTCTAGGAGGCTCGGAAACGCGATATTCACCATTTCCACACGTTCTGCATCGAAAGAAGCTAAGGATTCACTTCCCAGCCCTCGCAATCGTTCGATATAACGATAAATCACTCCAGGAGACTCGGAAACGCGATATTCACCATTTCCACACGTTCTGCATCGAAATAAGGTAAGGATTCACTTCCCAGCCCTCGCAATCGTTCGATATAACGATAAATCACTCTAGGAGGCTCGGAAACGCGATATTCACCAGTTCCACACGTTCTGCATCGAAAGAAGCTAAGGATTCACTTCCCAGCCCTCGCATTCGTTCGATATAACGATAAATCACTCCAGGAGACTCGGAAACGCGATATTCACCATTTCCACACGTTCTGCATCGAAAGAAGCTAAGGATTCACTTCCCAGCCCTCGCAATCGTTCGATATAACGATAAATCACTCTAGGAGGCTCGGAAACGCGATATTCACCATTTCCACACGTTCTGCATCGAAAGAAGCTAAGGATTCACTTCCCAGCCCTCGCAATCGTTCGATATAACGATAAATCACTCCAGGAGACTCGGAAACGCGATATTCACCATTTCCACACGTTCTGCATCGAAAGAAGCTAAGGATTCACTTCCCAGCCCTCGCAATCGTTCGATATAACGATAAATCACTCTAGGAGACTCGGAAACGCGATATTCACCTTTTCCATACGTTCTGCATCGAAAGAAGCTAAGGATTCACTTCCCAGCCCTCGCAATCGTTCGATATAACGATAAATCACTCTAGGAGGCTCGGAAACGCGATATTCACCAGTTCCACACGTTCTGCATCGAAAGAAGCTAAGGATTCCCTTCCCAGCCCTCGCATTCGTTCGATATAACGATAAATCACTCCAGGAGACTCGGGAACGCGATATTCACCATTTCCACAAGTTCTGCATCGAAAGAAGCTAAGGATTCACTTCCCAGCCCTCGCAATCATTCGATATAACGATAAATCACTCTAGGAGGCTCGGAAACGCGATATTCACCATTTCCACACGTTCTGCATCGAAAGAAGCTAAGGATTCACTTCCCAGCCCTCGCAATCGTTCGATATAACGATAAATCACTCCAGGAGACTCGGAAACGCGATATTCACCATTTCCACACGTTCTGCATCGAAATAAGCTAAGGATTCACTTCCCAGCCCTCGCAATCGTTCGATATAACGATAAATCACTCTAGGAGGCTCGGAAACGCGATATTCACCATTTCCACACGTTCTGCATCGAAAGAAGCTAAGGATTCACTTCCCAGCCCTCGCAATCGTTCGATATAACGATAAATCACTCCAGGAGACTCGGAAACGCGATATTCACCATTTCCACACGTTCTGCATCGAAATAAGCTAAGGATTCACTTCCCAGCCCTCGCAATCGTTCGATATAACGATAAATCACTCTAGGAGGCTCGGAAACGCGATATTCACCAGTTCCACACGTTCTGCATCGAAAGAAGCTAAGGATTCCCTTCCCAGCCCTCGCATTCGTTCGATATAACGATAAATCACTCCAGGAGACTCGGAAACGCGATATTCACCATTTCCACACGTTCTGCATCGAAAGAAGCTAAGGATTCACTTCCCAGCCCTCGCAATCGTTCGATATAACGATAAATCACTCTAGGAGGCTCGGAAACGCGATATTCACCATTTCCACACGTTCTGCATCGAAAGAAGCTAAGGATTCACTTCCCAGCCCTCGCAATCGTTCGATATAACGATAAATCACTCTAGGAGACTCGGAATCGCGATATTCACCTTTTCCACACGTTCTGCATCGAAAGAAGCTAAGGATTCACTTCCCAGCCCTCGCAATCGTTCGATATAACGATAAATCACTCTAGGAGGCTCGGAAACGCGATATTCACCAGTTCCACACGTTCTGCATCGAAAGAAGCTAACGATTCACTTCCCAGCCCTCGCATTCGTTCGATATAACGATAACTAACTCCAGGAGACTCGGAAACGCGATATTCACCATTTCCACACGTTCTGCATCGAAAGAAGCTAAGGATTCACTTCCCAGCCCTCGCAATCGTTCGATATAACGATAAATCACTCTAGGAGACTCGGAAACGCGATATTCACCTTTTCCATACGTTCTGCATCGAAAGAAGCTAAGGATTCACTTCCCAGCCCTCGCAATCGTTCGATATAACGATAAATCACTCTAGGAGGCTCGGAAACGCGATATTCACCAGTTCCACACGTTCTGCATCGAAAGAAGCTAAGGATTCACTTCCCAGCCCTCGCAATCGTTCGATATAACGATAAATCACTCTAGGAGACTCGGAATCGCGATATTTACCTTTTCCACACGTTCTGCATCGAAAGAAGTTAAGGATTCGCTTCCCAGCCCTCGCAATCGTTCGATATAACGATAAATCACTCTAGGAGGCTCGGAAACGCGATATTCACCATTTCCACACGTTCTGCATCGAAAGAAGCTAAGGATTCACTTCCCAGCCCTCGCAATCGTTCGATATAACGATAAATCACTCCAGGAGACTCGGAAACGCGATATTCACCATTTCCACACGTTCTGCATCGAAATAAGCTAAGGATTCACTTCCCAGCCCTCGCAATCGTTCGATATAACGATAAATCACTCTAGGAGGCTCGGAAACGCGATATTCACCATTTCCACACGTTCTGCATCGAAAGAAGCTAAGGATTCACTTCCCAGCCCTCGCAATCGTTCGATATAACGATAAATCACTCCAGGAGACTCGGAAACGCGCTATTCACCATTTCCACACGTTCTGCATCGAAATAAGCTAAGGATTCACTTCCCAGCCCTCGCAATCGTTCGATATAACGATAAATCACTCTAGGAGGCTCGGAAACGCGATATTCACCAGTTCCACACGTTCTGCATCGAAAGAAGCTAAGGCTTCACTTCCCAGCCCTCGCATTCGTTCGATATAACGATAAATCACTCCAGGAGACTCGGAAACGCGATATTCACCATTTCCACACGTTCTGCATCGAAAGAAGCTAAGGATTCACTTCCCAGCCATCGCAATCGTTCGATATAACGATAAATCACTCTAGGAGGCTCGGAAACGCGATATTCACCTTTTCCATACGTTCTGCATCGAAAGAAGCTAAGGATTCACTTCCCAGCCCTCGCAATCGTTCGATATAACGATAAATCACTCCAGGAGACTCGGAAACGCGATATTCACCATTTCCACACGTTCTGCATCGAAAGAAGCTAAGGATTCACTTCCCAGCACTCGCAATCGTTCGATATAACGATAAATCACTCTAGGAGACTCGGAAACGCGATATTCACCTTTTCCATACGTTCTGCATCGAAAGAAGCTAAGGATTCACTTCCCAGCCCTCGCAATCGTTCGATATAACGATAAATCACTCCAGGAGACTCGGAAACGCGATATTCACCATTTCCACACGATCTGCATCGAAAGAAGCTAAGGATTCACTTCCCAGCCCTCGCAATCGTTCGATATAACGATAAATCACTCTAGGAGGCTCGGAAACGCGATATTCACCAGTTCCACACGTTCTGCATCGAAAGAAGCTAAGGATTCACTTCCCAGCCCTCGCAATCGTTCGATATAACGATAAATCACTCTAGGAGGCTCGGAAACGCGATATTCACCATTTCCACACGTTCTGCATCGAAAGAAGCTAAGGATTCACTTCCCAGCCCTCGCAATCGTTCGATATAACGATAAATCACTCCAGGAGACTCGGAAACGCGATATTCACCATTTCCACAGTTTCTGCATCGAAAGAAGCTAAGGATTCACTTCCCAGCCCTCGCAATAGTTCGATATAACGATAAATCACTCCAGGAGACTCGGAAACGCGATATTCACCATTTCCACACGTTCTGCATCGAAATAAGCTGAGGATTCACTTCCCAGCCCTCGCAATCGTTCGATATAACGATAAATCACTCTAGGAGGCTCGGAAACGCGATATTCACCAGTTCCACACGTTCTGCATCGAAAGAAGCTAAGGATTCGCTTCCCAGCCCTCGCAATCGTTCGATATAACGATAAATCACTCTAGGAGGCTCGGAAACGCGATATTCACCATTTCCACACGTTCTGCATCGAAAGAAGCTATGGATTCACTTCCCAGCCCTCGCAATCGTTCGATATAACGATAAATCACTCCAGGAGACTCGGAAACGCGATATTCACCATTTCCACACGTTCTGCATCGAAATAAGCTAAGGATTCACTTCCCAGCCCTCGCAATCGTTCGATATAACGATAAATCACTCCAGGAGGCTCGGAAACGCGATATTCACCAGTTCCACACGTTCTGCATCGAAAGAAGCTAAGGATTCACTTCCCAGCCCTCGCAATCGTTCGATATAACGATAAATCACTCTAGGAAACTCGGAATCGCGATTTTACCTTTTCCACACGTTCTGCATCGAAAGAAGTTAAGGATTTACTTCCCAGCCCTCGCAATCGTTCGATATAACGATAAATCACTCCAGGAGGCTCGGAAACGCGATATTCACCATTTCCACACGTTCTGCATCGAAAGAAGCTAAGGATTCACTTCCCAGCCCTCGCAATCGTTCGATATAACGATAAATCACTCCAGGAGACTCGGAAACGCGATATTCACCATTTCCACACGTTCTGCATCGAAATAAGCTAAGGATTCACTTCCCAGCCCTCGCAATCGTTCGATATAACGATAAATCACTCTAGGAGGCTCGGAAACGCGATATTCACCAGTTCCACACGTTCTGCATCGAAATAAGCTAAGGATTCACTTCCCAGCCCTCGCATTTGTTCGATATAACGATAAATCACTCCAGGAGACTCGGAAACTCGATATTCACCATTTCCACACGTTCTGCATCGAAAGAAGCTAAGGATTCACTTCCCAGCCCTCGCAATCGTTCGATATAACGATAAATCACTCCAGGAGACTCGGAAACTCGATATTCACCATTTCCACACGTTCTGCATCGAAAGAAGCTAAGGATTCACTTCCCAGCCCTCGCAATCGTTCGATATAACGATAAATCACTCCAGGAGACTCGGAAACGCGATATTCACCATTTCCACACGATCTGCATCGAAAGAAGCTAAGGATTCACTTCCCAGCCCTCGCAATCGTTCGATATAACGATAAATCACTCCAGGAGACTCGGAAACGCGATATTCACCATTTCCACACGTTCTGCATCGAAAGAAGCTAAGGATTCACTTCCCAGCCCTCGCAATAGTTCGATATAACGATAAATCACTCTAGGAGGCCCGGAAACGCGATATTCACCATTTCCACACGTTCTGCATCGAAAGAAGCTAAGGATTCACTTCCCAGCCCTCGCAATCGTTCGATATAACGATAAATCACTCCAGGAGACTCGGAAACGCGATATTCACCATTTCCACACGTTCTGCATCGAAAGAAGCTAAGGATTCACTTCCCAGCCCTGCATTTGTTCGATATAACGATAAATCACTCCAGGAGACTCGGAAACTCGATATTCACCATTTCCACACGTTCTGCATCGAAAGAAGCTAAGGATTCACTTCCCAGCCCTCGCAATCGTTCGATATAACGATAAATCACTCTAGGAGACTCGGAAACGCGATATTCACCTTTTCCATACGTTCTGCATCGAAAGAAGCTAAGGATTCACTTCCCAGCCCTCGCAATCGTTCGATATAACGATAAATCACTCCAGGAGACTCGGAAACGCGATATTCACCATTTCCACACGTTCTGCATCGAAAGAAGCTAAGGATTCACTTCCCAGCCCTCGCAATCGTTCGATATAACGATAAATCACTCTAGGAGGCTCGGAAACGCGATATTCACCATTTCCACACGTTCTGCATCGAAAGAAGCTAAGGATTCACTTCCCAGCCCTCGCAATCGTTCGATATAACGATAAATCACTCCAGGAGACTCGGAAACGCGATATTCACCATTTCCACACGTTCTGCATCGAAAGAAGCTAAGGATTCACTTCCCAGCCCTCGCAATAGTTCGATATAACGATAAATCACTCCAGGAGACTCGGAAACGCGATATTCACCATTTCCACACGTTCTGCATCGAAATAAGCTGAGGATTCACTTCCCAGCCCTCGCAATCGTTCGATATAACGATAAATCACTCGAGGAGGCTCGGAAACGCGATATTCACCAGTTCCACACGTTCTGCATCGAAAGAAGCTAAGGATTCGCTTCCCAGCCCTCGCAATCGTTCGATATAACGATAAATCACTCTAGGAGGCTCGGAAACGCGATATTCACCATTTCCACACGTTCTGCATCGAAAGAAGCTAAGGATTCACTTCCCAGCCCTCGCAATCGTTCGACGTAACGACAAATCGCTTTAGGAGGCTCGGAAACGCGATATTCACCTTTTCCACACGTTCTGCATCGAAATAAGCCATGGATTCACTTCCCAGCCCTCGCAATCGTTCGATATAACGATAAATCACTCGAGGAGGCTCGGAAACGCGATATTCACCAGTTCCACACGTTCTGCATCGAAAGAAGCTAAGGATTCGCTTCCCAGCCCTCGCAATCGTTCGATATAACGAAAAATCACTCTAGGAGGCTCGGAAACGCGATATTCACCTTTTCCACACGTTCTGCATCGAAATAAGCTAAGGATTCACTTCCCAGCCCTCGCAATCGTTCGACGTAACGATAAATCGCTTTAGGAGGCTCGGAAACGCGATATTCACCTTTTCCACACGTTCTGCATCGAAATAAGCCATGGATTCACTTCCCAGCCCTCGCAATCGTTCGATATAACGATAAATCACTCTAGGAGGCTCGGAAACGCGATATTCACCTTTTCCACACGCTCTGCATCGAAAGAAGCTAAGGATTCACTTCCCAGCCCTCGCAATCGTTCGATAAACGATAAATCACTCTAGGAGGCTCGGAAAGGATAGATTCGCCTTTTCCACACGTTCTGCATCGAAAGAAGCTAAGGATTCACTTCCCAGCCCTCGCAATCGTTCGATATAACGATAAATCACTCTAGGAGGCTCGGAAACGCGATATTCACCTTTTCCACACGTTCTGCATCGAAATAAGCTAAGGATTCACTTCCCAGCCCTCGCAATCGTTCGATATAACGATAAATCACTCTAGGAGGCTCGGAAACGCGATATTCACCTTTTCCACACGTTCTGCATCGAATGAAGTTAAGGATTCACTTTCCAGCCCTCGCAATCGTTCGATATAACGAAAAATCACTCTAGGAGGCTCGGAAACGCGATATTCACCTTTTCCACACGTTCTGGATCGAAATAAGATAAGGATTCACTTCCCAGCCCTCGCAATCGTTCGATATAACGAAAAATCACTCTAGGAGGCTCGGAAACGCGATATTCACCTTTTCCACACGTTCTGGATCGAAATAAGATAAGGATTCACTTCCCAGCCCTCGCAATCGTTCGATATAACGATAAATCACTCTAGGAGGCTCGGAAACGCGATATTCACCTTTTCCACACGCTCTGCATCGAAAGAAGCTAAGGATTCACTTCCCAGACCTCGCAATCGTTCGATATAACGATAAATCACTCTAGGAGGCTCGGAAAGGATATATTCACCTTTTCCACACGTTCTGCATCGAAAGAAGCTAAGGATTCACTTTCCAGCCCTCGCAATCCTTCGATGTAACGATAAATCACTCTAGGAGGCTCGGAAACGCGATATTCACCAGTTCCACACGTTCTGCATCGAAAGAAGCTAAGGATTCACTTCCCAGCCCTCGCATTCGTTCGATATAACGATAACTAACTCCAGGAGACTCGGAAACGCGATATTCACCATTTCCACACGTTCTGCATCGAAAGAAGCTAAGGATTCACTTCCCAGCCCTCGCAATCGTTCGATATAACGATAAATCACTCTAGGAGACTCGGAATCGCGATATTTACCTTTTCCACACGTTCTGCATCGAAAGAAGTTAAGGATTCACATCCCAGCCCTCGCAATCGTTCGATATAACGATAAATCACTCTAGGAGGCTCGGAAACGCGATATTCACCATTTCCACACGTTCTGCATCGAAAGAAGCTAAGGATTCACTTCCCAGCCCTCGCAATCGTTCGATATAACGATAAATCACTCCAGGAGACTCGGAAACGCGATATTCACCATTTCCACACGTTCTGCATCGAAATAAGCTAAGGATTCACTTCCCAGCCCTCGCAATCGTTCGATATAACGATAAATCACTCTAGGAGACTCGGAAACGCGATATTCACCTTTTCCATACGTTCTGCATCGAAAGAAGCTAAGGATTCACTTCCCAGCCCTCGCAATCGTTCGATATAACGATAAATCACTCCAGGAGACTCGGAAACGCGATATTCACCATTTCCACACGATCTGCATCGAAAGAAGCTAAGGATTCACTTCCCAGCCCTCGCAATCGTTCGATATAACGATAAATCACTGTAGGAGATTCGGAATCGCGATATTTACCT
The DNA here is from genome assembly GCA_963667235.1 of Nomada lathburiana. NCBI lineage: Eukaryota > Metazoa > Arthropoda > Insecta > Hymenoptera > Apidae > Nomada > Nomada lathburiana. The sequence goes on along the minus strand of OY763897.1, from coordinate 214,485 downwards.
TTTCCACACGTTCTGCATCGAAAGAAGTTAAGGATTCACTTCCCAGCCCTCGCAATCGTTCGATATAACGATAAATCACTCTAGGAGGCTCGGAAACGCGATATTCACCAGTTCCACACGTTCTGCATCGAAAGAAGCTAAGGATTCACTTCCCAGCCCTCGCAATCGTTCGATATAACGATAAATCACTCCAGGAGACTCGGAAACGCGATATTCACCATTTCCACACGTTCTGCATCGAAAGAAGCTAAGGATTCACTTCCCAGCCCTCGCAATCGTTCGATATAACGATAAATTACTCTAGGAGGCTCGGAAACGCGATATTCACCAGTTCCACACGTTCTGCATCGAAAGAAGCTAAGGATTCACTTCCCAGCCCTCGCAATCGTTCGATATAACGATAAATCACTCTAGGAGACTCGGAATCGCGATATTTACCTTTTCCACACGTTCTGCATCGAAATAAGCTAAGGATTCACTTCCCAGCCCTCGCAATCGTTCGATATAACGATAAATCACTCTAGGAGGCTCGGAAACGCGATATTCACCAGTTCCACACGTTCTGCATCGAAAGAAGCTAAGGCTTCGCTTCCCAGCCCTCGCAATCGTTCGATATAACGATAAATCACTCTAGGAGGCTCGGAAACGCGATATTCACCATTTCCACACGTTCTGCATCGAAAGAAGCTAAGGATTCACTTCCCAGCCCTCGCAATCGTTCGATATAACGATAAATCACTCCAGGAGACTCGGAAACGCGATATTCACCATTTCCACACGTTCTGCATCGAAATAAGCTAAGGATTCACTTCCCAGCCCTCGCAATCGTTCGATATAACGATAAATCACTCCAGGAGACTCGGAAACGCGATATTCACCATTTCCACACGTTCTGCATCGAAAGAAGCTAAGGATTCACTTCCCAGCCCTCGCAATCGTTCGATATAACGATAAATTACTCTAGGAGGCTCGGAAACGCGATATTCACCAGTTCCACACGTTCTGCATCGAAAGAAGCTAAGGATTCACTTCCCAGCCCTCGCAATCGTTCGATATAACGATAAATCACTCTAGGAGACTCGGAAACGCGATATTCACCTTTTCCATACGTTCTGCATCGAAAGAAGCTAAGGATTCACTTCCCAGCCCTCGCAATCGTTCGATATAACGATAAATCACTCTAGGAGACTCGGAATCGCGATATTTACCTTTTCCACACGTTCTGCATCGAAAGAAGTTAAGGATTCGCTTCCCAGCCCTCGCAATCGTTCGATATAACGATAAATCACTCTAGGAGGCTCGGAAACGCGATATTCACCATTTCCACACGTTCTGCATCGAAAGAAGCTAAGGATTCACTTCCCAGCCCTCGCAATCGTTCGATATAACGATAAATCACTCCAGGAGACTCGGAAACGCGATATTCACCATTTCCACACGTTCTGCATCGAAATAAGCTAAGGATTCACTTCCCAGCCCTCGCAATCGTTCGATATAACGATAAATCACTCTAGGAGGCTCGGAAACGCGATATTCACCATTTCCACACGTTCTGCATCGAAAGAAGCTAAGGATTCACTTCCCAGCCCTCGCAATCGTTCGATATAACGATAAATCACTCCAGGAGACTCGGAAACGCGATATTCAACCATTTCCACACGTTCTGCATCGAAATAAGCTAAGGATTCACTTCCCAGCCCTCGCAATCGTTCGATATAACGATAAATCACTCTAGGAGGCTCGGAAACGCGATATTCACCAGTTCCACACGTTCTGCATCGAAAGAAGCTAAGGATTCACTTCCCAGCCCTCGCATTCGTTCGATATAACGATAAATCACTCCAGGAGACTCGGAAACGCGATATTCACCATTTCCACACGTTCTGCATCGAAAGAAGCTAAGGATTCACTTCCCAGCCCTCGCAATCGTTCGATATAACGATAAATCACTCTAGGAGGCTCGGAAACGCGATATTCACCATTTCCACACGTTCTGCATCGAAAGAAGCTAAGGATTCACTTCCCAGCCCTCGCAATCGTTCGATATAACGATAAATCACTCCAGGAGACTCGGAAACGCGATATTCACCATTTCCACACGTTCTGCATCGAAAGAAGCTAAGGATTCACTTCCCAGCCCTCGCAATCGTTCGATATAACGATAAATCACTCTAGGAGACTCGGAAACGCGATATTCACCTTTTCCATACGTTCTGCATCGAAAGAAGCTAAGGATTCACTTCCCAGCCCTCGCAATCGTTCGATATAACGATAAATCACTCTAGGAGGCTCGGAAACGCGATATTCACCAGTTCCACACGTTCTGCATCGAAAGAAGCTAAGGATTCCCTTCCCAGCCCTCGCATTCGTTCGATATAACGATAAATCACTCCAGGAGACTCGGGAACGCGATATTCACCATTTCCACAAGTTCTGCATCGAAAGAAGCTAAGGATTCACTTCCCAGCCCTCGCAATCATTCGATATAACGATAAATCACTCTAGGAGGCTCGGAAACGCGATATTCACCATTTCCACACGTTCTGCATCGAAAGAAGCTAAGGATTCACTTCCCAGCCCTCGCAATCGTTCGATATAACGATAAATCACTCCAGGAGACTCGGAAACGCGATATTCACCATTTCCACACGTTCTGCATCGAAAGAAGCTAAGGATTCACTTCCCAGCCCTCGCAATCGTTCGATATAACGATAAATCACTCCAGGAGACTCGGAAACGCGATATTCACCATTTCCATACGTTCTGCATCGAAATAAGCTAAGGATTCACTTCCCAGCCCTCGCAATCGTTCGATATAACGATAAATCACTCTAGGAGGCTCGGAAACGCGATATTCACCAGTTCCACACGTTCTGCATCGAAAGAAGCTAAGGATTCCCTTCCCAGCCCTCGCATTCGTTCGATATAACGATAAATCACTCCAGGAGACTCGGAAACGCGATATTCACCATTTCCACACGTTCTGCATCGAAAGAAGCTAAGGATTCACTTCCCAGCCCTCGCAATCGTTCGATATAACGATAAATCACTCTAGGAGGCTCGGAAACGCGATATTCACCATTTCCACACGTTCTGCATCGAAAGAAGCTAAGGATTCACTTCCCAGCCCTCGCAATCGTTCGATATAACGATAAATCACTCTAGGAGACTCGGAATCGCGATATTCACCTTTTCCACACGTTCTGCATCGAAAGAAGCTAAGGATTCACTTCCCAGCCCTCGCAATCGTTCGATATAACGATAAATCACTCTAGGAGGCTCGGAAACGCGATATTCACCAGTTCCACACGTTCTGCATCGAAAGAAGCTAACGATTCACTTCCCAGCCCTCGCATTCGTTCGATATAACGATAACTAACTCCAGGAGACTCGGAAACGCGATATTCACCATTTCCACACGTTCTGCATCGAAAGAAGCTAAGGATTCACTTCCCAGCCCTCGCAATCGTTCGATATAACGATAAATCACTCTAGGAGACTCGGAAACGCGATATTCACCTTTTCCATACGTTCTGCATCGAAAGAAGCTAAGGATTCACTTCCCAGCCCTCGCAATCGTTCGATATAACGATAAATCACTCTAGGAGGCTCGGAAACGCGATATTCACCAGTTCCACACGTTCTGCATCGAAAGAAGCTAAGGATTCACTTCCCAGCCCTCGCAATCGTTCGATATAACGATAAATCACTCTAGGAGACTCGGAATCGCGATATTTACCTTTTCCACACGTTCTGCATCGAAAGAAGTTAAGGATTCGCTTCCCAGCCCTCGCAATCGTTCGATATAACGATAAATCACTCTAGGAGGCTCGGAAACGCGATATTCACCATTTCCACACGTTCTGCATCGAAAGAAGCTAAGGATTCACTTCCCAGCCCTCGCAATCGTTCGATATAACGATAAATCACTCCAGGAGACTCGGAAACGCGATATTCACCATTTCCACACGTTCTGCATCGAAATAAGCTAAGGATTCACTTCCCAGCCCTCGCAATCGTTCGATATAACGATAAATCACTCTAGGAGGCTCGGAAACGCGATATTCACCATTTCCACACGTTCTGCATCGAAAGAAGCTAAGGATTCACTTCCCAGCCCTCGCAATCGTTCGATATAACGATAAATCACTCCAGGAGACTCGGAAACGCGATATTCACCATTTCCACACGTTCTGCATCGAAATAAGCTAAGGATTCACTTCCCAGCCCTCGCAATCGTTCGATATAACGATAAATCACTCTAGGAGGCTCGGAAACGCGATATTCACCAGTTCCACACGTTCTGCATCGAAAGAAGCTAAGGCTTCACTTCCCAGCCCTCGCATTCGTTCGATATAACGATAAATCACTCCAGGAGACTCGGAAACGCGATATTCACCATTTCCACACGTTCTGCATCGAAAGAAGCTAAGGATTCACTTCCCAGCCATCGCAATCGTTCGATATAACGATAAATCACTCTAGGAGGCTCGGAAACGCGATATTCACCTTTTCCATACGTTCTGCATCGAAAGAAGCTAAGGATTCACTTCCCAGCCCTCGCAATCGTTCGATATAACGATAAATCACTCCAGGAGACTCGGAAACGCGATATTCACCATTTCCACACGTTCTGCATCGAAAGAAGCTAAGGATTCACTTCCCAGCACTCGCAATCGTTCGATATAACGATAAATCACTCTAGGAGACTCGGAAACGCGATATTCACCTTTTCCATACGTTCTGCATCGAAAGAAGCTAAGGATTCACTTCCCAGCCCTCGCAATCGTTCGATATAACGATAAATCACTCCAGGAGACTCGGAAACGCGATATTCACCATTTCCACACGATCTGCATCGAAAGAAGCTAAGGATTCACTTCCCAGCCCTCGCAATCGTTCGATATAACGATAAATCACTCTAGGAGGCTCGGAAACGCGATATTCACCAGTTCCACACGTTCTGCATCGAAAGAAGCTAAGGATTCACTTCCCAGCCCTCGCAATCGTTCGATATAACGATAAATCACTCTAGGAGGCTCGGAAACGCGATATTCACCATTTCCACACGTTCTGCATCGAAAGAAGCTAAGGATTCACTTCCCAGCCCTCGCAATCGTTCGATATAACGATAAATCACTCCAGGAGACTCGGAAACGCGATATTCACCATTTCCACACGTTCTGCATCGAAAGAAGCTAAGGATTCACTTCCCAGCCCTCGCAATAGTTCGATATAACGATAAATCACTCCAGGAGACTCGGAAACGCGATATTCACCATTTCCACACGTTCTGCATCGAAATAAGCTGAGGATTCACTTCCCAGCCCTCGCAATCGTTCGATATAACGATAAATCACTCTAGGAGGCTCGGAAACGCGATATTCACCAGTTCCACACGTTCTGCATCGAAAGAAGCTAAGGATTCGCTTCCCAGCCCTCGCAATCGTTCGATATAACGATAAATCACTCTAGGAGGCTCGGAAACGCGATATTCACCATTTCCACACGTTCTGCATCGAAAGAAGCTATGGATTCACTTCCCAGCCCTCGCAATCGTTCGATATAACGATAAATCACTCCAGGAGACTCGGAAACGCGATATTCACCATTTCCACACGTTCTGCATCGAAATAAGCTAAGGATTCACTTCCCAGCCCTCGCAATCGTTCGATATAACGATAAATCACTCCAGGAGGCTCGGAAACGCGATATTCACCAGTTCCACACGTTCTGCATCGAAAGAAGCTAAGGATTCACTTCCCAGCCCTCGCAATCGTTCGATATAACGATAAATCACTCTAGGAAACTCGGAATCGCGATTTTACCTTTTCCACACGTTCTGCATCGAAAGAAGTTAAGGATTTACTTCCCAGCCCTCGCAATCGTTCGATATAACGATAAATCACTCCAGGAGGCTCGGAAACGCGATATTCACCATTTCCACACGTTCTGCATCTAAAGAAGCTAAGGATTCACTTCCCAGCCCTCGCAATCGTTCGATATAACGATAAATCACTGTAGGAGATTCGGAATCGCGATATTTACCTTTTCCACACGTTCTACATCGAAAGAAGTTAAGGATTCACTTCCCAGCCCTCGCAATCGTTCGATATAACGATAAATCACTCCAGGAGGCTCGGAAACGCGATATTCACCATTTCCACACGTTCTGCATCGAAAGAAGCTATGGATTCACTTCCCAGCCCTCGCAATCGTTCGATATAACGATAAATCACTCCAGGAGACTCGGAAACGCGATATTCACCATTTCCACACGTTCTGCATCGAAAGAAGCTAAGGATTCACTTCCCAGCCCTCGCAATCGTTCGATATAACGATAAATCACTCCAGGAGGCTCGGAAACGCGATATTCACCAGTTCCACACGTTCTGCATCGAAAGAAGCTAAGGATTCACTTCCCAGCCCTCGCAATCGTTCGATATAACGATAAATCACTCTAGGAAACTCGGAATCGCGATTTTACCTTTTCCACACGTTCTGCATCGAAAGAAGTTAAGGATTTACTTCCCAGCCCTCGCAATCGTTCGATATAACGATAAATCACTCCAGGAGGCTCGGAAACGCGATATTCACCATTTCCACACGTTCTGCATCGAAAGAAGCTATGGATTCACTTCCCAGCCCTCGCAATCGTTCGATATAACGATAAATCACTCCAGGAGACTCGGAAACGCGATATTCACCATTTCCACACGTTCTGCATCGAAAGAAGCTAAGGATTCACTTCCCAGCCCTCGCAATCGTTCGATATAACGATAAATTACTCTAGGAGGCTCGGAAACGCGATATTCACCAGTTCCACACGTTCTGCATCGAAAGAAGCTAAGGATTCACTTCCCAGCCCTCGCAATCGTTCGATATAACGATAAATCACTCTAGGAGACTCGGAAACGCGATATTCACCTTTTCCATACGTTCTGCATCGAAAGAAGCTAAGGATTCACTTCCCAGCCCTCGCAATCGTTCGATATAACGATAAATCACTCTAGGAGGCTCGGAAACGCGATATTCACCATATCCACACGTTCTGCATCTAAAGAAGCTAAGGATTCACTTCCCAGCCCTCGCAATCGTTCGATATAACGATAAATCACTGTAGGAGATTCGGAATCGCGATATTTACCTTTTCCACACGTTCTACATCGAAAGAAGTTAAGGATTCACTTCCCAGCCCTCGCAATCGTTCGATATAACGATAAATCACTCTAGGAGGCTCGGAAACGCGATATTCACCATTTCCACACGTTCTGCATCGAAAGAAGCTAAGGATTCACTTCCCAGCCCTCGCAATCGTTCGATATAACGATAAATCACTCTAGGAGGCTCGGAAACGCGATATTCACCATTTCCACACGTTCTGCATCGAAAGAAGCTAAGGATTCACTTCCCAGCCCTCGCAATCGTTCGATATAACGATAAATCACTCCAGGAGACTCGGAAACGCGATATTCACCATTTCCACACGTTCTGCATCGAAAGAAGCTAAGGATTCACTTCCCAGCCCTCGCAATCGTTCGATATAACGATAAATCACTCTAGGAGGCTCGGAAACGCGATATTCACCTTTTCCATACGTTCTGCATCGAAAGAAGCTAAGGATTCACTTCCCAGCCCTCGCAATCGTTCGATATAACGATAAATCACTCTAGGAGACTCGGAATCGCGATATTTACCTTTTCCACACGTTCTGCATCGAAAGAAGTTAAGGATTCGCTTCCCAGCCCTCGCAATCGTTCGATATAACGATAAATCACTCTAGGAGGCTCGGAAACGCGATATTCACCATTTCCACACGTTCTGCATCGAAAGAAGCTAAGGATTCACTTCCCAGCCCTCGCAATCGTTCGATATAACGATAAATCACTCCAGGAGACTCGGAAACGCGATATTCACCATTTCCACACGTTCTGCATCGAAATAAGCTAAGGATTCACTTCCCAGCCCTCGCAATCGTTCGATATAACGATAAATCACTCTAGGAGGCTCGGAAACGCGATATTCACCATTTCCACACGTTCTGCATCGAAAGAAGCTAAGGATTCACTTCCCAGCCCTCGCAATCGTTCGATATAACGATAAATCACTCCAGGAGACTCGGAAACGCGATATTCACCATTTCCACACGTTCTGCATCGAAATAAGCTAAGGATTCACTTCCCAGCCCTCGCAATCGTTCGATATAACGATAAATCACTCTAGGAGGCTCGGAAACGCGATATTCACCAGTTCCACACGTTCTGCATCGAAAGAAGCTAAGGATTCACTTCCCAGCCCTCGCATTCGTTCGATATAACGATAAATCACTCCAGGAGACTCGGAAACGCGATATTCACCATTTCCACACGTTCTGCATCGAAAGAAGCTAAGGATTCACTTCCCAGCCCTCGCAATCGTTCGATATAACGATAAATCACTCTAGGAGACTCGGAAACGCGATATTCACCATTTCCACACGTTCTGCATCGAAAGAAGCTAAGGATTCACTTCCCAGCCCTCGCAATCGTTCGATATAACGATAAATCACTCTAGGAGACTCGGAAACGCGATATTCACCTTTTCCATACGTTCTGCATCGAAAGAAGCTAAGGATTCACTTCCCAGCCCTCGCAATCGTTCGATATAACGATAAATCACTCTAGGAGGCTCGGAAACGCGATATTCACCAGTTCCACACGTTCTGCATCGAAAGAAGCTAAGGATTCCCTTCCCAGCCCTCGCATTCGTTCGATATAACGATAAATCACTCCAGGAGACTCGGGAACGCGATATTCACCATTTCCACAAGTTCTGCATCGAAAGAAGCTAAGGATTCACTTCCCAGCCCTCGCAATCATTCGATATAACGATAAATCACTCTAGGAGGCTCGGAAACGCGATATTCACCATTTCCACACGTTCTGCATCGAAAGAAGCTAAGGATTCACTTCCCAGCCCTCGCAATCGTTCGATATAACGATAAATCACTCCAGGAGACTCGGAAACGCGATATTCACCATTTCCACACGTTCTGCATCGAAATAAGCTAAGGATTCACTTCCCAGCCCTCGCAATCGTTCGATATAACGATAAATCACTCTAGGAGGCTCGGAAACGCGATATTCACCATTTCCACACGTTCTGCATCGAAAGAAGCTAAGGATTCACTTCCCAGCCCTCGCAATCGTTCGATATAACGATAAATCACTCCAGGAGACTCGGAAACGCGATATTCACCATTTCCACACGTTCTGCATCGAAATAAGCTAAGGATTCACTTCCCAGCCCTCGCAATCGTTCGATATAACGATAAATCACTCTAGGAGGCTCGGAAACGCGATATTCACCAGTTCCACACGTTCTGCATCGAAAGAAGCTAAGGATTCCCTTCCCAGCCCTCGCATTCGTTCGATATAACGATAAATCACTCCAGGAGACTCGGAAACGCGATATTCACCATTTCCACACGTTCTGCATCGAAAGAAGCTAAGGATTCACTTCCCAGCCCTCGCAATCGTTCGATATAACGATAAATCACTCTAGGAGGCTCGGAAATGCGATATTCACCATTTCCACACGTTCTGCATCGAAAGAAGCTAAGGATTCACTTCCCAGCCCTCGCAATCGTTCGATATAACGATAAATCACTCTAGGAGACTCGGAATCGCGATATTCACCTTTTCCACACGTTCTGCATCGAAAGAAGCTAAGGATTCACTTCCCAGCCCTCGCAATCGTTCGATATAACGATAAATCACTCTAGGAGGCTCGGAAACGCGATATTCACCAGTTCCACACGTTCTGCATCGAAAGAAGCTAACGATTCACTTCCCAGCCCTCGCATTCGTTCGATATAACGATAACTAACTCCAGGAGACTCGGAAACGCGATATTCACCATTTCCACACGTTCTGCATCGAAAGAAGCTAAGGATTCACTTCCCAGCCCTCGCAATCGTTCGATATAACGATAAATCACTCTAGGAGACTCGGAAACGCGATATTCACCTTTTCCATACGTTCTGCATCGAAAGAAGCTAAGGATTCACTTCCCAGCCCTCGCAATCGTTCGATATAACGATAAATCACTCTAGGAGGCTCGGAAACGCGATATTCACCAGTTCCACACGTTCTGCATCGAAAGAAGCTAAGGATTCACTTCCCAGCCCTCGCAATCGTTCGATATAACGATAAATCACTCTAGGAGACTCGGAATCGCGATATTTACCTTTTCCACACGTTCTGCATCGAAAGAAGTTAAGGATTCGCTTCCCAGCCCTCGCAATCGTTCGATATAACGATAAATCACTCTAGGAGGCTCGGAAACGCGATATTCACCATTTCCACACGTTCTGCATCGAAAGAAGCTAAGGATTCACTTCCCAGCCCTCGCAATCGTTCGATATAACGATAAATCACTCCAGGAGACTCGGAAACGCGATATTCACCATTTCCACACGTTCTGCATCGAAATAAGCTAAGGATTCACTTCCCAGCCCTCGCAATCGTTCGATATAACGATAAATCACTCTAGGAGGCTCGGAAACGCGATATTCACCATTTCCACACGTTCTGCATCGAAAGAAGCTAAGGATTCACTTCCCAGCCCTCGCAATCGTTCGATATAACGATAAATCACTCCAGGAGACTCGGAAACGCGATATTCACCATTTCCACACGTTCTGCATCGAAATAAGCTAAGGATTCACTTCCCAGCCCTCGCAATCGTTCGATATAACGATAAATCACTCTAGGAGGCTCGGAAACGCGATATTCACCAGTTCCACACGTTCTGCATCGAAAGAAGCTAAGGCTTCACTTCCCAGCCCTCGCATTCGTTCGATATAACGATAAATCACTCCAGGAGACTCGGAAACGCGATATTCACCATTTCCACACGTTCTGCATCGAAAGAAGCTAAGGATTCACTTCCCAGCCATCGCAATCGTTCGATATAACGATAAATCACTCTAGGAGGCTCGGAAACGCGATATTCACCTTTTCCATACGTTCTGCATCGAAAGAAGCTAAGGATTCACTTCCCAGCCCTCGCAATCGTTCGATATAACGATAAATCACTCCAGGAGACTCGGAAACGCGATATTCACCATTTCCACACGTTCTGCATCGAAAGAAGCTAAGGATTCACTTCCCAGCACTCGCAATCGTTCGATATAACGATAAATCACTCTAGGAGACTCGGAAACGCGATATTCACCTTTTCCATACGTTCTGCATCGAAAGAAGCTAAGGATTCACTTCCCAGCCCTCGCAATCGTTCGATATAACGATAAATCACTCCAGGAGACTCGGAAACGCGATATTCACCATTTCCACACGATCTGCATCGAAAGAAGCTAAGGATTCACTTCCCAGCCCTCGCAATCGTTCGATATAACGATAAATCACTCTAGGAGGCTCGGAAACGCGATATTCACCAGTTCCACACGTTCTGCATCGAAAGAAGCTAAGGATTCACTTCCCAGCCCTCGCAATCGTTCGATATAACGATAAATCACTCTAGGAGGCTCGGAAACGCGATATTCACCATTTCCACACGTTCTGCATCGAAAGAAGCTAAGGATTCACTTCCCAGCCCTCGCAATCGTTCGATATAACGATAAATCACTCCAGGAGACTCGGAAACGCGATATTCACCATTTCCACACGTTCTGCATCGAAAGAAGCTAAGGATTCACTTCCCAGCCCTCGCAATAGTTCGATATAACGATAAATCACTCCAGGAGACTCGGAAACGCGATATTCACCATTTCCACACGTTCTGCATCGAAATAAGCTGAGGATTCACTTCCCAGCCCTCGCAATCGTTCGATATAACGATAAATCACTCTAGGAGGCTCGGAAACGCGATATTCACCAGTTCCACACGTTCTGCATCGAAAGAAGCTAAGGATTCGCTTCCCAGCCCTCGCAATCGTTCGATATAACGATAAATCACTCTAGGAGGCTCGGAAACGCGATATTCACCATTTCCACACGTTCTGCATCGAAAGAAGCTATGGATTCACTTCCCAGCCCTCGCAATCGTTCGATATAACGATAAATCACTCCAGGAGACTCGGAAACGCGATATTCACCATTTCCACACGTTCTGCATCGAAATAAGCTAAGGATTCACTTCCCAGCCCTCGCAATCGTTCGATATAACGATAAATCACTCCAGGAGGCTCGGAAACGCGATATTCACCAGTTCCACACGTTCTGCATCGAAAGAAGCTAAGGATTCACTTCCCAGCCCTCGCAATCGTTCGATATAACGATAAATCACTCTAGGAAACTCGGAATCGCGATTTTACCTTTTCCACACGTTCTGCATCGAAAGAAGTTAAGGATTTACTTCCCAGCCCTCGCAATCGTTCGATATAACGATAAATCACTCCAGGAGGCTCGGAAACGCGATATTCACCATTTCCACACGTTCTGCATCGAAAGAAGCTAAGGATTCACTTCCCAGCCCTCGCAATCGTTCGATATAACGATAAATCACTCCAGGAGACTCGGAAACGCGATATTCACCATTTCCACACGTTCTGCATCGAAATAAGCTAAGGATTCACTTCCCAGCCCTCGCAATCGTTCGATATAACGATAAATCACTCCAGGAGGCTCGGAAACGCGATATTCACCAGTTCCACACGTTCTGCATCGAAAGAAGCTAAGGATTCACTTCCCAGCCCTCGCATTTGTTCGATATAACGATAAATCACTCCAGGAGACTCGGAAACTCGATATTCACCATTTCCACACGTTCTGCATCGAAAGAAGCTAAGGATTCACTTCCCAGCCCTCGCAATCGTTCGATATAACGATAAATCACTCCAGGAGACTCGGAAACGCGATATTCACCATTTCCACACGTTCTGCATCGAAAGAAGCTAAGGATTCACTTCCCAGCCCTCGCATTCGTTCGATATAACGATAAATCACTCTAGGAGGCTCGGAAACGCGATATTCACCAGTTCCACACGTTCTGCATCGAAAGAAGCTAAGGATTCACTTCCCAGCCCTCGCAATCGTTCGATATAACGATGAATCACTCTAGGAGGCTCGGAAACGCGATATTCACCATTTCCACACGTTCTGCATCGAAAGAAGCTAAGGATTCACTTCCCAGCCCTCGCAATCGTTCGATATAACGATAAATCACTCCAGGAGACTCGGAAACGCGATATTCACCATTTCCACACGTTCTGCATCGAAAGAAGCTAAGGATTCACTTCCCAGCCCTCGCAATAGTTCGATATAACGATAAATCACTCCAGGAGACTCGGAAACGCGATATTCACCATTTCCACACGTTCTGCATCGAAATAAGCTGAGGATTCACTTCCCAGCCCTCGCAATCGTTCGATATAACGATAAATCACTCGAGGAGGCTCGGAAACGCGATATTCACCAGTTCCACACGTTCTGCATCGAAAGAAGCTAAGGATTCGCTTCCCAGCCCTCGCAATCGTTCGATATAACGATAAATCACTCTAGGAGGCTCGGAAACGCGATATTCACCATTTCCACACGTTCTGCATCGAAAGAAGCTATGGATTCACTTCCCAGCCCTCGCAATCGTTCGATATAACGATAAATCACTCCAGGAGACTCGGAAACGCGATATTCACCATTTCCACACGTTCTGCATCGAAAGAAGCTAAGGATTCAGTTCCCAGCCCTCGCATTTGTTCGATATAACGATAAATCACTCCAGGAGACTCGGAAACTCGATATTCACCATTTCCACACGTTCTGCATCGAAAGAAGCTAAGGATTCACTTCCCAGCCCTCGCAATCGTTCGATATAACGATAAATCACTCTAGGAGGCTCGGAAACGCGATATTCACCATTTCCACACGTTCTGCATCGAAAGAAGCTAAGGATTCACTTCCCAGCCCTCGCAATCGTTCGATATAACGATAAATCACTCTAGGAGGCTCGGAAACGCGATATTCACCATTTCCACACGTTCTGCATCGAAAGAAGCTAAGGATTCACTTCCCAGCCCTCGCAATCGTTCGATATAACGATAAATCACTCCAGGAGACTCGGAAACGCGATATTCACCATTTCCACACGTTCTGCATCGAAATAAGCTAAGGATTCACTTCCCAGCCCTCGCAATCGTTCGATATAACGATAAATCACTCTAGGAGACTCGGAAACGCGATATTCACCTTTTCCATACGTTCTGCATCGAAAGAAGCTAAGGATTCACTTCCCAGCCCTCGCAATCGTTCGATATAACGATAAATCACTCCAGGAGACTCGGAAACGCGATATTCACCATTTCCACACGTTCTGCATCGAAAGAAGCTAAGGATTCACTTCCCAGCCCTCGCAATCGTTCGATATAACGATAAATCACTCTAGGAGGCTCGGAAACGCGATATTCACCATTTCCACACGTTCTGCATCGAAAGAAGCTAAGGATTCACTTCCCAGCCCTCGCAATCGTTCGATATAACGATAAATCACTCCAGGAGACTCGGAAACGCGATATTCACCATTTCCACACGTTCTGCATCGAAAGAAGCTAAGGATTCACTTCCCAGCCCTCGCATTCGTTCGATATAACGATAAATCACTCTAGGAGGCTCGGAAACGCGATATTCACCAGTTCCACACGTTCTGCATCGAAAGAAGCTAAGAATTCACTTCCCAGCCCTCGCAATCGTTCGATATAATGATAAATCACTCTAGGAGGCTCGGAAACGCGATATTCACCATTTCCACACGTTCTGCATCGAAAGAAGCTAAGGATTCACTTCCCAGCCCTCGCAATCGTTCGATATAACGATAAATCACTCCAGGAGACTCGGAAACGCGATATTCACCATTTCCACACGTTCTGCATCGAAAGAAGCTAAGGATTCACTTCCCAGCCCTCGCAATAGTTCGATATAACGATAAATCACTCCAGGAGACTCGGAATCGCGATATTCACCATTTCCACACGTTCTGCATCGAAATAAGCTAAGGATTCACTTCCCAGCCCTCGCAATCGTTCGATATAACGATAAATCACTCTAGGAGGCTCGGAAACGCGATATTCACCAGTTCCACACGTTCTGCATCGAAAGAAGCTAAGGATTCGCTTCCCAGCCCTCGCAATCGTTCGATATAACGATAAATCACTCTAGGAGGCTCGGAAACGCGATATTCACCATTTCCACACGTTCTGCATCGAAAGAAGCTAAGGATTCACTTCCCAGCCCTCGCAATCGTTCGATATAACGATAAATCACTCCAGGAGACTCGGAAACGCGATATTCACCATTTCCACACGTTCTGCATCGAAATAAGCTAAGGATTCACTTCCCAGCCCTCGCAATCGTTCGATATAACGATAAATCACTCCAGGAGGCTCGGAAACGCGATATTCACCAGTTCCACACGTTCTGCATCGAAAGAAGCTAAGGATTCAATTCCCAGCCCTCGCAATCGTTCGATATAACGATAAATCACTCTAGGAAACTCGGAATCGCGATATTTACCTTTTCCACACGTTCTGCATCGAAAGAAGTTAAGGATTTACTTCCCAGCCCTCGCAATCGTTCGATATAACGATAAATCACTCCAGGAGGCTCGGAAACGCGATATTCACCATTTCCACACGTTCTGCATCGAAAGAAGCTAAGGATTCACTTCCCAGCCCTCGCAATCGTTCGATATAACGATAAATCACTCCAGGAGACTCGGAAACGCGATATTCACCATTTCCACACGTTCTGCATCGAAAGAAGCTAAGGATTCACTTCCCAGCCCTCGCAATCGTTCGATATAACGATAAATCACTCTAGGAGGCTCGGAAACGCGATATTCACCATTTCCACACGTTCTGCATCGAAAGAAGCTAAGGATTCACTTCCCAGCCCTCGCAATCGTTCGATATAACGATAAATCATTCTAGGAGGCTCGGAAACGGGATATTCACCATTTCCACACGTTCTGCATCGAAAGAAGCTAAGGATTCACTTCCCAGCCCTCGCAATCGTTCGATATAACGATAAATCACTCCAGGAGACTCGGAAACGCGATATTCACCATTTCCACACGTTCTGCATCGAAATAAGCTAAGGATTCACTTCCCAGCCCTCGCAATCGTTCGATATAACGATAAATCACTCTAGGAGGCTCGGAAACGCGATATTCACCAGTTCCACACGTTCTGCATCCAAAGAAGCTAAGGATTCGCTTCCCAGCCCTCGCAATCGTTCGATATAACGATAAATCACTCTAGGAGGCTCGGAAACGCGATATTCACCATTTCCACACGTTCTGCATCGAAAGAAGCTAAGGATTCACTTCCCAGCCCTCGCAATCGTTCGATATAACGATAAATCACTCCAGGAGACTCGGAAACGCGATATTCACCATTTCCACACGTTCTGCATCGAAATAAGCTAAGGATTCACTTCCCAGCCCTCGCAATCGTTCGATATAACGATAAATCACTCCAGGAGGCTCGGAAACGCGATATTCACCAGTTCCACACGTTCTGCATCGAAAGAAGCTAAGGATTCAATTCCCAGCCCTCGCAATCGTTCGATATAACGATAAATCACTCTAGGAAACTCGGAATCGCGATATTTACCTTTTCCACACGTTCTGCATCGAAAGAAGTTAAGGATTTACTTCCCAGCCCTCGCAATCGTTCGATATAACGATAAATCACTCCAGGAGGCTCGGAAACGCGATATTCACCATTTCCACACGTTCTGCATCGAAAGAAGCTAAGGATTCACTTCCCAGCCCTCGCAATCGTTCGATATAACGATAAATCACTCCAGGAGACTCGGAAACGCGATATTCACCATTTCCACACGTTCTGCATCGAAAGAAGCTAAGGATTCACTTCCCAGCCCTCGCAATCGTTCGATATAACGATAAATCACTCTAGGAGGCTCGGAAACGCGATATTCACCAGTTCCACACGTTCTGCATCGAAAGAAGCTAAGGATTCGCTTCCCAGCCCTCGCAATCGTTCGATATAACGATAAATCACTCTAGGAGGCTCGGAAACGCGATATTCACCATTTCCACACGTTCTGCATCGAAAGAAGCTAAGGATTCACTTCCCAGCCCTCGCAATCGTTCGATATAACGATAAATCACTCCAGGAGACTCGGAAACGCGATATTCACCATTTCCACACGTTCTGCATCGAAAGAAGCTAAGGATTCACTTCCCAGCCCTCGCAATCGTTCGATATAACGATAAATCACTCTAGGAGGCTCGGAAACGCGATATTCACCATTTCCACACGTTCTGCATCGAAAGAAGCTAAGGATTCACTTCCCAGCCCTCGCAATCGTTCGATATAACGATAAATCATTCTAGGAGGCTCGGAAACGCGATATTCACCATTTCCACACGTTCTGCATCGAAAGAAGCTAAGGATTCACTTCCCAGCCCTCGCAATCGTTCGATATAACGATAAATCACTCCAGGAGACTCGGAAACGCGATATTCACCATTTCCACACGTTCTGCATCGAAATAAGCTAAGGATTCACTTCCCAGCCCTCGCAATCGTTCGATATAACGATAAATCACTCTAGGAGGCTCGGAAACGCGATATTCACCATTTCCACACGTTCTGCATCGAAAGAAGCTAAGGATTCACTTCCCAGCCCTCGCAATCGTTCGATATAACGATAAATCACTCCAGGAGACTCGGAAACGCGATATTCACCATTTCCACACGTTCTGCATCGAAATAAGCTAAGGATTCACTTCCCAGCCCTCGCAATCGTTCGATATAACGATAAATCACTCCAGGAGGCTCGGAAACGCGATATTCACCAGTTCCACACGTTCTGCATCGAAAGAAGCTAAGGATTCAATTCCCAGCCCTCGCAATCGTTCGATATAACGATAAATCACTCTAGGAAACTCGGAATCGCGATATTTACCTTTTCCACACGTTCTGCATCGAAAGAAGTTAAGGATTTACTTCCCAGCCCTCGCAATCGTTCGATATAACGATAAATCACTCCAGGAGGCTCGGAAACGCGATATTCACCATTTCCACACGTTCTGCATCGAAAGAAGCTAAGGATTCACTTCCCAGCCCTCGCAATCGTTCGATATAACGATAAATCACTCCAGGAGACTCGGAAACGCGATATTCACCATTTCCACACGTTCTGCATCGAAAGAAGCTAAGGATTCACTTCCCAGCCCTCGCAATCGTTCGATATAACGATAAATCACTCTAGGAGGCTCGGAAACGCGATATTCACCAGTTCCACACGTTCTGCATCGAAAGAAGCTAAGGATTCGCTTCCCAGCCCTCGCAATCGTTCGATATAACGATAAATCACTCTAGGAGGCTCGGAAACGCGATATTCACCATTTCCACACGTTCTGCATCGAAAGAAGCTAAGGATTCACTTCCCAGCCCTCGCAATCGTTCGATATAACGATAAATCACTCCAGGAGACTCGGAAACGCGATATTCACCATTTCCACACGTTCTGCATCGAAATAAGCTAAGGATTCACTTCCCAGCCCTCGCAATCGTTCGATATAACGATAAATCACTCCAGGAGGCTCGGAAACGCGATATTCACCAGTTCCACACGTTCTGCATCGAAAGAAGCTAAGGATTCAATTCCCAGCCCTCGCAATCGTTCGATATAACGATAAATCACTCTAGGAAACTCGGAATCGCGATATTTACCTTTTCCACACGTTCTGCATCGAAAGAAGTTAAGGATTTACTTCCCAGCCCTCGCAATCGTTCGATATAACGATAAATCACTCCAGGAGGCTCGGAAACGCGATATTCACCATTTCCACACGTTCTGCATCGAAAGAAGCTAAGGATTCACTTCCCAGCCCTCGCAATCGTTCGATATAACGATAAATCACTCCAGGAGACTCGGAAACGCGATATTCACCATTTCCACACGTTCTGCATCGAAAGAAGCTAAGGATTCACTTGCCAGCCCTCGCAATCGTTCGATATAACGATAAATCACTCTAGGAGGCTCGGAAACGCGATATTCACCATTTCCACACGTTCTGCATCGAAAGAAGCTAAGGATTCACTTCCCAGCCCTCGCAATCGTTCGATATAACGATAAATCACTCCTGGAGACTCGGAAACGCGATATTCACCATTTCCACACGTTCTGCATCGAAATAAGCTAAGGATTCACTTCCCAGCCCTCGCAATCGTTCGATATAACGATAAATCACTCTAGGAGGCTCGGAAACGCGATATTCACCATTTCCACACGTTCTGCATCGAAAGAAGTTAAGGATTTACTTCCCAGCCCTCGCAATCGTTCGATATAACGATAAATCACTCCAGGAGGCTCGGAAACGCGATATTCACCATTTCCACACGTTCTGCATCGAAAGAAGCTAAGGATTCACTTCCCAGCCCTCGCAATCGTTCGATATAACGATAAATCACTCCAGGAGACTCGGAAACGCGATATTCACCATTTCCACACGTTCTGCATCGAAATAAGCTAAGGATTCACTTCCCAGCCCTCGCAATCGTTCGATATAACGATAAATCACTCTAGGAGGCTCGGAAACGCGATATTCACCATTTCCACACGTTCTGCATCGAAAGAAGCTAAGGATTCACTTCCCAGCCCTCGCAATCGTTCGATATAACGATAAATCACTCCAGGAGACTCGGAAACGCGATATTCACCATTTCCACACGTTCTGCATCGAAATAAGCTAAGGATTCACTTCCCAGCCCTCGCAATCGTTCGATATAACGATAAATCACTCTAGGAGGCTCGGAAACGCGATATTCACCAGTTCCACACGTTCTGCATCGAAAGAAGCTAAGGATTCCCTTCCCAGCCCTCGCATTCGTTCGATATAACGATAAATCACTCCAGGAGACTCGGAAACGCGATATTCACCATTTCCACACGTTCTGCATCGAAAGAAGCTAAGGATTCACTTCCCAGCCCTCGCAATCGTTCGATATAACGATAAATCACTCTAGGAGGCTCGGAAATGCGATATTCACCATTTCCACACGTTCTGCATCGAAAGAAGCTAAGGATTCACTTCCCAGCCCTCGCAATCGTTCGATATAACGATAAATCACTCTAGGAGACTCGGAATCGCGATATTCACCTTTTCCACACGTTCTGCATCGAAAGAAGCTAAGGATTCACTTCCCAGCCCTCGCAATCGTTCGATATAACGATAAATCACTCTAGGAGGCTCGGAAACGCGATATTCACCAGTTCCACACGTTCTGCATCGAAAGAAGCTAACGATTCACTTCCCAGCCCTCGCATTCGTTCGATATAACGATAACTAACTCCAGGAGACTCGGAAACGCGATATTCACCATTTCCACACGTTCTGCATCGAAAGAAGCTAAGGATTCACTTCCCAGCCCTCGCAATCGTTCGATATAACGATAAATCACTCTAGGAGACTCGGAAACGCGATATTCACCTTTTCCATACGTTCTGCATCGAAAGAAGCTAAGGATTCACTTCCCAGCCCTCGCAATCGTTCGATATAACGATAAATCACTCTAGGAGGCTCGGAAACGCGATATTCACCAGTTCCACACGTTCTGCATCGAAAGAAGCTAAGGATTCACTTCCCAGCCCTCGCAATCGTTCGATATAACGATAAATCACTCTAGGAGACTCGGAATCGCGATATTTACCTTTTCCACACGTTCTGCATCGAAAGAAGTTAAGGATTCGCTTCCCAGCCCTCGCAATCGTTCGATATAACGATAAATCACTCTAGGAGGCTCGGAAACGCGATATTCACCATTTCCACACGTTCTGCATCGAAAGAAGCTAAGGATTCACTTCCCAGCCCTCGCAATCGTTCGATATAACGATAAATCACTCCAGGAGACTCGGAAACGCGATATTCACCATTTCCACACGTTCTGCATCGAAATAAGCTAAGGATTCACTTCCCAGCCCTCGCAATCGTTCGATATAACGATAAATCACTCTAGGAGGCTCGGAAACGCGATATTCACCATTTCCACACGTTCTGCATCGAAAGAAGCTAAGGATTCACTTCCCAGCCCTCGCAATCGTTCGATATAACGATAAATCACTCCAGGAGACTCGGAAACGCGATATTCACCATTTCCACACGTTCTGCATCGAAATAAGCTAAGGATTCACTTCCCAGCCCTCGCAATCGTTCGATATAACGATAAATCACTCTAGGAGGCTCGGAAACGCGATATTCACCAGTTCCACACGTTCTGCATCGAAAGAAGCTAAGGCTTCACTTCCCAGCCCTCGCATTCGTTCGATATAACGATAAATCACTCCAGGAGACTCGGAAACGCGATATTCACCATTTCCACACGTTCTGCATCGAAAGAAGCTAAGGATTCACTTCCCAGCCATCGCAATCGTTCGATATAACGATAAATCACTCTAGGAGGCTCGGAAACGCGATATTCACCTTTTCCATACGTTCTGCATCGAAAGAAGCTAAGGATTCACTTCCCAGCCCTCGCAATCGTTCGATATAACGATAAATCACTCCAGGAGACTCGGAAACGCGATATTCACCATTTCCACACGTTCTGCATCGAAAGAAGCTAAGGATTCACTTCCCAGCACTCGCAATCGTTCGATATAACGATAAATCACTCTAGGAGACTCGGAAACGCGATATTCACCTTTTCCATACGTTCTGCATCGAAAGAAGCTAAGGATTCACTTCCCAGCCCTCGCAATCGTTCGATATAACGATAAATCACTCCAGGAGACTCGGAAACGCGATATTCACCATTTCCACACGATCTGCATCGAAAGAAGCTAAGGATTCACTTCCCAGCCCTCGCAATCGTTCGATATAACGATAAATCACTCTAGGAGGCTCGGAAACGCGATATTCACCAGTTCCACACGTTCTGCATCGAAAGAAGCTAAGGATTCACTTCCCAGCCCTCGCAATCGTTCGATATAACGATAAATCACTCTAGGAGGCTCGGAAACGCGATATTCACCATTTCCACACGTTCTGCATCGAAAGAAGCTAAGGATTCACTTCCCAGCCCTCGCAATCGTTCGATATAACGATAAATCACTCCAGGAGACTCGGAAACGCGATATTCACCATTTCCACACGTTCTGCATCGAAAGAAGCTAAGGATTCACTTCCCAGCCCTCGCAATAGTTCGATATAACGATAAATCACTCCAGGAGACTCGGAAACGCGATATTCACCATTTCCACACGTTCTGCATCGAAATAAGCTGAGGATTCACTTCCCAGCCCTCGCAATCGTTCGATATAACGATAAATCACTCTAGGAGGCTCGGAAACGCGATATTCACCAGTTCCACACGTTCTGCATCGAAAGAAGCTAAGGATTCGCTTCCCAGCCCTCGCAATCGTTCGATATAACGATAAATCACTCTAGGAGGCTCGGAAACGCGATATTCACCATTTCCACACGTTCTGCATCGAAAGAAGCTATGGATTCACTTCCCAGCCCTCGCAATCGTTCGATATAACGATAAATCACTCCAGGAGACTCGGAAACGCGATATTCACCATTTCCACACGTTCTGCATCGAAATAAGCTAAGGATTCACTTCCCAGCCCTCGCAATCGTTCGATATAACGATAAATCACTCCAGGAGGCTCGGAAACGCGATATTCACCAGTTCCACACGTTCTGCATCGAAAGAAGCTAAGGATTCACTTCCCAGCCCTCGCAATCGTTCGATATAACGATAAATCACTCTAGGAAACTCGGAATCGCGATTTTACCTTTTCCACACGTTCTGCATCGAAAGAAGTTAAGGATTTACTTCCCAGCCCTCGCAATCGTTCGATATAACGATAAATCACTCCAGGAGGCTCGGAAACGCGATATTCACCATTTCCACACGTTCTGCATCGAAAGAAGCTAAGGATTCACTTCCCAGCCCTCGCAATCGTTCGATATAACGATAAATCACTCCAGGAGACTCGGAAACGCGATATTCACCATTTCCACACGTTCTGCATCGAAATAAGCTAAGGATTCACTTCCCAGCCCTCGCAATCGTTCGATATAACGATAAATCACTCTAGGAGGCTCGGAAACGCGATATTCACCAGTTCCACACGTTCTGCATCGAAAGAAGCTAAGGATTCACTTCCCAGCCCTCGCATTTGTTCGATATAACGATAAATCACTCCAGGAGACTCGGAAACTCGATATTCACCATTTCCACACGTTCTGCATCGAAAGAAGCTAAGGATTCACTTCCCAGCCCTCGCAATCGTTCGATATAACGATAAATCACTCCAGGAGACTCGGAAACTCGATATTCACCATTTCCACACGTTCTGCATCGAAAGAAGCTAAGGATTCACTTCCCAGCCCTCGCAATCGTTCGATATAACGATAAATCACTCCAGGAGACTCGGAAACGCGATATTCACCATTTCCACACGATCTGCATCGAAAGAAGCTAAGGATTCACTTCCCAGCCCTCGCAATCGTTCGATATAACGATAAATCACTCCAGGAGACTCGGAAACGCGATATTCACCATTTCCACACGTTCTGCATCGAAAGAAGCTAAGGATTCACTTCCCAGCCCTCGCAATAGTTCGATATAACGATAAATCACTCTAGGAGGCCCGGAAACGCGATATTCACCATTTCCACACGTTCTGCATCGAAAGAAGCTAAGGATTCACTTCCCAGCCCTCGCAATCGTTCGATATAACGATAAATCACTCCAGGAGGCTCGGAAACGCGATATTCACCATTTCCACACGTTCTGCATCGAAAGAAGCTAAGGATTCACTTCCCAGCCCTCGCAATCGTTCGATATAACGATAAATCACTCCAGGAGACTCGGAAACGCGATATTCACCATTTCCACACGTTCTGCATCGAAATAAGCTAAGGATTCACTTCCCAGCCCTCGCAATCGTTCGATATAACGATAAATCACTCTAGGAGGCTCGGAAACGCGATATTCACCAGTTCCACACGTTCTGCATCGAAAGAAGCTAAGGATTCACTTCCCAGCCCTCGCATTTGTTCGATATAACGATAAATCACTCCAGGAGACTCGGAAACTCGATATTCACCATTTCCACACGTTCTGCATCGAAAGAAGCTAAGGATTCACTTCCCAGCCCTCGCAATCGTTCGATATAACGATAAATCACTCCAGGAGACTCGGAAACTCGATATTCACCATTTCCACACGTTCTGCATCGAAAGAAGCTAAGGATTCACTTCCCAGCCCTCGCAATCGTTCGATATAACGATAAATCACTCCAGGAGACTCGGAAACGCGATATTCACCATTTCCACACGATCTGCATCGAAAGAAGCTAAGGATTCACTTCCCAGCCCTCGCAATCGTTCGATATAACGATAAATCACTCCAGGAGACTCGGAAACGCGATATTCACCATTTCCACACGTTCTGCATCGAAAGAAGCTAAGGATTCACTTCCCAGCCCTCGCAATAGTTCGATATAACGATAAATCACTCTAGGAGGCCCGGAAACGCGATATTCACCATTTCCACACGTTCTGCATCGAAAGAAGCTAAGGATTCACTTCCCAGCCCTCGCAATCGTTCGATATAACGATAAATCACTCCAGGAGACTCGGAAACGCGATATTCACCATTTCCACACGTTCTGCATCGAAAGAAGCTAAGGATTCACTTCCCAGCCCTCGCATTTGTTCGATATAACGATAAATCACTCCAGGAGACTCGGAAACTCGATATTCACCATTTCCACACGTTCTGCATCGAAAGAAGCTAAGGATTCACTTCCCAGCCCTCGCAATCGTTCGATATAACGATAAATCACTCTAGGAGACTCGGAAACGCGATATTCACCTTTTCCATACGTTCTGCATCGAAAGAAGCTAAGGATTCACTTCCCAGCCCTCGCAATCGTTCGATATAACGATAAATCACTCCAGGAGACTCGGAAACGCGATATTCACCATTTCCACACGTTCTGCATCGAAAGAAGCTAAGGATTCACTTCCCAGCCCTCGCAATCGTTCGATATAACGATAAATCACTCTAGGAGGCTCGGAAACGCGATATTCACCATTTCCACACGTTCTGCATCGAAAGAAGCTAAGGATTCACTTCCCAGCCCTCGCAATCGTTCGATATAACGATAAATCACTCCAGGAGACTCGGAAACGCGATATTCACCATTTCCACACGTTCTGCATCGAAAGAAGCTAAGGATTCACTTCCCAGCCCTCGCATTCGTTCGATATAACGATAAATCACTCTAGGAGGCTCGGAAACGCGATATTCACCAGTTCCACACGTTCTGCATCGAAAGAAGCTAAGGATTCACTTCCCAGCCCTCGCAATCGTTCGATATAACGATGAATCACTCTAGGAGGCTCGGAAACGCGATATTCACCATTTCCACACGTTCTGCATCGAAAGAAGCTAAGGATTCACTTCCCAGCCCTCGCAATCGTTCGATATAACGATAAATCACTCCAGGAGACTCGGAAACGCGATATTCACCATTTCCACACGTTCTGCATCGAAAGAAGCTAAGGATTCACTTCCCAGCCCTCGCAATAGTTCGATATAACGATAAATCACTCCAGGAGACTCGGAAACGCGATATTCACCATTTCCACACGTTCTGCATCGAAATAAGCTGAGGATTCACTTCCCAGCCCTCGCAATCGTTCGATATAACGATAAATCACTCGAGGAGGCTCGGAAACGCGATATTCACCAGTTCCACACGTTCTGCATCGAAAGAAGCTAAGGATTCGCTTCCCAGCCCTCGCAATCGTTCGATATAACGATAAATCACTCTAGGAGGCTCGGAAACGCGATATTCACCATTTCCACACGTTCTGCATCGAAAGAAGCTATGGATTCACTTCCCAGCCCTCGCAATCGTTCGATATAACGATAAATCACTCCAGGAGACTCGGAAACGCGATATTCACCATTTCCACACGTTCTGCATCGAAAGAAGCTAAGGATTCAGTTCCCAGCCCTCGCATTTGTTCGATATAACGATAAATCACTCCAGGAGACTCGGAAACTCGATATTCACCATTTCCACACGTTCTGCATCGAAAGAAGCTAAGGATTCACTTCCCAGCCCTCGCAATCGTTCGATATAACGATAAATCACTCTAGGAGGCTCGGAAACGCGATATTCACCATTTCCACACGTTCTGCATCGAAAGAAGCTAAGGATTCACTTCCCAGCCCTCGCAATCGTTCGATATAACGATAAATCACTCTAGGAGGCTCGGAAACGCGATATTCACCATTTCCACACGTTCTGCATCGAAAGAAGCTAAGGATTCACTTCCCAGCCCTCGCAATCGTTCGATATAACGATAAATCACTCCAGGAGACTCGGAAACGCGATATTCACCATTTCCACACGTTCTGCATCGAAATAAGCTAAGGATTCACTTCCCAGCCCTCGCAATCGTTCGATATAACGATAAATCACTCTAGGAGACTCGGAAACGCGATATTCACCTTTTCCATACGTTCTGCATCGAAAGAAGCTAAGGATTCACTTCCCAGCCCTCGCAATCGTTCGATATAACGATAAATCACTCCAGGAGACTCGGAAACGCGATATTCACCATTTCCACACGTTCTGCATCGAAAGAAGCTAAGGATTCACTTCCCAGCCCTCGCAATCGTTCGATATAACGATAAATCACTCTAGGAGGCTCGGAAACGCGATATTCACCATTTCCACACGTTCTGCATCGAAAGAAGCTAAGGATTCACTTCCCAGCCCTCGCAATCGTTCGATATAACGATAAATCACTCCAGGAGACTCGGAAACGCGATATTCACCATTTCCACACGTTCTGCATCGAAAGAAGCTAAGGATTCACTTCCCAGCCCTCGCATTCGTTCGATATAACGATAAATCACTCTAGGAGGCTCGGAAACGCGATATTCACCAGTTCCACACGTTCTGCATCGAAAGAAGCTAAGAATTCACTTCCCAGCCCTCGCAATCGTTCGATATAATGATAAATCACTCTAGGAGGCTCGGAAACGCGATATTCACCATTTCCACACGTTCTGCATCGAAAGAAGCTAAGGATTCACTTCCCAGCCCTCGCAATCGTTCGATATAACGATAAATCACTCCAGGAGACTCGGAAACGCGATATTCACCATTTCCACACGTTCTGCATCGAAAGAAGCTAAGGATTCACTTCCCAGC
This sequence comes from Nomada lathburiana, assembly GCA_963667235.1. Taxonomy (NCBI): domain Eukaryota; kingdom Metazoa; phylum Arthropoda; class Insecta; order Hymenoptera; family Apidae; genus Nomada; species Nomada lathburiana. The sequence goes on along the minus strand of OY763897.1, from coordinate 187,271 downwards.
CCTCGCAATAGTTCGATATAACGATAAATCACTCCAGGAGACTCGGAATCGCGATATTCACCATTTCCACACGTTCTGCATCGAAATAAGCTAAGGATTCACTTCCCAGCCCTCGCAATCGTTCGATATAACGATAAATCACTCTAGGAGGCTCGGAAACGCGATATTCACCAGTTCCACACGTTCTGCATCGAAAGAAGCTAAGGATTCGCTTCCCAGCCCTCGCAATCGTTCGATATAACGATAAATCACTCTAGGAGGCTCGGAAACGCGATATTCACCATTTCCACACGTTCTGCATCGAAAGAAGCTAAGGATTCACTTCCCAGCCCTCGCAATCGTTCGATATAACGATAAATCACTCCAGGAGACTCGGAAACGCGATATTCACCATTTCCACACGTTCTGCATCGAAATAAGCTAAGGATTCACTTCCCAGCCCTCGCAATCGTTCGATATAACGATAAATCACTCCAGGAGGCTCGGAAACGCGATATTCACCAGTTCCACACGTTCTGCATCGAAAGAAGCTAAGGATTCAATTCCCAGCCCTCGCAATCGTTCGATATAACGATAAATCACTCTAGGAAACTCGGAATCGCGATATTTACCTTTTCCACACGTTCTGCATCGAAAGAAGTTAAGGATTTACTTCCCAGCCCTCGCAATCGTTCGATATAACGATAAATCACTCCAGGAGGCTCGGAAACGCGATATTCACCATTTCCACACGTTCTGCATCGAAAGAAGCTAAGGATTCACTTCCCAGCCCTCGCAATCGTTCGATATAACGATAAATCACTCCAGGAGACTCGGAAACGCGATATTCACCATTTCCACACGTTCTGCATCGAAAGAAGCTAAGGATTCACTTCCCAGCCCTCGCAATCGTTCGATATAACGATAAATCACTCTAGGAGGCTCGGAAACGCGATATTCACCATTTCCACACGTTCTGCATCGAAAGAAGCTAAGGATTCACTTCCCAGCCCTCGCAATCGTTCGATATAACGATAAATCATTCTAGGAGGCTCGGAAACGGGATATTCACCATTTCCACACGTTCTGCATCGAAAGAAGCTAAGGATTCACTTCCCAGCCCTCGCAATCGTTCGATATAACGATAAATCACTCCAGGAGACTCGGAAACGCGATATTCACCATTTCCACACGTTCTGCATCGAAATAAGCTAAGGATTCACTTCCCAGCCCTCGCAATCGTTCGATATAACGATAAATCACTCTAGGAGGCTCGGAAACGCGATATTCACCAGTTCCACACGTTCTGCATCCAAAGAAGCTAAGGATTCGCTTCCCAGCCCTCGCAATCGTTCGATATAACGATAAATCACTCTAGGAGGCTCGGAAACGCGATATTCACCATTTCCACACGTTCTGCATCGAAAGAAGCTAAGGATTCACTTCCCAGCCCTCGCAATCGTTCGATATAACGATAAATCACTCCAGGAGACTCGGAAACGCGATATTCACCATTTCCACACGTTCTGCATCGAAATAAGCTAAGGATTCACTTCCCAGCCCTCGCAATCGTTCGATATAACGATAAATCACTCCAGGAGGCTCGGAAACGCGATATTCACCAGTTCCACACGTTCTGCATCGAAAGAAGCTAAGGATTCAATTCCCAGCCCTCGCAATCGTTCGATATAACGATAAATCACTCTAGGAAACTCGGAATCGCGATATTTACCTTTTCCACACGTTCTGCATCGAAAGAAGTTAAGGATTTACTTCCCAGCCCTCGCAATCGTTCGATATAACGATAAATCACTCCAGGAGGCTCGGAAACGCGATATTCACCATTTCCACACGTTCTGCATCGAAAGAAGCTAAGGATTCACTTCCCAGCCCTCGCAATCGTTCGATATAACGATAAATCACTCCAGGAGACTCGGAAACGCGATATTCACCATTTCCACACGTTCTGCATCGAAAGAAGCTAAGGATTCACTTCCCAGCCCTCGCAATCGTTCGATATAACGATAAATCACTCTAGGAGGCTCGGAAACGCGATATTCACCAGTTCCACACGTTCTGCATCGAAAGAAGCTAAGGATTCGCTTCCCAGCCCTCGCAATCGTTCGATATAACGATAAATCACTCTAGGAGGCTCGGAAACGCGATATTCACCATTTCCACACGTTCTGCATCGAAAGAAGCTAAGGATTCACTTCCCAGCCCTCGCAATCGTTCGATATAACGATAAATCACTCCAGGAGACTCGGAAACGCGATATTCACCATTTCCACACGTTCTGCATCGAAAGAAGCTAAGGATTCACTTCCCAGCCCTCGCAATCGTTCGATATAACGATAAATCACTCTAGGAGGCTCGGAAACGCGATATTCACCATTTCCACACGTTCTGCATCGAAAGAAGCTAAGGATTCACTTCCCAGCCCTCGCAATCGTTCGATATAACGATAAATCATTCTAGGAGGCTCGGAAACGCGATATTCACCATTTCCACACGTTCTGCATCGAAAGAAGCTAAGGATTCACTTCCCAGCCCTCGCAATCGTTCGATATAACGATAAATCACTCCAGGAGACTCGGAAACGCGATATTCACCATTTCCACACGTTCTGCATCGAAATAAGCTAAGGATTCACTTCCCAGCCCTCGCAATCGTTCGATATAACGATAAATCACTCTAGGAGGCTCGGAAACGCGATATTCACCAGTTCCACACGTTCTGCATCCAAAGAAGCTAAGGATTCGCTTCCCAGCCCTCGCAATCGTTCGATATAACGATAAATCACTCTAGGAGGCTCGGAAACGCGATATTCACCATTTCCACACGTTCTGCATCGAAAGAAGCTAAGGATTCACTTCCCAGCCCTCGCAATCGTTCGATATAACGATAAATCACTCCAGGAGACTCGGAAACGCGATATTCACCATTTCCACACGTTCTGCATCGAAATAAGCTAAGGATTCACTTCCCAGCCCTCGCAATCGTTCGATATAACGATAAATCACTCCAGGAGGCTCGGAAACGCGATATTCACCAGTTCCACACGTTCTGCATCGAAAGAAGCTAAGGATTCAATTCCCAGCCCTCGCAATCGTTCGATATAACGATAAATCACTCTAGGAAACTCGGAATCGCGATATTTACCTTTTCCACACGTTCTGCATCGAAAGAAGTTAAGGATTTACTTCCCAGCCCTCGCAATCGTTCGATATAACGATAAATCACTCCAGGAGGCTCGGAAACGCGATATTCACCATTTCCACACGTTCTGCATCGAAAGAAGCTAAGGATTCACTTCCCAGCCCTCGCAATCGTTCGATATAACGATAAATCACTCCAGGAGACTCGGAAACGCGATATTCACCATTTCCACACGTTCTGCATCGAAAGAAGCTAAGGATTCACTTCCCAGCCCTCGCAATCGTTCGATATAACGATAAATCACTCTAGGAGGCTCGGAAACGCGATATTCACCAGTTCCACACGTTCTGCATCGAAAGAAGCTAAGGATTCGCTTCCCAGCCCTCGCAATCGTTCGATATAACGATAAATCACTCTAGGAGGCTCGGAAACGCGATATTCACCATTTCCACACGTTCTGCATCGAAAGAAGCTAAGGATTCACTTCCCAGCCCTCGCAATCGTTCGATATAACGATAAATCACTCCAGGAGACTCGGAAACGCGATATTCACCATTTCCACACGTTCTGCATCGAAATAAGCTAAGGATTCACTTCCCAGCCCTCGCAATCGTTCGATATAACGATAAATCACTCCAGGAGGCTCGGAAACGCGATATTCACCAGTTCCACACGTTCTGCATCGAAAGAAGCTAAGGATTCAATTCCCAGCCCTCGCAATCGTTCGATATAACGATAAATCACTCTAGGAAACTCGGAATCGCGATATTTACCTTTTCCACACGTTCTGCATCGAAAGAAGTTAAGGATTTACTTCCCAGCCCTCGCAATCGTTCGATATAACGATAAATCACTCCAGGAGGCTCGGAAACGCGATATTCACCATTTCCACACGTTCTGCATCGAAAGAAGCTAAGGATTCACTTCCCAGCCCTCGCAATCGTTCGATATAACGATAAATCACTCCAGGAGACTCGGAAACGCGATATTCACCATTTCCACACGTTCTGCATCGAAAGAAGCTAAGGATTCACTTGCCAGCCCTCGCAATCGTTCGATATAACGATAAATCACTCTAGGAGGCTCGGAAACGCGATATTCACCATTTCCACACGTTCTGCATCGAAAGAAGCTAAGGATTCACTTCCCAGCCCTCGCAATCGTTCGATATAACGATAAATCACTCCTGGAGACTCGGAAACGCGATATTCACCATTTCCACACGTTCTGCATCGAAATAAGCTAAGGATTCACTTCCCAGCCCTCGCAATCGTTCGATATAACGATAAATCACTCTAGGAGGCTCGGAAACGCGATATTCACCATTTCCACACGTTCTGCATCGAAAGAAGCTAAGGATTCACTTCCCAGCCCTCGCAATCGTTCGATATAACGATAAATCACTCCAGGAGACTCGGAAACGCGATATTCACCATTTCCACACGTTCTGCATCGAAAGAAGCTAAGGATTCACTTCCCAGCCCTCGCATTCGTTCGATATAACGATAAATCACTCTAGGAGGCTCGGAAACGCGATATTCACCAGTTCCACACGTTCTGCATCGAAAGAAGCTAAGGATTCACTTCCCAGCCCTCGCAATCGTTCGATATAACGATAAATCACTCTAGGAGGCTCGGAAACGCGATATTCACCATTTCCACACGTTCTGCATCGAAAGAAGCTAAGGATTCACTTCCCAGCCCTCGCAATCGTTCGATATAACGATAAATCACTCCAGGAGACTCGGAATCGCGATATTCACCATTTCCACACGTTCTGCATCGAAATAAGCTAAGGATTCACTTCCCAGCCCTCGCAATCGTTCGATATAACGATAAATCACTCTAGGAGGCTCGGAAACGCGATATTCACCAGTTCCACACGTTCTGCATCGAAAGAAGCTAAGGATTCGCTTCCCAGCCCTCGCAATCGTTCGATATAACGATAAATCACTCTAGGAGGCTCGGAAACGCGATATTCACCATTTCCACACGTTCTGCATCGAAAGAAGCTAAGGATTCACTACCCAGCCCTCGCAATCGTTCGATATAACGATAAATCACTCCAGGAGACTCGGAAACGCGATATTCACCATTTCCACACGTTCTGCATCGAAATAAGCTAAGGATTCACTTCCCAGCCCTCGCAATCGTTCGATATAACGATAAATCACTCCAGGAGGCTCGGAAACGCGATATTCACCAGTTCCACACGTTCTGCATCGAAAGAAGCTAAGGATTCAATTCCCAGCCCTCGCAATCGTTCGATATAACGATAAATCACTCTAGGAAACTCGGAATCGCGATATTTACCTTTTCCACACGTTCTGCATCGAAAGAAGTTAAGGATTTACTTCCCAGCCCTCGCAATCGTTCGATATAACGATAAATCACTCCAGGAGGCTCGGAAACGCGATATTCACCATTTCCACACGTTCTGCATCGAAAGAAGCTAAGGATTCACTTCCCAGCCCTCGCAATCGTTCGATATAACGATAAATCACTCCAGGAGACTCGGAAACGCGATATTCACCATTTCCACACGTTCTGCATCGAAAGAAGCTAAGGATTCACTTGCCAGCCCTCGCAATCGTTCGATATAACGATAAATCACTCTAGGAGGCTCGGAAACGCGATATTCACCATTTCCACACGTTCTGCATCGAAAGAAGCTAAGGATTCACTTCCCAGCCCTCGCAATCGTTCGATATAACGATAAATCACTCCTGGAGACTCGGAAACGCGATATTCACCATTTCCACACGTTCTGCATCGAAATAAGCTAAGGATTCACTTCCCAGCCCTCGCAATCGTTCGATATAACGATAAATCACTCTAGGAGGCTCGGAAACGCGATATTCACCATTTCCACACGTTCTGCATCGAAAGAAGCTAAGGATTCACTTCCCAGCCCTCGCAATCGTTCGATATAACGATAAATCACTCCAGGAGACTCGGAAACGCGATATTCACCATTTCCACACGTTCTGCATCGAAAGAAGCTAAGGATTCACTTCCCAGCCCTCGCATTCGTTCGATATAACGATAAATCACTCTAGGAGGCTCGGAAACGCGATATTCACCAGTTCCACACGTTCTGCATCGAAAGAAGCTAAGGATTCACTTCCCAGCCCTCGCAATCGTTCGATATAACGATAAATCACTCTAGGAGGCTCGGAAACGCGATATTCACCATTTCCACACGTTCTGCATCGAAAGAAGCTAAGGATTCACTTCCCAGCCCTCGCAATCGTTCGATATAACGATAAATCACTCCAGGAGACTCGGAATCGCGATATTCACCATTTCCACACGTTCTGCATCGAAATAAGCTAAGGATTCACTTCCCAGCCCTCGCAATCGTTCGATATAACGATAAATCACTCTAGGAGGCTCGGAAACGCGATATTCACCAGTTCCACACGTTCTGCATCGAAAGAAGCTAAGGATTCGCTTCCCAGCCCTCGCAATCGTTCGATATAACGATAAATCACTCTAGGAGGCTCGGAAACGCGATATTCACCATTTCCACACGTTCTGCATCGAAAGAAGCTAAGGATTCACTTCCCAGCCCTCGCAATCGTTCGATATAACGATAAATCACTCCAGGAGACTCGGAAACGCGATATTCACCATTTCCACACGTTCTGCATCGAAATAAGCTAAGGATTCACTTCCCAGCCCTCGCAATCGTTCGATATAACGATAAATCACTCCAGGAGGCTCGGAAACGCGATATTCACCAGTTCCACACGTTCTGCATCGAAAGAAGCTAAGGATTCAATTCCCAGCCCTCGCAATCGTTCGATATAACGATAAATCACTCTAGGAAACTCGGAATCGCGATATTTACCTTTTCCACACGTTCTGCATCGAAAGAAGTTAAGGATTTACTTCCCAGCCCTCGCAATCGTTCGATATAACGATAAATCACTCCAGGAGGCTCGGAAACGCGATATTCACCATTTCCACACGTTCTGCATCGAAAGAAGCTAAGGATTCACTTCCCAGCCCTCGCAATCGTTCGATATAACGATAAATCACTCCAGGAGACTCGGAAACGCGATATTCACCTTTTCCACACGTTCTGCATCGAAAGAAGTTAAGGATTCACTTTCCAGCCCTCGCAATCGTTCGATATAACGAAAAATCACTCTAGGAGGCTCGGAAACGCGATATTCACCTTTTCCACACGTTCTGCATCGAAATAAGATAAGGATTCACTTCACAGCCCTCGCAATCGTTCGATATAACGAAAAATCACTCTAGGAGGCTCGGAAACGCGATATTCACCTTTTCCACACGTTCTGCATCGAAAGAAGCTAAGGATTCACTTCCCAGCCCTCGCAATCGTTCGATATAACGATAAATCACTCTAGGAGGCTCGGAAACGCGATATTCACCTTTTCCACACGTTCTGCATCGAAATAAGCTAAGGATTCACTTCCCAGCCCTCGCAATCGTTCGATATAACGATAAATCACTCTAGGAGGCTCGGAAACGTGATATTCACCTTTTCCACACGTACTGCACCGAAAGAAGCTATGAATTCACTTTCCAGCCCTCGCAATCGTTCGATATAACGAAAAATCACTCTAGGAGGCTCGGAAACGCGATATTCACCTTTTCCACACGTTCTGCATCGAAATAAACTAAGGATTCACTTCCCAGCCCTCGCAATCGTTCGATATAACGATAAATTACTCTAGGAGGCTCGGAAACGCGATATTCACCTTTTCCACACGTTCTGCATCGAAATAAGCTAAGGATTCACTTCCCAGCCCTCGCAATCGTTCGATATAACGAAAAATCACTCTAGGAGGCTCGGAAACGCGATATTCACCTTTTCCACACGTACTGCATCGAAAGAAGCTAAGGATTCACTTTCCAGCCCTCGCAATCCTTCGATGTAACGATAAATCACTCTAGGAGGCTCGGAAACGCGATATTCCCTTTTCCACACGTTCTGCATCGAAATAAGCTAAGGATTCACTTCCCAGCCCTCGCAATCGTTCGATATAACGAAAAATCACTCTAGGAGGCTCGGAAACGCGATATTCACCTTTTCCACACGTTCTGCATCGAAATAAGCTAAGGATTCACTTCCCAGCCCTCGCAATCGTTCGACGTAACGATAAATCGCTTTAGGAGGCTCGGAAACGCGATATTCACCTTTTCCACACGTTCTGCATCGAAATAAGCCATGGATTCACTTCCCAGCCCTCGCAATCGTTCGATATAACGATAAATCACTCTAGGAGGCTCGGAAACGCGATATTCACCATTTCCACACGTTCTGCATCGAAAGAAGCTAAGGATTCACTTCCCAGCCCTCGCAATCGTTCGATATAACGATAAATCACTCTAGGAGACTCGGAATCGCGATATTCACCTTTTCCACACGTTCTGCATCGAAAGAAGCTAAGGATTCACTTCCCAGCCCTCGCAATCGTTCGATATAACGATAAATCACTCTAGGAGGCTCGGAAACGCGATATTCACCAGTTCCACACGTTCTGCATCGAAAGAAGCTAACGATTCACTTCCCAGCCCTCGCATTCGTTCGATATAACGATAACTAACTCCAGGAGACTCGGAAACGCGATATTCACCATTTCCACACGTTCTGCATCGAAAGAAGCTAAGGATTCACTTCCCAGCCCTCGCAATCGTTCGATATAACGATAAATCACTCTAGGAGACTCGGAAACGCGATATTCACCTTTTCCATACGTTCTGCATCGAAAGAAGCTAAGGATTCACTTCCCAGCCCTCGCAATCGTTCGATATAACGATAAATCACTCTAGGAGGCTCGGAAACGCGATATTCACCAGTTCCACACGTTCTGCATCGAAAGAAGCTAAGGATTCACTTCCCAGCCCTCGCAATCGTTCGATATAACGATAAATCACTCTAGGAGACTCGGAATCGCGATATTTACCTTTTCCACACGTTCTGCATCGAAAGAAGCTAAGGATTCACTTCCCAGCCCTCGCAATCGTTCGATATAACGATAAATCACTCTAGGAGACTCGGAAACGCGATATTCACCATTTCCACACGTTCTGCATCGAAATAAGCTAAGGATTCACTTCCCAGCCCTCGCAATCGTTCGATATAACGATAAATCACTCTAGGAGGCTCGGAAACGCGATATTCACCAGTTCCACACGTTCTGCATCGAAAGAAGCTAAGGATTCGCTTCCCAGCCCTCGCAATCGTTCGATATAACGATAAATCACTCTAGGAGGCTCGGAAACGCGATATTCACCATTTCCACACGTTCTGCATCGAAAGAAGCTAAGGATTCACTTCCCAGCCCTCGCAATCGTTCGATATAACGATAAATCACTCCAGGAGACTCGGAAACGCGATATTCACCATTTCCACACGTTCTGCATCGAAATAAGCTAAGGATTCACTTCCCAGCCCTCGCAATCGTTCGATATAACGATAAATCACTCTAGGAGGCTCGGAAACGCGATATTCACCAGTTCCACACGTTCTGCATCGAAAGAAGCTAAGGCTTCACTTCCCAGCCCTCGCATTCGTTCGATATAACGATAAATCACTCTAGGAGGCTCGGAAACGCGATATTCACCAGTTCCACACGTTCTGCATCGAAAGAAGCTAAGGATTCACTTCCCAGCCCTCGCAATCGTTCGATATAACGATAAATCACTCTAGGAGGCTCGGAAACGCGATATTCACCTTTTCCATACGTTCTGCATCGAAAGAAGCTAAGGATTCACTTCCCAGCCCTCGCAATCGTTCGATATAACGATAAATCACTCCAGGAGACTCGGAAACGCGATATTCACCATTTCCACACGTTCTGCATCGAAAGAACCTAAGGATTCACTTCCCAGCACTCGCAATCGTTCGATATAACGATAAATCACTCTAGGAGACTCGGAAACGCGATATTCACCTTTTCCATACGTTCTGCATCGAAAGAAGCTAAGGATTCACTTCCCAGCCCTCGCAATCGTTCGATATAACGATAAATCACTCCAGGAGACTCGGAAACGCGATATTCACCATTTCCACACGATCTGCATCAAAAGAAGCTAAGGATTCACTTCCCAGCCCTCGCAATCGTTCGATATAACGATAAATCACTCTAGGAGGCTCGGAAACGCGATATTCACCAGTTCCACACGTTCTGCATCGAAAGAAGCTAAGGATTCACTTCCCAGCCCTCGCAATCGTTCGATATAACGATAAATCACTCTAGGAGGCTCGGAAACGCGATATTCACCATTTCCACACGTTCTGCATCGAAAGAAGCTATGGATTCACTTCCCAGCCCTCGCAATCGTTCGATATAACGATAAATCACTCTAGGAGGCTCGGAAACGCGATATTCACCATTTCCACACGTTCTGCATCGAAAGAAGCTATGGATTCACTTCCCAGCCCTCGCAATCGTTCGATATAACGATAAATCACTCCAGGAGACTCGGAAACGCGATATTCACCATTTCCACACGTTCTGCATCGAAATAAGCTAAGGATTCACTTCCCAGCCCTCGCAATCGTTCGATATAACGATAAATCACTCCAGGAGGCTCGGAAACGCGATATTCACCATTTCCACACGTTCTGCATCGAAAGAAGCTAAGGATTCACTTCCCAGCCCTCGCAATCGTTCGATATAACGATAAATCACTCTAGGAGACTCGGAAACGCGATATTCACCTTTTCCATACGTTCTGCATCGAAAGAAGCTAAGGATTCACTTCCCAGCCCTCGCAATCGTTCGATATAACGATAAATCACTCTAGGAGGCTCGGAAACGCGATATTCACCAGTTCCACACGTTCTGCATCGAAAGAAGCTAAGGATTCACTTCCCAGCCCTCGCAATCGTTCGATATAACGATAAATCACTCTAGGAGACTCGGAATCGCGATATTTACCTTTTCCACACGTTCTGCATCGAAAGAAGCTAAGGATTCACTTCCCAGCCCTCGCAATCGTTCGATATAACGATAAATCACTCTAGGAGACTCGGAAACGCGATATTCACCATTTCCACACGTTCTGCATCGAAATAAGCTAAGGATTCACTTCCCAGCCCTCGCAATCGTTCGATATAACGATAAATCACTCTAGGAGGCTCGGAAACGCGATATTCACCAGTTCCACACGTTCTGCATCGAAAGAAGCTAAGGATTCGCTTCCCAGCCCTCGCAATCGTTCGATATAACGATAAATCACTCTAGGAGGCTCGGAAACGCGATATTCACCATTTCCACACGTTCTGCATCGAAAGAAGCTAAGGATTCACTTCCCAGCCCTCGCAATCGTTCGATATAACGATAAATCACTCCAGGAGACTCGGAAACGCGATATTCACCATTTCCACACGTTCTGCATCGAAATAAGCTAAGGATTCACTTCCCAGCCCTCGCAATCGTTCGATATAACGATAAATCACTCTAGGAGGCTCGGAAACGCGATATTCACCAGTTCCACACGTTCTGCATCGAAAGAAGCTAAGGCTTCACTTCCCAGCCCTCGCATTCGTTCGATATAACGATAAATCACTCTAGGAGGCTCGGAAACGCGATATTCACCAGTTCCACACGTTCTGCATCGAAAGAAGCTAAGGATTCACTTCCCAGCCCTCGCAATCGTTCGATATAACGATAAATCACTCTAGGAGGCTCGGAAACGCGATATTCACCTTTTCCATACGTTCTGCATCGAAAGAAGCTAAGGATTCACTTCCCAGCCCTCGCAATCGTTCGATATAACGATAAATCACTCCAGGAGACTCGGAAACGCGATATTCACCATTTCCACACGTTCTGCATCGAAAGAAGCTAAGGATTCACTTCCCAGCACTCGCAATCGTTCGATATAACGATAAATCACTCTAGGAGACTCGGAAACGCGATATTCACCTTTTCCATACGTTCTGCATCGAAAGAAGCTAAGGATTCACTTCCCAGCCCTCGCAATCGTTCGATATAACGATAAATCACTCCAGGAGACTCGGAAACGCGATATTCACCATTTCCACACGATCTGCATCGAAAGAAGCTAAGGATTCACTTCCCAGCCCTCGCAATCGTTCGATATAACGATAAATCACTCTAGGAGGCTCGGAAACGCGATATTCACCAGTTCCACACGTTCTGCATCGAAAGAAGCTAAGGATTCACTTCCCAGCCCTCGCAATCGTTCGATATAACGATAAATCACTCTAGGAGGCTCGGAAACGCGATATTCACCATTTCCACACGTTCTGCATCGAAAGAAGCTAAGGATTCACTTCCCAGCCCTCGCAATCGTTCGATATAACGATAAATCACTCCAGGAGACTCGGAAACGCGATATTCACCATTTCCACACGTTCTGCATCGAAAGAAGCTAAGGATTCACTTCCCAGCCCTCGCAATAGTTCGATATAACGATAAATCACTCCAGGAGACTCGGAAACGCGATATTCACCATTTCCACACGTTCTGCATCGAAATAAGCTGAGGATTCACTTCCCAGCCCTCGCAATCGTTCGATATAACGATAAATCACTCTAGGAGGCTCGGAAACGCGATATTCACCAGTTCCACACGTTCTGCATCGAAAGAAGCTAAGGATTCGCTTCCCAGCCCTCGCAATCGTTCGATATAACGATAAATCACTCTAGGAGGCTCGGAAACGCGATATTCACCATTTCCACACGTTCTGCATCGAAAGAAGCTATGGATTCACTTTCCAGCCCTCGCAATCGTTCGATATAACGATAAATCACTCCAGGAGACTCGGAAACGCGATATTCACCATTTCCACACGTTCTGCATCGAAATAAGCTAAGGATTCACTTCCCAGCCCTCGCAATCGTTCGATATAACGATAAATCACTCCAGGAGGCTCGGAAACGTGATATTCACCAGTTCCACACGTTCTGCATCGAAAGAAGCTAAGGATTCACTTCCCAGCCCTCGCAATCGTTCGATATAACGATAAATCACTCTAGGAAACTCGGAATCGCGATTTTACCTTTTCCACACGTTCTGCATCGAAAGAAGTTAAGGATTTACTTCCCAGCCCTCGCAATCGTTCGATATAACGATAAATCACTCCAGGAGGCTCGGAAACGCGATATTCACCATTTCCACACGTTCTGCATCGAAAGAAGCTAAGGATTCACTTCCCAGCCCTCGCAATCGTTCGATATAACGATAAATCACTCCAGGAGACTCGGAAACGCGATATTCACCATTTCCACACGTTCTGCATCGAAATAAGCTAAGGATTCACTTCCCAGCCCTCGCAATCGTTCGATATAACGATAAATCACTCTAGGAGGCTCGGAAACGCGATATTCACCAGTTCCACACGTTCTGCATCGAAAGAAGCTAAGGATTCACTTCCCAGCCCTCGCATTTGTTCGATATAACGATAAATCACTCCAGGAGACTCGGAAACTCGATATTCACCATTTCCACACGTTCTGCATCGAAAGAAGCTAAGGATTCACTTCCCAGCCCTCGCAATCGTTCGATATAACGATAAATCACTCCAGGAGACTCGGAAACTCGATATTCACCATTTCCACACGTTCTGCATCGAAAGAAGCTAAGGATTCACTTCCCAGCCCTCGCAATCGTTCGATATAACGATAAATCACTCCAGGAGACTCGGAAACGCGATATTCACCATTTCCACACGATCTGCATCGAAAGAAGCTAAGGATTCACTTCCCAGCCCTCGCAATCGTTCGATATAACGATAAATCACTCCAGGAGACTCGGAAACGCGATATTCACCATTTCCACACGTTCTGCATCGAAAGAAGCTAAGGATTCACTTCCCAGCCCTCGCAATCGTTCGATATAACGATAAATCACTCCAGGAGACTCGGAAACGCGATATTCACCATTTCCACACGTTCTGCATCGAAAGAAGCTAAGGATTCACTTCCCAGCCCTCGCATTTGTTCGATATAACGATAAATCACTCCAGGAGACTCGGAAACTCGATATTCACCATTTCCACACGTTCTGCATCGAAAGAAGCTAAGGATTCACTTCCCAGCCCTCGCAATCGTTCGATATAACGATAAATCACTCTAGGAGACTCGGAAACGCGATATTCACCTTTTCCATACGTTCTGCATCGAAAGAAGCTAAGGATTCACTTCCCAGCCCTCGCAATCGTTCGATATAACGATAAATCACTCCAGGAGACTCGGAAACGCGATATTCACCATTTCCACACGTTCTGCATCGAAAGAAGCTAAGGATTCACTTCCCAGCCCTCGCAATCGTTCGATATAACGATAAATCACTCTAGGAGGCTCGGAAACGCGATATTCACCATTTCCACACGTTCTGCATCGAAAGAAGCTAAGGATTCACTTCCCAGCCCTCGCAATCGTTCGATATAACGATAAATCACTCCAGGAGACTCGGAAACGCGATATTCACCATTTCCACACGTTCTGCATCGAAAGAAGCTAAGGATTCACTTCCCAGCCCTCGCATTCGTTCGATATAACGATAAATCACTCTAGGAGGCTCGGAAACGCGATATTCACCAGTTCCACACGTTCTGCATCGAAAGAAGCTAAGGATTCACTTCCCAGCCCTCGCAATCGTTCGATATAACGATAAATCACTCTAGGAGGCTCGGAAACGCGATATTCACCATTTCCACACGTTCTGCATCGAAAGAAGCTAAGGATTCACTTCCCAGCCCTCGCAATCGTTCGATATAACGATAAATCACTCCAGGAGACTCGGAAACGCGATATTCACCATTTCCACACGTTCTGCATCGAAAGAAGCTAAGGATTCACTTCCCAGCCCTCGCAATAGTTCGATATAACGATAAATCACTCCAGGAGACTCGGAAACGCGATATTCACCATTTCCACACGTTCTGCATCGAAATAAGCTGAGGATTCACTTCCCAGCCCTCGCAATCGTTCGATATAACGATAAATCACTCGAGGAGGCTCGGAAACGCGATATTCACCAGTTCCACACGTTCTGCATCGAAAGAAGCTAAGGATTCGCTTCCCAGCCCTCGCAATCGTTCGATATAACGATAAATCACTCTAGGAGGCTCGGAAACGCGATATTCACCATTTCCACACGTTCTGCATCGAAAGAAGCTATGGATTCACTTCCCAGCCCTCGCAATCGTTCGATATAACGATAAATCACTCCAGGAGACTCGGAAACGCGATATTCACCATTTCCACACGTTCTGCATCGAAAGAAGCTAAGGATTCAGTTCCCAGCCCTCGCATTTGTTCGATATAACGATAAATCACTCCAGGAGACTCGGAAACTCGATATTCACCATTTCCACACGTTCTGCATCGAAAGAAGCTAAGGATTCACTTCCCAGCCCTCGCAATCGTTCGATATAACGATAAATCACTCTAGGAGGCTCGGAAACGCGATATTCACCATTTCCACACGTTCTGCATCGAAAGAAGCTAAGGATTCACTTCCCAGCCCTCGCAATCGTTCGATATAACGATAAATCACTCTAGGAGGCTCGGAAACGCGATATTCACCATTTCCACACGTTCTGCATCGAAAGAAGCTAAGGATTCACTTCCCAGCCCTCGCAATCGTTCGATATAACGATAAATCACTCCAGGAGACTCGGAAACGCGATATTCACCATTTCCACACGTTCTGCATCGAAATAAGCTAAGGATTCACTTCCCAGCCCTCGCAATCGTTCGATATAACGATAAATCACTCTAGGAGACTCGGAAACGCGATATTCACCTTTTCCATACGTTCTGCATCGAAAGAAGCTAAGGATTCACTTCCCAGCCCTCGCAATCGTTCGATATAACGATAAATCACTCCAGGAGACTCGGAAACGCGATATTCACCATTTCCACACGTTCTGCATCGAAAGAAGCTAAGGATTCACTTCCCAGCCCTCGCAATCGTTCGATATAACGATAAATCACTCTAGGAGGCTCGGAAACGCGATATTCACCATTTCCACACGTTCTGCATCGAAAGAAGCTAAGGATTCACTTCCCAGCCCTCGCAATCGTTCGATATAACGATAAATCACTCCAGGAGACTCGGAAACGCGATATTCACCATTTCCACACGTTCTGCATCGAAAGAAGCTAAGGATTCACTTCCCAGCCCTCGCATTCGTTCGATATAACGATAAATCACTCTAGGAGGCTCGGAAACGCGATATTCACCAGTTCCACACGTTCTGCATCGAAAGAAGCTAAGAATTCACTTCCCAGCCCTCGCAATCGTTCGATATAATGATAAATCACTCTAGGAGGCTCGGAAACGCGATATTCACCATTTCCACACGTTCTGCATCGAAATAAGCTAAGGATTCACTTCCCAGCCCTCGCAATCGTTCGATATAACGATAAATCACTCCAGGAGGCTCGGAAACGCGATATTCACCAGTTCCACACGTTCTGCATCGAAAGAAGCTAAGGATTCAATTCCCAGCCCTCGCAATCGTTCGATATAACGATAAATCACTCTAGGAAACTCGGAATCGCGATATTTACCTTTTCCACACGTTCTGCATCGAAAGAAGTTAAGGATTTACTTCCCAGCCCTCGCAATCGTTCGATATAACGATAAATCACTCCAGGAGGCTCGGAAACGCGATATTCACCATTTCCACACGTTCTGCATCGAAAGAAGCTAAGGATTCACTTCCCAGCCCTCGCAATCGTTCGATATAACGATAAATCACTCCAGGAGACTCGGAAACGCGATATTCACCATTTCCACACGTTCTGCATCGAAAGAAGCTAAGGATTCACTTCCCAGCCCTCGCAATCGTTCGATATAACGATAAATCACTCTAGGAGGCTCGGAAACGCGATATTCACCATTTCCACACGTTCTGCATCGAAAGAAGCTAAGGATTCACTTCCCAGCCCTCGCAATCGTTCGATATAACGATAAATCATTCTAGGAGGCTCGGAAACGCGATATTCACCATTTCCACACGTTCTGCATCGAAAGAAGCTAAGGATTCACTTCCCAGCCCTCGCAATCGTTCGATATAACGATAAATCACTCCAGGAGACTCGGAAACGCGATATTCACCATTTCCACACGTTCTGCATCGAAATAAGCTAAGGATTCACTTCCCAGCCCTCGCAATCGTTCGATATAACGATAAATCACTCTAGGAGGCTCGGAAGCGCGATATTCACCAGTTCCACACGTTCTGCATCGAAAGAAGCTAAGGATTCGCTTCCCAGCCCTCGCAATCGTTCGATATAACGATAAATCACTCTAGGAGGCTCGGAAACGCGATATTCACCATTTCCACACGATCTGCATCGAAAGAAGCTAAGGATTCACTTCCCAGCCCTCGCAATCGTTCGATATAACGATAAATCACTCCAGGAGACTCGGAAACGCGATATTCACCATTTCCACACGTTCTGCATCGAAATAAGCTAAGGATTCACTTCCCAGCCCTCGCAATCGTTCGATATAACGATAAATCACTCCAGGAGGCTCGGAAACGCGATATTCACCAGTTCCACACGTTCTGCATCGAAAGAAGCTAAGGATTCAATTCCCAGCCCTCGCAATCGTTCGATATAACGATAAATCACTCTAGGAAACTCGGAATCGCGATATTTACCTTTTCCACACGTTCTGCATCGAAAGAAGTTAAGGATTTACTTCCCAGCCCTCGCAATCGTTCGATATAACGATAAATCACTCCAGGAGGCTCGGAAACGCGATATTCACCATTTCCACACGTTCTGCATCGAAAGAAGCTAAGGATTCACTTCCCAGCCCTCGCAATCGTTCGATATAACGATAAATCACTCCAGGAGACTCGGAAACGCGATATTCACCATTTCCACACGTTCTGCATCGAAAGAAGCTAAGGATTCACTTCCCAGCCCTCGCAATCGTTCGATATAACGATAAATCACTCTAGGAGGCTCGGAAACGCGATATTCACCAGTTCCACACGTTCTGCATCGAAAGAAGCTAAGGATTCGCTTCCCAGCCCTCGCAATCGTTCGATATAACGATAAATCACTCTAGGAGGCTCGGAAACGCGATATTCACCATTTCCACACGTTCTGCATCGAAAGAAGCTAAGGATTCACTTCCCAGCCCTCGCAATCGTTCGATATAACGATAAATCACTCCAGGAGACTCGGAAACGCGATATTCACCATTTCCACACGTTCTGCATCGAAATAAGCTAAGGATTCACTTCCCAGCCCTCGCAATCGTTCGATATAACGATAAATCACTCCAGGAGGCTCGGAAACGCGATATTCACCAGTTCCACACGTTCTGCATCGAAAGAAGCTAAGGATTCAATTCCCAGCCCTCGCAATCGTTCGATATAACGATAAATCACTCTAGGAAACTCGGAATCGCGATATTTACCTTTTCCACACGTTCTGCATCGAAAGAAGTTAAGGATTTACTTCCCAGCCCTCGCAATCGTTCGATATAACGATAAATCACTCCAGGAGGCTCGGAAACGCGATATTCACCATTTCCACACGTTCTGCATCGAAAGAAGCTAAGGATTCACTTCCCAGCCCTCGCAATCGTTCGATATAACGATAAATCACTCCAGGAGACTCGGAAACGCGATATTCACCATTTCCACACGTTCTGCATCGAAAGAAGCTAAGGATTCACTTGCCAGCCCTCGCAATCGTTCGATATAACGATAAATCACTCTAGGAGGCTCGGAAACGCGATATTCACCATTTCCACACGTTCTGCATCGAAAGAAGCTAAGGATTCACTTCCCAGCCCTCGCAATCGTTCGATATAACGATAAATCACTCCTGGAGACTCGGAAACGCGATATTCACCATTTCCACACGTTCTGCATCGAAATAAGCTAAGGATTCACTTCCCAGCCCTCGCAATCGTTCGATATAACGATAAATCACTCTAGGAGGCTCGGAAACGCGATATTCACCATTTCCACACGTTCTGCATCGAAAGAAGCTAAGGATTCACTTCCCAGCCCTCGCAATCGTTCGATATAACGATAAATCACTCCAGGAGGCTCGGAAACGCGATATTCACCAGTTCCACACGTTCTGCATCGAAAGAAGCTAAGGATTCAATTCCCAGCCCTCGCAATCGTTCGATATAACGATAAATCACTCTAGGAAACTCGGAATCGCGATATTTACCTTTTCCACACGTTCTGCATCGAAAGAAGTTAAGGATTTACTTCCCAGCCCTCGCAATCGTTCGATATAACGATAAATCACTCCAGGAGGCTCGGAAACGCGATATTCACCATTTCCACACGTTCTGCATCGAAAGAAGCTAAGGATTCACTTCCCAGCCCTCGCAATCGTTCGATATAACGATAAATCACTCCAGGAGACTCGGAAACGCGATATTCACCATTTCCACACGTTCTGCATCGAAAGAAGCTAAGGATTCACTTCCCAGCCCTCGCAATCGTTCGATATAACGATAAATCACTCTAGGAGGCTCGGAAACGCGATATTCACCAGTTCCACACGTTCTGCATCGAAAGAAGCTAAGGATTCGCTTCCCAGCCCTCGCAATCGTTCGATATAACGATAAATCACTCTAGGAGGCTCGGAAACGCGATATTCACCATTTCCACACGTTCTGCATCGAAAGAAGCTAAGGATTCACTTCCCAGCCCTCGCAATCGTTCGATATAACGATAAATCACTCCAGGAGACTCGGAAACGCGATATTCACCATTTCCACACGTTCTGCATCGAAATAAGCTAAGGATTCACTTCCCAGCCCTCGCAATCGTTCGATATAACGATAAATCACTCCAGGAGGCTCGGAAACGCGATATTCACCAGTTCCACACGTTCTGCATCGAAAGAAGCTAAGGATTCAATTCCCAGCCCTCGCAATCGTTCGATATAACGATAAATCACTCTAGGAAACTCGGAATCGCGATATTTACCTTTTCCACACGTTCTGCATCGAAAGAAGTTAAGGATTTACTTCCCAGCCCTCGCAATCGTTCGATATAACGATAAATCACTCCAGGAGGCTCGGAAACGCGATATTCACCATTTCCACACGTTCTGCATCGAAAGAAGCTAAGGATTCACTTCCCAGCCCTCGCAATCGTTCGATATAACGATAAATCACTCCAGGAGACTCGGAAACGCGATATTCACCATTTCCACACGTTCTGCATCGAAAGAAGCTAAGGATTCACGTGCCAGCCCTCGCAATCGTTCGATATAACGATAAATCACTCTAGGAGGCTCGGAAACGCGATATTCACCATTTCCACACGTTCTGCATCGAAAGAAGCTAAGGATTCACTTCCCAGCCCTCGCAATCGTTCGATATAACGATAAATCACTCCTGGAGACTCGGAAACGCGATATTCACCATTTCCACACGTTCTGCATCGAAATAAGCTAAGGATTCACTTCCCAGCCCTCGCAATCGTTCGATATAACGATAAATCACTCTAGGAGGCTCGGAAACGCGATATTCACCATTTCCACACGTTCTGCATCGAAAGAAGCTAAGGATTCACTTCCCAGCCCTCGCAATCGTTCGATATAACGATAAATCACTCCAGGAGGCTCGGAAACGCGATATTCACCATTTCCACACGTTCTGCATCGAAAGAAGCTAAGGATTCACTTCCCAGCCCTCGCATTCGTTCGATATAACGATAAATCACTCTAGGAGGCTCGGAAACGCGATATTCACCAGTTCCACACGTTCTGCATCGAAAGAAGCTAAGGATTCACTTCCCAGCCCTCGCAATCGTTCGATATAACGATAAATCACTCTAGGAGGCTCGGAAACTCGATATTCACCATTTCCACACGTTCTGCATCGAAAGAAGCTAAGGATTCACTTCCCAGCCCTCGCAATCGTTCGATATAACGATAAATCACTCCAGGAGACTCGGAATCGCGATATTCACCATTTCCACACGTTCTGCATCGAAATAAGCTAAGGATTCACTTCCCAGCCCTCGCAATCGTTCGATATAACGATAAATCACTCTAGGAGGCTCGGAAACGCGATATTCACCAGTTCCACACGTTCTGCATCGAAAGAAGCTAAGGATTCGCTTCCCAGCCCTCGCAATCGTTCGATATAACGATAAATCACTCTAGGAGGCTCGGAAACGCGATATTCACCATTTCCACACGTTCTGCATCGAAAGAAGCTAAGGATTCACTTCCCAGCCCTCGCAATCGTTCGATATAACGATAAATCACTCCAGGAGACTCGGAAACGCGATATTCACCATTTCCACACGTTCTGCATCGAAATAAGCTAAGGATTCACTTCCCAGCCCTCGCAATCGTTCGATATAACGATAAATCACTCCAGGAGGCTCGGAAACGCGATATTCACCAGTTCCACACGTTCTGCATCGAAAGAAGCTAAGGATTCAATTCCCAGCCCTCGCAATCGTTCGATATAACGATAAATCACTCTAGGAAACTCGGAATCGCGATATTTACCTTTTCCACACGTTCTGCATCGAAAGAAGTTAAGGATTTACTTCCCAGCCCTCGCAATCGTTCGATATAACGATAAATCACTCCAGGAGGCTCGGAAACGCGATATTCACCATTTCCACACGTTCTGCATCGAAAGAAGCTAAGGATTCACTTCCCAGCCCTCGCAATCGTTCGATATAACGATAAATCACTCCAGGAGACTCGGAAACGCGATATTCACCATTTCCACACGTTCTGCATCGAAAGAAGCTAAGGATTCACTTCCCAGCCCTCGCAATCGTTCGATATAACGATAAATCACTCTAGGAGGCTCGGAAACGCGATATTCACCATTTCCACACGTTCTGCATCGAAAGAAGCTAAGGATTCACTTCCCAGCCCTCGCAATCGTTCGATATAACGATAAATCATTCTAGGAGGCTCGGAAACGCGATATTCACCATTTCCACACGTTCTGCATCGAAAGAAGCTAAGGATTCACTTCCCAGCCCTCGCAATCGTTCGATATAACGATAAATCACTCCAGGAGACTCGGAAACGCGATATTCACCATTTCCACACGTTCTGCATCGAAATAAGCTAAGGATTCACTTCCCAGCCCTCGCAATCGTTCGATATAACGATAAATCACTCCAGGAGGCTCGGAAACGCGATATTCACCAGTTCCACACGTTCTGCATCGAAAGAAGCTAAGGATTCACTTCCCAGCCCTCGCAATCGTTCGATATAACGATAAATCACTCCAGGAGACTCGGAAACGCGATATTCACCATTTCCACACGTTCTGCATCGAAATAAGCTAAGGATTCACTTCCCAGCCCTCGCAATCGTTCGATATAACGATAAATCACTCCAGGAGGCTCGGAAACGCGATATTCACCAGTTCCACACGTTCTGCATCGAAAGAAGCTAAGGATTCACTTCCCAGCCCTCGCAATCGTTCGATATAACGATAAATCACTCTAGGAAACTCGGAATCGCGATATTTACCTTTTCCACACGTTCTGCATCGAAAGAAGTTAAGGATTTACTTCCCAGCCCTCGCAATCGTTCGATATAACGATAAATCACTCCAGGAGGCTCGGAAACGCGATATTCACCATTTCCACACGTTCTGCATCGAAAGAAGCTAAGGATTCACTTCCCAGCCCTCGCAATCGTTCGATATAACGATAAATCACTCCAGGAGACTCGGAAACGCGATATTCACCATTTCCACACGTTCTGCATCGAAATAAGCTAAGGATTCACTTCCCAGCCCTCGCAATCGTTCGATATAACGATAAATCACTCTAGGAGGCTCGGAAACGCGATATTCACCAGTTCCACACGTTCTGCATCGAAAGAAGCTAAGGATTCACTTCCCAGCCCTCGCATTCGTTCGATATAACGATAAATCACTCCAGGAGACTCGGAAACGCGATATTCACCATTTCCACACGTTCTGCATCGAAAGAAGCTAAGGATTCACTTCCCAGCCCTCGCAATCGTTCGATATAACGATAAATCACTCCAGGAGACTCGGAAACGCGATATTCACCATTTCCACACGTTCTGCATCGAAAGAAGCTAAGGATTCACTTCCCAGCCCTCGCAATCGTTCGATATAACGATAAATCACTCTAGGAGGCTCGGAAACGCGATATTCACCATTTCCACACGTTCTGCATCGAAAGAAGCTAAGGATTCACTTCCCAGCCCTCGCATTCGTTCGATGTAACGATAAATCACTCCAGGAGACTCGGAAACGCGATATTCACCATTTCCACACGTTCTGCATCGAAAGAAGCTAAGGATTCACTTCCCAGCCCTCGCATTTGTTCGATATAACGATAAATCACTCCAGGAGACTCGGAAACTCGATATTCACCATTTCCACACGTTCTGCATCGAAAGAAGCTAAGGATTCACTTCCCAGCCCTCGCAATCGTTCGATATAACGATAAATCACTCTAGGAGGCTCGGAAACGCGATATTCACCATTTCCACACGTTCTGCATCGAAAGAAGCTAAGGATTCACTTCCCAGCCCTCGCAATCGTTCGATATAACGATAAATCACTCTAGGAGGCTCGGAAACGCGATATTCACCATTTCCACACGTTCTGCATCGAAAGAAGCTAAGGATTCACTTCCCAGCCCTCGCAATCGTTCGATATAACGATAAATCACTCCAGGAGACTCGGAAACGCGATATTCACCATTTCCACACGTTCTGCATCGAAATAAGCTAAGGATTCACTTCCCAGCCCTCGCAATCGTTCGATATAACGATAAATCACTCTAGGAGACTCGGAAACGCGATATTCACCTTTTCCATACGTTCTGCATCGAAAGAAGCTAAGGATTCACTTCCCAGCCCTCGCAATCGTTCGATATAACGATAAATCACTCCAGGAGACTCGGAAACGCGATATTCACCATTGCCACACGTTCTGCATCGAAAGAAGCTAAGGATTCACTTCCCAGCCCTCGCAATCGTTCGATATAACGATAAATCACTCTAGGAGGCTCGGAAACGCGATATTCACCATTTCCACACGTTCTGCATCGAAAGAAGCTAAGGATTCACTTCCCAGCCCTCGCAATCGTTCGATATAACGATAAATCACTCCAGGAGACTCGGAAACGCGATATTCACCATTTCCACACGTTCTGCATCGAAAGAAGCCAAGGATTCACTTCCCAGCCCTCGCATTCGTTCGATATAACGATAAATCACTCTAGGAGGCTCGGAAACGCGATATTCACCAGTTCCACACGTTCTGCATCGAAAGAAGCTAAGGATTCACTTCCCAGCCCTCGCAATCGTTCGATATAATGATAAATCACTCTAGGAGGCTCGGAAACGCGATATTCACCATTTCCACACGTTCTGCATCGAAAGAAGCTAAGGATTCACTTCCCAGCCCTCGCAATCGTTCGATATAACGATAAATCACTCCAGGAGACTCGGAAACGCGATATTCACCATTTCCACACGTTCTGCATCGAAAGAAGCTAAGGATTCACTTCCCAGCCCTCGCAATAGTTCGATATAACGATAAATCACTCCAGGAGACTCGGAAACGCGATATTCACCATTTCCACACGTTCTGCATCGAAATAAGCTAAGGATTCACTTCCCAGCCCTCGCAATCGTTCGATATAACGATAAATCACTCTAGGAGGCTCGGAAACGCGATATTCACCAGTTCCACACGTTCTGCATCGAAAGAAGCTAAGGATTCGCTTCCCAGCCCTCGCAATCGTTCGATATAACGATAAATCACTCTAGGAGGCTCGGAAACGCGATATTCACCATTTCCACACGTTCTGCATCGAAAGAAGCTAAGGATTCACTTCCCAGCCCTCGCAATCGTTCGATATAACGATAAATCACTCCAGGAGACTCGGAAACGCGATATTCACCATTTCCACACGTTCTGCATCGAAATAAGCTAAGGATTCACTTCCCAGCCCTCGCAATCGTTCGATATAACGATAAATCACTCCAGGAGGCTCGGAAACGCGATATTCACCAGTTCCACACGTTCTGCATCGAAAGAAGCTAAGGATTCAATTCCCAGCCCTCGCAATCGTTCGATATAACGATAAATCACTCTAGGAAACTCGGAATCGCGATATTTACCTTTTCCACACGTTCTGCATCGAAAGAAGTTAAGGATTTACTTCCCAGCCCTCGCAATCGTTCGATATAACGATAAATCACTCCAAGAGGCTCGGAAACGCGATATTCACCATTTCCACACGTTCTGCATCGAAAGAAGCTAAGGATTCACTTCCCAGCCCTCGCAATCGTTCGATATAACGATAAATCACTCCAGGAGACTCGGAAACGCGATATTCACCATTTCCACACGTTCTGCATCGAAAGAAGCTAAGGATTCAATTGCCAGCCCTCGCAATCGTTCGATATAACGATAAATCACTCTAGGAGGCTCGGAAACGCGATATTCACCATTTCCACACGTTCTGCATCGAAAGAAGCTAAGGATTCACTTCCCAGCCCTCGCAATCGTTCGATATAACGATAAATCACTCCTGGAGACTCGGAAACGCGATATTCACCATTTCCACACGTTCTGCATCGAAATTAGCTAAGGATTCACTTCCCAGCCCTCGCAATCGTTCGATATAACGATAAATCACTCTAGGAGGCTCGGAAACGCGATATTCACCATTTCCACACGTTCTGCATCGAAAGAAGCTAAGGATTCACTTCCCAGCCCTCGCAATCGTTCGATATAACGATAAATCACTCCAGGAGACTCGGAAACGCGATATTCACCATTTCCACACGTTCTGCATCGAAAGAAGCTAAGGATTCACTTCCCAGCCCTCGCATTCGTTCGATATAACGATAAATCACTCTAGGAGGCTCGGAAACGCGATATTCACCAGTTCCACACGTTCTGCATCGAAAGAAGCTAAGGATTCACTTCCCAGCCCTCGCAATCGTTCGATATAACGATAAATCACTCTAGGAGGCTCGGAAACGCGATATTCACCATTTCCACACGTTCTGCATCGAAAGAAGCTAAGGATTCACTTCCCAGCCCTCGCAATCGTTCGATATAACGATAAATCACTCCAGGAGACTCGGAAACGCGATATTCACCATTTCCACACGTTCTGCATCGAAAGAAGCTAAGGATTCACTTCCCAGCCCTCGCAATCGTTCGATATAACGATAAATCACTCCAGGAGACTCGGAAATGCGATATTCACCATTTCCACACGTTCTGCATCGAAATAAGCTAAGGATTCACTTCCCAGCCCTCGCAATCGTTCGATATAACGATAAATCACTCTAGGAGGCTCGGAAACGCGATATTCACCAGTTCCACACGTTCTGCATCGAAAGAAGCTAAGGATTCACTTCCCAGCCCTCGCAATCGTTCGATATAACGATAAATCACTCCAGGAGACTCGGAAACGCGATATTCACCATTTCCACACGTTCTGCATCGAAAGAAGCTAAGGATTCACTTCCCAGCCCTCGCAATCGTTCGATATAACGATAAATCACTCTAGGAGGCTCGGAAACGCGATATTCACCAGTTCCACACGTTCTGCATCGAAAGAAGCTAAGGATTCACTTCCCAGCCCTCGCATTCGTTCGATATAACGATAAATCACTCCAGGAGACTCGGAAACGCGATATTCACCATTTCCACACGTTCTGCATCGAAAGAAGCTAAGGATTCACTTCCCAGCCCTCGCAATCGTTCGATATAACGATAAATCACTCCAGGAGACTCGGAAACGCGATATTCACCATTTCCACACGTTCTGCATCGAAAGAAGCTAAGGATTCACTTCCCAGCCCTCGCAATCGTTCGATATAACGATAAATCACTCTAGGAGGCTCGGAAACGCGATATTCACCATTTCCACACGTTCTGCATCGAAAGAAGCTAAGGATTCACTTCCCAGCCCTCGCATTCGTTCGATGTAACGATAAATCACTCCAGGAGACTCGGAAACGCGATATTCACCATTTCCACACGTTCTGCATCGAAAGAAGCTAAGGATTCACTTCCCAGCCCTCGCATTTGTTCGATATAACGATAAATCACTCCAGGAGACTCGGAAACTCGATATTCACCATTTCCACACGTTCTGCATCGAAAGAAGCTAAGGATTCACTTCCCAGCCCTCGCAATCGTTCGATATAACGATAAATCACTCTAGGAGGCTCGGAAACGCGATATTCACCATTTCCACACGTTCTGCATCGAAAGAAGCTAAGGATTCACTTCCCAGCCCTCGCAATCGTTCGATATAACGATAAATCACTCTAGGAGGCTCGGAAACGCGATATTCACCATTTCCACACGTTCTGCATCGAAAGAAGCTAAGGATTCACTTCCCAGCCCTCGCAATCGTTCGATATAACGATAAATCACTCCAGGAGACTCGGAAACGCGATATTCACCATTTCCACACGTTCTGCATCGAAATAAGCTAAGGATTCACTTCCCAGCCCTCGCAATCGTTCGATATAACGATAAATCACTCTAGGAGACTCGGAAACGCGATATTCACCTTTTCCATACGTTCTGCATCGAAAGAAGCTAAGGATTCACTTCCCAGCCCTCGCAATCGTTCGATATAACGATAAATCACTCCAGGAGACTCGGAAACGCGATATTCACCATTGCCACACGTTCTGCATCGAAAGAAGCTAAGGATTCACTTCCCAGCCCTCGCAATCGTTCGATATAACGATAAATCACTCTAGGAGGCTCGGAAACGCGATATTCACCATTTCCACACGTTCTGCATCGAAAGAAGCTAAGGATTCACTTCCCAGCCCTCGCAATCGTTCGATATAACGATAAATCACTCCAGGAGACTCGGAAACGCGATATTCACCATTTCCACACGTTCTGCATCGAAATAAGCTAAGGATTCACTTCCCAGCCCTCGCAATAGTTCGATATAACGATAAATCACTCCAGGAGACTCGGAAACGCGATATTCACCATTTCCACACGTTCTGCATCGAAATAAGCTAAGGATTCACTTCCCAGCCCTCGCAATCGTTCGATATAACGATAAATCACTCTAGGAGGCTCGGAAACGCGATATTCACCAGTTCCACACGTTCTGCATCGAAAGAAGCTAAGGATTCGCTTCCCAGCCCTCGCAATCGTTCGATATAACGATAAATCACTCTAGGAGGCTCGGAAACGCGATATTCACCATTTCCACACGTTCTGCATCGAAAGAAGCTAAGGATTCACTTCCCAGCCCTCGCAATCGTTCGATATAACGATAAATCACTCCAGGAGACTCGGAAACGCGATATTCACCATTTCCACACGTTCTGCATCGAAATAAGCTAAGGATTCACTTCCCAGCCCTCGCAATCGTTCGATATAACGATAAATCACTCCAGGAGGCTCGGAAACGCGATATTCACCAGTTCCACACGTTCTGCATCGAAAGAAGCTAAGGATTCAATTCCCAGCCCTCGCAATCGTTCGATATAACGATAAATCACTCTAGGAAACTCGGAATCGCGATATTTACCTTTTCCACACGTTCTGCATCGAAAGAAGTTAAGGATTTACTTCCCAGCCCTCGCAATCGTTCGATATAACGATAAATCACTCCAAGAGGCTCGGAAACGCGATATTCACCATTTCCACACGTTCTGCATCGAAAGAAGCTAAGGATTCACTTCCCAGCCCTCGCAATCGTTCGATATAACGATAAATCACTCCAGGAGACTCGGAAACGCGATATTCACCATTTCCACACGTTCTGCATCGAAAGAAGCTAAGGATTCACTTGCCAGCCCTCGCAATCGTTCGATATAACGATAAATCACTCTAGGAGGCTCGGAAACGCGATATTCACCATTTCCACACGTTCTGCATCGAAAGAAGCTAAGGATTCACTTCCCAGCCCTCGCAATCGTTCGATATAACGATAAATCACTCCTGGAGACTCGGAAACGCGATATTCACCATTTCCACACGTTCTGCATCGAAATTAGCTAAGGATTCACTTCCCAGCCCTCGCAATCGTTCGATATAACGATAAATCACTCTAGGAGGCTCGGAAACGCGATATTCACCATTTCCACACGTTCTGCATCGAAAGAAGCTAAGGATTCACTTCCCAGCCCTCGCAATCGTTCGATATAACGATAAATCACTCCAGGAGACTCGGAAACGCGATATTCACCATTTCCACACGTTCTGCATCGAAAGAAGCTAAGGATTCACTTCCCAGCCCTCGCATTCGTTCGATATAACGATAAATCACTCTAGGAGGCTCGGAAACGCGATATTCACCAGTTCCACACGTTCTGCATCGAAAGAAGCTAAGGATTCACTTCCCAGCCCTCGCAATCGTTCGATATAACGATAAATCACTCTAGGAGGCTCGGAAACGCGATATTCACCATTTCCACACGTTCTGCATCGAAAGAAGCTAAGGATTCACTTCCCAGCCCTCGCAATCGTTCGATATAACGATAAATCACTCCAGGAGACTCGGAAACGCGATATTCACCATTTCCACACGTTCTGCATCGAAAGAAGCTAAGGATTCACTTCCCAGCCCTCGCAATCGTTCGATATAACGATAAATCACTCCAGGAGACTCGGAAATGCGATATTCACCATTTCCACACGTTCTGCATCGAAATAAGCTAAGGATTCACTTCCCAGCCCTCGCAATCGTTCGATATAACGATAAATCACTCTAGGAGGCTCGGAAACGCGATATTCACCAGTTCCACACGTTCTGCATCGAAAGAAGCTAAGGATTCACTTCCCAGCCCTCGCAATCGTTCGATATAACGATAAATCACTCCAGGAGACTCGGAAACGCGATATTCACCATTTCCACACGTTCTGCATCGAAAGAAGCTAAGGATTCACTTCCCAGCCCTCGCAATCGTTCGATATAACGATAAATCACTCTAGGAGGCTCGGAAACGCGATATTCACCATTTCCACACGTTCTGCATCGAAAGAAGCTAAGGATTCACTTCCCAGCCCTCGCAATCGTTCGATATAACGATAAATCACTCTAGGAGGCTCGGAAACGCGATATTCACCATTTCCACACGTTCTGCATCGAAAGAAGCTAAGGATTCACTTCCCAGCCCTCGCAATCGTTCGATATAACGATAAATCACTCCAGGAGACTCGGAAACGCGATATTCACCATTTCCACACGTTCTGCATCGAAATAAGCTAAGGATTCACTTCCCAGCCCTCGCAATCGTTCGATATAACGATAAATCACTCTAGGAGACTCGGAAACGCGATATTCACCTTTTCCATACGTTCTGCATCGAAAGAAGCTAAGGATTCACTTCCCAGCCCTCGCAATCGTTCGATATAACGATAAATCACTCCAGGAGACTCGGAAACGCGATATTCACCATTTCCACACGTTCTGCATCGAAAGAAGCTAAGGATTCACTTCCCAGCCCTCGCAATCGTTCGATATAACGATAAATCACTCTAGGAGGCTCGGAAACGCGATATTCACCATTTCCACACGTTCTGCATCGAAAGAAGCTAAGGATTCACTTCCCAGCCCTCGCAATCGTTCGATATAACGATAAATCACTCCAGGAGACTCGGAAACGCGATATTCACCATTTCCACACGTTCTGCATCGAAAGAAGCTAAGGATTCACTTCCCAGCCCTCGCATTCGTTCGATATAACGATAAATCACTCTAGGAGGCTCGGAAACGCGATATTCACCAGTTCCACACGTTCTGCATCGAAAGAAGCTAAGGATTCACTTCCCAGCCCTCGCAATCGTTCGATATAATGATAAATCACTCTAGGAGGCTCGGAAACGCGATATTCACCATTTCCACACGTTCTGCATCGAAAGAAGCTAAGGATTCACTTCCCAGCCCTCGCAATCGTTCGATATAACGATAAATCACTCCAGGAGACTCGGAAACGCGATATTCACCATTTCCACACGTTCTGCATCGAAAGAAGCTAAGGATTCACTTCCCAGCCCTCGCAATAGTTCGATATAACGATAAATCACTCCAGGAGACTCGGAAACGCGATATTCACCATTTCCACACGTTCTGCATCGAAATAAGCTAAGGATTCACTTCCCAGCCCTCGCAATCGTTCGATATAACGATAAATCACTCTAGGAGGCTCGGAAACGCGATATTCACCAGTTCCACACGTTCTGCATCGAAAGAAGCTAAGGATTCGCTTCCCAGCCCTCGCAATCGTTCGATATAACGATAAATCACTCTAGGAGGCTCGGAAACGCGATATTCACCATTTCCACACGTTCTGCATCGAAAGAAGCTAAGGATTCACTTCCCAGCCCTCGCAATCGTTCGATATAACGATAAATCACTCCAGGAGACTCGGAAACGCGATATTCACCATTTCCACACGTTCTGCATCGAAATAAGCTAAGGATTCACTTCCCAGCCCTCGCAATCGTTCGATATAACGATAAATCACTCCAGGAGACTCGGAAACGCGATATTCACCATTTCCACACGTTCTGCATCGAAATAAGCTAAGGATTCACTTCCCAGCCCTCGCAATCGTTCGATATAACGATAAATCACTCTAGGAGGCTCGGAAACGCGATATTCACCAGTTCCACACGTTCTGCATCGAAAGAAGCTAAGGATTCGCTTCCCAGCCCTCGCAATCGTTCGATATAACGATAAATCACTCTAGGAGGCTCGGAAACGCGATATTCACCATTTCCACACGCTCTGCATCGAAAGAAGCTAAGGATTCACTTCCCAGCCCTCGCAATCGTTCGATATAACGATAAATCACTCCAGGAGACTCGGAAACGCGATATTCACCATTTCCACACGTTCTGCATCGAAATAAGCTAAGGATTCACTTCCCAGCCCTCGCAATCGTTCGATATAACGATAAATCACTCCAGGAGGCTCGGAAACGCGATATTCACCAGTTCCACACGTTCTGCATCGAAAGAAGCTAAGGATTCAATTCCCAGCCCTCGCAATCGTTCGATATAACGATAAATCACTCTAGGAGGCTCGGAAACGCGATATTCACCATTTCCACACGTTCTGCATCGAAAGAAGCTAAGGATTCACTTCCCAGCCCTCGCAATCGTTCGATATAACGATAAATCACTCTAGGAGGCTCGGAAACGCGATATTCACCATTTCCACACGTTCTGCATCGAAAGAAGCTAAGGATTCACTTCCCAGCCCTCGCAATCGTTCGATATAACGATAAATCACTCCAGGAGACTCGGAAACGCGATATTCACCATTTCCACACGTTCTGCATCGAAATCAGCTAAGGATTCACTTCCCAGCCCTCGCAATCGTTCGATATAACGATAAATCACTCTAGGAGACTCGGAAACGCGATATTCACCTTTTCCATACGTTCTGCATCGAAAGAAGCTAAGGATTCACTTCCCAGCCCTCGCAATCGTTCGATATAACGATAAATCACTCCAGGAGACTCGGAAACGCGATATTCACCATTTCCACACGTTCTGCATCGAAAGAAGCTAAGGATTCACTTCCCAGCCCTCGCAATCGTTCGATATAACGATAAATCACTCTAGGAGGCTCGGAAACGCGATATTCACCATTTCCACACGTTCTGCATCGAAAGAAGCTAAGGATTCACTTCCCAGCCCTCGCAATCGTTCGATATAACGATAAATCACTCCAGGAGACTCGGAAACGCGATATTCACCATTTCCACACGTTCTGCATCGAAAGAAGCTAAGGATTCACTTCCCAGCCCTCGCATTCGTTCGATATAACGATAAATCACTCTAGGAGGCTCGGAAACGCGATATTCACCAGTTCCACACGTTCTGCATCGAAAGAAGCTAAGGATTCACTTCCCAGCCCTCGCAATCGTTCGATATAATGATAAATCACTCTAGGAGGCTCGGAAACGCGATATTCACCATTTCCACACGTTCTGCATCGAAAGAAGCTAAGGATTCACTTCCCAGCCCTCGCAATCGTTCGATATAACGATAAATCACTCCAGGAGACTCGGAAACGCGATATTCACCATTTCCACACGTTCTGCATCGAAAGAAGCTAAGGATTCACTTCCCAGCCCTCGCAATAGTTCGATATAACGATAAATCACTCCAGGAGACTCGGAAACGCGATATTCACCATTTCCACACGTTCTGCATCGAAATAAGCTAAGGATTCACTTCCCAGCCCTCGCAATCGTTCGATATAACGATAAATCACTCTAGGAGGCTCGGAAACGCGATATTCACCAGTTCCACACGTTCTGCATCGAAAGAAGCTAAGGATTCGCTTCCCAGCCCTCGCAATCGTTCGATATAACGATAAATCACTCTAGGAGGCTCGGAAACGCGATATTCACCATTTCCACACGTTCTGCATCGAAAGAAGCTAAGGATTCACTTCCCAGCCCTCGCAATCGTTCGATATAACGATAAATCACTCCAGGAGACTCGGAAACGCGATATTCACCATTTCCACACGTTCTGCATCGAAATAAGCTAAGGATTCACTTCCCAGCCCTCGCAATCGTTCGATATAACGATAAATCACTCCAGGAGGCTCGGAAACGCGATATTCACCAGTTCCACACGTTCTGCATCGAAAGAAGCTAAGGATTCAATTCCCAGCCCTCGCAATCGTTCGATATAACGATAAATCACTCTAGGAAACTCGGAATCGCGATATTTACCTTTTCCACACGTTCTGCATCGAAAGAAGTTAAGGATTTACTTCCCAGCCGTCGCAATCGTTCGATATAACGATAAATCACTCCAGGAGGCTCGGAAACGCGATATTCACCATTTCCACACGTTCAGCATCGAAAGAAGCTAAGGATTCACTTCCCAGCCCTCGCAATCGTTCGATATAACGATAAATCACTCCAGGAGACTCGGAAACGCGATATTCACCATTTCCACACGTTCTGCATCGAAAGAAGCTAAGGATTCACTTGCCAGCCCTCGCAATCGTTCGATATAACGATAAATCACTCTAGGAGGCTCGGAAACGCGATATTCACCATTTCCACACGTTCTGCATCGAAAGAAGCTAAGGATTCACTTCCCAGCCCTCGCAATCGTTCGATATAACGATAAATCACTCCTGGAGACTCGGAAACGCGATATTCACCATTTCCACACGTTCTGCATCGAAATAAGCTAAGGATTCACTTCCCAGCCCTCGCAATCGTTCGATATAACGATAAATCACTCTAGGAGGCTCGGAAACGCGATATTCACCATTTCCACACGTTCTGCATCGAAAGAAGCTAAGGATTCACTTCCCAGCCCTCGCAATCGTTCGATATAACGATAAATCACTCCAGGAGACTCGGAAACGCGATATTCACCATTTCCACACGTTCTGCATCGAAAGAAGCTAAGGATTCACTTCCCAGCCCTCGCATTCGTTCGATATAACGATAAATCACTCTAGGAGGCTCGGAAACGCGATATTCACCAGTTCCACACGTTCTGCATCGAAAGAAGCTAAGGATTCACTTCCCAGCCCTCGCAATCGTTCGATATAACGATAAATCACTCTAGGAGGCTCGGAAACGCGATATTCACCATTTCCACACGTTCTGCATCGAAAGAAGCTAAGGATTCACTTCCCAGCCCTCGCAATCGTTCGATATAACGATAAATCACTCCAAGAGACTCGGAAACGCGATATTCACCATTTCCACACGTTCTGCATCGAAAGAAGCTAAGGATTCACTTCCCAGCCCTCGCAATAGTTCGATATAACGATAAATCACTCCAGGAGACTCGGAAACGCGATATTCACCATTTCCACACGTTCTGCATCGAAATAAGCTAAGGATTCACTTCCCAGCCCTCGCAATCGTTCGATATAACGATAAATCACTCTAGGAGGCTCGGAAACGCGATATTCACCAGTTCCACACGTTCTGCATCGAAAGAAGCTAAGGATTCACTTCCCAGCCCTCGCAATCGTTCGATATAACGATAAATCACTCCAGGAGACTCGGAAACGCGATATTCACCATTTCCACACGTTCTGCATCGAAATAAGCTAAGGATTCACTTCCCAGCCCTCGCAATCGTTCGATATAACGATAAATCACTCCAGGAGGCTCGGAAACGCGATATTCACCAGTTCCACACGTTCTGCATCGAAAGAAGCTAAGGATTCACTTCCCAACCCTCGCAATCGTTCGATATAACGATAAATCACTCTAGGAAACTCGGAATCGCGATATTCACCAGTTCCACACGTTCTGCATCGAAAGAAGCTAAGGATTCACTTCCCAGCCCTCGCAATCGTTCGATATAACGATAAATCACTCTAGGAGGCTCGGAAACGCGATATTCACCATTTCCACACGTTCTGCATCGAAAGAAGCTAAGGATTCACATCCCAGCCCTCGCAATCGTTCGATATAACGATAAATCACTCCAGGAGACTCGGAAACGCGATATTCACCATTTCCACACGTTCTGCATCGAAAGAAGCTAAGGATTCACTTCCCAGCCCTCGCAATAGTTCGATATAACGATAAATCACTCCAGGAGACTCGGAAACGCGATATTCACCATTTCCACACGTTCTGCATCGAAATAAGCTAAGGATTCACTTCCCAGCCCTCGCAATCGTTCGATATAACGATAAATCACTCTAGGAGGCTCGGAAACGCGATATTCACCAGTTCCACACGTTCTGCATCGAAAGAAGCTAAGGATTCACTTCCCAGCCCTCGCATTTGTTCGATATAACGATAAATCACTCCAGGAGACTCGGAAACTCGATATTCACCATTTCCACACGTTCTGCATCGAAAGAAGCTAAGGATTCACTTCCCAGCCCTCGCAATCGTTCGATATAACGATAAATCACTCTAGGAGGCTCGGAAACGCGATATTCACCATTTCCACACGTTCTGCATCGAAAGAAGCTAAGGATTCACTTCCCAGCCCTCGCAATCGTTCGATATAACGATAAATCACTCCAGGAGACTCGGAAACGCGATATTCACCATTTCCACACGTTCTGCATCGAAATAAGCTAAGGATTCACTTCCCAGCCCTCGCAATCGTTCGATATAACGATAAATCACTCCAGGAAACTCGGAAACGCGATATTCACCATTTCCACACGTTCTGCATCGAAAGAAGCTAAGGATTCACTTCCCAGCCCTCGCAATCGTTCGATATAACGATAAATCACTCCAGGAGACTCGGAAACGCGATATTCACCATTTCCACACGTTCTGCATCGAAAGAAGCTAAGGATTCACTTCCCAGCCCTCGCATTCGTTCGATATAACGATAAATCACTCTAGGAGGCTCGGAAACGCGATATTCACCAGTTCCACACGTTCTGCATCGAAAGAAGCTAAGGATTCACTTCCCAGCCCTCGCAATCGTTCGATATAACGATAAATCACTCTAGGAGGCTCGGAAACGCGATATTCACCATTTCCACACGTTCTGCATCGAAAGAAGCTAAGGATTCACTTCCCAGCCCTCGCAATCGTTCGATATAACGATAAATCACTCCAGGAGACTCGGAAACGCGATATTCACCATTTCCACACGTTCTGCATCGAAAGAAGCTAAGGATTCACTTCCCAGCCCTCGCAATAGTGCGATATAACGATAAATCACTCCAGGAGACTCGGAAACGCGATATTCACCATTTCCACACGTTCTGCATCGAAATAAGCTAAGGATTCACTTCCCAGCCCTCGCAATCGTTCGATATAACGATAAATCACTCTAGGAGGCTCGGAAACGCGATATTCACCAGTTCCACACGTTCTGCATCGAAAGAAGCTAAGGATTCGCTTCCCAGCCCTCGCAATCGTTCGATATAACGATAAATCACTCTAGGAGGCTCGGAAACGCGATATTCACCATTTCCACACGTTCTGCATCGAAAGAAGCTAAGGATTCACTTCCCAGCCCTCGCAATCGTTCGATATAACGATAAATCACTCTAGGAGGCTCGGAAACGCGATATTCACCAGTTCCACACGTTCTGCATCGAAAGAAGCTAAGGATTCCCTTCCCAGCCCTCGCATTCGTTCGATATAACGATAAATCACTCCAGGAGACTCGGAAACGCGATATTCACCATTTCCACACGTTCTGCATCGAAAGAAGCTAAGGATTCACTTCCCAGCCCTCGCAATCGTTCGATATAACGATAAATCACTCTAGGAGGCTCGGAAACGCGATATTCACCATTTCCACACGTTCTGCATCGAAAGAAGCTAAGGATTCACTTCCCAGCCCTCGCAATCGTTCGATATAACGATAAATCACTCCAGGAGACTCGGAAACGCGATATTCACCATTTCCACACGTTCTGCATCGAAATAAGCTAAGGATTCACTTCCCAGCCCTCGCAATCGTTCGATATAACGATAAATCACTCTAGGAGGCTCGGAAACGCGATATTCACCATTTCCACACGTTCTGCATCGAAAGAAGCTAAGGATTCCCTTCCCAGCCCTCGCAATCGTTCGATATAACGATAAATCACTCCAGGAGACTCGGAAACGCGATATTCACCATTTCCACACGTTCTGCATCGAAAGAAGCTAAGGATTCACTTCCCAGCCCTCGCAATCGTTCGATATAACGATAAATCACTCTAGGAGGCTCGGAAACGCGATATTCACCATTTCCACACGTTCTGCAACGAAAGAAGCTAAGGATTCACTTCCCAGCCCTCGCAATCGTTCGATATAACGTTAAATCACTCTAGGAGGCTCGGAAACGCGATATTCACCATTTCCACACGTTCTGCATCGAAAGAAGCTAAGGATTGACTTCCCAGCCCTCGCAATCGTTCGATATAACGATAAATCACTCCAGGAGACTCGGAAACGCGATATTCACCATTTCCACACGTTCTGCATCGAAAGAAGCTAAGGATTCACTTCCCAGCCCTCGCATTCGTTCGATATAACGATAAATCACTCTAGGAGGCTCGGAAACGCGATATTCACCAGTTCCACACGTTCTGCATCGAAAGAAGCTAAGGATTCACTTCCCAGCCCTCGCATTCATTCGATATAACGATAAATCACTCCAGGAGACTCGGAAACGCGATATTCACCATTTCCACACGTTCTGCATCGAAAGAAGCTAAGGATTCACTTCCCAGCCCTCGCAATCGTTCGATATAACGATAAATCACTCTAGGAGGCTCGGAAACGCGATATTCACCAGTTCCACACGTTCTGCATCGAAAGAAGCTAAGGATTCACTTCCCAGCCCTCGCAATCGTTCGATATAACGATAAATCACTCTAGGAGGCTCGGAAACGCGATATTCCCTTTTCCACACGTTCTGCATCGAAATAAGCTAAGGATTCACTTCCCAGCCCTCGCAATCGTTCGATATAACGATAAATCACTCTAGGAGGCTCGGAAACGCGATATTCACCATTTCCACACGTTCTGCACCGAAAGAAGCTATGGATTCACTTCCCATTCCTCGCAATCGTTCGATATAACGATAAATCACTCTAGGAGGCTCGGAAACGCGATATTCACCTTTTCCACACGTTCTGCATCGAAATAAGCTAAGGATTCACTTCCCAGCCCTCGCAATCGTTCGATATAACGATAAATCACTCTAGGAGGCTCGGAAACGCGATATTCCCTTTTCCACACGTTCTGCATCGAAATAAGCTAAGGATTCACTTCCCAGCCCTCGCAATCGTTCGATATAACGAAAAATCACTCTAGGAGGCTCGGAAACGCGATATTCACCATTTCCACACGTTCTGCACCGAAAGAAGCTATGGATTCACTTCCCATTCCTCGCAATCGTTCGATATAACGATAAATCACTCTAGGAGGCTCGGAAACGCGATATTCACCTTTTCCACACGTTCTGCATCGAAAGAAGTTAAGGATTCACTTTCCAGCCCTCGCAATCGTTCGATATAACGATAAATCACTCTAGGAGGCTCGGAAAGGATATATTCACCTTTTCCACACGTTCTGCATCGAAAGAAGATAAGGATTCACTTCACAGCCCTCGCAATCGTTCGATATAACGAAAAATCACTCTAGGAGGCTCGGAAACGCGATATTCACCTTTTCCACACGTTCTGCATCGAAATAAGCTAAGGATTCACTTCCCAGCCCTCGCAATCGTTCGATATAACGATAAATCACTCTAGGAGGCTCGGAAACGCGATATTCACCTTTTCCACACGTTCTGCATCGAAATAAGCTAAGGATTCACTTCCCAGCCCTCGCAATCGTTCGATATAACGATAAATCACTCTAGGAGGCTCGGAAACGTGATATTCACCTTTTCCACACGTTCTGCATCGAAAGAAGCTAAGGATTCACTTCCCAGCCCTCGCAATCGTTCGATATAATGATAAATCACTCTAGGAGGCTCGGAAACGCGATATTCACCATTTCCACACGTTCTGCATCGAAAGAAGCTAAGGATTCACTTCCCAGCCCTCGCAATCGTTCGATATAACGATAAATCACTCCAGGAGACTCGGAAACGCGATATTCACCATTTCCACACGTTCTGCATCGAAAGAAGCTAAGGATTCACTTCCCAGCCCTCGCAATAGTTCGATATAACGATAAATCACTCCAGGAGACTCGGAAACGCGATATTCACCATTTCCACACGTTCTGCATCGAAATAAGCTAAGGATTCACTTCCCAGCCCTCGCAATCGTTCGATATAACGATAAATCACTCTAGGAGGCTCGGAAAAGCGATATTCACCAGTTCCACACGTTCTGCATCGAAAGAAGCTAAGGATTCGCTTCCCAGCCCTCGCAATCGTTCGATATAACGATAAATCACTCTAGGAGGCTCGGAAACGCGATATTCACCATTTCCACACGTTCTGCATCGAAAGAAGCTAAGGATTCACTTCCCAGCCCTCGCAATCGTTCGATATAACGATAAATCACTCCAGGAGACTCGGAAACGCGATATTCACCATTTCCACACGTTCTGCATCGAAATAAGCTAAGGATTCACTTCCCAGCCCTCGCAATCGTTCGATATAACGATAAATCACTCCAGGAGGCTCGGAAACGCGATATTCACCAGTTCCACACGTTCTGCATCGAAAGAAGCTAAGGATTCAATTCCCAGCCCTCGCAATCGTTCGATATAACGATAAATCACTCTAGGAAACTCGGAATCGCGATATTTACCTTTTCCACACGTTCTGCATCGAAAGAAGTTAAGGATTTACTTCCCAGCCCTCGCAATCGTTCGATATAACGATAAATCACTCCAGGAGGCTCGGAAACGCGATATTCACCATTTCCACACGTTCTGCATCGAAAGAAGCTAAGGATTCACTTCCCAGCCCTCGCAATCGTTCGATATAACGATAAATCACTCCAGGAGACTCGGAAACGCGATATTCACCATTTCCACACGTTCTGCATCGAAAGAAGCTAAGGATTCACTTGCCAGCCCTCGCAATCGTTCGATATAACGATAAATCACTCTAGGAGGCTCGGAAACGCGAT
Source organism: Nomada lathburiana (assembly GCA_963667235.1). Taxonomy (NCBI): domain Eukaryota; kingdom Metazoa; phylum Arthropoda; class Insecta; order Hymenoptera; family Apidae; genus Nomada; species Nomada lathburiana. The sequence goes on along the minus strand of OY763897.1, from coordinate 146,630 downwards.
ATTCACCATTTCCACACGTTCTGCATCGAAAGAAGCTAAGGATTCACTTCCCAGCCCTCGCAATCGTTCGATATAACGATAAATCACTCCTGGAGACCCGGAAACGCGATATTCACCATTTCCACACGTTCTGCATCGAAATAAGCTAAGGATTCACTTCCCAGCCCTCGCAATCGTTCGATATAACGATAAATCACTCTAGGAGGCTCGGAAACGCGATATTCACCAGTTCCACACGTTCTGCATCGAAAGAAGCTAAGGATTCACTTCCCAGCCCTCGCAATCGTTCGATATAACGATAAATCACTCCAGGAGACTCGGAAACGCGATATTCACCATTTCCACACGTTCTGCATCGAAATAAGCTAAGGATTCACTTCCCAGCCCTCGCAATCGTTCGATATAACGATAAATCACTCTAGGAGGCTCGGAAACGCGATATTCACCATTTCCACACGTTCTGCACCGAAAGAAGCTATGGATTCACTTCCCATTCCTCGCAATCGTTCGATATAACGATAAATCACTCTAGGAGGCTCGGAAACGCGATATTCACCTTTTCCACACGTTCTGCATCGAAAGAAGCTAAGGATTCACTTTCCAGCCCTCGCAATCCTTCGATGTAACGATAAATCACTCTAGGAGGCTCGGAAACGCGATATTCCCTTTTCCACACGTTCTGCATCGAAATAAGCTAAGGATTCACTTCCCAGCCCTCGCAATCGTTCGATATAACGAAAAATCACTCTAGGAGGCTCGGAAACGCGATATTCACCTTTTCCACACGTTCTGCACCGAAAGAAGCTATGAATTCACTTTCCAGCCCTCGCAATCGTTCGATATAACGAAAAATCACTCTAGGAGGCTCGGAAACGCGATATTCACCTTTTCCACACGTTCTGGATCGAAATAAGATAAGGATTCACTTCCCAGCCCTCGCAATCGTTCGATATAACGATAAATCACTCTAGGAGGCTCGGAAACGCGATATTCCCTTTTCCACACGTTCTGCATCGAAATAAGCTAAGGATTCACTTCCCAGCCCTCGCAATCGTTCGATATAACGAAAAATCACTCTAGGAGGCTGGGAAACGCGATATTCACCATTTCCACACGTTCTGCACCGAAAGAAGCTATGGATTCACTTCCCATTCCTCGCAATCGTTCGATATAACGATAAATCACTCTAGGAGGCTCGGAAACGCGATATTCACCTTTTCCACACGTTCTGCATCGAAAGAAGTTAAGGATTCACTTTCCAGCCCTCGCAATCGTTCGATATAACGATAAATCACTCTAGGAGGCTCGGAAAGGATATATTCACCTTTTCCACACGTTCTGCATCGAAAGAAGATAAGGATTCACTTCACAGCCCTCGCAATCGTTCGATATAACGAAAAATCACTCTAGGAGGCTCGGAAACGCGATATTCACCTTTTCCACACGTTCTGCATCGAAATAAGCTAAGGATTCACTTCCCAGCCCTCGCAATCGTTCGATATAACGATAAATCACTCTAGGAGGCTCGGAAACGCGATATTCACCTTTTCCACACGTTCTGCATCGAAATAAGCTAAGGATTCACTTCCCAGCCCTCGCAATCGTTCGATATAACGATAAATCACTCTAGGAGGCTCGGAAACGTGATATTCACCTTTTCCACACGTTCTGCACCGAAAGAAGCTATGAATTCACTTTCCAGCCCTCGCAATCGTTCGATATAACGAAAAATCACTCTAGGAGGCTCGGAAACGCGATATTCACCTTTTCCACACGTTCTGCATCGAAATAAGCTAAGGATTCACTTCCCAGCCCTCGCAATCGTTCGATATAACGATAAATCACTCTAGGAGGCTCGGAAACGCGATATTCACCATTTCCACACGTTCTGCACCGAAAGAAGCTATGGATTCACTTCCCATTCCTCGCAATCGTTCGATATAACGATAAATCACTCTAGGAGGCTCGGAAACGCGATATTCACCTTTTCCACACGTTCTGCATCGAAAGAAGCTAAGGATTCACTTTCCAGCCCTCGCAATCCTTCGATGTAACGATAAATCACTCTAGGAGGCTCGGAAACGCGATATTCCCTTTTCCACACGTTCTGCATCGAAATAAGCTAAGGATTCACTTCCCAGCCCTCGCAATCGTTCGATATAACGAAAAATCACTCTAGGAGGCTCGGAAACGCGATATTCACCTTTTCCACACGTTCTGCATCGAAATAAGCTAAGGATTCACGTCCCAGCCCTCGCAATCGTTCGACGTAACGATAAATCGCTTTAGGAGGCTCGGAAACGCGATATTCACCTTTTCCACACGTTCTGCATCGAAATAAGCCATGGATTCACTTCCCAGCCCTCGCAATCGTTCGATATAACGATAAATCACTCTAGGAGGCTCGGAAACGCGATATTCACCTTTTCCACACGCTCTGCATCGAAAGAAGCTAAGGATTCACTTCCCAGCCCTCGCAATCGTTCGATAAACGATAAATCACTCTAGGAGGCTCGGAAAGGATAGATTCGCCTTTTCCACACGTTCTGCATCGAAAGAAGCTAAGGATTCACTTTCCAGCCCTCGCAATCGTTCGATATAACGATAAATCACTCTAGGAGGCTCGGAAACGCGATATTCACCTTTTCCACACGTTCTGCATCGAAATAAGCTAAGGATTCACTTCCCAGTCCTCGCAATCGTTCGATATAACGATAAATCACTCTAGGAGGCTCGGAAACGCGATATTCACCTTTTCCACACGCTCTGCATCGAAAGAAGCTAAGGATTCACTTCCCAGACCTCGCAATCGTTCGATATAACGATAAATCACTCTAGGAGGCTCGGAAAGGATATATTCACCTTTTCCACACGTTCTGCATCGAAAGAAGCTAAGGATTCACTTTCCAGCCCTCGCAATCCTTCGATGTAACGATAAATCACTCTAGGAGGCTCGGAAACGCGATATTCCCTTTTCCACACGTTCTGCATCGAAATAAGCTAAGGATTCACTTCCCAGCCCTCGCAATCGTTCGATATAACGATAAATCACTCTAGGAGGCTCGGAAACGCGATATTCACCTTTTCCACACGTTCTGCATCGAAATAAGCTAAGGATTCACTTCCCAGCCCTCGCAATCGTTCGATATAACGATAAATCACTCTAGGAGGCTCGGAAACGCGATATTCACCTTTTCCACACGTTCTGCATCGAATGAAGTTAAGGATTCACTTTCCAGCCCTCGCAATCGTTCGATATAACGAAAAATCACTCTAGGAGGCTCGGAAACGCGATATTCACCTTTTCCACACGTTCTGGATCGAAATAAGATAAGGATTCACTTCCCAGCCCTCGCAATCGTTCGATATAACGATAAATCACTCTAGGAGGCTCGGAAACGCGATATTCCCTTTTCCACACGTTCTGCATCGAAATAAGCTAAGGATTCACTTCCCAGCCCTCGCAATCGTTCGATATAACGAAAAATCACTCTAGGAGGCTCGGAAACGCGATATTCACCATTTCCACACGTTCTGCACCGAAAGAAGCTATGGATTCACTTCCCATTCCTCGCAATCGTTCGATATAATGATAAATCACTCTAGGAGGCTCGGAAACGCGATATTCACCTTTTCCACACGTTCTGCATCGAAAGAAGTTAAGGATTCACTTTCCAGCCCTCGCAATCGTTCGATATAACGATAAATCACTCTAGGAGGCTCGGAAAGGATATATTCACCTTTTCCACACGTTCTGCATCGAAAGAAGATAAGGATTCACTTCACAGCCCTCGCAATCGTTCGATATAACGAAAAATCACTCTAGGAGGCTCGGAAACGCGATATTCACCTTTTCCACACGTTCTGCATCGAAATAAGCTAAGGATTCACTTCCCAGCCCTCGCAATCGTTCGATATAACGATAAATCACTCTAGGAGGCTCGGAAACGCGATATTCACCTTTTCCACACGTTCTGCATCGAAATAAGCTAAGGATTCACTTCCCAGCCCTCGCAATCGTTCGATATAACGATAAATCACTCTAGGAGGCTCGGAAACGTGATATTCACCTTTTCCACACGTTCTGCACCGAAAGAAGCTATGAATTCACTTTCCAGCCCTCGCAATCGTTCGATATAACGAAAAATCACTCTAGGAGGCTCGGAAACGCGATATTCACCTTTTCCACACGTTCTGCATCGAAATAAGCTAAGGATTCACTTCCCAGCCCTCGCAATCGTTCGATATAACGATAAATCACTCTAGGAGGCTCGGAAACGCGATATTCACCATTTCCACACGTTCTGCACCGAAAGAAGCTATGGATTCACTTCCCATTCCTCGCAATCGTTCGATATAACGATAAATCACTCTAGGAGGCTCGGAAACGCGATATTCACCTTTTCCACACGTTCTGCATCGAAAGAAGCTAAGGATTCACTTTCCAGCCCTCGCAATCCTTCGATGTAACGATAAATCACTCTAGGAGGCTCGGAAACGCGATATTCCCTTTTCCACACGTTCTGCATCGAAATAAGCTAAGGATTCACTTCCCAGCCCTCGCAATCGTTCGATATAACGAAAAATCACTCTAGGAGGCTCGGAAACGCGATATTCACCTTTTCCACACGTTCTGCATCGAAATAAGCTAAGGATTCACGTCCCAGCCCTCGCAATCGTTCGACGTAACGATAAATCGCTTTAGGAGGCTCGGAAACGCGATATTCACCTTTTCCACACGTTCTGCATCGAAATAAGCCATGGATTCACTTCCCAGCCCTCGCAATCGTTCGATATAACGATAAATCACTCTAGGAGGCTCGGAAACGCGATATTCACCTTTTCCACACGCTCTGCATCGAAAGAAGCTAAGGATTCACTTCCCAGCCCTCGCAATCGTTCGATAAACGATAAATCACTCTAGGAGGCTCGGAAAGGATAGATTCGCCTTTTCCACACGTTCTGCATCGAAAGAAGCTAAGGATTCACTTTCCAGCCCTCGCAATCGTTCGATATAACGATAAATCACTCTAGGAGGCTCGGAAACGCGATATTCACCTTTTCCACACGTTCTGCATCGAAATAAGCTAAGGATTCACTTCCCAGTCCTCGCAATCGTTCGATATAACGATAAATCACTCTAGGAGGCTCGGAAACGCGATATTCACCTTTTCCACACGCTCTGCATCGAAAGAAGCTAAGGATTCACTTCCCAGACCTCGCAATCGTTCGATATAACGATAAATCACTCTAGGAGGCTCGGAAAGGATATATTCACCTTTTCCACACGTTCTGCATCGAAAGAAGCTAAGGATTCACTTTCCAGCCCTCGCAATCCTTCGATGTAACGATAAATCACTCTAGGAGGCTCGGAAACGCGATATTCCCTTTTCCACACGTTCTGCATCGAAATAAGCTAAGGATTCACTTCCCAGCCCTCGCAATCGTTCGATATAACGATAAATCACTCTAGGAGGCTCGGAAACGCGATATTCACCTTTTCCACACGTTCTGCATCGAAATAAGCTAAGGATTCACTTCCCAGCCCTCGCAATCGTTCGATATAACGATAAATCACTCTAGGAGGCTCGGAAACGCGATATTCACCTTTTCCACACGTTCTGCATCGAATGAAGTTAAGGATTCACTTTCCAGCCCTCGCAATCGTTCGATATAACGAAAAATCACTCTAGGAGGCTCGGAAACGCGATATTCACCTTTTCCACACGTTCTGGATCGAAATAAGATAAGGATTCACTTCCCAGCCCTCGCAATCGTTCGATATAACGATAAATCACTCTAGGAGGCTCGGAAACGCGATATTCACCTTTTCCACACGCTCTGCATCGAAAGAAGCTAAGGATTCACTTCCCAGACCTCGCAATCGTTCGATATAACGATAAATCACTCTAGGAGGCTCGGAAAGGATATATTCACCTTTTCCACACGTTCTGCATCGAAAGAAGCTAAGGATTCACTTTCCAGCCCTCGCAATCCTTCGATGTAACGATAAATCACTCTAGGAGGCTCGGAAACGCGATATTCCCTTTTCCACCCGTTCTGCATCGAAATAAGCTAAGGATTCACTTCCCAGCCCTCGCAATCGTTCGATATAACGATAAATCACTCTAGGAGGCTCGGAAACGCGATATTCACCTTTTCCACACGCTCTGCATCGAAAGAAGCTAAGGATTCACTTCCCAGACCTCGCAATCGTTCGATGTAACGATAAATCACTCTAGGAGGCTCGGAAACGCGATATTCCCTTTTCCACCCGTTCTGCATCGAAATAAGCTAAGGATTCACTTCCCAGCCCTCGCAATCGTTCGATATAACGATAAATCACTCTAGGAGGCTCGGAAACGCGATATTCACCTTTTCCACACGTTCTGCATCGAAAGAAGTTAAGGATTCACTTTCCAGCCCTCGCAATCGTTCGATATAACGATAAATCACTCTAGGAGGCTCGGAAAGGATATATTCACCTTTTCCACACGTTCTGCATCGAAAGAAGATAAGGATTCACTTCACAGCCCTCGCAATCGTTCGATATAACGAAAAATCACTCTAGGAGGCTCGGAAACGCGATATTCACCTTTTCCACACGTTCTGCATCGAAATAAGCTAAGGATTCACTTCCCAGCCCTCGCAATCGTTCGATATAACGATAAATCACTCTAGGAGGCTCGGAAACGCGATATTCACCTTTTCCACACGTTCTGCATCGAAATAAGCTAAGGATTCACTTCCCAGCCCTCGCAATCGTTCGATATAACGATAAATCACTCTAGGAGGCTCGGAAACGTGATATTCACCTTTTCCACACGTTCTGCATCGAAAGAAGCTAAGGATTCACTTCCCAGCCCTCGCAATCGTTCGATATAACGATAAATCACTCTAGGAGGCTCGGAAACGCGATATTCACCTTTTCCACACGTTCTGCATCGAAATAAGCTAAGGATTCACTTCCCAGCCCTCGCAATCGTTCGATATAACGATAAATCACTCTAGGAGGCTCGGAAACGCGATATTCACCATTTCCACACGTTCTGCATCGAAAGAAGCTAAGGATTCACTTCCCAGCCCTCGCAATCGTTCGATATAACGATAAATCACTCCAGGAGACTCGGAAACGCGATATTCACCATTTCCACACGTTCTGCATCGAAAGAAGCTAAGGATTCACTTCCCAGCCCTCGCATTCGTTCGATATAACGATAAATCACTCTAGGAGGCTCGGAAACGCGATATTCACCAGTTCCACACGTTCTGCATCGAAAGAAGCTAAGGATTCACTTCCCAGCCCTCGCAATCGTTCGATATAATGATAAATCACTCTAGGAGGCTCGGAAACGCGATATTCACCATTTCCACACGTTCTGCATCGAAAGAAGCTAAGGATTCACTTCCCAGCCCTCGCAATCGTTCGATATAACGATAAATCACTCCAGGAGACTCGGAAACGCGATATTCACCATTTCCACACGTTCTGCATCGAAAGAAGCTAAGGATTCACTTCCCAGCCCTCGCAATAGTTCGATATAACGATAAATCACTCCAGGAGACTCGGAAACGCGATATTCACCATTTCCACACGTTCTGCATCGAAATAAGCTAAGGATTCACTTCCCAGCCCTCGCAATCGTTCGATATAACGATAAATCACTCTAGGAGGCTCGGAAACGCGATATTCACCAGTTCCACACGTTCTGCATCGAAAGAAGCTAAGGATTCGCTTCCCAGCCCTCGCAATCGTTCGATATAACGATAAATCACTCTAGGAGGCTCGGAAACGCGATATTCACCATTTCCACACGTTCTGCATCGAAAGAAGCTAAGGATTCACTTCCCAGCCCTCGCAATCGTTCGATATAACGATAAATCACTCCAGGAGACTCGGAAACGCGATATTCACCATTTCCACACGTTCTGCATCGAAATAAGCTAAGGATTCACTTCCCAGCCCTCGCAATCGTTCGATATAACGATAAATCACTCCAGGAGGCTCGGAAACGCGATATTCACCAGTTCCACACGTTCTGCATCGAAAGAAGTTAAGGATTCAATTCCCAGCCCTCGCAATCGTTCGATATAACGATAAATCACTCCAGGAGACTCGGAAACGCGATATTCACCATTTCCACACGTTCTGCATCGAAAGAAGCTAAGGATTCACTTGCCAGCCCTCGCAATCGTTCGATATAACGATAAATCACTCTAGGAGGCTCGGAACCGCGATATTCACCATTTCCACACGTTCTGCATCGAAAGAAGCTAAGGATTCACTTCCCAGCCCTCGCAATCGTTCGATATAACGATAAATCACTCCTGGAGACCCGGAAACGCGATATTCACCATTTCCACACGTTCTGCATCGAAATAAGCTAAGGATTCACTTCCCAGCCCTCGCAATCGTTCGATATAACGATAAATCACTCTAGGAGGCTCGGAAACGCGATATTCACCAGTTCCACACGTTCTGCATCGAAAGAAGCTAAGGATTCACTTCCCAGCCCTCGCAATCGTTCGATATAACGATAAATCACTCCAGGAGACTCGGAAACGCGATATTCACCATTTCCACACGTTCTGCATCGAAATAAGCTAAGGATTCACTTCCCAGCCCTCGCAATCGTTCGATATAACGATAAATCACTCTAGGAGGCTCGGAAACGCGATATTCACCATTTCCACACGTTCTGCACCGAAAGAAGCTATGGATTCACTTCCCATTCCTCGCAATCGTTCGATATAACGATAAATCACTCTAGGAGGCTCGGAAACGCGATATTCACCTTTTCCACACGTTCTGCATCGAAAGAAGCTAAGGATTCACTTTCCAGCCCTCGCAATCCTTCGATGTAACGATAAATCACTCTAGGAGGCTCGGAAACGCGATATTCCCTTTTCCACACGTTCTGCATCGAAATAAGCTAAGGATTCACTTCCCAGCCCTCGCAATCGTTCGATATAACGAAAAATCACTCTAGGAGGCTCGGAAACGCGATATTCACCTTTTCCACACGTTCTGCACCGAAAGAAGCTATGAATTCACTTTCCAGCCCTCGCAATCGTTCGATATAACGAAAAATCACTCTAGGAGGCTCGGAAACGCGATATTCACCTTTTCCACACGTTCTGCATCGAAATAAGCTAAGGATTCACTTCCCAGCCCTCGCAATCGTTCGATATAACGATAAATCACTCTAGGAGGCTCGGAAACGCGATATTCCCTTTTCCACACGTTCTGCATCGAAATAAGCTAAGGATTCACTTCCCAGCCCTCGCAATCGTTCGATATAACGAAAAATCACTCTAGAAGGCTCGGAAACGCGATATTCACCATTTCCACACGTTCTGCATCGAAATAAGCTAAGGATTCACTTCCCAGCCCTCGCAATCGTTCGATATAACGATAAATCACTCTAGGAGGCTCGGAAACGCGATATTCCCTTTTCCACACGTTCTGCATCGAAATAAGCTAAGGATTCACTTCCCAGCCCTCGCAATCGTTCGATATAACGATAAATCACTCTAGGAGGCTCGGAAACGCGATATTCACCATTTCCACACGTTCTGCACCGAAAGAAGCTATGGATTCACTTCCCATTCCTCGCAATCGTTCGATATAACGATAAATCACTCTAGGAGGCTCGGAAACGCGATATTCACCATTTCCACACGTTCTGCATCGAAATAAGCTAAGGATTCACTTCCCAGCCCTCGCAATCGTTCGATATAACGATAAATCACTCTAGGAGGCTCGGAAACGCGATATTCCCTTTTCCACACGTTCTGCATCGAAATAAGCTAAGGATTCACTTCCCAGCCCTCGCAATCGTTCGATATAACGATAAATCACTCTAGGAGGCTCGGAAACGCGATATTCACCATTTCCACACGTTCTGCACCGAAAGAAGCTATGGATTCACTTCCCATTCCTCGCAATCGTTCGATATAACGATAAATCACTCTAGGAGGCTCGGAATCGCGATGTTGACCCTTTCCAATCGTTCTGTGTCGATAGCAGGTAAGGATTCACTTCCCGGCCCTCTCAATCGTTCGGTGTACCGATAAATAAATCTAGGAGGTTCGGAATCGCGATATACACGTTTTCCTATCGTTCTATATTGACAGAAGGTAAGGATACACTTCCCAGCCGTCGCAATCGATCGGTGTATCGATAAATCAATCTAGGAGACTCGGAATCGCGATATTTATTTATTTATTTATTTATTTATTTATTTAACGGGTCGAAGCCCTTTATGTACAATGGTGATACATTTGTTTTACGGAGTTATAATCCGTCATAATGTCTAACCTAAGTGAAGTGTACATCTAAACTAAGTCTAAGTCTTATTCTAAACCTAACTGGTAAGTGGATTATATTTGCTGTGTTTCATGTTCCTGCCTGTCTGTACCATGATGGTGTCATGGATCATCTCGTAGTAGCTTATATACTTCACTTTTGAATTTGGAGGCACTGTCATCGAAGAAGTTAAGTTTGTGGAAGTATAGATTTGCTGTTTTTAACATTCTGCTTAATGGATCGGATGTGGTGTATTTCAGTACTGAAATTCTAAATAGAAGAGGCGCCCTCGTGTTCAGGGATGGTGAATTAAAGTTGATTTTTGCTAATAGTTCTGGACAGGAAATATTGCCATTTATGATTGCGTGAAGGAAAGTTAGGTCTGCCACCGTTCTTCTAGTCTTAAGAGTCTGGAGATTGAATTTTTTCAGTAGGTTTCCGTAGTTGTGACTATGGCGAGGCATCGGGTGTCCTTCTTTAAAGGCCAAGCGTCGCAGAAGCAGATGCTGAACTTTCTCCAAGTTGTATTCGTCCTTCTTCGCTTGCGGCGCCCAAATTGTTGAAGCATACTCTAGTATAGGTCTTACTAGTGTGATGTATAAGTACCGCGTAGTGTCTGTATTTTTGAAATCATCACTATTTCTTAATATGAATCCTAGCGTGTTTAAGGCTTTTTTCGTAATGATTTGCATATGTTTTTCAAACGATAGCGTGTTGGTTAAGGTTACCCCTAAGTCCCGGACCGAAGTGTAAAAGGGTAGTGGTTCCCCGAGAACATAGTAAGAGAAAGCAATGGGATTTTTCTTTCTTGAGAATCTAATAGCGTGACATTTCTCCGTATTCAATTCCATTCCGTTGTCAGAGCACCACTTAACTATGTCATTGATATCGGATTGCAACTTTATACAGTCTGCTGCTGATCGAATTTGGAGGTATAGTTTGATGTCATCTGCGAAGAGTAAGATTTTCGAGTGTTGGATAACGGAGTCAATATCGTTGACAAATAGTAGGAAGAGTAACGGTCCCAAGTGCGATCCTTGAGGGACGCCTGTAGCCGGCACTATGTGTCTCGAAAAACTGTCTCTGACCCTAATTACCTGATCCCGCCCGTTTAGATATGAGAAGAGCCATTGGAGGAACCTTCCTCTTATACCTATTGATGCTAACTTGTCGATTAATAGGTAATGGTTGACTCTGTCAAAGGCTTTCCTGAAGTCGAGGTACACTGAGTCCGTTTGTAAGCCACTGTCGAATGATTTATAAAGGTCGTTGCAGTACACTGTAAGGTTTGTTGAGGTGGAGCGTCCTCTTATAAAACCGTGTTGGTGTTCATTACAAATGGTTGATATTAGTGGGTGCAATTTTTTGGCTATGATTCCTTCGAAAATCTTTGCCATCGTGTTCAGAACAGATACCGGTCTGTAGTTTGATACTATTGATCTGGTTCCTGACTTAAATATTGGTGTGATTACACTCGTTTTCCATATTCTTGGGAAACAACTGTTGCTAAGTGATCGATTGAAAATTTTCCACAGGGGTCTTGCTAGGACAAATTTGCACTTTTTGAATAGGATAGGTGGAATTCCGTCTGAGCCTGGGGACTTGTTAGTGTTGGTATGCTCAATTTCTTTTAGTACATCACTTATGTTGATTTGAATATGCGAGAGGTCAAGTGACTGGGAGTTAAGATTCGGGGTTAAGGTGGATGGAAATTGGGATCCGTAGACCGACTCAAACTGATCGGCAAAGAGATTGGCAATGTCCCGATCATTCGATTGCTGTATTCCATTTAGAGTCATAGAATTTGGAATGTCGTTGGTTTTTCTGTGAGTGTTAATGAATTTCCAGAAGGACTTGATGTTGTGTGGAATACGTGATTCGACTGAAGCGATGTATTTGGAATAACTAGATTTCGACAGTGATTTACAATCAGATCTGAGTTTACAGAAGTTTAAGTAGTCAAGATAACTATTGGACTTTTTGTATGTTCTGTGAGCTAATTTTTTGGATCTTATTAGGCGTTTCAGTTCGGATGTACACCAGTTAGGAAATTGGGTGTGATAGTGTTTTTTCATTGGGATATAAGACTCGATCGCGTAGTTTAGAGTCGAGTACAGGTACGAGACTGCTTCTTCAACCGATAAACCTTCCAATTGCGAGTCCCAGTGGACTGAGTTTAGATATTCAGTTATGCTATAATAATCGCCATTGTTGAAATCCCTTTTATATCTCGGGTCCGGTTTGTTCGAATACATGTTTTTTAGATTTATTGATATACAAAGGGCCGGATGATATGAATCAACACGAACAAAAGCCTCGCATGCGTATTCTACTTGTATCGAAGAATTTGAGAAGATTAGATCCAGCAAAGCATCATTTGAGTTTACCTTTGTATTTATCTGGTAAAGATTATGTAGAGCGCATGCGTTCGTTATTAAGTCGAAGATTTCGTTGTTGTGTCGAAAATAATCGTTTGAGGCATCTGATTCCCCTGAGGTTGGACTAGGTAACAAGTGTGAGAATTGGGGGCAGTTATAATCACCTGTACATAAAAATTGAATGTGCGGATGTAGTGCTAACAACCTCTCTATCTCCTCAAAATGAGCGCGATAAAGATTTACATTGGATGCTGGAGGAATATATACCGATCCCAATATGATGCTGTGCTGTCCAATGCTAATGTTGATAAAAATATGTTCGATTGTTTCGTTAATAGAGCAAATTTTTGAGTTTTGTATATCCTTTGAGACCGCGATCAATACTCCACCTCCTCTGAGATGGCTACTAGTGTTGCTATTTCTGTCCTGTCGATGTACCGTGCAGTTTTTTAGTCCTAGTTCCTCAGTCGATATTGCCGGATGTAACCATGTTTCTACCAATATGATGATGTCGTAGACCTCCACCGAAGTGATGACATTTCGAAGAAGATTTTTCGTTTTTGTTCTTAATCCTCTGGCGTTTTGGTAGTAGACTTTTAATTCGTTTCTTAGTTTTTTGACTTGGGAGCTATTGTATTCACTATTTTAGGAATTCCCCTGATGAATCTGATGGTTTTATTTGTTTCTCCCTTGTCATGCAGTTTCTTGAGCTGGCCCCTTAGTTCATTGAGGTGTTGCATCTGTAGCTGTGTTTTGTCGTCGGTAATTTTTTCGGTTCCTGAGTAATTGCCCTTGTTCTTTAGAATAGAAATGACATCATTAGCTGATCCTAGAACTATACGTAATGGTCTAATGTTATGACCGTTCATTTTCCCCAGCCTCTGGCTCCTCAATATTTTGTGTGTTCCTGGCTGTATTTTTTCCAGGATATCCATCGCTCTTGTCATGTCCGATCTGTGACCATCATCCCCTGGCCCCGTCGTTCCTTCCACTAGTCCATGGATAATAATATTCCTTGATCTTTCCTGTCGATCATTCAGTTCACCTATAATGATGTTGGTTGAGGTGGTAGGGTCATTGGTTGCGGACGAGCTTTCTTTGTTCTCAAGTGCTGTGATCCTTTGATTTAAATTTGCAATTATGTTGTTGAGGTTTGCCACTTCCATTTTCAGTTCGGTTATGATATTACTTTGAAGTGTGTCGAGCTCTTTTCGGATCAAGTCCCTGATATTGTCTAATGATGGGAAGGTCGATAACATTGAACTTGCCGTTGATAGTTGGCTATATTTGGGATCGGTACCACCAGGTGACGCGGTGGAAGGACGTTTACAGTTAATCAGTTTTTCGAAAATCCATGGATGACCCGTACGGGCTAGACATTTGTCTCCAGGATGTGAGAGAATGCCGCAGTCCGGGCATTTAACCGGATTTACTACAACGGATTTGCACCCACTGCATTTATTCGCGTTCGACATTTTCGGTTTTCCTCCTTTACGTACTGGGTAGTCGTGTTGGGCTGAGATTAGATTAGATCTACTACTTGATCGAGGGTTGCTGTACTGTCCTTCGAGGAATAATTTAATTTTTAACCCAAAACGAATGCTTCAATGTATAATCCATCCATCAATATAATGCTATTTCACTGCAAGGATCACTAATCTGATTTATAGCCTATAATCGGATTAAGAGTCGCAGTATTATGTTGTCACCAGCTTAACGATTTGAGGAGCGCGATGTAAACACGTCTGACCCGTTCGACTGATATTCACCCTTTCCAATCGTTCTGTATCGACAGAAGCTAATCATTGACTCCCCAACCCTCGCAATCGTACGTTCTATCGATAAATCACTCTAGGAGGCTCGGAATCGCGATATTCACCCTTTCCAATCGTTCTGTGTCGATAGCAGGTAAGGATTCACTTCCCGGCCCTCTCAATCGTTCGGTGTACCGATAAATAAATCTAGGAGGTTCGGAATCGCGATATTCACGCTTTCCTATCGTTCTATATCGACAGAAGGTAAGGATACACTTCCCAGCCGTCGCAATCGATCGGTGTATCGATAAATCAATCTAGGAGACTCGGAATCGCGATATTCACCCTTTCCAATCGTTCTGTATCGACAGAAGCTAATCATTGACTCCCCAACCCTCGCAATCGTACGTTCTATCGATAAATCACTCTAGGAGGCTCGGAATCGCGGTATTCACCCTTTCCAATCGTTCTGTATCGATAGCAGGTAAGGATTCACTTCCCGGCCCTCGCAATCGTTCCGTGTATCGATAAATCACTCTAGGAGGCTCGGAATCGCGATAATCATCCTTTCCATTCGTTCGGTATCGACAGAAGGTAGCGATACACTTCCCAGCCGTCCAAATCGTTCGGTGGATCGATAAATCACTCTAGGAGGCTCGGAATCGCGATATTGACCCTTTCCAATCGTTCTGTATCGACAGAAGCTAATCATTGACTCCCCAACCCTCGCAATCGTACGTTCTATCGATAAATCACTCTAGGAGGCTCGGAATCGCGATAACCATCATTTCAATCGTTCGGTATCGACAGACGGTAAGGATTGAATTCCCAGCCCTCGCAATCGTTCGGTGTATATATATATCACTCAAGGAAGTTCGGAATCGGGATATTCATCCTTTCCAATTGTTCTGTATCGACAGAGGCTAAGGATTCAATTCCCGGCCCGCGCAATCGTTCCGTGTATCGATAAATCACTCTAGGAGGCTCGGAATCGCGATAATCATCCTTTCCAATCGTTCGGTATCGACAGAAGGTAGCGATACACTTCCCAGCCGTCCAAATCGTTCGGTGGATCGATAAATCACTCTAGGAGGCTCGGAATCGCGATATTGACCCTTTCCAATCGTTCTGTGTCGATAGCAGGGAAGGATTCACTTCCCGGCCCTCGCAATCGTTCGGTGTATCGATGAATCAATCTAGGAGGCTCGGAATCGCGATATTCACCCTTTCCAATCGTTCTGTGTCGATAGCAGGTAAGGATTCACTTCCCGGCCCTCTCAATCGTTCGGTGTATCGATACATCAATCCAGGAGGTTCGGATTCGCAATATTCACGCTTTCCTATCGTTCTGTATCGACAGGAGGTAAGGGTACACTTCCCTGCCGTCGCAATCGATCGGTGGATCGATAAATGACTCTAGGAGGCTCGGAATCGCGATATTCACTCTTTCAATCGTGCGGTATCGACAGAAGGTAAGGATACACTTCCCGGCCGTCCAAATCGTTCGGTGGATCGATAAATCACTCTAGGAGGCTCGGAATCGCGATATTGACCCTTTCCAATCGTTCTGTATCGACAGAAGCTAATCATTGACTCCCCAACCCTCGCAATCGTACGTTCTATCGATAAATCACTCTAGGAGGCTCGGAATCGCGATAACCATCATTTCAATCGTTCGGTATCGACAGACGGTAAGGATTGAATTCCCAGCCCTCGCAATCGTTCGGTGTATATATATATCACTCAAGGAAGTTCGGAATCGGGATATTCATCCTTTCCAATTGTTCTGTATCGACAGAGGGTAAGGATTCAATTCCCGGCCCGCGCAATCGTTCCGTGTATCGATAAATCACTCTAGGAGGCTCGGAATCGCGATAATCATCCTTTCCAATCGTTCGGTATCGACAGAAGGTAGCGATACACTTCCTAGCCGTCCAAATCGTTCGGTGGATCGATAAATCACTCTAGGAGGCTCGGAATCGCGATATTGACCCTTTCCAATCGTTCTGTGTCGATAGCAGGGAAGGATTCACTTCCCGGCCCTCGCAATCGTTCGGTGTATCGATGAATCAATCTAGGAGGCTCGGAATCGCGATATTCACCCTTTCCAATCGTTCTGTGTCGATAGCAGGTAAGGATTCACTTCCCGGCCCTCTCAGTCGTTCGGTGTATCGATAAATCAATCTAGGAGGTTCGGAATCGCGATATTCACGCTTTCCTATCGTTCTGTGTCGATAGCAGGTAAGGATTCACTTCCCGGCCCTCGCAATCGTTCGGTGTATCGATAAATCACTCTAGGAGGCTCGGAATCGCGATATTCACCCTTTCAATCGTTCGGTATCGACAGACGGTAAGGATTGACTTCCCAGCCCTCGCAATCGTTCGGTGTATATATATATCACTCAAGGAAGTTCGGAATCGGGATATTCACCCTTTCCAATTGTTCTGTATCGACAGAGGGTAAGGATTCACTTCCCGGGCCGCGCAATCGTTCCGTGTATCGATAAATCAATCTAGGAGGTTCGGAATCGCGATATTCACCCATTCCAATCGTTCTGTGTCGATAGCAGGTAAGGATTCACTTCCGGGCCCTCGCAATCGTTCGGTGTATCGATGAATCAATCTAGGAGGCTTGGAATCGCGATATTCACCCATTCCAATCGTTCTGTGTCGATAGCAGGTAAGGATTCACTTCCCGGCCCTCTCAATCGTTCGGTGTATCGATAAATCAATCTAGGAGGTTCGGAATCGCGAAATTCACTCTTTCAATCGTGCGGTATCGAAAGAAGGTAAGGATACACTTCCCGGCCGTCCAAATCGTTCGGTGGATCGATAAATCAATCTAGGAGGCTCGGAATCGCGATATTGACCCATTCCAATCGTTCTGTATCGACAGAAGCTAATCATTGACTCCCCAACCCTCGCAATCGTACGTTCTATCGATAAATCACTCTAGGAGGCTCGGAATCGCGGTATTCACCCTTTCCAATCGTTCTGTATCGATAGCAGGTAAGGATTCACTTCCCGGCCCTCGCAATCGTTCCGTGTATCGATAAATCACTCTAGGAGGCTCGGAATCGCGAAATTCACTCTTTCAATCGTGCGGTATCGAAAGAAGGTAAGGATTCACTTCCGGGCCCTCGCAATCGTTCGGTGTATCGATGAATCAATCTAGGAGGCTTGGAATCGCGATATTCACCCATTCCAATCGTTCTGTATCGATAGCAGGTAAGGATTCACTTCCCGGCCCTCGCAATCGTTCCGTGTATCGATAAATCACTCTAGGAGGCTCGGAATCGCGATAATCATCCTTTCCATTCGTTCGGTATCGACAGAAGGTAGCGATACACTTCCCAGCCGTCCAAATCGTTCGGTGGATCGATAAATCACTCTAGGAGGCTCGGAATCGCGATGTTGACCCTTTCCAATCGTTCTGTGTCGATAGCAGGGAAGGATTCACTTCCCGGCCCTCGCAATCGTTCGGTGTATCGATAAATCACTCTAGGAGGCTCGGAATCGCGATGTTGACCCTTTCCAATCGTTCTGTGTCGATAGCAGGTAAGGATTCACTTCCCGGCCCTCTCAATCGTTCGGTGTACCGATAAATAAATCTAGGAGGTTCGGAATCGCGATATTCACCCTTTCCAATCGTTCTGTATCGACAGAAGCTAATCATTGACTCCCCAACCCTCGCAATCGTACGTTCTATCGATAAATCACTCTATGAGGCTCGGAATCGCGGTATTCACCCTTTCCAATCGTTCTGTATCGATAGCAGGTAAGGATTCACTTCCCGGCCCTCGCAATCGTTCCGTGTATCGATAAATCACTCTAGGAGGCTCGGAATCGCGATAATCATCCTTTCCATTCTTTCGGTATCGACAGAAGGTAGCGATACACTTCCCAGCCGTCCAAATCGTTCGGTGGATCGATAAATCACTCTAGGAGGCTCGGAATCGCGATGTTGACCCTTTCCAATCGTTCTGTGTCGATAGCAGGTAAGGATTCACTTCCCGCCCCTCTCAATCGTTCGGTGTACCGATAAATAAATCTAGGAGGTTCGGAATCGCGATATACACGCTTTCCTATCGTTCTATATCGACAGAAGGTAAGGATACACTCCCCAACCCTCGCAATCGTACGTTCTATCGATAAATCACTCTAGGAGGCTCGGAATCGCGATATTCACCCTTTCCAATCGTTCTGTGTCGATAGCAGGTAAGGATTCACTTCCCGGCCCTCTCAATCGTTCGGTGTACCGATAAATAAATCTAGGAGGTTCGGAATCGCGATATTCACGCTTTCCTATCGTTCTATATCGACAGAAGGTAAGGATACACTTCCCAGCCGTCGCAATCGATCGGTGTATCGATAAATCAATCTAGGAGACTCGGAATCGCGATATTCACCCTTTCCAATCGTTCTGTATCGACAGAAGCTAATCATTGACTCCCCAACCCTCGCAATCGTACGTTCTATCGATAAATCACTCTAGGAGGCTCGGAATCGCGGTATTCACCCTTTCCAATCGTTCTGTATCGATAGCAGGTAAGGATTCACTTCCCGGCCCTCGCAATCGTTCCGTGTATCGATAAATCACTCTAGGAGGCTCGGAATCGCGATAATCATCCTTTCCATTCGTTCGGTATCGACAGAAGGTAGCGATACACTTCCCAGCCGTCCAAATCGTTCGGTGGATCGATAAATCACTCTAGGAGGCTCGGAATCGCGATGTTGACCCTTTCCAATCGTACTGTGTCGATAGCAGGGAAGGATTCACTTCCCGGCCCTCGCAATAGTTCGGTGTATCGATGAATCAATCTAGGAGGCTCGGAATCGCGATATTCACCCATTCCAATCGTTCTGTGTCGATAGCAGGTAAGGATTCACTTCCCGGCCCTCGCAATCGTTCGGTGTATCGATGAATCAATCTAGGAGGTTCGGAATCGCGAATATTCTCGCTTTCCTATCGTTCTATATAGACAGAAGGTAAGGATACACTTCCCAGCCGTCGCAATCGATCGGTGTATCGATAAATCAATCTAGGAGACTCGGAATCGCGATATTCACCCTTTCCAATCGTTCTGTAGCGACAGAAGCTAATCATTGACTCCCCAACCCTCGCAATCGTACGTTCTATCGATAAATCACTCTAGGAGGCTCGGAATCGCGATATTCACCCTTTCCAGTCGTTCTGTGTCGATAGCAGGTAAGGATTCACTTCCCGGCCCTCGCAATCGTTCGGTGTATCGCTAAATCAATCTAGGAGGTTCGGAATCGCGACATTCACGCTTTCCTATCGTTCTGTATCGACAGATGGTAAGGATACACTTCTCAGCCGTCGCAATCGTTCGGTGGATCGATAAATGACTCTAGGAGGCTCGGAATCGCGATATTCACTCTTTTAATCGTTCGGTATCGACAGACGGTAAGGATTGACTTCCCAGCCCTCGCAATCGTTCGGTGTATATATATATCACTCAAGGAAGTTCGAAATCGGGATATTCACCCTTTCCAATCGTTCTGTGTCGATAGCAGGGAAGGATTCACTTCCCGGCCCTCTCAATCGTTCGGTGTATCGATAAATCAATCCAGGAGGTTCGGAACCGCGATATTCACCTTTTCCACACGTTCTGCATCGAAATAAGCTAAGGATTCACTTCCCAGCCCTCGCAATCGTTCGATATAACGATAAATCACTCTAGGAGGCTCGGAAACGCAATATTCACCTTTTCCACACGTTCTGCATCGAAAGAAGTTAAGGATTCACTTTCCAGCCCTCGCAATCGTTCGATATAACGAAAAATCACTCTAGGAGGCTCGGAAACGCGATATTCACCTTTTCCACACGTTCTGCATCGAAATAAGATAAGGATTCACTTCACAGCCCTCGCAATCGTTCGATATAACGAAAAATCACTCTAGGAGGCTCGGAAACGCGATATTCACCTTTTCCACACGTTCTGCATCGAAAGAAGCTAAGGATTCACTTCCCAGCCCTCGCAATCGTTCGATATAACGATAAATCACTCTAGGAGGCTCGGAAACGCGATATTCACCTTTTCCACACGTTCTGCATCGAAATAAGCTAAGGATTCACTTCCCAGCCCTCGCAATCGTTCGATATAACGATAAATCACTCTAGGAGGCTCGGAAACGTGATATTCACCTTTTCCACACGTACTGCACCGAAAGAAGCTATGAATTCACTTTCCAGCCCTCGCAATCGTTCGATATAACGAAAAATCACTCTAGGAGGCTCGGAAACGCGATATTCACCTTTTCCACACGTTCTGCATCGAAATAAACTAAGGATTCACTTCCCAGCCCTCGCAATCGTTCGATATAACGATAAATTACTCTAGGAGGCTCGGAAACGCGATATTCACCTTTTCCACACGTTCTGCATCGAAATAAGCTAAGGATTCACTTCCCAGCCCTCGCAATCGTTCGATATAACGAAAAATCACTCTAGGAGGCTCGGAAACGCGATATTCACCTTTTCCACACGTACTGCATCGAAAGAAGCTAAGGATTCACTTTCCAGCCCTCGCAATCGTTCGATATAACGAAAAATCACTCTAGGAGGCTCGGAAACGCGATATTCACCTTTTCCACACGTTCTGCATCGAAATAAGCTAAGGATTCACTTCCCAGCCCTCGCAATCGTTCGATATAACGATAAATCACTCTAGGAGGCTCGGAAACGCGATATTCACCTTTTCCACACGTTCTGCATCGAAAGAAGCTAAGGATTCACTTTCCAGCCCTCGCAATCCTTCGATGTAACGATAAATCACTCTAGGAGGCTCGGAAACGCGATATTCACCTTTTCCACACGTTCTGCATCGAAATAAGCTAAGGATTCACTTCCCAGCCCTCGCAATCGTTCGACGTAACGATAAATCGCTTTAGGAGGCTCGGAAACGCGATATTCACCTTTTCCAATCGTTCTGTATCGATAGCAGGTAAGGATTCACTTCCCGGCCCTCGCAATCGTTCCGTGTATCGATAAATCACTCTAGGAGGCTCGGAATCGCGATAATCATCCTTTCCATTCGTTCGGTATCGACAGAAGGTAGCGATACACTTCCCAGCCGTCCAAATCGTTCGGTGGATCGATAAATCACTCTAGGAGGCTCGGAATCGCGATGTTGACCCTTTCCAATCGTTCTGTGTCGATAGCAGGTAAGGATTCACTTCCCGGCCCTCTCAATCGTTCGGTGTACCGATAAATAAATCTAGGAGGTTCGGAATCGCGATATACACGTTTTCCTATCGTTCTATATTGACAGAAGGTAAGGATACACTTCCCAGCCGTCGCAATCGATCGGTGTATCGATAAATCAATCTAGGAGACTCGGAATCGCGATATTTATTTATTTATTTATTTATTTATTTATTTAACGGGTCGAAGCCCTTTATGTACAATGGTGATACATTTGTTTTACGGAGTTATAATCCGTCATAATGTCTAACCTAAGTGAAGTGTACATCTAAACTAAGTCTAAGTCTTATTCTAAACCTAACTGGTAAGTGGATTATATTTGCTGTGTTTCATGTTCCTGCCTGTCTGTACCATGATGGTGTCATGGATCATCTCGTAGTAGCTTATATACTTCACTTTTGAATTTGGAGGCACTGTCATCGAAGAAGTTAAGTTTGTGGAAGTATAGATTTGCTGTTTTTAACATTCTGCTTAATGGATCGGATGTGGTGTATTTCAGTACTGAAATTCTAAATAGAAGAGGCGCCCTCGTGTTCAGGGATGGTGAATTAAAGTTGATTTTTGCTAATAGTTCTGGACAGGAAATATTGCCATTTATGATTGCGTGAAGGAAAGTTAGGTCTGCCACCGTTCTTCTAGTCTTAAGAGTCTGGAGATTGAATTTTTTCAGTAGGTTTCCGTAGTTGTGACTATGGCGAGGCATCGGGTGTCCTTCTTTAAAGGCCAAGCGTCGCAGAAGCAGATGCTGAACTTTCTCCAAGTTGTATTCGTCCTTCTTCGCTTGCGGCGCCCAAATTGTTGAAGCATACTCTAGTATAGGTCTTACTAGTGTGATG
Source organism: Nomada lathburiana (assembly GCA_963667235.1). Lineage (NCBI taxonomy): Eukaryota > Metazoa > Arthropoda > Insecta > Hymenoptera > Apidae > Nomada > Nomada lathburiana. The sequence goes on along the minus strand of OY763897.1, from coordinate 124,125 downwards.
TATAAGTACCGCGTAGTGTCTGTATTTTTGAAATCATCACTATTTCTTAATATGAATCCTAGCGTGTTTAAGGCTTTTTTCGTAATGATTTGCATATGTTTTTCAAACGATAGCGTGTTGGTTAAGGTTACCCCTAAGTCCCGGACCGAAGTGTAAAAGGGTAGTGGTTCCCCGAGAACATAGTAAGAGAAAGCAATGGGATTTTTCTTTCTTGAGAATCTAATAGCGTGACATTTCTCCGTATTCAATTCCATTCCGTTGTCAGAGCACCACTTAACTATGTCATTGATATCGGATTGCAACTTTATACAGTCTGCTGCTGATCGAATTTGGAGGTATAGTTTGATGTCATCTGCGAAGAGTAAGATTTTCGAGTGTTGGATAACGGAGTCAATATCGTTGACAAATAGTAGGAAGAGTAACGGTCCCAAGTGCGATCCTTGAGGGACGCCTGTAGCCGGCACTATGTGTCTCGAAAAACTGTCTCTGACCCTAATTACCTGATCCCGCCCGTTTAGATATGAGAAGAGCCATTGGAGGAACCTTCCTCTTATACCTATTGATGCTAACTTGTCGATTAATAGGTAATGGTTGACTCTGTCAAAGGCTTTCCTGAAGTCGAGGTACACTGAGTCCGTTTGTAAGCCACTGTCGAATGATTTATAAAGGTCGTTGCAGTACACTGTAAGGTTTGTTGAGGTGGAGCGTCCTCTTATAAAACCGTGTTGGTGTTCATTACAAATGGTTGATATTAGTGGGTGCAATTTTTTGGCTATGATTCCTTCGAAAATCTTTGCCATCGTGTTCAGAACAGATACCGGTCTGTAGTTTGATACTATTGATCTGGTTCCTGACTTAAATATTGGTGTGATTACACTCGTTTTCCATATTCTTGGGAAACAACTGTTGCTAAGTGATCGATTGAAAATTTTCCACAGGGGTCTTGCTAGGACAAATTTGCACTTTTTGAATAGGATAGGTGGAATTCCGTCTGAGCCTGGGGACTTGTTAGTGTTGGTATGCTCAATTTCTTTTAGTACATCACTTATGTTGATTTGAATATGCGAGAGGTCAAGTGACTGGGAGTTAAGATTCGGGGTTAAGGTGGATGGAAATTGGGATCCGTAGACCGACTCAAACTGATCGGCAAAGAGATTGGCAATGTCCCGATCATTCGATTGCTGTATTCCATTTAGAGTCATAGAATTTGGAATGTCGTTGGTTTTTCTGTGAGTGTTAATGAATTTCCAGAAGGACTTGATGTTGTGTGGAATACGTGATTCGACTGAAGCGATGTATTTGGAATAACTAGATTTCGACAGTGATTTACAATCAGATCTGAGTTTACAGAAGTTTAAGTAGTCAGGATAACTATTGGACTTTTTGTATGTTCTGTGAGCTAATTTTTTGGATCTTATTAGGCGTTTCAGTTCGGATGTACACCAGTTAGGAAATTGGGTGTGATAGTGTTTTTTCATTGGGATATAAGACTCGATCGCGTAGTTTAGAGTCGAGTACAGGTACGAGACTGCTTCTTCAACCGATAAACCTTCCAATTGCGAGTCCCAGTGGACTGAGTTTAGATATTCAGTTATGCTATAATAATCGCCATTGTTGAAATCCCTTTTATATCTCGGGTCCGGTTTGTTCGAATACATGTTTTTTAGATTTATTGATATACAAAGGGCCGGATGATATGAATCAACACGAACAAAAGCCTCGCATGCGTATTCTACTTGTATCGAAGAATTTGAGAAGATTAGATCCAGCAAAGCATCATTTGAGTTTACCTTTGTATTTATCTGGTAAAGATTATGTAGAGCGCATGCGTTCGTTATTAAGTCGAAGATTTCGTTGTTGTGTCGAAAATAATCGTTTGAGGCATCTGATTCCCCTGAGGTTGGACTAGGTAACAAGTGTGAGAATTGGGGGCAGTTATAATCACCTGTACATAAAAATTGAATGTGCGGATGTAGTGCTAACAACCTCTCTATCTCCTCAAAATGAGCGCGATAAAGATTTACATTGGATGCTGGAGGAATATATACCGATCCCAATATGATGCTGTGCTGTCCAATGCTAATGTTGATAAAAATATGTTCGATTGTTTCGTTAATAGAGCAAATTTTTGAGTTTTGTATATCCTTTGAGACCGCGATCAATACTCCACCTCCTCTGAGATGGCTACTAGTGTTGCTATTTCTGTCCTGTCGATGTACCGTGCAGTTTTTTAGTCCTAGTTCCTCAGTCGATATTGCCGGATGTAACCATGTTTCTACCAATATGATGATGTCGTAGACCTCCACCGAAGTGATGACATTTCGAAGAAGATTTTTCGTTTTTGTTCTTAATCCTCTGGCGTTTTGGTAGTAGACTTTTAATTCGTTTCTTAGTTTTTTGACTTGGGAGCTATTGTATTCACTATTTTAGGAATTCCCCTGATGAATCTGATGGTTTTATTTGTTTCTCCCTTGTCATGCAGTTTCTTGAGCTGGCCCCTTAGTTCATTGAGGTGTTGCATCTGTAGCTGTGTTTTGTCGTCGGTAATTTTTTCGGTTCCTGAGTAATTGCCCTTGTTCTTTAGAATAGAAATGACATCATTAGCTGATCCTAGAACTATACGTAATGGTCTAATGTTATGACCGTTCATTTTCCCCAGCCTCTGGCTCCTCAATATTTTGTGTGTTCCTGGCTGTATTTTTTCCAGGATATCCATCGCTCTTGTCATGTCCGATCTGTGACCATCATCCCCTGGCCCCGTCGTTCCTTCCACTAGTCCATGGATAATAATATTCCTTGATCTTTCCTGTCGATCATTCAGTTCACCTATAATGATGTTGGTTGAGGTGGTAGGGTCATTGGTTGCGGACGAGCTTTCTTTGTTCTCAAGTGCTGTGATCCTTTGATTTAAATTTGCAATTATGTTGTTGAGGTTTGCCACTTCCATTTTCAGTTCGGTTATGATATTACTTTGAAGTGTGTCGAGCTCTTTTCGGATCAAGTCCCTGATATTGTCTAATGATGGGAAGGTCGATAACATTGAACTTGCCGTTGATAGTTGGCTATATTTGGGATCGGTACCACCAGGTGACGCGGTGGAAGGACGTTTACAGTTAATCAGTTTTTCGAAAATCCATGGATGACCCGTACGGGCTAGACATTTGTCTCCAGGATGTGAGAGAATGCCGCAGTCCGGGCATTTAACCGGATTTACTACAACGGATTTGCACCCACTGCATTTATTCGCGTTCGACATTTTCGGTTTTCCTCCTTTACGTACTGGGTAGTCGTGTTGGGCTGAGATTAGATTAGATCTACTACTTGATCGAGGGTTGCTGTACTGTCCTTCGAGGAATAATTTAATTTTTAACCCAAAACGAATGCTTCAATGTATAATCCATCCATCAATATAATGCTATTTCACTGCAAGGATCACTAATCTGATTTATAGCCTATAATCGGATTAAGAGTCGCAGTATTATGTTGTCACCAGCTTAACGATTTGAGGAGCGCGATGTAAACACGTCTGACCCGTTCGACTGATATTCACCCTTTCCAATCGTTCTGTATCGACAGAAGCTAATCATTGACTCCCCAACCCTCGCAATCGTACGTTCTATCGATAAATCACTCTAGGAGGCTCGGAATCGCGATATTCACCCTTTCCAATCGTTCTGTGTCGATAGCAGGTAAGGATTCACTTCCCGGCCCTCTCAATCGTTCGGTGTACCGATAAATAAATCTAGGAGGTTCGGAATCGCGATATTCACGCTTTCCTATCGTTCTATATCGACAGAAGGTAAGGATACACTTCCCAGCCGTCGCAATCGATCGGTGTATCGATAAATCAATCTAGGAGACTCGGAATCGCGATATTCACCCTTTCCAATCGTTCTGTATCGACAGAAGCTAATCATTGACTCCCCAACCCTCGCAATCGTACGTTCTATCGATAAATCACTCTAGGAGGCTCGGAATCGCGGTATTCACCCTTTCCAATCGTTCTGTATCGATAGCAGGTAAGGATTCACTTCCCGGCCCTCGCAATCGTTCCGTGTATCGATAAATCACTCTAGGAGGCTCGGAATCGCGATAATCATCCTTTCCATTCGTTCGGTATCGACAGAAGGTAGCGATACACTTCCCAGCCGTCCAAATCGTTCGGTGGATCGATAAATCACTCTAGGAGGCTCGGAATCGCGATGTTGACCCTTTCCAATCGTTCTGTGTCGATAGCAGGTAAGGATTCACTTCCCGGCCCTCTCAATCGTTCGGTGTACCGATAAATAAATCTAGGAGGTTCGGAATCGCGATATACACGCTTTCCTATCGTTCTATATCGACAGAAGGTAAGGATACACTTCCCAGCCGTCGCAATCGATCGGTGTATCGATAAATCAATCTAGGAGACTCGGAATCGCGATATTCACCCTTTCCAATCGTTCTGTATCGACTGAAGCTAATCATTGACTCCCCAACCCTCGCAATCGTACGTTCTATCGATAAATCACTCTAGGACGCTCGAAATCGCGATATTCACCCTTTCCAATCGTTCTGTGTCGATAGCAGGTAAGGATTCACTTCCCGGCCCTCTCAATCGTTCGGTGTACCGATAAATAAATCTAGGAGGTTCGGAATCGCGATATTCACGCTTTCCTATCGTTCTATATCGACAGAAGGTAAGGATACACTTCCCAGCCGTCGCAATCGATCGGTGTATCGATAAATCAATCTAGGAGACTCGGAATCGCGATATTCACCCTTTCCAATCGTTCTGTATCGACAGAAGCTAATCATTGACTCCCCAACCCTCGCAATCGTACGTTCTATCGATAAATCACTCTAGGAGGCTCGGAATCGCGGTATTCACCCTTTCCAATCGTTCTGTATCGATAGCAGGTAAGGATTCACTTCCCGGCCCTCGCAATCGTTCCGTGTATCGATAAATCACTCTAGGAGGCTCGGAATCGCGATAATCATCCTTTCCATTCGTTCGGTATCGACAGAAGGTAGCGATACACTTCCCAGCCGTCCAAATCGTTCGGTGGATCGATAAATCACTCTAGGAGGCTCGGAATCGCGATGTTGACCCTTTCCAATCGTACTGTGTCGATAGCAGGGAAGGATTCACTTCCCGGCCCTCGCAATAGTTCGGTGTATCGATGAATCAATCTAGGAGGCTCGGAATCGCGATATTCACCCATTCCAATCGTTCTGTGTCGATAGCAGGTAAGGATTCACTTCCCGGCCCTCGCAATCGTTCGGTGTATCGATGAATCAATCTAGGAGGTTCGGAATCGCGAATATTCACTCTTTCCTATCGTTCTATATAGACAGAAGGTAAGGATACACTTCCCAGCCGTCGCAATCGATCGGTGTATCGATAAATCAATCTAGGAGACTCGGAATCGCGATATTCACCCTTTCCAATCGTTCTGTATCGACAGAAGCTAATCATTGACTCCCCAACCCTCGCAATCGTACGTTCTATCGATAAATCACTCTAGGAGGCTCGGAATCGCGGTATTCACCCTTTCCAATCGTTCTGTATCGATAGCAGGTAAGGATTCACTTCCCGGCCCTCGCAATCGTTCCGTGTATCGATAAATCACTCTAGGAGGCTCGGAATCGCGATAATCATCCTTTCCATTCGTTCGGTATCGACAGAAGGTAGCGATACACTTCCCAGCCGTCCAAATCTTTCGGTGGATCGATAAATCACTCTAGGAGGCTCGGAATCGCGATATTGACCCTTTCCAATCGTTCTGTATCGACAGAAGCTAATCATTGACTCCCCAACCCTCGCAATCGTACGTTCTATCGATAAATCACTCTAGGAGGCTCGGAATCGCGATAACCATCATTTCAATCGTTCGGTATCGACAGACGGTAAGGATTGAATTCCCAGCCCTCGCAATCGTTCGGTGTATATATATATCACTCAAGGAAGTTCGGAATCGGGATATTCATCCTTTCCAATTGTTCTGTATCGACAGAGGCTAAGGATTCAATTCCCGGCCCGCGCAATCGTTCCGTGTATCGATAAATCACTCTAGGAGGCTCGGAATCGCGATAATCATCCTTTCCAATCGTTCGGTATCGACAGAAGGTAGCGATACACTTCCCAGCCGTCCAAATCGTTCGGTGGATCGATAAATCACTCTAGGAGGCTCGGAATCGCGATATTGACCCTTTCCAATCGTTCTGTGTCGATAGCAGGGAAGGATTCACTTCCCGGCCCTCGCAATCGTTCGGTGTATCGATGAATCAATCTAGGAGGCTCGGAATCGCGATATTCACCCTTTCCAATCGTTCTGTGTCGATAGCAGGTAAGGATTCACTTCCCGGCCCTCTCAATCGTTCGGTGTATCGATACATCAATCCAGGAGGTTCGGATTCGCAATATTCACGCTTTCCTATCGTTCTGTATCGACAGGAGGTAAGGGTACACTTCCCAGCCGTCGCAATCGATCGGTGGATCGATAAATGACTCTAGGAGGCTCGGAATCGCGATATTCACTCTTTCAATCGTGCGGTATCGACAGAAGGTAAGGATACACTTCCCGGCCGTCCAAATCGTTCGGTGGATCGATAAATCACTCTAGGAGGCTCGGAATCGCGATATTGACCCTTTCCAATCGTTCTGTATCGACAGAAGCTAATCATTGACTCCCCAACCCTCGCAATCGTACGTTCTATCGATAAATCACTCTAGGAGGCTCGGAATCGCGATAACCATCATTTCAATCGTTCGGTATCGACAGACGGTAAGGATTGAATTCCCAGCCCTCGCAATCGTTCGGTGTATATATATATCACTCAAGGAAGTTCGGAATCGGGATATTCATCCTTTCCAATTGTTCTGTATCGACAGAGGGTAAGGATTCAATTCCCGGCCCGCGCAATCGTTCCGTGTATCGATAAATCACTCTAGGAGGCTCGGAATCGCGATAATCATCCTTTCCAATCGTTCGGTATCGACAGAAGGTAGCGATACACTTCCTAGCCGTCCAAATCGTTCGGTGGATCGATAAATCACTCTAGGAGGCTCGGAATCGCGATATTGACCCTTTCCAATCGTTCTGTGTCGATAGCAGGGAAGGATTCACTTCCCGGCCCTCGCAATCGTTCGGTGTATCGATGAATCAATCTAGGAGGCTCGGAATCGCGATATTCACCCTTTCCAATCGTTCTGTGTCGATAGCAGGTAAGGATTCACTTCCCGGCCCTCTCAGTCGTTCGGTGTATCGATAAATCAATCTAGGAGGTTCGGAATCGCGATATTCACGCTTTCCTATCGTTCTGTGTCGATAGCAGGTAAGGATTCACTTCCCGGCCCTCGCAATCGTTCGGTGTATCGATAAATCACTCTAGGAGGCTCGGAATCGCGATATTCACCCTTTCAATCGTTCGGTATCGACAGACGGTAAGGATTGACTTCCCAGCCCTCGCAATCGTTCGGTGTATATATATATCACTCAAGGAAGTTCGGAATCGGGATATTCACCCTTTCCAATTGTTCTGTATCGACAGAGGGTAAGGATTCACTTCCCGGGCCGCGCAATCGTTCCGTGTATCGATAAATCAATCTAGGAGGTTCGGAATCGCGATATTCACCCATTCCAATCGTTCTGTGTCGATAGCAGGTAAGGATTCACTTCCGGGCCCTCGCAATCGTTCGGTGTATCGATGAATCAATCTAGGAGGCTTGGAATCGCGATATTCACCCATTCCAATCGTTCTGTGTCGATAGCAGGTAAGGATTCACTTCCCGGCCCTCTCAATCGTTCGGTGTATCGATAAATCAATCTAGGAGGTTCGGAATCGCGAAATTCACTCTTTCAATCGTGCGGTATCGAAAGAAGGTAAGGATACACTTCCCGGCCGTCCAAATCGTTCGGTGGATCGATAAATCAATCTAGGAGGCTCGGAATCGCGATATTGACCCATTCCAATCGTTCTGTATCGACAGAAGCTAATCATTGACTCCCCAACCCTCGCAATCGTACGTTCTATCGATAAATCACTCTAGGAGGCTCGGAATCGCGGTATTCACCCTTTCCAATCGTTCTGTATCGATAGCAGGTAAGGATTCACTTCCCGGCCCTCGCAATCGTTCCGTGTATCGATAAATCACTCTAGGAGGCTCGGAATCGCGAAATTCACTCTTTCAATCGTGCGGTATCGAAAGAAGGTAAGGATTCACTTCCGGGCCCTCGCAATCGTTCGGTGTATCGATGAATCAATCTAGGAGGCTTGGAATCGCGATATTCACCCATTCCAATCGTTCTGTATCGATAGCAGGTAAGGATTCACTTCCCGGCCCTCGCAATCGTTCCGTGTATCGATAAATCACTCTAGGAGGCTCGGAATCGCGATAATCATCCTTTCCATTCGTTCGGTATCGACAGAAGGTAGCGATACACTTCCCAGCCGTCCAAATCGTTCGGTGGATCGATAAATCACTCTAGGAGGCTCGGAATCGCGATGTTGACCCTTTCCAATCGTTCTGTGTCGATAGCAGGGAAGGATTCACTTCCCGGCCCTCGCAATCGTTCGGTGTATCGATAAATCACTCTAGGAGGCTCGGAATCGCGATGTTGACCCTTTCCAATCGTTCTGTGTCGATAGCAGGTAAGGATTCACTTCCCGGCCCTCTCAATCGTTCGGTGTACCGATAAATAAATCTAGGAGGTTCGGAATCGCGATATTCACCCTTTCCAATCGTTCTGTATCGACAGAAGCTAATCATTGACTCCCCAACCCTCGCAATCGTACGTTCTATCGATAAATCACTCTATGAGGCTCGGAATCGCGGTATTCACCCTTTCCAATCGTTCTGTATCGATAGCAGGTAAGGATTCACTTCCCGGCCCTCGCAATCGTTCCGTGTATCGATAAATCACTCTAGGAGGCTCGGAATCGCGATAATCATCCTTTCCATTCTTTCGGTATCGACAGAAGGTAGCGATACACTTCCCAGCCGTCCAAATCGTTCGGTGGATCGATAAATCACTCTAGGAGGCTCGGAATCGCGATGTTGACCCTTTCCAATCGTTCTGTGTCGATAGCAGGTAAGGATTCACTTCCCGCCCCTCTCAATCGTTCGGTGTACCGATAAATAAATCTAGGAGGTTCGGAATCGCGATATACACGCTTTCCTATCGTTCTATATCGACAGAAGGTAAGGATACACTCCCCAACCCTCGCAATCGTACGTTCTATCGATAAATCACTCTAGGAGGCTCGGAATCGCGATATTCACCCTTTCCAATCGTTCTGTGTCGATAGCAGGTAAGGATTCACTTCCCGGCCCTCTCAATCGTTCGGTGTACCGATAAATAAATCTAGGAGGTTCGGAATCGCGATATTCACGCTTTCCTATCGTTCTATATCGACAGAAGGTAAGGATTCACTTCCCGGCCCTCGCAATCGTTCCGTGTATCGATAAATCACTCTAGGAGGCTCGGAATCGCGATAATCATCCTTTCCATTCGTTCGGTATCGACAGAAGGTAGCGATACACTTCCCAGCCGTCCAAATCGTTCGGTGGATCGATAAATCACTCTAGGAGGCTCGGAATCGCGGTATTCACCCTTTCCAATCGTTCTGTATCGATAGCAGGGAAGGATTCACTTCCCGGCCCTCGCAATAGTTCGGTGTATCGATGAATCAATCTAGGAGGCTCGGAATCGCGATATTCACCCATTCCAATCGTTCTGTGTCGATAGCAGGTAAGGATTCACTTCCCGGCCCTCGCAATCGTTCGGTGTATCGATGAATCAATCTAGGAGGTTCGGAATCGCGAATATTCTCGCTTTCCTATCGTTCTATATAGACAGAAGGTAAGGATACACTTCCCAGCCGTCGCAATCGATCGGTGTATCGATAAATCAATCTAGGAGACTCGGAATCGCGATATTCACCCTTTCCAATCGTTCTGTAGCGACAGAAGCTAATCATTGACTCCCCAACCCTCGCAATCGTACGTTCTATCGATAAATCACTCTAGGAGGCTCGGAATCGCGATATTCACCCTTTCCAGTCGTTCTGTGTCGATAGCAGGTAAGGATTCACTTCCCGGCCCTCGCAATCGTTCGGTGTATCGCTAAATCAATCTAGGAGGTTCGGAATCGCGACATTCACGCTTTCCTATCGTTCTGTATCGACAGATGGTAAGGATACACTTCTCAGCCGTCGCAATCGTTCGGTGGATCGATAAATGACTCTAGGAGGCTCGGAATCGCGATATTCACTCTTTTAATCGTTCGGTATCGACAGACGGTAAGGATTGACTTCCCAGCCCTCGCAATCGTTCGGTGTATATATATATCACTCAAGGAAGTTCGAAATCGGGATATTCACCCTTTCCAATCGTTCTGTGTCGATAGCAGGGAAGGATTCACTTCCCGGCCCTCTCAATCGTTCGGTGTATCGATAAATCAATCCAGGAGGTTCGGAACCGCGATATTCACCTTTTCCACACGTTCTGCATCGAAATAAGCTAAGGATTCACTTCCCAGCCCTCGCAATCGTTCGATATAACGATAAATCACTCTAGGAGGCTCGGAAACGCAATATTCACCTTTTCCACACGTTCTGCATCGAAAGAAGTTAAGGATTCACTTTCCAGCCCTCGCAATCGTTCGATATAACGAAAAATCACTCTAGGAGGCTCGGAAACGCGATGTTCACCTTTTCCACACGTTCTGCATCGAAATAAGATAAGGATTCACTTCACAGCCCTCGCAATCGTTCGATATAACGAAAAATCACTCTAGGAGGCTCGGAAACGCGATATTCACCTTTTCCACACGTTCTGCATCGAAAGAAGCTAAGGATTCACTTCCCAGCCCTCGCAATCGTTCGATATAACGATAAATCACTCTAGGAGGCTCGGAAACGCGATATTCACCTTTTCCACACGTTCTGCATCGAAATAAGCTAAGGATTCACTTCCCAGCCCTCGCAATCGTTCGATATAACGATAAACCACTCTAGGAGGCTCGGAAACGTGATATTCACCTTTTCCACACGTACTGCACCGAAAGAAGCTATGAATTCACTTTCCAGCCCTCGCAATCGTTCGATATAACGAAAAATCACTCTAGGAGGCTCGGAAACGCGATATTCACCTTTTCCACACGTTCTGCATCGAAATAAACTAAGGATTCACTTCCCAGCCCTCGCAATCGTTCGATATAACGATAAATTACTCTAGGAGGCTCGGAAACGCGATATTCACCTTTTCCACACGTTCTGCATCGAAATAAGCTAAGGATTCACTTCCCAGCCCTCGCAATCGTTCGATATAACGAAAAATCACTCTAGGAGGCTCGGAAACGCGATATTCACCTTTTCCACACGTACTGCATCGAAAGAAGCTAAGGATTCACTTTCCAGCCCTCGCAATCGTTCGATATAACGAAAAATCACTCTAGGAGGCTCGGAAACGCGATATTCACCTTTTCCACACGTTCTGCATCGAAATAAGCTAAGGATTCACTTCCCAGCCCTCGCAATCGTTCGATATAACGATAAATCACTCTAGGAGGCTCGGAAACGCGATATTCACCTTTTCCACACGTTCTGCATCGAAAGAAGCTAAGGATTCACTTTCCAGCCCTCGCAATCCTTCGATGTAACGATAAATCACTCTAGGAGGCTCGGAAACGCGATATTCCCTTTTCCACACGTTCTGCATCGAAATAAGCTAAGGATTCACTTCCCAGCCCTCGCAATCGTTCGATATAACGAAAAATCACTCTAGGAGGCTCGGAAACGCGATATTCACCTTTTCCACACGTTCTGCATCGAAATAAGCGAAGGATTCACTTCCCAGTCCTCGCAATCGTTCGACGTAACGATAAATCGCTTTAGGAGGCTCGGAAACGCGATATTCACCTTTTCCACACGTTCTGCATCGAAATAAGCCATGGATTCACTTCCCAGCCCTCGCAATCGTTCGATATAACGAAAAATCACTCTAGGAGGCTCGGAAACGCGATATTCACCTTTTCCACACGTTCTGCATCGAAATAAGCGAAGGATTCACTTCCCAGTCCTCGCAATCGTTCGACGTAACGATAAATCGCTTTAGGAGGCTCGGAAACGCGATATTCACCTTTTCCACACGTTCTGCATCGAAATAAGCTAAGGATTCACTTCCCAGCCCTCGCAATCGTTCGATATAACGAAAAATCACTCTAGGAGACTCGGAAACGCGATATTCACCTTTTCCACACGTACTGCATCGAAAGAAGCAAAGGATTCACTTTCCAACCCTCGCAATCGTTCGATATAACGAAAAATCACTCTAGGAGGCTCGGAAACGCGATATTCACCTTTTCCACACGTTCTGCATCGAAATAAGCTAAGGATTCACTTCCCAGCCCTCGCAATCGTTCGATATAACGATAAATCACTCTAGGAGGCTCGGAAACGCGATATTCACCATTTCCACACGTTCTGCACCGAAAGAAGCTATGGATTCACTTCCCATTCCTCGCAATCGTTCGATATAACGATGAATCACTCTAGGAGGCTCGGAAACGCGATATTCACCTTTTCCACACGTTCTGCATCGAAAGAAGCTAAGGATTCACTTTCCAGCCCTCGCAATCCTTCGATGTAACGATAAATCACTCTAGGAGGCTCGGAAACGCGATATTCCCTTTTCCACACGTTCTGCATCGAAATAAGCTAAGGATTCACTTCCCAGCCCTCGCAATCGTTCGATATAACGAAAAATCACTCTAGGAGGCTCGGAAACGCGATATTCACCTTTTCCACACGTTCTGCATCGAAATAAGCTAAGGATTCACTTCCCAGTCCTCGCAATCGTTCGACGTAACGATAAATCGCTTTAGGAGGCTCGGAAACGCGATATTCACCTTTTCCACACGTTCTGCATCGAAATAAGCCATGGATTCACTTCCCAGCCCTCGCAATCGTTCGATATAACGATAAATCACTCTAGGAGGCTCGGAAACGCGATATTCACCTTTTCCACACGCTCTGCATCGAAAGAAGCTAAGGATTCACTTCCCAGCCCTCGCAATCGTTCGATAAACGATAAATCACTCTAGGAGGCTCGGAAAGGATAGATTCGCCTTTTCCACACGTTCTGCATCGAAAGAAGCTAAGGATTCACTTTCCAGCCCTCGCAGTCGTTCGATATAACGAAAAATCACTCTAGGAGGCTCGGAAACGCTATATTCACCTTTTCCACACGTTCTGGATCGAAATAAGATAAGGATTCACTTCCCAGCCCTCGCAATCGTTCGATATAACGATAAATCACTCTAGGAGGCTCGGAAACGCGATATTCACCTTTTCCACACGCTCTGCATCGAGAGAAGCTAAGGATTCACTTCCCAGACCTCGCAATCGTTCGATATAACGATAAATCACTCTAGGAGGCTCGGAAACGCGATATTCACCTTTTCCACACGTACTGCATCGAAAGAAGCAAAGGATTCACTTTCCAGCCCTCGCAATCGTTCGATATAACGAAAAATCACTCTAGGAGGCTCGGAAACGCGATATTCACCTTTTCCACACGTTCTGCATCGAAATAAGCTAAGGATTCACTTCCCAGCCCTCGCAATCGTTCGATATAACGATAAATCACTCTAGGAGGCTCGGAAACGCGATATTCACCATTTCCACACGTTCTGCACCGAAAGAAGCTATGGATTCACTTCCCATTCCTCGCAATCGTTCGATATAACGATAAATCACTCTAGGAGGCTCGGAAACGCGATATTCACCTTTTCCACACGTTCTGCATCGAAAGAAGCTAAGGATTCACTTTCCAGCCCTCGCAATCCTTCGATGTAACGATAAATCACTCTAGGAGGCTCGGAAACGCGATATTCCCTTTTCCACACGTTCTGCATCGAAATAAGCTAAGGATTCACTTCCCAGCCCTCGCAATCGTTCGATATAACGAAAAATCACTCTAGGAGGCTCGGAAACGCGATATTCACCTTTTCCACACGTTCTGCATCGAAATAAGCTAAGGATTCACTTCCCAGTCCTCGCAATCGTTCGACGTAACGATAAATCGCTTTAGGAGGCTCGGAAACGCGATATTCACCTTTTCCACACGTTCTGCATCGAAATAAGCCATGGATTCACTTCCCAGCCCTCGCAATCGTTCGATATAACGATAAATCACTCTAGGAGGCTCGGAAACGCGATATTCACCTTTTCCACACGCTCTGCATCGAAAGAAGCTAAGGATTCACTTCCCAGCCCTCGCAATCGTTCGATAAACGATAAATCACTCTAGGAGGCTCGGAAAGGATAGATTCGCCTTTTCCACACGTTCTGCATCGAAAGAAGCTAAGGATTCACTTCCCAGCCCTCGCAATCGTTCGATATAACGATAAATCACTCTAGGAGGCTCGGAAACGCGATATTCACCTTTTCCACACGTTCTGCATCGAAATAAGCTAAGGATTCACTTCCCAGCCCTGGCAATCGTTCGATATAACGATAAATCACTCTAGGAGGCTCGGAAACGCGATATTCACCTTTTCCACACGCTCTGCATCGAAAGAAGCTAAGGATTCACTTCCCAGACCTCGCAATCGTTCGATATAACGATAAATCACTCTAGGAGGCTCGGAAAGGATATATTCACCTTTTCCACACGTTCTGCATCGAAAGAAGCTAAGGATTCACTTTCCAGCCCTCGCAATCCTTCGATGTAACGATAAATCACTCTAGGAGGCTCGGAAACGCGATATTCCCTTTTCCACACGTTCTGCATCGAAATAAGCTAAGGATTCACTTCCCAGCCCTCGCAATCGTTCGATATAACGATAAATCACTCTAGGAGGCTCGGAAACGCGATATTCACCTTTTCCACACGTTCTGCATCGAAATAAGCTAAGGATTCACTTCCCAGCCCTCGCAATCGTTCGATGTAACGATAAATCACTCTAGGAGGCACGGAAACGCGATATTCACCTTTTCCACACGTTCTGCACCGAAGGAAGCTATGGATTCACTTCCCATCCCTCGCAATCGTTCGATATAACGATAAATCACTCTAGGAGGCTCGGAAACGCGATATTCACCTTTTCCACACGTTCTGCATCGAAATAAGCTAAGGATTCACTTCCCAGCCCTCGCAATCGTTCGACGTAACGATAAATCGCTTTAGGAGGCTCGGAAACGCGATATTCACCTTTTCCAATCGTTCTGTATCGATAGCAGGTAAGGATTCACTTCCCGGCCCTCGCAATCGTTCCGTGTATCGATAAATCACTCTAGGAGGCTCGGAAACGCGATATTCACCTTTTCCACACGTTCTGCATCGAATGAAGTTAAGGATTCACTTTCCAGCCCTCGCAATCGTTCGATATAACGAAAAATCACTCTAGGAGGCTCGGAAACGCGATATTCACCTTTTCCACACGTTCTGGATCGAAATAAGCTAAGGATTCACTTCCCAGCACTCGCAATCGTTCGATATAACGATAAATCACTCTAGGAGGCTCGGAAACGCGATATTCACCTTTTCCACACGCTCTGCATCGAAATAAGCTAAGGATTCACTTCCCAGCCCTCGCAATCGTTCGATATAACGATAAATCACTCTAGGAGGCTCGGAAAGGATATATTCACCTTTTCCACACGTTCTGCATCGAAAGAAGCTAAGGATTCACTTCCCAGCACTCGCAATCGTTCGATATAACGATAAATCACTCTAGGAGGCTCGGAAACGCGATATTCACCTTTTCCACACGCTCTGCATCGAAAGAAGCTAAGGATTCACTTCCCAGACCTCGCAATCGTTCGATATAACGATAAATCACTCTAGGAGGCTCGGAAAGGATATATTCACCTTTTCCACACGTTCTGCATCGAAAGAAGCTAAGGATTCACTTTCCAGCCCTCGCAATCCTTCGATGTAACGATAAATCACTCTAGGAGGCTCGGAAACGCGATATTCCCTTTTCCACACGTTCTGCATCGAAATAAGCTAAGGATTCACTTCCCAGCCCTCGCAATCGTTCGATATAACGATAAATCACTCTAGGAGGCTCGGAAACGCGATATTCACCTTTTCCACACGTTCTGCATCGAATGAAGTTAAGGATTCACTTTCCAGCCCTCGCAATCGTTCGATATAACGAAAAATCACTCTAGGAGGCTCGGAAACGCGATATTCACCTTTTCCACACGTTCTGGATCGAAATAAGATAAGGATTCACTTCCCAGCCCTCGCAATCGTTCGATATAACGATAAATCACTCTAGGAGGCTCGGAAACGCGATATTCACCTTTTCCACACGCTCTGCATCGAAAGAAGCTAAGGATTCACTTCCCAGACCTCGCAATCGTTCGATATAACGATAAATCACTCTAGGAGGCTCGGAAAGGATATATTCACCTTTTCCACACGTTCTGCATCGAAAGAAGCTAAGGATTCACTTTCCAGCCCTCGCAATCCTTCGATGTAACGATAAATCACTCTAGGAGGCTCGGAAACGCGATATTCACCTTTTCCACACGTTCTGCATCGAAATAAGATAAGGATTCACTTCACAGCCCTCGCAATCGTTCGATATAACGAAAAATCACTCTAGGAGGCTCGGAAACGCGATATTCACCTTTTCCACACGTTCTGCATCGAAAGAAGCTAAGGATTCACTTCCCAGCCCTCGCAATCGTTCGATATAACGATAAATCACTCTAGGAGGCTCGGAAACGCGATATTCACCTTTTCCACACGTTCTGCATCGAAATAAGCTAAGGATTCACTTCCCAGCCCTCGCAATCGTTCGATATAACGATAAATCACTCTAGGAGGCTCGGAAACGTGATATTCACCTTTTCCACACGTACTGCACCGAAAGAAGCTATGAATTCACTTTCCAGCCCTCGCAATCGTTCGATATAACGAAAAATCACTCTAGGAGGCTCGGAAACGCGATATTCACCTTTTCCACACGTTCTGCATCGAAAGAAGCTAAGGATTCACTTTCCAGCCCTCGCAATCCTTCGATGTAACGATAAATCACTCTAGGAGGCTCGGAAACGCGATATTCACCTTTTCCACACGCTCTGCATCGAAAGAAGCTAAGGATTCACTTCCCAGACCTCGCAATCGTTCGATATAACGATAAATCACTCTAGGAGGCTCGGAAAGGATATATTCACCTTTTCCACACGTTCTGCATCGAAAGAAGCTAAGGATTCACTTTCCAGCCCTCGCAATCCTTCGATGTAACGATAAATCACTCTAGGAGGCTCGGAAACGCGATATTCACCTTTTCCACACGTTCTGCATCGAAATAAGATAAGGATTCACTTCACAGCCCTCGCAATCGTTCGATATAACGAAAAATCACTCTAGGAGGCTCGGAAACGCGATATTCACCTTTTCCACACGTTCTGCATCGAAAGAAGCTAAGGATTCACTTCCCAGCCCTCGCAATCGTTCGATATAACGATAAATCACTCTAGGAGGCTCGGAAACGCGATATTCACCTTTTCCACACGTTCTGCATCGAAATAAGCTAAGGATTCACTTCCCAGCCCTCGCAATCGTTCGATATAACGATAAATCACTCTAGGAGGCTCGGAAACGTGATATTCACCTTTTCCACACGTACTGCACCGAAAGAAGCTATGAATTCACTTTCCAGCCCTCGCAATCGTTCGATATAACGAAAAATCACTCTAGGAGGCTCGGAAACGCGATATTCACCTTTTCCACACGTTCTGCATCGAAAGAAGCTAAGGATTCACTTTCCAGCCCTCGCAATCCTTCGATGTAACGATAAATCACTCTAGGAGGCTCGGAAACGCGATATTCCCTTTTCCACACGTTCTGCATCGAAATAAGCTAAGGATTCACTTCCCAGCCCTCGCAATCGTTCGATATAACGAAAAATCACTCTAGGAGGCTCGGAAACGCGATATTCACCTTTTCCACACGTTCTGCATCGAAATAAGCTAAGGATTCACTTCCCAGTCCTCGCAATCGTTCGACGTAACGATAAATCGCTTTAGGAGGCTCGGAAACGCGATATTCACCTTTTCCACACGTTCTGCATCGAAATAAGCCATGGATTCACTTCCCAGCCCTCGCAATCGTTCGATATAACGATAAATCACTCTAGGAGGCTCGGAAACGCGATATTCACCTTTTCCACACGCTCTGCATCGAAAGAAGCTAAGGATTCACTTCCCAGCCCTCGCAATCGTTCGATAAACGATAAATCACTCTAGGAGGCTCGGAAAGGATAGATTCGCCTTTTCCACACGTTCTGCATCGAAAGAAGCTAAGGATTCACTTTCCAGCCCTCGCAATCGTTCGATATAACGAAAAATCACTCTAGGAGGCTCGGAAACGCTATATTCACCTTTTCCACACGTTCTGGATCGAAATAAGATAAGGATTCACTTCCCAGCCCTCGCAATCGTTCGATATAACGATAAATCACTCTAGGAGGCTCGGAAACGCGATATTCACCTTTTCCACACGCTCTGCATCGAAAGAAGCTAAGGATTCACTTCCCAGACCTCGCAATCGTTCGATATAACGATAAATCACTCTAGGAGGCTCGGAAACGCGATATTCACCATTTCCACACGTTCTGCACCGAAAGAAGCTATGGATTCACTTCCCATTCCTCGCAATCGTTCGATATAACGATAAATCACTCTAGGAGGCTCGGAAACGCGATATTCACCTTTTCCACACGTTCTGCATCGAAAGAAGCTAAGGATTCACTTTCCAGCCCTCGCAATCCTTCGATGTAACGATAAATCACTCTAGGAGGCTCGGAAACGCGATATTCCCTTTTCCACACGTTCTGCATCGAAATAAGCTAAGGATTCACTTCCCAGCCCTCGCAATCGTTCGATATAACGAAAAATCACTCTAGGAGGCTCGGAAACGCGATATTCACCTTTTCCACACGTTCTGCATCGAAATAAGCTAAGGATTCACTTCCCAGTCCTCGCAATCGTTCGACGTAACGATAAATCGCTTTAGGAGGCTCGGAAACGCGATATTCACCTTTTCCACACGTTCTGCATCGAAATAAGCCATGGATTCACTTCCCAGCCCTCGCAATCGTTCGATATAACGATAAATCACTCTAGGAGGCTCGGAAACGCGATATTCACCTTTTCCACACGCTCTGCATCGAAAGAAGCTAAGGATTCACTTCCCAGACCTCGCAATCGTTCGATATAACGATAAATCACTCTAGGAGGCTCGGAAAGGATATATTCACCTTTTCCACACGTTCTGCATCGAAAGAAGCTAAGGATTCACTTTCCAGCCCTCGCAATCCTTCGATGTAACGATAAATCACTCTAGGAGGCTCGGAACCGCGATATTCCCTTTTCCACACGTTCTGCATCGAAATAAGCTAAGGATTCACTTCCCAGCCCTCGCAATCGTTCGATATAACGATAAATCACTCTAGGAGGCTCGGAAACGCGATATTCACCTTTTCCACACGTTCTGCATCGAAATAAGCTAAGGATTCACTTCCCAGCCCTCGCAATCGTTCGATGTAACGATAAATCACTCTAGGAGGCTCGGAAACGCGATATTCACCATTTCCACACGTTCTGCACCGAAAGAAGCTATGGATTCACTTCCCATTCCTCGCAATCGTTCGATATAACGATAAATCACTCTAGGAGGCTCGGAAACGCGATATTCACCTTTTCCACACGCTCTGCATCGAAAGAAGCTAAGGATTCACTTCCCAGACCTCGCAATCGTTCGATATAACGATAAATCACTCTAGGAGGCTCGGAAACGCGATATTCACCATTTCCACACGTTCTGCACCGAAAGAAGCTATGGATTCACTTCCCATTCCTCGCAATCGTTCGATATAACGATAAATCACTCTAGGAGGCTCGGAAACGCGATATTCACCTTTTCCACACGTTCTGCATCGAAAGAAGCTAAGGATTCACTTTCCAGCCCTCGCAATCCTTCGATGTAACGATAAATCACTCTAGGAGGCTCGGAAACGCGATATTCCCTTTTCCACACGTTCTGCATCGAAATAAGCTAAGGATTCACTTCCCAGCCCTCGCAATCGTTCGATATAACGAAAAATCACTCTAGGAGGCTCGGAAACGCGATATTCACCTTTTCCACACGTTCTGCATCGAAATAAGCTAAGGATTCACTTCCCAGTCCTCGCAATCGTTCGACGTAACGATAAATCGCTTTAGGAGGCTCGGAAACGCGATATTCACCTTTTCCACACGTTCTGCATCGAAATAAGCCATGGATTCACTTCCCAGCCCTCGCAATCGTTCGATATAACGATAAATCACTCTAGGAGGCTCGGAAACGCGATATTCACCTTTTCCACACGCTCTGCATCGAAAGAAGCTAAGGATTCACTTCCCAGACCTCGCAATCGTTCGATATAACGATAAATCACTCTAGGAGGCTCGGAAAGGATATATTCACCTTTTCCACACGTTCTGCATCGAAAGAAGCTAAGGATTCACTTTCCAGCCCTCGCAATCCTTCGATGTAACGATAAATCACTCTAGGAGGCTCGGAACCGCGATATTCCCTTTTCCACACGTTCTGCATCGAAATAAGCTAAGGATTCACTTCCCAGCCCTCGCAATCGTTCGATATAACGATAAATCACTCTAGGAGGCTCGGAAACGCGATATTCACCTTTTCCACACGTTCTGCATCGAAATAAGCTAAGGATTCACTTCCCAGCCCTCGCAATCGTTCGATGTAACGATAAATCACTCTAGGAGGCTCGGAAACGCGATATTCACCATTTCCACACGTTCTGCACCGAAAGAAGCTATGGATTCACTTCCCATTCCTCGCAATCGTTCGATATAACGATAAATCACTCTAGGAGGCTCGGAAACGCGATATTCACCTTTTCCACACGTTCTGCATCGAAAGAAGCTAAGGATTCACTTTCCAGCCCTCGCAATCCTTCGATGTAACGATAAATCACTCTAGGAGGCTCGGAAACGCGATATTCCCTTTTCCACACGTTCTGCATCGAAATAAGCTAAGGATTCACTTCCCAGCCCTCGCAATCGTTCGATATAACGAAAAATCACTCTAGGAGGCTCGGAAACGCGATATTCACCTTTTCCACACGTTCTGCATCGAAATAAGCTAAGGATTCACTTCCCAGTCCTCGCAATCGTTCGACGTAACGATAAATCGCTTTAGGAGGCTCGGAAACGCGATATTCACCTTTTCCACACGTTCTGCATCGAAATAAGCCATGGATTCACTTCCCAGCCCTCGCAATCGTTCGATATAACGATAAATCACTCTAGGAGGCTCGGAAACGCGATATTCACCTTTTCCACACGCTCTGCATCGAAAGAAGCTAAGGATTCACTTCCCAGACCTCGCAATCGTTCGATATAACGATAAATCACTCTAGGAGGCTCGGAAAGGATATATTCACCTTTTCCACACGTTCTGCATCGAAAGAAGCTAAGGATTCACTTTCCAGCCCTCGCAATCCTTCGATGTAACGATAAATCACTCTAGGAGGCTCGGAACCGCGATATTCCCTTTTCCACACGTTCTGCATCGAAATAAGCTAAGGATTCACTTCCCAGCCCTCGCAATCGTTCGATATAACGATAAATCACTCTAGGAGGCTCGGAAACGCGATATTCACCTTTTCCACACGTTCTGCATCGAAATAAGCTAAGGATTCACTTCCCAGCCCTCGCAATCGTTCGATGTAACGATAAATCACTCTAGGAGGCACGGAAACGCGATATTCACCTTTTCCACACGTTCTGCACCGAAGGAAGCTATGGATTCACTTCCCATCCCTCGCAATCGTTCGATATAACGATAAATCACTCTAGGAGGCTCGGAAACGCGATATTCACCTTTTCCACACGTTCTGCATCGAAATAAGCTAAGGATTCACTTCCCAGCCCTCGCAATCGTTCGACGTAACGATAAATCGCTTTAGGAGGCTCGGAAACGCGATATTCACCTTTTCCAATCGTTCTGTATCGATAGCAGGTAAGGATTCACTTCCCGGCCCTCGCAATCGTTCCGTGTATCGATAAATCACTCTAGGAGGCTCGGAAACGCGATATTCACCTTTTCCACACGCTCTGCATCGAAAGAAGCTAAGGATTCACTTCCCAGCCCTCATAATCGTTCGATAAACGATAAATCACTCTAGGAGGCTCGGAAAGGATAGATTCGCCTTTTCCACACGTTCTGCATCGAAAGAAGCTAAGGATTCACTTTCCAGCCCTCGCAATCGTTCGATATAACGAAAAATCACTCTAGGAGGCTCGGAAACGCTATATTCACCTTTTCCACACGTTCTGGATCGAAATAAGATAAGGATTCACTTCCCAGCCCTCGCAATCGTTCGATATAACGATAAATCACTCTAGGAGGCTCGGAAACGCGATATTCACCTTTTCCACACGCTCTGCATCGAAAGAAGCTAAGGATTCACTTCCCAGACCTCGCAATCGTTCGATATAACGATAAATCACTCTAGGAGGCTCGGAAACGCGATATTCACCATTTCCACACGTTCTGCACCGAAAGAAGCTATGGATTCACTTCCCATTCCTCGCAATCGTTCGATATAACGATAAATCACTCTAGGAGGCTCGGACACGCGATATTCACCTTTTCCACACGTTCTGCATCGAAAGAAGCTAAGGATTCACTTTCCAGCCCTCGCAATCCTTCGATGTAACGATAAATCACTCTAGGAGGCTCGGAAACGCGATATTCCCTTTTCCACACGTTCTGCATCGAAATAAGCTAAGGATTCACTTCCCAGCCCTCGCAATCGTTCGATATAACGAAAAATCACTCTAGGAGGCTCGGAAACGCGATATTCACCTTTTCCACACGTTCTGCATCGAAATAAGCTAAGGATTCGCTTCCCAGTCCTCGCAATCGTTCGACGTAACGATAAATCGCATTAGGAGGCTCGGAAACGCGATATTCACCTTTTCCACACGTTCTGCATCGAAATAAGCCATGGATTCACTTCCCAGCCCTCGCAATCGTTCGATATAACGATAAATCACTCTAGGAGGCTCGGAAACGCGATATTCACCTTTTCCACACGCTCTGCATCGAAAGAAGCTAAGGATTCACTTCCCAGCCCTCGCAATCGTTCGATAAACGATAAATCATTCTAGGAGGCTCGGAAAGGATAGATTCGCCTTTTCCACACGTTCTGCATCGAAAGAAGCTAAGGATTCACTTCCCAGCCCTCGCAATCGTTCGATATAACGATAAATCACTCTAGGAGGCTCGGAAACGCGATATTCACCTTTTCCACACGTTCTGCATCGAAATAAGCTAAGGATTCACTTCCCAGCCCTCGCAATCGTTCGATATAACGATAAATCACTCTAGGAGGCTCGGAAACGCGATATTCACCTTTTCCACACGCTCTGCATCGAAAGAAGCTAAGGATTCACTTCCCAGACCTCGCAATCGTTCGATATAACGATAAATCACTCTAGGAGGCTCGGAAAGGATATATTCACCTTTTCCACACGTTCTGCATCGAAAGAAGCTAAGGATTCACTTTCCAGCCCTCGCAATCCTTCGATGTAACGATAAATCACTCTAGGAGGCTCGGAAACGCGATATTCCCTTTTCCACACGTTCTGCATCGAAATAAGCTAAGGATTCACTTCCCAGCCCTCGCAATCGTTCGATATAACGATAAATCACTCTAGGAGGCTCGGAAACGCGATATTCACCTTTTCCACACGTTCTGCATCGAAATAAGCTAAGGATTCACTTCCCAGCCCTCGCAATCGTTCGATGTAACGATAAATCACTCTAGGAGGCACGGAAACGCGATATTCACCTTTTCCACACGTTCTGCACCGAAGGAAGCTATGGATTCACTTCCCATCCCTCGCAATCGTTCGATATAACGATAAATCACTCTAGGAGGATCGGAAACGCGATATTCACCTTTTCCACACGTTCTGCATCGAAATAAGCTAAGGATTCACTTCCCAGCCCTCGCAATCGTTCGACGTAACGATAAATCGCTTTAGGAGGCTCGGAAACGCGATATTCACCTTTTCCAATCGTTCTGTATCGATAGCAGGTAAGGATTCACTTCCCGGCCCTCGCAATCGTTCCGTGTATCGATAAATCACTCTAGGAGGCTCGGAAACGCGATATTCACCTTTTCCACACGTTCTGCATCGAATGAAGTTAAGGATTCACTTTCCAGCCCTCGCAATCGTTCGATATAACGAAAAATCACTCTAGGAGGCTCGGAAACGCGATATTCACCTTTTCCACACGTTCTGGATCGAAATAAGATAAGGATTCACTTCCCAGCACTCGCAATCGTTCGATATAACGATAAATCACTCTAGGAGGCTCGGAAACGCGATATTCACCTTTTCCACACGCTCTGCATCGAAAGAAGCTAAGGATTCACTTCCCAGACCTCGCAATCGTTCGATATAACGATAAATCACTCTAGGAGGCTCGGAAAGGATATATTCACCTTTTCCACACGTTCTGCATCGAAAGAAGCTAAGGATTCACTTTCCAGCCCTCGCAATCCTTCGATGTAACGATAAATCACTCTAGGAGGCTCGGAAACGCGATATTCCCTTTTCCACACGTTCTGCATCGAAATAAGCTAAGGATTCACTTCCCAGCCCTCGCAATCGTTCGATATAACGATAAATCACTCTAGGAGGCTCGGAAACGCGATATTCACCTTTTCCACACGCTCTGCATCGAAAGAAGCTAAGGATTCACTTCCCAGACCTCGCAATAGTTCGATATAACGATAAATCACTCTAGGAGGCTCGGAAACGCGATATTCACCTTTTCCACACGTTCTGCATCGAAATATGCCAAGGATTCACTTCCCAGCCCTCGCAATCGTTCGATATAACGATAAATCACTCTAGGAGGCTCGGAAACGCGATATTCACCTTTTCCACACGTTCTGCACCGAAGGAAGCTATGGATTCTCTTCCCATCCCTCGCAATCGTTCGATATAACGATAAATCACTCTAGGAGGCTCGGAAACGCGATATTCACCTTTTCCACACGTTCTGCATCGAAATAAGCTAAGGATTCACTTCCCAGCCCTCGCAATCGTTCGACGTAACGATAAATCGCTTTAGGAGGCTCGGAAACGCGATATTCACCTTTTCCAATCGTTCTGTATCGATAGCAGGTAAGGATTCACTTCCCGGCCCTCGCAATCGTTCCGTGTATCGATAAATCACTCTAGGAGGCTCGGAATCGCGATAATCATCCTTTCCATTCGTTCGGTATCGACAGAAGGTAGCGATACACTTCCCAGCCGTCCAAATCGTTCGGTGGATCGATAAATCACTCTAGGAGGCTCGGAATCGCGATGTTGACCCTTTCCAATCGTTCTGTATCGACAGAAGCTAATCATTGACTCCCCAACCCTCGCAATCGTACGTTCTATCGATAAATCACTCTAGGAGGCTCGGAATCGCGATAACCATCATTTCAATCGTTCGGTATCGACAGACGGTAAGGATTGAATTCCCAGCCCTCGCAATCGTTCGGTGTATATATATATCACTCAAGGAAGTTCGGAATCGGGATATTCATCCTTTCCAATTGTTCTGTATCGACAGAGGCTAAGGATTCAATTCCCGGCCCGCGCAATCGTTCCGTGTATCGATAAATCACTCTAGGAGGCTCGGAATCGCGATAATCATCCTTTCCAATCGTTCGGTATCGACAGAAGGTAGCGATACACTTCCCAGCCGTCCAAATCGTTCGGTGGATCGATAAATCACTCTAGGAGGCTCGGAATCGCGATATTGACCCTTTCCAATCGTTCTGTGTCGATAGCAGGGAAGGATTCACTTCCCGGCCCTCGCAATCGTTCGGTGTATCGATGAATCAATCTAGGAGGCTCGGAATCGCGATATTCACCCTTTCCAATCGTTCTGTGTCGATAGCAGGTAAGGATTCACTTCCCGGCCCTCTCAATCGTTCGGTGTATCGATACATCAATCCAGGAGGTTCGGATTCGCAATATTCACGCTTTCCTATCGTTCTGTATCGACAGGAGGTAAGGGTACACTTCCCAGCCGTCGCAATCGATCGGTGGATCGATAAATGACTCTAGGAGGCTCGGAATCGCGATATTCACTCTTTCAATCGCGCGGTATCGACAGAAGGTAAGGATACACTTCCCGGCCGTCCAAATCGTTCGGTGGATCGATAAATCACTCTAGGAGGCTCGGAATCGCGATATTGACCCTTTCCAATCGTTCTGTATCGACAGAAGCTAATCATTGACTCCCCAACCCTCGCAATCGTACGTTCTATCGATAAATCACTCTAGGAGGCTCGGAATCGCGATAACCATCATTTCAATCGTTCGGTATCGACAGACGGTAAGGATTGAATTCCCAGCCCTCGCAATCGTTCGGTGTATATATATATCACTCAAGGAAGTTCGGAATCGGGATATTCATCCTTTCCAATTGTTCTGTATCGACAGAGGGTAAGGATTCAATTCCCGGCCCGCGCAATCGTTCCGTGTATCGATAAATCACTCTAGGAGGCTCGGAATCGCGATAATCATCCTTTCCAATCGTTCGGTATCGACAGAAGGTAGCGATACACTTCCTAGCCGTCCAAATCGTTCGGTGGATCGATAAATCACTCTAGGAGGCTCGGAATCGCGATATTGACCCTTTCCAATCGTTCTGTGTCGATAGCAGGGAAGGATTCACTTCCCGGCCCTCGCAATCGTTCGGTGTATCGATGAATCAATCTAGGAGGCTCGGAATCGCGATATTCACCCTTTCCAATCGTTCTGTGTCGATAGCAGGTAAGGATTCACTTCCCGGCCCTCTCAGTCGTTCGGTGTATCGATAAATCAATCTAGGAGGTTCGGAATCGCGATATTCACGCTTTCCTATCGTTCTGTGTCGATAGCAGGTAAGGATTCACTTCCCGGCCCTCGCAATCGTTCGGTGTATCGATAAATCACTCTAGGAGGCTCGGAATCGCGATATTCACCCTTTCAATCGTTCGGTATCGACAGACGGTAAGGATTGACTTCCCAGCCCTCGCAATCGTTCGGTGTATATATATATCACTCAAGGAAGTTCGGAATCGGGATATTCACCCTTTCCAATTGTTCTGTATCGACAGAGGGTAAGGATTCACTTCCCGGGCCGCGCAATCGTTCCGTGTATCGATAAATCAATCTAGGAGGTTCGGAATCGCGATATTCACCCATTCCAATCGTTCTGTGTCGATAGCAGGTAAGGATTCACTTCCGGGCCCTCGCAATCGTTCGGTGTATCGATGAATCAATCTAGGAGGCTTGGAATCGCGATATTCACCCATTCCAATCGTTCTGTGTCGATAGCAGGTAAGGATTCACTTCCCGGCCCTCTCAATCGTTCGGTGTATCGATAAATCAATCTAGGAGGTTCGGAATCGCGAAATTCACTCTTTCAATCGTGCGGTATCGAAAGAAGGTAAGGATACACTTCCCGGCCGTCCAAATCGTTCGGTGGATCGATAAATCAATCTAGGAGGCTCGGAAACGCGATATTCACCTTTTCCACACGTTCTGCATCGAAATAAGCTAAGGATTCACTTCCCAGCCCTCGCAATCGTTCGATGTAACGATAAATCACTCTAGGAGGCACGGAAACGCGATATTCACCTTTTCCACACGTTCTGCACCGAAGGAAGCTATGGATTCACTTCCCATCCCTCGCAATCGTTCGATATAACGATAAATCACTCTAGGAGGCTCGGAAACGCGATATTCACCTTTTCCACACGTTCTGCATCGAAATAAGCTAAGGATTCACTTCCCAGCCCTCGCAATCGTTCGACGTAACGATAAATCGCTTTAGGAGGCTCGGAAACGCGATATTCACCTTTTCCAATCGTTCTGTATCGATAGCAGGTAAGGATTCACTTCCCGGCCCTCGCAATCGTTCCGTGTATCGATAAATCACTCTAGGAGGCTCGGAAACGCGATATTCACCTTTTCCACACGTTCTGCATCGAATGAAGTTAAGGATTCACTTTCCAGCCCTCGCAATCGTTCGATATAACGAAAAATCACTCTAGGAGGCTCGGAAACGCGATATTCACCTTTTCCACACGTTCTGGATCGAAATAAGCTAAGGATTCACTTCCCAGCACTCGCAATCGTTCGATATAACGATAAATCACTCTAGGAGGCTCGGAAACGCGATATTCACCTTTTCCACACGCTCTGCATCGAAATAAGCTAAGGATTCACTTCCCAGCCCTCGCAATCGTTCGATATAACGATAAATCACTCTAGGAGGCTCGGAAAGGATATATTCACCTTTTCCACACGTTCTGCATCGAAAGAAGCTAAGGATTCACTTCCCAGCACTCGCAATCGTTCGATATAACGATAAATCACTCTAGGAGGCTCGGAAACGCGATATTCACCTTTTCCACACGCTCTGCATCGAAAGAAGCTAAGGATTCACTTCCCAGACCTCGCAATCGTTCGATATAACGATAAATCACTCTAGGAGGCTCGGAAAGGATATATTCACCTTTTCCACACGTTCTGCATCGAAAGAAGCTAAGGATTCACTTTCCAGCCCTCGCAATCCTTCGATGTAACGATAAATCACTCTAGGAGGCTCGGAAACGCGATATTCCCTTTTCCACACGTTCTGCATCGAAATAAGCTAAGGATTCACTTCCCAGCCCTCGCAATCGTTCGATATAACGATAAATCACTCTAGGAGGCTCGGAAACGCGATATTCACCTTTTCCACACGTTCTGCATCGAATGAAGTTAAGGATTCACTTTCCAGCCCTCGCAATCGTTCGATATAACGAAAAATCACTCTAGGAGGCTCGGAAACGCGATATTCACCTTTTCCACACGTTCTGGATCGAAATAAGATAAGGATTCACTTCCCAGCCCTCGCAATCGTTCGATATAACGATAAATCACTCTAGGAGGCTCGGAAACGCGATATTCACCTTTTCCACACGCTCTGCATCGAAAGAAGCTAAGGATTCACTTCCCAGACCTCGCAATCGTTCGATATAACGATAAATCACTCTAGGAGGCTCGGAAAGGATATATTCACCTTTTCCACACGTTCTGCATCGAAAGAAGCTAAGGATTCACTTTCCAGCCCTCGCAATCCTTCGATGTAACGATAAATCACTCTAGGAGGCTCGGAAACGCGATATTCACCTTTTCCACACGTTCTGCATCGAAATAAGATAAGGATTCACTTCACAGCCCTCGCAATCGTTCGATATAACGAAAAATCACTCTAGGAGGCTCGGAAACGCGATATTCACCTTTTCCACACGTTCTGCATCGAAAGAAGCTAAGGATTCACTTCCCAGCCCTCGCAATCGTTCGATATAACGATAAATCACTCTAGGAGGCTCGGAAACGCGATATTCACCTTTTCCACACGTTCTGCATCGAAATAAGCTAAGGATTCACTTCCCAGCCCTCGCAATCGTTCGATATAACGATAAATCACTCTAGGAGGCTCGGAAACGTGATATTCACCTTTTCCACACGTACTGCACCGAAAGAAGCTATGAATTCACTTTCCAGCCCTCGCAATCGTTCGATATAACGAAAAATCACTCTAGGAGGCTCGGAAACGCGATATTCACCTTTTCCACACGTTCTGCATCGAAAGAAGCTAAGGATTCACTTTCCAGCCCTCGCAATCCTTCGATGTAACGATAAATCACTCTAGGAGGCTCGGAAACGCGATATTCCCTTTTCCACACGTTCTGCATCGAAATAAGCTAAGGATTCACTTCCCAGCCCTCGCAATCGTTCGATATAACGAAAAATCACTCTAGGAGGCTCGGAAACGCGATATTCACCTTTTCCACACGTTCTGCATCGAAATAAGCTAAGGATTCACTTCCCAGTCCTCGCAATCGTTCGACGTAACGATAAATCGCTTTAGGAGGCTCGGAAACGCGATATTCACCTTTTCCACACGTTCTGCATCGAAATAAGCCATGGATTCACTTCCCAGCCCTCGCAATCGTTCGATATAACGATAAATCACTCTAGGAGGCTCGGAAACGCGATATTCACCTTTTCCACACGCTCTGCATCGAAAGAAGCTAAGGATTCACTTCCCAGCCCTCGCAATCGTTCGATAAACGATAAATCACTCTAGGAGGCTCGGAAAGGATAGATTCGCCTTTTCCACACGTTCTGCATCGAAAGAAGCTAAGGATTCACTTTCCAGCCCTCGCAATCGTTCGATATAACGAAAAATCACTCTAGGAGGCTCGGAAACGCTATATTCACCTTTTCCACACGTTCTGGATCGAAATAAGATAAGGATTCACTTCCCAGCCCTCGCAATCGTTCGATATAACGATAAATCACTCTAGGAGGCTCGGAAACGCGATATTCACCTTTTCCACACGCTCTGCATCGAAAGAAGCTAAGGATTCACTTCCCAGACCTCGCAATCGTTCGATATAACGATAAATCACTCTAGGAGGCTCGGAAACGCGATATTCACCATTTCCACACGTTCTGCACCGAAAGAAGCTATGGATTCACTTCCCATTCCTCGCAATCGTTCGATATAACGATAAATCACTCTAGGAGGCTCGGAAACGCGATATTCACCTTTTCCACACGTTCTGCATCGAAAGAAGCTAAGGATTCACTTTCCAGCCCTCGCAATCCTTCGATGTAACGATAAATCACTCTAGGAGGCTCGGAAACGCGATATTCCCTTTTCCACACGTTCTGCATCGAAATAAGCTAAGGATTCACTTCCCAGCCCTCGCAATCGTTCGATATAACGAAAAATCACTCTAGGAGGCTCGGAAACGCGATATTCACCTTTTCCACACGTTCTGCATCGAAATAAGCTAAGGATTCACTTCCCAGTCCTCGCAATCGTTCGACGTAACGATAAATCGCTTTAGGAGGCTCGGAAACGCGATATTCACCTTTTCCACACGTTCTGCATCGAAATAAGCCATGGATTCACTTCCCAGCCCTCGCAATCGTTCGATATAACGATAAATCACTCTAGGAGGCTCGGAAACGCGATATTCACCTTTTCCACACGCTCTGCATCGAAAGAAGCTAAGGATTCACTTCCCAGACCTCGCAATCGTTCGATATAACGATAAATCACTCTAGGAGGCTCGGAAAGGATATATTCACCTTTTCCACACGTTCTGCATCGAAAGAAGCTAAGGATTCACTTTCCAGCCCTCGCAATCCTTCGATGTAACGATAAATCACTCTAGGAGGCTCGGAACCGCGATATTCCCTTTTCCACACGTTCTGCATCGAAATAAGCTAAGGATTCACTTCCCAGCCCTCGCAATCGTTCGATATAACGATAAATCACTCTAGGAGGCTCGGAAACGCGATATTCACCTTTTCCACACGTTCTGCATCGAAATAAGCTAAGGATTCACTTCCCAGCCCTCGCAATCGTTCGATGTAACGATAAATCACTCTAGGAGGCTCGGAAACGCGATATTCACCATTTCCACACGTTCTGCACCGAAAGAAGCTATGGATTCACTTCCCATTCCTCGCAATCGTTCGATATAACGATAAATCACTCTAGGAGGCTCGGAAACGCGATATTCACCTTTTCCACACGTTCTGCATCGAAAGAAGCTAAGGATTCACTTTCCAGCCCTCGCAATCCTTCGATGTAACGATAAATCACTCTAGGAGGCTCGGAAACGCGATATTCCCTTTTCCACACGTTCTGCATCGAAATAAGCTAAGGATTCACTTCCCAGCCCTCGCAATCGTTCGATATAACGAAAAATCACTCTAGGAGGCTCGGAAACGCGATATTCACCTTTTCCACACGTTCTGCATCGAAATAAGCTAAGGATTCACTTCCCAGTCCTCGCAATCGTTCGACGTAACGATAAATCGCTTTAGGAGGCTCGGAAACGCGATATTCACCTTTTCCACACGTTCTGCATCGAAATAAGCCATGGATTCACTTCCCAGCCCTCGCAATCGTTCGATATAACGATAAATCACTCTAGGAGGCTCGGAAACGCGATATTCACCTTTTCCACACGCTCTGCATCGAAAGAAGCTAAGGATTCACTTCCCAGACCTCGCAATCGTTCGATATAACGATAAATCACTCTAGGAGGCTCGGAAAGGATATATTCACCTTTTCCACACGTTCTGCATCGAAAGAAGCTAAGGATTCACTTTCCAGCCCTCGCAATCCTTCGATGTAACGATAAATCACTCTAGGAGGCTCGGAACCGCGATATTCCCTTTTCCACACGTTCTGCATCGAAATAAGCTAAGGATTCACTTCCCAGCCCTCGCAATCGTTCGATATAACGATAAATCACTCTAGGAGGCTCGGAAACGCGATATTCACCTTTTCCACACGTTCTGCATCGAAATAAGCTAAGGATTCACTTCCCAGCCCTCGCAATCGTTCGATGTAACGATAAATCACTCTAGGAGGCACGGAAACGCGATATTCACCTTTTCCACACGTTCTGCACCGAAGGAAGCTATGGATTCACTTCCCATCCCTCGCAATCGTTCGATATAACGATAAATCACTCTAGGAGGCTCGGAAACGCGATATTCACCTTTTCCACACGTTCTGCATCGAAATAAGCTAAGGATTCACTTCCCAGCCCTCGCAATCGTTCGACGTAACGATAAATCGCTTTAGGAGGCTCGGAAACGCTATATTCACCTTTTCCAATCGTTCTGTATCGATAGCAGGTAAGGATTCACTTCCCGGCCCTCGCAATCGTTCCGTGTATCGATAAATCACTCTAGGAGGCTCGGAAACGCGATATTCACCTTTTCCACACGCTCTGCATCGAAAGAAGCTAAGGATTCACTTCCCAGCCCTCATAATCGTTCGATAAACGATAAATCACTCTAGGAGGCTCGGAAAGGATATATTCACCTTTTCCACACGTTCTGCATCGAAAGAAGCTAAGGATTCACTTTCCAGCCCTCGCAATCCTTCGATGTAACGATAAATCACTCTAGGAGGCTCGGAAACGCGATATTCACCTTTTCCACACGCTCTGCATCGAAAGAAGCTAAGGATTCACTTCCCAGCCCTCATAATCGTTCGATAAACGATAAATCACTCTAGGAGGCTCGGAAAGGATATATTCGCCTTTTCCACACGTTCTGCATCGAAAGAAGCTAAGGATTCACTTTCCAGCCCTCGCAATCGTTCGATATAACGAAAAATCACTCTAGGAGGCTCGGAAACGCTATATTCACCTTTTCCACACGTTCTGGATCGAAATAAGATAAGGATTCACTTCCCAGCCCTCGCAATCGTTCGATATAACGATAAATCACTCTAGGAGGCTCGGAAACGCGATATTCACCTTTTCCACACGCTCTGCATCGAAAGAAGCTAAGGATTCACTTCCCAGACCTCGCAATCGTTCGATATAACGATAAATCACTCTAGGAGGCTCGGAAACGCGATATTCACCATTTCCACACGTTCTGCACCGAAAGAAGCTATGGATTCACTTCCCATTCCTCGCAATCGTTCGATATAACGATAAATCACTCTAGGAGGCTCGGACACGCGATATTCACCTTTTCCACACGTTCTGCATCGAAAGAAGCTAAGGATTCACTTTCCAGCCCTCGCAATCCTTCGATGTAACGATAAATCACTCTAGGAGGCTCGGAAACGCGATATTCCCTTTTCCACACGTTCTGCATCGAAATAAGCTAAGGATTCACTTCCCAGCCCTCGCAATCGTTCGATATAACGAAAAATCACTCTAGGAGGCTCGGAAACGCGATATTCACCTTTTCCACACGTTCTGCATCGAAATAAGCTAAGGATTCACTTCCCAGTCCTCGCAATCGTTCGACGTAACGATAAATCGCTTTAGGAGGCTCGGAAACGCGATATTCACCTTTTCCACACGTTCTGCATCGAAATAAGCCATGGATTCACTTCCCAGCCCTCGCAATCGTTCGATATAACGATAAATCACTCTAGGAGGCTCGGAAACGCGATATTCACCTTTTCCACACGCTCTGCATCGAAAGAAGCTAAGGATTCACTTCCCAGCCCTCGCAATCGTTCGATAAACGATAAATCATTCTAGGAGGCTCGGAAAGGATAGATTCGCCTTTTCCACACGTTCTGCATCGAAAGAAGCTAAGGATTCACTTCCCAGCCCTCGCAATCGTTCGATATAACGATAAATCACTCTAGGAGGCTCGGAAACGCGATATTCACCTTTTCCACACGTTCTGCATCGAAATAAGCTAAGGATTCACTTCCCAGCCCTCGCAATCGTTCGATATAACGATAAATCACTCTAGGAGGCTCGGATACGCGATATTCACCTTTTCCACACGCTCTGCATCGAAAGAAGCTAAGGATTCACTTCCCAGACCTCGCAATCGTTCGATATAACGATAAATCACTCTAGGAGGCTCGGAAAGGATATATTCACCTTTTCCACACGTTCTGCATCGAAAGAAGCTAAGGATTCACTTTCCAGCCCTCGCAATCCTTCGATGTAACGATAAATCACTCTAGGAGGCTCGGAAACGCGATATTCCCTTTTCCACACGTTCTGCATCGAAATAAGCTAAGGATTCACTTCCCAGCACTCGCAATCGTTCGATATAACGATAAATCACTCTAGGAGGCTCGGAAACGCGATATTCACCTTTTCCACACGCTCTGCATCGAAATAAGCTAAGGATTCACTTCCCAGCCCTCGCAATCGTTCGATATAACGATAAATCACTCTAGGAGGCTCGGAAAGGATATATTCACCTTTTCCACACGTTCTGCATCGAAAGAAGCTAAGGATTCACTTCCCAGCACTCGCAATCGTTCGATATAACGATAAATCACTCTAGGAGGCTCGGAAACGCGATATTCACCTTTTCCACACGCTCTGCATCGAAAGAAGCTAAGGATTCACTTCCCAGACCTCGCAATCGTTCGATATAACGATAAATCACTCTAGGTGGCTCGGAAAGGATATATTCACCTTTTCCACACGTTCTGCATCGAAAGAAGCTAAGGATTCACTTTCCAGCCCTCGCAATCCTTCGATGTAACGATAAATCACTCTAGGAGGCTCGGAAACGCGATATTCCCTTTTCCACACGTTCTGCATCGAAATAAGCTAAGGATTCACTTCCCAGCCCTCGCAATCGTTCGATATAACGATAAATCACTCTAGGAGGCTCGGAAACGCGATATTCACCTTTTCCACACGTTCTGCATCGAATGAAGTTAAGGATTCACTTTCCAGCCCTCGCAATCGTTCGATATAACGAAAAATCACTCTAGGAGGCTCGGAAACGCGATATTCACCTTTTCCACACGTTCTGGATCGAAATAAGATAAGGATTCACTTCCCAGCCCTCGCAATCGTTCGATATAACGATAAATCACTCTAGGAGGCTCGGAAACGCGATATTCACCTTTTCCACACGCTCTGCATCGAAAGAAGCTAAGGATTCACTTCCCAGACCTCGCAATCGTTCGATATAACGATAAATCACTCTAGGAGGCTCGGAAAGGATATATTCACCTTTTCCACACGTTCTGCATCGAAAGAAGCTAAGGATTCACTTTCCAGCCCTCGCAATCCTTCGATGTAACGATAAATCACTCTAGGAGGCTCGGAAACGCGATATTCACCTTTTCCACACGTTCTGCATCGAAATAAGATAAGGATTCACTTCACAGCCCTCGCAATCGTTCGATATAACGAAAAATCACTCTAGGAGGCTCGGAAACGCGATATTCACCTTTTCCACACGTTCTGCATCGAAAGAAGCTAAGGATTCACTTCCCAGCCCTCGCAATCGTTCGATATAACGATAAATCACTCTAGGAGGCTCGGAAACGCGATATTCACCTTTTCCACACGTTCTGCATCGAAATAAGCTAAGGATTCACTTCCCAGCCCTCGCAATCGTTCGATATAACGATAAATCACTCTAGGAGGCTCGGAAACGTGATATTCACCTTTTCCACACGTACTGCACCGAAAGAAGCTATGAATTCACTTTCCAGCCCTCGCAATCGTTCGATATAACGAAAAATCACTCTAGGAGGCTCGGAAACGCGATATTCACCTTTTCCACACGTTCTGCATCGAAAGAAGCTAAGGATTCACTTTCCAGCCCTCGCAATCCTTCGATGTAACGATAAATCACTCTAGGAGGCTCGGAAACGCGATATTCCCTTTTCCACACGTTCTGCATCGAAATAAGCTAAGGATTCACTTCCCAGCCCTCGCAATCGTTCGATATAACGAAAAATCACTCTAGGAGGCTCGGAAACGCGATATTCACCTTTTCCACACGTTCTGCATCGAAATAAGCTAAGGATTCACTTCCCAGTCCTCGCAATCGTTCGACGTAACGATAAATCGCTTTAGGAGGCTCGGAAACGCGATATTCACCTTTTCCACACGTTCTGCATCGAAATAAGCCATGGATTCACTTCCCAGCCCTCGCAATCGTTCGATATAACGATAAATCACTCTAGGAGGCTCGGAAACGCGATATTCACCTTTTCCACACGCTCTGCATCGAAAGAAGCTAAGGATTCACTTCCCAGCCCTCGCAATCGTTCGATAAACGATAAATCACTCTAGGAGGCTCGGAAAGGATAGATTCGCCTTTTCCACACGTTCTGCATCGAAAGAAGCTAAGGATTCACTTTCCAGCCCTCGCAATCGTTCGATATAACGAAAAATCACTCTAGGAGGCTCGGAAACGCTATATTCACCTTTTCCACACGTTCTGGATCGAAATAAGATAAGGATTCACTTCCCAGCCCTCGCAATCGTTCGATATAACGATAAATCACTCTAGGAGGCTCGGAAACGCGATATTCACCTTTTCCACACGCTCTGCATCGAAAGAAGCTAAGGATTCACTTCCCAGACCTCGCAATCGTTCGATATAACGATAAATCACTCTAGGAGGCTCGGAAACGCGATATTCACCATTTCCACACGTTCTGCACCGAAAGAAGCTATGGATTCACTTCCCATTCCTCGCAATCGTTCGATATAACGATAAATCACTCTAGGAGGCTCGGAAACGCGATATTCACCTTTTCCACACGTTCTGCATCGAAAGAAGCTAAGGATTCACTTTCCAGCCCTCGCAATCCTTCGATGTAACGATAAATCACTCTAGGAGGCTCGGAAACGCGATATTCCCTTTTCCACACGTTCTGCATCGAAATAAGCTAAGGATTCACTTCCCAGCCCTCGCAATCGTTCGATATAACGAAAAATCACTCTAGGAGGCTCGGAAACGCGATATTCACCTTTTCCACACGTTCTGCATCGAAATAAGCTAAGGATTCACTTCCCAGTCCTCGCAATCGTTCGACGTAACGATAAATCGCTTTAGGAGGCTCGGAAACGCGATATTCACCTTTTCCACACGTTCTGCATCGAAATAAGCCATGGATTCACTTCCCAGCCCTCGCAATCGTTCGATATAACGATAAATCACTCTAGGAGGCTCGGAAACGCGATATTCACCTTTTCCACACGCTCTGCATCGAAAGAAGCTAAGGATTCACTTCCCAGACCTCGCAATCGTTCGATATAACGATAAATCACTCTAGGAGGCTCGGAAAGGATATATTCACCTTTTCCACACGTTCTGCATCGAAAGAAGCTAAGGATTCACTTTCCAGCCCTCGCAATCCTTCGATGTAACGATAAATCACTCTAGGAGGCTCGGAACCGCGATATTCCCTTTTCCACACGTTCTGCATCGAAATAAGCTAAGGATTCACTTCCCAGCCCTCGCAATCGTTCGATATAACGATAAATCACTCTAGGAGGCTCGGAAACGCGATATTCACCTTTTCCACACGTTCTGCATCGAAATAAGCTAAGGATTCACTTCCCAGCCCTCGCAATCGTTCGATGTAACGATAAATCACTCTAGGAGGCTCGGAAACGCGATATTCACCATTTCCACACGTTCTGCACCGAAAGAAGCTATGGATTCACTTCCCATTCCTCGCAATCGTTCGATATAACGATAAATCACTCTAGGAGGCTCGGAAACGCGATATTCACCTTTTCCACACGTTCTGCATCGAAAGAAGCTAAGGATTCACTTTCCAGCCCTCGCAATCCTTCGATGTAACGATAAATCACTCTAGGAGGCTCGGAAACGCGATATTCCCTTTTCCACACGTTCTGCATCGAAATAAGCTAAGGATTCACTTCCCAGCCCTCGCAATCGTTCGATATAACGAAAAATCACTCTAGGAGGCTCGGAAACGCGATATTCACCTTTTCCACACGTTCTGCATCGAAATAAGCTAAGGATTCACTTCCCAGTCCTCGCAATCGTTCGACGTAACGATAAATCGCTTTAGGAGGCTCGGAAACGCGATATTCACCTTTTCCACACGTTCTGCATCGAAATAAGCCATGGATTCACTTCCCAGCCCTCGCAATCGTTCGATATAACGATAAATCACTCTAGGAGGCTCGGAAACGCGATATTCACCTTTTCCACACGCTCTGCATCGAAAGAAGCTAAGGATTCACTTCCCAGACCTCGCAATCGTTCGATATAACGATAAATCACTCTAGGAGGCTCGGAAAGGATATATTCACCTTTTCCACACGTTCTGCATCGAAAGAAGCTAAGGATTCACTTTCCAGCCCTCGCAATCCTTCGATGTAACGATAAATCACTCTAGGAGGCTCGGAACCGCGATATTCCCTTTTCCACACGTTCTGCATCGAAATAAGCTAAGGATTCACTTCCCAGCCCTCGCAATCGTTCGATATAACGATAAATCACTCTAGGAGGCTCGGAAACGCGATATTCACCTTTTCCACACGTTCTGCATCGAAATAAGCTAAGGATTCACTTCCCAGCCCTCGCAATCGTTCGATGTAACGATAAATCACTCTAGGAGGCACGGAAACGCGATATTCACCTTTTCCACACGTTCTGCACCGAAGGAAGCTATGGATTCACTTCCCATCCCTCGCAATCGTTCGATATAACGATAAATCACTCTAGGAGGCTCGGAAACGCGATATTCACCTTTTCCACACGTTCTGCATCGAAATAAGCTAAGGATTCACT
Organism: Nomada lathburiana; assembly: GCA_963667235.1. Lineage (NCBI taxonomy): Eukaryota > Metazoa > Arthropoda > Insecta > Hymenoptera > Apidae > Nomada > Nomada lathburiana. The sequence continues at coordinate 84,942 of OY763897.1, read as the reverse complement.
TCCCAGCCCTCGCAATCGTTCGACGTAACGATAAATCGCTTTAGGAGGCTCGGAAACGCTATATTCACCTTTTCCAATCGTTCTGTATCGATAGCAGGTAAGGATTCACTTCCCGGCCCTCGCAATCGTTCCGTGTATCGATAAATCACTCTAGGAGGCTCGGAAACGCGATATTCACCTTTTCCACACGCTCTGCATCGAAAGAAGCTAAGGATTCACTTCCCAGCCCTCATAATCGTTCGATAAACGATAAATCACTCTAGGAGGCTCGGAAAGGATATATTCACCTTTTCCACACGTTCTGCATCGAAAGAAGCTAAGGATTCACTTTCCAGCCCTCGCAATCCTTCGATGTAACGATAAATCACTCTAGGAGGCTCGGAAACGCGATATTCACCTTTTCCACACGCTCTGCATCGAAAGAAGCTAAGGATTCACTTCCCAGCCCTCATAATCGTTCGATAAACGATAAATCACTCTAGGAGGCTCGGAAAGGATATATTCGCCTTTTCCACACGTTCTGCATCGAAAGAAGCTAAGGATTCACTTTCCAGCCCTCGCAATCGTTCGATATAACGAAAAATCACTCTAGGAGGCTCGGAAACGCTATATTCACCTTTTCCACACGTTCTGGATCGAAATAAGATAAGGATTCACTTCCCAGCCCTCGCAATCGTTCGATATAACGATAAATCACTCTAGGAGGCTCGGAAACGCGATATTCACCTTTTCCACACGCTCTGCATCGAAAGAAGCTAAGGATTCACTTCCCAGACCTCGCAATCGTTCGATATAACGATAAATCACTCTAGGAGGCTCGGAAACGCGATATTCACCATTTCCACACGTTCTGCACCGAAAGAAGCTATGGATTCACTTCCCATTCCTCGCAATCGTTCGATATAACGATAAATCACTCTAGGAGGCTCGGACACGCGATATTCACCTTTTCCACACGTTCTGCATCGAAAGAAGCTAAGGATTCACTTTCCAGCCCTCGCAATCCTTCGATGTAACGATAAATCACTCTAGGAGGCTCGGAAACGCGATATTCCCTTTTCCACACGTTCTGCATCGAAATAAGCTAAGGATTCACTTCCCAGCCCTCGCAATCGTTCGATATAACGAAAAATCACTCTAGGAGGCTCGGAAACGCGATATTCACCTTTTCCACACGTTCTGCATCGAAATAAGCTAAGGATTCACTTCCCAGTCCTCGCAATCGTTCGACGTAACGATAAATCGCTTTAGGAGGCTCGGAAACGCGATATTCACCTTTTCCACACGTTCTGCATCGAAATAAGCCATGGATTCACTTCCCAACCCTCGCAATCGTTCGATATAACGATAAATCACTCTAGGAGGCTCGGAAACGCGATATTCACCTTTTCCACACGCTCTGCATCGAAAGAAGCTAAGGATTCACTTCCCAGCCCTCGCAATCGTTCGATAAACGATAAATCATTCTAGGAGGCTCGGAAAGGATAGATTCGCCTTTTCCACACGTTCTGCATCGAAAGAAGCTAAGGATTCACTTCCCAGCCCTCGCAATCGTTCGATATAACGATAAATCACTCTAGGAGGCTCGGAAACGCGATATTCACCTTTTCCACACGTTCTGCATCGAAATAAGCTAAGGATTCACTTCCCAGCCCTCGCAATCGTTCGATATAACGATAAATCACTCTAGGAGGCTCGGAAACGCGATATTCACCTTTTCCACACGCTCTGCATCGAAAGAAGCTAAGGATTCACTTCCCAGACCTCGCAATCGTTCGATATAACGATAAATCACTCTAGGAGGCTCGGAAAGGATATATTCACCTTTTCCACACGTTCTGCATCGAAAGAAGCTAAGGATTCACTTTCCAGCCCTCGCAATCCTTCGATGTAACGATAAATCACTCTAGGAGGCTCGGAAACGCGATATTCCCTTTTCCACACGTTCTGCATCGAAATAAGCTAAGGATTCACTTCCCAGCCCTCGCAATCGTTCGATATAACGATAAATCACTCTAGGAGGCTCGGAAACGCGATATTCACCTTTTCCACACGTTCTGCATCGAAATAAGCTAAGGATTCACTTCCCAGCCCTCGCAATCGTTCGATGTAACGATAAATCACTCTAGGAGGCACGGAAACGCGATATTCACCTTTTCCACACGTTCTGCACCGAAGGAAGCTATGGATTCACTTCCCATCCCTCGCAATCGTTCGATATAACGATAAATCACTCTAGGAGGATCGGAAACGCGATATTCACCTTTTCCACACGTTCTGCATCGAAATAAGCTAAGGATTCACTTCCCAGCCCTCGCAATCGTTCGACGTAACGATAAATCGCTTTAGGAGGCTCGGAAACGCGATATTCACCTTTTCCAATCGTTCTGTATCGATAGCAGGTAAGGATTCACTTCCCGGCCCTCGCAATCGTTCCGTGTATCGATAAATCACTCTAGGAGGCTCGGAAACGCGATATTCACCTTTTCCACACGTTCTGCATCGAATGAAGTTAAGGATTCACTTTCCAGCCCTCGCAATCGTTCGATATAACGAAAAATCACTCTAGGAGGCTCGGAAACGCGATATTCACCTTTTCCACACGTTCTGGATCGAAATAAGATAAGGATTCACTTCCCAGCACTCGCAATCGTTCGATATAACGATAAATCACTCTAGGAGGCTCGGAAACGCGATATTCACCTTTTCCACACGCTCTGCATCGAAAGAAGCTAAGGATTCACTTCCCAGACCTCGCAATCGTTCGATATAACGATAAATCACTCTAGGAGGCTCGGAAAGGATATATTCACCTTTTCCACACGTTCTGCATCGAAAGAAGCTAAGGATTCACTTTCCAGCCCTCGCAATCCTTCGATGTAACGATAAATCACTCTAGGAGGCTCGGAAACGCGATATTCCCTTTTCCACACGTTCTGCATCGAAATAAGCTAAGGATTCACTTCCCAGCCCTCGCAATCGTTCGATATAACGATAAATCACTCTAGGAGGCTCGGAAACGCGATATTCACCTTTTCCACACGCTCTGCATCGAAAGAAGCTAAGGATTCACTTCCCAGACCTCGCAATAGTTCGATATAACGATAAATCACTCTAGGAGGCTCGGAAACGCGATATTCACCTTTTCCACACGTTCTGCATCGAAATATGCCAAGGATTCACTTCCCAGCCCTCGCAATCGTTCGATATAACGATAAATCACTCTAGGAGGCTCGGAAACGCGATATTCACCTTTTCCACACGTTCTGCACCGAAGGAAGCTATGGATTCTCTTCCCATCCCTCGCAATCGTTCGATATAACGATAAATCACTCTAGGAGGCTCGGAAACGCGATATTCACCTTTTCCACACGTTCTGCATCGAAATAAGCTAAGGATTCACTTCCCAGCCCTCGCAATCGTTCGACGTAACGATAAATCGCTTTAGGAGGCTCGGAAACGCGATATTCACCTTTTCCAATCGTTCTGTATCGATAGCAGGTAAGGATTCACTTCCCGGCCCTCGCAATCGTTCCGTGTATCGATAAATCACTCTAGGAGGCTCGGAATCGCGATAATCATCCTTTCCATTCGTTCGGTATCGACAGAAGGTAGCGATACACTTCCCAGCCGTCCAAATCGTTCGGTGGATCGATAAATCACTCTAGGAGGCTCGGAATCGCGATGTTGACCCTTTCCAATCGTTCTGTATCGACAGAAGCTAATCATTGACTCCCCAACCCTCGCAATCGTACGTTCTATCGATAAATCACTCTAGGAGGCTCGGAATCGCGATAACCATCATTTCAATCGTTCGGTATCGACAGACGGTAAGGATTGAATTCCCAGCCCTCGCAATCGTTCGGTGTATATATATATCACTCAAGGAAGTTCGGAATCGGGATATTCATCCTTTCCAATTGTTCTGTATCGACAGAGGCTAAGGATTCAATTCCCGGCCCGCGCAATCGTTCCGTGTATCGATAAATCACTCTAGGAGGCTCGGAATCGCGATAATCATCCTTTCCAATCGTTCGGTATCGACAGAAGGTAGCGATACACTTCCCAGCCGTCCAAATCGTTCGGTGGATCGATAAATCACTCTAGGAGGCTCGGAATCGCGATATTGACCCTTTCCAATCGTTCTGTGTCGATAGCAGGGAAGGATTCACTTCCCGGCCCTCGCAATCGTTCGGTGTATCGATGAATCAATCTAGGAGGCTCGGAATCGCGATATTCACCCTTTCCAATCGTTCTGTGTCGATAGCAGGTAAGGATTCACTTCCCGGCCCTCTCAATCGTTCGGTGTATCGATACATCAATCCAGGAGGTTCGGATTCGCAATATTCACGCTTTCCTATCGTTCTGTATCGACAGGAGGTAAGGGTACACTTCCCAGCCGTCGCAATCGATCGGTGGATCGATAAATGACTCTAGGAGGCTCGGAATCGCGATATTCACTCTTTCAATCGCGCGGTATCGACAGAAGGTAAGGATACACTTCCCGGCCGTCCAAATCGTTCGGTGGATCGATAAATCACTCTAGGAGGCTCGGAATCGCGATATTGACCCTTTCCAATCGTTCTGTATCGACAGAAGCTAATCATTGACTCCCCAACCCTCGCAATCGTACGTTCTATCGATAAATCACTCTAGGAGGCTCGGAATCGCGATAACCATCATTTCAATCGTTCGGTATCGACAGACGGTAAGGATTGAATTCCCAGCCCTCGCAATCGTTCGGTGTATATATATATCACTCAAGGAAGTTCGGAATCGGGATATTCATCCTTTCCAATTGTTCTGTATCGACAGAGGGTAAGGATTCAATTCCCGGCCCGCGCAATCGTTCCGTGTATCGATAAATCACTCTAGGAGGCTCGGAATCGCGATAATCATCCTTTCCAATCGTTCGGTATCGACAGAAATTAGCGATACACTTCCTAGCCGTCCAAATCGTTCGGTGGATCGATAAATCACTCTAGGAGGCTCGGAATCGCGATATTGACCCTTTCCAATCGTTCTGTGTCGATAGCAGGGAAGGATTCACTTCCCGGCCCTCGCAATCGTTCGGTGTATCGATGAATCAATCTAGGAGGCTCGGAATCGCGATATTCACCCTTTCCAATCGTTCTGTGTCGATAGCAGGTAAGGATTCACTTCCCGGCCCTCTCAGTCGTTCGGTGTATCGATAAATCAATCTAGGAGGTTCGGAATCGCGATATTCACGCTTTCCTATCGTTCTGTGTCGATAGCAGGTAAGGATTCACTTCCCGGCCCTCGCAATCGTTCGGTGTATCGATAAATCACTCTAGGAGGCTCGGAATCGCGATATTCACCCTTTCAATCGTTCGGTATCGACAGACGGTAAGGATTGACTTCCCAGCCCTCGCAATCGTTCGGTGTATATATATATCACTCAAGGAAGTTCGGAATCGGGATATTCACCCTTTCCAATTGTTCTGTATCGACAGAGGGTAAGGATTCACTTCCCGGGCCGCGCAATCGTTCCGTGTATCGATAAATCAATCTAGGAGGTTCGGAATCGCGATATTCACCCATTCCAATCGTTCTGTGTCGATAGCAGGTAAGGATTCACTTCCGGGCCCTCGCAATCGTTCGGTGTATCGATGAATCAATCTAGGAGGCTTGGAATCGCGATATTCACCCATTCCAATCGTTCTGTGTCGATAGCAGGTAAGGATTCACTTCCCGGCCCTCTCAATCGTTCGGTGTATCGATAAATCAATCTAGGAGGTTCGGAATCGCGAAATTCACTCTTTCAATCGTGCGGTATCGAAAGAAGGTAAGGATACACTTCCCGGCCGTCCAAATCGTTCGGTGGATCGATAAATCAATCTAGGAGGCTCGGAATCGCGATATTGACCCATTCCAATCGTTCTGTATCGACAGAAGCTAATCATTGACTCCCCAACCCTCGCAATCGTACGTTCTATCGATAAATCACTCTAGGAGGCTCGGAATCGCGGTATTCACCCTTTCCAATCGTTCTGTATCGATAGCAGGTAAGGATTCACTTCCCGGCCCTCGCAATCGTTCCGTGTATCGATAAATCACTCTAGGAGGCTCGGAATCGCGAAATTCACTCTTTCAATCGTGCGGTATCGAAAGAAGGTAAGGATTCACTTCCGGGCCCTCGCAATCGTTCGGTGTATCGATGAATCAATCTAGGAGGCTTGGAATCGCGATATTCACCCATTCCAATCGTTCTGTATCGATAGCAGGTAAGGATTCACTTCCCGGCCCTCGCAATCGTTCCGTGTATCGATAAATCACTCTAGGAGGCTCGGAATCGCGATAATCATCCTTTCCATTCGTTCGGTATCGACAGAAGGTAGCGATACACTTCCCAGCCGTCCAAATCGTTCGGTGGATCGATAAATCACTCTAGGAGGCTCGGAATCGCGATGTTGACCCTTTCCAATCGTTCTGTATCGATAGCAGGTAAGGATTCAATTCCCGGCCCGCGCAATCGTTCCGTGTATCGATAAATCACTCTAGGAGGCTCGGAATCGCGATAATCATCCTTTCCAATCGTTCGGTATCGACAGAAGGTAGCGATACACTTCCTAGCCGTCCAAATCGTTCGGTGGATCGATAAATCACTCTAGGAGGCTCGGAATCGCGATATTGACCCTTTCCAATCGTTCTGTGTCGATAGCAGGGAAGGATTCACTTCCCGGCCCTCGCAATCGTTCGGTGTATCGATGAATCAATCTAGGAGGCTCGGAATCGCGATATTCACCCTTTCCAATCGTTCTGTGTCGATAGCAGGTAAGGATTCACTTCCCGGCCCTCTCAGTCGTTCGGTGTATCGATAAATCAATCTAGGAGGTTCGGAATCGCGATATTCACGCTTTCCTATCGTTCTGTGTCGATAGCAGGTAAGGATTCACTTCCCGGCCCTCGCAATCGTTCGGTGTATCGATAAATCACTCTAGGAGGCTCGGAATCGCGATATTCACCCTTTCAATCGTTCGGTATCGACAGACGGTAAGGATTGACTTCCCAGCCCTCGCAATCGTTCGGTGTATATATATATCACTCAAGGAAGTTCGGAATCGGGATATTCACCCTTTCCAATTGTTCTGTATCGACAGAGGGTAAGGATTCACTTCCCGGGCCGCGCAATCGTTCCGTGTATCGATAAATCAATCTAGGAGGTTCGGAATCGCGATATTCACCCATTCCAATCGTTCTGTGTCGATAGCAGGTAAGGATTCACTTCCGGGCCCTCGCAATCGTTCGGTGTATCGATGAATCAATCTAGGAGGCTTGGAATCGCGATATTCACCCATTCCAATCGTTCTGTGTCGATAGCAGGTAAGGATTCACTTCCCGGCCCTCTCAATCGTTCGGTGTATCGATAAATCAATCTAGGAGGTTCGGAATCGCGAAATTCACTCTTTCAATCGTGCGGTATCGAAAGAAGGTAAGGATACACTTCCCGGCCGTCCAAATCGTTCGGTGGATCGATAAATCAATCTAGGAGGCTCGGAATCGCGATATTGACCCATTCCAATCGTTCTGTATCGACAGAAGCTAATCATTGACTCCCCAACCCTCGCAATCGTACGTTCTATCGATAAATCACTCTAGGAGGCTCGGAATCGCGGTATTCACCCTTTCCAATCGTTCTGTATCGATAGCAGGTAAGGATTCACTTCCCGGCCCTCGCAATCGTTCCGTGTATCGATAAATCACTCTAGGAGGCTCGGAATCGCGAAATTCACTCTTTCAATCGTGCGGTATCGAAAGAAGGTAAGGATTCACTTCCGGGCCCTCGCAATCGTTCGGTGTATCGATGAATCAATCTAGGAGGCTTGGAATCGCGATATTCACCCATTCCAATCGTTCTGTATCGATAGCAGGTAAGGATTCACTTCCCGGCCCTCGCAATCGTTCCGTGTATCGATAAATCACTCTAGGAGGCTCGGAATCGCGATAATCATCCTTTCCATTCGTTCGGTATCGACAGAAGGTAGCGATACACTTCCCAGCCGTCCAAATCGTTCGGTGGATCGATAAATCACTCTAGGAGGCTCGGAATCGCGATGTTGACCCTTTCCAATCGTTCTGTGTCGATAGCAGGGAAGGATTCACTTCCCGGCCCTCGCAATCGTTCGGTGTATCGATAAATCACTCTAGGAGGCTCGGAATCGCGATGTTGACCCTTTCCAATCGTTCTGTGTCGATAGCAGGTAAGGATTCACTTCCCGGCCCTCTCAATCGTTCGGTGTACCGATAAATAAATCTAGGAGGTTCGGAATCGCGATATTCACCCTTTCCAATCGTTCTGTATCGACAGAAGCTAATCATTGACTCCCCAACCCTCGCAATCGTACGTTCTATCGATAAATCACTCTATGAGGCTCGGAATCGCGGTATTCACCCTTTCCAATCGTTCTGTATCGATAGCAGGTAAGGATTCACTTCCCGGCCCTCGCAATCGTTCCGTGTATCGATAAATCACTCTAGGAGGCTCGGAATCGCGATAATCATCCTTTCCATTCTTTCGGTATCGACAGAAGGTAGCGATACACTTCCCAGCCGTCCAAATCGTTCGGTGGATCGATAAATCACTCTAGGAGGCTCGGAATCGCGATGTTGACCCTTTCCAATCGTTCTGTGTCGATAGCAGGTAAGGATTCACTTCCCGCCCCTCTCAATCGTTCGGTGTACCGATAAATAAATCTAGGAGGTTCGGAATCGCGATATACACGCTTTCCTATCGTTCTATATCGACAGAAGGTAAGGATACACTCCCCAACCCTCGCAATCGTACGTTCTATCGATAAATCACTCTAGGAGGCTCGGAATCGCGATATTCACCCTTTCCAATCGTTCTGTGTCGATAGCAGGTAAGGATTCACTTCCCGGCCCTCTCAATCGTTCGGTGTACCGATAAATAAATCTAGGAGGTTCGGAATCGCGATATTCACGCTTTCCTATCGTTCTATATCGACAGAAGGTAAGGATTCACTTCCCGGCCCTCGCAATCGTTCCGTGTATCGATAAATCACTCTAGGAGGCTCGGAATCGCGATAATCATCCTTTCCATTCGTTCGGTATCGACAGAAGGTAGCGATACACTTCCCAGCCGTCCAAATCGTTCGGTGGATCGATAAATCACTCTAGGAGGCTCGGAATCGCGGTATTCACCCTTTCCAATCGTTCTGTATCGATAGCAGGGAAGGATTCACTTCCCGGCCCTCGCAATAGTTCGGTGTATCGATGAATCAATCTAGGAGGCTCGGAATCGCGATATTCACCCATTCCAATCGTTCTGTGTCGATAGCAGGTAAGGATTCACTTCCCGGCCCTCGCAATCGTTCGGTGTATCGATGAATCAATCTAGGAGGTTCGGAATCGCGAATATTCTCGCTTTCCTATCGTTCTATATAGACAGAAGGTAAGGATACACTTCCCAGCCGTCGCAATCGATCGGTGTATCGATAAATCAATCTAGGAGACTCGGAATCGCGATATTCACCCTTTCCAATCGTTCTGTAGCGACAGAAGCTAATCATTGACTCCCCAACCCTCGCAATCGTACGTTCTATCGATAAATCACTCTAGGAGGCTCGGAATCGCGATATTCACCCTTTCCAGTCGTTCTGTGTCGATAGCAGGTAAGGATTCACTTCCCGGCCCTCGCAATCGTTCGGTGTATCGCTAAATCAATCTAGGAGGTTCGGAATCGCGACATTCACGCTTTCCTATCGTTCTGTATCGACAGATGGTAAGGATACACTTCTCAGCCGTCGCAATCGTTCGGTGGATCGATAAATGACTCTAGGAGGCTCGGAATCGCGATATTCACTCTTTTAATCGTTCGGTATCGACAGACGGTAAGGATTGACTTCCCAGCCCTCGCAATCGTTCGGTGTATATATATATCACTCAAGGAAGTTCGAAATCGGGATATTCACCCTTTCCAATCGTTCTGTGTCGATAGCAGGGAAGGATTCACTTCCCGGCCCTCTCAATCGTTCGGTGTATCGATAAATCAATCCAGGAGGTTCGGAACCGCGATATTCACCTTTTCCACACGTTCTGCATCGAAATAAGCTAAGGATTCACTTCCCAGCCCTCGCAATCGTTCGATATAACGATAAATCACTCTAGGAGGCTCGGAAACGCAATATTCACCTTTTCCACACGTTCTGCATCGAAAGAAGTTAAGGATTCACTTTCCAGCCCTCGCAATCGTTCGATATAACGAAAAATCACTCTAGGAGGCTCGGAAACGCGATATTCACCTTTTCCACACGTTCTGCATCGAAATAAGATAAGGATTCACTTCACAGCCCTCGCAATCGTTCGATATAACGAAAAATCACTCTAGGAAGCTCGGAAACGCGATATTCACCTTTTCCACACGTTCTGCATCGAAAGAAGCTAAGGATTCACTTCCCAGCCCTCGCAATCGTTCGATATAACGATAAATCACTCTAGGAGGCTCGGAAACGCGATATTCACCTTTTCCACACGTTCTGCATCGAAATAAGCTAAGGATTCACTTCCCAGCCCTCGCAATCGTTCGATATAACGATAAATCACTCTAGGAGGCTCGGAAACGTGATATTCACCTTTTCCACACGTACTGCACCGAAAGAAGCTATGAATTCACTTTCCAGCCCTCGCAATCGTTCGATATAACGAAAAATCACTCTAGGAGGCTCGGAAACGCGATATTCACCTTTTCCACACGTTCTGCATCGAAATAAACTAAGGATTCACTTCCCAGCCCTCGCAATCGTTCGATATAACGATAAATTACTCTAGGAGGCTCGGAAACGCGATATTCACCTTTTCCACACGTTCTGCATCGAAATAAGCTAAGGATTCACTTCCCAGCCCTCGCAATCGTTCGATATAACGAAAAATCACTCTAGGAGGCTCGGAAACGCGATATTCACCTTTTCCACACGTACTGCATCGAAAGAAGCTAAGGATTCACTTTCCAGCCCTCGCAATCGTTCGATATAACGAAAAATCACTCTAGGAGGCTCGGAAACGCGATATTCACCTTTTCCACACGTTCTGCATCGAAATAAGCTAAGGATTCACTTCCCAGCCCTCGCAATCGTTCGATATAACGATAAATCACTCTAGGAGGCTCGGAAACGCGATATTCACCTTTTCCACACGTTCTGCATCGAAAGAAGCTAAGGATTCACTTTCCAGCCCTCGCAATCCTTCGATGTAACGATAAATCACTCTAGGAGGCTCGGAAACGCGATATTCCCTTTTCCACACGTTCTGCATCGAAATAAGCTAAGGATTCACTTCCCAGCCCTCGCAATCGTTCGATATAACGAAAAATCACTCTAGGAGGCTCGGAAACGCGATATTCACCTTTTCCACACGTTCTGCATCGAAATAAGCGAAGGATTCACTTCCCAGTCCTCGCAATCGTTCGACGTAACGATAAATCGCTTTAGGAGGCTCGGAAACGCGATATTCACCTTTTCCACACGTTCTGCATCGAAATAAGCCATGGATTCACTTCCCAGCCCTCGCAATCGTTCGATATAACGAAAAATCACTCTAGGAGGCTCGGAAACGCGATATTCACCTTTTCCACACGTTCTGCATCGAAATAAGCGAAGGATTCACTTCCCAGTCCTCGCAATCGTTCGACGTAACGATAAATCGCTTTAGGAGGCTCGGAAACGCGATATTCACCTTTTCCACACGTTCTGCATCGAAATAAGCTAAGGATTCACTTCCCAGCCCTCGCAATCGTTCGATATAACGAAAAATCACTCTAGGAGGCTCGGAAACGCGATATTCACCTTTTCCACACGTTCTGCATCGAAATAAGCTAAGGATTCACTTCCCAGTCCTCGCAATCGTTCGACGTAACGATAAATCGCTTTAGGAGGCTCGGAAACGCGATATTCACCTTTTCCACACGTTCTGCATCGAAATAAGCCATGGATTCACTTCCCAGCCCTCGCAATCGTTCGATATAACGATAAATCACTCTAGGAGGCTCGGAAACGCGATATTCACCTTTTCCACACGCTCTGCATCGAAAGAAGCTAAGGATTCACTTCCCAGCCCTCGCAATCGTTCGATAAACGATAAATCACTCTAGGAGGCTCGGAAAGGATAGTTTCGCCTTTTCCACACGTTCTGCATCGAAAGAAGCTAAGGATTCACTTTCCAGCCCTCGCAGTCGTTCGATATAACGAAAAATCACTCTAGGAGGCTCGGAAACGCTATATTCACCTTTTCCACACGTTCTGGATCGAAATAAGATAAGGATTCACTTCCCAGCCCTCGCAATCGTTCGATATAACGATAAATCACTCTAGGAGGCTCGGAAACGCGATATTCACCTTTTCCACACGCTCTGCATCGAGAGAAGCTAAGGATTCACTTCCCAGACCTCGCAATCGTTCGATATAACGATAAATCACTCTAGGAGGCTCGGAAACGCGATATTCACCTTTTCCACACGTACTGCATCGAAAGAAGCAAAGGATTCACTTTCCAGCCCTCGCAATCGTTCGATATAACGAAAAATCACTCTAGGAGGCTCGGAAACGCGATATTCACCTTTTCCACACGTTCTGCATCGAAATAAGCTAAGGATTCACTTCCCAGCCCTCGCAATCGTTCGATATAACGATAAATCACTCTAGGAGGCTCGGAAACGCGATATTCACCATTTCCACACGTTCTGCACCGAAAGAAGCTATGGATTCACTTCCCATTCCTCGCAATCGTTCGATATAACGATAAATCACTCTAGGAGGCTCGGAAACGCGATATTCACCTTTTCCACACGTTCTGCATCGAAAGAAGCTAAGGATTCACTTTCCAGCCCTCGCAATCCTTCGATGTAACGATAAATCACTCTAGGAGGCTCGGAAACGCGATATTCCCTTTTCCACACGTTCTGCATCGAAATAAGCTAAGGATTCACTTCCCAGCCCTCGCAATCGTTCGATATAACGAAAAATCACTCTAGGAGGCTCGGAAACGCGATATTCACCTTTTCCACACGTTCTGCATCGAAATAAGCTAAGGATTCACTTCCCAGTCCTCGCAATCGTTCGACGTAACGATAAATCGCTTTAGGAGGCTCGGAAACGCGATATTCACCTTTTCCACACGTTCTGCATCGAAATAAGCCATGGATTCACTTCCCAGCCCTCGCAATCGTTCGATATAACGATAAATCACTCTAGGAGGCTCGGAAACGCGATATTCACCTTTTCCACACGCTCTGCATCGAAAGAAGCTAAGGATTCACTTCCCAGCCCTCGCAATCGTTCGATAAACGATAAATCACTCTAGGAGGCTCGGAAAGGATAGATTCGCCTTTTCCACACGTTCTGCATCGAAAGAAGCTAAGGATTCACTTCCCAGCCCTCGCAATCGTTCGATATAACGATAAATCACTCTAGGAGGCTCGGAAACGCGATATTCACCTTTTCCACACGTTCTGCATCGAAATAAGCTAAGGATTCACTTCCCAGCCCTGGCAATCGTTCGATATAACGATAAATCACTCTAGGAGGCTCGGAAACGCGATATTCACCTTTTCCACACGCTCTGCATCGAAAGAAGCTAAGGATTCACTTCCCAGACCTCGCAATCGTTCGATATAACGATAAATCACTCTAGGAGGCTCGGAAAGGATATATTCACCTTTTCCACACGTTCTGCATCGAAAGAAGCTAAGGATTCACTTTCCAGCCCTCGCAATCCTTCGATGTAACGATAAATCACTCTAGGAGGCTCGGAAACGCGATATTCCCTTTTCCACACGTTCTGCATCGAAATAAGCTAAGGATTCACTTCCCAGCCCTCGCAATCGTTCGATATAACGATAAATCACTCTAGGAGGCTCGGAAACGCGATATTCACCTTTTCCACACGTTCTGCATCGAAATAAGCTAAGGATTCACTTCCCAGCCCTCGCAATCGTTCGATGTAACGATAAATCACTCTAGGAGGCACGGAAACGCGATATTCACCTTTTCCACACGTTCTGCACCGAAGGAAGCTATGGATTCACTTCCCATCCCTCGCAATCGTTCGATATAACGATAAATCACTCTAGGAGGCTCGGAAACGCGATATTCACCTTTTCCACACGTTCTGCATCGAAATAAGCTAAGGATTCACTTCCCAGCCCTCGCAATCCTTCGATGTAACGATAAATCACTCTAGGAGGCTCGGAAACGCGATATTCCCTTTTCCACACGTTCTGCATCGAAATAAGCTAAGGATTCACTTCCCAGCCCTCGCAATCGTTCGATATAACGATAAATCACTCTAGGAGGCTCGGAAACGCGATATTCACCTTTTCCACACGTTCTGCATCGAATGAAGTTAAGGATTCACTTTCCAGCCCTCGCAATCGTTCGATATAACGAAAAATCACTCTAGGAGGCTCGGAAACGCGATATTCACCTTTTCCACACGTTCTGGATCGAAATAAGATAAGGATTCACTTCCCAGCCCTCGCAATCGTTCGATATAACGATAAATCACTCTAGAAGGCTCGGAAACGCGATATTCACCTTTTCCACACGCTCTGCATCGAAAGAAGCTAAGGATTCACTTCCCAGACCTCGCAATCGTTCGATATAACGATAAATCACTCTAGGAGGCTCGGAAAGGATATATTCACCTTTTCCACACGTTCTGCATCGAAAGAAGCTAAGGATTCACTTTCCAGCCCTCGCAATCCTTCGATGTAACGATAAATCACTCTAGGAGGCTCGGAAACGCGATATTCACCTTTTCCACACGTTCTGCATCGAAATAAGATAAGGATTCACTTCACAGCCCTCGCAATCGTTCGATATAACGAAAAATCACTCTAGGAGGCTCGGAAACGCGATATTCACCTTTTCCACACGTTCTGCATCGAAAGAAGCTAAGGATTCACTTCCCAGCCCTCGCAATCGTTCGATATAACGATAAATCACTCTAGGAGGCTCGGAAACGCGATATTCACCTTTTCCACACGTTCTGCATCGAAATAAGCTAAGGATTCACTTCCCAGCCCTCGCAATCGTTCGATATAACGATAAATCACTCTAGGAGGCTCGGAAACGTGATATTCACCTTTTCCACACGTACTGCACCGAAAGAAGCTATGAATTCACTTTCCAGCCCTCGCAATCGTTCGATATAACGAAAAATCACTCTAGGAGGCTCGGAAACGCGATATTCACCTTTTCCACACGTTCTGCATCGAAAGAAGCTAAGGATTCACTTTCCAGCCCTCGCAATCCTTCGATGTAACGATAAATCACTCTAGGAGGCTCGGAAACGCGATATTCCCTTTTCCACACGTTCTGCATCGAAATAAGCTAAGGATTCACTTCCCAGCCCTCGCAATCGTTCGATATAACGAAAAATCACTCTAGGAGGCTCGGAAACGCGATATTCACCTTTTCCACACGTTCTGCATCGAAATAAGCTAAGGATTCACTTCCCAGTCCTCGCAATCGTTCGACGTAACGATAAATCGCTTTAGGAGGCTCGGAAACGCGATATTCACCTTTTCCACACGTTCTGCATCGAAATAAGCCATGGATTCACTTCCCAGCCCTCGCAATCGTTCGATATAACGATAAATCACTCTAGGAGGCTCGGAAACGCGATATTCACCTTTTCCACACGCTCTGCATCGAAAGAAGCTAAGGATTCACTTCCCAGCCCTCGCAATCGTTCGATAAACGATAAATCACTCTAGGAGGCTCGGAAAGGATAGATTCGCCTTTTCCACACGTTCTGCATCGAAAGAAGCTAAGGATTCACTTTCCAGCCCTCGCAATCGTTCGATATAACGAAAAATCACTCTAGGAGGCTCGGAAACGCTATATTCACCTTTTCCACACGTTCTGGATCGAAATAAGATAAGGATTCACTTCCCAGCCCTCGCAATCGTTCGATATAACGATAAATCACTCTAGGAGGCTCGGAAACGCGATATTCACCTTTTCCACACGCTCTGCATCGAAAGAAGCTAAGGATTCACTTCCCAGACCTCGCAATCGTTCGATATAACGATAAATCACTCTAGGAGGCTCGGAAACGCGATATTCACCATTTCCACACGTTCTGCACCGAAAGAAGCTATGGATTCACTTCCCATTCCTCGCAATCGTTCGATATAACGATAAATCACTCTAGGAGGCTCGGAAACGAGATATTCACCTTTTCCACACGTTCTGCATCGAAAGAAGCTAAGGATTCACTTTCCAGCCCTCGCAATCCTTCGATGTAACGATAAATCACTCTAGGAGGCTCGGAAACGCGATATTCCCTTTTCCACACGTTCTGCATCGAAATAAGCTAAGGATTCACTTCCCAGCCCTCGCAATCGTTCGATATAACGAAAAATCACTCTAGGAGGCTCGGAAACGCGATATTCACCTTTTCCACACGTTCTGCATCGAAATAAGCTAAGGATTCACTTCCCAGTCCTCGCAATCGTTCGACGTAACGATAAATCGCTTTAGGAGGCTCGGAAACGCGATATTCACCTTTTCCACACGTTCTGCATCGAAATAAGCCATGGATTCACTTCCCAGCCCTCGCAATCGTTCGATATAACGATAAATCACTCTAGGAGGCTCGGAAACGCGATATTCACCTTTTCCACACGCTCTGCATCGAAAGAAGCTAAGGATTCACTTCCCAGACCTCGCAATCGTTCGATATAACGATAAATCACTCTAGGAGGCTCGGAAAGGATATATTCACCTTTTCCACACGTTCTGCATCGAAAGAAGCTAAGGATTCACTTTCCAGCCCTCGCAATCCTTCGATGTAACGATAAATCACTCTAGGAGGCTCGGAACCGCGATATTCCCTTTTCCACACGTTCTGCATCGAAATAAGCTAAGGATTCACTTCCCAGCCCTCGCAATCGTTCGATATAACGATAAATCACTCTAGGAGGCTCGGAAACGCGATATTCACCTTTTCCACACGTTCTGCATCGAAATAAGCTAAGGATTCACTTCCCAGCCCTCGCAATCGTTCGATGTAACGATAAATCACTCTAGGAGGCTCGGAAACGCGATATTCACCATTTCCACACGTTCTGCACCGAAAGAAGCTATGGATTCACTTCCCATTCCTCGCAATCGTTCGATATAACGATAAATCACTCTAGGAGGCTCGGAAACGCGATATTCACCTTTTCCACACGTTCTGCATCGAAAGAAGCTAAGGATTCACTTTCCAGCCCTCGCAATCCTTCGATGTAACGATAAATCACTCTAGGAGGCTCGGAAACGCGATATTCCCTTTTCCACACGTTCTGCATCGAAATAAGCTAAGGATTCACTTCCCAGCCCTCGCAATCGTTCGATATAACGAAAAATCACTCTAGGAGGCTCGGAAACGCGATATTCACCTTTTCCACACGTTCTGCATCGAAATAAGCTAAGGATTCACTTCCCAGTCCTCGCAATCGTTCGACGTAACGATAAATCGCTTTAGGAGGCTCGGAAACGCGATATTCACCTTTTCCACACGTTCTGCATCGAAATAAGCCATGGATTCACTTCCCAGCCCTCGCAATCGTTCGATATAACGATAAATCACTCTAGGAGGCTCGGAAACGCGATATTCACCTTTTCCACACGCTCTGCATCGAAAGAAGCTAAGGATTCACTTCCCAGACCTCGCAATCGTTCGATATAACGATAAATCACTCTAGGAGGCTCGGAAAGGATATATTCACCTTTTCCACACGTTCTGCATCGAAAGAAGCTAAGGATTCACTTTCCAGCCCTCGCAATCCTTCGATGTAACGATAAATCACTCTAGGAGGCTCGGAACCGCGATATTCCCTTTTCCACACGTTCTGCATCGAAATAAGCTAAGGATTCACTTCCCAGCCCTCGCAATCGTTCGATATAACGATAAATCACTCTAGGAGGCTCGGAAACGCGATATTCACCTTTTCCACACGTTCTGCATCGAAATAAGCTAAGGATTCACTTCCCAGCCCTCGCAATCGTTCGATGTAACGATAAATCACTCTAGGAGGCACGGAAACGCGATATTCACCTTTTCCACACGTTCTGCACCGAAGGAAGCTATGGATTCACTTCCCATCCCTCGCAATCGTTCGATATAACGATAAATCACTCTAGGAGGCTCGGAAACGCGATATTCACCTTTTCCACACGTTCTGCATCGAAATAAGCTAAGGATTCACTTCCCAGCCCTCGCAATCGTTCGACGTAACGATAAATCGCTTTAGGAGGCTCGGAAACGCGATATTCACCTTTTCCAATCGTTCTGTATCGATAGCAGGTAAGGATTCACTTCCCGGCCCTCGCAATCGTTCCGTGTATCGATAAATCACTCTAGGAGGCTCGGAAACGCGATATTCACCTTTTCCACACGCTCTGCATCGAAAGAAGCTAAGGATTCACTTCCCAGCCCTCATAATCGTTCGATAAACGATAAATCACTCTAGGAGGCTCGGAAAGGATAGATTCGCCTTTTCCACACGTTCTGCATCGAAATAAGATAAGGATTCACTTCCCAGCCCTCGCAATCGTTCGATATAACGATAAATCACTCTAGGAGGCTCGGAAACGCGATATTCACCTTTTCCACACGTTCTGCATCGAAATAAGCTAAGGATTCACTTTCCAGCCCTCGCAATCGTTCGATATAACGAAAAATCACTCTAGGAGGCTCGGAAACGCTATATTCACCTTTTCCACACGTTCTGGATCGAAATAAGATAAGGATTCACTTCCCAGCCCTCGCAATCGTTCGATATAACGATAAATCACTCTAGGAGGCTCGGAAACGCGATATTCACCTTTTCCACACGCTCTGCATCGAAAGAAGCTAAGGATTCACTTCCCAGACCTCGCAATCGTTCGATATAACGATAAATCACTCTAGGAGGCTCGGAAACGCGATATTCACCATTTCCACACGTTCTGCACCGAAAGAAGCTATGGATTCACTTCCCATTCCTCGCAATCGTTCGATATAACGATAAATCACTCTAGGAGGCTCGGACACGCGATATTCACCTTTTCCACACGTTCTGCATCGAAAGAAGCTAAGGATTCACTTTCCAGCCCTCGCAATCCTTCGATGTAACGATAAATCACTCTAGGAGGCTCGGAAACGCGATATTCCCTTTTCCACACGTTCTGCATCGAAATAAGCTAAGGATTCACTTCCCAGCCCTCGCAATCGTTCGATATAACGAAAAATCACTCTAGGAGGCTCGGAAACGCGATATTCACCTTTTCCACACGTTCTGCATCGAAATAAGCTAAGGATTCACTTCCCAGTCCTCGCAATCGTTCGACGTAACGATAAATCGCTTTAGGAGGCTCGGAAACGCGATATTCACCTTTTCCACACGTTCTGCATCGAAATAAGCCATGGATTCACTTCCCAGCCCTCGCAATCGTTCGATATAACGATAAATCACTCTAGGAGGCTCGGAAACGCGATATTCACCTTTTCCACACGCTCTGCATCGAAAGAAGCTAAGGATTCACTTCCCAGCCCTCGCAATCGTTCGATAAACGATAAATCATTCTAGGAGGCTCGGAAAGGATAGATTCGCCTTTTCCACACGTTCTGCATCGAAAGAAGCTAAGGATTCACTTCCCAGCCCTCGCAATCGTTCGATATAACGATAAATCACTCTAGGAGGCTCGGAAACGCGATATTCACCTTTTCCACACGTTCTGCATCGAAATAAGCTAAGGATTCACTTCCCAGCCCTCGCAATCGTTCGATATAACGATAAATCACTCTAGGAGGCTCGGAAACGCGATATTCACCTTTTCCACACGCTCTGCATCGAAAGAAGCTAAGGATTCACTTCCCAGACCTCGCAATCGTTCGATATAACGATAAATCACTCTAGGAGGCTCGGAAAGGATATATTCACCTTTTCCACACGTTCTGCATCGAAAGAAGCTAAGGATTCACTTTCCAGCCCTCGCAATCCTTCGATGTAACGATAAATCACTCTAGGAGGCTCGGAAACGCGATATTCCCTTTTCCACACGTTCTGCATCGAAATAAGCTAAGGATTCACTTCCCAGCCCTCGCAATCGTTCGATATAACGATAAATCACTCTAGGAGGCTCGGAAACGCGATATTCACCTTTTCCACACGTTCTGCATCGAAATAAGCTAAGGATTCACTTCCCAGCCCTCGCAATCGTTCGATGTAACGATAAATCACTCTAGGAGGCACGGAAACGCGATATTCACCTTTTCCACACGTTCTGCACCGAAGGAAGCTATGGATTCACTTCCCATCCCTCGCAATCGTTCGATATAACGATAAATCACTCTAGGAGGATCGGAAACGCGATATTCACCTTTTCCACACGTTCTGCATCGAAATAAGCTAAGGATTCACTTCCCAGCCCTCGCAATCGTTCGACGTAACGATAAATCGCTTTAGGAGGCTCGGAAACGCGATATTCACCTTTTCCAATCGTTCTGTATCGATAGCAGGTAAGGATTCACTTCCCGGCCCTCGCAATCGTTCCGTGTATCGATAAATCACTCTAGGAGGCTCGGAAACGCGATATTCACCTTTTCCACACGTTCTGCATCGAATGAAGTTAAGGATTCACTTTCCAGCCCTCGCAATCGTTCGATATAACGAAAAATCACTCTAGGAGGCTCGGAAACGCGATATTCACCTTTTCCACACGTTCTGGATCGAAATAAGATAAGGATTCACTTCCCAGCACTCGCAATCGTTCGATATAACGATAAATCACTCTAGGAGGCTCGGAAACGCGATATTCACCTTTTCCACACGCTCTGCATCGAAAGAAGCTAAGGATTCACTTCCCAGACCTCGCAATCGTTCGATATAACGATAAATCACTCTAGGAGGCTCGGAAAGGATATATTCACCTTTTCCACACGTTCTGCATCGAAAGAAGCTAAGGATTCACTTTCCAGCCCTCGCAATCCTTCGATGTAACGATAAATCACTCTAGGAGGCTCGGAAACGCGATATTCCCTTTTCCACACGTTCTGCATCGAAATAAGCTAAGGATTCACTTCCCAGCCCTCGCAATCGTTCGATATAACGATAAATCACTCTAGGAGGCTCGGAAACGCGATATTCACCTTTTCCACACGCTCTGCATCGAAAGAAGCTAAGGATTCACTTCCCAGACCTCGCAATAGTTCGATATAACGATAAATCACTCTAGGAGGCTCGGAAACGCGATATTCACCTTTTCCACACGTTCTGCATCGAAATATGCCAAGGATTCACTTCCCAGCCCTCGCAATCGTTCGATATAACGATAAATCACTCTAGGAGGCTCGGAAACGCGATATTCACCTTTTCCACACGTTCTGCACCGAAGGAAGCTATGGATTCTCTTCCCATCCCTCGCAATCGTTCGATATAACGATAAATCACTCTAGGAGGCTCGGAAACGCGATATTCACCTTTTCCACACGTTCTGCATCGAAATAAGCTAAGGATTCACTTCCCAGCCCTCGCAATCGTTCGACGTAACGATAAATCGCTTTAGGAGGCTCGGAAACGCGATATTCACCTTTTCCAATCGTTCTGTATCGATAGCAGGTAAGGATTCACTTCCCGGCCCTCGCAATCGTTCCGTGTATCGATAAATCACTCTAGGAGGCTCGGAATCGCGATAATCATCCTTTCCATTCGTTCGGTATCGACAGAAGGTAGCGATACACTTCCCAGCCGTCCAAATCGTTCGGTGGATCGATAAATCACTCTAGGAGGCTCGGAATCGCGATGTTGACCCTTTCCAATCGTTCTGTATCGACAGAAGCTAATCATTGACTCCCCAACCCTCGCAATCGTACGTTCTATCGATAAATCACTCTAGGAGGCTCGGAATCGCGATAACCATCATTTCAATCGTTCGGTATCGACAGACGGTAAGGATTGAATTCCCAGCCCTCGCAATCGTTCGGTGTATATATATATCACTCAAGGAAGTTCGGAATCGGGATATTCATCCTTTCCAATTGTTCTGTATCGACAGAGGCTAAGGATTCAATTCCCGGCCCGCGCAATCGTTCCGTGTATCGATAAATCACTCTAGGAGGCTCGGAATCGCGATAATCATCCTTTCCAATCGTTCGGTATCGACAGAAGGTAGCGATACACTTCCCAGCCGTCCAAATCGTTCGGTGGATCGATAAATCACTCTAGGAGGCTCGGAATCGCGATATTGACCCTTTCCAATCGTTCTGTGTCGATAGCAGGGAAGGATTCACTTCCCGGCCCTCGCAATCGTTCGGTGTATCGATGAATCAATCTAGGAGGCTCGGAATCGCGATATTCACCCTTTCCAATCGTTCTGTGTCGATAGCAGGTAAGGATTCACTTCCCGGCCCTCTCAATCGTTCGGTGTATCGATACATCAATCCAGGAGGTTCGGATTCGCAATATTCACGCTTTCCTATCGTTCTGTATCGACAGGAGGTAAGGGTACACTTCCCAGCCGTCGCAATCGATCGGTGGATCGATAAATGACTCTAGGAGGCTCGGAATCGCGATATTCACTCTTTCAATCGCGCGGTATCGACAGAAGGTAAGGATACACTTCCCGGCCGTCCAAATCGTTCGGTGGATCGATAAATCACTCTAGGTGGCTCGGAATCGCGATATTGACCCTTTCCAATCGTTCTGTATCGACAGAAGCTAATCATTGACTCCCCAACCCTCGCAATCGTACGTTCTATCGATAAATCACTCTAGGAGGCTCGGAATCGCGATAACCATCATTTCAATCGTTCGGTATCGACAGACGGTAAGGATTGAATTCCCAGCCCTCGCAATCGTTCGGTGTATATATATATCACTCAAGGAAGTTCGGAATCGGGATATTCATCCTTTCCAATTGTTCTGTATCGACAGAGGGTAAGGATTCAATTCCCGGCCCGCGCAATCGTTCCGTGTATCGATAAATCACTCTAGGAGGCTCGGAATCGCGATAATCATCCTTTCCAATCGTTCGGTATCGACAGAAGGTAGCGATACACTTCCTAGCCGTCCAAATCGTTCGGTGGATCGATAAATCACTCTAGGAGGCTCGGAATCGCGATATTGACCCTTTCCAATCGTTCTGTGTCGATAGCAGGGAAGGATTCACTTCCCGGCCCTCGCAATCGTTCGGTGTATCGATGAATCAATCTAGGAGGCTCGGAATCGCGATATTCACCCTTTCCAATCGTTCTGTGTCGATAGCAGGTAAGGATTCACTTCCCGGCCCTCTCAGTCGTTCGGTGTATCGATAAATCAATCTAGGAGGTTCGGAATCGCGATATTCACGCTTTCCTATCGTTCTGTGTCGATAGCAGGTAAGGATTCACTTCCCGGCCCTCGCAATCGTTCGGTGTATCGATAAATCACTCTAGGAGGCTCGGAATCGCGATATTCACCCTTTCAATCGTTCGGTATCGACAGACGGTAAGGATTGACTTCCCAGCCCTCGCAATCGTTCGGTGTATATATATATCACTCAAGGAAGTTCGGAATCGGGATATTCACCCTTTCCAATTGTTCTGTATCGACAGAGGGTAAGGATTCACTTCCCGGGCCGCGCAATCGTTCCGTGTATCGATAAATCAATCTAGGAGGTTCGGAATCGCGATATTCACCCATTCCAATCGTTCTGTGTCGATAGCAGGTAAGGATTCACTTCCGGGCCCTCGCAATCGTTCGGTGTATCGATGAATCAATCTAGGAGGCTTGGAATCGCGATATTCACCCATTCCAATCGTTCTGTGTCGATAGCAGGTAAGGATTCACTTCCCGGCCCTCTCAATCGTTCGGTGTATCGATAAATCAATCTAGGAGGTTCGGAATCGCGAAATTCACTCTTTCAATCGTGCGGTATCGAAAGAAGGTAAGGATACACTTCCCGGCCGTCCAAATCGTTCGGTGGATCGATAAATCAATCTAGGAGGCTCGGAATCGCGATATTGACCCATTCCAATCGTTCTGTATCGACAGAAGCTAATCATTGACTCCCCAACCCTCGCAATCGTACGTTCTATCGATAAATCACTCTAGGAGGCTCGGAATCGCGGTATTCACCCTTTCCAATCGTTCTGTATCGATAGCAGGTAAGGATTCACTTCCCGGCCCTCGCAATCGTTCCGTGTATCGATAAATCACTCTAGGAGGCTCGGAATCGCGAAATTCACTCTTTCAATCGTGCGGTATCGAAAGAAGGTAAGGATTCACTTCCGGGCCCTCGCAATCGTTCGGTGTATCGATGAATCAATCTAGGAGGCTTGGAATCGCGATATTCACCCATTCCAATCGTTCTGTATCGATAGCAGGTAAGGATTCACTTCCCGGCCCTCGCAATCGTTCCGTGTATCGATAAATCACTCTAGGAGGCTCGGAATCGCGATAATCATCCTTTCCATTCGTTCGGTATCGACAGAAGGTAGCGATACACTTCCCAGCCGTCCAAATCGTTCGGTGGATCGATAAATCACTCTAGGAGGCTCGGAATCGCGATGTTGACCCTTTCCAATCGTTCTGTGTCGATAGCAGGGAAGGATTCACTTCCCGGCCCTCGCAATCGTTCGGTGTATCGATAAATCACTCTAGGAGGCTCGGAATCGCGATGTTGACCCTTTTCAATCGTTCTGTGTCGATAGCAGGTAAGGATTCACTTCCCGGCCCTCTCAATCGTTCGGTGTACCGATAAATAAATCTAGGAGGTTCGGAATCGCGATATTCACCCTTTCCAATCGTTCTGTGTCGATAGCAGGTAAGGATTCACTTCCCGGCCCTCTCAATCGTTCGGTGTATCGATAAATCAATCTAGGAGGTTCGGAATCGCGAAATTCACTCTTTCAATCGTGCGGTATCGAAAGAAGGTAAGGATACACTTCCCGGCCGTCCAAATCGTTCGGTGGATCGATAAATCAATCTAGGAGGCTCGGAATCGCGATATTGACCCATTCCAATCGTTCTGTATCGACAGAAGCTAATCATTGACTCCCCAACCCTCGCAATCGTACGTTCTATCGATAAATCACTCTAGGAGGCTCGGAATCGCGGTATTCACCCTTTCCAATCGTTCTGTATCGATAGCAGGTAAGGATTCACTTCCCGGCCCTCGCAATCGTTCCGTGTATCGATAAATCACTCTAGGAGGCTCGGAATCGCGAAATTCACTCTTTCAATCGTGCGGTATCGAAAGAAGGTAAGGATTCACTTCCGGGCCCTCGCAATCGTTCGGTGTATCGATGAATCAATCTAGGAGGCTTGGAATCGCGATATTCACCCATTCCAATCGTTCTGTATCGATAGCAGGTAAGGATTCACTTCCCGGCCCTCGCAATCGTTCCGTGTATCGATAAATCACTCTAGGAGGCTCGGAATCGCGATAATCATCCTTTCCATTCGTTCGGTATCGACAGAAGGTAGCGATACACTTCCCAGCCGTCCAAATCGTTCGGTGGATCGATAAATCACTCTAGGAGGCTCGGAATCGCGATGTTGACCCTTTCCAATCGTTCTGTGTCGATAGCAGGGAAGGATTCACTTCCCGGCCCTCGCAATCGTTCGGTGTATCGATAAATCACTCTAGGAGGCTCGGAATCGCGATGTTGACCCTTTCCAATCGTTCTGTGTCGATAGCAGGTAAGGATTCACTTCCCGGCCCTCTCAATCGTTCGGTGTACCGATAAATAAATCTAGGAGGTTCGGAATCGCGATATTCACCCTTTCCAATCGTTCTGTATCGACAGAAGCTAATCATTGACTCCCCAACCCTCGCAATCGTACGTTCTATCGATAAATCACTCTATGAGGCTCGGAATCGCGGTATTCACCCTTTCCAATCGTTCTGTATCGATAGCAGGTAAGGATTCACTTCCCGGCCCTCGCAATCGTTCCGTGTATCGATAAATCACTCTAGGAGGCTCGGAATCGCGATAATCATCCTTTCCATTCTTTCGGTATCGACAGAAGGTAGCGATACACTTCCCAGCCGTCCAAATCGTTCGGTGGATCGATAAATCACTCTAGGAGGCTCGGAATCGCGATGTTGACCCTTTCCAATCGTTCTGTGTCGATAGCAGGTAAGGATTCACTTCCCGCCCCTCTCAATCGTTCGGTGTACCGATAAATAAATCTAGGAGGTTCGGAATCGCGATATACACGCTTTCCTATCGTTCTATATCGACAGAAGGTAAGGATACACTCCCCAACCCTCGCAATCGTACGTTCTATCGATAAATCACTCTAGGAGGCTCGGAATCGCGATATTCACCCTTTCCAATCGTTCTGTGTCGATAGCAGGTAAGGATTCACTTCCCGGCCCTCTCAATCGTTCGGTGTACCGATAAATAAATCTAGGAGGTTCGGAATCGCGATATTCACGCTTTCCTATCGTTCTATATCGACAGAAGGTAAGGATACACTTCCCAGCCGTCGCAATCGATCGGTGTATCGATAAATCAATCTAGGAGACTCGGAATCGCGATATTCACCCTTTCCAATCGTTCTGTATCGACAGAAGCTAATCATTGACTCCCCAACCCTCGCAATCGTACGTTCTATCGATAAATCACTCTAGGAGGCTCGGAATCGCGGTATTCACCCTTTCCAATCGTTCTGTATCGATAGCAGGTAAGGATTCACTTCCCGGCCCTCGCAATCGTTCCGTGTATCGATAAATCACTCTAGGAGGCTCGGAATCGCGATAATCATCCTTTCCATTCGTTCGGTATCGACAGAAGGTAGCGATACACTTCCCAGCCGTCCAAATCGTTCGGTGGATCGATAAATCACTCTAGGAGGCTCGGAATCGCGATGTTGACGCTTTCCAATCGTACTGTGTCGATAGCAGGGAAGGATTCACTTCCCGGCCCTCGCAATAGTTCGGTGTATCGATGAATCAATCTAGGAGGCTCGGAATCGCGATATTCACCCATTCCAATCGTTCTGTGTCGATAGCAGGTAAGGATTCACTTCCCGGCCCTCGCAATCGTTCGGTGTATCGATGAATCAATCTAGGAGGTTCGGAATCGCGAATATTCTCGCTTTCCTATCGTTCTATATAGACAGAAGGTAAGGATACACTTCCCAGCCGTCGCAATCGATCGGTGTATCGATAAATCAATCTAGGAGACTCGGAATCGCGATATTCACCCTTTCCAATCGTTCTGTAGCGACAGAAGCTAATCATTGACTCCCCAACCCTCGCAATCGTACGTTCTATCGATAAATCACTCTAGGAGGCTCGGAATCGCGATATTCACCCTTTCCAGTCGTTCTGTGTCGATAGCAGGTAAGGATTCACTTCCCGGCCCTCGCAATCGTTCGGTGTATCGCTAAATCAATCTAGGAGGTTCGGAATCGCGACATTCACGCTTTCCTATCGTTCTGTATCGACAGATGGTAAGGATACACTTCTCAGCCGTCGCAATCGTTCGGTGGATCGATAAATGACTCTAGGAGGCTCGGAATCGCGATATTCACTCTTTTAATCGTTCGGTATCGACAGACGGTAAGGATTGACTTCCCAGCCCTCGCAATCGTTCGGTGTATATATATATCACTCAAGGAAGTTCGAAATCGGGATATTCACCCTTTCCAATCGTTCTGTGTCGATAGCAGGGAAGGATTCACTTCCCGGCCCTCTCAATCGTTCGGTGTATCGATAAATCAATCCAGGAGGTTCGGAACCGCGATATTCACCTTTTCCACACGTTCTGCATCGAAATAAGCTAAGGATTCACTTCCCAGCCCTCGCAATCGTTCGATATAACGATAAATCACTCTAGGAGGCTCGGAAACGCAATATTCACCTTTTCCACACGTTCTGCATCGAAAGAAGTTAAGGATTCACTTTCCAGCCCTCGCAATCGTTCGATATAACGAAAAATCACTCTAGGAGGCTCGGAAACGCGATATTCACCTTTTCCACACGTTCTGCATCGAAATAAGATAAGGATTCACTTCACAGCCCTCGCAATCGTTCGATATAACGAAAAATCACTCTAGGAGGCTCGGAAACGCGATATTCACCTTTTCCACACGTTCTGCATCGAAAGAAGCTAAGGATTCACTTCCCAGCCCTCGCAATCGTTCGATATAACGATAAATCACTCTAGGAGGCTCGGAAACGCGATATTCACCTTTTCCACACGTTCTGCATCGAAATAAGCTAAGGATTCACTTCCCAGCCCTCGCAATCGTTCGATATAACGATAAATCACTCTAGGAGGCTCGGAAACGTGATATTCACCTTTTCCACACGTACTGCACCGAAAGAAGCTATGAATTCACTTTCCAGCCCTCGCAATCGTTCGATATAACGAAAAATCACTCTAGGAGGCTCGGAAACGCGATATTCACCTTTTCCACACGTTCTGCATCGAAATAAACTAAGGATTCACTTCCCAGCCCTCGCAATCGTTCGATATAACGATAAATTACTCTAGGAGGCTCGGAAACGCGATATTCACCTTTTCCACACGTTCTGCATCGAAATAAGCTAAGGATTCACTTCCCAGCCCTCGCAATCCTTCGATATAACGATAAATCACTCTAGGAGGCTCGGAAACGCGATATTCACCTTTTCCACACGTTCTGCATCGAAAGAATCTAAGGATTCACTTTCCAGCCCTCGCAATCCTTCGATGTAACGATAAATCACTCTAGGAGGCTCGGAAACGCGATATTCACCTTTTCCACACGTTCTGCATCGAAATAAGCGAAGGATTCACTTCCCAGTCCTCGCAATCGTTCGACGTAACGATAAATCGCTTTAGGAGGCTCGGAAACGCGATATTCACCTTTTCCACACGTTCTGCATCGAAATAAGCCATGGATTCACTTCCCAGCCCTCGCAATCGTTCGATATAACGAAAAATCACTCTAGGAGGCTCGGAAACGCGATATTCACCTTTTCCACACGTTCTGCATCGAAATAAGCGAAGGATTCACTTCCCAGTCCTCGCAATCGTTCGACGTAACGATAAATCGCTTTAGGAGGCTCGGAAACGCGATATTCACCTTTTCCACACGTTCTGCATCGAAATAAGCTAAGGATTCACTTCCCAGCCCTCGCAATCGTTCGATATAACGAAAAATCACTCTAGGAGGCTCGGAAACGCGATATTCACCTTTTCCACACGTACTGCATCGAAAGAAGCAAAGGATTCACTTTCCAACCCTCGCAATCGTTCGATATAACGAAAAATCACTCTAGGAGGCTCGGAAACGCGATATTCACCTTTTCCACACGTTCTGCATCGAAATAAGCTAAGGATTCACTTCCCAGCCCTCGCAATCGTTCGATATAACGATAAATCACTCTAGGAGGCTCGGAAACGCGATATTCACCATTTCCACACGTTCTGCACCGAAAGAAGCTATGGATTCACTTCCCATTCCTCGCAATCGTTCGATATAACGATGAATCACTCTAGGAGGCTCGGAAACGCGATATTCACCTTTTCCACACGTTCTGCATCGAAAGAAGCTAAGGATTCACTTTCCAGCCCTCGCAATCCTTCGATGTAACGATAAATCAGTCTAGGAGGCTCGGAAACGCGATATTCCCTTTTCCACACGTTCTGCATCGAAATAAGCTAAGGATTCACTTCCCAGCCCTCGCAATCGTTCGATATAACGAAAAATCACTCTAGGAGGCTCGGAAACGCGATATTCACCTTTTCCACACGTTCTGCATCGAAATAAGCTAAGGATTCACTTCCCAGTCCTCGCAATCGTTCGACGTAACGATAAATCGCTTTAGGAGGCTCGGAAACGCGATATTCACCTTTTCCACACGTTCTGCATCGAAATAAGCCATGGATTCACTTCCCAGCCCTCGCAATCGTTCGATATAACGATAAATCACTCTAGGAGGCTCGGAAACGCGATATTCACCTTTTCCACACGCTCTGCATCGAAAGAAGCTAAGGATTCACTTCCCAGCCCTCGCAATCGTTCGATAAACGATAAATCACTCTAGGAGGCTCGGAAAGGATAGATTCGCCTTTTCCACACGTTCTGCATCGAAAGAAGCTAAGGATTCACTTTCCAGCCCTCGCAATCGTTCGATATAACGAAAAATCACTCTAGGAGGCTCGGAAACGCTATATTCACCTTTTCCACACGTTCTGGATCGAAATAAGATAAGGATTCACTTCCCAGCCCTCGCAATCGTTCGATATAACGATAAATCTCTCTAGGAGGCTCGGAAACGCGATATTCACCTTTTCCACACGCTCTGCATCGAGAGAAGCTAAGGATTCACTTCCCAGACCTCGCAATCGTTCGATATAACGATAAATCACTCTAGGAGGCTCGGAAACGCGATATTCACCTTTTCCACACGTACTGCATCGAAAGAAGCAAAGGATTCACTTTCCAGCCCTCGCAATCGTTCGATATAACGAAAAATCACTCTAGGAGGCTCGGAAACGCGATATTCACCTTTTCCACACGTTCTGCATCGAAATAAGCTAAGGATTCACTTCCCAGCCCTCGCAATCGTTCGATATAACGATAAATCACTCTAGGAGGCTCGGAAACGCGATATTCACCATTTCCACACGTTCTGCACCGAAAGAAGCTATGGATTCACTTCCCATTCCTCGCAATCGTTCGATATAACGATAAATCACTCTAGGAGGCTCGGAAACGCGATATTCACCTTTTCCACACGTTCTGCATCGAAAGAAGCTAAGGATTCACTTTCCAGCCCTCGCAATCCTTCGATGTAACGATAAATCACTCTAGGAGGCTCGGAAACGCGATATTCCCTTTTCCACACGTTCTGCATCGAAATAAGCTAAGGATTCACTTCCCAGCCCTCGCAATCGTTCGATATAACGAAAAATCACTCTAGGAGGCTCGGAAACGCGATATTCACCTTTTCCACACGTTCTGCATCGAAATAAGCTAAGGATTCACTTCCCAGTCCTCGCAATCGTTCGACGTAACGATAAATCGCTTTAGGAGGCTCGGAAACGCGATATTCACCTTTTCCACACGTTCTGCATCGAAATAAGCCATGGATTCACTTCCCAGCCCTCGCAATCGTTCGATATAACGATAAATCACTCTAGGAGGCTCGGAAACGCGATATTCACCTTTTCCACACGCTCTGCATCGAAAGAAGCTAAGGATTCACTTCCCAGCCCTCGCAATCGTTCGATAAACGATAAATCACTCTAGGAGGCTCGGAAAGGATAGATTCGCCTTTTCCACACGTTCTGCATCGAAAGAAGCTAAGGATTCACTTCCCAGCCCTCGCAATCGTTCGATATAACGATAAATCACTCTAGGAGGCTCGGAAACGCGATATTCACCTTTTCCACACGTTCTGCATCGAAATAAGCTAAGGATTCACTTCCCAGCCCTCGCAATCGTTCGATATAACGATAAATCACTCTAGGAGGCTCGGAAACGCGATATTCACCTTTTCCACACGCTCTGCATCGAAAGAAGCTAAGGATTCACTTCCCAGACCTCGCAATCGTTCGATATAACGATAAATCACTCTAGGAGGCTCGGAAAGGATATATTCACCTTTTCCACACGTTCTGCATCGAAAGAAGCTAAGGATTCACTTTCCAGCCCTCGCAATCCTTCGATGTAACGATAAATCACTCTAGGAGGCTCGGAAACGCGATATTCCCTTTTCCACACGTTCTGCATCGAAATAAGCTAAGGATTCACTTCCCAGCCCTCGCAATCGTTCGATATAACGATAAATCACTCTAGGAGGCTCGGAAACGCGATATTCACCTTTTCCACACGTTCTGCATCGAAATAAGCTAAGGATTCACTTCCCAGCCCTCGCAATCGTTCGATGTAACGATAAATCACTCTAGGAGGCACGGAAACGCGATATTCACCTTTTCCACACGTTCTGCACCGAAGGAAGCTATGGATTCACTTCCCATCCCTCGCAATCGTTCGATATAACGATAAATCACTCTAGGAGGCTCGGAAACGCGATATTCACCTTTTCCACACGTTCTGCATCGAAATAAGCTAAGGATTCACTTCCCAGCCCTCGCAATCGTTCGACGTAACGATAAATCGCTTTAGGAGGCTCGGAAACGCGATATTCACCTTTTCCAATCGTTCTGTATCGATAGCAGGTAAGGATTCACTTCCCGGCCCTCGCAATCGTTCCGTGTATCGATAAATCACTCTAGGAGGCTCGGAAACGCGATATTCACCTTTTCCACACGTTCTGCATCGAATGAAGTTAAGGATTCACTTTCCAGCCCTCGCAATCGTTCGATATAACGAAAAATCACTCTAGGAGGCTCGGAAACGCGATATTCACCTTTTCCACACGTTCTGGATCGAAATAAGATAAGGATTCACTTCCCAGCACTCGCAATCGTTCGATATAACGATAAATCACTCTAGGAGGCTCGGAAACGCGATATTCACCTTTTCCACACGCTCTGCATCGAAAGAAGCTAAGGATTCACTTCCCAGACCTCGCAATCGTTCGATATAACGATAAATCACTCTAGGAGGCTCGGAAAGGATATATTCACCTTTTCCACACGTTCTGCATCGAAAGAAGCTAAGGATTCACTTTCCAGCCCTCGCAATCCTTCGATGTAACGATAAATCACTCTAGGAGGCTCGGAAACGCGATATTCCCTTTTCCACACGTTCTGCATCGAAATAAGCTAAGGATTCACTTCCCAGCCCTCGCAATCGTTCGATATAACGATAAATCACTCTAGGAGGCTCGGAAACGCGATATTCACCTTTTCCACACGTTCTGCATCGAATGAAGTTAAGGATTCACTTTCCAGCCCTCGCAATCGTTCGATATAACGAAAAATCACTCTAGGAGGCTCGGAAACGCGATATTCACCTTTTCCACACGTTCTGGATCGAAATAAGATAAGGATTCACTTCCCAGCCCTCGCAATCGTTCGATATAACGATAAATCACTCTAGGAGGCTCGGAAACGCGATATTCACCTTTTCCACACGCTCTGCATCGAAAGAAGCTAAGGATTCACTTCCCAGACCTCGCAATCGTTCGATATAACGATAAATCACTCTAGGAGGCTCGGAAAGGATATATTCACCTTTTCCACACGTTCTGCATCGAAAGAAGCTAAGGATTCACTTTCCAGCCCTCGCAATCCTTCGATGTAACGATAAATCACTCTAGGAGGCTCGGAAACGCGATATTCACCTTTTCCACACGTTCTGCATCGAAATAAGATAAGGATTCACTTCACAGCCCTCGCAATCGTTCGATATAACGAAAAATCACTCTAGGAGGCTCGGAAACGCGATATTCACCTTTTCCACACGTTCTGCATCGAAAGAAGCTAAGGATTCACTTCCCAGCCCTCGCAATCGTTCGATATAACGATAAATCACTCTAGGAGGCTCGGAAACGCGATATTCACCTTTTCCACACGTTCTGCATCGAAATAAGCTAAGGATTCACTTCCCAGCCCTCGCAATCGTTCGATATAACGATAAATCACTCTAGGAGGCTCGGAAACGTGATATTCACCTTTTCCACACGTACTGCACCGAAAGAAGCTATGAATTCACTTTCCAGCCCTCGCAATCGTTCGATATAACGAAAAATCACTCTAGGAGGCTCGGAAACGCGATATTCACCTTTTCCACACGTTCTGCATCGAAAGAAGCTAAGGATTCACTTTCCAGCCCTCGCAATCCTTCGATGTAACGATAAATCACTCTAGGAGGCTCGGAAACGCGATATTCCCTTTTCCACACGTTCTGCATCGAAATAAGCTAAGGATTCACTTCCCAGCCCTCGCAATCGTTCGATATAACGAAAAATCACTCTAGGAGGCTCGGAAACGCGACATTCACCTTTTCCACACGTTCTGCATCGAAATAAGCTAAGGATTCACTTCCCAGTCCTCGCAATCGTTCGACGTAACGATAAATCGCTTTAGGAGGCTCGGAAACGCGATATTCACCTTTTCCACACGTTCTGCATCGAAATAAGCCATGGATTCACTTCCCAGCCCTCGCAATCGTTCGATATAACGATAAATCACTCTAGGAGGCTCGGAAACGCGATATTCACCTTTTCCACACGCTCTGCATCGAAAGAAGCTAAGGATTCACTTCCCAGCCCTCGCAATCGTTCGATAAACGATAAATCATTCTAGGAGGCTCGGAAAGGATAGATTCGCCTTTTCCACACGTTCTGCATCGAAAGAAGCTAAGGATTCACTTCCCAGCCCTCGCAATCGTTCGATATAACGATAAATCACTCTAGGAGGCTCGGAAACGCGATATTCACCTTTTCCACACGTTCTGCATCGAAATAAGCTAAGGATTCACTTCCCAGCCCTCGCAATCGTTCGATATAACGATAAATCACTCTAGGAGGCTCGGAAACGCGATATTCACCTTTTCCACACGCTCTGCATCGAAAGAAGCTAAGGATTCACTTCCCAGACCTCGCAATCGTTCGATATAACGATAAATCACTCTAGGAGGCTCGGAAAGGATATATTCACCTTTTCCACACGTTCTGCATCGAAAGAAGCTAAGGATTCACTTTCCAGCCCTCGCAATCCTTCGATGTAACGATAAATCACTCTAGGAGTCTCGGAAACGCGATATTCCCTTTTCCACACGTTCTGCATCGAAATAAGCTAAGGATTCACTTCCCAGCCCTCGCAATCGTTCGATATAACGATAAATCACTCTAGGAGGCTCGGAAACGCGATATTCACCTTTTCCACACGTTCTGCATCGAAATAAGCTAAGGATTCACTTCCCAGCCCTCGCAATCGTTCGATGTAACGATAAATCACTCTAGGAGGCACGGAAACGCGATATTCACCTTTTCCACACGTTCTGCACCGAAGGAAGCTATGGATTCACTTCCCATCCCTCGCAATCGTTCGATATAACGATAAATCACTCTAGGAGGCTCGGAAACGCGATATTCACCTTTTCCACACGTTCTGCATCGAAATAAGCTAAGGATTCACTTCCCAGCCCTCGCAATCGTTCGACGTAACGATAAATCGCTTTAGGAGGCTCGGAAACGCGATATTCACCTTTTCCAATCGTTCTGTATCGATAGCAGGTAAGGATTCACTTCCCGGCCCTCGCAATCGTTCCGTGTATCGATAAATCACTCTAGGAGGCTCGGAAACGCGATATTCACCTTTTCCACACGTTCTGCATCGAATGAAGTTAAGGATTCACTTTCCAGCCCTCGCAATCGTTCGATATAACGAAAAATCACTCTAGGAGGCTCGGAAACGCGATATTCACCTTTTCCACACGTTCTGGATCGAAATAAGATAAGGATTCACTTCCCAGCACTCGCAATCGTTCGATATAACGATAAATCACTCTAGGAGGCTCGGAAACGCGATATTCACCTTTTCCACACGCTCTGCATCGAAAGAAGCTAAGGATTCACTTCCCAGACCTCGCAATCGTTCGATATAACGATAAATCACTCTAGGAGGCTCGGAAAGGATATATTCACCTTTTCCACACGTTCTGCATCGAAAGAAGCTAAGGATTCACTTTCCAGCCCTCGCAATCCTTCGATGTAACGATAAATCACTCTAGGAGGCTCGGAAACGCGATATTCCCTTTTCCACACGTTCTGCATCGAAATAAGCTAAGGATTCACTTCCCAGCCCTCGCAATCGTTCGATATAACGATAAATCACTCTAGGAGGCTCGGAAACGCGATATTCACCTTTTCCACATGCTCTGCATCGAAAGAAGCTAAGGATTCACTTCCCAGACCTCGCAATAGTTCGATATAACGATAAATCACTCTAGGAGGCTCGGAAACGCGATATTCACCTTTTCCACACGTTCTGCATCGAAATATGCCAAGGATTCACTTCCCAGCCCTCGCAATCGTTCGATATAACGATAAATCACTCTAGGAGGCTCGGAAACGCGATATTCACCTTTTCCACACGTTCTGCACCGAAGGAAGCTATGGATTCTCTTCCCATCCCTCGCAATCGTTCGATATAACGATAAATCACTCTAGGAGGCTCGGAAACGCGATATTCACCTTTTCCACACGTTCTGCATCGAAATAAGCTAAGGATTCACTTCCCAGCCCTCGCAATCGTTCGACGTAACGATAAATCGCTTTAGGAGGCTCGGAAACGCGATATTCACCTTTTCCAATCGTTCTGTATCGATAGCAGGTAAGGATTCACTTCCCGGCCCTCGCAATCGTTCCGTGTATCGATAAATCACTCTAGGAGGCTCGGAATCGCGATAATCATCCTTTCCATTCGTTCGGTATCGACAGAAGGTAGCGATACACTTCCCAGCCGTCCAAATCGTTCGGTGGATCGATAAATCACTCTAGGAGGCTCGGAATCGCGATGTTGACCCTTTCCAATCGTTCTGTGTCGATAGTAGGTAAGGATTCACTTCCCGGCCCTCTCAATCGTTCGGTGTACCGATAAATAAATCTAGGAGGTTCGGAATCGCGATATTCACGCTTTCCTATCGTTCTATATCGACAGAAGGTAAGGATACACTTCCCAGCCGTCGCAATCGATCGGTGTATCGATAAATCAATCTAGGAGACTCGGAATCGCGATATTCACCCTTTCCAATCGTTCTGTATCGACAGAAGCTAATCATTGACTCCCCAACCCTCGCAATCGTACGTTCTATCGATAAATCACTCTAGGAGGCTCGGAATCGCGGTATTCACCCTTTCCAATCGTTCTGTATCGATAGCAGGTAAGGATTCACTTCCCGGCCCTCGCAATCGTTCCGTGTATCGATAAATCACTCTAGGAGGCTCGGAATCGCGATAATCATCCTTTCCATTCGTTCGGTATCGACAGAAGGTAGCGATACACTTCCCAGCCGTCCAAATCGTTCGGTGGATCGATAAATCACTCTAGGAGGCTCGGAATCGCGATGTTGACCCTTTCCAAACGTTCTGTGTCGATAGCAGGTAAGGATTCACTTCCCGGCCCTCTCAATCGTTCGGTGTACCGATAAATAAATCTAGGAGGTTCGGAATCGCGATATACACGCTTTCCTATCGTTCTATATCGACAGAAGCTAATCATTGACTCCCCAACCCTCGCAATCGTACGTTCTATCGATAAATCACTCTAGGAGGCTCGGAATCGCGATATTCACCCTTTCCAGTCGTTCTGTGTCGATAGCAGGTAAGGATTCACTTCCCGGCCCTCGCAATCGTTCGGTGTATCGCTAAATCAATCTAGGAGGTTCGGAATCGCGACATTCACGCTTTCCTATCGTTCTGTATCGACAGATGGTAAGGATACACTTCTC
The DNA here is from genome assembly GCA_963667235.1 of Nomada lathburiana. Classification (NCBI taxonomy): domain Eukaryota; kingdom Metazoa; phylum Arthropoda; class Insecta; order Hymenoptera; family Apidae; genus Nomada; species Nomada lathburiana. Next base: position 47,588 of record OY763897.1, on the reverse strand, counting down.
AGCCGTCGCAATCGTTCGGTGGATCGATAAATGACTCTAGGAGGCTCGGAATCGCGATATTCACTCTTTTAATCGTTCGGTATCGACAGACGGTAAGGATTGACTTCCCAGCCCTCGCAATCGTTCGGTGTATATATATATCACTCAAGGAAGTTCGAAATCGGGATATTCACCCTTTCCAATCGTTCTGTGTCGATAGCAGGGAAGGATTCACTTCTCGGCCCTCGCAATCGTTCGGTGTATCGATGAATCAATCTAGGTGGCTCGGAATCGCGATATTCACCCTTTCCAATCGTTCTGTGTCGATAGCAGGTGAGGATTCACTTCCCGGCCCTCTCAATCGTTCGGTGTATCGATAAATCAATCCAGGAGGTTCGGAAACGCGATATTCACCTTTTCCACACGTTCTGCATCGAAATAAGCTAAGGATTCACTTCCCAGCCCTCGCAATCGTTCGATATAACGATAAATCACTCTAGGAGGCACGGAAACGCGATATTCACCTTTTCCACACGCTCTGCATCCAAAGAAGCTAAGGATTCACTTCCCAGCCCTCGCAATCGTTCGATATAACGATAAATCACTCTAGGAGGCTCGGAAAGGCTATATTCACCTTTTCCACACGTTCTGCATCGAAAGAAGCTAAGGATTCACTTCCCAGCCCTCGCAATCGTTCGATATAACGAAAAATCACTCTAGGAGGCTCGGAAACGCGATATTCACCTTTTCCACACGTTCTGCATCGAAATAAGCTAAGGATTCACTTCCCAGCCCTCGCAATCGTTCGATATAACGATAAATCACTCTAGGAGGCTCGGAAACGCGATATTCACCTTTTCCACACGTTCTGCACCGAAGGAAGCTATGGATTCACTTCCCATCCCTCGCAATCGTTCGATATAACGATAAATCACTCTAGGAGGCTCGGAAACGCGATATTCCCTTTTCCACACGTTCTGCATCGAAATAAGCTAAGGATTCACTTCCCAGCCCTCGCAATCGTTCGATATTACGAAACATCACTCTAGGAGGCTCGGAAACGCGATATTCACCTTTTCCACACGTTCTGCATCGAAATAAGCTAAGGATTCACTTCCCAGCCCTCTCAATCGTTCGACATAACGATAAATCGCTTTAGGAGGCTCGGAAACGCGATATTCACCTTTTCCACACGTTATGCATCGAAATAAGCTAAGGATTCACTTTCCAGCCCTCGCAATCCTTCGATGTAACGAAAAATCACTCTAGGAGGCTCGGAAACGCGATATTCACCTTTTCCACACGTTCTGCATCGAAATAAGATAAGGATTCACTTCACAGCCCTCGCAATCGTTCGATATAACGAAAAATCACTCTAGGAGGCTCGGAAACGCGATATTCACCTTTTCCACACGTTCTGCATCGAAAGAAGCTAAGGATTCACTTCCCAGCCCTCGCAATCGTTCGATATAACGATAAATCACTCTAGGAGGCTCGGAAACGCGATATTCACCTTTTCCACACGTTCTGCATCGAAATAAGCTAAGGATTCACTTCCCAGCCCTCGCAATCGTTCGATATAACGATAAATCACTCTAGGAGGCTCGGAAACGTGATATTCACCTTTTCCACACGTACTGCACCGAAAGAAGCTATGAATTCACTTTCCAGCCCTCGCAATCGTTCGATATAACGAAAAATCACTCTAGGAGGCTCGGAAACGCGATATTCACCTTTTCCACACGTTCTGCATCGAAATAAACTAAGGATTCACTTCCCAGCCCTCGCAATCGTTCGATATAACGATAAATTACTCTAGGAGGCTCGGAAACGCGATATTCACCTTTTCCACACGTTCTGCATCGAAATAAGCTAAGGATTCACTTCCCAGCCCTCGCAATCGTTCGATATAACGAAAAATCACTCTAGGAGGCTCGGAAACGCGATATTCACCTTTTCCACACGTACTGCATCGAAAGAAGCTAAGGATTCACTTTCCAGCCCTCGCAATCCTTCGATGTAACGATAAATCACTCTAGGAGGCTCGGAAACGCGATATTCCCTTTTCCACACGTTCTGCATCGAAATAAGCTAAGGATTCACTTCCCAGCCCTCGCAATCGTTCGATATAACGAAAAATCACTCTAGGAGGCTCGGAAACGCGATATTCACCTTTTCCACACGTTCTGCATCGAAATAAGCTAAGGATTCACTTCCCAGTCCTCGCAATCGTTCGACGTAACGATAAATCGCTTTAGGAGGCTCGGAAACGCGATATTCACCTTTTCCACACGTTCTGCATCGAAATAAGCCATGGATTCACTTCCCAGCCCTCGCAATCGTTCGATATAACGATAAATCACTCTAGGAGGCTCGGAAACGCGATATTCACCTTTTCCACACGTTCTGGATCGAAATAAGATAAGGATTCACTTCCCAGCCCTCGCAATCGTTCGATATAACGAAAAATCACTCTAGGAGGCTCGGAAACGCGATATTCACCTTTTCCACACGTTCTGGATCGAAATAAGATAAGGATTCACTTCCCAGCCCTCGCAATCGTTCGATATAACAATAAATCACTCTAGGAGGCTCGGAAACGCGATATTCACCTTTTCCACACGCTCTGCATCGAAAGAAGCTAAGGATTCACTTCCCAGACCTCGCAATCGTTCGATATAACGATAAATCACTCTAGGAGGCTCGGAAAGGATATATTCACCTTTTCCACACGTTCTGCATCGAAAGAAGCTAAGGATTCACTTTCCAGCCCTCGCAATCCTTCGATGTAACGATAAATCACTCTAGGAGGCTCGGAAACGCGATATTCACCAGTTCCACACGTTCTGCATCGAAAGAAGCTAAGGATTCACTTCCCAGCCCTCGCATTCGTTCGATATAACGATAACTAACTCCAGGAGACTCGGAAACGCGATATTCACCATTTCCACACGTTCTGCATCGAAAGAAGCTAAGGATTCACTTCCCAGCCCTCGCAATCGTTCGATATAACGATAAATCACTCTAGGAGACTCGGAATCGCGATATTTACCTTTTCCACACGTTCTGCATCGAAAGAAGTTAAGGATTCACATCCCAGCCCTCGCAATCGTTCGATATAACGATAAATCACTCTAGGAGGCTCGGAAACGCGATATTCACCATTTCCACACGTTCTGCATCGAAAGAAGCTAAGGATTCACTTCCCAGCCCTCGCAATCGTTCGATATAACGATAAATCACTCCAGGAGACTCGGAAACGCGATATTCACCATTTCCACACGTTCTGCATCGAAATAAGCTAAGGATTCACTTCCCAGCCCTCGCAATCGTTCGATATAACGATAAATCACTCTAGGAGACTCGGAAACGCGATATTCACCTTTTCCATACGTTCTGCATCGAAAGAAGCTAAGGATTCACTTCCCAGCCCTCGCAATCGTTCGATATAACGATAAATCACTCCAGGAGACTCGGAAACGCGATATTCACCATTTCCACACGATCTGCATCGAAAGAAGCTAAGGATTCACTTCCCAGCCCTCGCAATCGTTCGATATAACGATAAATCACTGTAGGAGATTCGGAATCGCGATATTTACCTTTTCCACACGTTCTGCATCGAAAGAAGTTAAGGATTCACTTCCCAGCCCTCGCAATCGTTCGATATAACGATAAATCACTCTAGGAGGCTCGGAAACGCGATATTCACCAGTTCCACACGTTCTGCATCGAAAGAAGCTACGGATTCACTTCCCAGCCCTCGCAATCGTTCGATATAACGATAAATCACTCCAGGAGACTCGGAAACGCGATATTCACCATTTCCACACGTTCTGCATCGAAAGAAGCTAAGGATTCACTTCCCAGCCCTCGCAATCGTTCGATATAACGATAAATTACTCTAGGAGGCTCGGAAACGCGATATTCACCAGTTCCACACGTTCTGCATCGAAAGAAGCTAAGGATTCACTTCCCAGCCCTCGCAATCGTTCGATATAACGATAAATCACTCTAGGAGACTCGGAATCGCGATATTTACCTTTTCCACACGTTCTGCATCGAAATAAGCTAAGGATTCACTTCCCAGCCCTCGCAATCGTTCGATATAACGATAAATCACTCTAGGAGGCTCGGAAACGCGATATTCACCAGTTCCACACGTTCTGCATCGAAAGAAGCTAAGGATTCGCTTCCCAGCCCTCGCAATCGTTCGATATAACGATAAATCACTCTAGGAGGCTCGGAAACGCGATATTCACCATTTCCACACGTTCTGCATCGAAAGAAGCTAAGGATTCACTTCCCAGCCCTCGCAATCGTTCGATATAACGATAAATCACTCTAGGAGGCTCGGAAACGCGATATTCACCTTTTCCACACGTTCTGCATCGAAATAAGCTAAGGATTCACTTCCCAGTCCTCGCAATCGTTCGACGTAACGATAAATCGCTTTAGGAGGCTCGGAAACGCGATATTCACCTTTTCCACACGTTCTGCATCGAAATAAGCCATGGATTCACTTCCCAGCCCTCGCAATCGTTCGATATAACGATAAATCACTCTAGGAGGCTCGGAAACGCGATATTCACCTTTTCCACACGTTCTGGATCGAAATAAGATAAGGATTCACTTCCCAGCCCTCGCAATCGTTCGATATAACGAAAAATCACTCTAGGAGGCTCGGAAACGCGATATTCACCTTTTCCACACGTTCTGGATCGAAATAAGATAAGGATTCACTTCCCAGCCCTCGCAATCGTTCGATATAACAATAAATCACTCTAGGAGGCTCGGAAACGCGATATTCACCTTTTCCACACGCTCTGCATCGAAAGAAGCTAAGGATTCACTTCCCAGACCTCGCAATCGTTCGATATAACGATAAATCACTCTAGGAGGCTCGGAAAGGATATATTCACCTTTTCCACACGTTCTGCATCGAAAGAAGCTAAGGATTCACTTTCCAGCCCTCGCAATCCTTCGATGTAACGATAAATCACTCTAGGAGGCTCGGAAACGCGATATTCACCAGTTCCACACGTTCTGCATCGAAAGAAGCTAAGGATTCACTTCCCAGCCCTCGCATTCGTTCGATATAACGATAACTAACTCCAGGAGACTCGGAAACGCGATATTCACCATTTCCACACGTTCTGCATCGAAAGAAGCTAAGGATTCACTTCCCAGCCCTCGCAATCGTTCGATATAACGATAAATCACTCTAGGAGACTCGGAATCGCGATATTTACCTTTTCCACACGTTCTGCATCGAAAGAAGTTAAGGATTCACATCCCAGCCCTCGCAATCGTTCGATATAACGATAAATCACTCTAGGAGGCTCGGAAACGCGATATTCACCATTTCCACACGTTCTGCATCGAAAGAAGCTAAGGATTCACTTCCCAGCCCTCGCAATCGTTCGATATAACGATAAATCACTCCAGGAGACTCGGAAACGCGATATTCACCATTTCCACACGTTCTGCATCGAAATAAGCTAAGGATTCACTTCCCAGCCCTCGCAATCGTTCGATATAACGATAAATCACTCTAGGAGACTCGGAAACGCGATATTCACCTTTTCCATACGTTCTGCATCGAAAGAAGCTAAGGATTCACTTCCCAGCCCTCGCAATCGTTCGATATAACGATAAATCACTCCAGGAGACTCGGAAACGCGATATTCACCATTTCCACACGATCTGCATCGAAAGAAGCTAAGGATTCACTTCCCAGCCCTCGCAATCGTTCGATATAACGATAAATCACTGTAGGAGATTCGGAATCGCGATATTTACCTTTTCCACACGTTCTGCATCGAAAGAAGTTAAGGATTCACTTCCCAGCCCTCGCAATCGTTCGATATAACGATAAATCACTCTAGGAGGCTCGGAAACGCGATATTCACCAGTTCCACACGTTCTGCATCGAAAGAAGCTACGGATTCACTTCCCAGCCCTCGCAATCGTTCGATATAACGATAAATCACTCCAGGAGACTCGGAAACGCGATATTCACCATTTCCACACGTTCTGCATCGAAAGAAGCTAAGGATTCACTTCCCAGCCCTCGCAATCGTTCGATATAACGATAAATTACTCTAGGAGGCTCGGAAACGCGATATTCACCAGTTCCACACGTTCTGCATCGAAAGAAGCTAAGGATTCACTTCCCAGCCCTCGCAATCGTTCGATATAACGATAAATCACTCTAGGAGACTCGGAATCGCGATATTTACCTTTTCCACACGTTCTGCATCGAAATAAGCTAAGGATTCACTTCCCAGCCCTCGCAATCGTTCGATATAACGATAAATCACTCTAGGAGGCTCGGAAACGCGATATTCACCAGTTCCACACGTTCTGCATCGAAAGAAGCTAAGGATTCGCTTCCCAGCCCTCGCAATCGTTCGATATAACGATAAATCACTCTAGGAGGCTCGGAAACGCGATATTCACCATTTCCACACGTTCTGCATCGAAAGAAGCTAAGGATTCACTTCCCAGCCCTCGCAATCGTTCGATATAACGATAAATCACTCCAGGAGACTCGGAAACGCGATATTCACCATTTCCACACGTTCTGCATCGAAATAAGCTAAGGATTCACTTCCCAGCCCTCGCAATCGTTCGATATAACGATAAATCACTCCAGGAGACTCGGAAACGCGATATTCACCATTTCCACACGTTCTGCATCGAAAGAAGCTAAGGATTCACTTCCCAGCCCTCGCAATCGTTCGATATAACGATAAATTACTCTAGGAGGCTCGGAAACGCGATATTCACCAGTTCCACACGTTCTGCATCGAAAGAAGCTAAGGATTCACTTCCCAGCCCTCGCAATCGTTCGATATAACGATAAATCACTCTAGGAGACTCGGAAACGCGATATTCACCTTTTCCATACGTTCTGCATCGAAAGAAGCTAAGGATTCACTTCCCAGCCCTCGCAATCGTTCGATATAACGATAAATCACTCTAGGAGACTCGGAAACGCGATATTCACCTTTTCCATACGTTCTGCATCGAAAGAAGCTAAGGATTCACTTCCCAGCCCTCGCAATCGTTCGATATAACGATAAATCACTCTAGGAGGCTCGGAAACGTGATATTCACCTTTTCCACACGTACTGCACCGAAAGAAGCTATGAATTCACTTTCCAGCCCTCGCAATCGTTCGATATAACGAAAAATCACTCTAGGAGGCTCGGAAACGCGATATTCACCTTTTCCACACGTTCTGCATCGAAATAAACTAAGGATTCACTTCCCAGCCCTCGCAATCGTTCGATATAACGATAAATTACTCTAGGAGGCTCGGAAACGCGATATTCACCTTTTCCACACGTTCTGCATCGAAATAAGCTAAGGATTCACTTCCCAGCCCTCGCAATCGTTCGATATAACGAAAAATCACTCTAGGAGGCTCGGAAACGCGATATTCACCTTTTCCACACGTACTGCATCGAAAGAAGCTAAGGATTCACTTTCCAGCCCTCGCAATCCTTCGATGTAACGATAAATCACTCTAGGAGGCTCGGAAACGCGATATTCCCTTTTCCACACGTTCTGCATCGAAATAAGCTAAGGATTCACTTCCCAGCCCTCGCAATCGTTCGATATAACGAAAAATCACTCTAGGAGGCTCGGAAACGCGATATTCACCTTTTCCACACGTTCTGCATCGAAATAAGCTAAGGATTCACTTCCCAGCCCTCGCAATCGTTCGACGTAACGATAAATCGCTTTAGGAGGCTCGGAAACGCGATATTCACCTTTTCCACACGTTCTGCATCGAAATAAGCCATGGATTCACTTCCCAGCCCTCGCAATCGTTCGATATAACGATAAATCACTCTAGGAGGCTCGGAAACGCGATATTCACCTTTTCCACACGCTCTGCATCGAAAGAAGCTAAGGATTCACTTCCCAGCCCTCGCAATCGTTCGATAAACGATAAATCACTCTAGGAGGCTCGGAAAGGATAGATTCGCCTTTTCCACACGTTCTGCATCGAAAGAAGCTAAGGATTCACTTCCCAGCCCTCGCAATCGTTCGATATAACGATAAATCACTCTAGGAGGCTCGGAAACGCGATATTCACCTTTTCCACACGTTCTGCATCGAAATAAGCTAAGGATTCACTTCCCAGCCCTCGCAATCGTTCGATATAACGATAAATCACTCTAGGAGGCTCGGAAACGCGATATTCACCTTTTCCACACGTTCTGCATCGAATGAAGTTAAGGATTCACTTTCCAGCCCTCGCAATCGTTCGATATAACGAAAAATCACTCTAGGAGGCTCGGAAACGCGATATTCACCTTTTCCACACGTTCTGGATCGAAATAAGATAAGGATTCACTTCCCAGCCCTCGCAATCGTTCGATATAACGAAAAATCACTCTAGGAGGCTCGGAAACGCGATATTCACCTTTTCCACACGTTCTGGATCGAAATAAGATAAGGATTCACTTCCCAGCCCTCGCAATCGTTCGATATAACAATAAATCACTCTAGGAGGCTCGGAAACGCGATATTCACCTTTTCCACACGCTCTGCATCGAAAGAAGCTAAGGATTCACTTCCCAGACCTCGCAATCGTTCGATATAACGATAAGTCACTCTAGGAGGCTCGGAAAGGATATATTCACCTTTTCCACACGTTCTGCATCGAAAGAAGCTAAGGATTCACTTTCCAGCCCTCGCAATCCTTCGATGTAACGATAAATCACTCTAGGAGGCTCGGAAACGCGATATTCACCAGTTCCACACGTTCTGCATCGAAAGAAGCTAAGGATTCACTTCCCAGCCCTCGCATTCGTTCGATATAACGATAACTAACTCCAGGAGACTCGGAAACGCGATATTCACCATTTCCACACGTTCTGCATCGAAAGAAGCTAAGGATTCACTTCCCAGCCCTCGCAATCGTTCGATATAACGATAAATCACTCTAGGAGACTCGGAATCGCGATATTTACCTTTTCCACACGTTCTGCATCGAAAGAAGTTAAGGATTCACATCCCAGCCCTCGCAATCGTTCGATATAACGATAAATCACTCTAGGAGGCTCGGAAACGCGATATTCACCATTTCCACACGTTCTGCATCGAAAGAAGCTAAGGATTCACTTCCCAGCCCTCGCAATCGTTCGATATAACGATAAATCACTCCAGGAGACTCGGAAACGCGATATTCACCATTTCCACACGTTCTGCATCGAAATAAGCTAAGGATTCACTTCCCAGCCCTCGCAATCGTTCGATATAACGATAAATCACTCTAGGAGACTCGGAAACGCGATATTCACCTTTTCCATACGTTCTGCATCGAAAGAAGCTAAGGATTCACTTCCCAGCCCTCGCAATCGTTCGATATAACGATAAATCACTCCAGGAGACTCGGAAACGCGATATTCACCATTTCCACACGATCTGCATCGAAAGAAGCTAAGGATTCACTTCCCAGCCACCGCAATCGTTCGATATAACGATAAATCACTGTAGGAGATTCGGAATCGCGATATTTACCTTTTCCACACGTTCTGCATCGAAAGAAGTTAAGGATTCACTTCCCAGCCCTCGCAATCGTTCGATATAACGATAAATCACTCTAGGAGGCTCGGAAACGCGATATTCACCAGTTCCACACGTTCTGCATCGAAAGAAGCTAAGGATTCACTTCCCAGCCCTCGCAATCGTTCGATATAACGATAAATCACTCCAGGAGACTCGGAAACGCGATATTCACCATTTCCACACGTTCTGCATCGAAAGAAGCTAAGGATTCACTTCCCAGCCCTCGCAATCGTTCGATATAACGATAAATTACTCTAGCAGGCTCGGAAACGCGATATTCACCAGTTCCACACGTTCTGCATCGAAAGAAGCTAAGGATTCACTTCCCAGCCCTCGCAATCGTTCGATATAACGATAAATCACTCTAGGAGACTCGGAATCGCGATATTTACCTTTTCCACACGTTCTGCATCGAAATAAGCTAAGGATTCACTTCCCAGCCCTCGCAATCGTTCGATATAACGATAAATCACTCTAGGAGGCTCGGAAACGCGATATTCACCAGTTCCACACGTTCTGCATCGAAAGAAGCTAAGGATTCGCTTCCCAGCCCTCGCAATCGTTCGATATAACGATAAATCACTCTAGGAGGCTCGGAAACGCGATATTCACCATTTCCACACGTTCTGCATCGAAAGAAGCTAAGGATTCACTTCCCAGCCCTCGCAATCGTTCGATATAACGATAAATCACTCCAGGAGACTCGGAAACGCGATATTCACCATTTCCACACGTTCTGCATCGAAATAAGCTAAGGATTCACTTCCCAGCCCTCGCAATCGTTCGATATAACGATAAATCACTCCAGGAGACTCGGAAACGCGATATTCACCATTTCCACACGTTCTGCATCGAAAGAAGCTAAGGATTCACTTCCCAGCCCTCGCAATCGTTCGATATAACGATAAATTACTCTAGGAGGCTCGGAAACGCGATATTCACCAGTTCCACACGTTCTGCATCGAAAGAAGCTAAGGATTCACTTCCCAGCCCTCGCAATCGTTCGATATAACGATAAATCACTCTAGGAGACTCGGAAACGCGATATTCACCTTTTCCATACGTTCTGCATCGAAAGAAGCTAAGGATTCACTTCCCAGCCCTCGCAATCGTTCGATATAACGATAAATCACTCTAGGAGGCTCGGAAACGCGATATTCACCATTTCCACACGTTCTGCATCGAAAGAAGCTAAGGATTCACTTCCCAGCCCTCGCAATCGTTCGATATAACGATAAATCACTGTAGGAGATTCGGAATCGCGATATTTACCTTTTCCACACGTTCTACATCGAAAGAAGTTAAGGATTCACTTCCCAGCCCTCGCAATCGTTCGATATAACGATAAATCACTCTAGGAGGCTCGGAAACGCGATATTCACCATTTCCACACGTTCTGCATCGAAAGAAGCTAAGGATTCACTTCCCAGCCCTCGCAATCGTTCGATATAACGATAAATCACTCTAGGAGGCTCGGAAACGCGATATTCACCATTTCCACACGTTCTGCATCGAAAGAAGCTAAGGATTCACTTCCCAGCCCTCGCAATCGTTCGATATAACGATAAATCACTCCAGGAGACTCGGAAACGCGATATTCACCATTTCCACACGTTCTGCATCGAAAGAAGCTAAGGATTCACTTCCCAGCCCTCGCAATCGTTCGATATAACGATAAATCACTCTAGGAGGCTCGGAAACGCGATATTCACCAATTCCACACGTTCTGCATCGAAAGAAGCTAAGGATTCACTTCCCAGCCCTCGCAATCGTTCGATATAACGATAAATCACTCTAGGAGACTCGGAAACGCGATATTCACCTTTTCCATACGTTCTGCATCGAAAGAAGCTAAGGATTCACTTCCCAGCCCTCGCAATCGTTCGATATAACGATAAATCACTCTAGGAGACTCGGAATCGCGATATTTACCTTTTCCACACGTTCTGCATCGAAAGAAGTTAAGGATTCGCTTCCCAGCCCTCGCAATCGTTCGATATAACGATAAATCACTCTAGGAGGCTCGGAAACGCGATATTCACCATTTCCACACGTTCTGCATCGAAAGAAGCTAAGGATTCACTTCCCAGCCCTCGCAATCGTTCGATATAACGATAAATCACTCCAGGAGACTCGGAAACGCGATATTCACCATTTCCACACGTTCTGCATCGAAATAAGCTAAGGATTCACTTCCCAGCCCTCGCAATCGTTCGATATAACGATAAATCACTCTAGGAGGCTCGGAAACGCGATATTCACCATTTCCACACGTTCTGCATCGAAAGAAGCTAAGGATTCACTTCCCAGCCCTCGCAATCGTTCGATATAACGATAAATCACTCCAGGAGACTCGGAAACGCGATATTCACCATTTCCACACGTTCTGCATCGAAATAAGCTAAGGATTCACTTCCCAGCCCTCGCAATCGTTCGATATAACGATAAATCACTCTAGGAGGCTCGGAAACGCGATATTCACCAGTTCCACACGTTCTGCATCGAAAGAAGCTAAGGATTCACTTCCCAGCCCTCGCATTCGTTCGATATAACGATAAATCACTCCAGGAGACTCGGAAACGCGATATTCACCATTTCCACACGTTCTGCATCGAAAGAAGCTAAGGATTCACTTCCCAGCCCTCGCAATCGTTCGATATAACGATAAATCACTCTAGGAGGCTCGGAAACGCGATATTCACCATTTCCACACGTTCTGCATCGAAAGAAGCTAAGGATTCACTTCCCAGCCCTCGCAATCGTTCGATATAACGATAAATCACTCCAGGAGACTCGGAAACGCGATATTCACCATTTCCACACGTTCTGCATCGAAAGAAGCTAAGGATTCACTTCCCAGCCCTCGCAATCGTTCGATATAACGATAAATCACTCTAGGAGACTCGGAAACGCGATATTCACCTTTTCCATACGTTCTGCATCGAAAGAAGCTAAGGATTCACTTCCCAGCCCTCGCAATCGTTCGATATAACGATAAATCACTCTAGGAGGCTCGGAAACGCGATATTCACCAGTTCCACACGTTCTGCATCGAAAGAAGCTAAGGATTCCCTTCCCAGCCCTCGCATTCGTTCGATATAACGATAAATCACTCCAGGAGACTCGGGAACGCGATATTCACCATTTCCACAAGTTCTGCATCGAAAGAAGCTAAGGATTCACTTCCCAGCCCTCGCAATCATTCGATATAACGATAAATCACTCTAGGAGGCTCGGAAACGCGATATTCACCATTTCCACACGTTCTGCATCGAAAGAAGCTAAGGATTCACTTCCCAGCCCTCGCAATCGTTCGATATAACGATAAATCACTCCAGGAGACTCGGAAACGCGATATTCACCATTTCCACACGTTCTGCATCGAAATAAGCTAAGGATTCACTTCCCAGCCCTCGCAATCGTTCGATATAACGATAAATCACTCTAGGAGGCTCGGAAACGCGATATTCACCATTTCCACACGTTCTGCATCGAAAGAAGCTAAGGATTCACTTCCCAGCCCTCGCAATCGTTCGATATAACGATAAATCACTCCAGGAGACTCGGAAACGCGATATTCACCATTTCCACACGTTCTGCATCGAAATAAGCTAAGGATTCACTTCCCAGCCCTCGCAATCGTTCGATATAACGATAAATCACTCTAGGAGGCTCGGAAACGCGATATTCACCAGTTCCACACGTTCTGCATCGAAAGAAGCTAAGGATTCCCTTCCCAGCCCTCGCATTCGTTCGATATAACGATAAATCACTCCAGGAGACTCGGAAACGCGATATTCACCATTTCCACACGTTCTGCATCGAAAGAAGCTAAGGATTCACTTCCCAGCCCTCGCAATCGTTCGATATAACGATAAATCACTCTAGGAGGCTCGGAAACGCGATATTCACCATTTCCACACGTTCTGCATCGAAAGAAGCTAAGGATTCACTTCCCAGCCCTCGCAATCGTTCGATATAACGATAAATCACTCTAGGAGGCTCGGAAACGCGATATTCACCAGTTCCACACGTTCTGCATCGAAAGAAGCTAAGGATTCACTTCCCAGCCCTCGCAATCGTTCGATATAACGATAAATCACTCTAGGAGACTCGGAATCGCGATATTTACCTTTTCCACACGTTCTGCATCGAAAGAAGTTATGGATTCGCTTCCCAGCCCTCGCAATCGTTCGATATAACGATAAATCACTCTAGGAGGCTCGGAAACGCGATATTCACCATTTCCACACGTTCTGCATCGAAATAAGCTAAGGATTCACTTCCCAGCCCTCGCAATCGTTCGATATAACGATAAATCACTCTAGGAGGCTCGGAAACGCGATATTCACCAGTTCCACACGTTCTGCATCGAAAGAAGCTAAGGATTCCCTTCCCAGCCCTCGCATTCGTTCGATATAACGATAAATCACTCCAGGAGACTCGGAAACGCGATATTCACCATTTCCACACGTTCTGCATCGAAAGAAGCTAAGGATTCACTTCCCAGCCCTCGCAATCGTTCGATATAACGATAAATCACTCTAGGAGGCTCGGAAACGCGATATTCACCATTTCCACACGTTCTGCATCGAAAGAAGCTAAGGATTCACTTCCCAGCCCTCGCAATCGTTCGATATAACGATAAATCACTCTAGGAGACTCGGAATCGCGATATTCACCTTTTCCACACGTTCTGCATCGAAAGAAGCTAAGGATTCACTTCCCAGCCCTCGCAATCGTTCGATATAACGATAAATCACTCTAGGAGGCTCGGAAACGCGATATTCACCAGTTCCACACGTTCTGCATCGAAAGAAGCTAACGATTCACTTCCCAGCCCTCGCAATCGTTCGATATAACGATAAATCACTCTAGGAGGCTCGGAAACGCGATATTCACCAGTTCCACACGCTCTGCATCGAAAGAAGCTAAGGATTCACTTCCCAGCCCTCGCAATCGTTCGATATAACGATAAATCACTCTAGGAGACTCGGAAACGCGATATTCACCTTTTCCATACGTTCTGCATCGAAAGAAGCTAAGGATTCACTTCCCAGCCCTCGCAATCGTTCGATATAACGATAAATCACTCTAGGAGGCTCGGAAACGCGATATTCACCAGTTCCACACGTTCTGCATCGAAAGAAGCTAAGGATTCACTTCCCAGCCCTCGCAATCGTTCGATATAACGATAAATCACTCTAGGAGACTCGGAATCGCGATATTTACCTTTTCCACACGTTCTGCATCGAAAGAAGTTAAGGATTCGCTTCCCAGCCCTCGCAATCGTTCGATATAACGATAAATCACTCTAGGAGGCTCGGAAACGCGATATTCACCATTTCCACACGTTCTGCATCGAAAGAAGCTAAGGATTCACTTCCCAGCCCTCGCAATCGTTCGATATAACGATAAATCACTCCAGGAGACTCGGAAACGCGATATTCACCATTTCCACACGTTCTGCATCGAAATAAGCTAAGGATTCACTTCCCAGCCCTCGCAATCGTTCGATATAACGATAAATCACTCTAGGAGGCTCGGAAACGCGATATTCACCATTTCCACACGTTCTGCATCGAAAGAAGCTAAGGATTCACTTCCCAGCCCTCGCAATCGTTCGATATAACGATAAATCACTCTAGGAGACTCGGAAACGCGATATTCACCTTTTCCATACGTTCTGCATCGAAAGAAGCTAAGGATTCACTTCCCAGCCCTCGCAATCGTTCGATATAACGATAAATCACTCTAGGAGGCTCGGAAACGCGATATTCACCATTTCCACACGTTCTGCATCGAAAGAAGCTAAGGATTCACTTCCCAGCCCTCGCAATCGTTCGATATAGCGATAAATCACTGTAGGAGATTCGGAATCGCGATATTTACCTTTTCCACACGTTCTACATCGAAAGAAGTTAAGGATTCACTTCCCAGCCCTCGCAATCGTTCGATATAACGATAAATCACTCTAGGAGGCTCGGAAACGCGATATTCACCATTTCCACACGTTCTGCATCGAAAGAAGCTAAGGATTCACTTCCCAGCCCTCGCAATCGTTCGATATAACGATAAATCACTCTAGGAGGCTCGGAAACGCGATATTCACCATTTCCACACGTTCTGCATCGAAAGAAGCTAAGGATTCACTTCCCAGCCCTCGCAATCGTTCGATATAACGATAAATCACTCCAGGAGACTCGGAAACGCGATATTCACCATTTCCACACGTTCTGCATCGAAAGAAGCTAAGGATTCACTTCCCAGCCCTCGCAATCGTTCGATATAACGATAAATCACTCTAGGAGGCTCGGAAACGCGATATTCACCAATTCCACACGTTCTGCATCGAAAGAAGCTAAGGATTCACTTCCCAGCCCTCGCAATCGTTCGATATAACGATAAATCACTCTAGGAGACTCGGAAACGCGATATTCACCTTTTCCATACGTTCTGCATCGAAAGAAGCTAAGGATTCACTTCCCAGCCCTCGCAATCGTTCGATATAACGATAAATCACTCTAGGAGACTCGGAATCGCGATATTTACCTTTTCCACACGTTCTGCATCGAAAGAAGTTAAGGATTCGCTTCCCAGCCCTCGCAATCGTTCGATATAACGATAAATCACTCTAGGAGGCTCGGAAACGCGATATTCACCATTTCCACACGTTCTGCATCGAAAGAAGCTAAGGATTCACTTCCCAGCCCTCGCAATCGTTCGATATAACGATAAATCACTCCAGGAGACTCGGAAACGCGATATTCACCATTTCCACACGTTCTGCATCGAAATAAGCTAAGGATTCACTTCCCAGCCCTCGCAATCGTTCGATATAACGATAAATCACTCTAGGAGGCTCGGAAACGCGATATTCACCATTTCCACACGTTCTGCATCGAAAGAAGCTAAGGATTCACTTCCCAGCCCTCGCAATCGTTCGATATAACGATAAATCACTCCAGGAGACTCGGAAACGCGATATTCACCATTTCCACACGTTCTGCATCGAAATAAGCTAAGGATTCACTTCCCAGCCCTCGCAATCGTTCGATATAACGATAAATCACTCTAGGAGGCTCGGAAACGCGATATTCACCAGTTCCACACGTTCTGCATCGAAAGAAGCTAAGGATTCACTTCCCAGCCCTCGCATTCGTTCGATATAACGATAAATCACTCCAGGAGACTCGGAAACGCGATATTCACCATTTCCACACGTTCTGCATCGAAAGAAGCTAAGGATTCACTTCCCAGCCCTCGCAATCGTTCGATATAACGATAAATCACTCTAGGAGGCTCGGAAACGCGATATTCACCATTTCCACACGTTCTGCATCGAAAGAAGCTAAGGATTCACTTCCCAGCCCTCGCAATCGTTCGATATAACGATGAATCACTCCAGGAGACTCGGAAACGCGATATTCACCATTTCCACACGTTCTGCATCGAAAGAAGCTAAGGATTCACTTCCCAGCCCTCGCAATCGTTCGATATAACGATAAATCACTCTAGGAGACTCGGAAACGCGATATTCACCTTTTCCATACGTTCTGCATCGAAAGAAGCTAAGGATTCACTTCCCAGCCCTCGCAATCGTTCGATATAACGATAAATCACTCTAGGAGGCTCGGAAACGCGATATTCACCAGTTCCACACGTTCTGCATCGAAAGAAGCTAAGGATTCCCTTCCCAGCCCTCGCATTCGTTCGATATAACGATAAATCACTCCAGGAGACTCGGGAACGCGATATTCACCATTTCCACAAGTTCTGCATCGAAAGAAGCTAAGGATTCACTTCCCAGCCCTCGCAATCATTCGATATAACGATAAATCACTCTAGGAGGCTCGGAAACGCGATATTCACCATTTCCACACGTTCTGCATCGAAAGAAGCTAAGGATTCACTTCCCAGCCCTCGCAATCGTTCGATATAACGATAAATCACTCCAGGAGACTCGGAAACGCGATATTCACCATTTCCACACGTTCTGCATCGAAATAAGCTAAGGATTCACTTCCCAGCCCTCGCAATCGTTCGATATAACGATAAATCACTCTAGGAGGCTCGGAAACGCGATATTCACCATTTCCACACGTTCTGCATCGAAAGAAGCTAAGGATTCACTTCCCAGCCCTCGCAATCGTTCGATATAACGATAAATCACTCCAGGAGACTCGGAAACGCGATATTCACCATTTCCACACGTTCTGCATCGAAATAAGCTAAGGATTCACTTCCCAGCCCTCGCAATCGTTCGATATAACGATAAATCACTCTAGGAGGCTCGGAAACGCGATATTCACCAGTTCCACACGTTCTGCATCGAAAGAAGCTAAGGATTCCCTTCCCAGCCTTCGCATTCGTTCGATATAACGATAAATCACTCCAGGAGACTCGGAAACGCGATATTCACCATTTCCACACGTTCTGCATCGAAAGAAGCTAAGGATTCACTTCCCAGCCCTCGCAATCGTTCGATATAACGATAAATCACTCTAGGAGGCTCGGAAACGCGATATTCACCATTTCCACACGTTCTGCATCGAAAGAAGCTAAGGATTCACTTCCCAGCCCTCGCAATCGTTCGATATAACGATAAATCACTCTAGGAGACTCGGAATCGCGATATTCACCTTTTCCACACGTTCTGCATCGAAAGAAGCTAAGGATTCACTTCCCAGCCCTCGCAATCGTTCGATATAACGATAAATCACTCTAGGAGGCTCGGAAACGCGATATTCACCAGTTCCACACGTTCTGCATCGAAAGAAGCTAACGATTCACTTCCCAGCCCTCGCAATCGTTCGATATAACGATAAATCACTCTAGGAGGCTCGGAAACGCGATATTCACCAGTTCCACACGCTCTGCATCGAAAGAAGCTAAGGATTCACTTCCCAGCCCTCGCAATCGTTCGATATAACGATAAATCACTCTAGGAGACTCGGAAACGCGATATTCACCTTTTCCATACGTTCTGCATCGAAAGAAGCTAAGGATTCACTTCCCAGCCCTCGCAATCGTTCGATATAACGATAAATCACTCTAGGAGGCTCGGAAACGCGATATTCACCAGTTCCACACGTTCTGCATCGAAAGAAGCTAAGGATTCACTTCCCAGCCCTCGCAATCGTTCGATATAACGATAAATCACTCTAGGAGACTCGGAATCGCGATATTTACCTTTTCCACACGTTCTGCATCGAAAGAAGTTAAGGATTCGCTTCCCAGCCCTCGCAATCGTTCGATATAACGATAAATCACTCTAGGAGGCTCGGAAACGCGATATTCACCATTTCCACACGTTCTGCATCGAAATAAGCTAAGGATTCACTTCCCAGCCCTCGCAATCGTTCGATATAACGATAAATCACTCTAGGAGGCTCGGAAACGCGATATTCACCAGTTCCACACGTTCTGCATCGAAAGAAGCTAAGGATTCCCTTCCCAGCCCTCGCATTCGTTCGATATAACGATAAATCACTCCAGGAGACTCGGAAACGCGATATTCACCATTTCCACACGTTCTGCATCGAAAGAAGCTAAGGATTCACTTCCCAGCCCTCGCAATCGTTCGATATAACGATAAATCACTCTAGGAGGCTCCGAAACGCGATATTCACCATTTCCACACGTTCTGCATCGAAAGAAGCTAAGGATTCACTTCCCAGCCCTCGCAATCGTTCGATATAACGATAAATCACTCTAGGAGACTCGGAATCGCGATATTCACCTTTTCCACACGTTCTGCATCGAAAGAAGCTAAGGATTCACTTCCCAGCCCTCGCAATCGTTCGATATAACGATAAATCACTCTAGGAGGCTCGGAAACGCGATATTCACCAGTTCCACACGTTCTGCATCGAAAGAAGCTAACGATTCACTTCCCAGCCCTCGCAATCGTTCGATATAACGATAAATCACTCTAGGAGGCTCGGAAACGCGATATTCACCAGTTCCACACGCTCTGCATCGAAAGAAGCTAAGGATTCACTTCCCAGCCCTCGCAATCGTTCGATATAACGATAAATCACTCTAGGAGACTCGGAAACGCGATATTCACCTTTTCCATACGTTCTGCATCGAAAGAAGCTAAGGATTCACTTCCCAGCCCTCGCAATCGTTCGATATAACGATAAATCACTCTAGGAGGCTCGGAAACGCGATATTCACCAGTTCCACACGTTCTGCATCGAAAGAAGCTAAGGATTCACTTCCCAGCCCTCGCAATCGTTCGATATAACGATAAATCACTCCAGGAGACTCGGAAACGCGATATTCACCATTTCCACACGTTCTGCATCGAAATAAGCTAAGGATTCACTTCCCAGCCCTCGCAATCGTTCGATATAACGATAAATCACTCTAGGAGGCTCGGAAACGCGATATTCACCATTTCCACACGTTCTGCATCGAAAGAAGCTAAGGATTCACTTCCCAGCCCTCGCAATCGTTCGATATAACGATAAATCACTCCAGGAGACTCGGAAACGCGATATTCACCATTTCCACACGTTCTGCATCGAAATAAGCTAAGGATTCACTTCCCAGCCCTCGCAATCGTTCGATATAACGATAAATCACTCTAGGAGGCTCGGAAACGCGATATTCACCAGTTCCACACGTTCTGCATCGAAAGAAGCTAAGGATTCCCTTCCCAGCCCTCGCATTCGTTCGATATAACGATAAATCACTCCAGGAGACTCGGAAACGCGATATTCACCATTTCCACACGTTCTGCATCGAAAGAAGCTAAGGATTCACTTCCCAGCCCTCGCAATCGTTCGATATAACGATAAATCACTCTAGGAGGCTCGGAAACGCGATATTCACCATTTCCACACGTTCTGCATCGAAAGAAGCTAAGGATTCACTTCCCAGCCCTCGCAATCGTTCGATATAACGATAAATCACTCTAGGAGACTCGGAATCGCGATATTCACCTTTTCCACACGTTCTGCATCGAAAGAAGCTAAGGATTCACTTCCCAGCCCTCGCAATCGTTCGATATAACGATAAATCACTCTAGGAGGCTCGGAAACGCGATATTCACCAGTTCCACACGTTCTGCATCGAAAGAAGCTAACGATTCACTTCCCAGCCCTCGCAATCGTTCGATATAACGATAAATCACTCTAGGAGGCTCGGAAACGCGATATTCACCAGTTCCACACGCTCTGCATCGAAAGAAGCTAAGGATTCACTTCCCAGCCCTCGCAATCGTTCGATATAACGATAAATCACTCTAGGAGACTCGGAAACGCGATATTCACCTTTTCCATACGTTCTGCATCGAAAGAAGCTAAGGATTCACTTCCCAGCCCTCGCAATCGTTCGATATAACGATAAATCACTCTAGGAGGCTCGGAAACGCGATATTCACCAGTTCCACACGTTCTGCATCGAAAGAAGCTAAGGATTCACTTCCCAGCCCTCGCAATCGTTCGATATAACGATAAATCACTCTAGGAGACTCGGAATCGCGATATTTACCTTTTCCACACGTTCTGCATCGAAAGAAGTTAAGGATTCGCTTCCCAGCCCTCGCAATCGTTCGATATAACGATAAATCACTCTAGGAGGCTCGGAAACGCGATATTCACCATTTCCACACGTTCTGCATCGAAATAAGCTAAGGATTCACTTCCCAGCCCTCGCAATCGTTCGATATAACGATAAATCACTCTAGGAGGCTCGGAAACGCGATATTCACCAGTTCCACACGTTCTGCATCGAAAGAAGCTAAGGATTCCCTTCCCAGCCCTCGCATTCGTTCGATATAACGATAAATCACTCCAGGAGACTCGGAAACGCGATATTCACCATTTCCACACGTTCTGCATCGAAAGAAGCTAAGGATTCACTTCCCAGCCCTCGCAATCGTTCGATATAACGATAAATCACTCTAGGAGGCTCGGAAACGCGATATTCACCATTTCCACACGTTCTGCATCGAAAGAAGCTAAGGATTCACTTCCCAGCCCTCGCAATCGTTCGATATAACGATAAATCACTCTAGGAGACTCGGAATCGCGATATTCACCTTTTCCACACGTTCTGCATCGAAAGAAGCTAAGGATTCACTTCCCAGCCCTCGCAATCGTTCGATATAACGATAAATCACTCTAGGAGGCTCGGAAACGCGATATTCACCAGTTCCACACGTTCTGCATCGAAAGAAGCTAACGATTCACTTCCCAGCCCTCGCAATCGTTCGATATAACGATAAATCACTCTAGGAGGCTCGGAAACGCGATATTCACCAGTTCCACACGCTCTGCATCGAAAGAAGCTAAGGATTCACTTCCCAGCCCTCGCAATCGTTCGATATAACGATAAATCACTCTAGGAGACTCGGAAACGCGATATTCACCTTTTCCATACGTTCTGCATCGAAAGAAGCTAAGGATTCACTTCCCAGCCCTCGCAATCGTTCGATATAACGATAAATCACTCTAGGAGGCTCGGAAACGCGATATTCACCAGTTCCACACGTTCTGCATCGAAAGAAGCTAAGGATTCACTTCCCAGCCCTCGCAATCGTTCGATATAACGATAAATCACTCCAGGAGACTCGGAAACGCGATATTCACCATTTCCACACGTTCTGCATCGAAATAAGCTAAGGATTCACTTCCCAGCCCTCGCAATCGTTCGATATAACGATAAATCACTCTAGGAGGCTCGGAAACGCGATATTCACCATTTCCACACGTTCTGCATCGAAAGAAGCTAAGGATTCACTTCCCAGCCCTCGCAATCGTTCGATATAACGATAAATCACTCCAGGAGACTCGGAAACGCGATATTCACCATTTCCACACGTTCTGCATCGAAATAAGCTAAGGATTCACTTCCCAGCCCTCGCAATCGTTCGATATAACGATAAATCACTCTAGGAGGCTCGGAAACGCGATATTCACCAGTTCCACACGTTCTGCATCGAAAGAAGCTAAGGATTCACTTCCCAGCCCTCGCATTCGTTCGATATAACGATAAATCACTCCAGGAGACTCGGAAACGCGATATTCACCATTTCCACACGTTCTGCATCGAAAGAAGCTAAGGATTCACTTCCCAGCCCTCGCAATCGTTCGATATAACGATAAATCACTCTAGGAGGCTCGGAAACGCGATATTCACCATTTCCACACGTTCTGCATCGAAAGAAGCTAAGGATTCACTTCCCAGCCCTCGCAATCGTTCGATATAACGATAAATCACTCTAGGAGGCTCGGAAACGCGATATTCACCATTTCCACACGTTCTGCATCGAAAGAAGCTAAGGATTCACTTCCCAGCCCTCGCAATCGTTCGATATAACGATAAATCACTCCAGGAGACTCGGAAACGCGATATTCACCATTTCCACACGTTCTGCATCGAAATAAGCTAAGGATTCACTTCCCAGCCCTCGCAATCGTTCGATATAACGATAAATCACTCTAGGAGGCTCGGAAACGCGATATTCACCATTTCCACACGTTCTGCATCGAAAGAAGCTAAGGATTCACTTCCCAGCCCTCGCAATCGTTCGATATAACGATAAATCACTCCAGGAGACTCGGAAACGCGATATTCACCATTTCCACAAGTTCTGCATCGAAATAAGCTAAGGATTCACTTCCCAGCCCTCGCAATCATTCGATATAACGATAAATCACTCTAGGAGGCTCGGAAACGCGATATTCACCATTTCCACACGTTCTGCATCGAAAGAAGCTAAGGATTCACTTCCCAGCCCTCGCAATCGTTCGATATAACGATAAATCACTCCAGGAGACTCGGAAACGCGATATTCACCATTTCCACACGTTCTGCAT
Source organism: Nomada lathburiana (assembly GCA_963667235.1). Taxonomy (NCBI): domain Eukaryota; kingdom Metazoa; phylum Arthropoda; class Insecta; order Hymenoptera; family Apidae; genus Nomada; species Nomada lathburiana. The sequence continues at coordinate 24,189 of OY763897.1, read as the reverse complement.
CGAAATAAGCTAAGGATTCACTTCCCAGCCCTCGCAATCGTTCGATATAACGATAAATCACTCTAGGAGGCTCGGAAACGCGATATTCACCATTTCCACACGTTCTGCATCGAAAGAAGCTAAGGATTCACTTCCCAGCCCTCGCAATCGTTCGATATAACGATAAATCACTCCAGGAGACTCGGAAACGCGATATTCACCTTTTCCATACGTTCTGCATCGAAAGAAGCTAAGGATTCACTTCCCAGCCCTCGCAATCGTTCGATATAACGATAAATCACTCTAGGAGGCTCGGAAACGCGATATTCACCAGTTCCACACGTTCTGCATCGAAAGAAGCTAAGGATTCACTTCCCAGCCCTCGCAATCGTTCGATATAACGATAAATCACTCTAGGAGACTCGGAATCGCGATATTTACCTTTTCCACACGTTCTGCATCGAAAGAAGTTAAGGATTCGCTTCCCAGCCCTCGCAATCGTTCGATATAACGATAAATCACTCTAGGAGGCTCGGAAACGCGATATTCACCATTTCCACACGTTCTGCATCGAAATAAGCTAAGGATTCACTTCCCAGCCCTCGCAATCGTTCGATATAACGATAAATCACTCTAGGAGGCTCGGAAACGCGATATTCACCAGTTCCACACGTTCTGCATCGAAAGAAGCTAAGGATTCCCTTCCCAGCCCTCGCATTCGTTCGATATAACGATAAATCACTCCAGGAGACTCGGAAACGCGATATTCACCATTTCCACACGTTCTGCATCGAAAGAAGCTAAGGATTCACTTCCCAGCCCTCGCAATCGTTCGATATAACGATAAATCACTCTAGGAGGCTCGGAAACGCGATATTCACCATTTCCACACGTTCTGCATCGAAAGAAGCTAAGGATTCACTTCCCAGCCCTCGCAATCGTTCGATATAACGATAAATCACTCTAGGAGACTCGGAATCGCGATATTCACCTTTTCCACACGTTCTGCATCGAAAGAAGCTAAGGATTCACTTCCCAGCCCTCGCAATCGTTCGATATAACGATAAATCACTCTAGGAGGCTCGGAAACGCGATATTCACCAGTTCCACACGTTCTGCATCGAAAGAAGCTAACGATTCACTTCCCAGCCCTCGCAATCGTTCGATATAACGATAAATCACTCTAGGAGGCTCGGAAACGCGATATTCACCAGTTCCACACGCTCTGCATCGAAAGAAGCTAAGGATTCACTTCCCAGCCCTCGCAATCGTTCGATATAACGATAAATCACTCTAGGAGACTCGGAATCGCGATATTTACCTTTTCCACACGTTCTGCATCGAAAGAAGTTAAGGATTCGCTTCCCAGCCCTCGCAATCGTTCGATATAACGATAAATCACTCGAGGAGGCTCGGAAACGCGATATTCACCATTTCCACACGTTCTGCATCGAAAGAAGCTAAGGATTCACTTCCCAGCCCTCGCAATCGTTCGATATAACGATAAATCACTCCAGGAGACTCGGAAACGCGATATTCACCATTTCCACACGTTCTGCATCGAAATAAGCTAAGGATTCACTTCCCAGCCCTCGCAATCGTTCGATATAACGATAAATCACTCTAGGAGGCTCGGAAACGCGATATTCACCATTTCCACACGTTCTGCATCGAAAGAAGCTAAGGATTCACTTCCCAGCCCTCGCAATCGTTCGATATAACGATAAATCACTCCAGGAGACTCGGAAACGCGATATTCACCATTTCCACACGTTCTGCATCGAAATAAGCTAAGGATTCACTTCCCAGCCCTCGCAATCGTTCGATATAACGATAAATCACTCTAGGAGGCTCGGAAACGCGATATTCACCAGTTCCACACGTTCTGCATCGAAAGAAGCTAAGGCTTCACTTCCCAGCCCTCGCATTCGTTCGATATAACGATAAATCACTCCAGGAGACTCGGAAACGCGATATTCACCATTTCCACACGTTCTGCATCGAAAGAAGCTAAGGATTCACTTCCCAGCCCTCGCAATCGTTCGATATAACGATAAATCACTCTAGGAGGCTCGGAAACGCGATATTCACCTTTTCCATACGTTCTGCATCGAAAGAAGCTAAGGATTCACTTCCCAGCCCTCGCAATCGTTCGATAAAACGATAAATCACTCCAGGAGACTCGGAAACGCGATATTCACCATTTCCACACGTTCTGCATCGAAAGAAGCTAAGGATTCACTTCCCAGCCCTCGCAATCGTTCGATATAACGATAAATCACTCTAGGAGACTCGGAAACGCGATATTCCCTTTTCCACACGTTCTGCATCGAAATAAGCTAAGGATTCACTTCCCAGCCCTCGCAATCCTTCGATGTAACGATAAATCACTCTAGGAGGCTCGGAAACGCGATATTCCCTTTTCCACACGTTCTGCATCGAAATAAGCTAAGGATTCACTTCCCAGCCCGCGCAATCGTTCGATATAACGATAAATCACTCTAGGAGGCTCGGAAACGCGATATTCACCTTTTCCACACGTTCTGCATCGAAATAAGCTAAGGATTCACTTCCCAGCCCTCGCAATCGTTCGATGTAACGATAAATCACTCTAGGAGGCACGGAAACGCGATATTCACCTTTTCCACACGTTCTGCACCGAAGGAAGCTATGGATTCACTTCCCATCCCTCGCAATCGTTCGATATAACGATAAATCACTCTAGGAGGCTCGGAAACGCGATATTCACCTTTTCCACACGTTCTGCATCGAAATAAGCTAAGGATTCACTTCCCAGCCCTCGCAATCGTTCGACGTAACGATAAATCGCTTTAGGAGGCTCGGAAACGCGATATTCACCTTTTCCAATCGTTCTGTATCGATAGCAGGTAAGGATTCACTTCCCGGCCCTCGCAATCGTTCCGTGTATCGATAAATCACTCTAGGAGGCTCGGAAACGCGATATTCACCTTTTCCACACGTTCTGCATCGAATGAAGTTAAGGATTCACTTTCCAGCCCTCGCAATCGTTCGATATAACGAAAAATCACTCTAGGAGGCTCGGAAACGCGATATTCACCTTTTCCACACGTTCTGGATCGAAATAAGATAAGGATTCACTTCCCAGCACTCGCAATCGTTCGATATAACGATAAATCACTCTAGGAGGCTCGGAAACGCGATATTCACCTTTTCCACACGCTCTGCATCGAAAGAAGCTAAGGATTCACTTCCCAGACCTCGCAATCGTTCGATATAACGATAAATCACTCTAGGAGGCTCGGAAAGGATATATTCACCTTTTCCACACGTTCTGCATCGAAAGAAGCTAAGGATTCACTTTCCTGCCCTCGCAATCCTTCGATGTAACGATAAATCACTCTAGGAGGCTCGGAAACGCGATATTCCCTTTTCCACACGTTCTGCATCGAAATAAGCTAAGGCTTCACTTCCCAGCCCTCGCAATCGTTCGATATAACGATAAATCACTCTAGGAGGCTCGGAAACGCGATATTCACCTTTTCCACACGCTCTGCATCGAAAGAAGCTAAGGATTCACTTCCCAGACCTCGCAATAGTTCGATATAACGATAAATCACTCTAGGAGGCTCGGAAACGCGATATTCACCTTTTCCACACGTTCTGCATCGAAATATGCCAAGGATTCACTTCCCAGCCCTCGCAATCGTTCGATATAACGATAAATCACTCTAGGAGGCTCGGAAACGCGATATTCACCTTTTCCACACGTTCTGCACCGAAGGAAGCTATGGATTCTCTTCCCATCCCTCGCAATCGTTCGATATAACGATAAATCACTCTAGGAGGCTCGGAAACGCGATATTCACCTTTTCCACACGTTCTGCATCGAAATAAGCTAAGGATTCACTTCCCAGCCCTCGCAATCGTTCGACGTAACGATAAATCGCTTTAGGAGGCTCGGAAACGCGATATTCACCTTTTCCAATCGTTCTGTATCGATAGCAGGTAAGGATTCACTTCCCGGCCCTCGCAATCGTTCCGTGTATCGATAAATCACTCTAGGAGGCTCGGAATCGCGATAATCATCCTTTCCATTCGTTCGGTATCGACAGAAGGTAGCGATACACTTCCCAGCCGTCCAAATCGTTCGGTGGATCGATAAATCACTCTAGGAGGCTCGGAATCGCGATGTTGACCCTTTCCAATCGTTCTGTGTCGATAGTAGGTAAGGATTCACTTCCCGGCCCTCTCAATCGTTCGGTGTACCGATAAATAAATCTAGGAGGTTCGGAATCGCGATATTCACGCTTTCCTATCGTTCTATATCGACAGAAGGTAAGGATACACTTCCCAGCCGTCGCAATCGATCGGTGTATCGATAAATCAATCTAGGAGACTCGGAATCGCGATATTCACCCTTTCCAATCGTTCTGTATCGACAGAAGCTAATCATTGACTCCCCAACCCTCGCAATCGTACGTTCTATCGATAAATCACTCTAGGAGGCTCGGAATCGCGGTATTCACCCTTTCCAATCGTTCTGTATCGATAGCAGGTAAGGATTCACTTCCCGGCCCTCGCAATCGTTCCGTGTATCGATAAATCACTCTAGGAGGCTCGGAATCGCGATAATCATCCTTTCCATTCGTTCGGTATCGACAGAAGGTAGCGATACACTTCCCAGCCGTCCAAATCGTTCGGTGGATCGATAAATCACTCTAGGAGGCTCGGAATCGCGATGTTGACCCTTTCCAATCGTTCTGTGTCGATAGCAGGTAAGGATTCACTTCCCGGCCCTCTCAATCGTTCGGTGTACCGATAAATAAATCTAGGAGGTTCGGAATCGCGATATACACGCTTTCCTATCGTTCTATATCGACAGAAGCTAATCATTGACTCCCCAACCCTCGCAATCGTACGTTCTATCGATAAATCACTCTAGGAGGCTCGGAATCGCGATATTCACCCTTTCCAGTCGTTCTGTGTCGATAGCAGGTAAGGATTCACTTCCCGGCCCTCGCAATCGTTCGGTGTATCGCTAAATCAATCTAGGAGGTTCGGAATCGCGACATTCACGCTTTCCTATCGTTCTGTATCGACAGATGGTAAGGATACACTTCTCAGCCGTCGCAATCGTTCGGTGGATCGATAAATGACTCTAGGAGGCTCGGAATCGCGATATTCACTCTTTTAATCGTTCGGTATCGACAGACGGTAAGGATTGACTTCCCAGCCCTCGCAATCGTTCGGTGTATATATATATCACTCAAGGAAGTTCGAAATCGGGATATTCACCCTTTCCAATCGTTCTGTGTCGATAGCAGGGAAGGATTCACTTCTCGGCCCTCGCAATCGTTCGGTGTATCGATGAATCAATCTAGGTGGCTCGGAATCGCGATATTCACCCTTTCCAATCGTTCTGTGTCGATAGCAGGTGAGGATTCACTTCCCAGCCCTCGCAATCGTTCGATATAACGATAAATCACTGTAGGAGATTCGGAATCGCGATATTTACCTTTTCCACACGTTCTACATCGAAAGAAGTTAAGGATTCACTTCCCAGCCCTCGCAATCGTTCGATATAACGATAAATCACTCTAGGAGGCTCGGAAACGCGATATTCACCATTTCCACACGTTCTGCATCGAAAGAAGCTAAGGATTCACTTCCCAGCCCTCGCAATCGTTCGATATAACGATAAATCACTGTAGGAGATTCGGAATCGCGATATTTACCTTTTCCACACGTTCTACATCGAAAGAAGTTAAGGATTCACTTCCCAGCCCTCGCAATCGTTCGATATAACGATAAATCACTCTAGGAGGCTCGGAAACGCGATATTCACCATTTCCACACGTTCTGCATCGAAAGAAGCTAAGGATTCACTTCCCAGCCCTCGCAATCGTTCGATATAACGATAAATCACTCTAGGAAGCTCGGAAACGCGATATTCACCATTTCCACACGTTCTGCATCGAAAGAAGCTAAGGATTCACTTCCCAGCCCTCGCAATCGTTCGATATAACGATAAATCACTCCAGGAGACTCGGAAACGCGATATTCACCATTTCCACACGTTCTGCATCGAAAGAAGCTAAGGATTCACTTCCCAGCCCTCGCAATCGTTCGATATAACGATAAATCACTCTAGGAGGCTCGGAAACGCGATATTCACCAATTCCACACGTTCTGCATCGAAAGAAGCTAAGGATTCACTTCCCAGCCCTCGCAATCGTTCGATATAACGATAAATCACTCTAGGAGACTCGGAAACGCGATATTCACCTTTTCCATACGTTCTGCATCGAAAGAAGCTAAGGATTCACTTCCCAGCCCTCGCAATCGTTCGATATAACGATAAATCACTCTAGGAGACTCGGAATCGCGATATTTACCTTTTCCACACGTTCTGCATCGAAAGAAGTTAAGGATTCGCTTCCCAGCCCTCGCAATCGTTCAATATAACGATAAATCACTCTAGGAGGCTCGGAAACGCGATATTCACCATTTCCACACGTTCTGCATCGAAAGAAGCTAAGGATTCACTTCCCAGCCCTCGCAATCGTTCGATATAACGATAAATCACTCCAGGAGACTCGGAAACGCGATATTCACCATTTCCACACGTTCTGCATCGAAATAAGCTAAGGATTCACTTCCCAGCCCTCGCAATCGTTCGATATAACGATAAATCACTCTAGGAGGCTCGGAAACGCGATATTCACCAGTTCCACACGTTCTGCATCGAAAGAAGCTAAGGATTCACTTCCCAGCCCTCGCAATCGTTCGATATAACGATAAATCACTCCAGGAGACTCGGAAACGCGATATTCACCATTTCCACACGTTCTGCATCGAAATAAGCTAAGGATTCACTTCCCAGCCCTCGCAATCGTTCGATATAACGATAAATCACTCTAGGAGGCTCGGAAACGCGATATTCACCAGTTCCACACGTTCTGCATCGAAAGAAGCTAAGGATTCACTTCCCAGCCCTCGCATTCGTTCGATATAACGATAAATCACTCCAGGAGACTCGGAAACGCGATATTCACCATTTCCACACGTTCTGCATCGAAAGAAGCTAAGGATTCACTTCCCAGCCCTCGCAATCGTTCGATATAACGATAAATCACTCTAGGAGGCTCGGAAACGCGATATTCACCATTTCCACACGTTCTGCATCGAAAGAAGCTAAGGATTCACTTCCCAGCCCTCGCAATCGTTCGATATAACGATAAATCACTCCAGGAGACTCGGAAACGCGATATTCACCATTTCCACACGTTCTGCATCGAAAGAAGCTAAGGATTCCCTTCCCAGCCCTCGCATTCGTTCGATATAACGATAAATCACTCCAGGAGACTCGGGAACGCGATATTCACCATTTCCACAAGTTCTGCATCGAAAGAAGCTAAGGATTCACTTCCCAGCCCTCGCAATCATTCGATATAACGATAAATCACTCTAGGAGGCTCGGAAACGCGATATTCACCATTTCCACACGTTCTGCATCGAAAGAAGCTAAGGATTCACTTCCCAGCCCTCGCAATCGTTCGATATAACGATAAATCACTCCACGAGACTCGGAAACGCGATATTCACCAGTTCCACACGTCCTGCATCGAAAGAAGCTAACGATTCACTTCCCAGCCCTCGCATTCGTTCGATATAACGATAACTAACTCCAGGAGACTCGGAAACGCGATATTCACCATTTCCACACGTTCTGCATCGAAAGAAGCTAAGGATTCACTTCCCAGCCCTCGCAATCGTTCGATATAACGATAAATCACTCTAGGAGACTCGGAAACGCGATATTCACCTTTTCCATACGTTCTGCATCGAAAGAAGCTAAGGATTCACTTCCCAGCCCTCGCAATCGTTCGATATAACGATAAATCACTCTAGGAGGCTCGGAAACGCGATATTCACCAGTTCCACACGTTCTGCATCGAAAGAAGCTAAGGATTCACTTCCCAGCCCTCGCAATCGTTCGATATAACGATAAATCACTCTAGGAGACTCGGAATCGCGATATTTACCTTTTCCACACGTTCTGCATCGAAAGAAGTTAAGGATTCGCTTCCCAGCCCTCGCAATCGTTCGATATAACGATAAATCACTCTAGGAGGCTCGGAAACGCGATATTCACCATTTCCACACGTTCTGCATCGAAAGAAGCTAAGGATTCACTTCCCAGCCCTCGCAATCGTTCGATATAACGATAAATCACTCCAGGAGACTCGGAAACGCGATATTCACCATTTCCACACGTTCTGCATCGAAATAAGCTAAGGATTCACTTCCCAGCCCTCGCAATCGTTCGATATAACGATAAATCACTCTAGGAGGCTCGGAAACGCGATATTCACCATTTCCACACGTTCTGCATCGAAAGAAGCTAAGGATTCACTTCCCAGCCCTCGCAATCGTTCGATATAACGATAAATCACTCCAGGAGACTCGGAAACGCGATATTCACCATTTCCACACGTTCTGCATCGAAATAAGCTAAGGATTCACTTCCCAGCCCTCGCAATCGTTCGATATAACGATAAATCACTCTAGGAGGCTCGGAAACGCGATATTCACCAGTTCCACACGTTCTGCATCGAAAGAAGCTAAGGCTTCACTTCCCAGCCCTCGCATTCGTTCGATATAACGATAAATCACTCCAGGAGACTCGGAAACGCGATATTCACCATTTCCACACGTTCTGCATCGAAAGAAGCTAAGGATTCACTTCCCAGCCCTCGCAATCGTTCGATATAACGATAAATCACTCTAGGAGGCTCGGAAACGCGATATTCACCTTTTCCATACGTTCTGCATCGAAAGAAGCTAAGGATTCACTTCCCAGCCCTCGCAATCGTTCGATATAACGATAAATCACTCCAGGAGACTCGGAAACGCGATATTCACCATTTCCACACGTTCTGCATCGAAAGAAGCTAAGGATTCACTTCCCAGCCCTCGCAATCGTTCGATATAACGATAAATCACTCTAGGAGACTCGGAAACGCGATATTCACCTTTTCCATACGTTCTGCATCGAAAGAAGCTAAGGATTCACTTCCCAGCCCTCGCAATCGTTCGATATAACGATAAATCACTCCAGGAGACTCGGAAACGCGATATTCACAATTTCCACACGATCTGCATCGAAAGAAGCTAAGGATTCACTTCCCAGCCCTCGCAATCGTTCGATATAACGATAAATCACTCTAGGAGGCTCGGAAACGCGATATTCACCAGTTCCACACGTTCTGCATCGAAAGAAGCTAAGGATTCACTTCCCAGCCCTCGCAATCGTTCGATATAACGATAAATCACTCTAGGAGGCTCGGAAACGCGATATTCACCATTTCCACACGTTCTGCATCGAAAGAAGCTAAGGATTCACTTCCCAGCCCTCGCAATCGTTCGATATAACGATAAATCACTCCAGGAGACTCGGAAACGCGATATTCACCATTTCCACACGTTCTGCATCGAAAGAAGCTAAGGATTCACTTCCCAGCCCTCGCAATAGTTCGATATAACGATAAATCACTCCAGGAGACTCGGAAACGCGATATTCACCATTTCCACACGTTCTGCATCGAAAGAAGCTAAGGATTCACTTCCCAGCCCTCGCAATCGTTCGATATAACGATAAATCACTCTAGGAGACTCGGAAACGCGATATTCCCTTTTCCACACGTTCTGCATCGAAATAAGCTAAGGATTCACTTCCCAGCCCTCGCAATCCTTCGATGTAACGATAAATCACTCTAGGAGGCTCGGAAACGCGATATTCCCTTTTCCACACGTTCTGCATCGAAATAAGCTAAGGATTCACTTCCCAGCCCGCGCAATCGTTCGATATAACGATAAATCACTCTAGGAGGCTCGGAAACGCGATATTCACCTTTTCCACACGTTCTGCATCGAAATAAGCTAAGGATTCACTTCCCAGCCCTCGCAATCGTTCGATGTAACGATAAATCACTCTAGGAGGCACGGAAACGCGATATTCACCTTTTCCACACGTTCTGCACCGAAGGAAGCTATGGATTCACTTCCCATCCCTCGCAATCGTTCGATATAACGATAAATCACTCTAGGAGGCTCGGAAACGCGATATTCACCTTTTCCACACGTTCTGCATCGAAATAAGCTAAGGATTCACTTCCCAGCCCTCGCAATCGTTCGACGTAACGATAAATCGCTTTAGGAGGCTCGGAAACGCGATATTCACCTTTTCCAATCGTTCTGTATCGATAGCAGGTAAGGATTCACTTCCCGGCCCTCGCAATCGTTCCGTGTATCGATAAATCACTCTAGGAGGCTCGGAAACGCGATATTCACCTTTTCCACACGTTCTGCATCGAATGAAGTTAAGGATTCACTTTCCAGCCCTCGCAATCGTTCGATATAACGAAAAATCACTCTAGGAGGCTCGGAAACGCGATATTCACCTTTTCCACACGTTCTGGATCGAAATAAGATAAGGATTCACTTCCCAGCACTCGCAATCGTTCGATATAACGATAAATCACTCTAGGAGGCTCGGAAACGCGATATTCACCTTTTCCACACGCTCTGCATCGAAAGAAGCTAAGGATTCACTTCCCAGACCTCGCAATCGTTCGATATAACGATAAATCACTCTAGGAGGCTCGGAAAGGATATATTCACCTTTTCCACACGTTCTGCATCGAAAGAAGCTAAGGATTCACTTTCCTGCCCTCGCAATCCTTCGATGTAACGATAAATCACTCTAGGAGGCTCGGAAACGCGATATTCCCTTTTCCACACGTTCTGCATCGAAATAAGCTAAGGCTTCACTTCCCAGCCCTCGCAATCGTTCGATATAACGATAAATCACTCTAGGAGGCTCGGAAACGCGATATTCACCAATTCCACACGTTCTGCATCGAAAGAAGCTAAGGATTCACTTCCCAGCCCTCGCAATCGTTCGATATAACGATAAATCACTCTAGGAGACTCGGAAACGCGATATTCACCTTTTCCATACGTTCTGCATCGAAAGAAGCTAAGGATTCACTTCCCAGCCCTCGCAATCGTTCGATATAACGATAAATCACTCTAGGAGACTCGGAATCGCGATATTTACCTTTTCCACACGTTCTGCATCGAAAGAAGTTAAGGATTCGCTTCCCAGCCCTCGCAATCGTTCAATATAACGATAAATCACTCTAGGAGGCTCGGAAACGCGATATTCACCATTTCCACACGTTCTGCATCGAAAGAAGCTAAGGATTCACTTCCCAGCCCTCGCAATCGTTCGATATAACGATAAATCACTCCAGGAGACTCGGAAACGCGATATTCACCATTTCCACACGTTCTGCATCGAAATAAGCTAAGGATTCACTTCCCAGCCCTCGCAATCGTTCGATATAACGATAAATCACTCTAGGAGGCTCGGAAACGCGATATTCACCAGTTCCACACGTTCTGCATCGAAAGAAGCTAAGGATTCACTTCCCAGCCCTCGCAATCGTTCGATATAACGATAAATCACTCCAGGAGACTCGGAAACGCGATATTCACCATTTCCACACGTTCTGCATCGAAATAAGCTAAGGATTCACTTCCCAGCCCTCGCAATCGTTCGATATAACGATAAATCACTCTAGGAGGCTCGGAAACGCGATATTCACCAGTTCCACACGTTCTGCATCGAAAGAAGCTAAGGATTCACTTCCCAGCCCTCGCATTCGTTCGATATAACGATAAATCACTCCAGGAGACTCGGAAACGCGATATTCACCATTTCCACACGTTCTGCATCGAAAGAAGCTAAGGATTCACTTCCCAGCCCTCGCAATCGTTCGATATAACGATAAATCACTCTAGGAGGCTCGGAAACGCGATATTCACCATTTCCACACGTTCTGCATCGAAAGAAGCTAAGGATTCACTTCCCAGCCCTCGCAATCGTTCGATATAACGATAAATCACTCCAGGAGACTCGGAAACGCGATATTCACCATTTCCACACGTTCTGCATCGAAAGAAGCTAAGGATTCCCTTCCCAGCCCTCGCATTCGTTCGATATAACGATAAATCACTCCAGGAGACTCGGGAACGCGATATTCACCATTTCCACAAGTTCTGCATCGAAAGAAGCTAAGGATTCACTTCCCAGCCCTCGCAATCATTCGATATAACGATAAATCACTCTAGGAGGCTCGGAAACGCGATATTCACCATTTCCACACGTTCTGCATCGAAAGAAGCTAAGGATTCACTTCCCAGCCCTCGCAATCGTTCGATATAACGATAAATCACTCCACGAGACTCGGAAACGCGATATTCACCAGTTCCACACGTCCTGCATCGAAAGAAGCTAACGATTCACTTCCCAGCCCTCGCATTCGTTCGATATAACGATAACTAACTCCAGGAGACTCGGAAACGCGATATTCACCATTTCCACACGTTCTGCATCGAAAGAAGCTAAGGATTCACTTCCCAGCCCTCGCAATCGTTCGATATAACGATAAATCACTCTAGGAGACTCGGAAACGCGATATTCACCTTTTCCATACGTTCTGCATCGAAAGAAGCTAAGGATTCACTTCCCAGCCCTCGCAATCGTTCGATATAACGATAAATCACTCTAGGAGGCTCGGAAACGCGATATTCACCAGTTCCACACGTTCTGCATCGAAAGAAGCTAAGGATTCACTTCCCAGCCCTCGCAATCGTTCGATATAACGATAAATCACTCTAGGAGACTCGGAATCGCGATATTTACCTTTTCCACACGTTCTGCATCGAAAGAAGTTAAGGATTCGCTTCCCAGCCCTCGCAATCGTTCGATATAACGATAAATCACTCTAGGAGGCTCGGAAACGCGATATTCACCATTTCCACACGTTCTGCATCGAAAGAAGCTAAGGATTCACTTCCCAGCCCTCGCAATCGTTCGATATAACGATAAATCACTCCAGGAGACTCGGAAACGCGATATTCACCATTTCCACACGTTCTGCATCGAAATAAGCTAAGGATTCACTTCCCAGCCCTCGCAATCGTTCGATATAACGATAAATCACTCTAGGAGGCTCGGAAACGCGATATTCACCATTTCCACACGTTCTGCATCGAAAGAAGCTAAGGATTCACTTCCCAGCCCTCGCAATCGTTCGATATAACGATAAATCACTCCAGGAGACTCGGAAACGCGATATTCACCATTTCCACACGTTCTGCATCGAAATAAGCTAAGGATTCACTTCCCAGCCCTCGCAATCGTTCGATATAACGATAAATCACTCTAGGAGGCTCGGAAACGCGATATTCACCAGTTCCACACGTTCTGCATCGAAAGAAGCTAAGGCTTCACTTCCCAGCCCTCGCATTCGTTCGATATAACGATAAATCACTCCAGGAGACTCGGAAACGCGATATTCACCATTTCCACACGTTCTGCATCGAAAGAAGCTAAGGATTCACTTCCCAGCCCTCGCAATCGTTCGATATAACGATAAATCACTCCAGGAGACTCGGAAACGCGATATTCACCATTTCCACACGTTCTGCATCGAAATAAGCTAAGGATTCACTTCCCAGCCCTCGCAATCGTTCGATATAACGATAAATCACTCTAGGAGGCTCGGAAACGCGATATTCACCATTTCCACACGTTCTGCATCGAAAGAAGCTAAGGATTCACTTCCCAGCCCTCGCAATCGTTCGATATAACGATAAATCACTCCAGGAGACTCGGAAACGCGATATTCACCATTTCCACACGTTCTGCATCGAAATAAGCTAAGGATTCACTTCCCAGCCCTCGCAATCGTTCGATATAACGATAAATCACTCTAGGAGGCTCGGAAACGCGATATTCACCAGTTCCACACGTTCTGCATCGAAAGAAGCTAAGGCTTCACTTCCCAGCCCTCGCAATCGTTCGATATAACGATAAATCACTCTAGGAGACTCGGAATCGCGATATTTACCTTTTCCACACGTTCTGCATCGAAAGAAGTTAAGGATTCGCTTCCCAGCCCTCGCAATCGTTCGATATAACGATAAATCACTCTAGGAGGCTCGGAAACGCGATATTCACCATTTCCACACGTTCTGCATCGAAAGAAGCTAAGGATTCACTTCCCAGCCCTCGCAATCGTTCGATATAACGATAAATCACTCCAGGAGACTCGGAAACGCGATATTCACCATTTCCACACGTTCTGCATCGAAATAAGCTAAGGATTCACTTCCCAGCCCTCGCAATCGTTCGATATAACGATAAATCACTCTAGGAGGCTCGGAAACGCGATATTCACCATTTCCACACGTTCTGCATCGAAAGAAGCTAAGGATTCACTTCCCAGCCCTCGCAATCGTTCGATATAACGATAAATCACTCCAGGAGACTCGGAAACGCGATATTCACCATTTCCACACGTTCTGCATCGAAATAAGCTAAGGATTCACTTCCCAGCCCTCGCAATCGTTCGATATAACGATAAATCACTCTAGGAGGCTCGGAAACGCGATATTCACCAGTTCCACACGTTCTGCATCGAAAGAAGCTAAGGCTTCACTTCCCAGCCCTCGCATTCGTTCGATATAACGATAAATCACTCCAGGAGACTCGGAAACGCGATATTCACCATTTCCACACGTTCTGCATCGAAAGAAGCTAAGGATTCACTTCCCAGCCCTCGCAATCGTTCGATATAACGATAAATCACTCTAGGAGGCTCGGAAACGCGATATTCACCTTTTCCATACGTTCTGCATCGAAAGAAGCTAAGGATTCACTTCCCAGCCCTCGCAATCGTTCGATATAACGATAAATCACTCCAGGAGACTCGGAAACGCGATATTCACCATTTCCACACGTTCTGCATCGAAAGAAGCTAAGGATTCACTTCCCAGCCCTCGCAATCGTTCGATATAACGATAAATCACTCTAGGAGACTCGGAAACGCGATATTCACCTTTTCCATACGTTCTGCATCGAAAGAAGCTAAGGATTCACTTCCCAGCCCTCGCAATCGTTCGATATAACGATAAATCACTCCAGGAGACTCGGAAACGCGATATTCACAATTTCCACACGATCTGCATCGAAAGAAGCTAAGGATTCACTTCCCAGCCCTCGCAATCGTTCGATATAACGATAAATCACTCTAGGAGGCTCGGAAACGCGATATTCACCAGTTCCACACGTTCTGCATCGAAAGAAGCTAAGGATTCACTTCCCAGCCCTCGCAATCGTTCGATATAACGATAAATCACTCTAGGAGGCTCGGAAACGCGATATTCACCATTTCCACACGTTCTGCATCGAAAGAAGCTAAGGATTCACTTCCCAGCCCTCGCAATCGTTCGATATAACGATAAATCACTCCAGGAGACTCGGAAACGCGATATTCACCATTTCCACACGTTCTGCATCGAAAGAAGCTAAGGATTCACTTCCCAGCCCTCGCAATAGTTCGATATAACGATAAATCACTCCAGGAGACTCGGAAACGCGATATTCACCATTTCCACACGTTCTGCATCGAAAGAAGCTAAGGATTCACTTCCCAGCCCTCGCAATCGTTCGATATAACGATAAATCACTCTAGGAGACTCGGAAACGCGATATTCCCTTTTCCACACGTTCTGCATCGAAATAAGCTAAGGATTCACTTCCCAGCCCTCGCAATCCTTCGATGTAACGATAAATCACTCTAGGAGGCTCGGAAACGCGATATTCCCTTTTCCACACGTTCTGCATCGAAATAAGCTAAGGATTCACTTCCCAGCCCGCGCAATCGTTCGATATAACGATAAATCACTCTAGGAGGCTCGGAAACGCGATATTCACCTTTTCCACACGTTCTGCATCGAAATAAGCTAAGGATTCACTTCCCAGCCCTCGCAATCGTTCGATGTAACGATAAATCACTCTAGGAGGCACGGAAACGCGATATTCACCTTTTCCACACGTTCTGCACCGAAGGAAGCTATGGATTCACTTCCCATCCCTCGCAATCGTTCGATATAACGATAAATCACTCTAGGAGGCTCGGAAACGCGATATTCACCTTTTCCACACGTTCTGCATCGAAATAAGCTAAGGATTCACTTCCCAGCCCTCGCAATCGTTCGACGTAACGATAAATCGCTTTAGGAGGCTCGGAAACGCGATATTCACCTTTTCCAATCGTTCTGTATCGATAGCAGGTAAGGATTCACTTCCCGGCCCTCGCAATCGTTCCGTGTATCGATAAATCACTCTAGGAGGCTCGGAAACGCGATATTCACCTTTTCCACACGTTCTGCATCGAATGAAGTTAAGGATTCACTTTCCAGCCCTCGCAATCGTTCGATATAACGAAAAATCACTCTAGGAGGCTCGGAAACGCGATATTCACCTTTTCCACACGTTCTGGATCGAAATAAGATAAGGATTCACTTCCCAGCACTCGCAATCGTTCGATATAACGATAAATCACTCTAGGAGGCTCGGAAACGCGATATTCACCTTTTCCACACGCTCTGCATCGAAAGAAGCTAAGGATTCACTTCCCAGACCTCGCAATCGTTCGATATAACGATAAATCACTCTAGGAGGCTCGGAAAGGATATATTCACCTTTTCCACACGTTCTGCATCGAAAGAAGCTAAGGATTCACTTTCCTGCCCTCGCAATCCTTCGATGTAACGATAAATCACTCTAGGAGGCTCGGAAACGCGATATTCCCTTTTCCACACGTTCTGCATCGAAATAAGCTAAGGCTTCACTTCCCAGCCCTCGCAATCGTTCGATATAACGATAAATCACTCTAGGAGGCTCGGAAACGCGATATTCACCTTTTCCACACGCTCTGCATCGAAAGAAGCTAAGGATTCACTTCCCAGACCTCGCAATAGTTCGATATAACGATAAATCACTCTAGGAGGCTCGGAAACGCGATATTCACCTTTTCCACACGTTCTGCATCGAAATATGCCAAGGATTCACTTCCCAGCCCTCGCAATCGTTCGATATAACGATAAATCACTCTAGGAGGCTCGGAAACGCGATATTCACCTTTTCCACACGTTCTGCACCGAAGGAAGCTATGGATTCTCTTCCCATCCCTCGCAATCGTTCGATATAACGATAAATCACTCTAGGAGGCTCGGAAACGCGATATTCACCTTTTCCACACGTTCTGCATCGAAATAAGCTAAGGATTCACTTCCCAGCCCTCGCAATCGTTCGACGTAACGATAAATCGCTTTAGGAGGCTCGGAAACGCGATATTCACCTTTTCCAATCGTTCTGTATCGATAGCAGGTAAGGATTCACTTCCCGGCCCTCGCAATCGTTCCGTGTATCGATAAATCACTCTAGGAGGCTCGGAATCGCGATAATCATCCTTTCCATTCGTTCGGTATCGACAGAAGGTAGCGATACACTTCCCAGCCGTCCAAATCGTTCGGTGGATCGATAAATCACTCTAGGAGGCTCGGAATCGCGATGTTGACCCTTTCCAATCGTTCTGTGTCGATAGTAGGTAAGGATTCACTTCCCGGCC
Source organism: Nomada lathburiana (assembly GCA_963667235.1). Lineage (NCBI taxonomy): Eukaryota > Metazoa > Arthropoda > Insecta > Hymenoptera > Apidae > Nomada > Nomada lathburiana. The sequence continues at coordinate 6,679 of OY763897.1, read as the reverse complement.
CTCTCAATCGTTCGGTGTACCGATAAATAAATCTAGGAGGTTCGGAATCGCGATATTCACGCTTTCCTATCGTTCTATATCGACAGAAGGTAAGGATACACTTCCCAGCCGTCGCAATCGATCGGTGTATCGATAAATCAATCTAGGAGACTCGGAATCGCGATATTCACCCTTTCCAATCGTTCTGTATCGACAGAAGCTAATCATTGACTCCCCAACCCTCGCAATCGTACGTTCTATCGATAAATCACTCTAGGAGGCTCGGAATCGCGGTATTCACCCTTTCCAATCGTTCTGTATCGATAGCAGGTAAGGATTCACTTCCCGGCCCTCGCAATCGTTCCGTGTATCGATAAATCACTCTAGGAGGCTCGGAATCGCGATAATCATCCTTTCCATTCGTTCGGTATCGACAGAAGGTAGCGATACACTTCCCAGCCGTCCAAATCGTTCGGTGGATCGATAAATCACTCTAGGAGGCTCGGAATCGCGATGTTGACCCTTTCCAATCGTTCTGTGTCGATAGCAGGTAAGGATTCACTTCCCGGCCCTCTCAATCGTTCGGTGTACCGATAAATAAATCTAGGAGGTTCGGAATCGCGATATACACGCTTTCCTATCGTTCTATATCGACAGAAGCTAATCATTGACTCCCCAACCCTCGCAATCGTACGTTCTATCGATAAATCACTCTAGGAGGCTCGGAATCGCGATATTCACCCTTTCCAGTCGTTCTGTGTCGATAGCAGGTAAGGATTCACTTCCCGGCCCTCGCAATCGTTCGGTGTATCGCTAAATCAATCTAGGAGGTTCGGAATCGCGACATTCACGCTTTCCTATCGTTCTGTATCGACAGATGGTAAGGATACACTTCTCAGCCGTCGCAATCGTTCGGTGGATCGATAAATGACTCTAGGAGGCTCGGAATCGCGATATTCACTCTTTTAATCGTTCGGTATCGACAGACGGTAAGGATTGACTTCCCAGCCCTCGCAATCGTTCGGTGTATATATATATCACTCAAGGAAGTTCGAAATCGGGATATTCACCCTTTCCAATCGTTCTGTGTCGATAGCAGGGAAGGATTCACTTCTCGGCCCTCGCAATCGTTCGGTGTATCGATGAATCAATCTAGGTGGCTCGGAATCGCGATATTCACCCTTTCCAATCGTTCTGTGTCGATAGCAGGTGAGGATTCACTTCCCAGCCCTCGCAATCGTTCGATATAACGATAAATCACTGTAGGAGATTCGGAATCGCGATATTTACCTTTTCCACACGTTCTACATCGAAAGAAGTTAAGGATTCACTTCCCAGCCCTCGCAATCGTTCGATATAACGATAAATCACTCTAGGAGGCTCGGAAACGCGATATTCACCATTTCCACACGTTCTGCATCGAAAGAAGCTAAGGATTCACTTCCCAGCCCTCGCAATCGTTCGATATAACGATAAATCACTGTAGGAGATTCGGAATCGCGATATTTACCTTTTCCACACGTTCTACATCGAAAGAAGTTAAGGATTCACTTCCCAGCCCTCGCAATCGTTCGATATAACGATAAATCACTCTAGGAGGCTCGGAAACGCGATATTCACCATTTCCACACGTTCTGCATCGAAAGAAGCTAAGGATTCACTTCCCAGCCCTCGCAATCGTTCGATATAACGATAAATCACTCTAGGAAGCTCGGAAACGCGATATTCACCATTTCCACACGTTCTGCATCGAAAGAAGCTAAGGATTCACTTCCCAGCCCTCGCAATCGTTCGATATAACGATAAATCACTCCAGGAGACTCGGAAACGCGATATTCACCATTTCCACACGTTCTGCATCGAAAGAAGCTAAGGATTCACTTCCCAGCCCTCGCAATCGTTCGATATAACGATAAATCACTCTAGGAGGCTCGGAAACGCGATATTCACCAATTCCACACGTTCTGCATCGAAAGAAGCTAAGGATTCACTTCCCAGCCCTCGCAATCGTTCGATATAACGATAAATCACTCTAGGAGACTCGGAAACGCGATATTCACCTTTTCCATACGTTCTGCATCGAAAGAAGCTAAGGATTCACTTCCCAGCCCTCGCAATCGTTCGATATAACGATAAATCACTCTAGGAGACTCGGAATCGCGATATTTACCTTTTCCACACGTTCTGCATCGAAAGAAGTTAAGGATTCGCTTCCCAGCCCTCGCAATCGTTCAATATAATGATAAATCACTCTAGGAGGCTCGGAAACGCGATATTCACCATTTCCACACGTTCTGCATCGAAAGAAGCTAAGGATTCACTTCCCAGCCCTCGCAATCGTTCGATATAACGATAAATCACTCCAGGAGACTCGGAAACGCGATATTCACCATTTCCACACGTTCTGCATCGAAATAAGCTAAGGATTCACTTCCCAGCCCTCGCAATCGTTCGATATAACGATAAATCACTCTAGGAGGCTCGGAAACGCGATATTCACCAGTTCCACACGTTCTGCATCGAAAGAAGCTAAGGATTCACTTCCCAGCCCTCGCAATCGTTCGATATAACGATAAATCACTCCAGGAGACTCGGAAACGCGATATTCACCATTTCCACACGTTCTGCATCGAAATAAGCTAAGGATTCACTTCCCAGCCCTCGCAATCGTTCGATATAACGATAAATCACTCTAGGAGGCTCGGAAACGCGATATTCACCAGTTCCACACGTTCTGCATCGAAAGAAGCTAAGGATTCACTTCCCAGCCCTCGCATTCGTTCGATATAACGATAAATCACTCCAGGAGACTCGGAAACGCGATATTCACCATTTCCACACGTTCTGCATCGAAAGAAGCTAAGGATTCACTTCCCAGCCCTCGCAATCGTTCGATATAACGATAAATCACTCTAGGAGACTCGGAAACGCGATATTCACCTTTTCCATACGTTCTGCATCGAAAGAAGCTAAGGATTCACTTCCCAGCCCTCGCAATCGTTCGATATAACGATAAATCACTCTAGGAGGCTCGGAAACGCGATATTCACCAGTTCCACACGTTCTGCATCGAAAGAAGCTAAGGATTCACTTCCCAGCCCTCGCAATCGTTCGATATAACGATAAATCACTCTAGGAGACTCGGAATCGCGATATTTACCTTTTCCACACGTTCTGCATCGAAAGAAGTTAAGGATTCGCTTCCCAGCCCTCGCAATCGTTCGATATAACGATAAATCACTCTAGGAGGCTCGGAAACGCGATATTCACCATTTCCACACGTTCTGCATCGAAAGAAGCTAAGGATTCACTTCCCAGCCCTCGCAATCGTTCGATATAACGATAAATCACTCCAGGAGACTCGGAAACGCGATATTCACCATTTCCACACGTTCTGCATCGAAATAAGCTAAGGATTCACTTCCCAGCCCTCGCAATCGTTCGATATAACGATAAATCACTCTAGGAGGCTCGGAAACGCGATATTCACCATTTCCACACGTTCTGCATCGAAAGAAGCTAAGGATTCACTTCCCAGCCCTCGCAATCGTTCGATATAACGATAAATCACTCCAGGAGACTCGGAAACGCGATATTCACCATTTCCACACGTTCTGCATCGAAATAAGCTAAGGATTCACTTCCCAGCCCTCGCAATCGTTCGATATAACGATAAATCACTCTAGGAGGCTCGGAAACGCGATATTCACCAGTTCCACACGTTCTGCATCGAAAGAAGCTAAGGCTTCACTTCCCAGCCCTCGCATTCGTTCGATATAACGATAAATCACTCCAGGAGACTCGGAAACGCGATATTCACCATTTCCACACGTTCTGCATCGAAAGAAGCTAAGGATTCACTTCCCAGCCCTCGCAATCGTTCGATATAACGATAAATCACTCTAGGAGGCTCGGAAACGCGATATTCACCTTTTCCATACGTTCTGCATCGAAAGAAGCTAAGGATTCACTTCCCAGCCCTCGCAATCGTTCGATATAACGATAAATCACTCCAGGAGACTCGGAAACGCGATATTCACCATTTCCACACGTTCTGCATCGAAAGAAGCTAAGGATTCACTTCCCAGCCCTCGCAATCGTTCGATATAACGATAAATCACTCTAGGAGACTCGGAAACGCGATATTCACCTTTTCCATACGTTCTGCATCGAAAGAAGCTAAGGATTCACTTCCCAGCCCTCGCAATCGTTCGATATAACGATAAATCACTCCAGGAGACTCGGAAACGCGATATTCACAATTTCCACACGATCTGCATCGAAAGAAGCTAAGGATTCACTTCCCAGCCCTCGCAATCGTTCGATATAACGATAAATCACTCTAGGAGGCTCGGAAACGCGATATTCACCAGTTCCACACGTTCTGCATCGAAAGAAGCTAAGGATTCACTTCCCAGCCCTCGCAATCGTTCGATATAACGATAAATCACTCTAGGAGGCTCGGAAACGCGATATTCACCATTTCCACACGTTCTGCATCGAAAGAAGCTAAGGATTCACTTCCCAGCCCTCGCAATCGTTCGATATAACGATAAATCACTCCAGGAGACTCGGAAACGCGATATTCACCATTTCCACACGTTCTGCATCGAAAGAAGCTAAGGATTCACTTCCCAGCCCTCGCAATAGTTCGATATAACGATAAATCACTCCAGGAGACTCGGAAACGCGATATTCACCATTTCCACACGTTCTGCATCGAAATAAGCTGAGGATTCACTTCCCAGCCTTCGCAATCGTTCGATATAACGATAAATCACTCTAGGAGGCTCGGAAACGCGATATTCACCAGTTCCACACGTTCTGCATCGAAAGAAGCTAAGGATTCGCTTCCCAGCCCTCGCATTCGTTCGATATAACGATAAATCACTCTAGGAGGCTCGGAAACGCGATATTCACCATTTCCACACGTTCTGCATCGAAAGAAGCTATGGATTCACTTCCCAGCCCTCGCAATCGTTCGATATAACGATAAATCACTCCAGGAGACTCGGAAACGCGATATTCACCATTTCCACACGTTCTGCATCGAAATAAGCTAAGGATTCACTTCCCAGCCCTCGCAATCGTTCGATATGACGATAAATCACTCCAGGAGGCTCGGAAACGCGATATTCACCAGTTCCACACGTTCTGCATCGAAAGAAGCTAAGGATTCACTTCCCAGCCCTCGCAATCGTTCGATATAACGATAAATCACTCTAGGAAACTCGGAATCGCGATTTTACCTTTTCCACACGTTCTGCATCGAAAGAAGCTAAGGATTCACTTCCCAGCCCTCGCATTTGTTCGATATAACGATAAATCACTCCAGGAGACTCGGAAACTCGATATTCACCATTTCCACACGTTCTGCATCGAAAGAAGCTAAGGATTCACTTCCCAGCCCTCGCAATCGTTCGATATAACGATAAATCACTCTAGGAGGCTCGGAAACGCGATATTCACCATTTCCACACGTTCTGCATCGAAAGAAGCTAAGGATTCACTTCCCAGCCCTCGCAATCGTTCGATATAACGATAAATCACTCTAGGAGGCTCGGAAACGCGATATTCACCATTTCCACACGTTCTGCATCGAAAGAAGCTAAGGATTCACTTCCCAGCCCTCGCAATCGTTCGATATAACGATAAATCACTCCAGGAGACTCGGAAACGCGATATTCACCATTTCCACACGATCTGCATCGAAAGAAGCTAAGGATTCACTTCCCAGCCCTCGCAATCGTTCGATATAACGATAAATCACTCCAGGAGACTCGGAAACGCGATATTCACCATTTCCACACGTTCTGCATCGAAAGAAGCTAAGGATTCACTTCCCAGCCCTCGCAATAGTTCGATATAACGATAAATCACTCTAGGAGGCCCGGAAACGCGATATTCACCATTTCCACACGTTCTGCATCGAAAGAAGCTAAGGATTCACTTCCCAGCCCTCGCAATCGTTCGATATAACGATAAATCACTCCAGGAGACTCGGAAACGCGATATTCACCATTTCCACACGTTCTGCATCGAAAGAAGCTAAGGATTCACTTCCCAGCCCTCGCATTTGTTCGATATAACGATAAATCACTCCAGGAGACTCGGAAACTCGATATTCACCATTTCCACACGTTCTGCATCGAAAGAAGCTAAGGATTCACTTCCCAGCCCTCGCAATCGTTCGATATAACGATAAATCACTCTAGGAGGCTCGGAAACGCGATATTCACCATTTCCACACGTTCTGCATCGAAAGAAGCTAAGGATTCACTTCCCAGCCCTCGCAATCGTTCGATATAACGATAAATCACTCTAGGAGGCTCGGAAACGCGATATTCACCATTTCCACACGTTCTGCATCGAAAGAAGCTAAGGATTCACTTCCCAGCCCTCGCAATCGTTCGATATAACGATAAATCACTCCAGGAGACTCGGAAACGCGATATTCACCATTTCCACACGTTCTGCATCGAAATAAGCTAAGGATTCACTTCCCAGCCCTCGCAATCGTTCGATATAACGATAAATCACTCTAGGAGACTCGGAAACGCGATATTCACCTTTTCCATACGTTCTGCATCGAAAGAAGCTAAGGATTCACTTCCCAGCTCTCGCAATCGTTCGATATAACGATAAATCACTCCAGGAGACTCGGAAACGCGATATTCACCATTTCCACACGTTCTGCATC